>OX454420.1:20018305-21365960 GCA_949715475.1 Microchrysa polita
AATGTAATTCTTCTTCTCTGAATACAATTTACAATCAACGTCAGACGCGGAAGTTGTTCAATTAAATGCAAAAAGTTGTGTTGGGAGAAATTCTACAAGAGTTTTGGTTGATTTTGTTCTGTCCACTTTGCGTCTGTCTTTGGTGCGGATTTAGCTGCGCCTTTTGTGTGGGAAGAAGCAATCTAGGCAAAGCTAGGTCTCTAGAGGGAGAGTGAAGTCCTTGTCGTGTGACAATCACAATTTTTACTAATTAGAGCGCTGGACTGTGCAATGAAAAGTACAAGTACTGTGTGGGGCATGGAGAAGGAGGGTTGAATTGGAATTTTCGGACAATAGAGAAAGAAAAAAAGATATAGGTACAATACCTATGTATTTTGGAAAGTTTGCATTTTGAAAAGGATATGCATAAACTTTTTTTTAGTTGACGTCTGCAGAAACGTATTTTCTGAAGAACTGTGTATGCTTCTTTATAATTGTAGCCTATACCCATAAGATGGTATAGGGTATATTGTTTTTGATACGCCGATTTATGTAAAACCTCGAAGGAGCCAACGGATGGATGTATGGTAATCTCACTGTTTGGAAATCTAAACTCGCACGGTTGCCTTAACTGGCCTGTCGATAGTGGGAGCATTGCCAGGGTGTCCGGAAACTGCCGCATAAACGCACCGGATTATGATTCCTCAGTTGATTTCCAGCAAAAAAGTTGTACGGAACATATCCCCTCAGCTTAACCCTTTGGCTGCCACAGGCATTTAAAGATTTTTGAAAAAATCATTTTCTTGCACGACTTAAAGCCTCATATCTTCAAAGCTACGATTGTACGATTCTTTTAAAAATTGGTGCATAGTCTAACAATCATTTCTTTTTTACATCATTTTATTCTAGCTTCGTTATTTCTAACAGTTTTAATGCCTTAAGTGCAAAAAACTAATTAATTTTGGGTCGATTTCGACATACTTTGAATAGATTTTACCAATTGCAGATCTAGGGGCAGTGTGAATTGAATTGTATTGAATTCGAGCTAAAATTAACCCTAGTTTTCTACACTTAACGTATAAAAACTGCAAGAAGTAATGGAGCTAGATTAAAATGATGTAAGAAAGATATGGTTGTAAGACTATGCGCCAATTTTTAAAAGAATCGTACAAGCACCTCACCTTGGCAGAAGTTGGAGGAAATTAAGATGGAAAAAAAGATTGTTTTTGATTCAAATCACGCAAATTTGACTTTGAAGTTCTGTAAAAACCAAACCTCTTATCCGATTGGAGTGCGGTTAATTTTATTTTATAGGTAAATTTGTTGGCTGTAATAATCATTTTATTTTACTATTCTTGCTGGTCCAGCTTTAGAGATATTAAGCTCTAAGTCGTGAAACAAAACGATTTTTTCAAAAATCTTTAAATGCCTGTGGCAGCTAAAGGGTTAAGCTGAGGGGATATGTTCCGTACAACTTTTTTGCTGGAAATCACATGAGGAATCACAATCCGGTGCGTTTATGCGGCAGTTTCCGGACACCCTGTATAGAAATGATCAGGATCGCTCCCTGATTCGAATAACATATGTCCATGTCCTAGCGGTTTGAAACTTTTTTCAGATGTTTGTTTTGATAAAACCTCGTATGCTATTGAAAATAGGCCCAATCGGACCAAAGATTCCCCTAGTTTAATTAGGCCACAATTTTTGACAGAATATCGCTAGCGATCTGAAATGTAAATCAATGATAACTACTGTCAGTTGGTGGAAAGTGGAGTAGGTTTGACTACGCCTACCCCGTTTTCCCCTACAAAGCTAAATCCAGACATCTCTTTCGATAGAATATTGCAAAAATTTGGGTCAAATTGAAGCTGTGGAATGTCCTTATAAAATATTTAAAGGGGACCAGATCCAACCCATCTACCCATACTTAAATCCCCTAAAATATTAGGCTTTTGGAATTGAGATTTGAGAATCGGCTGGCCATTTCTTGCCTACTGGTCTCCAGTACTTCTGCGATGTAGCCTTTACTCCCTTAGACGTGCGTTGTCGCCTAACTTTTTTGGGGGAGTGGAATAGCGTATACTCTATAGAGTCAACGCAAGGTCTGCCATTAAGCCATTAACCCTTGTGTTGCCACCCAAAAAAACTTACACTATCTGCCACCCGGGTACCTGGGTACCCCCTATGAAACTCTTGCTAAAAGTCCATTGTAGCTGAAATTAATTGTTTGTATTTTTACAAGGAAAGTTAAGAATAGATTGTAGTTTTGTTTAGAGAACTTAGCGTATCCAAAACATGCACTGAATTATTGCCGTTGGCGTGAAGAAGCAAGGCATTCAGTCACTGCTGAGAGAGTTTCGATGGACGAATAAAAGAAAACGATGACGACAAAAGAAACGCTGAGGAGGAGAGTAGCAATGAAAATTTTTGTCACGGAATCTGACTATCGTCGGTATTTTGAAAAAAAAAATGCATTCCTCAAGAAATGAAACTGACGAACTGTTGACCGTTATTGTCGACGCTTTTGGATTTGACGAGGAGGTACCATCTGTTCGTATGTTACGAAGAAGAAAAAAGCGGTGATTCTTCCCATTACGATATCACCGGTGCCACGTACGTTACTTACTACGAAAACAATGATATGCTTGCAAAAAAAACTAACGGGCGCAGAATTTTTCTACACCAGCTCTCGGAAGAATTAGCTATGCTAATGATAGGAGAGTGATTTTCTAACCAGCAAGTCATGCGAAATCATGAAACGAAAACCACAATCGAAAGGTACTAAGGAAGGCCAATAATAGAAGTGGTTACTAACAGCAACCATCAAAGAAACGCTAGAGGTACAAAAGTTGACGCATTTTTACGATATACTCGAAATATGTATGCGATATTCTATACGAAAATCATTCTTTTTATATCGGGGTACCCGGGTACCCGGGTGGCTCATACGTGTTGTTTTTTTCAAATGCAAAATTTTTTAAGTTAAAATGTTTCTATAAATACGTAGAATGCAAATTTCGATACAAATTCGATTAAATTATGGAGATCCGAGAAGATTTTGGACAATCTTTCCTGGGAAAAAAATTATTTAGCAAAACGTATCAAGATGGGTACCCGGGTACCCGGGTGGCAACACAAGGGTTAAGGGGACCCGTCCGCAAAGTATTGTAGTCTAAAGAGGCGAAAAACATCCTTAAAAGTGACGCGAAATTGGGTCAAGATCTCGGATATCCGAGAGTTTACACTGAAATCATAAAAGGTCGTATGGACCTCAATTAACAAGAGCCTTCCAATATAAAGTGGAAATTCTTGCCGCAATTTTTACACACGTAACATCAATATCACTACAACCTGTGGACGTTTGGAACGTATACACATCGGACTGGACATTAAGAACCTTTCTGGTTCCGCACAATTTTATTATCTGAGTACTTTGCAGGGACAAAAAGGTGAAGTTCCATTCACATCACCTGTAGCAGTACCCTACCCAGGCTACCTCAATTTCACGGGAGGGAGGGAGGGTCTTACTGAAGTGGCCGAAGTATATTCCCGAAGACCCCATATTCTTTCTCTCAGCCACCATTCTAAATTCAGAGTATGAACTCCTGCTTTCTCCTGCTGATACCTCTGATGGGTGGTTCCAGGGTGGCTCCATCGAAATAGTTAATATCAACGGGCGGTACTCCTTGGTCGCCTGGTGTCTGGGCCGGTTTATGAGGCGATGGCGGTGTGGCTGCATTTCCGACAGTGGCGTTCCTATGTAGGGGTTTTGGGGGTTCAAGCCCCCTCCGAAATAATTTAGTGATACAGTGCTGAGGAATTTTGACCTTTCGATAAAATAGCAACACCAGAACTTGCTTCAAAGAAGTATGCTCATAGTTGAAAAATAGAAGCTCTTTTTTGTGCCTAATTAAAAAAGAGGAGTTAGTCGATTAAATTTTAACAAATGTAAAGTGAAGGGATTATCCCTTGTACCCATATTATAGAAAACACAACACAGGCAGGCTAATGTAGAACAGCCCGCTGATACTGGTTTCTTATCATTTAGTTTTTTTTTTCCAGATGTTATGCTTCAATGTTTCTGGATGCAAATTTAAAAAAAAAAACGTACAAATCAGGCATGTCAAAAAGGCGGCCCGTGGGCCCACCTCACAGTTCTGTGCACGCGCGGCCAGGTCGAAGAAATACAATGTGTATCAACACAAAAGCTTGAAAGTAAAAAAATGTAGACCTCAATTCGAAAATGAGTGTGTATAATTTCAGTTTCCATGCTGTCAGGGCCAGATTTCCCATATGGGCAACCGGGGCGGCAAATTTTTAAGGGCGGCATTTCTGAAACATTCATCCTTCCATTGAAATATACACATTTCGATATTCCAGGAGGCAGTTTAAATAAACTAGAAAGAAATAAGAGAAACTCTGCAAAACTTGTTCCTTTGGCCAGTGGCGGATTTACATATCTGCCTTCAGTAGGCGTTTCGACTTTTGCCGCCCTACCGACCGTGCCCCTTATTTTTACAATCTAACGATTAATCGATTGATCCTTGACTCCCAAATTGTTTCAATATGGCTGGATAACGAATTAAGTGAACATTTATAAAATTGGAGTAAAGTCTTACCACTGAACTATTATTTTCTTTTATCTGTGCATTGGGCGTTAAAAATGCCGACGTAGGCTTCAGCCTGCCAGTTCACCACTATAGCTTTGGGAATCGCGTGCGCGAGAAGTAAGATACACTCGGAACTAAGAAGACCGGACACTTTTACTTTTTTTACTTCTACCCTATTATAACGAAAGGTCAGTCAATGGCTATATCCACACATGTGCGCTTTCGTCTTCCCTATCGTCTTCAAGCTCCGTATCCACTTTCAACATTGAACATGTCATTGATTGCGTCAAGTGAACAGAAGAGATCAATGTCTTATTCTATCCAGATCTTTTCATTATTTATCGTTAAATATGTGTCACGGCTTTGGTCAGGACGGATAAATGATAAATTCTTTCATGAATTGTATGAATAGATGATGTGTTGTTACACCCAGAAAAAAATTACTTTTATTAAAGAAAAATTACATAGAACCTATGAAATTTCGGCTATGATTTGGAGCCTATGAAATAGCCTTTTTGGGACAATGATAGAAATATCATTGAAAATATGAAGTGAAAATTCGATTATAACAATGAGATTGTTCATCGATTCTATGTAAAAATTTCATTGGATTTTATTTAAAAAAAAAAATAGAAAAGAATTTTTTTTTTTATTTTTTTTAATTCTTTTTTCTTATTTTTATTTGTATTTTTATTTTTTTTTTCTATTTATTTTTATTTCAAATTTTTAT
Organism: Microchrysa polita; assembly: GCA_949715475.1. Classification (NCBI taxonomy): domain Eukaryota; kingdom Metazoa; phylum Arthropoda; class Insecta; order Diptera; family Stratiomyidae; genus Microchrysa; species Microchrysa polita. The sequence goes on from OX454420.1 coordinate 20,023,625, forward strand.
ATTTTTTTTATTCATAAAAAACCTTATGCCGAAACTTGGATTCGAACCCGGTCCGCCTGCGTGCCAGTCCGTTCACATTGCCATGAGACTAGATGTGGAATGTTGTCAACGTTTCTAAAATCGTAACTACTTGATACGCGGTGCAATACAAAACTAAAATGTTTATACATAGAGGCTATGCAAAAAAGTCATAGTTCCCATGAAGTTGATTTACTAGATTCTAAGTACAGTCGAGAACGGATAAGTGCAATCGTCTCCGGCAACAAGAAAAATTGCACTTATCCGGTTTTTTCACTTATCCGTTTTCGGACAGATTTACAAAAAAAAACATAATTTCAGATTAAAGGATATTAGGCTTGCAAAAAGTGTATTAAAGTGTGTGTTAGGCTGAGTAGTTCTTAATCATTTAGTAAATTGCTCTCTTCAAACATTTTCAATATCTAAATTGCTCCCAGCGTCCCAGTTTTACTTAATTAAATTATGTTCCCCATACTATATGTGCTAAATTTATCGACACAATGGAATATATTCTTTTTGTCGCCTTTTAATTCCAAAGCATAAATACTGGAGATGCCACATAATTGGAAAAGGACAATTGTATTAGGAGTGTGAAAGAAGAAAATATAAATAAATAATGGTTTCGTTGCAAGAAGAACAATGAAAATTAGGCATCGGAGATACTGGCAGAGCTAAACAACAGGATTATTAAAAGGTTCTTACAAAGTAGGTTAACCATCAACAAAAAAATACATACGCCTGTGTATCGAAAGGTAATGATAGTAAAGATACAATGGCCCATTCTCTCGTAGATCTTATAGAATGGTTAGTCTTATCGCCCAGAGAAGACACACACAATATTCAAAAAGCTTCTCCATTATATTGAATTGATTTTTTGTTAATTTTGCAGTTATGTTATCTTTTGCTTATTTACGCTGTTGGATGAAAGTGCGCAATGATTTTCTCAATCTAAGATGATGGCTTAAACAAGCAAAATATGGCGTAGCTATGCAAAATAAACAAAAATTCCATTCAATACAATGGAAAAGCTTTCTAAATATGGTGTGTGTCTTCTCTACGCGATAAGACTAATCAGCCGACAGGTACTGAATAAGAGCTATCAGAAACCCGGCCAATATGTGATTGCATATTATGCAAATCCACATGTAAGATTCTCCTATAATACAAATGATGTCCACCGATCGCCACACCGTATCAGAAGTTATCAGTATTAATTTCGTCTACAAAACAGGATAAAGTGTTGATATATTCACCTTAGCAGATTACAACCTTTCAATCGAAATAAATCAGAAAGACTTGAAATAGACCTCCCGGAGTCCTCAAATTTTGATCATGGCATTTTATTAATGTTAACCTGAAATAATCAAACATGCGATCCCTTTAAGCGAAATCATAGGAGTTTTCCAGATATTCAGTATGTCAAATTTTCCACGAGGATGGTTCAGTAATTTCATTGGAAAAGAAATATATTTCAGTTTTCGTGACTTAGTAAAACAAATTAATGGAAAAAAATCCGTTTTAATTTTGATTAGCCCCACGAGAATAGAATATTTAACAAATTGTCCAAGATGTTTTTATATGAAATGCCAAAACGTATTAACGGGCAAAACTAATTAAGTTTAATAGCCAAGCAATCCTGGATAAATCAGAGCGTAATTTTCATTAGAATGCAATTGATTCAATATCAAAATCGAGTCAGAAAGGCCCCAATGTCCAATTTAAGTCAATGAATTGTCATCATCAATGATAATCAAAATTGGGCGCCGTATACTTCTGTTATCTTGTCACTCGTTCGGATTTAGTTATTTTGGGGCTTCCTTGTGTTAATAAATTTGCCACTCATAGTATGTATCATGTTTGACCCAGTCAAAAGGCGCGTTTCGATTTTAAATTGCTTGTTAAATTTACAGTGATCCGCATTTTTTAACTCTTAAGTACACAGCACCTTCAACAACAAAAATCGCATCAATATTCATGACAAACAAACTGGATTTTTAAGTATAAAACGAATGCACGACATCGAAATTCGTAACTTGCACTTATCCGTTGCAGTTTACGTGTGCGTATGCATTACCTTTCATACATTTTCGTTGCACTTAAGCGAAATTTGCACTTATGCGTTTTGCACTTATCAAGACAATTTTATATGAAAACCATGTGAAAAATCATGGGGCTTTCAAAAGTATTGCAGAAATGCGTTTTTTGCACTTAAGCGTTTTGCAGTTATGCGTTCTCGACTGTAATTTGTTGCATTAGTTGTATGTCGGCTTGCTTTAATTCTATTACTACTGATATTTTAAATTCTATGAACGTGTATTTGATCCAATGGCATTTTTAATTAATTATATTCAAACTTCATACGTTTAAAGAAATTTTCTGTTTACTAGAAGTAAAGTAAAAACTTCATTGGTTTTAATACACGTTTTTTGCTGGGTGTAATATTTAACATTGGCAATTGCGTTCAAGAATGAATGCGTTTCTTCAATAGCGCATACATCTCAAGTTTCAATTGTCAAAATGATGAAGACGAACGAAAATTGAAACTGTCTAGACAGGCACAATGAATGGATCGGTTCCCTAGATCCTCTTTCTTTCTGCTGGTATAGCATACCCCACATCCTCCTCCCGGAAACTGCAATTTCAGGCCGGTTTCATTAAGTATTGAAAACGACTATTTCGTGGGGCGGTAAATGGAGAAAGGTTGTGACTAAGAGAAAAAAAGCACTTAATATCCATTGTTTAGGAGTCGAGTCCTTTCGATTGATTTAAATTTCACTAAACGCTACGGAAACTTATCCCGTACTAAAAACAATCAATTTAGTGGGCTGTATCAGGAGAACGGGGTTCACCCCAGGGAAAAAGAGTTCAGATCCGCTCCTAGGGCGCCAAGACCTTTTGTGATAATAAAATAATAAATACAGTATCGAATAAAAAAGTGCCCGCTTTTGGCGCTGAGTGTATGTACTTAGTTTTATATTGCCAGTATTAGGGGTTTCTTATGCATCCAATGTGTAAATTCATAAATTCGTTTGAGCTCTAAGGAGTATCCGCTCCTCCATGCGAGCATCTCATGTCATCTTAAATGGAGTACCTATACCTATACTTCTGAACATTACTTTGATAAGAAGCTCAGTCCAAACACCTTTCCAAGAAGTAAATTAACTGCAATTTTCACTGAAGTTGTGCTACTTCCGAAAACGCCGGATACCAACGTATGTTAAAAAAATGTACACCTCACATGAATGCGACTGATCTACTTTCAGCTTGAACTAGTGACGGAGGGCGGCAACTCGAGTACTGCCCAGGGGCGCTACAGAGGGTAAATCCGGCCCTGCATGCTGTCGTCATTTTTGAAAAAAAAAAAAAACACGGTAAGAGCCCGGAGCCCCTGGACCCCTCCATCTGCTACGTCCCTGGAACATATTTTGTAAATATATTGTGATACAAAATATAAAGCCTTCATAATCATATACGCTCGCAAACGTTTGCCTTTCATGTGTATGTTACTTCTACTACTTTCAAGCGGCGCCGGGCGGCAGTTTGGCTACTGCCCACGGGCGGTTAATCTATAGATTATAATGATTAGTTTCATAGAATTTTGTTTTAATTTTCATTTTAGCGTTCATTAGAGTGTTCATTGGTATCTGGGATGATTTATGGTTTTACCTGTAGGTTTTCACGTTGAGCTTAGAGGTTAAATTCGGGACTGTATTTAAGGATGTATATTAAAATATTTCTCATTCTCGATAGTCTTCGTGAAATCAACAATACACAAAAAATATATTTCCACGAATCCGAAGCACGCCTTGTATAATTGTAATGCATTCCTACATAATGTACTACGTATGCATGTGAGCATCTATTGTAGTTATATCCTTGCCATTTCAATATTAACCCCAAACAATTCATACATACACAATTCCTCCGAAATACCATTACACTAATATTCTTCTCCAAAGTCAGAAACTCAATTTGTAAGATCCCATCCGATCCGTATCCTACAACAACGTTAGTCTTGCAATGGAAATCATGTATGCTCGTGTATCGTACATATAGCTTTGGTTTCTGCAAATTCAGATTGTGAAGTCAATCGTCGAAATATCCAGAATATCCTTTCGAAATAATTTAACTATTTGTTTTCAAACTGAAAGGATATACATACATACGAGTATAATGGGAGTGAGCAGGCCCGGATTTAGCCTCTATGGCGCCCCTGGGCAGTAGATATATTGCCGCCCTTCACCTAACCAGTGGCGACCTTGAAACAGTACAATAGTATAGTAGTAGTAGTAATAGTACTCATTGTAGGTAAAACGTTAGCCATTTTGCGGATCACAAATAATCTCTGGTTCTTTTGGTTAGTTTGCCTTGCAAACGAAAAGAACCGGAGTTTTTCTGATCCGTAAAATATGGCCACTAGAACGACACACACGTTTGCGGAACATACGCAACTGTTTCGTTTTGTAACCTCACCCATTGAAGGAAGCATCTCTGACCATATGTTTGTATCGCTGAAATCGGACAATGGGGGCTGCCATACAAACACAACCCCCCCCCCCCCCCAATTAGGTTCTTCTATGAAAAAACTTTTTTATTTGTGTACTTGTGTACCAATTTCAACCAAACTTCACACAAACGTGTTTCTATTGATGCAACAAAACATGCGTAAAAAATATGGAATCAGACCATGGGGTCATCGGTCTGCCACACAAACTCTCTCTCTATTACCGTAACTCCTAGTGGAGCATGGTGCGTTGATCGAACGTTACAAAGACAATTGAATTCGGAGTGTGATAAGGTTGTCAGCCATACCACTTCCTAGTCGCATTGTTAGTTTATTATTCTACGATAAGAATATTTCTTATCATCTTCTACTGAATAATAAACTTGCGACGAGTCGTGCCTAGTTTGGAAACTCGTTTCTCTATGAGTGTTTAATTCACAGAGTGGCGACCGAACGATCACGGCCACAGACCACACAAACTAAACCCCTCCAAATTAAGTTCCTCTAAGAACTATTATTTATTTGTGCAGCGATTTTAACCAAACTTTAGACATTGAAGATATTGACGCCACAAAACGTACATATGTAAAAATGGATGGAATCAGACCATTGGGTTATAGGGCTTTTATACAAATACAAACCACACCTCAAATTAAAAATTAAGTTCTTCGTAGAAAAACTTTTTTGTTTGTGCAATAATTCCAATCTACCTCACACATGTATTCATATATGTATATTTCCATTGATGCCACAAATTACATATAATGTAAAAATTTATGGCAAGGCGACATGGGTCTCCCATATAAACCCAGCCCCCAATTTGGTGGAGTTACATTCAATCCCAGCCCCCAAATTTGATTCAACGAAACCCGTTTTCTTTCTGTACAATTTCCAATCAAACCTAACGTGTAAATGTGCTTCTATTGAAACCAAAAAATGTATTTAAAAACAAGTTCCTTAGATTCAAAATCAAGTTATATGAATTGATTTGGACGGAATCGGAAAACTATTAGCCCGAAAGAAAGTGAAGGGTATCCAAATTTTGACCGCGCCCGAAATTAGCCTCTGTCTCGTTTTTTTTTTTTTACAAAATATGTTGGCTCCAGGGAGGGATTCGTGAAAACTTTATTGATATTGATTCGATTCGGTCGCACATTACGCTCAGAATGCTTTCAGAATGTGTTCTAAATTTCTTTTTACTTTCGAAGGTGGTTTTTTCATTGTGCATCGTTTTGGAAATCATGAATGAATAGCCTCAATAAATAAAATTAGCCATTGGCGTCATATTTGCCGGGAGAACTTTATACCACAAAAAAGGGGCTTTCGTGTTCTGTGTTTTTCCCCAGAAACTCAAATTTTACGTAAGGGACACTTTGATCTTATTTGAGGCTATGGAGTAATCAATCTAATAGCATTTTTACGCATTTCTTTGTCTATTGCAATAAACCTAGGGTCCAATTTTGAGAGTTTTTTTTTCGGTGTTTGGGCCGATAATCTTAAAAAAATGTAAGCACTCATTCATGTTATTCAACAAAATTGATTGGGCGCTAATTTTTCTGTGGAATTTTATCTTTTGAGTATAGTTATCAATTCGTTTATTCGCGCAAGTCTATATATAAAAGATGTAATAACATCATAAGTTCACGTGAAATCCATGCATAAATTCTCAAAATTTTGATGATCGTGAAATGCAATTCGCTTGATGGTAGTCACTTCAGTTGCAGTTGCACTTTATTTTACAATATCAATCAGGCCGCGAGTGCCTATTTATTTAATAAAAATTTATTTAAGAAAAGGGGCAATTCATAGCGGCCCATTTCTCACGGGTGACATAAATGCAAGTTTTTTGCTCGGCAAACATAGTACTTACCTAAACCTTTCAAAAAACTCGCGCGAGGCAAGAATAGCTTGCATCTAGGTATTCAGTTTTTATCGTGCGAATATAATGTCCTTACATTTATTTTCGTGCGAGCGATGAATAGGAAGAATCAAATATTAAATTGCTTGGATTTATACGAGCTGATTTTATGGTCGAATCACCGACAGTTAGCGGAATACGCACGATGCAGAAATTGTAGATGCAGGATATGTCATCATAAGATAAGACAAAGTAGTATAGAAAGAAAAGAGACAAATACAATTTTCACTGTGATATCTCCAATTCTCCACTTTCGTTCGAGTTGTGAATGCTAATATTTGCGTGAGAAAGAAAGTTTCAAAAATTTGCCGCCCCTTGAAATCTGCCGCCCCGGGCAGCTGCCCGGGTTGCCCATATGGAAAATCCGGCCCTGGGAGTGAGCGTATTCGGCATGTATGTATACGTATGTACCATATTAGGTTTCGAGTTGTCTATGGTTCTTCCGTTGTTCATTTCGATGCGACAGACAATATTTAATAATGGCAAATAATTAGATTCGCAAAATTCAATTATTCGATTTTCAATATCCTTTTCAAACTGGGAGATTCATGTGATATTTGTTTATTTGTCAACAAGGTGATTTAGGCCTGTTCGGTACCGAGATTTCAGTACCGGGTTTCGGTTTTTTTCAATACCCGGTACCACAAGCGGTTTCCCTGACTCAGGTTTTTTTTTCAGTACCGACGGTTTTTTTAACCATAAGCCGGTTTTTTTGAGTACCGGGTTAAAAACCGACCGACGAGTCGGTTTTTTGTACCGAGTTAAAAAAACCGACGAGTCGGTTTTTTGGTACCGAGTTAAAAAAAACCGACGAGTCGGTTTTTTGGTACCGGGTTAAAAAACCTACGAGTCGGTTTTTTGGTACCGAGTTAAAAAAACCGACGAATCGGTTTTTTGGTACCGAGTTAAAAAAACCGACGAGTCGGTTTTTTGGTACCGGGTTAAAAAACCTACGAGTCGGTTTTTTGGTACCGAGTTAAAAAAACCGACGAGTCGGTTTTTTGGTACCGGGTTAAAAAAACCTACGAGTCGGTTTTTTGGTACCGAGTTAAAAAGAACGATTCACTTCAACCATGAGCCGGTTTTTTTCAGGTTTTTTGGTACCGGGTTAAAAAGAACCGACGAGTCGGTTTTTTCGTACCGAGTTAAAGATGGTCGATGTTTTTTTATTTTTACACGTGGATGTTGATTATTATTATCGGAAACGGTATCATCGAAAGGTGTCGACTAGGGATGAGCATCGAACATCGATGTTTCTGAAACATTCATATTTTTGGTTCGATGGTCGATGTTTTTTTATTTTTACACGTGGATGTGGATTATTATTATCGGAAACGGTATCATCGAAAGGTGTCGACTAGGGATGAGCATCGAACATCGATGTTTCTGAGACATTCACATTTTTGGTTCGATGGTCGATGTTTTTTTATTTTTACACGTGGATGTGGATTATTATTATCGGAAATGGTATCATCGAAAGGTGTCGACTAGGGATGAGCATCGAATATCGATGTTTCTGAAACATTCATATTTTGGTTCGATGGTCGATTTTTTTTTTATTTTTACACGTGGATGTGGATTATTATTATCGGAAACGGTATCATCGGAAGGTGTCGACTAGGAATGAGCATCGAACATCGATTTTTCTGAGACATTCATATTTTTGGTTCGATGGTCGATGTTTTTTTATTTTTACACGTGGATGTGGATTATTATTATCGGAAACGGTATCATCGAAAGGTGTCGACTAGGGATGAGCATCGAACATCGATGTTTCTGAAACATTCATATTTTTGGTTCGATGGTCGATGTTTTTTTATTTTTACACGTGGATGTGGATTATTATTATCGGAAATGGTATCATCGAAAGGTGTCGACTAGGGATGAGCATCGAACATCGATCTTTCTGAAACATTCATATTTTTGGTTCGATGATCGATGTTTTTACCATCGATGGTACAGCGTCGATGTTTTTTTGACCATCGATGGTCGATGTTTTTCACCATCGATGTTTTATAACCATCGATGGCTTGAGGCTCAACCGATTGTCATGAAATTTAGTAGGAATGTGTAGAATGGTAACCGTCTTTGGCACGAAATACTTATTTCTTAGAAGTGGGTAGGGCAAAGATAACAGGGTGCCCCGAAGATTTGAAAATTTGTTCACTAAATAACTCGCGAACAGCTCAACCGATCCTTATGAAATTTGGTAGGAATGTAACAGTCTTTGGCAAGAAATACTAAGAAGTTGGTAGAGCAACGAAAACGATAACAGGGTGTCCCGAAGATTTGAAAATATGTTCACTAAATAACTCGCGAACGGCTCAATCGATCGTCATGAAATTTGGTAGGAATGTATAGAATGGTAACCGTCCTTGGCATGAAATACTTAGAAATTGGTAGGGAAAAGTTAACAGGGTGTCCCGACGATTTGAAAATTTGTTCACTGAATAACTCGCGGACGGCTCAACCGATCGTCATGAAATTTGGTAGGAATGTGTAGAATAGTAACAGTCTTTGGCACGAATACCTTAGAAGTTAGTAGGGAAAAGATAACAGGGTGTCCCCAAGAGATGAAAAAACCGACTTTTTTATTTTTAATCGGAGATGGACGTATGGGTACTCAATTCAAAGGACTCTAAGAGTACATTTTATAGCAGTTATTCAAGTAACGGCAACGGAGTGATAGGCATTTGAAGTTATCACTTCGGTTTTTCTATACTGTTATAGGTACCTATATGAAACTTTGCACAAAAATTTGGTTAGTATGAGCTTATATACGCTAAATGCTAAGAGTGTTGATATTTGATAAGAAAAAGTAACAGTAAATTTGTGAAATTTCAACTAGCGCGTGTGTAGCCCTTCTTAGATCTGAAAATATGAAAATGTTGAAGAGGGTTCTTAGGAAATAAGATAAGGAACGGAGAGGTTTGTGTGGGTACCCATATCAACGGGCTCAACGAAGTCATTTGATATAAGTAGGTTTTTCTTGATTCGGAAAAAACGGTAACGGATTGTGTAGCCATATTCACGTTTGCCTCAGTTTTTTTTTTGTTGAGAAATCGGAAATTATCGAATCGAGAAATGTCTGCAGATTTGCTGTTGAGTACTTTAATCCAAACAGTTTCGAATTATGAGGCGAAAGTCGAAATTGCAGGATCTGATATTTAAGTACCGGAAATCAATTACATAATTTACTATAACTCACGGACAATAAATGTCTGAAATGTACGATTGTGATAGTTCCCGAGTCGGCAGTATCTGCAGTTTTCCCGTTTGGGAATATCTATGTCCCTGAGAAACAATTTGGAATTTAAGGCTTTGTTTCACATACCTTCACTGAACGAAAGATGTCCTGAGACTGTACTATGTAGGCAATTATGCAAATTTTCAATTATTTTGAGAATAAGCATTTTTGGGAAAAACAAAAAATGGTTTGAGTTGAGCCATAAAATCAATCGTAGATGGTAAATGCTGCGTCAACACATAAAAAAAAGTTGGCCGACAAGATATGTTAAATTAGTCGTTACCAAATCTTGCAACATTGTAAGATATACAAAAAACATTCGGATAAAAAGTTGACCAATTTTCGTTTACACGTACCAACTTGTTTCAATGCTCTTTCAACTTCTAAATACAAACTTGTAGGAAAGCTTTTGTTTACATGCAAGTGCTAACTAGTAGGTATAAAGACTCAAACGTTGGAACGTGTTGACGACCATTTACTGCGTAATCATTATTGGTGCAAAATTTCAACCGGTTTCGTAACATGTAACATTCCATCATTTGTGTGTGAAGTACAAAATCATTCAAGATCTTCTCTCCTGAAAATTCAAAACAGAAGGCGCCTGTCAGGCCATAAAATCTTTAAGTTTCAGCAATAAAAAACATGCAGTTGCACTCCAGTCTGTGTGTCGCTCATTTTTATTCTTACGAAAGGATTTTCTTTGTCTACCTTTCGAAACTAAAGAGTCAAAAATATGTAACACCGGCGCGCGGCAGGTAGTTTATTGTCGCGCGACAATGTAGTGTATACTAGTGTGACGCGCGACACATTTTGTATCATTGAGGAAGGTTCTGTTCCGCAAACATGTTTGCGTTTCCGATCCACAAATCGCCGTTTTGCGGTTCAGGAATATTATCGTGTTATGGTTTCCAGTTTCGTCGGCTTGTTTGCACAGACTGTTTTTATATTTTAAAAACAAGCTTTACTCCTTAAAGTCGGTGAAATATTTTTATTTTCTATATACAAATAGCTGCCAAATTACGTATATAGAAAATAAAAATATTTCACCGACTTTCAGGAGCAAAGCTTGTTTTTTAAATATTATCGTGTTCCTTTTGTTTTTTGTTTGCTTCTAAACAGGTAGACCATGTTGATTAAATCCATACATTCATCAATAAAACACAGGTAGTTTCTGCGGAGAGATCATATTAATTGGACCAGAAATTAACAATAATTTCCAAATCCTGGGGACACCCTGTTATCTTTGCCCTACCAACTTCTCAGTATTTCTTGTCAAAGACTGTTACCATGCTACACATTCCTACCAAATTTCATGACGATCGGTTGAGCCGTGCGCGAGTTACTTAGTGAGTAAATTTTCAAATCTTCGGGATACCCTGTTATCTTTGCCCAACCAATTTCTAAGTATTTCGTGCCAAAGACGGTTACCATTCTACACATTCCTACCGAATTTCATGACGATCGGTTGAGCCGTTCGCGAGTTATTCAGTGAACATATTTTCAAATCGTCGGGACACCCTGTTAACTTTTCCCTACCAATTTCTAAGTATTTCGTGCCAAGGACGGTTACCATTCTATACATTCCTACCAAATTTCATGACGATCGGTTGAGCTGTTCGCGAGTTATTTAGTGAACAAATTTTCAAATCTTCGGGGCACCCTGTTATCTTTGCCCTACCCACTTCTAAGATCTAAGTATTTCGTTGGAAAGACGGTTACCATTCTACACATTCCTACTAAATTTCATGACAATCGGTTGAGCCTCAAGCCATCGATGGTTATAAAACATCGATGGTGAAAAACATCGACCATCGATTGTCAAAAAAACATCGACGCTGTACCATCGATGGTAAAAACATCGACCATCGAACCAAAAATATGAATGTTTCAGAAACATCGATGTTCGATGCTCATCCCTAGTCGACACCTTTCGATGATACCATTTCCGATAATAATAATCCACATCCACGTGTAAAAATAAAAAAACATCGACCATCGAACCAAAAATATGAATGTTTCAGAAACATCGATGTTCGATGCTCATCCCTAGTCGACACCTTTCGATGATACCGTTTCCGATAATAATAATCCACATCCACGTGTAAAAATAAAAAAACATCGACCATCGAACCAAAAATATGAATGTTTCAGAAACATCGATGTTCGATGCTCATCCCTAGTCGACACCTTTCGATGATACCATTTCCGATAATAATAATCCACATCCACGTGTAAAAATATTCGACCATCGAACCAAAAATATGAATGTTTCAGAAACATCGATGTTCGATGCTCATCCCTAGTCGACACCTTTCGATGATACCATTTCCGATAATAATAATCCACAGCCACGTGTAAAAATAATGGACCATCGAACCAAAAATATGAATGTTTCAGAAACATCGCTGTTCGATGCTCATCCCTAGTCGACACCTTTCGATGATACCGTTTCCGATAATAATAATCCACATCCACGTGTAAAAATAAAAAAACATCGACCATCGAACCAAAAATATGAATGTTTCAGAAACATCGATGTTCGATGCTCATTCCTAGTCGACACCTTTCGATGATACCATTTCCGATAATAATAATCCACATCCACAGCCACGTGTAAAAATAAAAAAACATCGACCATCTTTAACTCGGTACGAAAAAACCGACTCGTCGGTTCTTTTTAACTCGGTACCAAAAAACCGACTCGTCGGTTATTTTTAACCCGGTACCAAAAAACCGACTCGTCGGTTCTTTTTAACTCGGTACCAAAAAACCGACTCGTCGGTTCTTTTTAACCCGGTACCAAAAAACCGACTCGTCGGTTCTTTTTAACTCGGTATGAAGTGAATCGTTCTTTTTAACTCGGTACCAAAAAACCGACTCGTAGGTTTTTTTAACCCGGTACCAAAAAACCGACTCGTCGGTTTTTTTAACTCGGTACCAAAAAACCGACTCGTCGGTTTTTTTAACTCGGTACCAAAAAACCGACTCGTCGGTCGGTTTTTAACCCGGTACAAAAAACCGACTCGTCGGTCGGTTTTTTTAACTCGGTACCAAAAAAACCGGGATATCGGTACTTTAGAATATCGGGTCCGGTACCAAGTGAACACCGGTTTTGTACCGGGATCCCGGTTTTTGGAACAGGCCTAGTGATATTTATAGAGTAGAACTGGCTGTTGTACGAGCAGCCCTGTAAGATTCGAATAGAAGAATCTAATTAGGTTTTGCAGTTTGGAATATAAAGAAGACAATAGAAATCTTTTGCTATATTGCTAATGAAAGACTTAAATTGTATTTCAAAAAATGCCATTGTTTCGACATGTGAATGGAAAATTGCTGCATTGAATGAACAAATATTGGAATATGCTACTTTTCGCTCGTTCCAATATTTGCTCGTTAAATGCAGCCAGTGAAAAATTTACATCGGTATTTCTCGTGAAATCCATACAAATACTTTTCGAATCCTATTGTTTTCACATGGGAATCGAAAATAAATTAAATAACGCTTGAAACGTTAAAAAATACCGGCGTACAGAGGGCTGCGCTCGCAATGCGAAGGTTTTTTAGATTTTGGATACATACATAGTGAATAATTTTAAACATATATTTTGTAGGTAATAAATAAGAATTATGCACAATATTAATGAAATACTTCTTGTAGCGTCCCATATGCCTTTCATTCTGTAACACTTTTAATTAGACCAATCCAAAAATAGATTTACTATGCATCATGGCTAGACATATTAACTGAATTTATTAGCTGTAACTCCGGTATCATTACTCTAAACTGGAAAAAAGGAACTGATATGAAATGTACTCATCCAGTTCTTTGATTTGAGTATCCATACGTCCATGTCCGATAAAAACTAAAAAAAAGTCGACTTTTTAAATCTCGGTCTTTGTCCTACCAACGTCTAAGTATTTCGTGCTAAAGACTGTTACGATTCTACACATTCCTACCAAAATACATGACGATCGGTTAAGCCGTTAGCAAGTTATTTAGTGAACAAATTTTCAAATGTCCCGGACACCCTGTTATCTTTGCACTACCAAGTATTAAGTATTTCGTGCCAAAGACTGTTACCATTCTACACATTCCTACCGAATTTCATTACGATCGGTTAAGCCGTTCGCGAGTTATTTAGTGAACAAATTTTCAAATGTCCGGGAAACCCTGTTATTTCTGTCCTACTTACTTTTAGGTATTTCGTGCCAACGACTGTTACCATTCTACACATTTCTACCAAATTTCATGACGATCGGTTAAGCCGTTCGCGAGTTATTTAGTGAACAGACGGACGGACGGACAAAATCGATTTCATAAGGGTTTTTTGAAAAATCTAAAAAACCCTAAAAATCAGTGTTGAGACTAAAGGTACGTATTCGTAGAGACAATTCATGTGATGATCGCTCAGCGATCGTAGTTTTGCATCCAATTTCGAGCCGTATTTAACTATTTTTTGAATGGTTACTTTCCTAGTATCGACTATGGACTAAAGTAACATGTCTCTATAGAAAATATACCCATATAGTGCTCAAAACCGGTGGTTTAACTTCGATCGCTGAGCGATGATCCCATGAGTCGTCTCTACGAACACAAACCTTTAAGTGGGAAGTGAACACCTATAATAAGGTGACCAGACGACAGACGTACATAATGGGCAACCTGGACAACTGCACGGGCGGCATATTTCTAAAACTTTCATACTTTCCCTTGATTCCGTGAAATACGTATTTTGAGATTTCAAGAGGCAGGCAATAAATTAAACTCTGCAAAAGCGATTGCTTTAGTTACAAATTTTGCCGCTCTATTGACCTATAATCCAGTCAAAATATCCCAATTCAGGCCTCCAAATAGAAAAAAATAGAGTAAGGCTAATTTTGGTTGTTTTCGATTCAGTAGGGTGCCAGGAGTCTAAAACTCATTTTGCTAAGAAAAATGTTGATCGGAAAGGACCCAAAAAGGACTAAAAAGGAGACTAATTAATCCTTGATCAGATGTGGGCATGCGGGGTGTCATATCAAAGGGGACGCCGGGTAAATTACATATCCCGTGTTTGCTTCCTGTTTCAAGAACCCTCAACGGAATAAATCGCGTTTTAATGGTCAATTTTCATGTTCCCCGTAACTTGTCATCTGTATCTTTCCAAAGTCATAACTACGCGAATAATTCGAGCTGTCACTTGTATCTTTCCAAAGTCATAACTACTCGAATAATTCAAGTTGTCATCACCTTCTTCATTTTTTAGAAACTATAGTAGCTGAAGATTCTACCATTATTCAATTCAATTCAATTTATTAACGCATTAGGATAAAATTCACATTGTGGATGTCTAATTGGTAAGAGATACAGATAGTATTAATCTATGCAGCTTTAATATAAATGTGTAGCTAAGCAATCCGATGATTCTAATTAACAGAACGTATTATTATTATTATTCAAGGAAAAATTAAAAAAAAACCTCGCTTGGAACATAATAGACTAACCTAATTTAAACCTAACTTACGGCTAACTTATAAAATCTATACTTCAAAAGCAAATTATTGGAATTACTACTGAGCTAGAGAAGATAATATGTGACCAAATTGGGATAGTTTGTTTTTTAGTTAGTAGATAATGATCTTATCAACCAATTTTTACTGGTAGAACATTTTTGGAAAAAGCTACATAAGTGTTCTTGTTCTAATTAATTCCGAAATCATTAAGACTTGACTAGACTCATGTAGCTTACGTGTGGAATAAAACCTATGTTTATTTAGAATATATTTTAATATGCGATTTTGCGCAACTTGTACATTGTTTTTGTGGGTCTTCGCACATAGACTCCAGGCAGGGATAGCGTACGTTATATTGGGTTGAATTGCCATTTTGTAGACTAAAATTTTATTCTCTTGTGATAACTTGGAACGTTTATTTAGTAACGGATATAATAGTGTAGTTACTACGTGATAAACCTAGTACATCAGATTGCAAAATGTGGTGGAGACAAATTTTTTTTTGTTTCTTATGTTTTTTGGGGTGCTCAGCACGAATCCGGAGCTTCCCACCAAAATTTCGTTGCGGAACAGGGTCAAAATCGTGAAAAACCCTAAAATTTTTGCTGTTTTTCCGTTATTCGCCCCCTAATTCTGCAACTATTTATTTCTGCAAAAAACTCTCCATGAATATTTTAGAGAGCACATAATTACGCGTCCAAAGAGACATAAATATTAAAAATCTGTTGAGCGGTATTACTACAGTGGATAATTTAAATTTGCCATTTTTAACACAGTTCCATTTTATGAAAAAATTTTTGAGATTAAACGGTTTTTCATTTTTGGTCGTAAAAGTTGCATTTATCTTGTACGTTGTGTATTTTGGAGTGCAGAACCTGAATCTGTAAGTTCCCACCAAAATTTCGTTGCAAAACAGGGTCAAAATTGCAAAAAACGCCAAAAAAATGACTATCAATTGTAGCAATACCGCTTAACACATTTTAATGATTAATGGCGCGTTGGACCCGCAGTTATATTTTCTCTAATATTTTCATGGACAGGTTTTCGGAGAAATGTACACTTTCGGAGTTATAAACAAAAAAACGGGAAAACCCCGAAAATTTTGGGTTTTTTCGCGGTTTTGATCCTGTTCCGCAACGAAATTTTGGTGGGAAGCTCCGGATTCGAGCTCAGCACCCCAAAAAACATAAGAAACAAAAAAAAAATTTTCTCCACCACACTTTGCAATCTGAAATCACCTCGGAACTACACTATAAGGCGAACGCTGCATTAGATAATTTAGACTCTATCAACTCTGTATGCTTTTGAAAGGTAAGTTTTTTGTCTAAGTCAACCCCAAGGTAGATAATATCATCATCCCAAGAAATTAGCTGACCTAAGAAATTTAGCTTCCGAGATGGTAAGTTACTTCTGCTCCACTTTTTACTGAAGTAAACTGCCTTAGTTTTGGCTTGATTGATTTTTATCTTCCATCTATGGTAATATTGGTAGAGTAATTCAAGTTGATTTTCAAGGGACCCTGTTATTATATCTGGGTCTTCGGAGCAGCTATAGATGCACAAGTCATCCGCGAATAGAGCCATATCACAATTATTGGATTTAGGAATGTCAGCGGTGTAGATATTAAAGAAGATCGGACTCAATGTTGATCCTTGAGGTACGCCATAGCTCGTTCGAAAGTTATTAGAAAGTTCGTCCTCGATCTTAACTGCAAAAGTTCTGTTGGAAAGGAAGCTGTTTATAATTCTGATTAAGTAGGCTGGGAAGCCAAATGACATC
Source organism: Microchrysa polita (assembly GCA_949715475.1). Taxonomy (NCBI): domain Eukaryota; kingdom Metazoa; phylum Arthropoda; class Insecta; order Diptera; family Stratiomyidae; genus Microchrysa; species Microchrysa polita. Next base: position 20,040,584 of record OX454420.1, read on the forward strand.
ATTTTGTGGATAAGCCTATCATGCCATACCGTGTCAAAAGCTTTCTCTATATCCAGAGTAACAAGCCCAACAGATTTTTTAGCTACACATTTTTTCTTAATAGTTTTGCAAACTCGCAGTACTTGATGTGTTGTAGAATGACCTTCTCTAAATCCAAATTGAAAGTCGGGGATAATTTTCAGTGAATCTGTAGCCTTGCAAAGTCTTGAGAAAATTATTTTTTCAAAAAGTTTTCCTATGGCTGGCAATAAACTAATGGATCTGTAGCTTGTTGCTAGCTTTGGATCTTTTCCCGTCTTAACAATTGGGCGAATTATTATGCGTGTTTCCAGCAGTCGGGGAAGTAAAAATTTTTAAGGCAGCCATTAAAAATAAAGTTGAGCAGGACTATAGATTTTTTGGGTAGATTTTTTAGCAACAAATTGTTTATATTATCGTACCCTGGTGTTTTATTATTTTTTAAGGACCTCAAGCATTTGATAATTTCTAAAGTGGTGCACATAAAAGTATCTAAAGGTTCGATTGGTAAACTAGATAAATTGCTAATTAAGTAGTGTCCTTTTATGTCCTTTTTCAGAGCTTTCCAACCAATGTTTTTCTTAGCAAATTTAATGGTAGAATCTTCAGTTATTACAGATCCTAGTAAATGAAAAAGGTAGTGACAACTTGAACTATTAGCGTAGTTATGGCTTTGGAAAGATAGCAGGGGCGGCGCATAAGGGCCCGTAGGGGAGCCCACGAGATTTAGGGGCCCACATGAAAGATTTCTCGAACCATAAAAACAGCACGACTGCGAAACACAACACTCCGACGTAGATATTTTTTGTAGACAAGAAGAGATATACACTTTTCGAAGTCAAAAGAAATGCTAAATTTATTGTTCCTCTTTCACCAGGTCCCTTGGATAAACAAATTAATTATTGTCCCAAAATCTTTGAAAGTTCCTGAGATCCTCAAATTTGCGCCAAAAAAATCCCTAGCATGGCTGCGCTATTTGCTGTAGCCGCGGTTTGTAATCCCTTTTCCTTGCCAAGTACCATATGGGCAAAAAGATTCTTTAGGTCCCTCTGCAAATAAATTATCTTAAAACATTTTCGGTGATAGTACCTTTTCTAAATTTCCCGGATTAAATTTCAATCCACTTTGTCATAAACTGTCAAACACAAAAAAAAATAGTTTGAGAGGGCAACTAAACTTAGTTCAAACTAGCTAGTACGGCCTGTATATGTCGTTCTTCTTTTTCCTTCCCTCGTTCTTTATACCGCTCCATGGCGTCGCGTCACTCGACCTGCAGTGTAGGCACATGGCCCGTTCTGGCGGTCAGGGACGTAGCCAGGGGAGGGGTCCATGGGGTCCGGACCCCTCCCGAAAGGTTTTCAATGGGCTTTGAAATTTCAGTGATGATAATAACATAAAAACTGTTATAATGAACATGTCAAAGCGTTGGGTTAGCTGGAAATACGTTTTCTAAGGGATATTGGCTATAAATCGCGTTAGAAGCGATAGATGCAAAGAAGTCAACGTGTGTTAGAAATTAGGAATGAGTTTATTTGAGTCACCTCGTAGTTAACATTAGATTTTCTTGTCCTAATTGGCTCTATCAATAAATTACCTCGTTTTGGGAAGTAACCTCTTCTCTCAGTTCTCTCACAGTTAATTTATTTTAGATATGCTAAAGTTGTTCCTTTGTCAGTGATAAATTTTGTTAAATTTCTACAATAAACGGAGGACAAAACCGAGAAAACCTACATTGAATCCGATTTTGCTGAAAGTATTAGTTTTCAAGAACAGCTTCATGTTTTATCACTCAAGGTGTTTGATCGACTGCTGTTATTTCTAACCAACAGTAATGGAAACGTTATGTACGTTAATTTTTCGCTGATAAAATATTCCTCCAATTTGTTTAGTTCTCAAGTCTCCAAGTTTTTCCCCTCTGATTAATTTAAAAAAGACCAAAACCAAGATTCTAAAAAAATACATAAACTAATTTGACATCTTTAATGACACCAGCCCAGATGATTTTTCTCCGATTTGTTTAAAGAAATTTGCAGAAAAAAATAAGGTATCCCCTTTCTTTGCTTATTTAACCAATCACTCTATTCTCAACACTGGAATTTAAGCTATGTCTTGCGTTTTGCCCACACTTAAAAATGGCGACAAAGCTTAGACTGAAAATTATCTACGAACCAGCATTCCCTCGTCAATCCTTAAATTATTTGGCCTAGAGGATGACCCGGGTTACATCCTTTACACCTCTAGTTCGACCACTAATAATTTTGTTTTTTCAGAGGTAAATCTACTACTACAAATCTTATATTAAAATTACACCTTAAGGTCCCTCTAGATTCGGCGCCAAATGGCTGCGCGTCCAAAAACTGGTATCGCGTGCAGCCATTTGGCTGCTACTTAGCATCCACACTAGCAGCCAAATGTAGACAGAAAATGACATAACCAAAATTTCATTTTGGTGATTTTTTTAAATTAAATTATCAAAATCGGACTCTGCGCGCATTTTTATTATTACACGGCCATTCAAGAATTTTTCATTTTCACACAAAAGAACGAACAAAAGTTGGAAAATTGTCACTTTGAATTTGACAAGCGGTTGGTTGAGTTGCCATATTGAATATCAAAACTGGACGCACAGCCAAATGGCGACATGTTTGGATGGAATGACAACAGCCATTTGGCTGCACGTGTCGCCATTTGGCGACTAATCTAGATGGACCTTTAAAGTCTCTCAAAAATTGGTCGCACTTTCCCAAACCGATTCATAAATTTAAATCTAACCTTTTACTATAGTTAAACTAAAAAACTTTCACTTCGTTGGCCCCTCATTAACATAATAACCAGACAATACCGTTCCGTGATTGTAACCATAACTTTAACTAATTCAAATCAATTTCCACCAACATCAGGCATCAGGGATCAGATACGTTGATCCACTTTTGTTTTCATTTTTGTTTTTTGTTGGTTGGTAAAAGTGGCGGCCTAGGCAGAGGCTAGCCAAAGCCCAATTAGCGCATAAAGCGCCGTTTTGAAACCACAACTCCATGAAGTTTAACTAGTGTATATGATGAAGGTTAGGTAATGAATTTATGAGTGGGGAGGTGTCTTGAACCAGCCAGTGTTATTTAGGAAGTATAGCAGCTCCCCTAATTTCAAATTAGCTGCATCCTCCAAGCCTCCCATAAAAGCCAAACCGAGCGTCCTATACCGGGTTCTGGCAAGTCCCGGGCATTCATACAGAAAGTGAATCAGGGTTTCCCTCTCATTTACATTACCTCAGCTACGGCAATGCGCGTTGTAGGGGATGCCCAGCCTGGCAGCGTGTTGCCAGTGCCCCGTGATAACGGCAGTAAGCTTGGCAATATCTCTACGTGGTTTAGTCAGAATCTCAGACGTTCTTTTCCAGTCGTAGGAGGGCCACATCTTCCTTGATAACGCAAGTCCTCAGATTTCGCCAGTTGGACTTAGCAGCCCTTATATAGTGGGTGGATATCTTACTCTTAACAGCTGCCATAGGGACGCAAACACGCTCCGCATGAGAGCTATCAAGAGTGGCACCCAATTTGGCTAGTTCGTCAGCCATCTCGTTACCCTCTATGTTCCTGTGTCCGGGTACCCAGAGTAGGGTGATTCTTTGTTGTGTACCAAGGCTGGTTAATGCTTCCTCACATACTTCAACAACCTTGGAGGTCGTCTTCACCGATTGTAAAGCCATGATAGCCGCCTGACTATCTAAACAGATAGCGATATTCTGGTTGTTTTGTATGTCCCTGAGAGCATGACAGGCCTTCATGATTGCAAGCATTTCTGCTTGAAAAATGCTGGCATGATCAGGAAGACGGTAATTTTTGTTTAGATATTCAGAAACTACTTAAATCCCCTATGTAATTGGAGCGGATTAAATCAATCGGCATACATCGAATAAAAAGGCATGAATGTCAACAAATTTTTTTAGTGATGTATTTTTTCTGTATCATCAAAAACACAATTAAACAGTTCTTCACTAGCAACACAACAAAAAAAATTATTTAAAATTAAATTTCTAAAATCCAGATTTGGACCCCTCCTGAAACAAATTCCTGGCTACGTCCCTGCTGGCGGTAATGTCTTAGAATATTTCTACAGGCAGCTCTCTTTATATGTCGTTGAAGACTAAAATATTTTATCTAGCTTGCGACACGGTCATTAGGGCTGTGATGCAGAGACCACATTTGGTTTGAAAGGAGTGTTGCTAAGATTGCTGTATTGAATTTAATATTAACTACAAACGTTCTTGAAATTGAAGGATTTAAATTAGAGCACACATAAATTAAAAGCTGAAACAAGGAATAAAGTTGAATTAATAACGTGTCGCTTTTTCAACTGTCTAGCAAGTTACAAACAGGCCGCCCACACACGAAGCGTGCGAATCCATTTTTTGGATTCTTCGCTCTGTTAAATTCTCACATTTTCTTCGATTTTGACAGAACGAAAACTCAACAAAAAAGAATTAGGATTGACCGTGGGCTTAACGTAGGGCGCTCGTCTTCAAATAATTGTTCATCGTTCCAATGTAGGCGCAGGTAATTTACTATGCTAAAATATTATCAACACCTATAGAGGCGAATCCTTCGCTGCGTGAGAACGCTATTCTCAATATGTATAAGAGTCAAAGTAGCTTCTAGCAAAGTTATTTAAAGTACGACGTTCTTAATTCTAATGGAAACACTGTAACGTCAAAATCATCTTTCAAAAGAGTTTGTTTAAAGTCGATTCACATTTTTTAGTCATCAGTCACAGTCACAGTCATTTGCCATTCAAATTGACAGATTGTACGTCAATCAATTAACTGAGAATCTGGCAACTTTTATGGAAAATGACTGTGACTGATGAATGAAAAGTGTGGATAGACATTCAAGAGTGTTTTCGATTGATTTCACTCTGCTTTTTTTCTCAGTGTAGGAGGAGCCCACTCAAGAAGTTGGCGGGCGGGCCTTGAGTGAAGTTGTTCCGCCACTGAAAGACACAGATGATAAGTTATGGTAAATACGATAATTTTCCATTCAAACGCGATTTATTCCGTTGAGGGTCCTTGAAACAGGAAAAAAACACCGAATATGTAATGCACCGCATGCCGACCTCAGGTCAAGGATTTCGGGACCTTTCCGATCAAAATGTTTTTTTTTTTTTAGCAAAACGAGTTTTAGACTCCTGGGACCTCAGTGATTCAAAAACAACAAAAATTAGCATTACTCAATTTTTTCTATTTGAAATGCTAATATGACTGGACTACTAGAGTTAGAGGGTGATCTGCCAGGCTAATTTTGGGTGCGGCCGAAATTTGGATACCCTTCGCTCTCCTTGCGCTAAAAGTTTTTCGGGCGTACCTACGACTTGTGTTTCCATTCCTTTCCTACCGTCTTCACAAAAGTTCCGTTGCGCCGACAAAACAATATTTGTGTGGGGTTTCGTTGGAATAAGTGGGCAAATCAAAATATTTACTCCGAAAATTTTATTGGAGGATGCGGGCTCATGGCCCCATAGTACGATGCCATTTGTTTTGACCTTTTTTGTTGCTTTGATTGACATATCAATTCAAAGTTTGTAAAAAAAAATTCTTAGAAGAAGCAAAATGGGGGTTTGGCTTTGTAGGGCAGCCCCATGACCCCATGACCCGATTTAATCCATTCGTACATATGGTTTGTGTCATCAACAGAAACACATTTTTGTGAAATTTTGTTGAAATTCGTGCACATACATATATACAATTTTTTCTTAGAATAACCTAAATTGGGGGGTTGGGTTTGTATGGCAGCCCCATGACCCCATTGTCCGATTTTACCGATTCAAACATACAAACTGCCTTCCACTCTATGAGCGCAGGGTATAAAAATGCTTATCGATCTAATATCATTGAACACACACACACGCACGTTCACTAAATTTAGACCTTAAAAAGCTTAAATTTCAAGAGTTCTGAAGTGTACAATAAAAGCTTTGTAAAAAAAATCAAAAATCTAAACGTGTTGAAATGTTTGGAATATCCTTTTCAAAAAATTATTAAACCATAGCCAGCTCGACAAGAGAAATTGACACGATGTTTTCTTGTCAGAATATTTGAAATTTCCGCTTTCAAAGTTAAAAAAGCTCGACATGTTTGTACGACCTTTTACACAAAACATTTCGAATGGTCTCTATTCCAAAATATCCTTTCAAGTTTTTAACTTTTAGGCGACCGAGTGCTCGTGAAAAGGCATTTGCCTTCGTCGTCGTCATTCAACCACAGGGAGCAGGAGCTTGATAGTCTTTCGCAATGTTCAATGTGATTTTCCTTTCCGCTTCTAGAGCAATCACAACACACTTATAACTTCGATAATGCATTGGAAGCTCTTGAAAACCATAATGTAACTGTGGATTTACAAGGGGAAAAAATAATAATAATACAGAAAAGCAAGAGCTAGAATATGCAAATAAAGGGTACGAATACGTAAAAAGTGTATGGAAACGTCGAAGTACATTTTCATCTTGAAAAATGCAATTTTGTGCATTTTGTGTTCATCGAGCTGGAATGGAATGCACTTTGTCTTCCATTAGTAGAAGGAAGGATATGTCGTAGACACAATACTTTGTGTCCGTTGCGTTACACTCGTAAATCAATAACATTCAGTACAGTATGAATACGTATTCTAGCGAAAAGTTGAGAATTGAAAGTATGAAACGTCTTATGATTTATGTTGTACGGAAAGACTAGACGGCTGTTTCTTCTTGACGTTTCCTACACAGTTCTTATGAAACAATCATATTTGATAATTATATATCCTCCGTATAACAAATTTGTAATTCAGTTCCAGCTCGTGGAGCGGTTGGCAGTCATTTACCATCGAATTATAGGTTCGCAGGTTCGAATCTCACTAGAAGCGAACAAAAACTTTCAAGTATAGTTTGAAACTGGAACCGATTTGATTTATCCAGATGTTAAACTAGAAAGCAATAAAAAAATGAGTGTTAAGGCCAGGGTGAAATTAGTGACGATCAGTTAATTTTTCTAGAAACATTGTCTTTTTTCAATGTCTTCAAATCAATATTCGGACATTATTCTAAAGCTTACTCCGTTACATCATCTACAAAATGAAAATTCTTCTCACACTTTCCATTGACCTTCAAATTTTAAATTATTCCTCACCACTTGTCCACGACTGTTGGCGCAACTCTTGTCATTAGTTGAACATAATTAAAAATATCGCCACCGACATTCATTTTCCACTAAAAAAAAAACTCTCAACAGAAAAAGTCCTGAGAACGTCCAAAATATGCAACACAAACGAAAAACTTTATTAGTTTATACTGCCCGCGCCGGCCATCACACGCTCGCGCCGGCCACCACCGTCAAGAGAGAAAGTAAAAATTCAGATTTTAATTAAAGTCAGTAAATTATGACCCACATAAATTCCTTGCTTGCTGTGCCTGTGCAACTGTGATTGGCGATGAGGCGAAAATTTCATCGTCATCGTCCTTTTAGAGAGGTTCGCATAAGTAAGCCTTTTGCAATGATGGTGACGACAAGGTTAGTGCTTTGGCGATAGTACTAGTATACACATAGTGGTCTGGCATGGAGGGACGTTACAATTCATTTGGCCGTTTTTTTTCAAGCAAAGCAATTCTTACACTTTCATAATTTAATTTCGCTCTGATGAGGAACGTGAAGAGTGGCAAGCTCAAGGAATAATAATAATTTTTCAATTGAATTGAAGAAAAAGTTATAATAGTCGAGTAGCGGTGTCCTTGAAGGCTTGAAGAGGCGCTCTAATTAAACTCATAAAAAGAGGATTATATCTGCGGAAATTGGCATTGTTTGTGCAAAGATTTTCACGATTATTGATATAGGTACTTGCAGGATTTTTTGCATTTTCTTTACAACTCTGGCGACTTACCGCTGAATTGGGGTTCTTGTGTAAAATATGTACAGATAATGTGAATTTGTTCTTCCTTCTTTTTTGCAGGTAGGTATAAATAAATTTTTAATGGGGTATTTCATCCACATCCCCCAATCCCTTGGAGATAGCTGAATCCCATTTTCATATTATCAATTCCAATTTCGTATGCGAATTATTTTCCAGTGAAATCAGAAATGAAATCAAATAGTCATATTTCACTCGAAGACGCGTGTTGATTTTCGCTAGATGTTTGAAAATACTCCGAAAAGCTTAAATTTGAATACGAATCAAGTCGAGGAAACAAACTCTCAATGGTTTTCGGCTTCGAGATGATAATCTTGCAGGAATATTAGGGTAAATAGCAAAAACCCTATGGCATATTCGCTCGCTCCCTATAGTCGTCGACGTCGTCGTTATCGTATACTCTTTTGAATAAATATTTGAAGTCATATTGTAAATTAGATGAGATATTGTTAAATGTATAATTTTCTTCTGTTTTTCTTTCGCTAGTAGGTTTTTGTATGTACAGTCAAGGACTCGAGATTCAGAGAATTTTCGCCGGTAAAAAATTAGGGTGGATATAGTTGATTTTTAATGAGATATAAATTTGAGACGATAGGACGGTTGCGGAAATGGATTCTCGTTTTGTTTTTGGTCTGAAGATCAATGAAATTTATACACCTTGGAAAAGAGGGGAGCCGCCAACAATGGCCAACTCTACACTTGGTGGGTGCTTCAAATTAAACTAAAAGTTGATCAAAATTTAAGAGTTGATTCTACTTTATGATTTCACTTCATATTTTACTTTTTGAGCAATATATTTATAAAGTAGTGGCATTTGCAAATGCAATCATCAAAATTTGACGCCATTGACACTGGAATTTTCCTTATTGGTAATAGTAGTCAGCAGAAATGCTGGCGGAATCCTGGCAGTCAAGAAAATATGGATTTGCTCTTGTTGGAGTAGTTTTCAAGTCTCTATTAAATAGTTGGAAAGCTACAGCCGAAAACTCGAAAACATCTTGGCTGATCTTACTAAAATGTTGGACGCTTTTGAAGCAGGTTCTATTATTGCTAACAATTTCAAGTCTCTCGCTAAAATAGTTGCAAAACTATAGCAGTAAACTTGAATACCTCTTTCCCGATCACACTGAAATTTTACACGCTTGCGTGAACCTGAAGGTGTACGCAGCACTGAAGACAATGGGCCTATTGTACTATCGCCTGTTAAAGAGTCGTCTTTTAAGCCTCCTTAATCTCCATAGCTCTGGAGTCCAACAGGGTCCTTGGATCTTCTGAGGAGGCAGTTTTCCTCAGAGGAGGTTACTATGGCCCTGATGACGTTAAAGACCAAGCTGTCCAGACTTAGTCGTCTGGAGGCAGTCCTGTCGATTGTGGAAAACCTCTCTCGTAGACAGATTTTGTAGTTGTCCCACTCAGTTAACTGTGGTATGCGCCTTTCTCGCAAACTCGGTGTGGGCACTTTAAGCTGATGTGCATGTGGCCTTACATTGATGTTTCATCAGATACATGTCAGTTTCGCGTTGGTTGCCAAAGGTAAGATCGAGTATTTCCCTCCTAGATCTAGTAACAAAGGTAGGTTTGCTACCTATAGTGAAGATGCTGAAATTTAGGCTGGAGAATACCTCTAATAAGTATGTCTGGGGAACCCCCAGACCGTGTGGTGTGCATTAACATCACATCCGACCAGTAGAATCGCCTTTTTTTGCCGCAAAAGCTCGCCAGACTTTTGAGTTGCGTTGCTGGTACCTCCCCATCACCAGGGAAGTAGGCTGACACCACAACGAGCTTTGTTTTGGTGTCATCGTTAAGAGTTGTGCAAACTGCAATCAAATCACTGTTGCTGAATTCTGTAAGATACACTGCGCGACAAATGCTTAGGTTCACACATATTTCCATCCAAGAAACGGTAAAATAAAAGCTTATCGGTTCAACAAATGTTATTTTCGAAACTATTAAATATCACAAATAAAATGGATGGACTGAGTCCCCACAGGACACTTTCCTTAAATTACAGTAATTGATTTCATTCGGAGAGTCGATTTCCAGTGCGACAATTGCTTAGGTTCAGGGACGATTTTACCGTTTTACATAATGCTTTCGCTGAAAAATATTTCAGAAAAGTATCAAAGAAGATCAATACATAAAACAAGAGCATTTTTTTTGTAATTTAATAGTGTGTATTTCCGCCATTTTTATTTATAGTTTCATAAGGCCTTCGAGGCAGGGAATCGTATAATGAATGCAGCACGGATAGCGGTATTTTAGACCAAGCCGTCTTAATTCCATTAATTAAATCTTCTTTAGGGTCGTACTGTTTACCACTACTGTTAACCTCCCGAACAAGCCACCCCCAAATGTTTTCTAATATGTTAATGTCAGGGGAGTTGGGCACCCAGTCTAATAAAGTCACATTTTCTTCCTCAATAAACGATTTAACTACCCTCGCTGTATGAATTGGGGCAAGATCATGTTGCAGTATCCAAGGGTTGCCTTCGGCCATGACAATTATTTTAGGGATTTCCTCTTCTAAGAGCTGTTTATAAGATGAACCCGTTTGGCGACCTCGTAGGATGACCAAGACGATAGTTCCATGATATGATATGGCTCCCCATACTATAACGGAACCTATTCGGGAGTGATGGAGTGACAGGTACATAGGTTCCTTCCTAATATCATGATAATAGTAAGAGAACCCATCTGGACCGTCCACACAAAACCGTTTTTCATCCGTAAATATTACCTGTCTCCATTGCGATGTTTGTTCATCAATCTTGAGGCGAATTCCAGGCGCTGTAGGCGGTGTTGCGGGGTTAAGGCTGGTTTTCTCTTTAACCGTAAACATTTCAAACAAGAAGAAGATCTAAGAACTCGTTGGAAGGTCCTCACACTTGTTGATAACCCCAAATTCTCCCCATGCTCACGCGTAGTAAGGAGCGAATTCGAGGCTTATCTTAAGAGGCGTCGCCGTAATGCACCGGAAGTCGCTTTTTTTCTGCCTTCTGCGTATCGCCGGCCATAATTTTCACTATCTCGTAAAGAATTATTAGCAAGGTTCGTGCTCCGCAGAATCCGTATTGCCATTTGTCGGTTTGAATATCCTTCTTGCTTTAGTATGGAAATTGTCGCCTTTTCCAGGGCATGGAAGTTGCTTTCCTTTTGACATTATCCACTATATAACTCACAGAGTACAACGCGAAAAACAACTGTTTCCAAAAAACTTCCCACCACGACGAGATAACTGTTTAAAGTAAGTGAACCTATACAATTGTCGCAGTGGAAATTGCGAATTTCATTTTTAAAAATTCCGTTAGCTATGCGAGTTGCTTGATGGAATTGCAATATTTATTAAAATAACCGTTAGTTGAGAGAGCATTATTTAAAAATTATTTCCGATCAGAGTACATAGAAATTATATAATTTTAAAGGAAAATATCCATGAACCCAAGCATTTGTCGCGCAGTGTATATAAAGTTTAGGCTTTTTCTAATTAGTATAGTACATGCTCGAGGTCTGCTCTAACTAGTATCACATATGACCGAGGACCCGCTTACCTTGAGTTCTTTTATTTCTTCGCGTACTTGTCAGGGCTCCTGAATGAGAGCTAGTCCCAGGTCCTCCCTGGCGAACCTGGCAACTACCGTATCCGTAACCAATGTAAAGGTTTGTGTTCGTAGAGACGACGATAAAATACCACCTTGTGCGATACCTCTACAAACATACCTATAGACAGACGTGTTGCTCAGTGTTGTATAGATGCGTCTAGATGTCAGTAGCGATTCAAAGCTAGATATCGCCCATAATATCTTCTCCCGAGGATTCACTATCACACGGTACCATGTGACTTGAAGGGAATTAAGGTGGTGCAGTTACCGAACTTCCCGGGAAATGCACGTCAAGCAGGCACTCAATTCTAAGAAAACCCTTCGATACTTTCACAAAAACTGCTAAACGTAATGTATAGCAAATACATTACGTTTAGCCGCTCTTACCTGTTTTTTTTTTTAAGGAACTAAGATGTTTTTTTATACCTTATTTAACTAAGGGACTAAAAGGGCCTAAAAGGACAAAGTTTTATTGGTTTGAAATCTGTGGGGTCCCATGATTCTTAAACTAACTTATAAAATAAAGAAAGTTTCCAAAAATTACAAAAAAAAAAACGAAAGGCACACAAGTTTCCAATTAACCGGATCCATGTAAGCTATGACATCCTGTTTATGTTATTTTTTACAAAAGATTTATCAAAAACGTTTACTTCAAAAAGCTTAAACCGGTACCTCCAATACAAAGTGACCTAAAACAATTTTGTACTCGTCGCTTTATCGAAAGAGACTCATGTTGGATCACCTTGTACGGGAGGTGCCCTTAGTTTTGATCCGATTGAGCTGAGTTTTGGAGGGCAGTATAATGGCGCCCTCCCTTGGCGTTAAACCAAAATGTAATCTCATACTCAAACTTTGGAGGGAGTTATCAAAACTAGGCCTGTTCGGTAGTCAGATTTCAGTATCGGGTACCGGTTTTCTTCAACACCCGGTACTACACCGGTTTTTTTCCAATACCGGACTTTTTCAAGTACTGTTGTTTTAACCATTACCCGGTTTTTTTTAACCATAAACCGGTTTTTTCAAGTACAGTTTTTTTTAACACCTTTTCAGTACCGTATTTTCGGGTTTTTCAGCACCTGTTCCGTACCGGTTTTTTCAGTTTTTTTTTAGCATTTTTAACGGATTGGGTCTTTCATAGGTCTTTTATTATTCGTTTTAAACATGAACGGAGGCGGCCGACGTTTTTATGGTTTTGATGAATTTTTTTTAATGAATTTCGTCCGTCCGCTCACTAAATATCTCGTGAAAGGCTCAACTGATCGACTTGAAACTTAACAGCAATACTGTTGTGGCGTTATCTTCACAAAATTTAGTATGCATGATCCTTGAGGGTCCTGTCAAAGAATCAGAGACCACGATTTTGAGCAGTGACTGGAATAGCGATAAATTCACCCTTGAAGTGAGCAAAAAGTCATTCTTCAATTTATTTCCCTGACTCTTCACGTTGACCGATTTCGGTGAAACTGGGATGGTAGCTCGATGGTAAGGCGTTATGTATTTTATTATTGGCATGTAGGTATAATAATTCTTGCTTTCTTTTGATTGCAATAAATTGCCCTCAAGACAATCACACAGGTCACAGGCGCCCTATACCTGACCATATACAACATCTCCAATCTTTCTATTTTTTATTATAAATTGTTAATGGTTTTCGATCGATAAAATAGTTTATCGCTTGCATGGATTTTGATAACACTAAAATTCTAAACCAAGACAATAATACAGGAACAGGCCTAGTCAAAACCAACGTTACTTACAGCCGGGAACTAGAATTGAATTATATGTTAATCAGACCTCCGGGATATACAATTTTGTATTAGTGCGAAGAGTGCGATTGAGAAGAGTACATTGTCTATGTAGTGAGCCCCCGTGCTACAATGCTTTGCATTAGCGAGAATATAGCGGCAATCGTTTGCTATGAGTATTATTTCGCATTAGAAAGAGAAGCTATAGGTCCACTCCACACGAAGAAAGAAACATGGTGGTGGAACACCGAAACTAAGGAAGCAGTGCAAGCCAAATCGAACGCATTTAAGGCATGGGCGAAATGTGAGTCAAGCAGTGAAACCGAACGGGTTTAACTTCGCGAAAATTATATGCAATGCCGGAAAAACGTAAAGCGCTTGGTAGCTCAAGCAAAGGCGAAGGCAGCTGAGAAATTCTACCAAGAATTAGAAACTCAGACTGCGACCGAAGGACCGTCTTTGCGCGAGAGACCTAAGCACGACGCCAGGATATTTAGGGTCGCAGCCCAAAGGAGAAGGAACGCTCGGGAAGTACAGGCGCCAAAGTACGTGGAGGACGCGCAAGGAATGTTGCTGATTGACGATACGGCAATTTGTAGCAGGATGTGAGAGTATTTTGACGAACTTCTAAATGAAGAATTTCCTCGAGCGCAGCTTTTCGAGATGTTGAGCCGTATACCACAAATATTGAAGATATCTCAGAGGAAGAGGGGATGGAGGCAATGCATCAGATGAAACGCGGAAAGGCAGTCGGACCGGACAAAATTCCCGCGGAATTTTGGTTGAAAATGGAAAATGTCGGGCTTAGTTGGCTCACAGTTCTCTTCAACAAAATCAAAGGCGGGCAACCGATGCCTGATGCTTTCAGGGAAAGACTCACGCAAACTCAACAACTATAGGGCTATAAAGTTAACACCTCATACACTGACGATCTACGAGCAAGTTGTCTGCAACCGATTGAGAAAGATTGTGCGGTTGAATGACAATCAATGCGGCTTTGTTGAAGGTCGATCTACAGTCGATGCCATTCAGTGCATTCGTATTGCAATGGAAAAGTATAGAGCAGCACGAAAGGACTTGCACTTTGTGTTCATCGATTTGGAAAAGGCATTCGATAGAGTACCTCGTGATCTGATATGGTTGGCCTTGAGAGCACCTTATGTCCCTGAGGCATATGTCAGGATGATACGAGACATGTATGATGGAGCTACGACTAAGGTTAGATGCACAGCCGGTGAATCAGAAGAATTTCCGGTGAATGTCGGAGTACACCAGGGCAGTGTATTGAGTCCGTTGCTCTTCAACATCATCATGTGCTACTTATTAACACGTATCTCCGACGGCCTAGAAATATCTCTTCTTTTTGCCGATGATATAGTCCTCAGTAGCCCAAACATCGTTGCCTTGCAAGCTGCACTTACAGAATGGTGTGACATTCTGGAGGAGCATGGACTGAGGGTAAGTATAACAAAGACTGAGTTCTTATGCTGTCCATTCTCAGACCCAGATGCACCGATACCAAAAATGTACGTCAAAGGAGAGCAGCTTAAGTCTTGTACCAAGTTCAGGTACCTTGGCTCGATGGTGAACAACGGAGTTACATGCGAGTATGACATCAAACATCGCACAAAGGTTGGGTGGATGACACGTGGCGAGAAAACTCTGGAGTTTTGTGCGATAAGAAAATGCCACTGAAGCTAAAGGGCAAGTTGTACAAAACGGTTGTACGTCCCGCACTCATGTATGGATCAGAATGCTGGACCATGTATGAAGGTTACGCGAAAGAAATGACAGCGACTGAAATGAAAATGTTACGCATGTCAGTTGGTGTAACGAAAAGGGACCACATCAAGAGTCTACATCCGAGGCAGCTTGTCCATAGACCAACCAATCACCGAAAAGCTCGAAGACCGACAAATGGATTGGTATTGCCATGTTCAACGGCGTCCGCCTGAGAACCCAGCAAAGAAAGCGTTATCAATGGAAGTTCCACTTGATGGACCCAAGGCCAGAGGCAGACCGAAGAACACCTGGATGTGTCAAATGAAAAAGCAACAACAACGCATTGGTCTCGGCGATGACACGATCCAAGATAGAGCTGCCTGTAGAAATATGCTGAGATATTATCGCCAAAACGGGCGATGTGCCTGCACTGCAGGTCGAGCAACTCGAAACCATGGAGCGGTATAAAGAACGAGGCAAGGAAGAAGAAGAAAGAGAAGCTATATTGGCTTTTTGTGGTTCCTGGGGGAACGGCAAGACGGCATGTCCATAACTCCAAACAACTGCAAACACACTGTACGATCCACAATCCTCAATAAGGATCGTTTAAAACCGGTCTGGTTCAATGAGAATGTTTACGTTATTGCGCAAAATGTTTACATTTTAGAAAACAATATGTCAAACGTTCATTCAAAATCCAGTTTGGCAACTTTATCCCTACCTTTCACTTCACGTCTCATTCCGTCTCATTCAACCAAATTCCTTCATGTCTCACGTCGTTTTTCGTTACCTTTTATACTCTCTTTTCTGAGGGAGCGCCTCTAAAAGATTTAGCATAAACTCAAGGCTCTATCCCCGTGTGCAGCTAATTGGCTGTTCACGATGCTGAAATGCTGCTGTCATATCTTCTACACACACAGTCATTTGGCTGGCTGCCAAGTTTTTTTTTATATCTAACTAAGAGCGCTTATCGCTATATCCGTTTATCGAAAACATAGTGACACGTTTGTACCTTCTTTCGTTTTTTTTTTGTGTAAATAAGAACCTTTTGCCTTACTTAATATTATTTATTATTTAAACGTTCAGAGACCAATTTTAATAATTAAATTTAAGAAAACTTGATTTGAATGCTTAAATTTATTTAAAACAATAAATGCGTGATTTTTAGTTGGAATTTTATGCTGGAAGTCGAATCCATTCTTTCGCCGAATATATTCTTGATTTGATGGCAAATTTTCTTTAATATCTGAATTAATTTAATAAAAGAACTCCAACGCTTCCTTTCAAATTTCATTTAAAATTCAATTTAATTGATCCCAAATCATTTAATTTCAATAATTATCAATTCAAATTGTGCACGTTCTACACTTCAGCCCCGGAATCAATCGGACAGTTCATTTCGGAAACCAGAAATTTGCATAGTCCAGAGTCATATAGAAATGGCATATTTTTATCCTGAAAAAAAAAACGGCCCCTGCAACCGCCTCCATATAGAAAAACCTCGTTCGATATGCAATTCTAGTCGATGTTAGGTAAATTGTTTTTTCATGCAAATTTCCCGAATAGTGCAAAAAAAGAAGAAGACCGCAGCACCGGATATGACCTCGCTGCAATTATTTTCCAATCCAATAACTTAGAATTTTTTCTGCATCAAATGCGCGTAAAAATTCCAGCAAGGACATTTTATCCAAATAAACGTATTGTATAGGTGCATTATGCAGTATATGGTGAGAGATTGAACGTTATGCTTCCTATATTTGGATTCAATTCGCTTCAACTAATTTTCAATTTAAATTCAAATTTACGGATGGAAAAGCTCTTTAGCATTGATTTGCTTCCAGTTGCACTATTGGCGAAAATTTTCTCAATAATGATGATTTTCTATCACCAAAGTGTGTGTTTGCTTGGGAAATAGTTGTATATCCGATTAGTGACAACGCAGTGTATCCTTCTCAATTCAAGCACATACAACATTGGTGAATTCATTCAAACAGCCAGGACGATTTGAATGTGCTCCATCAGTCGCGACACACTCAAGGAGGTGTAGTCGTCTCGTTCGCCTCTAAACACTCAGACTTGTAATAAAAGGCAAACAACAACCAACCGCGATAGCGTATTCCCTTCCGGTTGTTGCTAATGAGTGCAGATGAAGGAAATAATTAGTTTTGTGAAAGATATTTTCATCTTGAGCATTTCGATCCCCCTCACTCACTGCAGCAAGTCTTGAGTGAAACAGAAATGTCTGTAAGAAGAAGTATAACTCCACAGAGCACAGACAGACGACCCACACATATAGTTCCTGGCAATTTCTCGTATTTATAGCGGTTAGAGAGCAAGACATCGTCTTCGTCGTCGTCGCCGTCGTCGACACTGCGACGAAGTATGTCATTAGTATTTTCAGGACGAATTTATACTTTGCAATTATCCACCACGTTGAAGTGATTCGGCATTGCTCCTGCCGGCTATTATAACGGTATGATGGATGTTAGAGAGGAGCGTGAAACGTGGGCGAGTCAACAGACGCTTACAATATAATGATTATCTCAGATTATACGTGTAAAGGACGACGACGGGGGCAGAGTGGGGTCAGTACAGTCAGTATGCAATGTGGTCAGAGACCGCCCGAGGCCGAGAATTGAAATGAAAGTTTTCTCATATTTTACACCTTTTTTTTCGTTATTGCAAAACTTTTGCAATTTTTTCTCCTATCTATGGTTCTTTGAATATTTCTGTGTAACATTTATGGAAAAAGTTCCGTGTCTGATCCTTGTTTTATTGCGCGGATCGAGAGCGAATGGCAAACGGTCATATGCGAGTGAAGATTGCCAGATAAATGTATTCTTCAAAGATACATGGTAATTATAAAGTTGAATGAGATAATTGCGAAGAAGAAATTGTCAACTTAGTTTTGAAATTTGATTTGGAGATATTTTTAGATTTAGGGGGGGATATGAGATGGTTTGCGATTTATAAGAGAAGGAGAATTAGGCTTTCTTCATACGGGCATATTTAGACGGCGCAAGGGCCAGACAACTTGATTCGACAAAAATGTCATCTAGTTTTTGGGTAGCCGAGACTTTAGTAACACCGTGTGAGTTGTGTCTTAATATAAATCTCGTAAGTAGAAAACATTTTTTGTCCTTGAGGCTGTGTTTAAATCCATACCTTTTGCTTTTGTGATCATAATTTAGTTCTGATCAAAACTTTCTTCCTAATCCGTTGACTATAACATTAATGAATTTTAGCATGTCGTAGAAAATATTACAATAGTACGGATAGGCTTTGACATTCTCTATAAAAAATTCGCTTGCCTACCGTCAACCGTATACGACAAATAAAAAATCATGACCCCACAATTTCGACTGTATAAAGACATCCAAATCCACGGAAATACACCTACAGTAGAACCTCGATTATCCGAGGTGGACGGGGTTGGACCCCCCTCGGAATCGACGGGAAATAATACATATACCGTACATGTATAGTTATAAAAGTAGTATTTTGTTAGTAATTGTTATTTTGGGGTATTTGCTCGCATCTGGGCTACGTAATTGCGCCATTTTTTTATAGTTAGAATATCCGAAGAAGTTGCTGAAGGTTGTTCCTCAACATATTTCAGAGCAGTCTCTAGAGCTACCAATCCTGATTCGTGCATGACCTCTTGATCGCTGTCATTGAATTTTCCCCGACAACCATTTCTAATATTTCGTCATCCCCGAGAATATTCTCTTCGTCATCGTTTAAGACCCAATGTTCGACATCTTCTTTGGAGGCATCTAAACCGGGTATTTGATTCGCAATCTAATACACGTCAATAGGAGCTCCTTCTACGTCTTCATTTTATTTTTCGAGGATTTTATTCCACGATTTTTCAAAGGTTGAACACTGGACTATGGCTTTCCAAGCTTCAGCACACCAATAAACCACATTTTTTAAGTTAATACTTTTTAAAAGTTCTTTTTCTCGCCTTGTACAATAGAAAGTCTCCATAAATGTATAGCGA
The DNA here is from genome assembly GCA_949715475.1 of Microchrysa polita. NCBI lineage: Eukaryota > Metazoa > Arthropoda > Insecta > Diptera > Stratiomyidae > Microchrysa > Microchrysa polita. Next base: position 20,059,602 of record OX454420.1, read on the forward strand.
TCATTTCCCCATTTGTACACTGAAAAGTCTTTGCTTAAAATAAATAAATAAGCATTATTTTAAGCAAAGACTTTTATTGTAACAAGAAGATACATCTTTAATTAGGAAAAATTATTCCTTGGCTGTTTTGTGTTGTATTTTTTTCTTGTTTTTAGCAAATGATTTTTTTCAGTGTAGCCAACTCTGAGGTACTTGTGCGGCCACTTGCGAAAGGAATCTGTGCATATAAACCCGTTGCAATTTTTGTTACGTTTTCCATATATAGGTACATATGCGTTAATATTTAAGTTTTGTTATCAAAATAATATTCATGTGTGCATTGTATTTTAACTTTTACGCTTTCAACTCAGTTAATTCAAAATTAACCAAGGTTAACGCATCGGTTAATTGAAAGATATCCGATCTTAATTTAACCTCGGTTAATCGAGATCTCGGTTAATCGGTCCTCGGATAATCGGGGTTCTACTGTATGCCTACTTGGGACATGCAAAATTGTGGTATACTGTTTTACGTACGGTAGGCAAGCGAATTTGTCATAGAGAATGTCAAAGCCTATTCGTACTATCGTAATATTTTCTATGACATGCTAAAACTCTCTATCTTGTAAATCCACAACTACTTTCAGTAAAAACACCATCGTTCTCCTTCTGGATATCGAACCGACTATGATGATGACAACGACGTCAATAATACTTAAAAATAGTTAGGGAGGAGGGTGTATGTTCCACAGCACGTACTTCTCTCAAGTTTCATACCGAAGAGGCATTTCAAGTACACTAAAAGTGTTTTCCGTAATGGAGAAGTTTCTCTATAGACGTAAAGGACGAACGTGTATTACCGAGAACAAGCCAGGAAACCAGTGAAACTATACCAGGTTACCAGCTAACTCTTTTTATAGGCTCCCGTACATATGCAAAAGTGCGAAGACTCATTGTCGTCACACAACGTTACCACGTCTGTCGCCAACGATATTCTACTCTTCGCTCCTCGGGTTTGCTATTCTGTTCCTAGTTATATGGTCCTTGTCGTCGACGCCATCGTCGTCATCATCGTCGCCTGCGTCATATATCATAATTTCGTTGTAATGAATTGTTAAAGTTTTCTACAATTACTAGAAAATCGCACATCTTAAAACTTGATGGTTTTAATGGAGGAGTATGCAAGACTGGGACAGCGGAACGGGATACGACCACATATACGGACAATTTACAATTGAGAGAAATTCGAAAAGTTGCCAAGAAATTGGTTGGGTGTTTGCTGAATGGATTTAATGTGGATGATGCACGGAAATTGAATGTATAAAAGGAAATTGAAATTGTAGTAGCAGATATTTGAGGTTTTGGCCTTTTTATGGGACCTTAGAGTATGATGCAACACTTTAACCAGATATTAACTAAATTGGAAATATGGGGGTTCGGTTCTTTTTTTATTGAATATATGATGTATTTTCTTCTTTGTTATATTAAGCGACTTTAGTCTGGAAGTTCCAAAATGTCGTCCCTAAGGATATTTTCCGAATATAATTTTTCATACTCTGCTGGTGTGTCTGGTTGAAAGTTTTTCAAGTTCATTGTACTAAGGTTATTTCTATGATCCGTCGTCCCACTTTAGGTGCCTTTTATCGGATGTCGAAACTTTCCACAGAACCAACCTATTTCCTGGACTAAAAATATTTACCTTCTCGTTTATATTATTTGATTTGCTTTTGAAAACAAACAAACAATTTTCAATTACATTGGGTAGCTATAATAGAGTGAGGCCTATTAGGAAATGGGGGCTTCAATTTCAAAAAATACAATTCAAGGATGTGGCACATAATTGAACGTAAATTAATGAATAAAAAATAGCACGCGGAAGCCGATGCAGTGAGTTATGAATGGGGATACGTTTTCTTTGTTTGTGTTTTCAAAAATTGTTTTTCCTTGTGATAAGCACCAACCATTGACTAAGTAAGGAGTGAGGTTTAAGAGTTGTGATAAACCAATAAATTAACATGGCCTACACCAAACAACAAATGAGCGGGTTGGGCGGTTTGTGGCGACATTAACCTTTTCACCAGTGGTATCTGGCCAATGGTTGTGGTATTAGCTAACGTTGTACTTAACATATTCATGATAGAGCGCCCCTTTCTTTCAGGGTCCTTAAAACAAGTAACTAACGCCGTATATGGAATGTACTCGACGTCCCCTTTGATATGACAGGCCGAATGTCCACGTTCCATAAAGGATTAATTAGTGTGCAATGGGCGGGGCATGTACAACGGATGGACGATAATCGCATGCCAAAGAAAGTAATGAACCCACAACGAAATGACGGAGTGAGGTTGCGTGGACGACCGAAGGCTCGCTGGGAGAACTCCGTAGGTGAAGACGCCCAGTAGCTGCTGGACTTCCGAAACTGGAGGACAAGGTCACGTAACCGCGACAATTAGGGGTCTACAATTCAGGCGGCCAAGGACCGATGTCGGGCTATCGTGCCACATTGATGTTGAATGTTCCACATCACCCCTCAATCTTTAACCGCTATAAAGTCTTATCATTTTTTTTTGTAGTCTACATAAAATAACTCTTTTCCCAATTAAATAGTTTAAAAAACTTCCCAGATATTATGCCATTCAAACTTTAATGAAATTCGATAATAGATTTTTCATTGAAAATTCAAATTGTAAAATCGTAACGGTACTTTGAACTGACAAATGCTGAAAGTTGACAAAAGTTGCCTCATAATCTTAGCTTTCGAACAACATTTAAAAATTTCTTAGGATTTGAAAAATTGCATATCTTACGTGCAGTGGCGTAACGTTTCTAAAATATCTTGTGTTCGAGATCGAAATGGGGGCCCCCCACAAACTAATAATTTATAATTAAACAAAATCGATGAAACCACTTTTTTGCCCGATTTGGAAAAATGTTGAAATTACAAGTAAATCCAGAGCTATGTTTATAGGAAATTTACACCTGCGGCAGGATATACTAAAACCTCACGATTCAATCGAGTAAACGGGTTGGAATGAGTTTATTTAGTTCAAATCCAGGGTTTGTTTGTGTGTAGACGTCTATCAGAAAATTTAGGTTTATTATGAAATCTCGGATCCTGTTCACACGATCGTCCTAATTTATTTACACAACGTTTACACGATCTGACTTATGTCGCACACACACGAAGAATCATTTTTTTTGGAATTTCGCTCAATTATAATTCAAGAAAATGTATGATTTTGACGGAACGAGTATCCAAAAAATGGATTCGAATTGACCGTGTATGTGCGGCATTATGGAAATCTACGTCAATGACTTGCACTTAGGTTGATAACGAGCTACTGTAAAAGTGACATTTATTTTCAAAGATGTGTGCTGCATACACTCAGCGAAATTATCTACATTTTTACCACGATTTCGTATAGATTTAGTTTGGGATTTTGGTTGAAATCGCGTTATGAACCGGGTGGATTTTTTTGTGTTCATTGGAATTTTCTTTTAGTATCACAGCAGTTAAAAGTAATTTCTTTTGTTAATATGGATGAATCCAGTTTTTACTGCAGCTATTTAAAGGCTTTAGCTTTATTAAGTTTATTAGCTTATCATACTTATGAAAGCGACACAAATGAAAAACTTAAGAATTAACGGCATAAAATAACTGCAATAATTACTTTAAAATTTTCTTGTGTGGGTAACGCTCGTAAATTTTTTGCGGAAAACGCAGGACAAATGCTCCAAATATCATCGTTGGCTAGACAACGTTATTAAAATATCAGGACGTGAAAAAGGATAACCAGAAATATAAATAACGCAAAATTTTGACTTTATAATATTTACGTACCTTTCACATGATTCAGGAATAACAAGTTTTATGCATGCTAAATAGCTAACATTGTAGTGTGATCAGAGGACAATTTTATTTTCCCTCCCTCTTTGGCATGCGTTTTGTAATCCCTGCTATGTATTGTGATGCATTCCTAGCTTCGACACGATCTGTAACAATTCATCGAAGCTTATGCGTTCTAATATGTATTTGGTAATCGCTATCCAAAACTCAAGTATCTGTATGTCCTAAATGGGGACCCGCGCAAGTGAAGGGCAGTATATGCCTTCAAGGGTAACTAACTACAATGTCCCGTACCTACGCCAATCATTAACCATGTTTAACATTATTCAGCAATGTCAGCACGATTCTCTTGTCTAAGGCCTTACAGAATGAGGGCTCTCATATTATTCATAAATCATGTTTGTAAAATTTTATGAATTCAAGTAAAGCTTTCCCCAAAGCTGTCTGACATTTGGTGAAATGCCTACTTGACGTCCAAAAACAGGACAAATCAGGATAAAAGCAAAACATTCGGGGTAATAGCAGGATGACATGTCTTGTCAAAAACAGGACGGATGCGAGCATTAGGTATGGTTCTCGCAAAAGTTGAGGCCCTGGTAACAGGAATGCAGCTCTTCAGCACAACAATAAAAAGTTCCTTGAAATTTTCGCTTCAAAACACATCGAAACAAAAAAAAAAAACGTTTCACGCAAGAGCACCCCTTACTTGTTAATCCGCTTTAAATCTAGCTTCAACGTTGCAATGACCCAAAAGTCTAACAAAAATATTTTGTTTTTTAAATCACAGTCCAACTTTTCCAACTCCTCTTCACTACGTTAGGAAGCCCCTAATAGTTGGGGGCCCGTGTGCGACTGAACACATGGAACACCGTACGTTACGCCACTGCTTACGTGTTAAAGATAAAAAAAATGTGGTTCCAAGAGAAAACAATTTTTATACGAGTTTTTTTAGTAAACAAGAGTTTTTTTTATCACCTAACAACTTGATAATGAGACTTATTTTTAGAGATGGCAACACCGATAAACTAATGGTAGTCCATCTTTGACATACATACCATTTGAAGTTTCTATTCATAAGTTGGCAATGTCAGTATAAACATTTCGTGTTGATTGTTGACAACGCATTTACCGGACCATGGAAAGTTTCGAAAATTCACGAAAAAAAACAACATTTTTACTTGGGCATTATTTTGCTAAGAAGACTGCAGCTCAGAGTCATCAATTGCTCGTGTAAGTTTACGGTAACGATGCTTTTTCGCGTGCACAGTTTTTTCGGTGGTTTCATCGGTTCAAAAATGATAATTTCGACATTACCGACGAAGAGCGACCTGGCCAGCCAAAAAAGTTTGAAGACGAAGAATTGACGAAGTTACTCGAAAAAGATTCGTGCCAAACGCAAAAGAGTTCTCAATTTCGTTGGAAGTGACTCAGCAAGCCATATCGAAGCGGTTAAAATCACTGGGAATGATCCAAAAGCAAGGCCATCCGTACGAGTTGAAGTCAAGAGATGTTGAGAGGCGCTTTTGCATGTGCGAACAACTGCTTCAAAGGCAAAGACGGAAGTGTTTTTTTTTGCATCGTATTGTGACCGGCGATGAAAAGTGGATACATTATGATAACCCAAAGCGAAAGAAATCATGGGGACCGCCCGCGCATCAATCAACATCGACCGCGAAGCCAAATATTCATGGTTCCAAGCTTATGCTCTGCATTTGGTGGGACCAGCTCGGTGTTGTGTATTATGAGCTGCTAAAACCAACCAACCACCAATTGAAACCATTGACGGGCAGCGCTATTGACTGCAATTGATGCGTTGGAGTCGAGCATTGCGCCAAAAACGGCCACAATATGCTGAAAGGCACGACAAAATAATTCTTCAGCATGACAATGCTCGCCCTCACGTTGCAGGAGTCGTGAAAACGTACCTGGAAACAACCAAATGGGAAGTGCTACCCCACCCGCCGTATAGCCCCGACATTGCTCCATCTAATTACTATTTGTTCGCTTCGATGACTCATGCGTTAGCTGATCAGTACTTCACTTCATATGAGGATACTAAGAACTGGATCGATTCATGGATAGCATCGAAAACCCAAGATTTTTTCCGCGACGGAATTCGTAGACTTCCCTGTTATATATTCTAGTACAATATAACAATACCAATATAACACTTGTATTACATTGTAACTAACTTAACTACAGTAGAATAAAAGTCAGTCATCTACAGACATTCCCGCCTTTTACATCTATATAAAACATGGTGTCAGAAGTCTGACTAATTGCAATAAAAGTCAAGTCAATAATTATTGAAAGTCCATAATTGAAGTGCGTGACTAAAATAAATAGCAAATCGTCAATAATATTGATTTTATCGATTGTCCGGATTCAAGATGACTACGAATCAAGAAGCAGGCACATCCAAAAAGGTTATGTCGGACATTATCCAACAGGAGAAAGCGAGTTTTGTCCCTCAGCAAACCAGCTCCATTCCCAAATTGGATTTAACCAACTCCATTCCCAAATTGGATTTTACGGGATACGACAATGTAGCCGCAAAATGGAAGGAGTGGTGGCAGCACTTCGAATTATACCTTTTGGCGACAGGTCTTGATAGTGCTTCCGAGAAAAGGCGTATCGCGATAATGTTGCATTCAATGGGTACGAAAGGTGTTAATATTTTTAATTCTTTTTGCATAGACATGGATACAGCGAAGTTCCAAGATGTCAAAAAGAAATTCGATAATTACTTCATGCCGTAAAAGAACCTGACGGTAACCACCAATTCTTCACAAGGACTCAACGGACAGGCGAAAGCTGCGATGACTTCATCACCGACCTTGAAAACATGAGCAACACATGCGAATTCGGGGAGCTCAGACAAAGTCTGGTAAGAGACATTTTTATTGCAAATTTATCGTCAGAATATAATGGTATTAGGCAACGTCTGCTACAAGAGTCAGACCCAGCTTTGGCCAAAACATTAGAAATTGCTAAAACCGTAATTTTGGCCCAGTCAAATGCAGAAAAAATGGTTAAAGTCGATAATGTCTTACATGTACAACATAGACCAAAAACAAAAGTCTCAGTCCCAACATTCAGTCCTCGCTATTCAAAAACAAAAAATAACAAAGTGTCTCCTGATAGTACAGTATTTAAAGACACAAAACGGCCGTTTACTTAAAAAAAATACGTAATGGCTGAAATTTGCTGGAGATGTTAGGGGACATGTCTTTTATCTAAAACTGAGTTTTCGTATTCGTGGGGGTGGGGGAAGTTGGAGTATATTGCCTATTTATAGGCGAATTTTGTATTTTTCGTTAATATCATTCTTACTGTTGACCCTACAGTAAAGTGATGTATAGGAGTTTTGTTTCTAATTAAATTATCTATCCAACGGTACCTACATGAATTTCATCGGTCAAGTAGTTCCGTTATAATGACCAGTTAAAGGTGAAAATAGTACCAATAATGGGAATATTTTGCTTAAATAAAACATGTAATGACTGAAATTCGGTGGAGTCATTAAGGGATGCCTTATAAATCTATATCAGGGGGCGGGGTGTGTAGTTATAGTAAATTGCCTACTAATAAGCTAAATTTGCGTTTTTGCTTCATATCATTCTTATTGTTGACCCTACAGTAAAATGTGTATATTGTGTATAGATGTATAGATGTTTCATTTCTTATCAAATAATCTATCAAACGGTATCAATCAATGTCAAACGTCAAAGAGGCCAATAAGAACGGGTTTTGTATTTTTTTAATATCAGAAAAGTAGGAGACTTTTTTTTTGCAAACTAACTGCATACCTAGGGATACAAAAGTATCTTTTAAATGTTGATCCAACTACCTCTAATTCTAATTAATCCCACCCCAAAGTTACTCGAGCAATTCCATGCATGTCATAATTGTCTGACCATTTTCGCCTCTTGGCACTGGTTTGAAATTTTATTTTAAATGGAAATTATGATAGTTTATACAGGGTTATTGGTTAAGTCGACCTATTCCCTGCAACACGTTATAATAGGGTAAAAATGCAACAAAATGAGGCCATAAATGTTAGGCCGATTTTCAACGGTCACTGAGATATTTGAATTTTTAGGTTTTTTTAAATAACCTCGAATTTTACCATTTAAAGTAAGAATTAAAAAAAACTACTAAGGTAATGGGTTAAAACTTATTTTTGGATTTTAGTCAACACTATAGCAGACATTTCTTAATCATTTAAAATTTCAAAAACCCATCACAATTTCGGAATTTTTAATTTCTAATAAAAAAAAATTATTTTAAATTTTTTTAAAGTTGATTTTTAATATAGTATTACTAAAAAAAATTATATGACACGGACTCTGCAGATCACTGGAAAAACATACTCGTGTTGTCAGCTTTCCAAAAAGGTGTCAATGTCAATACAAATATTTGAAATAATTGAAACAGTTAGCTGCAACTTGTTCGGGGACCATAATTTCGTTTGATAAAAAACGACAAATCCATAAAACAATAAAAACAAGTCTGTCAAGTTAGCACTACCACTTTAAAATTTCGACAAACGCTATAGTGCATTAAATGTCGCGATTTTGTCGTAATTCAATGGAAAAAGAAAAAAAATTGTCGCGCCCCTCCTTCCTCTTAAAAACTACCCTTAAATGCATTTGAGCCTCAGTTAACCAAATTCGAGTTCCAACAATCTCCCCAATGCTAAAGGTGTCCAGTAAGATATCACAGGGGCTGCTTAACCCATTAACGACGAGACCCTAAAATCTTACCGATTGAGCTGAAATTTTCCACGTCGGCTAAAAATGGCTAAAAACACATTTTGTAGAAAAAAAATTTTCCCCCGGAGGCCGGGTTCAGGCTCCCGGCACTGTTACATATATGTAACATCAGGCACTCGAGGTACTCGAGGGTGTTACATATATGTAACATCAGGCATGATACGGGGAAAGTGTGTTCAAGGTATATTTTTAATTTGTATTCAAAAAGAAAACTTTTTAGTAAATTTTTTTTAATAAAGCGAAAAATATATGAAAGCCGATATTTTACATGAAGTTTGAAATGTAGATAAGGCAACAATAACATAGAAATAATAAGAAATGTGTGCGAAAAATGAACAGCCTTACAAAAATATTACGTCAAATATTGTATTATTTTATTTTATTATGTATGTGTTTTTGCATGTGGAGTTGTTGTTGTTTTATTGAGAAGTTTCTTGAGCACCCACAGAACTAATAGATTTTACAGTTTGTGAATAGGAAAAAAGTTTATAGAAGTACAGTAGTTAACAATACAGATTTTGAGGATTATGGAAGATTTGCCAGTAAATTATAAAATTATTGTTTCAATTTTTTTGTCAATTTGTCCATCCGCCCAATTTGTCTAAAAAGGACTAAATATAGAGCCTATAATTCCTCCTTGTCTATAATTTGGTCTACATTAGAAACCATTTCTTCTTTCGTAGCTCAAAATATATCCTTTTAAATATTATATTAGCAAAATTGAATAGAATAACTAATCCTTGGCCTCATGAAAATAAAGCCATGACTCCTTGCTTCGGATACCCTTGAATCCGGCTATCATTTTAATCCACATAAGACAACTATTGTATCCATATTCCGGATTTCTAGAGCAATTCTAATTCCGACTCTCAATATTTTGGTATGTTTTGCCAAATATGGCCGCTCAATTTGCCAGTCAAAAAGACACAAGTGTCTAGAAAATCATGTGACATGACTAATTTTAAGGAAAACCCTAAATAATAGAATTTTGTTTTTATTAAATTTTAACATTTATGAAGACTATTTATGCTATTTTCCTAGATAAAAATGTCTTGTTATAATCCGGAAATTTTCGTTAATCCGGATTTTTTGAAAATCCGGACTTCTTTTTTTTTTTATAATTAATCCGGATTATAGCGTCAAGAGTATAAAAAATCCATAAAATAAAAAAAAACACTAAAAAAGTGCATACTCATACACCTCTTATACGAGGAGTGCATTTTCCCCATATCAGGACGGATGTTACATATATGTAACAGTGTTATAAAAGTACTTATAAAACGTTAACTACGGACAATATTTTTTTCATTTATTTTTTGTATTGTTTCAAAAAAACCATGTAATAACATACCATTAATTTTTTCCCAATTTTTTTCATACAATTAAATATAAAAATAAAATTCCTCTACTACTTTTGCCATCGTGACGATTTTCGTCAACATCGAAAAAACCATCAGAAAGAAACCTCTATAACTTCCACAATAGTAAATCAAATTGAGCTAATTTGATTTCTACGTATTGCTAATATTGTCTAGTACAGGATAAAACACTTTTTAGTGCCGAATTGATATGCTATTCCTTTAGCAGCCGTTTGAAATGAAGGATGTCTTACTGTTACATATATGTAACATCAGGCATTAATGGGTTAAGAGATTTCCACCCTGAAAAAAATTGTCGCGCCCCTCCTTCCCTTAAAACCTACCCCCGTCAAGTTAGCACTACCTGGTAGCGGCCAATTCAAGCATTTCCGTAAAACAAAAAGTATCCAATTAATTGTCGCAGGAACCGAAAGGCATATTGCACGCTTCAAAAAATTTGTCGCGCCCCTTCTACCCCTTAAAAACTACCCCTAATTGCATTTCAGCCTTAGTTCGCCAAACTCGAGTTCCAAGAATCGCCCCAATACTAAAAGGGTCCAGTAAACTCTCACTACGGCTGCTTAAAATATTTTCCACCCTGAAAAAAAATTGTCGCACCCCTCCTTCCCTTAAAAACTACCCCCGTCAAGTTAGCACTACCCCCCCTTTCGGTTCCTGCGACAATTAATTGGATACTTTTTGTTTTACGGAAATGCTTGAATTGGCCGCTACCAGGTAGTGCTAACTTGACGGGGGTAGGTTTTAAGGGAAGGAGGGGCGCGACAATTTTTTTCAGGGTGGAAATCTCTTAAGCAGCCCCTGTGATATCTTACTGGACACCTTTAGCATTGGGGAGATTCTTGGAACTCGAATTTGGTTAACTGAGGCTCAAATGCACTTAAGGGTAGTTTTTAAGGGGAAGGAGGGGCGCGACAATTTTTTTTCTTTTTCCATTGAATTACGACAAAATCGCGACATTTAATGCACTATAGCGTTTGTCGAAATTTTAAAGTGGTAGTGCTAACTTGACAGACTTGTTTTTATTGTTTTATGGATTTGTCGTTTTTTATCAAACGAAATTATGGTCCCCGAAGAAGTTGCAGCTAGCTGTTTCAATTATTTCAAATATTTATATTGACATTGACACCTTTTTGGAAAGCTGACAACACGAGTATGTTTTTTCAGCGGTATGCAGAGTCCGTGTCATATAATTTTTTTTAGTAATACTATATTAAAAATCAACTTTAAAAAAATTTAAGATATTTTTTTTTATTAAAAAGTAAAAATTTCGAATTGTGATGGGTTTTTGAAATTTTAAATGATTAAGAAATGTCTGCGATAGTGTTGACTAAGATCAAAAATAAGTTTTAACCCATTACTTTAGTAGTTTTTTTTTAATTCTTACTTTAAATGGTAAAATTCGAGGTAATTTAAAAAAAACCTAAAAATTCAAATATCTCAGTGACCGTTGAAAATCGGCCTAACATTTATGGCCTCATTTTGTTGCATTTTTACCCTATTATAACGTGTTGCAGGGAATAGGTCGACTTAACCAATAACCCTGTATAGTTACGATATTTTGATATGTATGTGTTTTGAGTTGCAACTAACTACAAAACCCTATGTACTATTCGTATAGTTAATCCTGTTACAGCATTTACAGTTACACTATTACCTATGCCTTTGCTAATTGCTTCGATTGTTATAAAACTTTACAGATTTGCCCATAAAACATAAATGAAGTAAACTGTATGGTTACTGCGTAAAGCATATTTCATTTTTTGGAACGCTAATTGACCTAGCTTGATTTTGATCTCGTTAAAGAGATAATAATTCAATCAGCAAGAATACACATTTATACAATTTGACATAGCGAAGTTTTTAGCAATCACTAAATACACATTTAAATAAGCAATTTACACCAACTTCCTCCATCCCAACAAATACGAAAACTCAGCTTTAGACAAAAGATTCGTCTCTTGCTTACATCTACATAAATTACGTTTTTTTTTAAGAAAATAGCCATTTATTGAACTGTTTTGACCCTTGACCGGTAACTACAACGGGTCTACTTGACCCACGATATTGGCTTAGGTACCGTTGAATAGACAATTCGGTTAGAAACAAAACTTCTACACATCACTTTACTGTAGGAACACCAGTAAGAATGATATTAAGGAAAAACGCAAAATGCCCCTATAAATAGGCAATTTACTATAACTTCCCCACTCCCACCAATACGAAAACTCAGATTTAGACTTAGGGCATTCTGCTTAACATCTCCAAAAAATTTCAGCCATTACGTGTTTTACTTAAGCCAAATATTCTCATTATTAGTGCTATTTTGCCCTTTAACCGGTCATTATAACGGAACTACGTAGCCTACGATATTGGCTTAGGTACCGTTGAATAGAGAATTTGATTAGAAACAAAACTTCAACACATCACTTTACTGTAGGAACACCAGTAAGAATGATATTAAGAAAAAACGCAAAATTCCCCTATAAGTAGGCAAATTACTATAACTTCCTCCACTCCTACAGATACGAAAACTCAGATATGGACTTAGGGCACGTTGCATAACATCTCCGCTGAATTTCAGCCATTACGTGTTTTACTTAAGCAAAATATTCTCATTATTAGTGCTATTTTGCCCTTTAACCGGTCATTATAACGGAACTATTTGGCCTACGGTACTAACTTAGGTACCGTGGTATAGACAAGTCGATTATAAACTAAACTTCTACACATCACTTTACTGTAGGAACACTAGTAAGAATGATATTAAGGAAAAACGCAAAATTCCCCTATAAGTAGGCAAATTACTATAACTTCCCCCACTCCCACAAATACGAAAACTCAGATTTAGACTTAGGGCACGTTGCTTAACATCTCCACCAAATTTCAGCCATTACGTATTTTTTTTAAGTAAAATATACCCGATTACTGTACTATGAGTCGAATTCGTGTGGTAGATGTGGCCAAAAGCATCGATTCAAATGTCCAGCTATAAATGTGACGTGTCAGAAGACAGGTCATTTTGCAAAATATTGTTTTACCCGAAAGAATACGCATAACGTGAGAAACGTAAAGTCCGGCGAAGTCTCAGATCATTTTTTTATTGGTACAATTACAAATAGCACAAATAAAAATTGTTGGTATTTAAATCTATTAGTTAACAATGTAGATTTTAAATGCATACTGGATTCCGGAGCAGATACAAATGTCATGTCATTAACTACGTATAAAAAGTTAAATTTACCAAAAAATGTTCTCAAAAAGTGTAATGTTAAAATAACAGGTTTCGGAGGAAAAGATATACCAATAATTGGGAATTGCTTATTAAAATGTTCATTTAATAATAGTTCAGAAATGATATCATTCATAGTCACAAATATAGATTGTCCAACAGTACAGTCTTCCGACATGTCAAAAAATAGGAATATTGAAAAGAGTTTTCTCACTAACGAAAAGTAATTGTAATGACATTATTAATGAATTCGATGATACATTCAATGGTTTGGGCTGTCTTCCTCCTACATGCAATTTAAAACTTTGTCCGAAGGCTATACCGTGTGTGGATCCGCCGCGAAAAGTTCCATTCGCATTATATGATAAGCTACGTGATGAATTGGATCGCATGGTACAGATGAAAGTCATTGAAAAAGTTACAAAGCCTACACCATGGGTTAATTCGGTTGTAATTACAGTTAAAAAGTCTGGTCAGCTAAGAATTTGTTTAGATCCGCGAAATTTGAACAATAATATTATTCGAGAATATTATCCTCTAAAAAATTATGATGAAATTCGTTCAAAATTAAAAGGAGCTGCATTTTTTTCGCATCTGGATGCATTTTCAGGTTTCTGGATGTTGAAGCTTGATGATGAGAGTCCAGAACTTTGCACATTTCAAACTCCATTCGGCAGATACAATTATTTAAGACTTCCGTATGGTATAAGTGCGTCGTCTGAAATTTTTCACAGGGTTATGATGGAATTATTTGGCGACATTGAAGGTGTTTTAATTTTCATAGATGATTTTCTTGTCTATGGGGAGACGGAAGAAATTCACAACAATAGACTACGACAAGTAATGGAAAGAGCTAGGAAAGTAAATTTAAAACTAAATAAATCAAAATGTAAATTCTTAGTTTCTGAAGTATGTTTTTTGGGCTATGTCTTTAGTAAAGAAGGTGTAAAAGTCGATACGGAAAAAGTCAAGGCTATTAATGAAATGCCTACACCTCAAAATGTGAAGGATCTACAGAGATTTTTAGGTATGGTTAATTATTTAGGCACAATTATTGAAAATCTGTCAGAGAAAACTAAGATTCTGAGAAACCAACTTAAATCTGATTCTGTTTGGGTATGGGATGCAAATTGTGAGGAAAGCTTCGATTGCCTAAAGAAGACAATAACCAATTCGCCAGTTCTTGCCCATTATGATCCTAATTTGCCGTTAGTTCTGCAAGTAGATTCTTCTAAATCTGCAATAGGAGCAGTAATTATGCAAAATGGTCGTCCAATCGCGTATAGCTCGAAAACATTAACTGCTTGTCAAGAGAATTATGCTCAAATTGAAAAGGAATTATTTGCTATTCAGTTTGGGTGTAATAAGTTTCATCAATACACATATGGTCATAGGATTACAGTCCACACTGATCATAAACCATTAGTATATTTATTTAAAAAACCTCTTCACGAAGTGCCAGCTAGATTACAGCGTATGATGCTTGCCTTACAAGCCTACGATCTAAACGTAGTACATGTACCTGGAAAAGAAATGCATATTTCCGATACCCTATCTAGAGCTGCTCTAAAGGATAACTTTATTCCTGATTATGAGTCTGATTTAGCATATCACGTTAATTCATTACATTCTAATTTAGCCGTCAGCGATACATATCGCCACAAACTGTCTGAAGCAACTAATGCAGATAAAGTCTTACAGTAATTAAAGAATTATTACTTACATGGGTGGCCTAAATGTAAAACAAAATTAGAAGAGTCTATAAAGGCATATTGGAATTTCCATAGTGAAATTCATGTAGTAGACAGTTTATTGTTTAAGGGTACTAAACTAATTGTTCCAACCTCAATGCGAACTGAAATGTTAAATAAAGTCCACGAAGGACATCAAGGAATTAATAAATGTCTTACTTTAGCCAGAGAAAATTTTTATTGGCCAAACATGACTGGAGAATTGAAAAATTTAATCGAACAATGTTCAGTATGTGCTACATTTAGTTCCTGTAATTCGCATGAACCCCTTCAAAATTATAAGATTTCAAAATTTCCATGGCAGCAAATAGGTATAGATTTCCTTTATTTTAATAAGCAAAATTATTTGATTGTTACAGATTACTACTCTAAATATATTGAAATCGCATTACTAAGTCAAAATTACACAGCAAAAAATGTAATTATTAATCTTAAATCTATTTTTGCTCGTCATGGTATTCCCATGTCACTTGTGTCGGATGGTGGACCTCCATTGCAGTCAGCTGAATTCAAATCATTTCTGAATGATTGGGATGTTGAACATATTGTCACAAGTCCCTATCATGCCCAATCGAATGGTCAAGCAGAAAGTTCTGTAAAAATTATAAAAAATATATTGAAAAAATGTCACGAATTAAACAAAGATCCGTATATTGCACTTTTGCATTATAGAAATACACCTAAAACGAACTTACCTTCACCAGCTCAGCTGTTAATGTCCAGAAATCTAAGAATGAATATTCCAATTGTGCAAAGCAGTCTGCGTCCCAAGATGATAAAACATCGGGAATATAAAAAAGCGATCGAAAATTCCCAGAAACAAAGTTCCTATTATTATAATAAAAATATAAAAATACAAAAAAGTTAAAAATTTTTAATCCAGGGGATAAAATATATTATAAGAAGTCTCCAAATTCTTCATGGTTGCCAGGATTTGTTACAGAAAGACACAAATGCTAAAGGTCTTATACCAAACAAGATCTTAATGGCATAAAATATAGGAGAAATAGAATACATTTAAAACATAGAGATAATGGCAGTGACTATTACAAACCTGATTTCAATTCGCAATCCAATGAATCACGGTCGCCTATTCGCAAAGAACCATCGGGTGAATCAGATAATGAAATAAAAAACAAGTGTAATGAGGAAGCCAACCAAAATAATGAATCTTATACTACTAAGTTTGGTAGACTTGTAAAAATACCGGATAGATTAAAATATGATGTATAAAATTTGAATCTAAAAATTTAATTGAAATGAATTGTGAAATTTGTGAAAATATTGTAATTGATTATTATTTTATAAATAATAGAATAATGTTTATATTGTTGATATAAGTATATATATATTTTACTTAAAATAATATTGAATTAATTAGACTTAAGAAAAGGGATGTTATACACTGAAAAAAATGGTTTAGACTTTTTATCTAAAGTGAAGTAGTTGACTTAAATTTAGATAGTTTTACCAAAGAAATAGCGGATTTCTCTAATCTTCGCAGCTAAAAATACTATTAAATTCGTTCATTTAACCACGCAAGATTAGAAGAAAAAGTTTAGTCAATTCTTCCACAAAAGTTGTTGATTGTACTATTCAAATATAAAATTTAACTACAAACAATCGTTCTTTTTTCTTCAACACAATTTAGCTATCCAACATTCAACAATTTATAGATAATGAATAGCTGTCTTTACAAATGAATTAATTGAATTTGAAAATATAGTAGATGTTTCAACTAATGACGAATAGAAAAATTATCCATATCTTCGTAGCTGTTTCAACTACATGGAATCATAAGCTGAAAATCAACGCGAACTTTAGATGAATTCGGCTATTTCTTTAGATAACCATTCTAATTTTTTTTCTCAGTGTATATTCTAGTACAATATAACAATACCAATATAACACTTGTATTACATTGTAACTAACTTAACTACAGTAGAATAAAAGTCAGTCATCTACAGACATTCCCGCCTTTTACATCTATATAAAACATTCCCGAAAGATGGGAGAAAGTTATCGCTGCTGATGGCCAATATTTTGATTAATTTAGTTATATGAATAAATGCCCAATAGTTTTTTTTTCGGCGTACCTATGACTTGTCTTTAAACCCCCATTCTTTTACTTCTGTTAGATTTTGCTCGGCAAGTCGAGCTTTTTGACACGATTTACAAAAAAATGCTAAACCTTTATAACGGTTAAAGATAGAGGGTACATGTGGAACATTAATTCTACCCAAGTTGTGTTATCATCCAGTATTGTATGTACCATGAGTCGTGAGACACCCTGTATATATATTTCTACAGTTCCCTTTAAAAAATTCGTTTATTAAAAATGAAATAACTTGGGTATATTACCTAAATATTTCCGAAAAAATTTGTCTATTACAAATTTCCATCATCAATTTTTCCATTTCCCTTAGAGCACTTACCTCAGATTAAATCCGCACCAATTAAACGACAATTAACATGATAACGTGCAAAACAAATTGCGTCATATTTCTTTGAAGCCGTAAAACAATCTTTTATAGCAGTGTGTGTACGTCGAAAGGAAAAAAACACATTTCAATGCATCACAAAAGCATGTTTTCCTTCGAAACACACGCAGCTTTTCGTAAGGATACATTTAAACGACAAAACGTAAACATTTTTCATAAGCACCGAAAAAAAAAACACAACAACACAAGAACCGTGAAACAGAAAAACAGAAGCTCTATGTATTTAATGAAGAAGATAATATAAAAGATGAAATTCCCTGAAAATTCGCATTCATCCTCGTCCCGTCGGCCGTCGTCCGTCTTAATGAGCTTAATTAACCCCACCTGACTAATTAGGGTTTGAGAGAGAGAGAGTGTGTTCTTTCTTTTTACACGGGGACCTATCCTATACATAGTCTGGAACTGAAACAAAAACAAGTTTCCCTTCGAGACTAGCCTGCGGCTAACGCAGATCATTCTTTACAGGAATTTCATTCAAATTCGTATAATATGTTTCGGACGGTTATAACGGTGTTGGTGGTTGGATTTTGGGTATTGTTTTTATTTTCGGGGAGTTTTTCTGTTTTTTTCCCCAGACCAAGTCTGGTTCGCATGTTGATACGATTAGGGCCGGGAGATAAACGCTGCTATATGAAAGGACTCTGACATAGACCAGACGGATTATAAATGTACTGTACATGGAATTCTATTTTCATACAAAGACAAGATTCTTAATGAGAGGTTTATTATATTTTTGCACCGCAGGGATGAAGGGACAAGATGAATTTAATTTTTTTCATGTTCAGATTAAATAATAAGAGTTTGGACTTGAAGCATTTATGGAATAATTCAGAGAAAAACATCAAAGACTTGACAAAAACGCAGTTTAACTCGCTCTCTCTGTCTAAATGAAAACAATGACAAAAATATCCTCATCGCTATCATTGAAATATTGCATACTTAACATAACGATACAAGATTATTACATCCGCTATAATTAATTAATGACCGTTCCGCTTGTTTTCATTTCCGGATACTCACATCGTACGCATTATATCCGAGACACTGATTAAATTAACCACAAACAATATAAATGAAACCCAATTAATACTCGTAAAAATAATTAACGTACCATTTCCCTACTCTAGATCGCATACAAGGAAACTACCATAGAAAAAAAGGACGAATCAATAATACTATTTTTGCTATTTCCGGAAATTGGATATACCGAGCCGGGAAAAAATCGAATATTCTGCGTATTCTTATTGAATGAGCGGTTCTAATCACAAACAGCTTCAAACCATCCATTAA
This sequence comes from Microchrysa polita, assembly GCA_949715475.1. NCBI lineage: Eukaryota > Metazoa > Arthropoda > Insecta > Diptera > Stratiomyidae > Microchrysa > Microchrysa polita. Next base: position 20,078,352 of record OX454420.1, read on the forward strand.
CGTTTATACACACATGAAATTAGAGAGAACGGCGGAGAAACAAAAGTCGTCGTGCTAGGATCCAGGATATGGGTGGCTGGATGCCGTCGAACGCAGAAGTGAACGCAAGCAGAAGGTAATTATATTATTAGAATGCTGTCTGCCTCTATATATATAGAATTTCTGACTTCGATAGGCGATAAATTAACTTGGCAAAGTTGGAATTCCACGAAAAAGCAATGTTTCTCCAGATTGTTTTATTTGCAGATTTTCAGGAAAAATAAATACAGAAATACTTGTAGATATTATATTGACTTTTTGACAGAGATCATTAGCTAATTTATTTTCGTAAATTGTATTCTGTGTGTTAGCAAGCCGGTAAATATCATTTAAGATGGACATTAAATTAGTCAAATTAATTCAATCTGTGTGATTGAGTTCATCAATTAATTTATTAGAATTTCAAGAGTCTCTAGAAGTAGTAATTCCCAGGAATAAAAAAACAGAACTTGAAAATCACACTCAGTGGCGCCGGAACGAATTTTTTATTGGGGGGGCAAGATTTTTTTTCTCAAATACATATGAAATTACCGGACCTCTAGCTCTAGCACTTTAATATCCTGTATCCTGTAAATATTAGAGAACAACACGGATCAGAAACCACCTAGAATAGTCTTCAATATGAAACTAACCTTTAAGTTTCTTTTTGTTACCTATTTTGTTCTCATTGTAATTCCGAAGTGTGTGTGAAGATTATAAGCATATTCTTTATTTTATATAGTTTCATAAAATTAAAGATCAAACGATTTTCCCAAAGGTTGTGTTCCGGTTTCCTCGGGAAACGAATTCTTAAATGATTTTTGAGGGATCTAAATTCCCTGTTCGATCCCTGTGAACATGAAGAAGGATTTGTGTCATTGTTGAGCCATGTTTAAAGACTTCGTAAAGCACTGAACGACCTTTCTGATGATGCTGCTGATGCTGGAACCGTCAAAAAGTAATGTTACTAGCCGTATTAACTTGCTTTGCTCGATTTTCTTGTGATCAGCAATTTCGGCGCAGCATGTTGGTGAAGCTCCCGGCATATTCAACAATATCGAAATCGAGCATAGCAGCTCAATATTACTGTGAGAGTGTCTACCATCGGCACGGTTTTCTGACAAGGAGAATGGAAAACTTCCTCGTTTTCGTTGATCAACGGTCAATAGTTTCACTATCGTTGGCCTTGTCGTTAATTTGAGGTACTCTTGTTAGCGAAGAAGAAATGAAAATGAAATGATCATGTAGTACATACTCGTAGTATACATGCACTAGATGCACATATGCAACTTTCTGCGAACCAGATATTCCATGATGGAAGAAAAATATCCACTAGGGGTGTCAAACTCAAAACCTGGCCGGGCCAAATATCAGTTTCTTCCGGATTGAGCGGGCCGCATAAAAATTTCGAAAACCACCCTGGAAAATTATTTCAAAATTGCATCACAGAATATTACTTTTTAAAAATGAATATAAATTTCAGTCACTAACAACCTCAGGACATGGAAACATTGGGCTACCTTAAATAGAGAAACTGGAAATCTTTTCAAAATGCTCTTTAAACAATTTTACAATTTTTAGAAAATGTTAAAACATCAAGATTTTATATATTAATCAGTAACCACTCTCTGAGAATTTATTTCGGACAGCTGATCAAAAACTTTAGCACAGTAAATATCTGTAGGTAGTCCAAAACACCCTTGAAAGCCTGAATTGATCGCTAACATAAACAAATTTCGGATATTAAGACAAAACATTTATTGTTATGTGGTGGAACAAATGTTTTCTATGGTAAAGCTGAATAAGCTGCACCAGTTCACCTCAAATAACCGTCAGCAAATTGTTTGTAGAATAGAGATTTCAAGTTCATGCCACCGGCTTCTTCACGAGTTATAGTAAATTTCTTAGACTTAGACTTTAATTCAACAACAATATTTAATTTTAGCGCTTTTTGTGATACATTGTCTCTTCGGCCTGGTCGCGGGCCGCACAAAACTATCTGATGCGCCGCATGTGGCCCGCGTGCGGCGAGTTTGACATGTCTGCACAAGAATAATATTTTAATATAGTGCAATGTATGTAGTACTAATTGCCCCTTTAGCCAAAATATTGAGGGGGCAGTTGCCCCCGCTGCCCCCCCTGTTCCGGCGCCATTGATCACACTCAACTCGTTCTCGTCATAGTAAATAAAATACATTTACCTTTCAGTTGATGTTTCATCCTTGAAACATTTCTCCTTTCTTACAAGTTTCTGTAGTAAGCACTTTTATCAAAAATGTTCAAAAGCTCGCTAAATTTATGTGAAAATTTCACGTAACACGATGGCTTTCACCATATACGATATGACTCGGTAAGAAGTGTATGACTTGACTTGTATCCTGTATCCTTGTATGGCTTTGAAAAATATGCACACACCGTGTTTCTCTCGATAATATTTTTCATGTCGTCCTTATTATGAACATGCATGTGCAGTGCATGGTCATGTTGTAAATATGAAACTAGCCAGACATGATGCTTTCTTCGTTATCCGCAAGCTTGCAATATTATTTATTTTTGAGCATAACACACATCCTTTTAGCGGCAATCTGTTTGGTTGACATTTCGTTGTTCATCCGAAAATATACGAACATACACCGCAAAGAGTTTGTGTTTGTATGGCAAACATATCATTGGTTAGACGTTAGAAGGAAAAAATATATGATTTTGAGTAATATGTCAAAATGTCAAACTGATGAAAGTACAAGTACAAGGTCTTTATTTTGAATTTACCTTAGACATGCTGTAAGTAATTCACTTCGCTTGCTCTACCAACTTATCTTCGATGCGCTACCATGACTTAAATAGATACCTGGGTACATTTATACCCAATTCATTGAATGCCAAATTATTTCATTTGATATCACTAAAATTTTGAAGGTTTCGGCTTTATAGTCTAGGAGCCAGGTACCCAACTACCTTCCTCATAAGGTAACCGGCTGAAAATGTGTACAGGTAGTTCATCACCGCTTCTGCCCGAAACTGCTGGTTCCTTGTTAGGGAAATTACGCAATTTGTGTGCTAATTTTGAGGTTCAATCTTCCTCATAAGGTAACCGGCTGAATTTATGTACATGTGTTAGATCTCGACTTCCACATGCCAAAAGGGCCGGTCAGCCCAATTTTTAGCGGTTCCTTCACCTATGCTGACCGCCTCAAAGCTGCAAAAAAATGACCCCTTCCTTCCTCATAAGGTAACCGGCTGAATTTATGTTCAAACGATAGATCTCGCTTAACCGTAGCGAAACATAGTGGGCTGACCGCTCTGAACCGGTTCCTTGACCGGTTTTAACCGGTTCAAAGTATTGAAAATACCTTCGTAAACAATGTATTTTTGATCATACCTGATTAGGTAACCAGGCTGGATTTGTATTCAAATGGTAGATCTCAATTTGGTCATTGATGACAATATTAGAAGACTTATCGATACCCGTAATTTCCTCCGTCGCAGATGGCAACAAAATCGTCACCCAACAACAAAGACACTCGTGAATAAACTTTCAACTTTGATCAGAGAGTAAATATTTATTAAACGAAACGATAAATGGAATGCGATGCTTAGACAATTACCCAAAAATAACAGGTCAATATGGAAGCTAAATAAAGTCTTTCGGCGTTGCAAAATAATGCCTCCACTTTTATCCACTAATAAAACTTTAGTTTTTGACAGTAAGGATAAACCCGAAATTATATCCCAAAAATTTCACAATGCCCATAATTTATCGTCCCAGCCAGTGTTGCCAACTGGAAATTTAGAAAACGGCTAAATTTAGCCGGAAACCCGGCTATAGTTTTTTCAAAAACGGCTAAAAATCCGGCTAAATAAATTTAAGCGAGAAAAACGGCCAAAAAACCGGCTAAATCATACAAAACAGTCACATTACAAAAAAATATAGTAAAAAACTGATTTTAATAATTTTATTTCTTTTCTGGAGTACTACCCGTAACCTATGCTTTAGGCAGATTTCTTAGTTTTATTACATACTATGCTATGCTCCAATCGCTGGCATTACAGTCAAAATTTACATTGTTCGGAGATAGCTCAACTAGTCAAAATTGTTGTATAGGTTCAATTTCTCGGTTAAGTCCATAACCACATTAGGTTCAAGGCTTGCTCTGCTATCCGCTCTCATAGGGAGAACTTTTGTGTTTCCGATATTTTCCGCTATGTGTCCGCCATATGGCGGACGGTAATATAAGTGTCGCTAAAATCGATAAGAAGAACAAGGAAATTCTTCTTGTGAGAGCTGATAGCGTAATGTTCCGACATATCCAAATCATCATGAAGATAATCCATCATTATGATGAAAGTTCGAAATTGGTGGGCCACATATGCTTTCGTAATTGGAATTCGTTATTTACTTTTTGCGTTTGTGTAAATGGAGAAAATATCCCTCACAATTGCGATATTTTGATGAATATTCAGTTCAATAATTTAAGGACACACTTTTCTTAAAGAATTTGAATAAAAATGTGTAAAGATTGATAACAAATTTAATATTTTTGTAAACATTCTTGTTCTTGAATTTTACAACAAATGGCGTCCCCAGTCATTATTGAGCAAATGATGGTCCAAATGCGTAATTTGGAACTCGTGCTAATGATGATAAATTGGCGTCATTCGAAAATATGTGTGTCAAGCTTGTTATTCATTTTCGAATTTGAGCCTTCCAAATTTTATTTTATTTTTCATAGTTACAAAATTGACGTTCCATTGTTGATGTTCCGCAATTACGAATTTGATGCTCTAAAGATACGAAATTGATGTTCCAAAATTATGAGCTTGACCGGGAAATGGTATAGATTTTTGGTAAATATGCTACTACAAACCCAACAACAAATTGTAATGCATCTACGAAAATGTGTAGTTTCTATGAATCGTTATACGTTGTGCAAGTAGCTTGCCCAGTAAACTACAAAAATTAGATTTTAGTGAGTATACCTATATTTCGGGGCCAACTTACCCCCTTCTTCAGCATTTAGCTTTTGTGCTGAAGAAGGGAGTAAGTTGCCTTGAAATATATACACATTTAAATTTAATTTAAACTGTCTTCCATTTTGCAAATTATTCAGCATATTGGTGGTTAGTAAATTACACGCTTAGACTAGGTACTAATAACGTCAGTTTACGTGAAACCCATTACCCTAAATTTATTGAAAAAAGGCTAGTCTCCGCGGCAAATTTTTCCCAGGAGACATAAATGCAAATTTTCCTCTAGGTGGACATAGTACCCTAATACACGATAATAAGTGTATGTAGAAATAATTTTACGGCGATTAATTTCTTCGTTTGTGAATATTGAAAACTTGATTCTAGTTTCAAAGTAAAATAAATTCATAAAATAATTTTAGCCGGAAAAACGGCCGAAGAAAATCAATTCCGGCTAAAAATCCGGCCGGCCGGAATTATAAATTTCTTCCGGCTAAACCGCACGGTTTCCGGCTAAATTTGGCCGGAAAACGGCTAAATTGGCAACACTGCGTCCCACCTAGGTAGTTACATCCATAACAAAATAGTAAGTGATAACATCAACACCTTATCAACCCTCAATAGCGACTTCACGGCACTATTTATGTCCACACTACGTAAGATCCAAAATATTATCAAATCCGTAAAAGTAAAAAAGGCAGCTGGATTTGGTAAAATATCAAACATGGTCCTCAAAAATCTCCCTAGAAAGGCTTTAGTACAAATAAACTTTATTATCAACGCATGTTTATCTAAATCATATTTTCCTCTCTCTTGGAAACATGCTAAAGTGATACCGATAGCTAAACCAGGAAGGATGCGAGACTTCCTGAAAACTATAGACCTATTAGCCTCCTACCGGCAATGAGCAAAATTCTTGAAAAAACTATATTATCTCGACTAAATGAAGTTGTCGAAAGGTTGAGAATCTTACCAGATTTCCAGTTTGGGTTCCGTAAAAAACTCTCTCCTGTCCACCAAGCACTTCGATTACACAAATACATAAAACACTCAATTAAAGAGAAAAAATCAGTAGGTGTTAGACATTGAGGCTTGTTCTGCTATCCGTTCCTATAGGGGGAACTTTTGTGTTTCCGATATTTTCCGCTATGTGTCCGCTATATGGTGGACAGTAAGATAAGTGTCGCTAGTGTCGGTAACAAGAACAAGAAAATTCTTCTTACGAGGCTGATAGCGTAATGTTCCCTTATTTAATCAAAATTATTCAATCTTTCCTGTCAGACCGAACTTTCTCCGTTCAAATTGGAAAATCCCTCTCAATGGCAAAAACCATACCGGCAGGTGTTCCACAAGGATCATGTTTAAGTCCGGTCCTCTTCAATATATATACTGCAGATATACCCCAAACAAACAACTGTCAGTTAGCATGTTTTGCGGATGACGTGTGCCTTTTTTGCGATGGTGAAGACCCAACAAATATCTCCTTAAACCTAGAGCTCCAATTAGAGTCTACTGTTATAATCAGTATTACTTTCGATGGAAGATAAAACTGAATGCCGCCAAAACCCAAGCGGTATTTTTTTCGAAGAAAAGGAAAATAAAAAATTTACCAGACAGACCCTTAGACTTTCTTGGTGAACCTATTAAGTGGAATAAGGAAATGAGTTACCTTGGGCTAGTCTTTGATAAAAAACTAACTGGTCTACATCACATTGAAACAACTTCGGAGAAAATGAGGAAAGCGTTCTGCTTCTTACACCCGCTTCTAAATAAGAAATCGAAACTTTCTCTCGAAAATAAAATTCTGATTTACAAAATGGTTATACAACCCATTGCTGCATAGGGTCAGCGCCCGCTCTAAGGGGGGGCAAGCCGGGCGGTCGCCCGGGGCGCCAAATTTTAGAGGCGGCATTTTGGCTCTAATCCAAAAAGTGAAAAAGTCAAAAGGAAAAATTCAATATCAACTTCGATTTGGTGAAAAGGAAACCATGTAAATTACAGATGAAATAAAAAGGGGCGAAAAGAAAAAGGGAATAAGGCTTTGTTTGAGTATATAAGCAGTGTAAGATATGCGTTATTTTTTTAATTTATCATGTATCATAAATTCTCTTTTGAAAGTTGTGTTTTAAAGATGCAAAGTCCTTGTTAGGCTTTAAAGAGCCCACAATTGATAGGAAGTACTGCATTTACCTAATTTTGGCGTCTGTAATGCTGACAAAGAGAGAAAATTCGCTCAGTCATGTGCTAATTAAGTTCTTTTTTAAAAAGACAGGTATTGGAGAATGAAGCGCTAATTTCGTCCTCCAATTAAACATCTAGTTCCTCTTCTTTTCATCAGAATTAAGGATTCGCTTGCATGGTCGTTAATTTTTGTAAAAGGGAAGGTTGGCTTGTTCCTTTATCCATTCTCATATGGAAAAAAGATGTTTCTAATATATTCATTTTTTACGGTTAGTACAGAAAGTGTCGCTAGTGGCGATAGAAAGAAAGAAAAATTCTTTTTTCGAGAGCTGAAAGCGTAATGTTCCAATCATCGTCATATACGTATATGTTCCTCCCAAGCGTGTGTTATCCGCAACTTTGATCTTTTGCACGCGTTTTTGCAAACCCTTATAAGCAGTGGTGCAACCAGAATCATGTCCTCATTACTGGACATTTGATGGTAGATATTATTTTCCAATAAGGACTATACCGTGTTTTCGGGTTTTTTCATCTCTTATTGCATTCACGCTTATTTTCGATGGATTTCTTTTCTTAGCTTAGCGTCGTGGAAACGCTAGTGTATCATCCCGTTCTTTCTCTTGTTTTCATTTATAAAATAGATGCAGATGGTGAATCGTGGAGGTCAAGGGAATTTCCTGATCTTTTACGAGTCTCCATATCGCAAAGAACCGATTGATATTGGGTTTGAATAGTTGCCATGGCTGCTCCTTATGTTAAGATATATGCGTTCATTTTCTTTCCAGAAAATTTTTGTACAGCAATCAGGCCTTAAATAATTTTTCGAAATGTTGTAGAATAATAAGATTTATTGATGCCTACATGTACCAAGCCCCCCAATTACATTTTCAGGGCACAAAATCTTCCCTAACTTCAATTCCAACTCACACATGTTTTAGCTTTAAAATACGAGTTCATTGATTCATCTAACATTAAGTGGGTAAATTGCGGACAAGGTAGCTTGCATTTCAGCAAGATGAAACATAGCCAGAGCCGCAATAGCAGTCCTCCCTAACGTTTCCGTACATGCTAGTATTAGAATTTGGCTAGGTTCCCCATTTATGAAAATAAGCCACCCAAGTTTAAACCACTGAAGAAACTCGTCCACGAAGAGACCCACCTAATTGAAGTTTTTCGGCTAAGCCATTTTTTGGCCTACCATTTTCGAGAGCGAAGTTTTCTAAATTGTGTTGAGTGTTTGAATGGAAAACAAATGTTCGCATTAATATTCAATCTCTTACGTGATTCTAAGATCCGCCATGTGCAATCTGTGTATTTTGTTTTTGCTGGTTGTGAATAATAATATGTGGCTCGAGAAATTTAGCTTTAATGGAATTTTAAACAAACTCTCTCTAGAAGGCCTTCTGAACTGAGGTGAATTGTGCGTAAGAGTATGAATGATGACGGAACATGTTTCTACTATATACTATACATACTATCAACGACGACATAACATGTACTATTATCTACTATTAATCCGCCTGGTACAGTAACTAAGGGGCGGCAATTTGCTTTCCTGCCCGGGGCGGCGTAAGTGCTAGAGCGGGCGCTGCATAGGGTTCACCCTTATGGAGGCTCTATGCGAAAACCACTAAAACCAAATTGCAAATAACACAAAATAAAATCCTTAACCCTTCTGTCGGCACCTACAACAATATGCATATTCTATACCCAATAGGTCTGGCTGGACCTACTGAGAAAAAAATTTTATTTTTAAGAAAAAGTTAAATTTTTATACGTAGAGTCATTCTGCCAATTCTAAAGTAGCTTTTTTAAACAATAAAAGCTTTTATATCATTTTCGTAGATATACTGGGAACGTTTTTAAGTAGACATATTTTGAGGTGGTATTAGTACAAACATGTTTTTCCCTTGTTTTCTCCTTTTTTTGCTTTTGTAACTTCATAGCGTATATCTAGTGGAAAGTTTGATCGCATTTTCCAATTCCAATATCATTGGGGAAATATTTAGCACTATGTTGGTAGATTTTACCTCGGTGTTAGTCTGCAGAATTAGGGAAATCGGTAGAAAGAAATAGGGAATTTTCAAGCGCAAAAATCATTTTACTCTACATTTTTCGTAAATTTCTTGATAAAATTTATTTAGAAAGACGTTCTCAAGTCAGTCATACTTAGTCCTTACTATTGCAAAGGAAATAAAATTGGTTTGAATTTCCTAGAATTAAATCTCAGTTGATTAGGTGATGTTATAAAACCTGAACTTCACGGCTTCTTAAACAAAAATCTCATAATTTTTTAATGTTTATAGTACAAATTAAATTTTAATGATATTAATACATCATAAATAGAATAATTTTAAGAGAATTTGATATTTTCACTTTTTACCTGTAGAGAAAAATGGGGTGAAAAACTATAGGTCTGGCCAGACCTATTGGGTACCAAAAAGAGGCTCAAAACTTCAAATATTTTTTCTAGATTTTTGCAAAATGCTTCTAAACATATTATTTTAGGATATCATGAAGTATGAAGTCGCTGCGATTTCATTTTCTATACTTTTTTGACCGAAATATAAAGCCAAAGGTCTGGCCAGACCTTTGTGCCGACAGAAGGGTTAAACATATTGCCAATAAGCCTTTCTTCTATTCTACGATAAGGTTGCATAATGAGACCAAAGTCAGAACAATTAATGAAAAAGTAAATAGAATTTCATCTAAATTTATGGCCAATTGCACCCACATAGACAATAGTATTATTTTATATTTACTTAGCACATAATGCAACTTAGTTTTAAGTAAAGGGCTATGCCCACTGTTACGTTCGTAGGTTAAGTTTTAACATTTTCTCTTTTTTTTTTTGTCACTATAAGGTTTTCATGCTTTTTTCCTTAACCTATACCTATACTTTTAGTCACTTAAACTAAATCATCTGAATTGCTTGCTAAAAATATATAAACTATAGAGTTAAGGTTGCATACCGGAATCTAAGTTAAGGTCTTGTTAAACATTGATAAATCTATACTATGAAATAAATTGAAATTGAATTGAATTGAAAATACTTTAAGGATGTTTTATCGGATCAAAATATTACTTTAAGCGATGTCACACGATAAATGAATTTCGTGGGACTATATGATTGCTACTTTAAAGCAAACGAATTGTTGCTTGGGAATTACCGTTATAAAGATTTCCCTGAAACCTTGCTAAAAATACCGTTTGACCCCCTGACATCGTTAGGAGATCTCGAATCAAATTTTCCTTTAACTATTTATTTACAAACCACAATAGCTATACATTTTCCATACAACACTTTTTAGTAGTCGCACGGGGCCAAATCTGGAGAATACGGTGGATGGGGCAGCAGTTCGTAGCCCACTTCGACCAGTTTGGCGTTGGCGGGCGGAGGTGTGAGCTTTATCGTGGTGGAAGAGCATTTTTTTCTTTGCCAAGTGGAGCGGTTTTTTCTTCAATTTGGCGTCGAATCGGCCCAATAATTCGGCATGGTACAGCCCTGTGATCGTGTTGCCCTTCTACAGGTAGCCGGTGTGGATCACACCTTGTAATCCCAGAAAACGCTGGCCATCACCTTTCCGGCCGATGGGACAGTCTTCGCCTTCTGCGGAGCACGTTCGCCGGATGAAGTCCACAGTTTCAACTGTTTCTTGGTCTCAGGTGTGTACCAGTGTATCCAAGTTACGTCAACTGTCACGAAACGATGCAGAAACTCCTTCCGATTGCGCTTAAACAGCGTCAAGCACTGCTTTGAAGTGGTCTCACGGTTGCGCTTGTTGTCCGGAGTGAGCAAACGCGGCACCCATCGTGCCGACAGCTTTCTCATGCCTAAAATTTCACGCAGGATATGACCCTCGCGATCTTTTGAAATGCCTAATGTCTGAGCTATCTCTCGCACCTTCAATCGGCGGTCTGATCGTGGATTTTTGTCACGTTATCCTGCGTGCTAACCTGGACCTAGCTCATCAAAAATCGACGTGTGACCACGTTGAAACTCGTTAAACTAATTTTTGACGGTCGCCATCGAAGGAGAAGAGTCACCGTACACAGCATCCAAACGCTCTTCGACTTCGCTGCGCGATTTCCCTTCAAGAAACAAGAATCGAATCACCGACCGATATTGCTCTTTTTCCATTTTTCTAAAATCGGCGGACACTCCAGCTTTCACACGCGGCCAAAGCAAAACTACGAGTCTAATCGGGTTGAAATTTGAACAGTTGCCGTCTAGAAGAATGTACTACACTCTACACCACTGTTTCCCAACAGGTGGTCCGCGGACCGAAGGTGGTCCGTGAGAAACCCGAAAGTGGGCCGCGAGATACTATGGGGACTACTTCTGAAAAAGAAGTTTTTATCGTGATTAATTGAAATAACAGGCATGAGCTTTGAAAAATTTTATAGTATAAATAAAGAACTGAATACTTTCGCTACTAGGTATGTGGTTGATCTGAAAATGCGATGTGCAGACCTTAAGATAAGCTGCAAAAAGCTCGGTGGTCTCAGTCTTCATTGTACCGGTGATTTTCGGGAAGCAGTGGATTTTTCCTCGGATAATGTGACACTATTGTCTGTACCTAATTGTTTTTACTTCTTAAGTTAATTGGCAGCACAGTGTCCAAATTTTGCCACAGTATCATTTGAAGACAAACCAGTTTAGAGTAATCAACGACTTCAATCCTCCTTAATCCGGTAAAACCGCATCCAATGAATTATTATCGGACAAAGTTAGACGCCTTTAACACTGAAAGTTAGGTGTCTCTGTCCTGTTCTGAAGAACCTAAAGAGCTGCCGATGTTACTGCCTGTGCCTATACTTTAATTTTGGTAAATACTACGGTAAACCCATACTCATTTTGTCGAAGGTATAAGAGTGCTCATAAAAAATGGACAAAAGTCGGTATACTAAGTTACTCGATGAAATGTTACATTGCAGGTTTTCAGTTTTTCTAAAGACGGCCCAATGTTCGCATTACCACACAAAAGAAAAACAGAGGAATCGAATTTTATCGTTTTTTGGGGGGTTTAGTGAATTCAACCCGCTAACGGTTCGTTGATCTTTTGAGTGTGGTTCGACTGAACTGTTGCGCGTGGTTCGGACGAACTTTTTTTGTATATATGTATTTCGACAAAGCAAATGTAGAGTCTGCTTAAAATTATTTCAATACGAGGCGGTTACAGAGGAGGGATATGGTGTTTTCTTCTGATGTTTCGAGCCATTTTTGTCATAAGGTGTTGTAAAAAAACAAATAAAAAAGTCTAACACCTTGTGAAAAAATCGCGAAATTCCATTTATTAAAAAATATGGTGGTCCGTAGTGACTCATGTTCAAGCAAAGTGGTCCGCAGTCATTTGCGAGTTGGGAACCACTGCTCTACACGATAGTAAATTGCTCTTGCGATACTGACACCATCAGGCGGGGAGGCTGGGTACTTATCAGACTGCGCTCGTATTCAGTTCTCGTTGCATTTGCTTTAACTCTCTAATTTTTAATTAAACATTTGAAACCTTTTTGACCCTCTTGTCGTATTCTGCATTGAGAGACATTAAATTAGAAATCTCATTAAAGAATTTACGCGCATCTATAGCAGACGTAGCCGTTTCGAAGAATAAATATCTGCTATGCCAAGTGGCATATCAAATGGCTCCAATGAAGGTATTATAGAACTTTTATCTTAGGTAATGTTGCAATTTCGTTGGTTGAAGGAGCAAGGGAAGTTCAATTAAACAGATGTTTCAAATTCAATATGTTGTTGAAATTCATTATTTAAGCCTTTTCTTTTGCTTATTAAATCTGAAAGTTTTTCCTTTTCTAAATGATGTCAAGCATATTTCATTTTTGGCTAGTCTGTATGAATATCCTTTTTTTCGACATCCGTTCGAATGTATTAAATCATACAAAGTACGTTAGTTACCCATTTTTTCATAATAAACACAATATTAATGTACATACATGTGCAGGACTCAATGTTAATTTTCTTTTCTATATAATGTGTTTTTTTGTGCTGTTGCTATTATGCAGATGCTAACCAGTCGCCCGGACTTGATGCATTTTGCTTTCACTATAAATGGTATTTCAAAATTATGTTCATATTTTCAACGTGACTGGCGTGTCCTGGTCATTATTTAGAACGACTGGTGTGGAATATCTGGGCAATGTGTCCACCATATCCGCAACATTTTAATTGTAGGAAAATGCTAAAACGCGCGAGTCCTGACGAGCCTGTATACTGTGCAGTTGAACAAATGCACAAAAACGAAACGGATGGACAAACTGGTGAACATGAAGCTCAAATGTGTGGTGTGTGGCAGCGCAGCATATATGGGGCAGTCTGTTATTATTTTATGTCGGTTAAATTTATTTCAATTTTAGGTTTGGGCCTATATGAGAGGAAATAATATACAAAATTATATTGTTGTATACAATAAACATTTTGACCAACATTTGTCGCAGAATGCGAATGCTATGGATGAGCATGTTGCTTGGTGTGAGTTTTTAGTTAGCCTTTGGTGTAAAGCAATGGGACACTAAATTGGCTATAGAGATAGAGGATTGTATACTTGTGAAAGGAAAACCTCTTTTGCGGTAGATTCTAGTCCTGGAAAGGTATAGGTACCTTACGACAAGCCCAACAGCTTGATCCTCGATGAACTGATTCTGATTAGTATTTTGAATTGAATAGGGTGCGGTTCGTCGTTTATGCCATGGTGCGGCTCTGTGGAACAAGGAAGAAGAAGTGCCTCCTCAATCGGTCGAATGAGTCACAGTGAATTGATTATTCTATGGAACTTTTTCGTTTTAACCGATTTCACTCACCTCTCTCATAGCACGTACAATAATTCGCCTAAAAACCTATGTCATAAATTCTGTTTTAGTGGCCGTTTTTGCGATATATTATCCAAAACTCTTGGTAAAAAGTTGAATAGGATAGTACGAGTCGTAGAAGCTGAACATGCATTGAGCATGAAAACAAGCCGAAATCCGTCTCATCATATTTCGTGTCTGTGGTAGCAAATGTATGCGGCACACTCGTATCCCTGCTGCAAACGAAAAGAAAGTCCACCAACATAGTGCTTCATATATAGCTTAGTGTCACTATAATCCGAATGCAACAAAGTGCTGCACACCATACGTGTATGACATCCTGCTGCCTGCATTCTGATTTTGGATCTGCTTATTCTCGAGCCACTAGCACCCGACCCAACCCTCTCTCGCATCCTGAATCCTGGTGTTATGTTGATATTTTGCAATTTTGTTGATTATACCGTCGGATAGAGTGTGCTTCTGCGGATTTTGTGCAACGTCTCCGACACCAACACCACCAACTTTTGCCAATCACATGGCCATAACAGTAGCTACATGTTAAAAGTTTTCCTTATTCTATGTCGGAGCGACAACTACCATGATGACGGCAAGGATTTCAGAAAAGAACGATACATGCAAATTGTATATGTTTTTCGTAAAGTGCAAACCTGAGATTGCCGCATGTATTTTGAGAAAATTGGCCGTAAAATGCAATGTACCAAATTTATTTTTATATGTATGTACATGTACACAATGCACTTGCACGTTTCAACGTTTTAATTTTCTGTGTCGGTTTTTCTGGTGCCCTAAATTTTTGGCGATTTCACTTGATATTTCGTTCTCACTGAGATTCTCGAAGTAGTACCTATCATCTTGCTTATTTGTGTCGTTAATTTTTTGTTCGTGTACGTCTTACTAAATTGCATATTTTGCAGATCGGAGCTTATTATATATTATATATAGAATAATAATGACCCCCTTGGTAACCTCTGTATATGTATCCTCAGTAACTGTAGTCGCCTTGGTTACCTTGAAAGCCCTTAGTAGCCTTGATATCTTTATGATATCTTTATACATCACATTAAACTTAACCTTGGCCTAAACATTAACTTCAACTTCAACGCAAACTTTATCCTTAAGTTTAGCTATAATAATAACATTAACTGCGACCTAACAATATCTTTAACCCTAGCCGTTGCCCTAATGTGATCTAAATTCTATCCATATTTCCCAAGATCCAAATTGGGTCTTTTAAACGGTTAGGACACGATCCCCGCTACTGCAGACCCAAGACGTCCCAACATCCAAGTTCTATCGTTTCAAAAATAAAAAACGTATATATGTATGTCATAAAAATTTGATCGTTTATCAAAGGTCCCAAAAATCTGTCCATTTCTGACCAATCGACTTTACCAAGCAATTGCTTTTACAATGATAAAGTGGTATCATGACCCGCAATCAGAAATAGTCATAGCCATCAGAAGCAGTCTCTGTTTGAGTCACTTTATAGCTAAGAGTGATCTAATGCCTCAACCCACTACCACAGCAGGATTAAACCGAGTCGTACTTACAAGGACGAATGCACTGAATACATCGCACTATATGCTCATCCATCAAATATTATATTAATGTATACGTACTCGTGTATATATGACAGGACCCGAAACCGGAACTTTGACCCCTTGCCCCTGCTCTTCCAGACGCTCTACAACTGAAAACTTTGGATCATATGTCCAAAGGATTGTTCTTAACTTTTCTACGAAATCACAAAACTAAACGATTCTTTCCTAAGCACTTCGGGTCTATTCCAAAATTTTGCAAATAAACATATAAGAAAGACTTAAGCCAGAAACTCTACCGAAACTGTATGCAGTTTCACATTTTTCGCTGTATTTTTTTTTCGACTGCACGGATCAGAGCAAATGATAGCCTATGCCTACCCTCGGGACAGTCTCTATCTTTAGCCCTGGAATACTAAAATGACCGGTTAGGGTGTTATTAGGTACTAACAACACGTAATTTTGATGTGTTCATATTTTCCTACAATCTTTTCCCAGTTTACATATTTACATTTTACCCAGCTTATATAATTTTTCAGTGCCACAGACAAAAATTATTAGACCAAAATATGCCCTTAATTTTAGAATACAAGTGCGTTTCAGAGACGAACTATTCGGGTATTTTTATTATTGCCGTTGAAGCTCCACGTCAAATAGGCCTAGTAGCAACTAGAATTGCTATAAGCTTACCGCCATAGACCACAAATATGATACAGCCATTCACTTGGACATACATACATACACCGAGAAAAATACCGTCCCTTAAAATTAACTCGATATCCTTTTGAAATCGAGTTACATTCCTATTAAATATAATCCTTTCCTTTTAAATATATATCGCTTTAATTCAAATTCATTCTTTTTAAATTAATGGAAATTCCTTTAAATCCAAATTTTCAATAGGAAATCATTTTAAATTAATGGGAAATCCTTTAAATCCAAATTTTCAATAGAAAATCTTTTAAAATTAATGGGAAATCCTTTAAATCCAAAATTTCAATAGGATTTTTTTTTGTTTACACTCGCAGTTGGTCGGCAGTGTAGTCGAGCGATGTCACAATGTATGGTGTAAATTATAAACGTCGTCCCGTATAGTCTGTGTGGTGTAGTAGGTAGCGGCGTTAGTCTTCAAATCATAGGTTCGCGGGATCGAATCCCACTGTAGGCAGGTAATTTATTATGAATTTTAGAGCGTAAAGAGGTAAATGAAATGTCGCCAATACCTATAGCGAGGTCAGTTATACAAAACTCATTTATGAGTAATTTTCACAGGGAAAGAACACCCTGTGAAAATTACTCCTTTTGGTGTAATTTAAAGTATTCTTTTGAGTTCATGCATTTAAAACAAAGAGTCCATCCTTTTAAATTAAAAGGGAATCCTTTCGATTTATGGTAGTGACCTGATTAAATTGACACTGCATCACTTTAATTTAAAGTGATTATAGATAGACTTTCAAAAGGAATATGTTATTAGTTAAAAGGGAAATCCGTTTGAAATAAAGGGATTATACAATGATTCAAAGGGAAACAAATATGAAGCAAAATCATATTTGAATCTCTTTTAATCATATGCGTATTTTTTGAATTTACAAGATTTTTTTTCTCAGTGTACAACTAACTAAGGAAAGCACTGCTGCAGTGAGTAGTCAACCAGACTTCTGGAACTTCGTATACACATTATAATGTGAGCGAACACGTCAATTTTACGTATTGTTAGTAATTTAGGGTTAAGAAAAGAGCGCGATTTCCGAGTTGCTCCCTACAAGGCTGTAGCCCTGTCAATGAACAACAAGAACAATGAAAACAAGATTTTCGAAAAAAATGCGATTTTCAAACTCTTAACTCCAGCGATTTTCATGGTATCTTCTCGAAATTTTCTACACTTTGTCAGACGTCGCGAGTGATAATGCCTGCCAAATTTGAGCACTCAGGGCCAAATAGGGTCCAAACTACAGAATGTCCGAAAACCCGTACTTGTTCCGTCATGTAAGGAGTCGGGGAGTCGATTGGGCGATGTCAGTCTGTCCGTCTTTTGCGACGCGTTTTACTCGGCCAATTTAAAAGCTATGAAGCTGAAATTTTGCACAAATGCTTCTTTTTGCTGCAGGCGCAGTTTGTATGTTTGAATCAGTAAACTCGGGCAAGGGGGTCATCTGCCATACAAACCTAACCCCCCAAAAATTAGGTTATTCTAAGAAAAACTTTTTTATTTGTGCACCAATTGTAACCAAATTTGACACAAATGTGTTTCTATTGATGAAAAACTCTTTTAAATGTGCAGCAATTTCAACCAAATTTCACACAAATGTGTTTCTATTGATGACACTAAACATATGTAAGAATTTATCAAGTCGGACCATGGGGTCATTGGGCTGCCATATAAACCCAACTCCCCATTTTGGTTCTTCTAAGAAACACTTTTTACACCAATTTCACAAAACATTGAATTAATGTAATCGTAATATTTGTCACGTAAGAACGCTATACTAAGTATATTCAATTTTTTTGAAAATAAAAAGGCTCAATATTGACTAACTATGTTAGTATCAGTATATATACCATCTGATCATTCCACTAAAGTGTGTTTTGTTCGGACTAACATCCAAACAACACCCCTGGTCAAGCTACCTCCCCAGCAAGATTAAGGTAGCTTCTGATGAGTTCAATCTGCTGTGTGGACGAAACCAGGTTTGGATATTGCCTAAAAAGGTGAATATTTTTGATAGGTTCAATGTTGTACTAACATAGTTAGTCAATATTGAGCCTTTTTATTTTCAAAAAAATTGAATTAATGTGTCTTTATTAAAGCAACCACCCCTGCGGCGCGGTTCAAGAATAGTGCCTCCGCCTTTCCCGACGTAAGAGGCGACTAAAGGGACAGGAGAGAATAAAACTCTCCTGAACTTCGAACATATCTCTACAATTGTGCGCGCAGCGACTCTGTGCGCTCAAGGGTTCAGATATGTATGAAACTTAACAAAAAATTGACCCCTGTGGTTTTTGGGGTTAGAATTATGCCACAGCGTTCCCGGCTTGTCGTAAAAGGCGACTTGAGGGATAGGGTACGTAGGCTTGTAACCCGCGTACTTGAAATTTTCTTTACACTCGAAACATTTAACGAGCCTCGGATACCTCGGACTGATTCATCGGCAACGACTTTTGGCTATAAACAACGGACCACGATTGGGTTTTGGAACGTTCGAACGATGTGGGCGAGTGCAACAACATGAGACTCACTGAAGTCGAACGGGAAATGACCGCGTATAACATCGGTATATTAGGACTGAGCGAAACAAGATGGCTCGGATCAGGAGCGACTTTATCACCAAGCTCTCATACTGTTTTATTGTACTCTGGAAATGATGACCAAACGCTCCTCGGCAGGCTGGCGTCGGAATCCTCTTGACAAGGGATGCACGTCGATCCCTTATCGATTGGAAACCAGTTTCCGACCGTATTATCACCGCCCGATTCAAATCCAGAGTACGAAATATCACGATAATTCAGTGTTACGCACCAACCGAACCAGCTGATCAAGCTGATAAAGACGTCAACGACTTGGCGACACCTTTGATAGGGCTCCCAGAGGTGACATTAAAATCATAATGGGGGATCTCAACGCTAAAGTCGGGTCAGATAACCACGGATTGGAACATCTTATGGGAAATCATGGGTTAGTCGACAGAAACCAGAATGGCGAGATGTGTATAGAGTTTTGTAACTCTCGTCAGCTCGTCATTGGTGGGACTCTGTTTAAACACAAAGATTGCCACTTATCAACCTGGACTTCTCCAAATGGCAGAACTGACAACCAGATACACCATATTGCTGTTTCCAAAACGTGGAGAAACTGTGTCCTGGACGTTAGGGCGAAACGTGGTGCTGATATTGGCAGTGACCACCATCTTGTCATCGCAAAAATGCGCTTACGAACGGCAGCAACCCAGCGTCCTAACCGTGCAAATATTTGCCCTAGGTATAATGTGCAGAAGCTCAAAATTCCATCAACCAAGCGTGCGTTCTCCACCGCTTTGCACGAAAAAGCTAATGCACCACCACCAAATGAGAATCCGACAATTGAAGATAGATGGAAAGTCGCTAAGGATTCATTTATTTCATGTGGCGACGACATTTTAGGACGATTGGATCGCGGTAGGAGACCATTTATTAGCGACTCTACTTGGTCTCTTATGTCAGCACGCAAGAGAGTTAAGGAGCAGATTAACTAAGCTGCTGACGATTCAGCTAAAGAACGATACAGAGCTGAATACCGTTCGCTCCAAAAAGGCGTTCAGTGGAGTGTAAGACGTGATAAGCGTAACAATATCAACGCACTTTCGAAGGAGGCTGAGGATGCGGCTCTTCGCGGTGACAGTGGAACTCTCTTCAAACTTATAAAGCCATTAACTGGCAGATCTTAATTAACGGAACATCCTGTGAAAGATAAGGAAGGTGTTCTGCTCATTACCGAAGAACAACAGCTACAAAGATGGAGAGAACACTTTTTAGAGGTCCTGAATAACACTTTCGGGCCTGCAAGTGTATCTTCGTTGCCAGCATAAGACGTCCCTCAAATAGACGGCATTAGTTCCGGTCCACCATCCAAAAAGGAACTAACATACGCTATCAAATCAATGGACGCCGGTAAAGCCCCGGGGATTGATGGAATTCCGGCAGAATTTTTAAAAGCGGATATTAACGCTACATCGGATATTCTTCTTCCCTTAATACGAGAGTGTTGGGAAACTCAAACTCTTCCCAGTGAGTGGAAAAAGGGCCTAATTATTAAAATTCCGAAGAAAGGTGACCTGAAGAATTGTAATAAAATTGGCGTGGGATCTGTCTACTTCCTGCTATTTCCAAGTTGATGGCTAAGATTGTTTTAGGACGAATCAAGGAAAAAGTCGATAGCACATTGAACGATGGCTGGCTTTCGCGAAGGGTTCTCCTGTAGCGACCACATTAACACCCTCCGTATTATCATCGAGCAATCCGCGTAGTGGAGATCCTCATTACATCTCATGTTCATCGACTTTGAAAAAGCCTTCGATAGTGTTGATCGTCAGTACATATGGGATGCCTTACGAAGACGAAATATTCCAGATAAGATAATCTCCATCATTAAGGAATCCTACAATGGAGGCCAATGTCAAGTCTTGCATAAGGGCAAGCTTTCAGATCCTTTTGAGGTGCACAGTGGAGTGAGACAAGGCTGTATTTTGTCACCTATTCTCTTCCTTATTGTCATTAGTGATGTACTCGGCTCCGCACTTCAATTACATCGTAACAAAGGTATCAGATTGAAATTGTTTGATCACCTTCAACATCTTGACTACGCTGACGACATTTGTCTTCTATCAACTAATACGGATGATGTCGCTCAAATGACAGAAGCTCTAAATTGCGCAAGTCGTAATGCGGGGCTGAAAATCAATGCTGCCAAGACTAAGTTCTTGAGCACATACCCAGGGGGCAAAGCGGAATTTGTATTGCGGGACATGCAGTCGAAAAAGTTGATGAATTTTGTTATCATGGGAGCGTAGTTACAGCAGATGGTGGAGCGGATGCTGATGTAAAATCACGGATAAACAAGACTAGGGCGGCTTTCTTCAATTTGACTCTTTTCTGGCTAAACAACAATATTTCCAGACGCACCAAACTTGGAACATCCTGGGTGACTAAAGAGATTACTGATAAATTGCAAACTTTTGTAAATCAGTGTCTATGGCGCATCCTACATATTCGTTGGCCGGAGATCATTTCGAACGAGGATCTCCTCACTATAACTGGCCAAGAAAGGATAGGCACTTCGATCAAAAGACTTAAGTGGCAATGGATAGGTCACACCTTCCGAAGGGGGCCCAATAACATCGCAAAAAAGGCCCTGAACTGAACAGAACGAGGTGGAGAGTAGGCGTAGTTAATGCCCTATGCCCCACAAGGGGTTGACAGGAACTAGCGAGAGATCAAAGCAACTAAAAAGTTCAAAACAAATGGTATCGGTATGGGGCCATGCTCCCGCATCAATAAAATTTTCTGAGTAAATATTTTTATTTGCCCACTTATTCCAAAACAAACCCCACACAAATATTGTTTTGCCGACGCAACGGAACTTTTTGTAAAGACAGGAGGAAAAGAATGGGGGTCGGATTAAATACAAGTCGTAGGTACACCCGAAAAAACTTTTAGTCCGAGGGGAGCGAAGGGTATCCATATTTCGGCCGCGCCCAAAATTAACCTCGGTCTCGTTTTTTTATACCCTTCGCTCATAGAGTGAAAGGGTACCTATATTAACTTTGTCATGAAGTTTGTAACGCATTGAAGGAAGCATCTCCGACCATATAAAAAGTATACATATATGATCAGCATGAGTCGATTGGGCGATGTCCGTCTGTCTGTCTGTTGCGACGCGTTTTACTCGGCCAATTTAAAAGCTATAAAGCTGAAATTTTGCACAAATGCTTTTTTTTGCTGCAGGCAGTTTGTATGTTTGAATCGGTAAAATCCGACAATGGGGTCATGGGGCTGCCATACAAACCCAACTCACCAAATTAGGTTCTTCTAAGAAAAACTTTTTTATTTGTGTACCACTTCCAACCAAATTTCACACAAATGTTTTTCTATTGATGACACAAAACATACGTAAGATTGGATCAAATCGGTGCATAGGGTCATGGGGCTGCCATACAAATGTAACTCCCCAGATTAGGTTCTTCTAAGAAAAACTTTTTTATTTATGCATCAATTTCAAACAAATTCCACACGAATGTATTTCTATAGATGACACAAAACATATGTAAGATTGGATCAAATCGGACTATGGGGTCATGGGGCTGTCATACAAACCTAACCTCCAAAATTAGGTTCTTCTAAGAAAAACTATTTTATTTGTGTACCAATTTCAACCAAATTCCACACAAACCTGTTTCTCTTGATGACACAATACATATCTAAGAATTGATCAAATCTGACCATGGGATCATGGGGTGGCCATACAAACCCAACGCCCATTTTGGTTCTTCTAAGCAAAATTTTTCCACCAATTTCACAAAACCTTGAATTAATGTGTCTTTACCAAAGCAACAAAAAAGTTAAAAACGAATGGAATCGTACTTTGGGGTCATGCTCCCGCAACCCTTTATTTTAATCCGATCGAATTAATGTTTGGTAGAGGGTCTAATGGGACTTATCCTTAACGTTTACCAAAATTTTTCGCGCCTGCTGTGATTCGGCGAAAAGTTACAGGCATGTGTTTTTTTTTTTAATGTTAATAGGGAGTATAGGGGAATGCTTTGTCGGGGCAGCCTGAGTCTCCGTGTGGGACAGCTATATATTGTTAGGAATAGTTATCCCAATTACCATGGCTCCAATTAAATTACTTCAGGAGCTAGAGCGCCAAATGCAACTATCAAAAAATTTAAATTACACCAAATGTTTTAAGGTCTAGTATATAATCTGCCAAGAGAAGGTATATGATATAATATATCATTAGAAAGGAAATTTTGTTTAGTTTAAATCGTCCTCAGAACATTTTGCTGTAAATATTACAGTTAACAAGATATTGGCGAAAAATCATAATTTCACCCCTTTGCCACCCCCTCCCCCCCAAATGTGACGCGCAAAAAAGTCTAACTTTTTTTCTGCGTAATGCGGTCAGGCCATCGAACAATTTGGCATCAAAAGTCAGCTCTTTTTTTGGATGTTTGGGTCTAGAGCTAAAGTCACTATACAGGGTGTCCCGCGACTCTTGGTACATACGATAATGGGTGATAGTACAGCTCATTTCGGTACAATTAATATCCTACATGACCCCTCTATCTTTAACCGTTATAAAGTTATAGCATTTTTTGTTAATAATACTATAATAGCAGACCATTTTTCTGGATTCATCGACTTTGAAAAATCATCATTGTCAGCGGAAGTTATTTTACAACTGAAAAAATGTTGTGATACACATGGTATTCCCGAGGTGTTAGAATCAGACGGAGGTCCGCAATTTACTTCTAATTCACTTATAGTCTAGTACAGATAGCTCCAAACCCAAACATAAAAAAAAAAAGAAATTTTTTATGTCAAATTGTTGAATACACTGCCCAATATACGCAGTCAAAAGTTACACCAATTTGCGCCATGGGTTAAGGGGGGAGGGGGTGGCAAATGGGTAAAACTTGCCTTTGTAATGATATACAGGGTGTCCGGAAACTGCCACATAAACGCACCGGATTGTGATTCCTCATGTGATTTCCAGCAAAAGAGTTGTATTTAGCTGCCACAGCTATTTGAAAATTTTGAAAAAATATTTTTCTTGTACTACTAAAACTTCAATATCTCAAAAGCTAAACTAGCTAGAATAGCAAAATAAGATGATTATTACAGCCAACAAATATACCTAAAAAATAAAACTAACGATACTAAAATCAAAGTCAAATTGTTGTGATTTTACCCAACAACAATCTGTTTTTCTATCTCAATTTTCTCCAACTTCTGCTAAGGTGAGGTGCTCGTACGATTCTTTTAAAAATTGGCGCATAGTCTAACGATAATTTGTTTTTTACATAATTTTATCCTAGCATCGTTATTTCTAACAGTTTTAATGCCTTAAGTGCAGAAAACTAGGGATAATTTTGGATAGATTTTTATATAATTTAAATAAATTTTACCAAACTGCAGATCTTTAAGGGCAGTTTGAATTGAATTGATTTAAAATCGAGCTAAAATTAACCCTAGTTTTCTGCACTTATGGCATTAAAACTGTTGGAAATAACGAAGCTAGAACAAAATGATGTAAAAAAGAAATGATTGTTAGACTATACGCCAATTTTTAAAAGAATCGTACGAGCACCTCACCTTGGCAGAAGTTAGAGAAAATTGAGATGGAAAAACAGATTGTTTTTGGGTCAAATCACAAAAATTTGACTTTGATGCTCTGTAGAAACCAAACCTCTTATCCGATTTTAGTGCCGTTAGTTTTATTTTTTAGGTAAATTTGTTGGCTGTAATAATCATTTTATTTTCCTATTTGTTCAGTCGCAATACAAGAAACTTTATACCGACCGAAAAACAGCAATTAAAACCTCATCTTATCCAAGGAGTAACAAAGGAACTATCACGCTTACGTGTCCAACAGAAATAGCATGCCGATAAGGTATTGTCCCCTTTTAAGCCACTCGAAATCGGTGAAAAAGTTCGCATGCAAATTGGTCATCGAAATTGGAAATCTGCAACATTCGTCGAAAAGACAAAACATCCACGATCGGTAATTGTTGAAAAGGACAAGGTGAAAAGATATCGGCGTAACACCATACATCTCAAAAGAATCAAAAGACTCGATTCAAAAATATGTCCGAACCATTTATTTCCATATAATTGCATTGAAATCCATATAAATTGCTGTAAACATCAAAATTCAATAGAAGCCTCCATCGCGCGAAAAAAAAAATCGCCTGTAAATCCTCCAACATTATTACCGATCATGAAAATGAATTGTAAAGCAACGATACTCCACTCCAACTCTCGTAAATGCTGATGTAGAATCATCGAAATCATATGCTATGCTAACAACCAGCTATTAACTGGAATGACTCGACGCAACCTTTGTACAATATGTACCACCCAGTAGCAACAGCAGCAGCCGCAGAAGGATTCCCGCTCCTCCAACGCAGGATATGTTCATAAAATGCGGCATATAAATATGTCTTGCCGAAAAGGCGCATCGATAAAAGAAGTGGATTTATAATCATAATGGCAATTTCCCGCAATCGAGTCGAGTATAATACGTGCAGCACTGGGCGCGCCCGCTCTATATCAAGTGTCAGGATGAGTAATAAATAACAACTCAATCCGATTAAGGACCAAACAACCACCACTGCCGTCACCATTGCGGCCATGCTATCTGCCACTTGCGAGTCCTCGAAAACCTCCCCCGGTGATGTAAATTCAACACGTACAATATGATGGTACGAGTTCGTACGAAGTGAACTTTTTTTTTCGCGCGACGAGCCTTCTTTCTTCTGTTTGCAATTCATTTTCGCGCGCGTGGAAGATAATATTTGACGCGAGAATATTTATTTGAATTACTCTCCCATAAAAGGTATATGAGGTGGGCACGAAAAAGTGAGGGAAGTTTTAATGGAAGTTGTTATGCAATAAACTGAAACTCAATGAAAAACTGCAGAAAATGTTACACACCAAATGAGTGTGTGTGTGTGGAACACAAAAACAAAACGTCGTAATGACTAAATCCTCGAATAAATTCAGGGAGTGTAACGAAGAACTTTGGCCATCCGAAGATGTCCAGGAAACGGTACCAATGCCTATACAAATATTTTTTTAGGGCGAGCTCCTCAAAGAGCAAGCCGCGGCATGTGCTAGCTCAGTGCGGAAGTGACGAATGGAGTTTGTATCTGTAATTAGTCCGGTCCTTATATAAAGAAAAGGGATATCTTATACCTGAGGTTCACAAAAGCACACAGAGATAAAATAGGGATCATATGTATCGGCCAACTAACATGCTATTTGTACTGCGTGGGCCTGTTTGGGGAAGGGGTCCTCGTCGAACACAAATATCACAGATAATGCAACCAAAACTGTTTTAGACAGTTCTGAAGCGGATCCAAATGCATGAGGAATAACGTACAGGGTCTCGAACATCAAGCGGTAGGTCTATCTATCTATCTATTATGTCTCAAGCCAGGGAAGATCGCAAATCTCGGGGAATCCTACCGCCCCATTACGATACTTTCTCCTGTCGCAAAGACGCTGGAGGCCCTTATTCACCCCACTCTTGTTGCACATGCGAAGCTAGAACCTCACCAGCATGGCTTCAGGAAGATGCGATCACTACACGCATTCGTGATGGGCTAAATAAACGCAGTCGTTGTCACAGAACCATTCTGGTGGCAATAGACCTATCAAATGCATTCGATAAGGTCAATCATTCAATGCTCTTTTCAAACTTGTGGAATATGCATCTTCCTGCACAAGAGATCCGTTGGATTGCCAATTATCTAGCTGGTCGGCACTCCTTCACCGAGTTTCGAGGCAAACGTTCTAAGCTTAGGAAAATCAAATTAGGTGTTCCACAGGGAGGGGTACTCTCCCCGACTCTGTTTAACATCTACATGTCCGGCCTTCCCACACCACCTGAAGGAATCAAGGTGATTTCCTATGCTGACGATTGCACCGTACTCGCCACAGGGAACGATAAGGATGAAATGCGCCTCCGAATTAATCGCTATCTCGGACGATTACAGGCATTTTTCCAAAGCCGAAACCTCACCATCTCTGCGTCCAAATCCTCTGCGACTTTTCTAACCACTTAGTGGGAGGACATCAGATGGGAGATGGATATACGTATTGGCAACAATTCTGTTCCTACTGTTAAAAATCCCAAAATTCTCGGGCTTCACCTAGAGAACATGATGACGTCTGCGAATCATGCAGCTTCAGTCTGTGAAAAAATGCGCAGTAGGAACAACATCCTAAAAGCTCTAGCTGGTAGCACCTGGGGTAAAGATAAAGAAACCATGCTAGCTACTTATAAAGCGGTGGGTCGAGCGGCCGCTGATTATGCAGCCCCAGTTTGGACACATAGTCTATGTGACACAAACTGGTCCAAAGTTCAGGTCTGCCAAAATGCCGCTCTACGCATCGCGACAGGTTGCCTTCTGATGTCTGCCCAGGAACACTTACATCAGGAGACAAAATTGATGCCAATACGTGATCACAATCTCCTACTCTCAAAACAGTATCTTGTTGGTTGCTACCGTGAGGATCATCCCAATAATCATCTCATGGACCGAATTCCTCCACCACGACATGTCAGGCGTGGTTTACGAGACCTTGAGAGAGAGGTTCAGGGATACAAACGGGACCCTTACGATGAAGTTACATACCGAGCCGCCATTGCAGCGATCCACACTGAAGAAGTGAATCGGTCTATCACGAGTTTAGGTGCGAATAGAGTCCTCTCAGAGCGCCCACCATCAATTTCGCCTGAGGAGATTAGGCTCCCGAGAGTTACTAGAGTAACACTAGCTCAACTTCAGTCGGGCTTTTGTTCACGCCTTAATTCGTACCTTTCTCGCATAAACCCGGACATCCAAAACATCTGTCCAAACTGCAATGGTACTCCTCATGATGTGGGTCACTTGTTTCAATGTCCCGCTGCGCCCACTGATCTTACCCCTACATGGCTGTGGGAAAACCCTATCGCAGCAGCTATGTTTTTGTCCTTAGACCTCACGGACACAAACATTGACGAACCATAAATCGTACCCACATAGATGCACAGAGGTTTCACACCTTTCTGCACCGCTACAAGAAGAAGAACTGCTTTTGGTCCGTCTCGATTAAAATTATCTTTCCAAAAATATAATCGTGAAACTTCTTACACGCAAATCGAATCGCTACTGCTTCCATTTTGATTTGTGGATAATTTTGTTCGGCTGTAGTCAACAAACGTGTTGCATATGCCATTGGCTGACCATTCTGTAACAAGCATGCACCCAAGGCTTTCGAGCTGCCATCGACTGATAATTTCACATTCTTATTCGCGTCATAATATCCCAAAACTGGCGTAGTGGCCAACTTTTTCAAAATAGTATAATTTTTCCTGCTCATCATCACACAGTTCCATGACTATTTGATAATAGTGGAACGCTTCCTGCATCTACGTTCACGCCTGATTCATGTCCGCGTCTGGACTTATGAATACACTTTTCGGTGGCTTTATCCCAGACATTTAGATGAATAAAGCTCAGCTCAGGTTTATTTATGCGTGCGAACAAAAGACACTCTTTTTGGGTGTGCCACCATGTGGCAGCAAAAGACATGCGTTCGGGTTGAAGTCTGACACTTTATTGAATACAATTGACATAAAATACAGTTGGCACTTTGGGTGCGTTCACATGATCTCAACAAACCAGTAAAAAAATGGTTAATATCTTGGAATTTGGATGCCACTAACACTTATGCGTCATCTGCGATCACGTGATGAGGACTTCACTTTGTTCTTTGTCATTTTCAGGTCAATATCGGTTGAAATAGACGGTCTTGTGACATGCAAAACATTTTAATTCAGCCTTTGACTTATGTTAGTTTGGATTCGCTTTCCCTCTTTTCCAGCTTGTCTACCTTCTCGCTCTTAATTCTTCATTCTTCATTCGTTTCTCCGCACGGTGCCGCATGAACAAGGCCTGAAAATTGTCCATAGTTTTCCAGGCAGTCCAGTAATTATTTTCGACAGTTGGAAAATTACTGCCATAAGTTATTGTGAACTCTATCCCCCTCCCGATATATGTACGCGTTCAAGCTCTCCGACGATTCTATCGACAAAGTAAAGAATTTTATATTTTCGGAGTACAATTTATTTTTTAGATTGAATGAAATGCACAAGCACTTGGGCTGAGAACGCCAAAGGGTATTAGCCCTGGGCGATCTGAGCTCAAGTGCTGCTGATTTGAAGCGATTTCCTATTGACGCTGATTTAAATTTAGATTCGGGTTGAATCGAGATTTACCATTATTGTTGAGTTCAACGAAAATAACCAATCAGTTCGAATAAACTACTGAAAATTCCAATAACCACAATTTCCCTCAAATTCTAATCAAACTTTCCAAAGACATCCTAAACTGTTTATTCGACATCCGTATCGA
Organism: Microchrysa polita; assembly: GCA_949715475.1. NCBI lineage: Eukaryota > Metazoa > Arthropoda > Insecta > Diptera > Stratiomyidae > Microchrysa > Microchrysa polita. Next base: position 20,107,537 of record OX454420.1, read on the forward strand.
AACTATATAATAATAATTCTGCAAATTTTATCCGTAACTATTCAAACAACAACAACAAGAAACAGAGAGATAGAGGGAGCTCATACTCCTGAGAACTTGTCTTGTTTTCCGCTAAAAACTTTCTCCCAATTCAATTGCAATATTTCAGTTCAGTGCATGTCTTTGGCGTGCCGGGGCGGAGGTGGCCGACAATTTGGATTGTCTAGTCACGATCCAAAAGGAACCAAGTTTGGCACCGAATTATCTATACAATAATGCTATCTCCCGACACGATTCATCCATGGTCATGCGGCCAATATCATTTGAAAGAGAGTAAAGTTTCGTTTCAATTCAACTACTAGTTGCAAACTTCCGACGATGAGAGTATCATAGTGTAGAACATAAGTTTGTCTATGGAGGAAGGACGAAGGATTTGCCGGCTAGATGGAACGCCTGCAAGACGAATTTGAATACCGGATAGTATTAAAGGAAAGAAATATCCGTATAACTGAATTGAGATGTTCGGGCAAAAGTTTGTTTCAACGGAATGTTGCCAGACATAAAGGATGTACAGGTGATTCGAAGTAGACAGTAGGAGATATTCTCAGAAAATTTATATCGTTTCAATGCTAACAGACAGAGACCTTTGATCACCTTTAAGGCACTTAAATTCTTAAAGTGGAAGAAGTTCAGTTGAGTTTTAATCAAAGACATAGACTATTGATAGACTAATCTAATCTAATCTAGACTATTGAGGTCAGATGATGTTCCTAATTTGTTGTCTCTTCATTTGCGTACAGTGGTTAAAAATCCAAACCTTGGGAATATTTACCTATGTGCCTTTAAATTTATTATATTCGAGGAAACGTTTTTAGCTACAACTCAGCCAAATCATTCACTTACAGCTCTACAATATCTAAAATCAAACAACGAAAAACTGTTTCAGTTCTTAACAATACCACCATGACATCTCAATTTAAACGATGATTTAAATGCCCAACGGTTACGTTACCAAGTACCGAGTTTACACAACTCACTAACCCAGAACAAGGCAAAACTACCGTCAAAATTGTTCTCCCCGCTGTTATGCGCTCGCTCTCGCCTCGCTCTACCATGAATGATATTGCCTCAAACCAACTCAGGCAACATAAAACGGAAAGAGCGCAAAATGTTGAATTAGGGATTCTGTTCACGATTTCAAAGGAAAGCAATTGCTGTTTGTGGCGTTTTTGGACGATTCTCGTAGATAAGCTGCGGGTGCTACATTCAGAGTGAATAGTCGATCCATGCCACATTGCATAGAAACATACAAAACGCACATACACTCTGACACTCATATCCTTATCCGTTCTATGGGAGTTTCCGAAAGGGAGCTACTACTCTCTCTGGATGAATTTCACTATCGGAAATCAAATTTCTTGTTTTTACTGGTGGTTCCTACGATGTATAGCCACACGACAACGCGCGTATTGTTCTTCCATTTATTCGTCTATGAAACCCGCTCGCTCCCAGAATCGGCATGACGCTGCTTCTCCCGTTATATTGTACGTCTTCCGCTCAATCCCGAGAATACTTTTCAACATGTCATCTTGCGGGACGATATGATACCGTACCGTTGTCGTTGTCGCTGTAAGTGTGTTCCGAACCATTTTAGATAAATCCTGGCTTTAGCATTTATGTGGAAGCTTGCCTCAGCGATACGGCCCGGAATATAAGGACTACGGACAGACTACATGCTGGCTGAAAAGTCAAGAAAACCGCATGAAGTGTCGCAATGTAATGGAAAATGGATTGCCATGGTTTAAGGACGATGAGTATAAGGCGAAGTAGAACCATTGTCCCATCGATTTAAAGTAATAGTTTTCGATTTTAGTCGCATGGTTTCTGATAGTTTAATGGCTTTTCTTCAAATTTCGGGTATTCGGTGGGTTCCAAGATAGTCACGGAGGGGTGTGCCGAGAGGGCTTCGAGTGTTGTGTGTTGGGGTTGACGTGGTTCGACATTGGTGAATTTAGATACGAAATTATTTAAATAGAAATTGCTGCAATTGAATAAATTAGATGTATAAGAAGTAGAGTTAAGGTAGGAACATGATTTGAAATCTGATGGTACTATTAGGCGGGATAATTTCGAAAATTGACAGCGAACATGAACGGGGATGAGGATATGATAAACGGAAATGGAGCTATTTAGGCAGTGATTTAGATAGGGTTTTAATGGTTTTCTCTGGATTTTGTTTATGGATGAAAAGTTTAACGGTTTTAAGTGTTTTGAATGCATTGAAATTATTTTATTTACGCCAGGAGGAAACTTAAATATTTAAAAAAAAGGTTTGACATTGCTGAACATCGTATATCAAGCCTAATTTATTGAGAACATATCGAACACCTAAAAAAATATTGTCACAACTCAAAGAAATGCGTATTTGCCTTAAGTACACCAGTGTCACTATTCTTTTGTAGCAAATCCGCAGTTTTTCATAGTAGATCAATGAAACTGTTTAAATAGTCCAACAAGTGAGTACCTTGCGAGGGTTTTTTAAGCACTGTACCCGTAAATCTTAATATTTCTGCGATTTCCTTTTTGCAATGTGAGCCTGACTAAATGCCTTATAAGTTTAGAATACAATAAAACATAGTGATCTTAGTTTTAAATGAAATTCGAACGCAAATTTGGGCAAATAAAGAGTTTGTCGTAGACAAACCTTTTTTTTTTTGCCAAAATTTTGATAATTGCTTCCAAAAAAGCTGCTACAGAGTATTATTTATTTTTATTATTTATATTCAAAGTTTACGCATTTTGTCTGCTTCGGGTATGTCATTTCCTTCATTACCTTAATAATGAAAAAAAAAATCGATAAAAATGTAACTTTCTCAACAAAGTTAACAAATCATTTTCCACGCACAGTTGCATTTTTTCCCTACCAGGAACAAGCCAGTATAACATAAAAACAAAATGTATAGTTGCTGTTCTATATAGAACAACACTCCTGTAAAGTTTTGGAAGTTGTTCTGTCCTGTCCTGTTCAGTGCCCGATCGAAGAAAACAGCTCATATCGGACAAATTAGTATGATCATTTACCTACATACTTTTCCTATGGCCTCTTATGTCGCAACGCCTTTTTCCTAATTTTTCCTAGAGTCACTGAACTAAGCAATTCAGTCTCGTCGAACGTAGGAATGAGGAGTGCAATTTCCGAATTGTAATTGAAAATTAACTTTTTGTGTATTACTAAAGTATTGAAGGAATATATAAATTTAAAGCAGTCCAACAAGTTAGGAGTAGTGTTCTTCTGCAAGCTTTTTTGCTGGTTTCGGAGCCGCCTCTGGAATGAGCTCAGGTACCTGAAGGCCAGTGGCGTACCAATTTTGAAAATCTTTTTGTTCGAACTCGAAGGGGGGGCCCTTTCTTTGTGCAATAAAATCCCACTGAATGTTTGTGTTGCGGCAGCATGACGGCAAATTTACGAATTCCAAAATCATGTTTCATGTAGTAGTAGTCTGGCTGGTCTAGCGGTTAGTGCGCGCACCTTCGGTGCACAGGGTCATGAGTTCGAATCTCACCGTGGATCATGGTGTTTTTCGAACTCACGAGCTTGTGACGGACTATGATCTCACTCAGATGTTAAACGAGTACCCATTTATGGGGATAAATAACACTGCTGAGCGTGATGCTGATCTCATTACCTCAACAAAAAGCAGATAAGATCTTGGAAATAGGATGTCACTAACACATTCTGCGGCCTTAGTCCAATGCTGGATTGTCGCGCCTGTTATTTATTTTATTTCCAATTGACGAATTTCAAAATTGTGAAGCAATTCGTCAATTTGTAACGTAAATTCGCTCACAATATTTTTAAATTCATCAATTTGACATGGAACTTCGTCACTAGGACATGGAAAAATGTCAATTTGTAATGGAAATTCGTCAACATAATTTTTAAATTTGCCAATTTATCATGGAAATTCGTCATTTTGGAGTGTCAAAACTTTTAACTTAAAGCATAAGTATTAACTTAACTTATGGCTAAAATCGGCGGAAATAGTTCGGCGCTTCTGTTCCTGCGGCTTGACTGCGTTTTTGAGCTGTTGACTAATGAGCAATTATATTTGAAAAAAATATGGATTTCAGCCTTTTAGCTTGGGGGCCCGTGTTCCATTGAACACATGGAACGCCGTACGTTACGCCACTGCTAAAGCTGCTCACTCAGCCTACATGCTCACACAAGATGGATGGCCACACAATACATTTGAAAATGATAAAAAAAAATGCAAGAATTGAATAGAAAAGAACACAATGAAAGCATAAAAACAATAAAAATAAAAACATCTTATTACGCAAGACGGTATTTAACTAATTTTTTAAATTTTCCCTATTTTCAGATCCTATGTTCGGCATCACCATCAACAAAGTCATTCTATCCCGAACAATCTTTGGCACGGCTCACACAAAATCGTGTACCATCTCCTCTTTTCAACCGCCGAGGAATTCTTATTTCGCAGGTAAGCTCATTGCTCACTGACATTGAATATGAAGTCCTAATTAGTGCATACAAATAATAATAAGTGGAAAGGAGTTAAGAGGAGCTGAGGTGAAAATAAAAAATAAAATTCACAAAATTCTCGTTAGCACGGAATACATCGCAGACTCTCTTGCACCTCTCGATCACACCATCCATGTATTTAAAAAAAAGTACATTTATGGGATCAAACCGGACCATAACAGTTCCCTCTTCTTCTTGTCTGATGAAAGAGACTTTAACTTCTTTGCCACTCCGCTTCCTTTCTTTTAGCTTAGCTGCTCCTTGACACCATTACACATAACGCATAAAAGTGAGCCAAAATATGGCCATCTAACGGCAAAAATACTACATAGCTGGATTTTTGCAGAATGGTTGGAGATGGCCCCCATATTATGGAAAAAAAAAGTCCCCACCGATTGGAGGTCCGCAAACGTACAACCCCGCTCCATAACTCCTGAAAAAATATTAGTTAAGTCGTGAAATTATGAGTCATGTCCTCATGGTCTGACTTCATTCGTTCTCAGGTTGTCTTGTATCTTCGATTGAAACACATTTATGTGGTTTGGTCAGGATTCTCTCTCTGGTTCCTGTTAACCCCTTGTGGGGCAATGGGCATTAACTACGTCTACTTTCCACCTCGTTCTGTTCTGTGCCATCGTCTTTAGGTCTGACCACTGTTTGTTTAATGAAGCAGCCTCGCTATTAACCGATCTTCTCCACGTGTTTCTTGGTCGTCCAACACGGCGTCTAGCATTGGCTCCCTGAGGGTTCCAATCTAGGGCCTGCTTTGCAATATTTGTTGGCCCTCTTCGGAGAGTATGACCTATCCATTGCCACTTTCGCCTTTTGACAGAAGTGCCTATCCAATCCAGGCCTGTGATACTCAGAAGATCATCATTGGAAATAATCTCCGGCCAGCGGATTTGTAGGATGCGCCGTAGGCACTGGTTTACGAAAGTTTGCAGCTTAGTTGTTATCTCGTTGGTCACCTTCCAAGCTGAACAGCCATAAAGAAGCACAGATATTACAATAGAATTGAAGATTCGGATTTTGGTGCGTCTAGAAATTTTGTTATTTTGCAGGAAAGGAGTCAGTGAAGAAGGCTGCCCTAGCCTTATTGATACGCGATTGTACATCAGCGTCCGCGTCGAATTCGTCAACTTTTCCGACTGTCTGGCCCGAAACACAAATTCCGCTTTGTCCCCCAGGATGGGAGCTCAAGTACTTGGTCTTGGCGGCGTTTATCTTGAGCCCGGCATTACGACTTTCGCAATGCATAGCATCGGCCATTTGAGCTACAACCTCCTTTTTATTTGAAAGCAGACAAATATCGTCAGCATAGTCCAGGTCACAGATAAGAAAAACTACCAGATGTCTTATCGGTATTTTGGAGCTTAAAATTCTTCAGCAGTGCCATCTAAGTTGGAACAATTCAATTAAAGTCCAAAAGCTCGTTTAAAGCAATGGTTCGTGTCTACAAACCATACTATCCACATCAAAAGCAGCCAACAGATGGACGACATAGAGCCTTTACGAGCTAACCTCTTTCTGAAATTTGTGTTTTGTCGCATGTACCTACCTATATGTATTCAAATGCGCTGCACTTGGATGCGCGAGTAGAACACACCAGTCCGCATCCAGCCACACATGTAGATCGAATGTCGAATGTGACGAACCATCTCAAGACCATAAGTAGAAGGTCGAAGCGTATCTTTGAAAAATGTTCGAGCAGTGTTTTAGAAGAGAACGATATGTGTGTAGTGTGCATGTATGCATAGCAGTTAGAGATTTAGGAAATGATGCATGCACCGAACCACGGTAGGCGCAACAGGGCGGCGGCGGAGTCCGAGCAAATGATTACCCAAAAGGATCGAGAACAATTTTCTGTTAGAGATATCTATTACAGAGAACTATTTTTTTAATTGTTGTATCTTTTGATTTAATTAATTGTACATACTTATTTAAAATGGAAATTGGAGGAATGTTGTTGTTTGCATATAATAAATTCGGGAATAATGAAATCAGTCATAGATTTATAGAATCAAAATTTATAGATTCGAAATCCGTTTTTTAATTTTATTTATTTTTAATTTTGCTAATACCCATACTCTAAAATTTTTATACCGTTCGATTTCTAAGTGAAAGGGTATATTACGATACTTTGTCATGGAGTTTGTAACGCAGTCTCAGACTATATAAAAGGGCATATAAATTGATCAGTATGACGAAGGAAGTCGATTGGACGATTGTGCGTCTGTCTGTCTGTTGCAATGCGTGCAGTGCTTATTTCTATTGCAGACTGTTGTTGTTGTATTTTTGGATCACCAAAATCGGACATGGGCACGCAATACAAAACCCAACTCCAAAAAGCATTTTTTATAAGAAAACCTTTTTCATTTATACACGATTTTCAACCTAAGTTTACACGCATATGTATGTATTTCTAAATAAACATCGAAACAAATAAAAATGGATGGAATAGGACCATGACATCCAAGCCTATCCCCTCGAAATTATGTTCTTCTAAGTCATTTTGTTATTTGTTCACAAATTCTAATCAAACCTTACATCGAAACTACAAAAACAAACAGAATCCTACTGTGGAGTCAAGGTAATCAAGGGCCATACAGACCCAATCTCCCCAATCTGAGATTTTTTGTTACCTGTGTACCTATCCTAACAAAGCTTCACACAAATATTGTCCTACCGACGTCACCGATACTATAGAAAAGATGGAAGATGGAGCTGTCATTGAAACCACACCCACAAAGCAAGTTACAATAATTGCTTAAGAACGGACGGAATCCGAATTTAATCCATTAGAAGACAGTTTATCTTTTTGGCGTATGAATGTACTCGTCGAGTCCTTTGATTTGAGTACCCATATGTTCATCGCCGATCAAAACTAAAAAGTCGACTTTTTTCAACTCTTCGGGACATCCTGTTGTCTTTTCTTTATCAACTTCTAAAGCAGGAGCTCCCAACCTGTGCGTCGCGACTCCCTGGGGCGTCGCGAGGAAATCTTAGGAGCGTCGTGGGACGCCCACCACACCGGTCGCCTTCACACACCAAATTGCTGAGTATCGTACCCAAAGACAAATTATATTTACTAAAATCCCTTCGCGATAAAAAGATAAGACACTGCTTATTAAGGTCCATCTAGACGTGTCGCCAAATGGCGACACGCGCAGCCAAATGGATGTTGTCATTCCATCCAAACGTGTCGCCATTTGGCTATGCGTCCAGTTTTGATATTCAATATGGCAACTCAACCAACCGCTTTGACAACCGCTTGTCAAATTCATAGTGACAATTTTGCAACTTTTCTTCGTTCTTTTGTGTGAAATTGAATAATTCTTGAATGGCCGTGTAATAATTCAAACGCGCAGAGTCCGATTTTGATAATTAAATTTAAAAAAATCACCAAAATGAAATTTTGGTTATGTCATTTTTTGGCTGCTCGTGTGGATGCTAAGTAGCAGCCAAATGGCTGCACGCGATGCCAGTTTTTGGACGCGTCGCCATTTGGCGACACGTCTAGAGGGACCTTTAGGTTGTACCGCCACAACAGCATTTATGACGAGTTTGTAGTGAAAACTTTGTCGTTGATTTGGTGTGAAAAAGGTAGAAACAGGAACGAGACCCCCATATTCTCAGAATTTGAAACCACACTTGTATTCACCGGTACAAAGTAAAGACAGAGACACACTCATTCTGTTAAATATTTCAACACCTGCTGCTAAAAACATATCACCAGAATTAAGCCTAGTGATAGACATTACTATTACAGTTGTAAACTTCATTTAATCAAGACCCGTGAAGGTAAGGTTCTTTCGTCAGCTTTGTCAGGACTTGGGAGCTGAGCATGTTAAAGGGCTGTGGATTAATATTGAATAAATGAAAACACGCGGGTCGACTGATTGACAGGTATATTAAAGATAAGAAATGTAACAAGTGATTTACATGACGACTTGAGGCAGAGTGAGTGAGGAAGATAGAAATGAAAGGAAGTTACAATTGAGCAAAATGTAATAGAGCAAAAGTGGTTATCTAGAATAGGTACAAAGTGAGCAAATGATCATATTACAATAATTATTCCAACAGAGCACACATGCTTACTGTATTATTGGGTGCCAAGAGCAAATGTTCTATCACGGGTACGGGTATACGCATTAAAAAAAGAATTTATGAGTTTTTACTGACGGAATCCCATAATGATGCTGAAAAGTTTCAAGACACTGACTTCTTAATAAAACTCGCATATCTGTGTGATATATTTGAGAAATTAAATGCTCCTAATAAGTCATTGCAAGGAAACGAAACACATATTCTTCAACTTTCAGATAAAGTTTCAACATTTTTCAAAAGAAGCTGCTTTTTTGGAAAGGAAAACTGGAGGAGGGACAGGTAAATTGTTTCCCAGTTTTACAAGGCTCGCTGCAGGAAACATCTTTTAGTAATTTAAGTCCAAACTTAAAGTTTACATTTATCCGACATTTGGTGACTTTATAAAGGCATTTTGAACAGTATTTTCCTGATAAGTTTGAAGAATACAATTGGGTTAGAGATCCATTTCAATCGAATCCACCTCCATCTTCACTTCCTACTGCCGAAGAAGAGTAACTACTGTTAGAGCTATCATGGTGATACCAGCTTAAAGTTACGGTTCGACAAACACAAGCTTTTTGAATTTTGGGCCAACGTATCGTAAGAATACCCTGGGCTCAGCTCGACTGCGTTGAATATTCTTTTGCCATGCGCAACATCATATTTGTGTGAAACTGGTTTTTCTGCCAATGCAGCCATTAAATCAAAGTACACGTCAAAACTTAATTTAGAAAAAGAGGTAAGAGTAGCAATTTCGAAACTTCAGCCCAGGTTTGAAAAGATGTGCTCACAGAAGCAGGCTCAACTATCGCACTGATTAAATTTCACTCATCGGCATTTTTGAAATTATATTTTTACAGTTATAAAAAAAAACTAAAGTAATAATTTACGAAAAAATTTGAATGAACAGTTTTGATTTTAATATTTTTATTATAAGCGAAGCTTTGAATCAGATGAAAATTGTGTTATTTTTATTTGAATTACACGAAAAATTTAATTTTTTATTTTTATTGAATTAACGCAAGATTTGAATTAAATGAAAAATATTTGTTTTATCGTTTCTTTTTTCTATGAAGTCAAAGTACACTGAGAAGGCTTATGCTTGGAATGACACATTGAGCAGTAAGCACCGTATTACTGGCACATTTGATGCAGTAGAGTGCTTATGGCCTTCTTGAAATAAATCTTTGGCTGCAAATTTATATTTTTCTATGTCAATTTTCTTTCAAACTGAATATTTATGCATGCTCACTTCATCCCTAACTCTTCTGTTTATTTTCTATAATGAATTGATTTCATTATGACAAATTTGTTGTGTTTGAAATGTCTGTAATTTTCACCAAACAACGCACTCCCTCCTTCCTCAGATAGTAAAGCCAACTATAACCACACAGAAAACAAAATGTCTTACTAGAGGTGCGTCGCGAAAAATGTTAAGCTGTAAAGGGAGTCGCAGCATAAAAAAGGTTGGGAACCTCTGTTTTAAAGTATTCATGTCAAAGACTGTTATCATTCAACACATTCCTACCAAATTTCATAACGATCGGTTGAGCCGTTCGAGAAGCTATTTAGTGAACAGACGGACAGACAAAATCGATTTCATAAGTGTTTTTTCCAAAAATTCTAAGAAACCCTAAAAATTGTTGGATTTATATCCAATACAATTTAGATTGGAATTTTTTCACGCATATTGCTTACTTGGAGGGGGATGCTGTCGTAAACATGCGCTCGCAATTGAATGTCTTCGACCCTCCACGCGCATCCGTTCGACCACGACAAAAAAAGCAAAAAAAAAACGGATAGTGTATATCTAGGTTCTAGACTATAAGACCAACGGCACTACATTCTCTCAGAGGTCGGTTTACTTATCGCTTTGTTTTGCAGGTAGTGCAGGAATAAATTTTCTTGAATTCGGTGATTTGTCCTACTTCCCAAATAAAAGGGACCGATCGGAAAGCTTTGCGTAAGATCCATCCTGGTCCGTTAGATGTGACCACTACAATTCACTATGTAGCTGCAAGATACGAAAAGGAAGAATAAAAACTCAAGTAAATCCCGCGATCTCTAGAACTCACTGTTAGCGTAGTTCGAGGACTTTGTTGGATGTTTTGTGTTGCTCTTATTGTGATCCATCTATCCATTCGATTCCGGCAAATACATGTAAATTAAAATTTCAACATATTATATGTATAGAAATTGTAGGACCAATAAGGCATATTCTGTCTAAATTCTCATGTTTGTGTAATCGGTTACAGAGAGATATTTTGCGACCTCGATAACTCAAGGTGACCCCAGGGTATAGCCATCGCTACTTTCAACGAAGAATAACGAATAATTGTCAATCAATCATATGCCAGATTGTACGAAAATTGTATGGGAATATCTTCCAATACAACAGAGCGATTATTTCTTAGTCTCATAAGATCTCAAAAACATATCAACAAACCGCACGCGCACGATATCAGCGGCTACCTGGGTCATCTTGCGTGTTTTTTCTATATGCAGTTTTTTTTGCGCAGATACCGCGTACCGCCACTTCATTGCATTTGCATAAGCCACGTGGCATAGGCAATGCACGCACGACATCCTGATCCGGAGCGGCCTCAGCGGCAGCCTGCGTCATCTTTCATGTTTTTTCTATATGAAGTTTTCGCAGGCACATCTACCGCATGGATAGGTTTGCGTAAGCCACGCGGTATTACATGTCTGCTGAGAAAGATGCACTAATGACTTCAAAACATCCCGATGGGAAAATAAGCGCTCTAGAAGGCCTCTGCATGTCCGCAGAGGTAAGCGCTTCTCAAGAAGCGGTAAACATGTTTTTTTTTACGGAACTGCTTTCCAAGAAGCGCAATCGCGAATGGCACGTCTCTATAAGCGTCATTGCAAATTAAAAGAAAGCGAAGCAAAGCTGATACAGTGGGAGCGCTTCCCCAGAAGCACAATTATGAATAAAGAGAAAGCGCTGAAAAACTGTTTCTGGGCGAAGTGCTTCCAATTTTTCCGATTGGGATGAACGTAGATTTGAATTTCAAACTGAATCCCCGCCATACATTTACCATTAAAAGATGATATAGCACCGGAAGATGTCAGGGTAGTAAGTGGATTGAGTATTTGGATTACAAATAAAGTGGAAAGGGTCTTTGCTGAAGAGCTTTGAAAGAGACTTTGGTTTGAATCACGAAATATCCAATATTGGATATTTTGCGGTATGCGTCCGGGGTTAATATTTTGTATGGCGTGAGAGATATGGTAGTTATTAGTATGTGTCCAGGTGTTGCAGGTAATCAAACATTTTTCATCTGATACCTTTCCTCTGGTTTTGAAGCGCGCTCACTAGTACATCGTTAATGGCTATGAGGAAAAAAATACGCGACAAAATGCAACATTGTCTCACTCCACTGTGCACCTCAAATGATCTGAAAGCTTACCCTTGTGCAAAACGTGACATTGGGCTCCCTGATAAGATTCCTTGATGATGGAAATTATTTTATCTGGTATGCCCCTCCTACGAAGAGCTCTCCAAATATACTCCCGACAGTAGCGTGCACTCCATATATGCAAATAAGCAGTGCATACCCTTTCATTTAAAAACATTTTCTTCATGCAAGTTCATAAAAATAATTACTGATTTCACTGTTAATTCTTTCCTCAATAAATGTACCAGCGCCATCTTTATATAAATAGTGTAGGTTAAGCTGACCAGATCCCCGAAGGCCCAATGCTGTACACATACTTGCGGAAATCGGTTCTCAAGCAAATCCTCAGTCATACTTCCAGGTTTCAGGCCCGAGGTCTACGTTGCAAATTCTCTGATGCGCGACAGACTGTGAGAGGCCTGAGGGTACGGCGAGGTACATGATCTGAGAGGGCCAGTGGCTTAAATTCTACAAACTGCCTTCCGAAGACTCGCTGCGTCCGCCTTATCCTATTTCCCAGCAGCGCTTCGTATCAAAAATGTTGACGAATTCTGAAAAGCGCGGCAGACGGCGAGGTCTGATCGGATCGAAGGGCGAGCTATACTATCTGGGTAAATGTATGAACCAGTGATCTAAATTTACCGAATTGCCTTACATTGGCTCACCGCTCGCTGCGGTTGCACTTCGCCTTATCCTATTTCGCAACAGCACTGCCTCGCAAAATTGTTGGCGAATTCTCTATTTCGCGACAGACTATGCGAGGTCTGAGCAAAGCGAATGGCACAGAATTAAAGTAAGTCAGACGGGACTAAGAGAAGCCATAGAAAGAAAGCTAGAGGTCTAAATCTGCGATCTAAACCTGGTTGCAATATTTCTGAAGCAGAGTACACATTTTTCCCTGTGCCTTGGGCTCTTAACACCGTTTTAAATAGACTCTAAGGGAAAAATGTGGGAAAAAACTTTATCCAACACCCATGCCGAGTCCTTTCTTTAGTATGCATTTTCCTATAGAGGTTGATAAAGGAATCGGATGGAGTACAGTGGCTGATTTTTTAATCGCTTTGTCAAAGGGGAAATAAATGAAAATCTCATCATTTAGTCTAAGAAAGTTGGACCAAAATATGGCCATCGAACGGCAATAATCCTGCATCGGAAATTTTTTTTATTATGGTTGGGGATGGTCCCCAGATGTTGGTATAAAAAGTCCCAGCCGATTGGGCTCCGCAACCTTAAAAAAGGGGGAAAAGGGGGCATTTTTTCGGTTTTCTGCGATTATTTCAAAAGCGGCATGAGATACCGAAAAATGGTCTAAGGACGAAAAAAAATACATAAAATTACCTTTCCAATGAATATTTTCATTTTAGACCTTTTTTAAAAGCTCCATAACTTTTGAAAGAATGCTAGTTCGGCCGTAAATTTTGTATAAGTATTCACAATAAGTTCAAAATTATTTTAAGGTAAACATTAAGTCGTTTCGGTCAAGGATCCCATTATCCCCCATTTGAATTTGTCAAAACGGCATGTCCATAACTCTCCCAAAATTGGAGCAGAATTTGGAAAGAATTTCCGATGTAGGATTTTTGCCGACCAAATATGCTATTTTTCTTAGACTAATTTGACGATTGTAACTTCTGAACCTTCGCAGCTTCAGCCTTGAAGTGTTCACCAAAATGGGCAGTTCCGTACGCTACAAGTTTATCAAATTTTAAAATTTTTCAAGAATTTCCAAGTTGTGGACAATTTTCGATTAGGAAACACAGAAATGCAATTTAGGCAGTTGTAGCTTCCGAACGCGGATAGATGGACCGTAAATTTGGAGGAAATATGATCGCCAATTGCAAATTTTTCAGAGATCCGGGAGCCTTTCCGGATCTCTGAAAAATTAGTCGACAACGAAAGATTCGCAAACATAAAAGTGCGATTAATCTACACTCACGGTCAAAAGTATCGACTCAACCTAAAAGCGCGTGTATTTGTACGTGTTTTTCGAAAAGTATAGCAGTTATCCATAAAAATCGTATGTCATTGGAAAGCTTAAGGCCTCAGCTTTACGTTGGTACCATTTTAACTAATATTTGGTGAGCACTTTTAAAATTGATGCTCTTTGAACGAAAACGTAGCGAAAATGAGCAAATATGAAAATGGATTTTGGTTAGGTTTTTTGCAAATAAAACAAAAACTGTTGGAAAATAAGTTAAGTATTTATTATTTTAGTATTTGGTATTTCCTCCTCTTGCTCTAATGACAGCTTCCAGTCGATTCTGCATTGATTTGATCAAGTTGCTGATGGTATCTTGAGGAATACCGTTCCACTCCAATTCAGTGGACGAAGGGACTGGATTTCTGGCTCGGACTCTTCTCTTGAGTTCGTCCCATAAGTGTTCAATGGGATTGATGTCGGGACTGCGCGCAGGCCAGTTAAGTGACGACATATTGGCTTCATTCAAGAACTGGCGAGTGAAGCGCGACGCATGACACCGGGCATTGTCGTGCATCAAAGTAAAGTTCTCGCCAATAAATGCTGCATAGGGCACAACGTGGACACGGAGAACATCGGTAACGTATCGCTCAGCTGTCAGCCCTCCTCCTCGGCCTCCTGCGGGCACGAATACGAGATCCGTTTTTCCCTCCAATGAAATGCCAGCCCACATCATACAGGAACCGCCGCCGTATGCAACCGTTTCAGTGAAACAGCACTGCGCAAATCGCTCAGTTGGACGCCTGTAGACTCGACATCTTCTGTCACTGCCATGCAGACACATTCTCGACTCGTCAGTGAACAATACTGAGCTCCATTCCGTATCGCTCCAAGTAAGATGATTACGAGCAAATAAGAGGCGCGCTTGTCGGTGTCGTGCAGTCAATTTGGGGCCCCTGGCAGGCCGTCTTGGATTAATATTCGCTTCCCTTAATCGTCTCCTTACTGTGCAGACACTAACAGCTACTCCGCGAACACGCCTCATGTTCCGCTGCGCAGCAACACCCGTGAGGAACTGATTTCGTAACATACTTGTAACAATGAAACGGTCGTCTCTCTCTGAAGTGGATCGAGGGCGGCCCGCTCTTGGTCTCGAATTAAAGCTACCAGTCTCTCGAAATCTCCTGCTAACTCTCGAGACAGCAGACTGACTCATTCCAAGACGGCGAGCGACGGTTCGCTGACTATGATTTTCCGACAATAGGGCTACAACTTGTGCCGCCTGTTCTGGCGTCGTATCCATTGATGACCAAACAGTGACTGAAATTACTTCAGATGTAAGTTACCTAACTTTCCTGATGCAACTGATAATGAGAAACCGATTACGGGCGCTTTTATAGGGATAGTTTACCTGACCTGACCTTTACCTGAAACTTCAATTTTTCTGGGTTTTTTGTTACATGTGGCAATAATTTAAAAAGTGCAAAGCAAATGTTGATAAAAAGGGTACCAACAGCTAAGGTTTCGAACTTTTAAACGACATACGACTTTTATGAATAACTATCATACTTTCCAAAAAACACGTACAAATACACGCGCTATTAGGTTGAGTCGATACTTTTGACCGTAAGTGTAGCTAAATACCGATCGCACAGGGTAGGAACAAATTGCAAACTTTACACCAATGCTGTACATTTTGCTGTACATTTCCCAATGTTGTACGACAGGTCAAAATGCTGTACTGTACAGCAAAATGCTGTACATCTGGTCAGCTTAGTGTAGGTTCCACTGACCTCGTTTTTTCGCCGACACTAGAGTATGCTCGATAAGCACCATTTCGCCGTGCTTGTAATCTCCATACGAATAGAAAAATTTCAACTGCAACAATGTTGCAGGTTTATATGGTGAAGAGAAGCACGCCTGCCTTGGCGTTGGCGAACAAAGTTGACGGACGAACGATGACTATAGCACAAGCGGCGAAAAATGTCGTGATAAGATTTGAGCAAAGGGAACCAAAGCGGAAATAAACAGTAGGTCCCAAAATGTGTCTTTCAGTTTTGACAAAATGTTTCCTTTGTTTGTTTTTTAATATTTAAACAATGTTGAAACAGGAATTTATTATTTTTTGAAAGAGAATGTATTTTACGGATCAGAAACAAATTATAATGCATATTTTTGTACGGGGTTGGTTGCATAGCTATGTATGCATTTTGTTAGTCACACTGTGTTATGTACATATTACAAAAGAAGGTTTGTATGCCTACAGTTTACACATTTGAGAAAATCAATAAATCTTACAATACGAATAGTTGTATTTGTTTGATTGATTTAAATAATTTTCAAGCACTGTTTTGTTAACGTTACAAAGTTTTTTTTAGTGCTTTCTAAAATAAATTAGGCGGGTTTTCCTCATTTTTAGCTATCCTGAGATTACTCAATTACTTAGGAAACACTAACCTTCCTTTTTATTTCGACATATCAAAAAGCGTTTATACTCGTATTTATCGTCTTTTCTTCGGTTTTAATTTTGCATACCCCTCACAAAATGGCTGTGCACGCCACTGCTCCCGATCAACACTATCGAACGCCTTCTCGAAATCAATGAACATGCGGTGTAATGGGGATCTCCATTCGGCGGATTACTCAATAATAATTCGGAGGATGTTTATATGGTCACTACATGAAAAACCCTCACGAAAGCCAGCCTGTTCATTGCTTAGAGTGCGATCAACTTCATCCTTGATCCGGTTCAAAATAATTTTAGCCATCAGCTTGGATACAGCTGGAAGTAGGCAAATACCGCGCCAATTATTACAATCCTTAAGGTTACCCTTCTTGGGAATTTTAATAATTACGCCCTTTTTCCATTCTACTGGAAGAGTTTCGGTTTCCCAACACTCTCTGATGAGGGGAAGCAGAATATCCGCTATAGCATTCGAATCCGCTTTAAATAGTTCGACCGGAATTCCATCTATCCCCGGGGCCTTACCGGCGTCCATAGATTCGATAACCCGCTTTAATTCCGTCTTAGATGGTGGTCTGGAATTAATACTGGCTACTGGAGGGACGTCTTCTTCTGCCGATGAAGATGCACTTGCAGGCCCAAAACGGTTGTTAAGTACCTGAAAAAAGTGCTCTTTCCATCTCTGAAGTTGCTGTTCTTCACACTCAGAGAAATATTCACTAATATTGAACGAAATATATTTAATTCAAACGATTTCCGCTTTTGATTTGGCTCCACACGCAAATGCGTTTAATTCTAACGAGTGGCGTTTCTTTCGAAAGCATAATGAGTTGTAAAAAATCGTTTGAATCAAAAGAATTTACGTTTACCTGGAAAGAAGGAGCCAGTCGATTTAAACGTATTTTTCATTGAAATAAACACTTATTCTTTTATTGTAAACGGGTAAAACATTTTAAATAAATGAAAGGCAATTGTATCAAACGTCTTCGTTTTTATATTGAACACTTTTGTTATTTAAACTAAACGAAGCATTCTTTTTAATGGAACGGTATGTATTTCGAAAGTAACGCATCCCGTTTTCATTTCATAGAAATTGCCCCATTCAAAATATGTAATTGAGTTTTATATGGAATTAAAGGCAAACTCTGCTGAAATAAAATAATACATTCCGTTTGATTGTCCATTCTCAATTCGATTAGATACTTACTGTTACCTGTGTTGACAAATGAATAAAGAATAAAACTTATGAAAACTTCAGAAAAACACTTTATTTTTTATTTAGGTCTAATATTAATACGATTAATACATTACACTTTTATTTTAACACCCGCTAAACTTAAATTGCACGTGTGCATGTGCAAGCGTCCATTCCTCCAGATGAATGCAAAAGTACATTCTCGAAAACACCCTTAACATCAGCGAAGATTCTAATACGCGTTTGTTGTTAGACACTATACACATTTGTTTGGAATGAATATGAACACGTGAGACTCATCGGACCGGCCAGAAGTATTAACTACCTGTTGTGCTACGTTGAAACAAATGATATTTTGGCATCGCGTCCTTTAGGTATGCGTATTTGTTACGTAAAGGAATGTATACACATTACTATGTAATGCGGAATCTTTTGATTTAAACGACCGTCGTTTGCGGTTTAGCTGCTCTTTTGTTTTAAAAGAAATTCTCTTAGCGTAATTGGGAACTCGTTCAAATCAAACGATATTTTTCAAACGAATACTGCGTTCAATTTAAATGTGGAGCTTTTAATATGAATGTGCGTTTTTTTCTCTGAGTGCAGTAACAAGCAGTAACCCTACTTTATCTTTCACAGAATGGTCCGTTGTGAACGATTTGCCAATTAGTGGTTTAATTAGCTTAAATAGGGTACCGCTTTCACCACGGTAAGCCGCATCATTTGCCTCCTTCGCTAAAGCGTTGATGTAAGTACGCTTATCACGCCTTACACTTCTCTGCACGCCTTTTTGTAGTGAACGGTATTCAGCACGAAGTTGATTTTTAGCTGAATCATCAGCAGCAGAGTTAATCTGTTCCTTAACTCTTTTGCGTGCTGAGATAAGAGACCAAGTAGCATCACTGATAAATGGTCTCCTACCTCGATCCAATCTTCCCACAGTCGCTTCGCCACATGAAATAAAAGAATCCTTTGCAAAATTCCATCTATCTTCAATTGTAGGATTCTGAAGAGATGTTGCTGCACAAGCTTTTTCATGCAAGGCGGCCGAATATGCACGTCTAGTTGAGGAATTTTTTAGCTTTTGCACATTAAATCGTGGCAAGATTCGCGTGTTGTGAGATCGTTGAATCGCTGCCGTTCGTAAGCGAAATTTCGCGATAACAAGATGGTGGTCGCTGCCAACATCAGCCCCACGCTTCGACCTGACGTCTAAGAGGCAGTTTCTCCATGTCTTAGAAACAGCAATATGGTCAGTTTGGTTCTCTGTTCTGCCATCAGGAGAAATCCAAGTTGTTAGGTGGCAGGGTTTATGCTTGAACAACGTTCCGCCAATGACTAGAACTCCACGAACATTTCGCCTTTGTTGTTCCTGTCGCCAAGCCCGTGATTGCCCACAAGATGTTCCAAGCCTAAATTATCAGTACCGACTTTGGCGTTGAGATCCCCCATTATAATTTTGATGTCACCCATGGGAGCCCTATCAAAGGTGTCGCCTAGTCGCTGATAAAAAACGTCCTTTGCGGATTGGTCTGCAGGTTCAGTCGGTGCGTAGGACTGAATAATTGTGATGTTTCGTACTCTGGATTTGAATCTGGCTGTGATGATACGGTCGGAGATAGGTTTCCAGTCGATAAGAGATCGGCGTGCATTCCTAGTCAACAGGATTCCGACGCTCGCTTGCCGAGGTGAATTATCGTGTTCACTTCCAGAGTAGAGCAATACAGTGCGAGAGCTTGGTGATAAAGTCGCCCCCGATCCGACCCATCTTGTTTCGCTCAGTCCTAGTATAGCGATGTTGCATGCGGTCATTTCCTGTTCGACTTCTGTGAGCCTTGTGTTATTACACTCACCCCACATCGTCCGAACGTTCCAAAAACCGATCGTAGTCCGTTGTTTATAGCCAAAAGTCGTTGCCGTTAAATCATTCGGAGGTATCCGAGGCTCGTTTAATGTTTCGAGTGTAAAGTAAGTTTCAGGTACGCAGGTTACAAGCCTACATACCCTATCCCTCAAGTCGCCTTTGAGGACAAGCCGGGATCGCTGTTGTGTTTAATGGCTAATGGTATAATTCTAACCCCAAAACCACAGGGGTCAATTTTTTTTAAGTTTTGTACATATCTGTACCCTTGAGCGCAAAACGGAGTTGCTGCGCGCACAATTGTTCCTTTCAAGGTCCTAAACAAGACCCTAAAAGTCCCCCCCCCCGGATTTTTGCATATGTCTTCCTTTCAAGGTCCTAAACAAGACCCTAAAAGTCCCCGTCTCTACGAGTGCCGCTAGCGGTGCTACAGAGGGTCAAAGATCCTCGAAAACAGGTTTTTCTGAATATCTCAATAACGTTAGTATACACAAAAAAGTCGTGTATGGCAAATTTGAAGCTCTTGTGCTTTTCCAATAAACGATGGAAATACCGAATACGTTCGGGGACTCTTAACGGTGCCATGAGGTCTAACGGTATTTTAAACAATTTAATATAAACAAGAAAATCTCTATAACAGTAACTCGTACTAAAAGCTTTTGTGTGGAAAATTTGTAGCCTATAGAGTTTTGAAGAAAGCGGTCAAATATCATATCAATACGTGCAGCCTTAAGGGCGCTATGGGGGTTCAAACCTTAAAAAAGATGTTTTTTTTGGGGTTTTTCGTGAATGGCGCTAAGACGGGGAAGGTGCTCTCTGATCTTCTGGGAGAAGTTTGTAGCTTATGTAACTGTTAGTAAGACGCCAAAAGTCCCCAAAGATAGGGGCAGCCCTAACGAAATTATGAGGGTCCAAAGATTCAATTAAGCAGTTTTTGGGGAATATCTCTATAACGGTAACGTTTACGGAAAACTGTTTTATCGCAAATTTGTAGCTTATACAACGCTCAACTAAATATCCGAATTTCAGATCGATGCAGGCAATGCTAAGGGCACTAGGATGGTCTGAACCGTACCATAACGGTATTTTTCGGTTTTTCGTGAATTTCTTCAAAACGGGAACGCATTCGGGAGGGAGGCCTATAATAATTTGTTGCTTCTGTAACCTCAACTTAAAATGCCAAAACAACTCATCTATGCGAGCACCCCCAACGAAGCTATGAGGGGTCAAAATTAAACAAAAAACCGTTTCTCGGAATTTTTTTAATAACGGTATCCTCTTGAGAGAACCAATATTAGATAAATTTGTAGCTCATGTGGCTGTTAGTAAGGGGTCAAAAGTCCTCAACGATGGAAACCCCCGTAGGGAAGTTATGAGGGTCCAAACATCCAAAAATGCAGTTTTTTGTGAATATCTCTATAACGGTAACGTGCACCGAAAACTGTTATAATATATATAATATTCGAATTTCAGATTGATGCGCGCAATGCTAAGGGCGCTATGATGGTCCGAACCATACAATTTCGGTATTTTTGGGTTATTTTCATGAAATTCTCTGTAACTGTAACGTATAACAGAGGCCGTCTGTAAAAATTTGTTGTTTGTATGGTTCCAAATAAAATGCTCCAACGATTTGAATGCGCCTGAGGCAACCATACGTGCATTACAACGTTTAAACTAACTAATTTTTGAGGAAGGTATGTGTAGTATGTAGTGTATGTGTGCACGTATGGTTGCCTCAGGTGCATTCATATCGCTGGAGCATTTTATTTGGGATCATACAAACAACAAATTTTTACAGACTGCCTCCGGTATACGTTATCGTTTAAGAGATTTTCACGAAAATAACCAAAAAATACCGAAATTGTAAGGCTTGGAGCCTCATAGCGCCCTTAGTACTGCAGGTATTGATCTGAAATTTGAACATTTACTTAAGAGTTGTAAAAACTTATAATTCTTTATATAACAGTTTTCGGTGCACATTACCGTTATAGATATATTTCCAAAAAACTGCTTATTTGGATGTTTGGTCCCCCATAACTTTGCTAGGGGGGCTCCCATCGTTGGGAACTTTTGACGTCATACTAACAGCCACACGCGCTACAAATTTGCCTCAGACGGTTTCCCTCTAGAGGTTACCGTTATTGAAAATTTTCCGAGAAGCGACTTTTTGTTTAACTTTGACCCCTCATAACTTCCTTGGCGGTTTACGGGTAAATGAGTTGTTTTGGCATATTAATTTGAAGTTACAGAAGCAACAAATTATTACAGGCTTCCATCCCGAATGCGATCCCGTTATAAAGCAATTCACGAAAATAACGAAAAATACCGTTATTGTGCGTTTCGGACCCTCATAGCGCCCTTAGTATTGCAGGCATCAATCTGAAATTCGGATGTTTAAATAAGCGTTGTATAAGCTACAAACTCGCCATATAACGGTTTTCGGTGCACATTATCGTTATAGAGATATACCCAAAAAACTGCATTTTTGGATGTTTCGACCCTCATAACTTCCCTAGGGGGCTTCCATCGTTGGGGACTTTTGGCCCGTTACTAACAGGCACATGAGCTACAAATTTATTTCAGATTGGTTCTTTCAAGAGGTTACCGTTATTACAAAATTTCCGAGAAGCGGTTTTTTGTTATCTCTTTGGTCCCTCATAGCTTCGTTGGGGGTGCCCGCATAGATGAGTTGTTTTGGCATTTTAAGTTGAGGTTACAGAAGCAATAAATTGGTACAGGCCTCCCTCCCGGACGCGGTCCCGTTATGAAGATATTCACGAAAAACCGAGAAGTACCGTTATTGTACGGTTCTGACCATCAGAGCGCCCTTAGCATTGCACGCATCGTTCTGAAATTCGGATATTTAGTTAAGCGTTTTATAAGCTACAAATTCGCCATATAACAGTTTTCGGTACACGTTACCTTTTCTTCTTCCTTGCCTCGTTCTTTATACCGCTCCATGGCTTCGCGTTGCTCGACCCGCGGTGCAGGCACATCGCCCGTTTTGGCGGTAATATCTCAGTATATTTCTACAGGCAGCTCCATCTTGGATCGTGTCATCGCCGAGACCAATGCGTTGTTGTTGCTTTTTCATTTGACACATCCAGGTGTTCTTCGGTCTGCCTCTGGCCTTGGGTCCCACACGTTACCCTTGGGTTGTACACGTTCCCGTTATAGAGATATTCCCCAAAAACAGTTTAATTGAATCTTTGGACCCTCATAACTTCGTTAGGGGGGCTCCCATCTTTGGGGACTTTTGGCGTCTTACTAACAGCTACAGAAGCTACAAATTTCTTCGAGAAGACCATAGAGTACACTCCCCCGTCTTAGCGCCATTCACGAAAAGGTTTTTTTAAGGTTTGGACCCTCATAGCGCCCTTAAGGCTGCACGTATTGATATGAAATTTGACCGCTTTATTCAAAACTACATAGACTACAAATTTTCCATACAAAAGCTTTTAGTACGAGTTACCGTTATAGAGATTTTTGTGAAACATTGTTAAAAATACCGTTAGACCTCCTGGCACCGTTAGGAGTACCCGAACGTATTCGGTATTTCCATTGTTTATTGAAAAGCACAAGAGCTTCAAATTTGCCATACACGACTTTTTTGTGTATACTACCGTTATCGAGATATTCAGAAAAACCTGTTTTCGAGGGTCTTTGACCCTCTGTAGCACCGCTAGCGGCACTCGTAGAGACGGGGACTTTTAGGGTCTTGTTTAGGACCTCGAAAGGAAGGCTCATGCAAAGATCCAGCTTTCCCTTAATTTTTCCGAAGTGAAATGCCAGTTATGGATTTTGTCCTTTCTTGTTTTGTATCTTCGATAGAAACGAATATAGACAGAATTTCAGCTCACTACCTTTTATAAAAACCGGGTTGCAACAGACAGACAGGCCCAAAAAAAATCCTTGTGAAGTGAAGGGTGTGCATTGTGAAAACTTCACACACTATGAGAAGTTGGCATGTATTTTTTTTTATGAATTCCATTTTCCAATACAGACCACACATCACAAACTTTACATTCATGCCCAAAATGCCATTCTTTTGCTGACATGACACAAGTCTTATTTTTAGAACATTTCTCTTTCAATCTATGCGTCTTTATGTGACTTTTTATCCGCTTTTTGTCCATTGATCTTTTTCCAATAAAGTAACATCTGCCATGAACTGCATGATAAGGCTAATGCCATCTGAAAATTTCATATTGTCCTTTTTCTGGCAAAAATCCATATTCAATCTCTAGACACCATACATTGCACATTTAAAGGCAAATCTGGTGTCTGTGTGTGAAATGGGTGGGAATTCGTTTTTTGTAGTCAAACTCATATTCACTCGTCTGCTATTCAGCAGGACATTTTACTGAGCTCATGCCATGCCGCGCCGTAGTATTACATTCTATCAGCGAATTTCGATTAAAACTTCGACTCGGGTGTAGAATTTCAATTTGAGACAGGAAATTAATTCCTACTAAATGGATGATGTATGTACGTATGGGATTGCGTTAATATGGTAACGCTTTTCATGCTGGCTTCCAATATGAAGGTAGAAATAAAAATGAATAAAAGGCATTTATTTAAAGTTGAATTAGTATTCAAAATTAAGTCTTTTTTTTCCTAACAGCAAACGTATGAATAAAAGGATGTTGTTGTCTTATTCATTTGTCCTAGTGATTCGTCAATCTGAGAAGAAAGATCGCTAGGCAAAATGCTAGAACTTGAGCATATCCATTACATTATTTAAGATCTTTGATTTGTGAACTTGGTAATCAAAATGTGGGGCACATCCACGTCATGAACAGGAAAAGCCTAGCTCCATTATTAAAAAAAAATTATACAATCCAATATTTTACCACCGAATAATAAATCTGTACATCGTCCTGAATACATAAAAATCCCTTCTTCATAATTCAACACAATCCCGTAATTTTATTCTCCCAGGTGCTCAATCAAAAGACTCTAAGCAGTAGCCTCCCTCCTGATAATTATCCTCACACTCGCCACTCGCTCAATACTAAACAGAAGAAAAAAACTTCACCTAAAACATCGACTGCATATTTATATTCCATGTGGGATTTATCATTCGCCAAAAATTTATTCACGTACGAATATAGCAATAAATTTTATCGCTTTTCACGCGAAATTCGAAATTCAGCGTAAACAGGCTAGCGCACCTCTCTAGCCTAGGTAGAGGTGAAATACGCGAAAATAAGAAAGTCGTGCTAAAGCCATTAACTTCCACTCATCACACACACAGGACACACCTATACGTTAACTTATAAGAAATCACTCCCAAAGGATTCGGGCTATGGTCTTCGAATGAGCCTTGTAAAAATCGTCGAGTGGCTGCCGTGCCGCGCTTTATACGATGATGATGAAATCCTTTATTGGGTCGCGATGCGGCTATGAAATGGATGTGTCTGGTCGACTCCTTTAGAATAAAGAAGCTTCTTTTATACGTGCGCTGGAGCTCCCCGCGTGGCATATAAAAGTGTATTCCGAAAGCCCAGCAACCATTAAAATAGGCTCAAGTGAATGGATTTCACTTTTTATCATAGGGAACCGACGAAAGAAAAAAAATCCCAGAATTTCCGGCAATAAAATTCAAATAGAATATTTTTCACATTATTCACTGATTTTTCTTTTGGCGAAATGGAACGATCCTGGTAGAAGGTCGACATTCTTGAATGGGTTTTCATCACACGCGCGTACTCTATGGTATGCATATGGGTGGCGGTGTTTGTGTGTGGTGTGGTATTTTGAGTCCCAAAAGAGCGTGTTCGGCTTGGCAAAAAGTTGAGTTGGCGAATTTATTTGGCATTTAATGAGGATTTCCTGGCGGATAGCGGAACGAATAGAGCGTGTTGAGTAGCTTGGGATAAAACAGGGAGTTAGCACATTAGAATGATAATATTTTTTGGGTTGCGCTAAAGCCGAAGGGATATTGTCTAAGGTGCGGTTTGCTTGCTTACTATTCATCACGATTGTCTCGCTTCGGTGAGATTTATGCGGTATTTATGGAGCAGAAAGGTAAGTTGCGGTTAAAAGTTGTTGGTATGAGGTAGGTTGGATTACCGGTGGATTCTTCCGGGGTTTGGTTCAGGTAGCTGCCTAGATATAGGTAACATAATAAGTGCAGGATAATTCTATGTGTTTGTTGCAATTTTGTTGGTTTGTTGATAACAAAAAAGAAAACGTAATCACTTCCGTAAAAAAATACGAAATCAAAAATATTAAGGATCCTACTTATTACAACAGCCTAAGGGATTAAACTTCTGAAGGAGGACAGCTAAAACTCGGAAATTTTTAGAAAATATGGGCCCAAAACGATAATCGGTAGTCTTGAGTAGACAAGGAGGGTGATAGGTGCTAGGCTACTAGCTGGTTTACTCGTTTTTTTTTAAATTAGTACCAATTTTTGAGTCTTGCATGATTTTGGGACATTTCGTCCGTCTAGGCAGGTTCCAAAGATATTAGTGTATTTTTCGGGAATCGTCAAAATAGACGCCTTTTTTCAGGTTTTTTTTAGCACGTGTTCAGTGCCGGGTTCCGGGTTTTTTTTAACATCCAGTATCGGTTTTCTTAGGACCTATTCAACACCGAAGGAACTGAGTGTTAGGTTGTTTTGTATCGAATTTTTTTCCGTTTATTTTTATTCAAGCCACGATTTGTTCATTCATTCAGAAAAGTACCCCGGTTTTCTAAGGGAAATACGCGTCCAATTGGCGCGGCGGAAACAATAAAATAACTTTGGGTCGCTGATTCCAAATTTGAGGTAAAAAATAAGAAAAAACCTTTTGGGGCTGCCCGCCCCAGAATGGTACCCCTGTTTTCTCGGGGAAATACTCGTTCAATCGGCGTGGCAAGAAACACTAAAGACATGCAGACACAACGCGATCTGCGTACACGTCCAATGTAATTCAATGAATCGTACAGGTTCGCGGCAGTCTGTCACACGCATTCGTTGTGACGAAATCCTTCTATTATTTTACAACCGATCACAGAACGCACTGCATTCTGTCAAATCGCGTATTCATCCCGCATTTTATCAACGCCATCTAGATATATCATAGCCGCAACTCAGCTGGACAATGCCGTCATAGTTTAGCTCTTAAATTTTTTATTTACACGAACAAACAACAAAAACAAGTAGTGACGTAATAAAAAGCAAAAACAAAACAGTGCAACATTGGCGAAGATAACTCAAAACTATAAGCTGATTTTGACGTCTAAGATTCCAAGTGTGGTCCAGTGTGGTTTACCCCTCACATTCATCGATTGATTCGTAGAAAAAAACGAGCCCATCGACGCTATAAGCACTTTAAACATCCTTTTGACCTCTTAATTTTTAAAAAGCTTCGATCAGAAACTAAGAGTTTAATTTCTGCGGCCAAGACAGCTTATCTAAACACTATCGAATGAAGTATACGGAACAACGAAAGTAAGCTCTTTTGGTCCTACACTGAAAAAATTGGTTTATCTAAAATTGAGAAATTCTTTTCTCATTTGCAAAATTCCCGAATTTTGACAAAATTTCTCAAAATGTGAAAATTTCTTCTTGAATCGATCCTATTTTCAAGACCTTCTTTTGAGAAATAGGAAGTAGATTCAAGCCTAAACCAACATTTTCAATTCAAGCAAACAAATGCTTGATAATAGATTTTTTTACATTTTCCATGTAAAGCTCGTGGAAAAGCTTTATTTTAGCTTTAGCTTATATTGGACCGTTGTAGTAGATTAGTCAGAAGTGTCTCTGGTTCAGTGGGTAGCGCGTTTGACTGGGAAGAATGGGGTTATAGGTTCGATGTTGGTTGGATGCAAGTTTTTTTTTTTTTTTCAGATTCTCTCGTCTTTTTCATAAGAAAAGTTTGCTTGATTCAAGGTTACTTTTCCTTAAATTGCTGCTATTGGCATTTTACTTGGATCATTGTGACTAATTCTCAAATGAAGAGAAATATTTCTTGGCTGTTTTTTGTTGTCTTTTTTTCTTGATTTGAGCCGTATTTTCTTTACTTTAGCAGGCGATTTGGTTCAGTGTACATTCGTAGCTTACGTTCTTCTTCTTCATGTCCATCCTCTTTAAGGTACAACAACTCAACAGCACATACACCTGAGGAAATCTGCGCTCTTTTTGCAAAATATTTCTCTAGTACCTTTAGACAGCCTTCATCGTCTCTAAATTGTTCCACCCTCCCTCCTAACAGCGATGTTTCAATACCACTTATTTTACCTTCGTATGTTGAATTGCTTATACGCTCTGCCAAAGTTGGCTCCTGTGTCGGCCCAGATGGCATTCCCAATAATTTTTTAAAAAGAACCTCTAACGCCATTGCCACTCCTCTTTCAATCTTATTTAATACAAGCATCAGGCAAGGTAAATTTCCATCATTATGGAAATCGTCTTATGTAGTCCCTATTCCGAAGAAGGGTGATCTAAATGTTGCCTCCAATTATCGCCCTATCTGCCTTTTGTCCTCCATTTCGAAATTGCTGGAGAGAATAGTTCACAACTACATCAGTCTGAACTTCGGTTCTATTATTTGTGCTAACCAACATGGTTTTTGTAAAAGCAAATCTACCACCACCAATTTGGTTGAGTTAGTAGACTTCATTGCTAAAGCGTTCAACAAACATCAAGACGTACATGTGTTGTATACAGATTTTTCAAAAGCTTTTGATACTGTAGACCACAGAATATTATTGGAGAAACTAGTCAGATTGAACTTTCCTCATTATCTGACTACCTGGCTTTCTTCATACCTTTCCGAAAGAACCTCTTATGTCATTTTTAATAACATTCTTTCTCCTGGTTTTTGCCCTTCATCTGGGGTTCCTCAGGGATCCATATTAGGTCCTCTTCTATTCGTCTTCTTCGTGAACGATCTTCCTGAGCGCCTTAAATGCAAATCTTTGCTGTATGCTGACGATTGCAAAGTATTCATCGCCATTTCTGACATCAATGACTGCATCTTGCTCCAATCGGATATTGATGTGTTATACAATTGGTGTGTGTCCAACGACCTACCTCTCAATATATCCAAATGCTTTGTGATGCAATATTCCCTTAAATTCTTCCCGATTTCCTTCACCTATCTCCTAAATGGACATCCAACTGACTCCGTTTCAACTATCAAAGATCTTGGTGTCACCTTTGACACAAAACTCAACTTCTCTGAGCACGTTTCGTCAACGGTTAAAAAAGCTTCAAAACTCTCTGGTTTTGTATTGCGATCAAGCCATGACTTTAAATCAGTTTCTACATCGGTGAACCTCTTCATTTCGCTCGTTCGTAGCATCCTGGAGTATGCTTCCATAGCTTGGAATCCGTATACTTCCTGCTCGTCAGATGCAATTGAGTCAGTCCAAAGAAAATTCACTCGTGGTGTCTTCTTTAAATTCAGGTTAGATTACTTACCCTATCCCGAACGACTTAGCTTTCTTAAACTTATGTCATTAAAGAAACGTCGAGCTTATCTAGATGAGTGCTTTTTGTATAAATTGTGTTGCAATCAGATCAAATCTTCCCTTACCGAGAACATTGTTATTAGAAATCATCATAGTCACTTTACACGTAGTAGTGCAATTTTTTATCCACCAGCTGCCGAACTCTCGATTTATCAGAATTCTCCAATGCCTCGCATGCTAAGCAACTATGACAAACTACAGCTTGGTCCTTTACCTCCTTCGCTTACAATTTTCAAAAGAAAACTTCTTCGTCAAATTGAAACGATTGAGTTGTAATCATTAATCATTATTTTCTTTCACTTTTGTATACTTGATCCTATTAATTTTTCATTTTTCTTTTTATTTAATTTTTAATTTTTTACCTAAACTTAGATTTTTAATTTTCTTTATTATTCAAATTCATTACTTTATACTTTTTATTCCATGATACTTCATGATACTGGTCATTGTATATTATTGTACTATGGGATTCATTCCCGTTCAATAACTTCTTTAAATAAATAAATAAATAAATAAATTCTACATTGCGGCCTTAATATCTAGACGGCGTCGATTTTATTTGACGAGTATAAAATTTTTTTTCGCAGACGCAGATCGCGTTTTGTGTGACGTAGCCTTAAGGTAATTTTGGATCGCTGATTCCCAATTTGGGTTCCCGATTAGCACTAGCAAATATCATGATATCATTACCGCGCCGATTCGATGAGCATTTCTCGAGAAAACAGAATAATCATTCTGAAGCAGGCACTCAACAAAATTGTTTTTAGTTTTGGTGTCAAATTTCGAATCAGCGGTCTAAAATTGCCTTACTGTTACTACGCAGATTGGACGAGTAATTTCCTGAGCAAACCTGGCTACCTTTCAGAATAAACAGATAAAAGACGAATCGTGGGTCGTGGCTTGAAAAAAAAAAAAAAAAAAACGGAAAAGATAGTGCTAAAATGAGGTACGAAAGAACCTAGTGTCAGTATCAGTCCCAATGAATAAGAAAATCTAAATAGGAAATGCAAATAACCGCAAAATACAGTAGATATGCGACTTTTCTCGGGACCAACATATTTTCTATGGTAAATTGATTTTGTAGCTTCGATGACATTTCTCATACGAATTTTATATGGAAAATTAAGTGTAAACAAAGTCATACACATGCGCAGCTTAATACTGTAGCTTCGTAGTAGGGGCGTCGGAAAAATGGGGGCAATGAATACGAAATTTTAAAATTAATAGATGCTTAAAATTTGTTAATCACCAACGTTCCTGTTGCATAACTATACCAACAGCATCAAAATTTACACTTTTGCGAAGAGTACATTTAAATGGGATTGTAAAGCGTTGAGTGGTATAAGTTCGTTTAAATAATGTGTATTCGAGTGCTTTGCGGTTAAGTACTCCAACCAATGAAAAAGCCAAAAAGTATTAAACCATACCAGCCCCAAACACTAAATTTCCTACGCCACTGCTAGCTATGAAAAAAATCAAATTGTCCCCTTTATTTTCAGATACACCACGGCCTCGTTTTGCGTCGTAGATGCGTTTCTAAAAATACGACGCAAAGCGAAACAACGCAAATCGAAACAAGACGAGTATGAACATTTTGGGGATAGGTTCCCAAAACTAAAAACAAACAAATCCCAAATTAAGTCTTTTTGAAAAATGAATCCGACGATGTCTAGTCGGTGGAGCTTCTGACGTCTGTTCACATTCGGAATGTGATCCTGAAGCTTCAGATTGCATGAGCAAAAGTTCTTCATTTGTTATTTCTAGATCATGGTCCAGATTTACTAAATTTACCACGTCTTTCTCTTCGATTCTGTCCAAATTTATTGTAGAAGCCATGTCACTTCAGACATTCTGGCCAAATATGATGCATGACCTCTGAAACTCCGAGGGCGCTAATCAGACCCTTAAGAGTTTTTTTTTACTGTGTCCCCGCGATTGCTAATCTTTGCTTCAGAGCAATATAACGCTCGTTGCCCGCTTCAAATGTCTCTACCGCATCTTCTAAAAAACGGGTTCTGTTTTGATGTTTTCGAATAAATAAATATCAATTTATTCGTTAGTGCCTTCCTACTTTGATAGCTTTTCCACCAGAATCGATTCGTCTCAAAATTTCCATTTTTCTATCAATGGAAATTGTTTGTTTAGATCGTTTTACGATTTTTGCACTCATTTCAAAATTTTCCAGCTAAAGCCCCGGATAGAGTTCAAGCGGAATGAAAATGAAACGGTAATGAACCGGCATAAAAACCGTGGTGAATTTAAAATTTTAGCTTCGAAAATTGCTACAAAGGCGTTTTACGTCCTAAATCATCTTAAAAATAACTAAAAAAATAATATCCCCCTTGTCCGAATGCATTTTCATCGCGAAAATGAGCGACTCTGTAGCATATTCTCCGTCGGGCGTGGTGAGTTTTGCAAATGTCAAACCGATTCACTGTCCACGACAAGTTCATCGTGGAAATTATCTAATGACCGGGCAATCGAAAAATAACACATAAAATGGCAGAGACAAATTGTGAAACTATTCTCGGATTTTAGTTTATGGAATTCCCCAGCATTTACCACATATTCCACGACAGTATGTATGCATTTTCATTGAGAAAATCGCAGCGGACTAAAATTTCATTCTCATTCCGCCCGAGGTCTATCCAGGCCTTAAGAATTGACGACGTAATACGGGGTTTTTGCGACGCAATATAAGTTTAAGGTAGAGATTGATGGACGACGCAAAGCGACAAAAAACGCAAAGCGGGACGACGCATGGCGAGGCCTTAGTGTATTTCGTTTCCTTCTTTTTCTTCTTCATTGATCAGTCCATTCGGTGTTGAAGAGGTACTAAAAAACGCGAATAAAAAAACGGACATTGAACAGGTTCTAAAAAAAAAAAATGTATGGTTTTATGGACCTTTTGGTATAACTGCATATTCTGTGTTTGCTACCGTTCATTCCACCGTGGCGGAGCGTAGCACCTATGCACGTGTATGCCGACTCGAAGACACGACCTTGTGCTCCGAAGGATTTCCTTTTCTTTCATGGTTTGATTGATTCAAATCAAGCCGCAAAAGTTTCGTTTGGAAATCAATTTTATCGGCTGTCGATATATTGGTCACTTTACACCTCAGTTTGGCGCTTTTAGTTAAATTTTCGGCCATGGCTGCCTCTATTGCAGCTTTGTGCGCATCTCAAGCTGACTACTGCAGTTTTTCCCAAAATGTATTCAGGGACAACTTTAGAAAGCAGGCCCATTCCACCCTAACTTTTCGAATTTTCATCACGTTGTTGGCTACATCTGTGGGCAAGCCTCATCATCATCAATGTGGCACAATGGCCCGATGTCGGGCCTTGGCCGCCTAAATCGTTGACCTCCAATTGTCGCGGTTACGTGACCTTGTCCTCCAGTTTCGGAAGCCCGGCAGCTGGTGGGCGTCTTCACCTACGGAGTTCTCCCAGCGAGCTCTCGGTCGTTCACGCAACCTCGCTCCGTCAATTCATTGTGCGTTCATCACTTTCTTTGGCATGCGATTATCGTCCATCCGTTGTACATGCCGTGCCCATTGCATCAACGTCTGCTTCACGCTTTTCGATACTTCCAGCTCATCGTACAATTGATACAACTCATGGTTGTACCGGATACGCCATTGATCTCGTTCGTGAACGGCCCCCAAAATTCGCCGAAGGACCTTTCGTTCGAATCGGTCTAGCAAAATTTCGGAGGCTTGGGTGAGGGTCCATGTTTTGCAGCCATAACATAGCACGGGTCGGATGATTGTTTTGTACATGCCGAGCTTCGTGTTCCTGTGCGCAAGTTTCGAATTAATTATAGGGAGGACCGAGAAGTATGTCTTATTGGCTAGTTGTATCCGTCGCTTTATTTCGTCGGTTTCGTTGGCGTCCTTTGATGTTTTTTTTTCCAAAATGCATTCAGGGACCACTTTCGAAAGCAGGCCCATTCCACCCTAACTTTTCCGATTTTCATTACGTTGTTGGCTACATCAATCCTATGACTTCTATTTTGATAGCACCGTAAGCGTATCTCCGCAATTTTACGGCGCCGAGTTGAAGGTTCACCGCAAATGGCTCCACAAGCCCCATATAGACATCCATTCTGGTAGTGATTTCGTCAATTTCCAGGACTTTTACCTATCATTGACTTTGACTACACACTACACTGACACGAATTACAACCCCGAGACGAAGCCAGGAGTAAATGGGGTTCGAACCCCTTCCGAAATCTTTTCAATAGACTGTCAAATTTCAATGATAATAAAATGGAAAATTTAGTAATGCGTATTCATTTAGATTGACGAATTTTCTTTAGACTCCGCTCCAGGTTCAGTGGCGTAATATCTTTCAATTTTTTTTTTGTTCGAACTCAAAAAATAAGGGACTTTTTCTTT
This sequence comes from Microchrysa polita, assembly GCA_949715475.1. NCBI lineage: Eukaryota > Metazoa > Arthropoda > Insecta > Diptera > Stratiomyidae > Microchrysa > Microchrysa polita. Next base: position 20,140,864 of record OX454420.1, read on the forward strand.
ATGCTGTCGAATTTTCGATTTATTTTATATCTGTATACGGCAGTGTTCACCGACTGGAAATGGTGTTCTCCTCAATCGTTACTACTTTGTCTTAAATGTTTTCAAACCGAAATTAGCAGACAGCTGTATTTTTGTGTCAGGGTGATAAAAAAGAGTTTACCAAAGCTCACCGCTGTATTTTTGTGTCAGGGTAATTAAAAAGAATTTACCAGCGTCATTGAATTGGATGAGTAAACAAATTTATTTAACACTTTCGCTCCCAATGATGCCATATTGCATCATGAAATTTAATGATTTTTCATAGAAAATGTAAGAAATAAATTTTAACTTTTTGTGTGATATTAGACTCTCCCAATAGTGTTATACCTAGTTGATTTGTTCCAGCGTGAAAGTTTTGGTTTTGGGATGTTATTTTTAATGACATTTTAGAGAAGGTTTGACGATTGTCGTAAAGCCGAAAAACTGATTTATCCATTTTCCCATATTTCCTGATAATAATCGTTTAATGCAAATCATTTTAATGGTTTTATTTTGTAAAGAGGTTGTTGCAAGAGAAAATCAAAAGATTTTTCGATTTTTTTAGGAAAACCCTTTAAAGTGGTTTTGCATGAGCATGATGCCATATGGCATCATTGGGCGTGGAAGGTAGTTGCTAGTTGCCTGCTGTATGGAAGGCACCCTTAGTTTTTATCCGAATGAGCTAATTTTGGTGGGTGGGGTGATTTTGAGCTCCAATCGCAATAAACCAAAATTTATCACTCTGCTCTAATTTTGGGGGGAGTTATGGACATGTCCTTTCGCCAAATTCAAATGGGGGGATAATGGGGGTCGTTAATCGAAGCGACTCAATGTTTCTCCCAAATTAATATTGAACTTATTGTGAATACTTGTACGAAATTTTTCGGCTGAACTAACATTCTTTCAAGAGTTATGGGGCTTTTAAAGAAGGTATAAAATGAAAAAGTTCTAATTAATTTTTAACCCATTTCCGGCCAACGTTGCGAAAACGCAACACCAACTTTGAGAATTTTTCTTGCCGTTATTTGTTGTTGTTATGAATATTTTATTTGTTAGTATAATCCTTCAACATGTTGTTTATGCGTATAAATTAATTGATTGAAAAATGTTAAGTTTTTCATCTTCATAAATTAATTTATGTCAAGCCAGTTTTCATAAATTTCGAAGGGTTTTCCTTGAAGATTTTTTTAGGAAAATATTTAAAAATATCTGATATAATTCGCACATTTTTTTATAGCATAATATTCCATCTGAACGAGAAGTAAATAACTTCAGTCAATTTTATCATTTATATCATGAAAATTTGTGTTTGAAGTTGCTGTTGCGTTTTCGCAACGTTGGCGTTATACGAGTTCAAATATCGTCACTTGAATTTCGCTTTCGGGGCATCCGCATCCACTGCGTTGAAATGTACCTGCATTATAGTTTATTGGTTTCTAGTTTTTATCACTAAGTTCACGTTCATTTGTGTTCTTTGCAATACTCAATCCGAAACAGTTGTGTTGCATATTGGTAGAAAAATGCAAATTATGGTACTTTTTAGAATCCGGATACTGGCAGAGCTTGGACTTCGATGGGACTGCATGCTATTTTGGAGGAATCTGATTTCTCTGATTCGGGAGTCGAAGAGATTGATGTGGTATATATTCCACCTGAAGTGGACGAAGTCACAGATGAGGAGGCTATTGACGATAATGTTGTTACCCACAATAGTCTAGACCCGACTTTAGATAGGGAGACGAGCTGAATAAACGGAATCTTAAAAAATAAAAAAACAGAAGTTCAACAGAAGTTCAATCCTATTTGGAAGAAACACGAACGCCTGCCCAGTCTGCGCCTCTAAGCCGACATCGCTAGAGTCAACTTCTATTGAGAAAATCATTGTTCAACACGGCAGTAAAACTCCATACGAAATTTTCCAACTATTTGTTGATGACAATCTACTGTCTATGATGGCAACCTTTTCTAAAATGTATGCTGACTCTAATAACCACCACGATTTTCAAATCTCTGTTTCCGACCTCAGGAAGTTTATCGGCATTCTTTTCCTTTCCGGTTATCATCCACTACCTCAGCAAGACATGTATTGGTCGAATGATGAGAACACGGAAGTCGATTTTGTAAAAACTACCATGAGCCGAAATAGGTTTAGGGAAATAAAGAGAAATTTTCATCTATGTGATAATTCGAATTTGGACAAAATTGATAAATTTGCAAAATTGAAACCGCTTTTCGACTACGTGAACCAGAAACTCATGCAATTTGGTGTGTTTAGCCAAAACGTTTCAATAGATGAACAAATTGTACTTTGGCAGACATTTTTACAAAATGTTTATTAAGGGGAAGCCAAATTTGCCAAAAGTAGTTGAAACCCCTTCGAATCATCGGGTATTTTTTGATAATTTTTTTTTACATCATACGATCTGCTGGCCCTTTTGATGTCTAAACTTTTTTTGGCCACCGGAACAGTGCGTGAAACACGAACAAGAAAAGCTAATTTGAAAGAAAACAAAAATTATACAAAAGTCTCCACGTGGAACCTACGATGCAGCATTCAGCAAAAAACATGAAATAACCGTCGTTAGGTGCATGGACAACGTAGTTACGGTAGCGACAAATCATGGATTTATTCATCCTCTGCAAAAAGTCAAAAGATTTGGCCGAAGTGAGAGAAAAGTAGTTCCAATTGATAATCCGGATATGGTGATGGACTATAACAAAAACATGGGACAACGGTGTGGCTAATTATCGTATAAAAATTCGAGGCAAAAAATGGTGGTGGTCCCTGTTTATCAATTCTTTAGACTCCTGCCTGGTAAATATTAAAAATATGTACTTGTAATCAGAGAAGAAGATGCATTGCCAAACACCGTACATGTCTTCCAAGTGCAATTATTTTCTTCATTCGAAATGTTTTACAAAATATCACACAAAGAATTGATTTACAATAATATGAATATTTAATTTTTTGATACATATATTTAATGCAAATGGATATTTCCTCTATAGAAATCAAAGAAATAATGATTTTCCTTTCAACTCATATTGGGCACTTTGTATACTGTATCCGGCCAACGTTGCGTTTTCGCAACAGCAAAAATTTCATAGTTATAGTAAAAAAAAAATTTCTTTTACCATTGAATTTTCTATTCCTAACCTAAATGTACATATTTACGCAAGAAAAGCATTCATTTCAACATTGGGTCTATGCTTGGCCGTAAATGGGTTAAGCTAGCGCCGAATCATTGAATAGATCTCTAATGTGTTATATATCATTGCATAGATAATTTTATTTAGTTTTTTCCTTCCTCGGACTATTTTTCTATACCTTTTGTCGTTTATGAAATACTCGCAAAAAACCGAAAAATGACCCCCATTTCCCCCTTTCCCTCTTTTATAAGGTTGCGGAGCCCCAATCGGTTGGGACTTTTTTCCCCATAATCTAGGGGTCGTCACCAATCATTCTGCAAAAAAATTTGCGATGTAGGATTTTTGCCGACCAAATATCTCATTTTTCACACGGAACCTGCTAAGTGCCCTTTCAGTCCCAATGATGCCATATGGCATCATGCTCTAATTTGTTAACTATAGCGCTAAAAAATTTTTTTTTTTTTCAAGATAATATCATAAAAGATGCCTACTGAACGACATAATGTTGTTAGAAAAATTCTCCGCTTAAAATCCATAATTTGGGCATGGGCATGGGCAGGGTTAATCGTTACTACAACAAGGAATTTTCTAATCGCCTGCTGCTAGCTGCAGACTGTCCAGTCATATCTCTCTCTAGTTCCTGTCAACCCCTTGTGGGGCATAGGACATTAACTACGCCTACTCTCCACCTCGTTCTGTTATGCGCCAACGGCGCTAGCTGCGACCATGTAAGATTTAGCGTTTTCGCCTCGCTTGTTACCGATCTTCTCCATGTGTTCCTTGGCCGTCCAACACGGCGTCTTGCTCCGGAATCCTGTGGATTCCAGTTCAGATCCTTTTTTGCGATGTTATTGGGCCCTCTTCGGAAGGTGTGACCTATCCATTGCCACTTAAGTCTTTTGGTCGAAGTGCCTATCCTTTCTTGGCCGGTTCTAGTGAGGAGATCCTCGTTCGAAATGATCTCCGGCCAACGAATATGTAGGATGCGCCGTAGACACTGATTTACAAAAGTTTGCAACTTATCAGTAATCTCTTTAGTCACCTTCCAGGTTGAACAGCCATATAGCAGCCCGGATTTCACATTGGAATTGAAGACTCGAAGTTTGGTGCGTCTGGAAATATTGTTGTTTAGCCAGAAAGGAGTCAAATTGAAGAAAGCCGCCCTAGCCTTGTTTATCCGTGATTTTACATCAGCATCCGCTCCACCATCTGCTGTAACTACGCTCCCGAGATAGCAAAATTCATCAACTTTTTCGACTGCCTGACCCGAAATACAAATTCCGCTTTGCCCCCCTGGATATGTGCTCAAGAACTTAGTCTTGGCAGCATTGATTTTCAGCCCCGCATTACGAGTTGCGCAATTTAGAGCTTCTGTCATTTGAGCGACATCATCCGTATTAGTTGATAGAAGACAAATGTCGTCAGCGTAGTCAAGATGTTGAAGGTGATCAAACAATTTCCATCTGATACCTTTGTTACGATGTAATTGAAGTGCGGAGCCGAGTACATCACTAATGACAATAAGGAAGAGAATAGGTGACAAAATGCAGCCTTGTCTCACTCTCACTCCACTGTGCACCTCAAAAGGATCTGAAAACTTGCCCTTATGCAAGACGTGACATTGGGCTCCATTGTAGGATTCCTTAATGATGGAGATTATCTTATCTGGAATATTCCAGTCATATAGTTACTTTATTTTTAAAACTGTTTAAATTATTTTTCCTCAATTCGGGCACACGTACCATGGTGTACCGATGTTAAACACAAATTTCTAGAAGATTTTTTTTAGATACCCGAGCAAATGACTACTGTGAAATGCAGTGGCGGAACAACTTCACTCGGGGCCCTCCCGCCAACTTCTTTTGTGGGCCCCTCTACAATGAGAAAAAAAAAACAGAGTGAAATCAATCGAAAACACTCTTGAAGGTCGATCCACACTTTTCGAGCGTCCAACCTAACCTAATGCCGTTCTGTCAAAATCGAAGAAAATGTATGAATTCGCCAGAAGAAGTATCCAAAAAATAGATTCGGACGCTTTGTGTGTGGGCGCTTAAATTTTTAACTTGCTAGACAATTGAAAAAAACCACACGTTATTAATTCAACACGATTCCTTATTTCAGCTTTAAATTTATATGTGGCCTAGTTAAAATCCTTAAATTTTAAGTACGTTTGTACTTAATATTAAATTCAATACAGGAATCTTGGCAAGACTCCTTTCAAACCAAATGTGGCCTCTGCACCACAGCCCTTATGATCGTGTATATACCGCAAGCAAGATTAAATGTTATAGTCTTCAACGACATATACAGTCCGTACTAACTATTACATAGAACTATGTTTAGTACTTTAGTACTCTCAAACTAATTTGTTCGTGTTTGACAGCTCATGACAAAGTGGATTGGAATTTAGTCTGTAAGCTTAAAAAAGTACTATCACCAAAAATATTTTAAGATAGTCTATTTGCAGAAGGACCTAAAGAATCCTTTTCCCATATGGTACTTGGCAAGGAAACGGGTTGGTTGGATTACAAACCGCGGCTACAGTTACTGCAAATAGCGCAGCCATGCCAGGAACAATTTTTTTTTGAAAATTTGAGAATTGGGATTCTCTTATGAACTTTCAAAGATTTTAGGACAATATTAAATTTGCTTATCTAAGGGACCTGGTAAAGGGGAACAATAAATTTCGCATTTGTTTTGACTTCGAAAAATGTATATGTCTACAAAAATATCTACGTCTACGGTGTTGTTTTCACAGTCGTGCTGTTTTTATCGTTCGAGAAATCTTTCAAGTAGCTTTTGGGCCCCTAAATCTCGTCGGCCCACCCGCCACGCGGGACCTGCGGGCCCTTATGCGCCGCCCCTGCTGAAATGGTAGTCCGTCAACTTGATCGTGGAAATCGTCAAAATTATTTGAAAATTATGTAATGTAACATGGGCCTTTGAAAATTTGACATGGAAATTCGGCAATTACAAATGAATGAATTTGAAATGGAAAATTGTCAACATTATTTGGAGATTCATTAATTTGAAATTCGTTATCATCATTTCGAAATTTGTCAATATGGTTTTGAATTTGTACAGAAAATTCGCAAATTTTTAAATCCGTTATTTTGAACAAGAAATTCGCCAGCTTGACATGGATTTTCGTCAGTTTGATCATGGAACTAGTAAATTGGACATGAAAATTCGCAAATTTGAAGTGGAATTTTGCAAATTAAGAAGGACAATTCGTCAAAGTGATTTTTGAAATCGGCATTTTTATCTAAATATTGTTCAATTTGACATGGAAATACGTGAGCATGTTTTGGAAATTCATTAATTTGTAATGGAAATTCGTCATAGAGATTTAAAAATTCATAAATTTAAACGTGTTTGTGTCAATATTTTAAAAGCATAACTTTTAACTTTAACTTAAGGCATAAATCGACGCTAGTAGTTCGATACTTCCGATCCAGTGGCTTGCCTACGTTTTGTGCTCTTGAATAGTAAGCTTTATAATTTCAAACAAATATGAGTCTCGGCTTTTGGAGGCCTTTTTGGCTTGGCCTGTGTTGCAATGCACACATGGAACACCGTACGTTACGCCATTGGTCAGGATGTAAGTAATCAACCATACTACCCCAAATTGCAGTCGATATGACATTAAATTAGTTGTTTCGAAAATGTGGTAAAACCCGGTTTTGGTTACCCCATTTGCATCCCATCTTATTTACAGGGTAGTACACGATAAAGTCTGAAAATGTTAAAAATTCGGCTACAAAATATATAAAGTCAACTACATTCGGTAAATGTAAGCATTTAAAAAACTCTAATGTTAAAGTTGAGTTGAATTTTGTTTTGCCTCAAGGGTATTCCGTTTTTTAAATGAAAAAAGTTGCCTTCTTGTATTAAACCAATATATTTCGGCCTATTCGGCCATCTTCAGGGTTCTACAAATACAAAAATAATGACAAACTTATAAAAATTGAAATTTCCCAATAGTGGACTTTATAAAATTACCTATTATTAGTTCTGTGATGACAATTTTCAAGAACAAAGACTTTGATATTATGTCTTATGTCTTTGTTCTTGAAAATTGTCAGCACAGAACTAATAATAGGTAATTTTATAAAGTCCACTATTAGGAAAATTCAATTTTTATAAGTTTGTCATTATTTTTGTATTTATAGAACCCTGAAGATGGCCGAATAGGCCGAAATATATTGGTTTAATACAAGAAGACAACTTTTTTCATTTAAAAAACGGAATACCCTTGAGGCAAAACAAAATTCAACTCAACACTAACATCATCGATTCCGGCAAGACAAAAAACATTTTGGGGTTGTAATAAACATATCCCAACATTACAAAATCTAATGTTAAAAGTGTTAACACATATTTTATAACCGTGTTTGGAAACTTTTGCCTCTCTGCCCTTTTCCCTTTCCCTTTAGTTTGGCTAAAATCTGTTTACCGTGTACCGTACCGTACCGTAAACTCTCTCAAGAAAAACTAATTGGTCTAGGAATCTGATCTATTATCCAATGAGCCTGTCTTTATTTAATATCTAATTAATTCGATTTTAGTTTAATCTTGGGTAGAAAAACCGGCGATAATTAAGTCTTCCCCGCAATCAAATTAGAGTAGGTAGAAACTCTTATGATATTCTTTTCATAAATTTACTATAAAGCCAGTTTCATGTTTCGGACATTCCGAAAAATCTGTCTCAAATGACCATAACCATTACACCTCAATGCGGCGGTCGTGATTAAAATATCTTTATCTTTATTGAATCCGACAATGTATAGCCTAACAAAGCAGGATATTGATGTAGGAAGTAATTTAGCATTTTTGGATTTCCAATTATCTCACGTTTCCCAACAGCAGCAACATTCACAACAAACGGATAAACAGGCTAGGCTAGGTGGCAGTGAATTTAACTCTTCCGCGCGCGCTTCATCGTATTCGTATCGGCGTAAGGATAACTCGTAATTCCATTCTATGCGAACGTGAGTGTTTGGTACTAGCAACATTGTATTGTATTACGTTAACGTGGAATATTTTTGTATGGATGGGTGAGTACACATTGTTGTTTCCTAATGCCGGCGAATAATTAATTATCCGTTTTGGCTGATTAAAATGTTAGCGAGTATAGCGGCAGGATTCAGGATGTATGTATGTATAGTCATGTACGATGGATTTAATGAACGCATGGAAACTGTATTGATTAATTTGTTGGCACGTTTAGGAGATCGATTTTTTCTAATATAGGAGGATGCTGAACGTGTGATTGAGATTAATTTTCTTTTTTTTATTTGTGTAAGGTTTTTTTTTTAACGATATAACGACCATATCTTCTCGCTCACTCGACTACACAACTATACACATCGGCTGAATATTAACACACCTAATGAAAAACTCTCAATTTCCTGTTATAAACTGAAAGAAAATAAACGTACATATATCCTGCGATGAAATCCACTAAAGAATAATTTTAACCCTTAAATGCATAGCGTACCATATATGGTACATGGCTAGATTCCTGAAAAAGACTAGCTGTTATTAAATTTTTGATTTTTTTGTTACTTTTTCTCAAAGTAGACAAAATAAGATTTCACATAAATTAAATTTTGGCTTCCCGAAGCTTTCCTTGAATAGTCTGTGCATCGTCAAAGTGGACGAACGTTATTTTTTGTGAAATTTTAAAAGCTATTCTTTAGAGCTAAAAAAATTGGCGAAATTTACCGTTATTTGGAAAAGGAAAAATACTAGTGAGTAAATTGGAATGTGTTCTTTAGATTCTTTTGATATTTTGACCAAAAAAAGTCACTAAAGGTATTGTTTGCACCAATTTTGCAACGTACCATATATGGTACACCATGCATTGGGGCATATTCAGAAATATCTACATATATTCCGATCGTTCTTAGCTGATGAAATTATTCTCCTTTAGTCTTAGGTAGGGTAGGATATGTTCATAAAATTTTAATTATCTGCTCTTTCAACATTATGGTGCGTTTTATTGGGCCCAGAACAGGTCCAAATAACATAAATTTTCATACAAATTATGTCACCAATCCATTTTTCCAGGACATTTACTGCTAATCTGTTAATCAGTTCAGGATCCAAGGAAACGGAGCTGTAATAGTTGATCTAGAAGGATCGCTTTTGTCATTTTGTTTTCTATAGCACACCGGTCAGGGCTTAGCGTTTCTGTAGCTGCTTCTTATAATGCCAGTCTTTTTAGCTGGCTAGCTATACTGAAAAAATGGTCACATCTTTTGTTTTGTCCTTAGGACACGCCACTAAAAAAACGAGCTTCCGTACTTGACATCTTAGTAAGATAATTGAACTTTCACCAGGACTCAAGCAGCTGCGCCTTGATATCCAATTTCTTATACCATTTGATTATGACAAGTATTGTCTTGTAAATCCACGGTCAGGATCCTTAGAAAATGTGCTTCTAGGATCAACCATTTCATATGTGGAGTACCATATTAGATAAACAAAAAAATACATGGATGTAATTCTTGTGGACATGTCTTGGAACCTGCACAAATTTGGGTTATAAAGCAGGCAGCAGTTAATTTCCATATTCATATCCTAGCAAAGTGAATCCAACCCATATACTTTTCAAGATATGAATCCCATGAGCTATGATAAGTCAAAAGAAGTCTCGAGATATACGTTTAACAGTAGAACATGTTTATACCGAACTATTATATAAAAGATTTATTTTTAACGAGAACGAGTTCTAATCGTGCTAATAGCATGATGAGTGCATACTCTATACCCATGTACAGGGCTAGACGGCACACAAAGCCGTAAATAATCAATTCCGTGTTTTTTGTAGGGGAGGAAGGGGTATTTGAGTCGGATCTGGCGCAATTTTAATATTTTATTAGGACATCCAGCAGCTACCACTTGACACACATTTGAAGTTTTTCGCGACATTCTATCAAACGACATGGCCAAACTTAGGTTTGTAGGGGATGTTAGGGTAGTAAGACCTACTCCACTTTCCATCAGCTTCCAGGATATGTCACAAATAGGCATCGATACAAATTTCAATAAGGAATAGGAAACTAATAACGCACCTACGCGAGCTCCCTTGCAAAAGACTGAATATTCGCGATTTTGTATAGAAATTACCATACCTTTCCTTTAATGAAAAAGAGTTCATTATATCGAGTTTCCACTATAATTTCGATCAAAACTCCCAATAATCATTATCCTTTCTTTTTCGCACTGTCCCTATTAAAGTAAAAGGCAGATTAAATAAAATTTGAAAAATGTCTTTCATTTACAACATATGGCCTGAATGCATGGCGTACCATATTTGGTACGCAATACAAATTCTATTATTTTCGCTTTTCTGGGAAAACGGGCTATTTCCTGGGAAAATAAAGGCTGATTCCGTGTTCAGTGACCGATTTTACATAAGGGGAGGTCAGTTACGATAATGGGTTCAGACCCCATGCATTTAAGGGTTAAAATTACGATTTTCCCATTTTCCAAACGTTTAACAGTCAAACAAATCTAATTCCCGCTTTTTATAGCTCGTCAGTGATCAAATCCACTCTGGTAATAAATCAAATTTAAAAAACCGCAGCAATATCGAAATTATTTATGATATCATTTAATAGTCTTTATTCAAATGTCTGGAAGTTGTCTTTTGACAATTTGCTGTCATAAAACTTTCTAAACACAGGACTATACATATAGAGATGTATCTATATTAAAAATCACAGAGTTGATGGAATTGTCAGCTGTACTCTATACCAGGGGCTTTCAATCTTTTTCGTGTTGTGACTCCCTTTTTATACCCTTCGCTCATAGAGTGAAATGGTATATTAACTTTGTCATGAAGTTTGTAACGCATTAAAGGAAGCATCTCCGACCATATAAAGAGTATACATTAGAGATGAGCATCGAAAGAAAAACATCGATGGTTACCATCGAAAAAACATCGAGACGAAACCATCGATGGTAAGAAAACATCGAACCAAAAACATCGATGTTTTGGGTTTTTTGAGTACTCAAAAAAAATATTCACTTTAATATCAAAAATTAAGCTGATTATGGTTTTCATTCAATGCCTCCCCCACCCACCAGAATATAACTCTTCTCCTTGAGTTTTTTTTGCATTCGTATCGTACCCAGAACCCACCGCATAGAACAGACATATCAAACTCGTGGCCCGCAGCCAGGTCGAAGAACTTAATTAAAAAAATGTGTGGCAGCGCAAATTCGAGCTATTGAACTCATTTCAACAATTTACTAAAACTCGCCAAGAAGTCGGTGGCTTATGCACGCTTAAAAAAATTGCCAACGATTATTTGAGTTACATTTGCTTAAGGCATCCTTTTTTTGTGGAAGAAAACGTTAAGCCTTTTCGTGAAATTGTTTTGTTCCGAAATTCGGTCCATTTTTATTAGTATTAGCCGAACTTGCTAGCTATCTGATGGCACGTTGCACTATAACTCGCGTTCGCATCCTTCAGGTTATTGGACAAAAACATCTTGGGCTGATATTTATTTGAGGGACGAAGTTCTAAAGCCCCGAAATCGTATATTTGATGAGTAAATCACATGAACGTGAAATGTTGTAAATATGGCCAATTCAGCCCAAGTACAGAATTTTTCCCTTTTAGCTTATTAAGCTTTACTGGTACATGCGTTTGTTTCACTCCTCATCACAGAACCAATTTTGGTCTATTTTGAGCCTTTCTTTCTGACCGGACTTGATGTAACTCAGACTAAGAATTTTCGCTCCCAAGGTTGTTTTGGGCTTCCTCTGGATGTTTATGACCGGTTCCACAATGTTCGGATCAGCTGTCCAAAGTTTGACGGAAATTAATTCACAAATAATGTTGGCGTTTTAACTTCTTATCTAAGGTTCTCAATTTATTTGAAGAGCATCTTCAAAAGATGTAATTTCTATACGACGTAATCCCTAGGAAGCTACTGACTTAGATTAATAGTCATATCTTAAATGAAACATCAAATTACAAAAATACATAGGTTTCAATAGGCGTATTCAATTTTTTTATTCTGCGGCCCGCTTAAACCTTAGGACACTCATATTTGGCCCAGACCAAAGATCACTGGAATTGGATCACTGGGTCATGGGGCTGCCATACAAACCTAGCCCCCCAATTTGAGTTCTAAGAAAAACTTTTTTATTTGTGTACCAATTTCAACCAAATTTCACACAAATGTGTTTCTTTAGAAAAAACAAAACATATGTAAGATTGAATCAAATCGGACCATGGGGTCATGGGGCTGCCATACAAACCAAACCCCCCATATTAGTTCTTCTAAGAAACATTTTTTTACACCAATTTCACAAAACCTTGAATTAATGTGTCTATATCAAAGCAACTAAAAAGTTCAAAACGAATGGAGTCGTACTGTGGGGTCATCCTCCGGCAACCCCAATAACGTTTTTCAAGTACCTAAATATTTTTATTTGCCCACTTATTTCAACAAAGCCCAAATCTTTTGTCAAGACGGAAGAACAAGAATGAGGAGGGGGATTAAATACAAGTCATAGGTACGCCCGAAAAAACTTTTAGCCCAAGCAAAGAGTATCCAAATTTCGGCCGTGCCCGTTGCCCGAAATTAGTCTCGGCCCTGGGGGTTGGCGAGCGAAGCGAGCAGGGGGCGAAGCCCCCTAGTTAGTTTACAATTTTTTTCCCGACGCTCCTCTTAAAGGTAAAATTTGTAGTTTTAGCATGCGAGTATTCTTCTCTTTCCCTAGCCCTAGTGGACCAATCACAGTTCCGTGAATTAAGGAAATTCCTCAACAGAACCTCTTTACGTATTTCTAGGTAGTCCCAAATGGCTTTCGTTAGTCTCCTCCGGAATGCGCTTAATATCAAATAGCATTCGATGATACACAATTAGGTCAGTGTGGATTTGGTGATGTTGTCCCTGCGTGACAAAATTAAATACGGAGATGTGGTCGGCTTGAATGATCCTCAAACTTAATGTCGATGAATAGTAATAGCTGAAACTTGGCTTCAAATTTGCCACGGAGCTATTGTATTCAAGGAATACAATGCCGGCTTTCAGCCCTTGTTACTCGTAGCCGTCAGCAATTGAAAGGCAAGATTTCTGGAATATTCATAAAACTCAAAATCAAAAAGCGAAAAATCACATTAGAAGATGCTAAAATGCCTCTTCTCGAACCAGACGATTAAGTCCAATCCCAAAGAATGATCAAATATGAAAAGTGTATAACCGCGTGACGAGACGCCCGGCCCCCACAATACATCTGCAACATTCAGGGCTTCGCGACGTGCAGTTTAGGAACTCCTGATTTATACCATTTCCCTATAGCCTATACGCTTATATTTACAATAATACAAAAGAGAAAATTTTGCGAAACATAAACGACCATCTTAAATGTATGACATCGTCATTTCGGCAAAAAAATCAACTTACGTACGATTTATCGTTGAATGTCCGAAAGTAATTTCCTTCACTGAATTGCGGGGCATTAAAAATGTCCGGTTGTTTTATTGACGTTTTGAATGAGTCCTTGTGTGGCAATATAGCAGTGGATCATCTTCAGAAGATTTCGTTAATGCAAATTTTAAACTGTACTGTACGCTAACCATAAATCAAATAATTTATGACCTTTCGTGAAGAGGAAGAGTGGACATTTGAAATTTTGTTCAAATGAAGAAATTAGAAAATGCAATTAATGTTCATATAACGTTTAATTTTTTTTACTTTGCTTTCCTTTTAACTGATGCTTATGTAAAAAATATATTAATCATCCCGTCCTCGCCCTTGGAGACACTTATGTGAATGAAACGTTTACACATTTTAGGGCTTCCAAAGGCTCAAACAAAAAAAAACACGATTCCTGCTTTTTATCTGTTACAATTGAACATTTTTGATTAAATTGAAAAATTCCACAGGATTCACGTTACATCAGGGCGGCTATTGTAAAGGTTTATTGGATTTTCAAAATGAAATCTATGAAGTGTACAAAATGAAAAAAGGAAAGAATTACATTCCTATACTCTTGATTGGGTAATTTATACGGGTGCAATGTAATTGGTGCTATTCTTCGAGTTAAAAAACAATAACATTCTGGTTGGGAATAAATCGAAGCAGTTTAGGTCTTATTATAAAGGATGAGAGTAACCTGCGAAGCAGAGTATCCTGGATTGAATGTGCGATACTGGTAGGGTTGCTATGAAAAGTGGCAACTGATATCGCGCTATCGCTTCGTTTGTCAGAATACAGTCACTGTCATCTAGATAGACAGGCCAAATTGCAGATAAAGATATAAAAAAACACGATTCATACAACTATGATTGGGGCGGGCTATACCCAAAGTCTTACTTTTCTCGTGGCTTAGTAACCTTTTCGCATAGCAATTATATTCATACGGCCAATTGAGTGCAGTCGTATATGTTTGATTTCTAACCATTTATCTATTCATTTATATTCAAAACCGCTGTCTGAATGGTTCAGGCGTTCAGGTCTGTTCACTTGCGATGCTGATGTGGTGAGCGATACCAGTCTTATTTCTGAGTTCCAGTTATGGGTGCTTCGATGCCAAGATTAGAATGATGAATGCTCGTCGTTTGGCTTTCCTTTTTATACTGTACGAGCATGTTGAGTGGGAATTTCGCATGCTGTTGATCTACTTGTACGTTGCATGCGGTGGCGGCGCTGTTCTCTTATCGGGAGACCGGTAGTCAGCTAAATTGTTGAAAATGGATGATGTATGTTGAGAGTGTTGTTGCACTGGACCGTTTTGGTATAGTATATGAAAAGTTATGTAAGAATAAACGGGTAAGTGTCAAATAAGTAGGCCTCGGTTAGTCGTTGCCATTTGTGTGAGATTCAACTCTTTTAATATAGTAGTTCCCAATCTTTTTTATTTCATGCTCGCTTGCGCATCTTGTGCATCCTAACAACATTTTTACCAAACCGAAAACAGGTGTGGAAAAATAGCCACGAGCAAGGTTTAATTTTGATTTTGGTCATTCTAGTTCTATTTCCGCATTTTTTTTAAATTATCCTCTTCTTCCTTTGCCTCGTTATTTATACCGTTCAATGAAGTCGCGTCGCTCGGCCTGCGGTGTAGGCACATCGCACGTTCTGGCGGTAATGTCTCAGCCTATTTCTACAGCCAGCTCTATTTTGGATCGTGTCACCGCCGAGACCGCATTTTATATTATACCCGAGTCCAATGCTCAGCTTTAGCCTTTAATATTGCCTTTAGACATTAACCACAAAGTTGAGTGATTGCGTTAAATTTGTTATTTCCGCATCTTTAATTTCGTCGTGATTTCCGCCGTTACCATTACTTTAGTGCGCAGCATCCATAAATATGTGTAACTTTGATTTAGGCTTTCTCCATATCCTGACGCAATTATAACCGAAAAAAAAAAAAAACAAAATAACGCGCTGCAAATGTTGACCAAAGATTGGCCTATTTGTTTTCACGCAGGAACATTTTTTTTCGCTCAGTGATACGTCAAAAAGTTAAAGTGTTATTACTCATCATCAATATGGCACGATAGCCCGACGTCGGGCTTTGGCCGCCTGAATCGTTGACCTCCAATTGTCGAGGTTACGTGACCTTGTTCTCCAGTTTCGCAAGCCCAGCAGCTGGTGGGCGTCTTCACCTACGGAGTTCTCCCAGCGAGCTCTCGGTCGTCCACGCAACCTCGCTCCGTCAATTCGTTGTGCATTCATCACTTTCTTTGTTATGCGATCATCGTCCATCCGTTGTACATGCCCCGCCCATTGCAAACGTTGAAGCTTCACGATATTCGATACTTCCAGCTCATCGTGCAATTGATACAACTCATGGTTGTACCGGATATCTCGCTCGCGAAAGGCCCCGAAAATTCGCCAAAGGACCTTTCGTTCGAATCAGTCTAGCAAAATTTCGGAGGCTTGGATGAGGGTCCATGTTTCGGAGCCATAACATAGCACGGGTCGGATGATCGTTTTGTCACGTGGAGCTTCGTGTTTCTGTCCGCAAGTTTCGAATTAATTATAGGGAGGACCGAGAAATAGGTCTTATTGGCTAGTTGTATCCGTCGCTTAATTTCGTCGGTTTCGTTGGCGTCCTTTGATAAGTTACAACCCAGATAGTTGAAGTTGTCTACATACTCGATATTGAGGTCCCCCACTGTGATGCTTGAATTTGCTGGCGTCCTTGTTTTCGATTGCATCATGGACTTTGTTTTGCTTTCGTTGATATGTAGTCCAACTTCCTTCGCGGCGTTATTGAGGTTATGCAGAAGGCTTTCTGCATCACCCAATCTTCGAGACATGGTGTTGATGTCGTCGGCATACGCTACTAATTGAGTCGACTTGATGAGTAGCGTTCCGCTGTTATTCATGGCTCGAATTACATACTCCAAAGCAAGGTTGAAGAGCGTTGGCGCCAGCCCATCGCCCTGCTTGAGTCCAGTACGAGTTTCAAATAGGTCAGTGAGTCGGTTCTGCACCCTGACCTGCGAGACGGTATTAGTCATCATTATCCTTGTGAGTCGCACTAGCTTTGCCGGTATACCAAAATGCAGCAAAATACTATACAGTACACTTCGATCGATACTGTCGTATGCCTGCTTGAAGTCGACAAAGATTTGCTGTGCGTCGATGTTATATTCCCAGCACTTTTGGAGTAGTAGCTTCACTGTGAAAAGCTGATCGGTCGTTGATCGACCAGGTCTGAAGCCGCCTTGATACTCGCCAATGATTCGTTCTGCGTACGGATTGATTCTTTTCGAGAATTTTCGATAAAATCTTATAGGTCGTACAAACTAATGATATGCCTCTGTCTGTAATTCTCACACTTCAGCTTATCACCCTTTTTGTGGATTGGGCAGATTATACTTTTGCGCCAATCTTCGGGTATTACCTCGTCGTTCCATATTTTCAGCAGTAGCACATGTATAGCGTTGGTCAGGCACGTTCCACCATGCTTCAGTAGTTCTGCTGGGATCTCGTCAACCCCGGGCGCTTTATTACGTTGGAGCGATTGTATGGCGAGACTCAACTCCTCTACTGTTGGGGGTTGAACGGGAGGGCCTGGTTCGGCTAACTGCTCAAGAACTGGCTTCGTGGGGGATGTTGATTGTACAGGAGCTCTTCAAAGTGCGAGGCCCATCGTTTGTTTACGCTTTCGATGTCGCTGATGATGTTACCATCTTTGTCCCTACATTGGCTTGTCCTGGGTTCCGTTCGTGATATTATTTAGTCTGTTGGTCTGCGCCGGCCTTTATAGCCAACGACCTCTTCTGCAACTCCTTTGATGCTGTCTTTGAGCTCCTCCCAGAACTCATGGATGCCTAAATTGTTGATGTTATCAAGAATGGGCGACAGTTTTTCCCCAAGCGCTGTAGTATACGCAGCCGCCGTGGCATCATCAATCAAATTGTCAACCTCGAATATCTTGGCAGGGTTGATTCTCGTTAGGTGCACCGAAGAGATTCTGCACCTGTACGTCGTCTTCACCAAATAGTGATCGGAATCGCAGTTGGCTCCTCGATAGGATCGAACATCTAACACATTAGAAGCCCCTCTCTTGCTGATCAGTACGTGGTCGATCTGGTTAACGGTGTATTCATCTGGAGACTTCCAGGTTTGCTTATGGATTCGTCGATGAGGGAAACATGTAGAGCTTATGACCAGGTTTCTGTCGCTCGCGAAGTCGATAAGTCGCTCGCCGTTATTGTTTTCGTCGTGAAGGCTGTGACCTCCAGTAGTTCCCCTATGCCAGCTTTCGTTTCCGACTTTGGCATTAAAGTCTCCTAGCAGCAGCTTGACGTCGTTTGAGTTGTCGGCACATCGCTAAACCATGATAGGGTTTAATCGTTGAGTAAAGGCCATCATGCCTCGAAGATGCTGCTTTAGCGGTTGAGTTAAACGTTTTCTGTCACCTATCACGTTAAGTAGCCTGAGACGCTGCAGATGTAAATACATCACTCAGGCGCAGCGGTGCTTCTTCCAAATGTCGCATCAGATGATTTCACTTAGCCGTTAGAGGTTTTACCCACTACCGTTAGATTAGATTAGATTAGATTAGATTTATTGTGGACTGTGGCTATTAGGTAGCCCTGGGCACTGCGACCGTTAGTCTATTGTGCCATTGCCCAAGCTGGAGTTAGATGAACTCATCTAACCGAGATCTTTCGATGAACCGATTAAGCTGACCCATGTTCAAGGAGGCAATATCCTCCTCTAAAGGGAACATAATGCCGAAGCATTCCAAGCGGCGCATTGCTAGCCTCTCACATTCGCAAAGAATGTGCGCAGCTGTTTCGTCGTCAGCCTCGCAGAACCGACAGCTTGCGTCGGTAACAATGCGCATGGTCTTTATATGACCATTCAGACGGCAGTGCCCCGTAAGGAGCCCGCAAATTATCCTAACCCTGTTTCTACTCATGTTTATTAGACTTAGGGTGCGTTTATAGGTGAATATTTGGCAACGAAAAGTTTTGACTGCCGAAGCCCGGGAATAGTTTCCCAGTGTGAGGCGGCTTTGGCTTTTTCCCATTCACTTATTACATTTCTGTATGTACAGAGTGGTATCCCACAGTAGGGTTCTGGACCAATGAGATGCTCTCCTTGCGAGCTCTTCGGCCTGCTCATTGCCTTCGATACCCGATGTGACAGTAAAGCTCGTCAGCGCTTTCATTGCCGCTTGGCTGTCAGTAAATATTGCTATTTTCTTGTTTATTTATTTATTTATTTATTTATTTCACCGCCAAAAGCTGGCTGAATATACATTATGTAGCCCTTTTCGATACATTTTCTTGCGCACAGCTCGATTGCGTGTACTTCTGCCTGAAACACTGTCGGTCGATATCCCATTGGAATAGAAAGACTAATACCTGGGCCACTAATTCCTGCGCCAGAACCTGTATCAATCTTTGAGCCGTCCGTGTAAGAGATTATTGTACCGGGGTGGAGTGCTCTGAACCTGTCAGTCCAGTCTTCCCTCGCCCAAGTCACTGATTCGAATTTAGTGTTAAAACGTAACGTTTTAACCAGATAGTCTGATGGCATACTAAGTAGGTTGTCATTACTTATCCATCCTGACTGCACCGAGTTCAGTGGACATGCCGTATCACATGCCTTAAGCCTGATAACGGCCAGTCTTGCCACTGGCTCGATGTGTATGTGTAGTGGTGGGAGGTTCAGCAGAACCTCCAAGGCGGCGGTAGGGCTGGAGATGAAGGCTCCAAGGACAGCTAGACAGGCTAGTCTCTGAACCTTGTCCAGATTCAGCCTACCGTCTGTAGTGGGTGCCCTTCTCCACCATACTACCGCCCCGTATTATATAATTGGTCTGACAATTGACTTATAGATCCACAGAATTATATCTGGTTTGATACCCCATGCTTTGCCCGCATAGCTTCTGCAGATCCATAAGGCCCTAGTTGCTTTCTCTGTTACCACCCTGAGGTGCTCCTTCCAGAGTAACTTCTTGTCCAAAGTGACCCCCAGATACTTAACAGTTTCTGGCATTGTCAGCTGTGAATTATACATTGAGGGTCACTTCAAAGCTCTTAGCGTCCCCCTCCTGCTAAATGGTATCACTGCGGCTTTTGTCGGATTGACACGTAGCCCATTAACAGTGCACCATTCCTGTACTATTTGCAGAGCGTTCTGTAGAACATCCGGTAGGACCTCCTCGAATTTGCCTTTAACCGTGATGACCAAGTCGTCCGCATACCCCTGGGTAGAGAGCTGAGTTAAGTCTGCACATCAATCCATCAACTACCAAACACCACAGGAGGGGGGATAGTACACCTCCTTGGGGGCAGCCACGTGTGGCTTGGGCAGTGAGAGTAGTCTTGCCTATACTGGTAAATATAATTCTGGACGACAGCATGCGTTGCACCCACATTATGGTAGTGTTGTCGGCCCCTTTGGATCTTCATGCCGCACCTATGGAATCATACGACGTATTGTCAAAGGCGCCCTCTATGTCTAGAAATGCACATAGTGCCATTTCTTTATTAGTCATGGCCACCTCGATCTCTTCCACTAAGCTTTGTAGTGCCGATTCCGTTGATTTGCCCGGTTGATAGGCATATTGTTTTGGGTGCAGCGGCCGCGTCTTCAGAAGTGTGCTCCTAATATGAGCGTCCAGAATCTTTTCCATAGTTTTCATTAGAAAAGATGTTAGGCTAATGGGGCGGTATGACTTGGGGTCGTCCGCCGGTCTTTTACCCACTTTGGGGATAAAGACTACCCTCACTGATCTCCAGGCTGTTGGGATATATCCCAAAGCAAAACTACTTCTATAGATGCTAACCATGAAGGGAATCAGCTCCTCTTGCCTTTTTTGCATGAGTGCCGGGAAGATTCCATCCATGCTGGGCGATTTGAAGGGATCAAATGTCCCGATTGCCCACCTTATCCTGTCAAACCTGAAGATACCTCTTGCTGCTGCCCAGTCAGCTCTGTTTGCTCTGTTGGGCGAACTCATGCAACTGTGGCTATCATTCACGTTATAGTCTAGTCTGCAGCCGGGGAAATGGGTTGCTAGGAGTAGCTTGCCAGTACTTTCGGCATCCTTCGTGATTTCCCCGTTATCTCTTTTCAGAGTGTTAATCGAACTGCAACCGTTTTTGGTAGTACCTTATGCAGTCTTGCCGCTTTGTTAGTACTATTGACACTGTCGCAAAAGTTTGACCAGCTACGCCTTTTGGCGTCTCTGATCTTTTTGTTGTATTCCGTGAGGGTAGAGCGGTACAGGACCCAGTCCCCGTTGCGCTTGGCCCTGTTAAAAAGCTTCCTCACTTCTTTCCTGAGGAGAGCTAGCTCCCTATTCCACCACTGAACACACTTAGGCCCGTATTTATGAACATTCCTTAACTTAAGGAGACTTTTTTAACTATGAAAAAGTATGGGAAATGACATTTAATTTATTGAATTTCGGCATCCTTGACCCAAGGTCTCCTTGACCTGTGGACTTTCGCATAGCGGCGGTGACATCAGGAACAAAGCACAACCCTGGTCAAAGGAGACAAAAAAGTCTCCTTGAGTTAAGGAATGTTCATAAATACGGGCCTTACTTTCTTTTATAACCCTTAAAGGGCAGTTTTCTTCATAAGAGGACACAATTGCCCTGGTGGTATCGTCTACGAGTCTTTCGAGACTGTGCCACCCAGTGACTTTCTTGTTGATCTGCTGCAGATGTTCCTTCAGTGTCTCGATATATCCGGACCAGTTGGTGTTTTGTGGAACTCTGCGCTCAACAGTTGCAGAATCAAAAAAGATTATATTGAATCGAATATGCACGTGGTCGGAGAATGAGGGCTCATCCGATACGTGCCAGCTGCGAATTCGTTCCGCTATTAGGCTGTTACACAGAGTCAAGTCCAGGACTTCCTGCCTTGCTCTGGTAATGAAAGTGGGTTGACATCCCCTGTTGAGGATGATGAGATCTAGAGACATTATAAGTTCTAAAAGGTACTCACCTCTTCTGTTTACGTCGGTGCTGCCCCATCGCATCCCAGCAGTAGGCCCTTCCCTTTTGATTTGCAGTGGAAGGCCAGCTTCTGTAGCTCTCCTACCGGTACCTCTTTATCGCCAGGTAGGTAGGCAGATGCTACGACCAGATTTTGGTTGCCATCTCGGGTGGTACCGACTTCGATGACCACAAGGTCACTGTTAGTATATTTTGAAAGACAAAGGTAATTAATGCGTTTGCTAACTACGATACAGGCTCTGGGTCGAGTAGAACCCTTGTCATATACAACATTCGCGTTACTTACGCCGAGTCCTTTGACTATCCCGTCATGCTGCCACGGTTCTTGGATCAGGGCAATGCCAAGACCCTCGCTAACGAACCGCGCTGATAGTATATCCGAGGCCCTTATGGCGTGGTGCAGGTTACACTGCACCACGCCAATGCTCGGGTTATTCGTTGTCATCGGGGTCGTCCGTTGTCGCCTCGCTCCCAATTGGAGCGTGTAATTCCTCTGCCTCCTCCATTGGTTCCGGAAGGGCGTCGAGGTGTAGGGCCTGCTCCATTGGCTCCGGAACATTCGAGAGGCCATGGTGTAGGGGTGCCTCTTCAATTGAGCTTGCAGTGTCGGCCTCATTGCATGTTGGATCAATGCCGGTGTTGGTGGAGCCGTTTTTGCTCCTCGTTGTATCGCTTGGCTTATTCTCCGCCGTGTCTTCTCTGCGGGCGCCCTTCCAATTCTTCGGATGGACCTTGGTGTTACCAAAGCGGTAGGACACTTGGAAATTGCGCCTGGCGATAATCTGCATCGACATCGGGTCCACTGCGACGATCAGCGTTAGGCCACCCCACTACCGTTACCAGGGGGTGCCCGCGCGGAGGACACATGTAGAAGTCTTTTGCCCCCTATTAGTGTTATTACTGATGTGACTAAAATCCGCAAGTCTTCTTCAAAGGATGAGCTTCATCGTGAAAAGTTGAATGACCGGGGAATCGAAAAAAATACATCAAATGGCCGAGAAAATGATGGAACTGTTTTCGGATTGTAGCCTATGGTATTCCCCAGCATTCCCCTCGTATTCCACGACAGTAACAATACATTTTCATTAAAAAAAATCGCAGCGGACAAAAATTTCACTCTCGAGGTCAATACTAGGCTTAAATATGTAACTCATATTTTCCCATTACCGATGATTAATAAAATTTTATTTTATTTGACAGGACATACTACTTTATTAAACTATCTATAAAAGTCGATCAAAATCGATAATCTCCACAACGATTTATCCATTTCATACGAAACATCTGTTTCCACCTACACACTCTCATATAAAACATTTTACCTTATCCATAAATAACAGAACCGAAAAAGGCAAAATGCTCTCATTTTCAATTTCATTGGGAAAATTTCCTTATAAACATAATCTTCTTTTCACCGTGTCGTCCTGATGAAACAGACCGCTCTGGCATCTTCGACAAAAAAGGATCCACCACCGTCATACATGTTCACCCACCTACCATCATGAAGCACCAGGTTCACATTTATGCACGTTACGGCCACATAACTTTTGAGGTCAGATAGGACACAACAAAAAGCAATCAAATTTCGTTCGTTCGCTCTCTCACTCTCTTTCTCTGTCTCGTCTCATATCAAAGCCAAAGACTAAACAGCAGTTTGATAGCCCAAGCACAAAATTGTTTTTTTTTTTCAGTAAAAATATCCTTGACGAAATCAAAGCGACAACACACACAACACACACACAGTAGAAGAGGACATAACAGGATGACGAGACACAGATGAAGTTAGACAAGAGGTCAGGAGAGGAAGAACAAAATTATCTGAAAAAGAAAGATTTTCATAGGCAAGCAGCATCCTTACACTCTAGGAAGCTCGAAAAGTGGAAAAACACACAAATTTTCATCAAAAGACAGATTTCCTCCACCTTACACGCCGGGAGCAGAATAAGCATCAGGAAGGAGCTCATATGTGTGCACATACGTACGTATCCTGATCCTGACCTG
This sequence comes from Microchrysa polita, assembly GCA_949715475.1. Taxonomy (NCBI): domain Eukaryota; kingdom Metazoa; phylum Arthropoda; class Insecta; order Diptera; family Stratiomyidae; genus Microchrysa; species Microchrysa polita. Next base: position 20,164,501 of record OX454420.1, read on the forward strand.
CTCTCGATACGGCCAGCACCCCAGGATACGCTTTCGCATTTCGAGTGCGGAGTATGAATGGGCGGCATTTTGGAGAACGACATGAAGCAGAACACGAGGGCCAAAATGACGATCATATGACGAAAACAATCAGCACACATGTCGCAATAAATCAGTTCAATTGGATATATAAGAGGAGCTGCAGGCGGTGGGCTTTTTCCCTTTTATTACTATTCAATAAACTTCGATTTATCCGAAATTGTATATGGCTGCGTCGTTGTTGTTGTTGCTGTTGTCGTCGTCGTGTTTGATGAGGGAGATTTCGATAATGACACAGATTTCTCGTTGTCCTATTTGATTCGATTCGGATATCAGAGATGATGGTACCTAGTGCTGGTGATCCGTACATGTACATCGACATGGCCAAATTATGGTGGATTTAGCGGTGACGAAGCGATGACGAGTGATGGACATTGCCGGACATATGAAATGGTGTCCGGGTAAATTGATCGCTTGACAAGATAAATGCGTGTCAATTAGATGGATAGCGTTGAACGAAACCTCTTTGTTTCGGTAATGATTCCGTTGCTTTTACTCGTAGAATCGATTCACCCACACGCTGAAAGCTTATTGTAAGACTTTCGATCCTTAATAGGACAATAAAGTCCAATGAGACGTATCATAAACATCGATTTCGCTATAATCTTCTGATATATGTATGACTTGGCTTTAAATTCATTTTCTATTTTATCCGATGCGAAACATTTCTTCTTAATTTTCCCAGTACGTACGAGTATACACTTTATCACAGACCTGAACAATTTATTTCCCATAAAATATCGATTATATTGTGTTCACCATGATATGGTGGAGCACATTCCCAATGCAAATATGAAGTAGGTTGGCAGCGGGCGGCATAGCATCGTCAGTAGCCGCCCCTTGTCATACCGCGAGATCTTTGTTGTATCCATATTTAGTCCTTCTTAGCATCACACTCTACACACACAACACACCGCACATAAATCCTGGAATAACACGACTAAAAGCAGCATGAATATCGTTAAGCAATCGATTTCCCGGTGTATTTTATATGCAAATTGAAGTCTGTTCAATATGGTAAATGTCCTAGGAAAAAGATATTGTGCACAGAAAAAAATACGAAAATACAAAATAAAAGCCCCATGAGTGTATAGGAAGTAGCGAACGCTAAGCAGCCGAGAGCCGCATCAACACATATATGCAAAACAAAACGATGGAGGACACATCCGTGCCACCGAGCAGGCCACAAAAACACTGATGTATTCAAGGGTAAAATGAGGATAGTAGGTTGATTGCAGTATGCAGGTTAGATTCTGTATAATGTCAGATAGGATGCGGACGATGAGGCGCAATGGAGCTACGAAACGCTAATGCATGTGATTACTGGAGTTCATCTATAGACGAAATCATAGGCGTAGCAAGTCTGATTTATTTTTGAACATCATGATTTTCTGAGAGGGTGAAATTGCCGTTCGCCAAAATATCCTTGGGTAAATTTTAGAGCTAAATTATAAGAAAGGACAGAATAGTCCTGGGTTGAACGTCCGTTCCTGTCGTGGAGACTTATCAGACGGGCCTCGATTTGGCCGATCGGATTGATTCTTTGACGTCAATCAGCGCCCCCTGAAGGTAGTAGTTTATACCAAGCTGGCACTCCAAGCTTGGCAATCATACTGCTGGATGCGAGGCCTTTATAATACCTCTGCCGTTCTATGGGTCCCGGTGCCCCGCCCGGTTGAATGCGCAACTCCACGCTCTCAATGAAACCACAGCCAGCACGATACTCCCACTAGGGGGCCTACCTTTTAGTCGCTCGGAGAGTACTGAGGCAGTAGCTCTCCGTGCAACCTACCTAACTAATCGCTAGTGAAGACACCAACATGAAGTCCAGGCTCAATCCAACTGACGGCGGTCCGACGGCTGAACGCCTCCTTCGCGAAGGCATTCAGTCGTCGAACTCGTTCTCTCCCCCACAAACACTCCGTGACGTCGGCGGCTCCATCGTTGAGGACGACCCCAAACGATGACAGGTCTCGGACATCCGAGTACCTTGGGCAGAACACCAATACGTGCAGCCAGTCCTCCTGCTCCGCACCACAGCACGAACAGGAGGCATCTCTGGCCAACCCAAGCTAAACAAGCTTCCAGTTCAAGGAGCCATGTCCCGTGATCAGGAAGCCTAGACTTAGATTAAAGTCTAAGTCTAGGTTTCCTTGGGCAACACGGACATCCTTGATGTACCCGAATGTCACCCTACCGACGACGGACTGTTCCCATCTAGATTGCCATCTAGACAGGACACAGTCATCCAGGAGCTCAGCGACAGAACGCTGAGTTCTCCCAGACACACTTTGCTCATTCACATGTGAACATTCAGGCAACGTCAAACCCCTCCTGATGTGAAAGGCTGTTCCACGTCGAACAACCTCCAGATCAAGAGGGGGAAGACCCATCAATACCTGCATGGCGGCAGTCGAGACTGTCCGACACACAGGTATGCATGCATACATCAGTCTCTGCGCACAACACGCCTCAGCATACCCACCAGACAGAGCAAGCGTGCCTTCAGCCCCTCAAAGTGGGGTTGAAGTGTCAACCGTTCACCGTAAGTCACTCCCAAGTACCGGACTTGCTTCCGATACTTGAGAGAATCTCTACCCATCCGAACTATCGGGGGCCGGCTCGACGATAATGTGCTTTTCAGCATCATTATCGTCGTTTTCCGGGTTGACACTTCAACGCCCACCCGGGCTCCCCACCCCTGGTTAGGTTAGGTTAGGTACAGAGGCCGCCAGATTTGCACCCAGCGCACTTAGACCAGATTTGGTCCATTGTAATACCACCGAGAGAATCATGTCTCTACTAACTGCCTAAAAACCAACCCGTGCTTACAATAAATTTATTGAGCAGTATTGGGCTCACATCCCGAAGATCATCGGTATCGTAGAAATACCTTGAGCCCAGAAAACGCATTCTTTTCTCAGCCAGGGCGGGACAGTGGCAGAGTAAGTGATGCACACTTTCTTCCTCTTCTTCATCGTCACAACTTCTACAGAAGTCGTTATGAGGAATTCGGAGTCTTCTCGCGTGCTCTCCAATAGGACAGTGCCCTGTTATTACTCCCACCACACTTCGAATATGCTTTCTGTCTAAGGAAAGTAGAAGAATTAACATTGTCTAGCTTTGGCCAGATCATTCTCGTCGTTGCGCATGTCAAGCCATGAATCCATCTTGCATTGGTTCTGCATATTGTAGCGGTCTCTATTAACAATGCACAAGCCGCAGTAGGTGTTTTCAAGAAGGAATTACCGTCTTCAACGCTACCTGCTGACGCATGCCGGGCCAAGTCATCTGCATTGCGATTACCTGCAAAGCCACTATGGCCCGGTATCCAGCATAGCGTAATGTTGAAGAAGCGACCCATTACTGAACGACATTTCTCAGTAGTTCTTGAAGTGGTCAGCACTGAATCAATTGATCGAATTGCATAGTTCCAAAAGCTCCTGTTATAAGAAGAGAAGCCAACCTTTGAACTTTGACCAGAAAATTATAATAGGTGGCGGTGCTCAGTGCCATCCACCACACACTAACTCCGTAAAGCAAGACTGGCCGCACAATAGCGGTATACATCCAATGCACAACTTTTGGCTGCAAACCCCAGGTTTTTCCGATGGCTTTCCTACACGAATACAGTGTTACTGTAGCTTTATTCACCCTTTCTTCGATGTTTATTATCAAGTATAAGTCCAAGAAATTTCGCGGTTTCAGCAAGCTCAAGTTGAAAGCCTCCTACTCTGGGAAGCCTAATATTAGGAATTGTGCGCTTTCTTGTAAAGAGGACCAATTCCGTTTTGGATGGATTAATTCCGATTCCACTGAGATTTGCCCAATCCGCTAGGATAGCTAGGGCGTTTTCTAATAGCCCGCTAAGAGTATCAGGAAACTTGCCTCTAACGGCAATAGCAACGTCATCGGCGTAAGCGGTGACTTTGCAACCTATTCTTTCTAAGTTCAAAAGTAATTTATTTATCGCTAAATTCCAAAGTAGAGGGGATAAGACCCCTCCTTGCGGGGTACCTCTAGAAACATATCTACAAACAGATGCAGTACCCAAATTGCTTTGTATACGTCTAGAGGTAAGAAACATATCCACGAGGGTGCAGATTGAACCTTCAACCTGTATATTAAGAAGAGCATCCGTAACCGCTCTGGGTTTAATATTGTTAAAAGCTCCTTCAATATCTAGAAACACCATACCATGGTGTATTCCTTATGATGAAGAGACTCTTCAATATAACTAACCAGCGAATGCAAAGCTGTGTCAACCGACCTCCCTTTCCAATATGCATGTTGTGACATGGATAATAGGTTTGATGGTCGTCCGTAGATGAATATCAATTAATCTCTCAAGCAGTTTCAATACAGTCGATGAAAGGCTAATGGGCCGCAGGTCCTTTGGACTTGCATGCGACAATTTCCATGAGTTGAGAGCCCTTCTCTTCAAGCGCCAGCCGCGTTTCACCCTCCACTAGGAGGAGAAGATCGTCGGCGTAGGCGCAACACTTAACCACGGGCTGCAGGGATGCCAGCAGGTCATCCATCATAAAATTCCATATAAATGGGCCAACGATGGAGCCCTGCGGACATCCCCGCATCGCTGACTTCTTAACGAAGTCCTCCACACCCACAACCAGGGATTCTCTGTCCGAGAAATAGCTCTTCCATAGAGCTATTTCCGGACAGCCAGCTGCCTCGAGCTTGTGCAAGACGGCACTCCACAGCAGGTTGTCAAACGCCCCCTTGAAATCTTGCCTTACGAAAGCCGTACTGTATGTCAGACACCTATAAGAAAGGACAATCAAAAATTATTTTTGATATGTTCTTCACCTTTTAACGATAAATAGCACCTGCACCTTTAAAAAAAACCCAATGCTTTTTAGAAGACGCGGAAATACAGCCACCGAAATAAATATAAGTTCACAAACCAAAAATTCTACCATTTTTAGCTTCTAATAATTCCTGGACCGTTATAAATTTCGAAAATGATTTTTATTATGTTGTTTAAAAACTTCCGTTTCGAAATACTGTTACTTTGAAGAAATCATTTCCGTCAGTTTCACTGAAGACTTAATTGTGTCCGAATCATGCGTTAAATGTTGCGAAATATTTATACGTTGACGTTTTTCAATTTCTCGCACCGGAAGTATTTTTTTTCGTCGTTTTTTTTTTTGTGGGAACCAGTCTGGTAAAGGAAACTTTACAAAGACATTTTTTAATTACTGGTTTTTTTCAGTTAGTTTTTTTTTTGCAACATGCCACGTGGCTTCTCCCTTACAGTTGAAGCGTTATTTTTAGTGACGAAAAGAAGTTTAATCTGGATGGCCCCGATAGTATTCGATCTCTGAAAAATGTTCTTGCTGAACTCCGAGCTGAATTAGCAGATTTCCGCAAAGAAATTTCTGCCTTGAAAACCACAAAAAGCAAAACGATCGATATGGAAGACGTCATTGGCGAGATAGAAGACCGAAGATCGTTCAACGTTATCATCCACGGTATCGCAGAATGTACTCCAGCTGAAGATTAAATCCTTGGACACCATTAAGCAAATTGCACCTCAGCTCAATCTACAGCCAAACGACATAAAAGCTTCTCGCATTGGCAAGCCCAAGTCAGATAAACCGAGACTGATAAAGGTTACAACTGTAAGTCCTTCAGTAGTATTGGATATACTTAAATGTAAAAAAGACCAAACATCTAAGCAATTCCTTAAAACCAACAAAATAAAAATCTTCCCGGACTCGACATTTAAGCAACGAGAGCATTTAAATGCACTACGAACACAACTAGAAGATGTAAAAAAGAACGATCCTGATGCAACTATCAAATACATTAACACGCCACGCCTAATTCACGGTCGCACGTCAAAAAACTTGAACTAAGTTCGTATTATCAAAATACTCGTGGTCTACGAACCAAACTTTCGGATTTACGAATAACCTTATCCCCAATTGCTTACGATTTTATTTGTATTTAATAAAGTTTTATTGCAGAATATGATATATATAATATGTTCATTTTGTGAAATTACTTTGCAGCCCTCCTCCAAAGTTACAACTTGTGTGGGGAGGGTGTTATGTTAATGTTATTCATAAATTGACAGTTATAATTTAATTACATAATAAAAAAAAAAATTTAAATTGAAAAATAAAAGTAAAATTTAGAAAAACGTAATTCAGAATTGTGCTTAATTAACCCTTCGTTAGGCGCGCACCCATTTGTCACGTGGTTAGGCGCGCGGGCTACAATTGTAGCCCAAATTTAAAATTATATAAAAAATATTGTTCAATTTTATTTATTTTTTCTTGCTCGGTCTGTGGTCTCTTAATAACCGTACAGATTAAAAAATATAAAATCTTTAATTTTTTATTAAAATATATATAATAAAAGAGGGCAAAATGCAGATTAGTCCTATTTTTAGTCTTTTTTGACATTAACTTACTTAGGTGAACAAAATAGTTACTTTTCAAAATGAAAACCCCAAAAAAAATTATATTCTCAGAAATCAACAAAAAATCTTCGAAATGGAACACTGAGCGAGAGAATGCAGTTAAAAATGCCCAGTTTGTGGAATTCCAAACTTAGCCCATTTTTGGGTACCCAATATTCACAATTTTTTAAACTGGGAGTACAGTTTCTTGCTAGAAAGCTAAATATATAGTGAGTCAAACTGATTGAATTTTACTCACAATATTCATATTAACTGTTCTCGCAATATTTACGCTAGAATTGATAAAAATTTCACCCAGAAACTAAGTAATGTTAGTAACAGGTATCATATCCCAGCTGTAAGAAATGACTTTGACTTCAACTCCAGGTTTTTCGTTAATAGTAATCTAATTTTTGTACATTTATATTGAAACCCTTTTTTCTTTGTCAAACATTTTACTGTTCCTATTTTCTACAATGTTTTATAATATTATTTTTATTTTAATGGATATCCATGAGTACCAAATAAGTAACATGATTGGGCGCACGGGCTACACTTGTAGCCCAGTGGACTTTGATCGCAAAAAAATATTAGTTTCTAGGCTCAATAAATATCAAAAATATTCTTATTCGATTAAGAAGCAACATTTTAACAGCTACTGAGCAGTTCGAATGAATTCGGTTTATATCCTGAAAATGATCGCCATTTAAAAAAGTGTGGGCTACAATTGTAGCCCGCGCGCCCACTGAAGGGTTAATATGAAGTAAAGTATATGTATGTTTCTAAAAGCAATCGAATATACAATAAAATTCATTTAAATTTAAATCTAGAAGCCAAAATTTCACTTTTCTTTTGAATAGTAAGAAGTTGTCACAGACCGATCTTATTTCCGCGGGTAATTTGTTAAAAGCATAGGGACCAATATAATTCAAATATCTTTGTGTTAAAGCTTTACGATATTGTGGAACGAGTACTCTTGTTTGATTATACCTAGTGTTAACATTGTGAAATATGAAATTTAGACGTTTATATTTAACAAAGTAAAGTGTTATTGATTTAATATAAAGACACCTTATTGGACAAAGTCGTGTTCTTGGAAACAATTCGCGAGTAGGGAATAATTGTGGTAGTGTAAAAGCGACTTTAATAATTGTTTTCTGTGTGGACTTTAAGTTTTTTATGTGGCTATCATATGCACCACCCCACACTGTAATGCCGTATAGAATTAATGATTGTACCAGTGCAAAATAAACTTGTTTTATTTGTTCTAAAGTTAGGTATATAATCATCTTTGCGGAAACTTGGTTGAATGGCTGTTTTCATTCTTCGGAGCTTGGTCTACCAAATTACAATATCTACCGACAAGATCGAAATTTAAAAACATCCAATAAAATAACAGGCAGTGAAAAAGTCTATCAAATCTTCCTTGTTAAGCTGTCAATCTGATGAGGTTGAACAACTGATGCCTAAACACAAAACCACTCAGAACGATAATTTCTACTGTTTATTTGCCGCCTGATGCTTCACCCGAAATGTATCATAAGCATGCCGAGGAACTACTCAACTATTCAGAGAAATTTCCTACAGCCAACCTTATTGTAACGGGCGACTTCAACTTACCAGGGGTTGACTGGTCTTCCAATACATGGTCTATTAATAACAATAACTCTAAAAGTCTGGAAATAATAGAATCATTTTCATTTTTAAATTTCAAGCAATTTAATTATCAATATAATATATCTAATAATTTACTTGATTTAATTTTTTCGAATTTGAATTGTGTTTCCGTGTCACGAACGAGTTATCCAATAGTTCCTATTGATTGCTACCACCCGCCCTTAGAAAATGATGTAGTCCTTCCCATTTTAAAAAATAATTCATCTACTTTTTTAAATTTCCAAACTGTAGATTATGCACAAATTAATACCGCGTTGGATAATATTGATTGGACGCATTTAGATTCTTTACCATTAGATGATGCAGTAGCGTTTTTAGGGTTTTTTAGATTTTTCAAAAAAACCCTTATGAAATCGATTTTGTCCGTCCGTCTGTCCGTCTGTCCGTCCGTCTGTTCACTAAATAACTCGCGAACGGCTTAACCGATCGTCATGAAATTTGGTAGGAATGTGTAGAATGGTAACAGTCTTTGGCACGAATTACTTAAAAGTTGGTAGACCAAAAATTACAGGGTGTCCCGGACATTTGAAAATTTGTTCACTTAATAACTCGCGAACGGCTTAACGGATCGTCATGAAATTTGGTAGGAATGTGTAGAATGGTAACAGTCTTTGGCACGAAATACTTAAAAGTTGGTAGAACAAAAATTACAGGGTGTCCCGGACATTTGAAAATTTGTTCACTAAATAACTCGCGAACGGCTTAACGGATCGTCATGAAATTTGGTAGGAATGTGTAGAATGATAACAGTCTTTGGCATGAAATACTTAAAAATTGGTAGGACCAAGATAACAGGGTGTCCCGGATATTTACAAACTTGTTCACTAACCGATCGTAATGAAATTTGGTTGGAATGTGTAGAATCGTAACAGTCTTTAGCACGAAATACTTAAGCGTTGGTAGGACAAAGCAAAAAGGGTGTCCCGGAGATTTGAAAATTTGAATTTTTTAGTTTTTATCAAATCAAAGAACTCGATGGGTACATTTCATATCAGTCGCTTTTTTCCAGTTTGGAGTAATAGTAACGGCGTTACAGCTAATAAATCCAGTTAATATGCGGAGCCATAATATATGGTAAATCTATTTTTGGATTGGGCTAATTAAAAAGTGTTACAGAATGAAAGGCGTTAGCCTTTCATTCTGGAACGCGTTTATTTAGACCAATCCAAAAATAGATTTACGAGAAGCATTTCATTAACATTGTGCATAATTCTTATTTATTACCTATAAAATATATGTGCAAAATGATTTACTATGTATGTATTCAAAATCTAAAAAACCCTCGTATTGCGGGCGCAGCCCTCTGTACGCCGGTATTTTTACATAATATTATGAGTAATCTAATTAATGAACATATTCCTTGTATTCACCTTAGTAATGATAAATTTCCTAATTGGTTTTCGGTGGAGCTGAAAAATTTTATCAAAGAAAAGAAAATAGCTCATTTGAATTATAAATCTACACATAGTCTTACATTTTACTCAGATTTTTCCAACTTAAGATCCAAATGTAAGGCACAATCTAAAATTGATTTTCACCGCTTTATTTGCAAATTGGAATCGCAAGTTTCCACTTATGTAAAATACTTTTGGAAGTACATACATAAATTCTCTCAAAACAGAACATGGGCTTCCAAGCAATTTGTCTCTTAACGGTGTCACAAGCTCAGATCATTCCGTAATTGCTAATCTATTCGCACAAAATTTTTCTAAAGTATACAGCTCTCAAGTTGCTCAGTTCCTTCCTCCTTTGATTACATCGAATAACAACCAAATTGTTGTATCAAATCTCACCATCAGCTATGACTCTATTTTTAATAAAATAATTGAATTGGACATTTCTAAAGACGCCGCGCCGGTCCAGATGGTATTCCTCCAATATTGTTAAAAAAATGCGCAGAAAAAATAACATATCCACTTTTTGTAATTTTTAACAAATCACTTTCCGAAACAATGGAACTTAAGCTATATAGTCCCTATACATAAAAGTGGCGATAGAGCTGATATTCAAATTTATCGACCAATTAGCATTATTTCATCAATCCCTAAGTTATTTGATAGCCTCGTAACCGAGCGTTTAACCTCGCTCGTTCGACCACTAATAATTTCTAATCAGCACGGTTTTTGCAGAGGCAAATCCATGGCCACAAATCTTATATCTCATGAAAACTATATTTTTAAATCATTCAAAAATCGATCGCAGGTGCACTCGATATACACAGACTTTAGCAAAGCGTTCGATAAAGTCAATTTTTAAATTTTAATAATTAAACTGAAAAACTTTGGATTTGGTGGACCAATCGTTAATTGGATAGATGACTACATAAGAAGCCGTTCTCTGATTGTAAACATCAATCAGTCTTACTCAGATAAGTTTTTTCCAACTTCGGGTGTTCCTCAAGGGTCTCATATTGGTCCTCTTTTATTTTTACTTTTTATTAATGATTTAGCTAATGTTTTCGATGATGTTGAATTTTTATTGTTCACAGACGACTGCAAAATTTTCAAAGAAATTAATAATTTAAATGATATTTCAATTCTTCAAAATAATCTAAACAAATTTTATTCATATTGCGCCAATAATCTTTTAGAACTTAATTTGTCTAAATGCCAATATATTATATTTAATAGAGGCCGAGCTAATCTTGATAACGTGTATTATTTAAATAATATTCCACTCAATCAAGTGAGTTTGATAAAAGATCTTGGTATTTTATTTGATTCAACCCTTAATTTTAACGAACATATCAAGGAGATTGCAGAACAAGCACGACGTACTTTAGGATTCATAATAAGAAGCTCATCTGAATTTAGTAACATACACGCGCTTAAGTCATTGTATTTTTCGTTAGTACGAAGTAAATTAGAATACTTATCTCACAAAAACAACTCTGTTGTAAAAAGTTTCCGCCAAAGAAAAAGTTGTCAGCCGCAAAAAGGATTGATATAATACAATCCCACCAAAATGCTCGCAAGGATATGCATTCAAAAGTGATTGAATTAGTTAATAGTTTCCACGAAAACAGAGGGGTGCGGTATTCGTCAGAATTTGTGAAATAATTTCCGCCGCGATAGACCACGCTGAATTTGCCAATTCGTGTGGAGTCTGTGTTGTGTGTACCGCGTACCGCACTCGCGCTGGTTTGGTGGAAGCTAATTTCTTTCAACGCTTATTGGCGGGGAGCTGACGAGGGTGGTATTTGCTGCTATGCTCTTTTCTTGATCAGATTTAATATCGAATCTTCCAGCCTTGTAAATAAAATGTGTTTTACAAACTTTTTTTTTGCTTTCCTTCGTATAGACGACTTTTCCCTTTTTTATTCAATAAAGTTCTTTCGTAATTTTCATAAGATTGATTTTATCCTGCAATTACCCCTCTCCGCCAAACAGCATTGCAAGAAATTAGCTTCCACCAAACCAGCGCGGGTGCGGTACGCGGTACACACAACACAAACTCCACACGAATTGGCAAATTCAGCGTGGTCTATCGCGGCGGAAATTATTTCACAAATTCTGACGCATACCGCACCACGCTGTTTTCGTGGAAACTATTAACTACATAATTCAATCACTTTTGAATGCATATCATTCCGAGCATTTTGGTGGGATTGTATTATATCAATCCTTTTTGCGGCTGACAACTTTTTCTTTGGCGGAAACTTTTTACAACAGAGTTGTTTTTGTGAGATAGCATATTTTTTGGCAGTTTTCAATTGACAAAATCAACTTAACATAACAATAAATGAATGCGTTTATTTTCCTGAAATGAAGACGATATTCACTGCCCTTTTATCACGACCATGTTTGAGAACATAATAACAATAATAACCCTCTTGGTAACCTTTGTGCTCTTTGATAACCTTAGCGTCCTTTGTAACCCGAGGTGTATGTGTTTTGCGAACCTCTACCGTTTGCTAGAAGCTTTAGGATCATCGGGATGTTATTTGTTCATCCAATATTATAGTAATATGTACGTACTAGTAAGAGACGAACCAAAACTGGATCTTTGAGCCCTTGCCGCCGCTCTTGCAGACGCTTTACAACTAAAAACTTTAGGGGGACATATACAAGGGATTGTTCGAAACAGTCCTGCCAAATCACAAAACTATACGATTCTTTTCTAGGCATTTTTCGGGCCTATCCCCGACTTTTGCAAAATGCTTCCTTTAAAACATATAAAAAGATTTAAGCGAGAAACTCTACGTATTTTTTCACATTTTCCGCTGTATCTTTTTTCTACTCCACGGATCGGAGCAAACGATAGCCTATGCACACCTTCACGACAGACTCTATCAATGGGAAAAGAGACCAAATCCCGAGATGCCCTCTGCAAGGCTGTAGCCCTGTCAATGAACAACAAGAACAACGAGAACAACGAGAACAAGATTTTCGAAAAAATGCGATTTTCAAACTCTTATATCTCCGGTGTTTTTCATCGTATCTTCTTGAAATTTTCTACACTTCGTCAGACGGCGCGAACGACAACTTTTACCGAATTTGAATACTCAGGACCAAACAGGGTCCGAGCTACAGAGGTCCGAAAACCCGTACTTGTTCCGTCGTGTACACTGAAAAAAAGGCTCTTCATAATATTAATGAATTTCATTCATTAAAATAAATTCATTGTATGTATGCAGAAATCATTGATATTTCATTGAAATTTTCGGCATGGTTATGAAGGGTTTCTTATATTTAATGAAAGAGATTCGTTGGTTTCAACTTTCCATATTTCTGGTGAATTATCCGTATAATTCGTAAAACAATATAGTTTTACATGAATTCAATGAAATAAATTTAGATTTAATGAAATTATTTCATTGAAATATATTTGCTAAAAGCCTCTCATATCTATGAAAATACATTGGACTAATGATATTTTCATCATGTACATATTTAGATTTTTTTTTATTTCCTCTTCTGAAGTTTCCATCAAAGCGCAATAATTTATCCATATTAATGAATTTTTCATAGCATTAATGAACGCTTTTCATAACTCTGACTAATACTTTATGTGTGTCTAGAAACCTTCATCACATATAGTCTGGTTGGTGTAGTAGGTAGGGTGTAGGTCTTGAAATCATAGGGTCCCGAGATCGAATCCGATTGCAGCTAGGTAGGTTCAATTTATGATGCGTTTATAGGCAAAAGAAATGTGTGCAAAACTTGTACCGGCCTAAATTCAATGCTGAACTCCAGAAGAAGAATTATTTAAAAATAAATGAAAAAAAAACTATGAAACGATCATAGGTAAAGTGAACATTTTTCATTAAATCAATGAAATTTTTCATTAAATCAACGTAGTTTTTCATTAAATATTAAAATAATGTAAAATCAATGAACTGAATTCATAGTAACCATGAAAGTATTCTTTGGCTGAAAATGAATGAAAAATTCATTGCATACACGAAAAATTGCATTACTATTATGTAAACATTTGGTTCTGTGTAAGCATAGTCTTAGTCGCTTCTCACTTTTGATTTGTTCAAATTTCTTCGTTTTTCTTTGGCGGGCGGGACGCTCCCGCGTCCCTAGATCTATAGTTTGGAATCCTTTTTACTATTGCCACAGTAAAACTATTGAAACAATACAGCATAAATTTCTCAGATATATCGCATATAAGCTTCATATCCTTTTTTGACATAAATTATTCATATATCCAGAAGCTATTAAATATAAGTTCCCTCGAAACACGTAGAAGTTATTTCGATGCAATCTTTTTACATAACTTAATCAATGGAGCTATTGATGCTCCTAAAATCCTGTGCGATATTTCATTTAAAATTCCAACTAAAAATACAAGGAAACACGAGCTATTCTATAAACTTACACTTGGATCTAATTACCTATGTAAGTCCCCAATTGAACGAATGAAATCAATCGGAAATTTAATTGCGAATTATTGCGACTTTTTCAATACAAATAAATTTGAATTCAAACAAATAGTTTTTAATGTGTTAGAGTAGATTTTAATTATTTTTTTTTGTTCACCATATTTTATAGGAACTTTTGAATTACTCGTATTTGCAAATTTTTATTTTTTATTTTATTTTTTATATGATTGTTATTTTTATTATTTTTTATTAGCAGTAAATTACTTTATATTGAATTATATTCACTGAATTTAATACGACAGCATAATTGTACAATAATGTAAAAGGACAAATGTCCGTTAAATCATCAATAAATAAATAAATAAATATTATTGGCACCATTTAGGACGAGAAAAAGAAGTTGCCATGAGCCGAAATTTTAGTGGTGGCTCTGTGATGATTTGGGTTGCTGCATTTTCATTTGCAGGGAAATTACCTTTGGCCTGGGTTAAACCGAAAATTACCGCGAGTGATTATGCGGAGATATTAGAGACATCGCTCATTGACCATGCCGAGCCAATTTACGCCGAACACACTGTGCAATATCAGGGATAAAATATAGTGTGTCCACTCCGGTTGAGGTTTTGTCCCATCGCCGTTGCCACTGTCTCATGTTTTCCTCTCTTTCCCAACTTTTCCGAAGTTATAAATCTGCAGGGCTTTCGTTACGCTAACCACACTAGAGTCTGCTTGTTTCCTCGACCAGAATCCCCATTGGCATCATTCCAGCAACGACGTATGCCGGTCTGTTCTGTATGCAGAGCACACTCTTAATGCACACCTACGGTAAAACGAGCTCAGTTTCTGGGCGTTCCCAGAGGTGTCGAGTGAATTAGCCCAGACCGGTGAGGCGTATAGCAGTATGGATGTAACGAGCCTAGCCAGCAGCTGTCTTCTGCTAGATATTGGGCCACCTATTGTTGAGAGAAGAGTCTTGAGACCCGATATGCACTTGACCTATCGGATTGGGTCCATATGGATAATGTCTGTTTGAATTTGGCAACATGGAAAATGGTATCATGGATTATTTTAGATTCTAAGAATTAGGAAGCCTTTTTTCGAATAAGATATATAATCTCGAATCAGTCTTAAAACCTTATTGGTTTATACCAAAGCCATATACCAACGCTAACGGATATGGGGAATCCCGCACTGAGAAGAGACATTTCTCATACTCGTATGCAGTTCCCTTAAGACCTACCCAAATATTTTATTACCACATAAAATCACAATGAAATTTCCCAACATAATTATCACAATTCTGAAAAGCAATTATCCGTATTCATCTAAAATTCGCACTAGGACAGACAAAAAGTCGTCCGGTCTCCATCCGCATAGACTCCTTCTCCTTGTCATCTATTAATGTATAATTCATTTGTTCTTTACTATTTTCACCCCCATCCATCCATCGGTTGACGTCCATTGTACAATAATTTCTTGATAACCGTAAAGCATCTTTATGACCCCCGTATTCATAAATCTTCATATTATGATCCTATACTTTATGCTCCCATATATCCGAAGCATGGCCGATCTTTTTTTTTTTTGGTCCTTAGTATCTCCGTGTATTGTAGTCGTGTCCTCTGCAACATCATCAGCATCGTCATCATCATCATCTCACGATAGAAAAGAAAGATTGCAGGTTCTATCCTTATCAACCGTTCGTCCTCTATACACTAGGATAGTGACCAAAGTCGACTAGTGAATTCATCATTGTGCATAATGATAGTGTAATTAATCGTAAATTATGATATAATTACGAGATCCGAAGAGTTTGCCATAGTTGAGTCCATCCATACCAACTCATTATAACCAAGTTAAGGATTCAAAGTGCTCTATGGCTGCCGTCGGAGTTGTGTGTGTGTGTGTTCCAATGGTTCCAATGAAAAGGCCGACTGCGGTGTAGTACAGAGCCCCTGATGCGGCGCCACGACCGCAAGAGGTAGGGTGATGGACGGGCGGTCCTTGAAAGTATCTCCAGCTCAGTGTAAATTTGATCCTATTAAGCATAACGATGTTGCGTAGCGGACGTTTATGCAACAATATTCATATAGCGTTATGTAGAGCAAAAGATGGATGTGAAGCTTTAGATTAAAACAGATATAAATTGAATCATTCTCCTGAAGTCGATGCGGAGGTAATGGCAAGCACGGCAGAGGGCATTGAAAGTGAATTATTCGCTATGTAATTAGGACGATTAAATTAAGAGGCTTATCATTGAATCAGTGCACTTTTGGTTCGTCCGGGTTGAGTGTGCGATTAATTAATTAATTAGTATGGTCTCAGGCATTCTTGAATTTACGTTAAAATTTAAATACTTCAGAATTATTCATAAGGTTTTAGCAGCAGAACTTACAAATAATATGTGTCTAGTTCTAAGTATCTCATCTCCGCCAAGAGAGGCGGACCCGTAAGGTCCGCTGGTGGAATGATGAACCCGATCGGAAACGGTCCCAGGTAAGCAGATTGTTCAACTCAGCCAAGCGCTGTGGTCAGTGGGAGTCATACAGGAGCTCCTTAACCGAATATAATAGAATGATCAAGCAATCAAAAAAGTAGTGCTGGGAGCGCTTGCCTTCACAAAGCCGTCTCCAGAAGCAACTCCAACAAGGTCGGGTTGCTCAAATTCCTGGAAGGTTCATCTACGGCCCTCGAACTCCTCCTTAACACGCATTTTCTTGGATCTGTCTCTTCAGACAATTGCCCAGTGCACATACCAGATTATGCAGGACAGCCGGCTAGAAGATTGGTGAGTCTTATTGTGAGGTGATCCTGACCAACAATCCGAAGGGTGACCTGTGACCTTACGCCGAAGTAACCCTTCTTGACCGTACCGCTTGTGGTCTAATAGATACCGGCGCATCCTGTAGCGTTATCTCTTCAAGTTTGGCGGAGGCAATCCTTAAGGATAATCGTTATCCTTTGGAAAGATTCCGCTTGAAAGCGTCGACGGCGAGTTAGATGCGGGAACGAAGAGGAACGACTAGGAGGGTGCGCGAGAAGGAATCGCTCTACAGAAAGGACTCAATTAAGGGGCTATGGTGCTTTGCGTCTAGTAGGTCCTAGACTCGGTAGCCAGCAGCCTCACGCGGCGTTCGACGGTTCAGGGCCGGCGTATCCTGCTAAGCCCCACCGACACCAAGGGACCCAACAGACCAGTACGAAGGTAGCACGTCAAACCACCTGCAGTTGCACCCCTACGTCCTGCACCAATCCACAGCATGTATAAAAATTTGTTTTTCTATTCACTCCGCGAACACATGAAGCCGGTTCGCCACATTCAGCGCTCCGCCCTTACACGAGACTAAAGTGCCGCACCATCGAAAACGGTTTTTAGTCAAATTGTTATTGCTCCGGAGGAGGCGCACTCAGCTATTGTCGTCACCGCGCTTTTCGCAAGGGTAGGATTAAGCCCCGAATTTCGTTCTGTTTTTTTTTTTGGTTACAACTGCCAGGTGGAGCACCTGCGGTTCGGGTAGTTTTTTTTTGTGCCTGCATCCGACACTCGGTAGCACGTTAGTTCCGAAGGCATCATCTCCCCTTAGTTTTGTGGGAATCAAATGAATAAGTGACACGGCGTAATCACTCCCTTGGTTCGAACTTCGGTTTTAGAGAAGGGTGTCACACCCGTCAGTTAGTTTATAGATTGTAAAGTAAAACAATTAAGTGATTGTAAATATTGTCATACATTTTTGTAAGGTCATGGCAGTGCGTTCCTCGACTCAGGAATGAAAGGAGCTCTAGCGCTCAACCGTTCATTTCGGCTATTTTGTTTATACCTCGTATAGGGAACCCCCACAGTAACTTCGCCAAGGTACAGGTAGGATCCCCACGCTCTTTTGTTTTATTTTTGGTATGCCTTGTAAATGGCTCCAAGCCCTCATTAGTGTATCGCGTTGATTCCTGACTTTGGGAAACAGTTGCCGGACCCCCACCCCTCGGCGGGTAGCTTTCATTTTGGTTTACTGGTCAAGTCTCCGTACATGTAATGTGCCCCCGGGCGATTAACATTTCAAACGCGGCTAAGGCGGTCGCCCCCGCATGTACGGCACTTTCTATTTTTTTGTTAAAGTTCGCGAATTAATGTAATAACTTGGTCTTTATGAATTTTTGACGAATCAGTGCGACGTTTTAAAGTTCAAGTCTATAGACCTTAAGAGCATATTCATCATTTATTTTTAAGACCCAGTGTGGGCGTCAGCAGTTAGCTATTATTATGGCGCATAGCACACTTTATAATGAATTTGAGTTTTGTATAGAACGCAGAGTTCTAAGTTGTAAAGTTAAGACTTTGTATTCGTTTCAAGTAATACAATTATAATGAATTTGAGACTTTAGATTTTTCTACTGCCTCCTGGCTTTTCCTTTCAGAGCTTCCGCCTTCACTCGTGTTAACATAATATGACGGCACCATCGCGTCTTGCTTTCTTTTCATCCAACCTGAGCTAGTGATTCATTAGGGGATTGGCACACCTTAAGCAGCCGATCCATGGATGGGGAGGGAACACGAGCTCCGCTAAAATCTACGGAGCTCCAACACTTACAGAATTGTCGAGAATGGGTTTTCCTTTTGTTTTGTTTTCAGGTGATTGTAGTTGATACAACATAAAATCGGGTCGACACGTGTATTGTAATTTTGTAGCGATTCAAAGGCAGCTGATGGCTGATCTATGTACCCGCCCGCAACTCCCGGTAGCTGAGCTGGTTCTTACCACGCGTCACCGTCAAAAGCTGAGGAAGTCACCACTTGCAAAAAGGTGGTAGTTCCATCATAGGGAGAGCCCGGCTCTTCCAAAAAAAAAAACGAAAATCGTTACAGTCTCTCTGGGGTAATCTTCGACAACGAAAAAGTGAAGTGAAGGCTATTCAGTCCCTTGATCCATTCAAGGCCGCGGAGACGGATGGAGTAGTTTCTGCTCTCCTTCAAAACTGCTCGGATATCATCTTGTCATATTTAACGGCTCTGTTCAGAGCTAGCTATTACTTCTGTCATATCCCACTTGTTTGGAGGAAAGTTCATAAATGTAACTTTCATCCATAAGCAAGGTAACAAACCTGAGGACCTACCAAAGTTCTACCGGCTCATCAGTCTAACCTCCTTTCTCCTCAAAATTATGGAGCGTTTAGGTGACCTACACATCAGGAGTTTGATGGCAAGGAATATAAATCTCTACATCACACGCAATTTAGATGAAAAAGAGATCGCTTTGTGCGCATTCGTAGCTATCGAGGGTGCCTTTGACAATACTGGATACGATGCTATTGCCAGAGTCATTGAAATGAGAGGGGTGCCAGTGCCTACCATAATGTGGATTGACACCATGCTGAAAGGTAGGGATATTCACTCCTCGCTTGGGAGTCATACTCTCAACATTAACGCTATGAAGGGTTGCCCTCAGGGC
Organism: Microchrysa polita; assembly: GCA_949715475.1. Taxonomy (NCBI): domain Eukaryota; kingdom Metazoa; phylum Arthropoda; class Insecta; order Diptera; family Stratiomyidae; genus Microchrysa; species Microchrysa polita. Next base: position 20,183,954 of record OX454420.1, read on the forward strand.
GGTGTACTCTCGCCCCTACTGTGGTCCCTGCCAGTAGATGAATTGCTCTCGCTGCTTGAAGTGCAGGGTTTCTTCGCCATGTGCTATGCTGAAGATATAACTATTGTGATCAGGGGTAAATTCGAGTCCGTTATTACGGCCCTAACGATAGTCAAAAGATGGTGTACAGTAACAGGGCCCAGTATCAACCCACATAATACAGCCCTAGTCTCATCCATCACAAGGAAACTTGCTCCTTCACTCGAGGCAATCTATTTAAGGGGAATGTCTATTGCTTACTCTAAAGAGGTTAAATGCTTTGGCATCACCCTCGATGGTACATTAAACTGGAATAGCCACTTGGACAATGTTCTCAGTAAGGGCACGCGTGTCATGTGGACTTTCCGGAACTTTTATGACAAGACTTGGGGCCTTTCGCCCAGAATGACGGATTGGTTATACAGTACGCTAGTACGACCTGTACTGTAATCTCGTATGCTTCTCTAGTGTTTTGACCAAAAACACTGCAACGCAACACCATCACGAGCTGTAATAAGCTCCAACGACTTGTCTGTCTTTTTATCACTGGTGCTTTTAGTCCTACTTCCACCCTAGGTATATGGAAGCTATATGGGGAATGGCGCCACTGCACATTTTCATAAAAGAAACTGCAGCCCTAAGCGCTTTGAAAATCGACTTATCGTCTGATACTCGTATCAGTGGTTCAGGACCTCTCCATCCATAACTCTGTCTCAATTTATTGGGTTCCGGGTCACAGCGGCGTCGAGGGAAATGAATACGCGGTCAAACTAGCAAGAGGGGGCTCATCGGTCCTAAGCCCTTCTACTTCAATAATGTCTGAGCAGAACTGTCCTTAAACTTTTAATATGCTTTCTTACGGGTTATTTCGGGCTCTGCTACTATCTTCATAAAATTGGTTTATCAAGGGAGACCCAATGTCACTTTTGCCTGGAGGAAGAGGAAACCTTCTTTCATTTATTATTCGAATGCTCGGCACTGTACTCCTGCAGGAAAGCTATCGGGAAACCTGGGGCCTTTAATCAAAGGTTGTATATTGTATGTATACAGAGTAATTGTGCGGCCTATTTTGCTTTATAGCGTTAGCGTGTGGTGGACAGAACTTAGCACAACTGCCTATCATAATTCACTCGGGCAAAGTGCGAAAGTTGGCTTCTCATCTGATTACAGGAGCTCTTCGAACAACACCTTCATTCGGACTAGATATGGTTTTAGGACTGCTGCCATTGGACATATATGGCCAACGGTCAGCAGCTCACATGGCCTTACGCCTTCGTGAAAGGCTAGAAAGGCTAGAATATCCTCCAGACAGAAGCTCCTAATCATACTGGAGCTTAGAAAATCACACCCAAGGAGTGATCTCCTGGGCCTGGCTTAGGGAGGTTAAAAATGGGGATCACACGCCTTTTTGTGAACAGGACTAACTCCGTTTTGGCTGGATTTATCCCTATCCCGCTGAGACATGCCCAGACTGTTAGGATAGCCAGGGCGTTCTCCAAAAGTCCGCTAAGTGTGTCAGGAAACTTGCCTCTAGCGGCGATAGCAATATCATCAGCATAAACGAGGACTTTACATCCGATTCTTTCCAAATTTAAGAGCAATTGATTAATCGCTACGTTCCAAAGTAGAGGAGACAGAATACCTTCCGGTCACGTGCCCTTGCAAACATATCTACTAGCAGAATACGAACTTAACCTACTATGAATGCGCCTAGAAGTGAGGCAACTTTATAGGCACGCTGTAAGTATGTGCTCTATCCACGAATAAGTAATGTCTGCGCATTATTGGATGTCTGCAGGAATAGTGCAGTCAGGTCCAGGCGATTTAAAGGACTCAAAGCTATTTATGGCCCACATAACCTTCTCATGACTGAATATGGATTCCGTGTCGCATGGCTCTGCAGTCGTTTATTAAATGCAGGACATCCTCCGATGTCAGAGTGATGTCCAACACCTCCTGGCTGTTTTTTGTAACGAAAGTAGGCTCGCGCCCTACATTGCAAATGAGAAGATTCGTTCCCAAAAGATATTCAAGAAGTAATTCGCCTCGTTCGTTGGTGTTCGAGCTGCCCAAGCTACATTATGCGCATTCGCAATTGCATCTCAGGATTACACTAGTACCAGAAAACGTTGCTAACGCTCTAACGGCTTACCCTAAGTTTGGGGAAGGCAGAGTGCCGTTATTTGGCATAGGTATATACCGAAGGAACCCGCACCTAATCCTGCAATTCTACCCAGGCTATTCTGCCCAGGCTACATTATGCGCATTCGCAATTGCATCTCAGGATTACACTAGTACCAGAAAACGTTGCTAACGCTCTAACGGCTTACTCTAAGTTTGGGGAAAGCAGAGTGCCGTCATTTGGCATAGGTATATACCGAAGGAACCCGCACCTAATCCTGCAATTCTACATAGACTAAGACAAAATCTTTGTCGCTATATTTAGGCACCAGGAACGCCTTGATGGTTTTCCTGATAAAAATACAGGATCACGGTACACCCTGTCCTGTAACGTAAAAATTAGCAAAATTCGAATACTTCAGACCCTTAACGTGATCATCCGCAAACCAAGTTTTTTGAATAATCACGATATTGTCTAAACCGTGCGATGACAGATAAGAGTAGCTGATGCTGCCTTTGCGTGGTGAAGGTTAATCTGAAGGAACCTCACCATTACACCTTCGCAATCACCGTAATGTTCCCCTCACCATCCGTATCAGATCCGATAGAGTCAATTTTTGGGGATGGTCGAGACGCAGTGTCGAGGGCAGCCAGATCTGAGCATAGGGAGACGCAATAGTCATCCACAATCTCATCCACAGGCTCAGAATCTGCTACTGGCAGAACTTCAGGAAGGGCATCAGCAGCATCATCGTGGGCATTCATTCCGACATTTTTAAAAATGGTCCCCGTTTGTCCTTTGTACATTTTTTTCGTCATGGGTCGCATTTTGGAACCGTTCTGAATTCCGAACAGGCAGGACTTTAAAAGTCACAGCAAATATGTACCGCAACATTGGCCTGCTTATCCTCCTTCGATCTGATATTTTTGGAAAATTGAACCCGTTTGCGGAGGGTCTCGCCTTTGCGGTCTTTTGGTTATATAGGACCCATTTTGGAAGACCTTTAACTTCTGAACCCAAATTTGACCCGGATTGCGCTTGGATCGCATTTTGGAACGGCTCTAACTTTTGAACGCAGACAACTAGAATCCTGAAATTTTCAGCAAATATGTGCGGCAATATGCTCTATGTCGGCCCACTTATCCCGTTGATCCGGCATTTTTCCAAAATTTGATTCCGTTTGCGATTGGTCCTTCCTTTGCGATTTTTTTTTATTCTTATCTCACAACCTTCAAGTTTCTTTAAATTTTTAAAAAGAATTTCCTCATCTTCCCCATAAATCTTCAAACTATTATCTCTACCGTCAGTGTCATCGTCTGAATCGCCTTAGTACATGAAAATTTAAAACCTGTTATCCAACAACCGGATTCAGCTGTCAAGGTTTTTCTTATTCTTTATCAAAATTGAATGTTTACGACTCCTCTAGATTATATCCTTAGAGACCTTTTGCCGACACGACACGACTGAGACTGACTCGTCTCGCAGTAACAATATCATGTTCTTCGATATAATTCTGTTTCGCCCTATAGTCAAAAGATTATAATATAAGACTCGAATATCCTGACGGTGCGAATCACCGTCATACGGAACGGATAAAGGTCTAGGAATCATGCAAGAGTCGCACTGATTTTGCATTCAATTCGTGCTCTGTATTCGGTTACTATGCGCGAGGTTACGTTGCATTTTATTGAAATTACCAGAATATTCGTTACGGCACGAAGTAGCAATTTCCATAGTCGTCGACGCGACATGGTGCACTTTCAATTTTCAAGGTAGTTTTTGTCATACGAAAGGATGTGATGCATTTAGAATTCACTTTCGTGTATAGTTTTTGCAGATTTTTTTTTTCAACAGGTTAAATGATAAAGAAATTGGTTGAGTGAATGTCTCATGACTGAAAATAAAATCAGTTTCGGTCAATTAGAATTTTAAAATGGGTTAGATGCGAAATATTTTATTGTGTTAATTTTTTTCTTCAGTTTTAAGACTATTCAAATTATTGGTCTCTCTTGGTTCTCTGATTGGGTGGCTTTTCTTTATTTGGGGACTTAAAATTTTTTATCTGCCTTTAACCATTAATTTTAGCGATTTTATTTCCATTTAATTTGATTTTGTAATAACATAATCCGAAGTATCCGAATTATTTTAATTTTCAGAGTTAACTTGTTTATTTATTCGCCAACATTAATTTATGCTATCATCAAACCATCAGTTCAAGTTCCTAATTAACACATCTCTCTCTCTGTAACGTCATCCTTCATTATCCTTCGTACAATTACACGGCTGTTGAAACGATCTCTTAAATTCAGTCGGTAATCTGATAAACAAAATAAATTACAAGAATTCCTGAATTTCACCGAACACAACCTCGTTCATTTACCGCATACACTATCTGCAACTTTCCCATTAACAGAATATCCTTTTCTCATCGCATCGCAAATATTTATAACGAAATTATGAACTAAAGCAGAAATCAACTCGAATCCATCCATCCATTATTCTGGAATAATTTCATTTCGGTGAGCGAGGTTCAACTCAATATTTACATAACAAAAGGCGTTTAAGCAACAATTTCGATAAATTGGTTTGTTTCCGCACTGCACACAGATACGGTCCATTATCTTGTTCATGGAGCTGGAGCTGCTGCTGCTCAAGCTTGGAGCTTCGGTTGCATTGCATTTTGCACTTTTGCTCTGCTATCCTGCTGCACAGGACCCAGGTCGATCGTGGCAATGGCCATTTCTCTTCATGCTGTCATTGTGGGCGGCAACGAAATAAGATATTCTCAGGTGTATATCATGAAATGAATTAATGGATGAGAAATCAACTTTGATAAATACGGTATTTAAATTGTATGAACGAAAGATACTTTCAGGAAAATGGAAGAGAGATAAATGCTTTTGGAGGGATATCGCAAATTTAAGCCAAATATTTGCTTCAAAAAATCTTCAGATTTTTTGTCAATTCAGGATAACGCGGTAAAAAAATATTCCTGTGAACAAAAATGCGCCGTTATCATTGGTTTTTTTTGTGAATTTATCAAAAATCCTGATTTTTTGTGTAAAATTATAATCTTCAAGAAGCGGCAAAATCGGTCATTGCCCTTACGGTACTTTGTCGATCTTTGAACAAGAACACCTTCGGAATAGGAATGCGAACTCCCGGTTTTTTCGCCGAAATGGTCGTCAGTAGGTAATGTCTTAAAAAGACTGGTCAGCCGGAATAGAGGAAATTTAGAAAATTAGAAATTTAGAATGCCTATACTAATTCTTTCGATCAATCGCTTTAGTAGCCTTAAATTAAGGGAGGTGTTCTGCTCGGCCAGAGAAATACGATTTTTTTTTGCAGCGCTAGCTGCATACTCCTGGAGAAATTAATATTGTAACTATGTATGTAGGGCTCACGACAAAAATGATTTAACCATCTGCAGTTTAAACTTGTTTACCCACAATACGATTTCCCTATCTCCTCTATATGTAGGCCTTGCGATTGTAAATATATTTAGCGAATCTACTAACACAAGTGAGAAACTACCGAATGTCTTATTTAGCGAAATATTTTATTGAAATATTATTGTCGGATACAAGTTATGAACGACGCGTTGTCCCGTGTGATCGTGTGCGACTGGTCGATTGGAATGTTCGTGTAAGAATGCGACTCGTTCGGCTGTTTCTCTCGATAAAGATACAATGGCGTCGTTTGTCGGTAGGGTTGTCGTTGTCCTGTTTTGTCAGCGCTGGCGAGGTAGAAATAACGCATGTCGATAAAGTGTCCTAATATTTTTCGGTGCGACTGATGATGGGAAACGGGCCGTGTCGTACGGTTGCGAAAGAGATGGTCTAACTGCGTCGTTTCTCATCGCTTGTCGGAACTGGTTCACGGTATGTTTGTCGATCGGTGCAGATGAATTGTCGTCGAAAAATTCACCTGGGATCCTGAGCGTGGATCTGTAGATCGATTCGGCGGGAGATGGTTTATGTCAGGTTTGAATGCTATTCGCAGTCCTAGTAGGATCGTTAGTAAATTGTGCGCCTACTTCGATGGATCACGGCACTATATAGCAACTTTAAACATGCGATACCATCGTTTAATAATTCCATTAGACTGCGGATGACTCCAATGAGGGTAGCAACTCGCTGAAAACAGCGCATTCGAATAGTCGTCCCTTGTCGGAGCTGATGGATCAGGGGACGCCGAAACGTGAAATCCATCCGAGGAATGGTTTACCGTGGTTAATGATTGGCTGGAGTTCGAGGTCGTTGCGTTGGCGATTTGTTCGTTGTCGAAGGATCAACAATTGTAACCGGGACAGGAAATCTGCTGAGACGTTTGCTGGGTCGGCAATGTATTGGATGTCCGTCTTGCGATATTCGGCCTTCCAGCATGTAGCGGAAATGTTGGACTCCCTGATACAAGGCTGTCAGTTCGCGTTCGTATGTAGAATATCTATCCTCTTTGCGCCTTCGTATGGAAACCCAAAGGCGCGAGTTCGTTGTTGACTAATTGCTGAAGTGCTGTTCCCACTGCAGTATCTGATGCGTCCACATGAGTTACGATCTCAGCGGGGACTGACGGATGGGCGAGTAGAGTTGCGCCATTCGATTGGCGTGCGGTGGTTTCGTTGGTTGCCAGAAATCGCCGATTGTAAAAGAGATTATGCTGTTCATGAGCGTTCGGGATGAATTTGCGATGAAAATTTAAACGATTGAGGTACTTCGCAATGCTGGGTCGGGGAAAGTCAAAGAGCGCTGTCACTTTCTCTGGTAGTGTTCGGAACCTATCCTTCGTGAGTCAATGGCCAAGAAATAACATCTCGGATTTGCCGAATTCGCATTTGGCGAGATTGATGGCTAAATTGTTCTCGCTGGAATACGGTTCTCAAATGCTTGCGATGTTGAAAATAAAAAACAAAGTTTCCTTATACTGAGGATTATATTTTCGTTATGGGCAAACACGTGTTTCGGACACAACATATGCCCTTTTTCAGTGCCAACTCCATAAACACGTGTCTGCCCATAACGAAAATATAATCCTCAGTATAAGGAAACTTTGTTTTTTATTTTCAATTTTGGAAAACTGAGGAAAACAAACCGGGACTTTACATAACATACAAATGCTGGCGATGTTCGTCAAGTGATGATTAGGTTGTCGATGTACGGTAAAACAAAGTCGAGTCCACAGAGAACTTCCTGGATAAGACGCTGAAATGTTTGCGCAGCGTTGCACAATCCGAAGGTCAGGAATGGGAATTCAAAAAGTCCAAACGGAGTCGTGGTCGTTGTTTTTCAATGTGGTCGAGATGAATCAGGACTTGGTGAAATGCTTTTTGGAGGTCGATTTTTGTGAAGATTGCTTTGCCCCGTAGGTCGCAAAGTCGGTCAGGTATGGTAACGGGTATCGATCGGGTTTCATGTCCATTTTACATTACCATATGTAGCGGGCTGGACCAATTGCTGCTCTATAGGCGACAAAGAGAAATTCGAACTATCTACTGCAATAATTTACAATTTCCCAACAACAATCACAATTACTATTTTAGATATTGGCTTAATTTTAGAATTCCAAAGATCAGAGACAGAAAATGTTTCTTGACGATTCTACATAGTTGCTTGTTGCTTGACAAAACCTGTCTTTCTGATAATAACACATTTGCATCTTTCTGCAATATATTTATTGCTTTGTTGTATAGAAAATAACGAGAATGTGGTAATTATTGATGTCCTTTTCTCTAGAGGCACCGGCTTCTAGTAACGATTTTTTTTTGCGGGGAGGAGGGTTAATTTCCACCAAAGGCTCCATCATTCGCAAATCAAATATACAGCTCTTCAAAAATGATTAATGACTAAATTTTAACCGTTTCCTGCTTTCTAATTGTAAATTTATTTTAGACTTTTTCAAATTAAAGTTCCGGGGTGCCTCTTTTTTAAATTCTTTCTCTAAAATTTGGCCTATTTTTATACCCTTCGCTCATAGAGTGGAAGGGTATATTAACTTTGTCATGAAGTTTGTAACGCATTGAACAAAGCGTCTCCGACCATATAAAAAGTATACATATATGATCAGCATGACTTGGGGAGTCGATTGGAGCATGTCCGTCTGTCTGTCTGTCTGTCTGTCTGTTGCGACGCGTTTTACTCGGCGAGTATTGAAGCTAGCTGAAATTTTGCACACGTGCTTCTTATTGTTGCAGGCTGTTTGTATGTTTGATTCACCCAAATTGGATCACTGGGTCATGGGGCTGCCATACAAACCTAGCTCCCCAATTTGAGTTCTTCTAAGAAAAACTTTTTTATTTGTGTACCAATTTCAACCAAATTTCACACAAATGTGTTTCTATAGATAACACAAAATATATGCAAGAATGATGGCACGCTCCTCCGTAAGGTTGTATGCGAAAGACATAACCATTGGACCCAGCCATACACCAAGTCTTATATGTTATATCCAAATTTTATTGGCTTGTTCCGCATATACATTTGTTGTCCTGAAAATGCAGATACTGCCTGATCTTGCGAAAGGTTGCCCGTGGCATTGTTTGGCGAACAATTGGTGACACAAGGGTTGGGTTCTGAGACCGATAGCAATTAATTTGGGGTAACTTATTGTACCCCGATAATATTAAAATGCCCAGAAACCTTTTGAGTAATCTCATATTAGGATCAATTTTGATGCTACGCTAAGAGCGTCAACTTGGTGACGCGCCCGTTGTCCGACCAAGTCTAGTCTGCCTTTTTGATTTTTTAAATCACCCATGCCTAGTTGATTTTGGTCAATTGTTTACAAAAGGGCTCTTCACTTAGTCATCATTAAATCTTACTCGATATCGATACCAATAAGACCATTAAAATATTACGTATCCGTCAGGCAATTAAATTATTGCGTACCAATGCCTTTTTGTTAGAACCTAAGCAAAACACATTGGTACTGGCCAAACACTTAAACAGTATCAGCCACTTGTGTAAACAATTATTCAATGCTATCTAGGCATGTCGGACCACGCCACCAAGAAGACTTAGTCTTAGCATATAGTGCAAAGGTGCTACAATGTTATACTTTTCGACCCGGGATTTTGGTCATATAACACTCACGTTAAACACTTCGGCAAATTGAGCATTGTTGTGCTGCAGAGCACACCGTTTTGTTTCAGTCACTATAAGCTGAGCACTTCGCTATCGAAAATCAAGTTAAAAATGTCGCAAGGAGACTTATCTTTTAGCTCATTTTGTATGTTGAGTCGCAGATCTTCTAAATCATCTGGCCTGCTTATCAGCTCAAAGGGTAACTCGGACTCTTTGAGCACGTTTTTCCACTGAGATGTAGATGATGACGATAATTTAATTATTTTCTGAGGCGGCTCATTGCCACTTGTTGGATGTGACCGCCTAAGACTAACAGAAGGAGCACTGTCTTCAAAGTCGGTAAGTCCTTGCCGATTCTTTTTTGTCTCGAATTCAAAAGTTCCAGCCAAATCTTTATGCAGCTCTTCATTAGCAGCCATATCTTCATCATCAATGTCCTCCTCATCGGTTATGCCATCAAATTTCTCTGGAGGAATTGCCGCAACGATGTCAATTTCGTCCTCACTGTTATTTTCTAATTCCTCCAGAATTTCGCTTACCGTCAGAGTCTTGCGGCTCTGAGAAGTACTCGGAGGTATGGCTATCACTCATTTTGGCCGCATCAACAACTAATAGAAAATTTATGCTAAATATGTACATGTATGTACCTAAATTACACAACCGGGCCACTATACCGGGCCATTATACTAACTTTGTCGTATTTTTACAGTTTTTTAATTCACTTTTGGCCACAAATGTCAAGTTGTACAATTAATGCTTCGACACTGACCTGCGATTAATAGTCGAATGCAATTTGTCACCGCAGAACAAAACGAGATCCGGAAAGATAACGGAATCTATTTATTTTTACGAGCGCAATGAGACACGATTGGTTTGCAGCGTATGGCCATTGTTCGAAAACTCGAACAGTCATTTTCGCACGACTCGTAAACACTTTCAACAATGTAAAATATAAGTTTAAGTTATTTAATCGACTATTTTGAATCTTTGTTTATCAAAACAAATGACTTTTCAAAAATAACTAAAATAAAAAATACTTATTTTTATTGACTAAAAACAGGCCCATTTGTAAGGTATTTTTCAACCCCCTATTGGAGCTCGCGGGGGGTAGGTGGTGGAGTACATGACATATTTTCTGAAAGCCAACAAAATACTTTATTAGATAAATGCAAAACAGTAACAGGTTCTGGAACTTCACTGCAGGAAAATTTGAAGTTGAAAACATACAAATTTGCTGTTCGAGTTTTCGAACAGCCTGGGTTAAATCAGGTAAAATTCTTCCTTGGCTGTTTTGTACTGTGTTTTTTTGTTGTTTTTAGCAAATTATTTTTTCAGTGTAGTATGGTGGAATTAGTGGATAACTGAGCGATACTTCTCTTTTTGGAAGATAACCGGGTGCTAGCAAAAATGTAGGCAACTTTTACTAAGCATTTTAGGCATTTAGGCTCTTCAAAGCTAGACAACGATTTTGCCTCTTTAAAACGCAATTTTCGAAAAGGAACAAATGATACAGTTCATACATTAAATAAGCTTCAATGCGTTCTCTTTAGTTAAGAAAAAACTTAACCCGCCGTCTCCAAAAAAAATTTGCCTCAGCGGTTGTAAAATGCTTTTGTGGGTGTCAATTTCCTGGCTTGTGGTAGTCTATTTCGCCTCTTACCATTTCATTTTTTCTTTCCAGCTTTTTAGATAGTTCCTTTATTCGACTGCTAGCCAAAAAGCCACCCCACAATTTGGCGCGGGCGACCGCCCCGCTTGCCCCTCCCCCTTAGAAATGGTTATTTGTTTCGGCAAAGGACACGAATTAAGGCCGATTCTTGTACATCTTATCTAGTGTCATATCGTGTTGACAAGACGTACACTATTTTCTGAAAGATTTTACATTATATTGAATTGAGTTTTTACTTTAATTCATATTAGGATATTATAGGCTTTCCTGGTCCTGGTCCTGGTAAGTCTTTAGAGACGATATTGGTCGAAAGCTAGTTTGGCGGCGAACAAATATTGGCCAAGCGTCCGGCCTGAGCACAGTTGGCTGTGGTTTGTGTTCGCAGAGACGATTCATGCGATGATCACTGTGCTATCGTAGCCGCCCCGCAGGGGGGTCGGTGTCCTTGTGACACCAGCCAAGGAAGGGTGGATGTAGTGGGACAAAGATCTTTGGTGAGTTGTGACACCACGGACCTAACAGCGCAAGGGGGCCCCTGGTACAGTTGATACGCCATGGCGAGGATCTGTACAAAGACCATTCGGGCGCTAACGGTCCCGTGCTCCTGAGTTATGTACGGGGTGCTCATGGCGGGACCTACCTCCTCCCATGACTTACGGGAGGGAAGTCACTAAAGGCCAAGCACGATTATGGTGTCCTCTGGTGGGGGAGTGCATCGTATAATAAATCGTGTGAGCTTCGGAGTTGATGGCTTCGCATGACCCGAGTCCTGAAGGGACTAGTTAGGGAGAACGGCATTGGTGGTACTCGCCTATATCTAACTAGTTTGTGGATTGATGACCACACTGCCCGAGTCGCATTGCTGACTAGTAAACTGAAGGGGCCGCCCGAATGTGAAAAGCAGTGCAGGTCCAACGAGCCTGGGATGTGCACATCTGAATTTGTACGTGAGGTCTAACCAAAAAGGGGCCGAAGGAGGATCACACCTGCTATAGAGAAGTTTATAGCGAATAGTGAACTACGGGGATGGGTGTGCCCAGGGGACCATGGTCCTTCCCCATCATGGAGTTGGCTTCGTAGTGGCTGGAGGTTGTTACCCAAGTCATCCAGCTAGTGATGCAACCCCGGAGTTGGGTTCCTGAAGGTGAGTGCATTCGCCGGATGGAGAAATCCCCATCTGACAATAAGGCCTTGTCAGTAAAAAGCCGAAGGTCCAAACATTTAGCGGGACCGGGAGATAAGGCCGAAAGGCTAGGTGCTCCCCTGAAGGTATACCTCGTAGATGGTTTCCTTGGGCTATCGTAGCTAGCATCGCCTAGAGTATGTGACTATCGACTACGGGTGTTTTCCTACAAGCGACTGTAGCGACCATGACCATGACTTATGTATTCCATTGTTACTTACTCCCGCTCCCTGAAAACTACTCCAAACAACACACCGTCCGGTCACAACTCAGCCAATCAGCATGTGCTCGGATGATTTCTATATACAGACACGCTCGCCACTCAACCGAAGCCCACAAACATGTGGCTTGCACCACGGTCACCACTCACCACTCATCGAGGCAGCATGTACAAGAATGAGCGCGATCGTTGCGACGATAATTTTATTCTACTCATGCCCCACGACCATAGCCTGACAAGCTCAACGAATATCGTTTGGAAGAACACAGTTGTTCTGCAAGCAGTACTCATTTCAAGTCGTCAGGCGACGATCATCAGTGACCATCGTATAAGACGTGTCTTGCAACAGAAAGCTTTATAACTACGTCGAAGAAAAACTGTTAACTGTTCAACCGAAAGTTGATGTGGGTGAATGTTGAAAGTGGTGGTATTTTAAATGGAATGGCGGTTGCTCATAGGATGGTGCCCAAGGCGAGAGTCATCAACCATCAAATCTTTCTTCGCTGCATATTGATTACTTTCCTGGCGATAAATCCATCTAAAACTAAAATGACGAATTTAATTTATTTAATTTGAACAGCCCAAGGTGCAAATTTCTCTATTCTATCGCAAAATTATGAAATTTGTTCACTTTTAGATATTCTTACTTTGACTAACGAAAATAAACTTTAATATTGGTTAAATATAACACCCAGGTTAGGTATTCAAATCTGAATATAGCATTCCATTCAGTTTGAATCAGCTTTTCAACTACATAAATGTATGCAATCCCAGCTACTTTCAGTTATTTTTTCAAAGACTAGGTAACATGAAGTTTATAGTTTCCACTGTTGCATGCAAGATGGAAGTTTGCACAAAAAAAGCAATTTTGTTTCTAGATCCATATTTAAAATGTAGTTTAAAAAATTTTTCATTTGAAAAAAAATATATATATAAACAATTATTAAATATGCTTTAATGAAAAACAAAAAGCATTTATACTATGCGTTTGTAAAATGCAAACAGGCCTAATATGGTTTACCTTCGGATGGTTCAGGTAATTTTTACATAAAGGGTTGGGTGTCAGACCCCAGAGAAACTTTAAACTGCTATAACTTATAACTAACTTATTAACTAACTCGCAAATTCAAACAAATGCATGCTTAAAAGCACGTATGCGACACATACTTAATTTACATTTGCATGGAAATACCATCCAATTGGTTTTGGTATACAAATTTAGATAATTAAATTTCTCCAAATGTTAATGCCTATGACAGATATCCAAATCATTATGACGATAATCCGTCATAATGATGAAAGTTCGAAATTGAGGTGACACATATGTTTTCGTCATTTACTTTTGATGTTTGCGTAAATGATGAAAATGTCCCTAACAACAGCGATATTTTGATGAATATTCTGTTCAATAATTTAAAGACACACTTTACTTGAAGAATTTGAATAGAAAAGTGTAAAGATTGATAACAAATTTAATATTTTTGCAAACATTCTTGTTCTTCAATTTTGCAACAGATGGCGTACCCTGTCATTGTTGAGCAAATGATGGTCCAAATGTGTAATTTGGAATTCATCATAATGATGGTAAATTTTCGTCATAATGGCGTATTTGCGTCATTCGAAATTAAGTGTGTCAAGCTTGTAATGTGGCAAAAAAAAAATTCAATTTGATTAAAAATTATGATGCTCATAATAAGTTAATTTTAAAATTGTGTCAATTTGTAAGTTTTTTCTTCGTGTCTATGTCTAGTCTATGGGAAAAATACGAGGTGCAACGTAAGAATCATAGCTCTGTAGCTCACTTGGTTGAGTCGCACCCTACGATGCTAGTAATATAGAGGTCCGGAGATCGAATCTCGGCGTGGTCCAATATTTCCGTACACGTGCGAATATTAAATATATAGCGCTTGCAACATTATACACTCCGAAATGATATGCAATGTAACGTTGACTCGAAATTGCCTATAAGCGGCTGAGTTAACGCACCATAGCCCCACATGGGGCTATACGGTCCTGAGAAGAAGAACGTTAGAATTGCAAAGCTACAGCTAGTACATCAGGCTAAGCCGTGATTCTGCCCATTGGGATGTAAGTCAGGATGAAATGTCCTTTTCTGGTGATCACAACAGCTGCACCTTATACAGAGTAAATCTATGATCTTGTCCTAAATGCTCTTTTCCTTTCACTATTGTTGTCTAGTAGACAGTGTAAGTGTCCCGTATACTAGTGAAATACGTTCAAATCCTTTTCTTTTTCGTCCTGATAGTCTTCATACATGCTTTGAATGCCATGTTCTATATACTGCATACATGGCATATGCAATCAGGTATGGAGACATTTTTTAGCTGCCATGCAATTTACGCTATACAATCCTTGTACTCTTCATCGGGGGAAAAATGGCCTCGTAATTTTGAAACAGAATGTAATAGACGACGGGACGACGACCGACACTAGGACGCGCCACGATGGGGACATTTATTGTCAGTTTCAATTAAATGACATGACTACGTTATGAGAACTTGTCGGTTGCTTGATACAACGTGAAATATTGTCTGCTGAACCTCCTGAACGTTGCATTGACCTGCTGGTGCTGCCATACGTATAGGAGGTGGTTACGAGGATGACAATAGCAAAATGCAACGGTGGAATTATACACAAGAATGAAGTGAAGGTTTGGAGGACACTGAATTTGTAGAGTCGACATACGTGCAATTGGAATGTAACACTGAACTATTTTCATTTAGGCCACCAGCCAAGCCAATAGCTGAAATTTGGTCAAAATGATCTTGAATGTTGAAATTATTAATTATTTTACAAATGATAGAGTAAGATATCCTTTTGATCTAAATTTGAAATCTAGGAAAAAAAAACTATGAATTTTGAATTTTTTATTTTTTATTTTGATTACTTAAGGGTTGTTCATGCAAATTGATTTGTGATATTTGAGTTTGCATTTTTATAAATTGGCAACTTAAAAGTAATAAACCAGTTTGCATGTACAACCCTTAAGTAACCAAACTAACAAATCAGAAATTAAAAATTCATAAATAGTTTATTTTGATTATTGCAACAAAATTGAAAAAAAAAAACAGAAGTCTTTTTCCCTTTTGGTCGTTTCTATCCTTTGAAACACAAGCGCACTTCCTTTAAAACGCAACAATTAACATTCCGAATTTTTGACCATCGAAAAAGCTGCATTGTACCTACCATTTTAATGGCCAAACTTAATTAGAGGATTACTGAAACGTTACTTATACATTGTAGCAATTCTTTTTCTTCTCGACATTGCACCATGAATCCTAATTACCAACTAATTGGCATTTTCAATGAAAACGAGCAATTTCACCTACCGTGCGCACTCCAAACGTCACGTCGTCGTCGTCATCTCTAAAGTCCTTTAAATTTCCAAATGTCCATTTCAACTAAATCCCATTCAAAGCATCACTTAGTTTTGCCCCTTTTCCGTACAGCTTTTTCGAATATAATGTCGCCTCCACTCCTGATTTGTTGTGTTGCACGAGAATAGTTCGTTGGCCCTTTCTGTAAAATCCCGGTGACATGAGATGTATACGCCACTTTGTACGATACCTATAGATTTCAGATATGTATACTTCAGTAAGCTCGTTCCTGGATCCACACATAGTGTTATTTTCAGGATCGAACAACGTGTCCGAAAAATGTCAGACACACACGGTTGAAGGTCGTGAAAATTGCGAAAAAGCCAATAGATTACTCTGTCACAATAGACTTATCGAGTGTCAGCTGCAATTAACTTATTGATTTGCCAATTCGTCCTGGCGCGGCATTTGGGATGTAACTGGAAATGGTTGAATGAAGGATGCTTGTGGGTCAGTACCATGCCAGTCTAGTGTCCGGCTAAAATAGCCTGTTTTGTTAAAAACATACATACGAGTATTTGTAGGGGATGCATATCACTATCGTCAATTTGGATGGTCAAATTTGTTGGTGGAAAAGTCAATATTGTTCGGCTCATTGAGGTGATGAATTTTGTAGTAAGGAAAAGGAATAGGAGATACATATATGCTTGCAATTCATGTTGTTTGTTTATCCATTTTTTCGGTATTTCCAGAATTAATAACAATTTAAATTATGTTCGATGGCATGGAGAACACCAAAGCTCCAAGGATATGTCACTAAGTCTGCCTTTCAAGAGCTTAAACATTTTTTTTTTACGAATAACATCAGTATAGAGTCAAAGCAGGCAAATTGCACGCCGCACAATAAATTTGTTTATAATGTTTTTGTAAAAAGGACTTAACTGGCACACTGCGAATCGATTAACATCACTCGTTGAACTCTTGAACTCGGCGCCTTTACTCTCAATAAAACGCATTTAATATGTATGCCAATCTATAACCATTATCTCGCCATAAAACCTTCAAGTATCTCTGATTACAACCCTTTCTGCCCACTATATCACCATTGTCTGGATCTTCCCTTTATCTTGTTCACTTCGTCCCGGCTAATAGTCCCGTCAGATACTAAAATTTTATCGCAACTCCAAAGAATTATGAGTCTGCCATCCACCCACCATATTCCAGCTGCCATATTAGTCCTTTCTTGACTATCCATGGTGCATCCATACTGAACAAAAGCAGTTGCAGCACGGCACCATATCGAATCGATGTCCTCTAAGTCCTCTCGTGATTTGATGTCTTGTAAAAGAGCATATGTACGAAAGAACTACCCTTGCTCAGCTGAACCACTGACTGACTTCACCAAAGGAACAACTTCGAGAAGAGAAGCCAATAGACCATGGTGAATGGCTATACGCTGATACTGAGTTTTGAAACAAGCCAACCGTACAGGACACGGAATAAAACGAAATACGACATGTAACCGGTCGAAGTCGACGACGACTTCGTCGACTAAAAAGGGACATTGCGAATAAATCGATTTCTGATAGAGTCACAAATTATGCATCGCAATGTTCCGTGTCCAAGTCCTGTAAATGCGGCAGTATCGGCCGTGTCCTTGTAATATCGTTTTGGTATGCCCAAAAACTTAAGGCGCAACGAACGGAAACGAGTCTGGCGAAGACGTCAAACTATATTACATTTCCTCCAAAGTCTAAGTATGCACGAAACAGGAAGTTTTACTTCTTCTTCTTCGTTTTATTTAAGGATTTTCGTTTTTAGCGGACTGTCCGGAGATTTTGTGTGCCGAAATTGTTTGAAACTACACTACAAGTCCGCCGCGCCGTTGTCGGTGCATGGAAGTTGTTCCTGTTCCATGTATTTCTTGTCCGATACGGCCGCCCGAGCCGTCACTTGCCTGTTTCGGGAATTGGAAAATGTTTTTGTCTCTGGGGTGGATAGTCATAGTACATATCTGGGCGAGGGAGTATGACACAATTTAATTCAGGACTATTGCAAGGCTTTAAGTGATTTATGAGTGTCTAAGATAATAGTGCGCTGTCCGGATGCGGGGCTAGAGCTGTCGTATTTTATTGTTGGCCCGGATTAAGGACAGAAAAACGACAATAAGCTTTTATAAAACCACACCATTCGTGCTGCGATAACTCTATTGACAGAAAAGTTATGTGATTACTGCAAAAAGATAGTGTAATTGACATGAATTAGGTTGGTCGTGGGATTATGCAAGGAAAAGGATAAGAGTTTTTCATGACATCCGTATTGAAATTAAATGCGATAAGCTCCACTTCGATGGGTTCTCTTTTTTTCGAGTTTCGATGTAACTTTTACCAATGTGTATAGGAACTGAACAGTCCTGAGAGAATATGCATAATTTATTTACAAGTTTTTATTAATTAAATATTATTTATTATAAATATTCGTACAAATATGCATCCCTGCAATACCTACAAAATTTTAATTAAACGTCAACACAAAAAAGCTGATGGGAATATCCTTGTTTTTGTTTTACATATATGTACTTATTAATAAATGCAATTATTTTTAATTATATCCAATAAAGAGAAAAATCATAAATTGGCACTCAATGAATGCCGTAAATACGTCAATATCCAATCAATCAATGACTCACTCAAGGTAGCAAAAAAAAAAGAATGTCCCGGGGATATGAGTATGACAATAAATGAAGCGCGATAAGCCATCATTGTTGACGTCAAGTGCACTTAACTGCCATTGAGGACATTTTTTATACTGAACACACTTCTAGATGAAATGGCTGCAGTAATTTAATTTGTGGTGAGTTGAACTTTATCCGTACCGTATATATTGATGAATTGAATAATTTTAGTCACAAATTATATAGGAAATTTTAATATGTACATATATCATTGAACATATTTTCCGAGGACTCTCAACTAAAGTACTTTATGAAATCAAATTGAATCTTTTTCCATGAATAAAATATCATAGAGGTATACAAGGGCTTAATGTATTTACTGAATTTATTAATGAAAAACCAACTGATGTTTAATGATTGATCTTAATAATGAATTAGGTCACGTTAATCTATCTACAATGCTTTCATTAAACAAAAATCAAGTTTGAAGAAATTTTGCACTCAGCAAAATTGGATCATCGAGTCAAGGAATAGTCTCACAAACCTATACCCATTTTTTTTTATTATGGATCAATTTTGACCAAACATCACATAAAATTCGGGCAAAGCGGCTATCTCAGCGTTAAAACCAAACTATGCTGTATCGCTCGCTGATTCTTGCAATGTTGGTATTTGGGAGGAGCACTTGAAAAGCTACAGCTTCAGTTTCAGTTACCAAGAATATTCAAACTTTCGTCCATACTTGTCTTCGTCGAATCCTAAGAACTTTTTGGCAAGAAAGAATATCTAATAAATATCTCCGTCGGCGCTCGGGTCACATGCCTATCGAAGAATTGCCTAGCAGGCGATTGTCCAATAATGGCCGTGAATAAAATTTGCGCCGGAGACGCACCGAGTCTTGAAATTGACTTTTTCTGAAATTCAAAGAGTGCAAAGGATAGGTCTGTTTTTGTTTCTAATGATGTTTTAAAATGCAACTTTCGCCTTTCCTACACATTTTTCAGCAAATTCATTCGAATTTCGGTGATATGAACTAGTAAATGTTATTTTAAAATCACAATCTTTTGCGAAAGTCGAAAATTGAAAAGGAAAATTTAAGGAATAGTTATTACAAAAAAATTCACTTGGAACTCCATGAATGGTGAACACTTCTTTAAAAGTTTAATTACTCCATTCATAGTTTTCGTATTTAGTTCTAAAATTTCAATCCATTTTGAAAAATAAATCTCCGACAACTATTTTGCACTTCCAGTTTTGTTTACAACTTACAATTTAATTTCATAGTTAATTTAAATTATTTCCAGCTAAATTTGGCCGGAAAACCGGACATATTTTTATGAAAAACTGCTAAAAATTCGGCTAAATGGATTGCAGCCAGAAAAACGGCAAAAAAAACCAGCTAAAATCATACAAAACAATTAAATTACGTAATAAAAATGATATATTTGTTCCTCTCTTTGACCCCTTTCCAGTAAACTCCCTATGCTTTATGCAGACTGGATCACTTAAAGTACGTTTTTAAGTATCCAATACAGGACAGAACAGCGAAACTTTCAAGCATACAAATTTGACAATTGTTTTTGAGCTCTTTTGTAAAATTTCATACGTTCGTAAATAGCGTTCTTTTTCGGATTGCAATATTCCCGAAACGCAACCTAAATAACTTGTAGCGTTGCTTTTTCATCTTTCGCGACATCCCAAGTATATCATTCATGTAGATCTTCACTACCGATGTAATTCAAAATTGCGGATTTTTTCACTTTGAATTATTTTTCATATCGTTATAGTTTATTATTTTGTAGTAGTTTGGTTTAATTATGGCTGCGCCATTATGTTATAACCGGTAGTTTCATTGCGTTTTTGCACAAACTGCATCGAAGAAAACCTTATATCGTTCCTGGCTACAATGAAAGTAAAGGTAAGTAACTGGCCAGAAGTGATCCTGGCTTGAAAAATTCATGCAAACAGCTTTAGTCCTTCAGCTGCTGCGATAGTTTCATTTCGCAATAGGGTGGCAAACACACCTTGACTGTAGCGAATATGACTGAAAGGAGCTCAACATTTTGCCTCCCCTAACCCTTACTATAGCTTATTTCGGGTCAGATAAATTAGCAGAGGCATCAAGAATGAGTTTAAGACAAGTGTACAGGCTCTGGGATATTTCATCGTCAACAAATTTGTTATAAAATTCATCCGCACTACGAGTTTTGTAAATAACTGTAATAAGCATGTTCACCAACATAGCAAATGATGTTCAGGGATATGTCGGCTCAAAACTACGAGTTTTGTAAATAACTGTAATAAGCATGTTCACCAACATAGCAAAGGATGTTCAGGGATATGTCGGCTCAATAAACTTTGAGGTACGAAAAGACCCCATGTCTCCGTCCGCGTTGATCATGGAACGTGCCTGGCAAAGAATTAAAGAAAACCTATATGGAAGTGCTAACTTAAGAGTCAATTAATTACTGCCATCCCCCTTAAACAAATGTATCCGCAATTAATTGTAACAGGGGCTGAAGAGAATATTTCCACTTACAAAATATTTTTTCTGTTTCTTGCTCTTTCTCACACTAGCCGCACATTGCTGATGTACCACCTTAATTTTGTGTAGGTGGTAATTTAGAGAGCAATGACCTGTCACTAAATCTGTGAGCTAGGAGGATATTTATGTCCCCGATAGTAAGATTGAGCAGGAAGAACGCCACGTGTCGTATGGGCGTGGCGATGAAGGCTTTATTTTGTCGGCAGGAATCTAAGTTCTCCCAGATTTCGCCATGGATCGCAGCCGACTCCCTTTTTAGGGTAAGCTTGATCAAGGATAACGGCATGTCGAAAGCTGGCTCCGGACCTAGCATGTGTGAGCTAGAGCCTTGTCGGGCGAGTTTATCGGCCATCTCATTCCCAGTGATATTTGAGTGTCGGGGCACCGACACCAGCTGGCTTGATATACCTAAAGAGTCCAGCTCCTTCAAGGCTTGGCTGTCAGAGCAGATTCGAATGTTGTGGCCCCGCCAGTTCTGCGGCATACATGCATGGGCTGCCACTACAATGGCGTAAATTTCTGCTTGGAAGATCGATGTGATGGACCCAAACTGAAGCTGGTACAGCTCATTTCTTGGTTGAGCCGAGAAGATCCCTGAACCAGCCCTGCCATCCATCACATATCATAGATAATTATGTCATCTCCAACGAAGTCAGATTGGCCTTCAAAGAACCATTCTTCTCCGTCAGTGGGGATAACTTGGTATGTCTTATCGAAGACGTTAGACGTATTTTGAAATTATCCTGTCCGAATGCGTCAGCGCGTAAGGGTGTTTTTGAAGTGATTTCATTATTGACGCGTGACCGTGGAATGCCCTTATCTTCCAGGTGCCCATGTTTAGAAGACGTTAAGCGTCGACCATTGCCCTTCTCTTCACTTCCACATCAAGTGGTGGTAAGTTTAGGAGGGCCTCCAGGGCCGCCGACGGCTGTTTTCATTTCCCCAGTGATGCTTGGACTGCCCAGTCTCTGCACATGCGTCATCAGCTTCTTGCTGACGCCAACGCAGATTCTGGGCCACCAAACAATGCAAGCGTATAGCAGGATGGGTAATATGATGGAAGTATACATCCAGTGTACCGGTTGTGAAAGCCCCCAAGATTTGCCTATTGCACTTCTGCAGCACCAGAGCAGCCTGCAGGCTTTATGGCATTGTTCTTGAATATGGAGTTTCCACGTAAGTTTGGGGTCCAATTGCACCCCTAGATATTTGACTGTAGGAGATAGATGAAGTTCGACATCGTGTAGCCTGGGTAAGGTAAAGTTTCCCTAATTTCGGTTTCTGTTAAACATAACCAAGAAAGTCTTCTCGGCGTTTACTGATAGCCCATTTTGGTTCCTCCATCTGTCGATTAGCCGTAGTGTCGATTGCATTCGGTCACACATTGTGTCCACAAACTTGCCTTTGACTATTACAGCAAAGTCGTCTGCATAAGCTTCCGCAAACACTCTGTTATTATCTAAAGTCCTTGTCGATCACAAGGAGCCATATCAGAGGAGAGAGAACTCCGCCCTGTGGGCACCTTCTGGTACACTATCAGCTCGTTTGCTGCATCACAGATACTGGTGAATGAGGCCTTATCGAATGCCCCTTGGATGTCGATGAATGCACCCAGTGCAAACTCTTTCTGAGACAAACTCTTCTCGAGCTCACTGACGAGTTCATGAAGTGCAGTTTCTGTCGATTTACCTTCCTGGTAATCATGTTGCCTGCTGTTCAGCGGCCAACTGGGAAAGCATACATTCCTAATAAACCTGTCTACCAGTCTTTCGAGCCCCTTTAGGAGGAATTATATCAGACTGATAGGCCGAAAACTCTTAGCTTCAGCATAGGAGGGTTGACCTGGCTTATGGATAAAAGCGACCTTCACGTTCCGCCAGGTTATTGGAATGTAGGCATACACTAGGCATGTCCTATATATATTTGTTAGGCCAAGAAATCCCATTCCCTCTTTCAGGAGAGCAGGAAAGGAACCCGTCAGGTCCTGGGGATTTGTAGCTGTCGAACGAGTTTAGCGTCCAATTAACCCGTTCTAATGTAACTATTCTCTCTTGAGTGGGTACTGTTAATGGTCTCCCTTAGATTTTCGCTCTGTCTGCTTCCTGGAAAGTACACGTCAAGTAGAAGATTGATGGTTTCCTCTTCACTCTCCGTAAACATTCCGTCCGGTAACCTTAGATTGCCTAGAATTTGGCTACTGTCTTCAACGAAGATTCACTTAAGTTTGACCGTAGACTGTGTGGAGTTGGTTTGTTCACAGAAGCGTCTCCACCATGATCTTTTTGCGGATCTTATGTCCTTTTTGAAGATTCTTTGGGCCTGTTGGTAATTGGTACAATTCGTGGACAAATTTGTCATCAGAGCTCTATTAAGGAGTTTCCTTGTATGCCCTCCTCTTCTGCGCCAAGTCCGGACTTCACCAAGGTGTACTTTCCTTCTTTGGCAGGCGCATTAGGCAGCTTTACTCATAGGGGTCTACTATCCGATTGGTTAGTGTCGCCTCAATAGATTTAATTCGGCGGCTTGGTGACGGTAAGGTCGTCTGCAAAATATCTTTATATTGCGACCAATTTGTTCTGCGGGGATTTCGAAAAGTTTCTCTAGGTGTGTGACCTAGGTTCAGTTCGAAATCAATGCGACAATGGTCCGATAGCGTGATGCCCCTAGAGACCTCCTATTCGTGGACCAGGTTTGCGAGGCTCTTAGAAGCTAATGTGATATCAATCACTTCTTTCCTTGCAGTTGTGACAAATGTAGGCTCATTGCCGTTGTTGAGAGTCTCGAAATCAGTCGTAACTAAATGCTCGGCGAGTTCGGATCCTCTTGAATTGATGTCGGTGTTTCCCCAACCTACATGATGTGCGTTGGCATCGCACCCGGCGATTATACCTATGCCCTTCCGCTTGGCGTAGTCTACCGCTTTGATATGCTCCCTGTTGAAACTTCAGTGCCGTTATATGGAAAGTATGCGCAAATCACAAGAATTTCTTTCATAGTTCCCTGACCCTGTGCCTGTACGACTACTTTAATCACGGTGGTGTCACCATCACTTCAGATCGTTCATCAGTGTTGCCTTTAGGTCCCGATTGACCACAATGCAAGAACGATGTTTATCGTCCCCTGCGGCATACAATAATTCCGCATGCCGGAAATTTAGACCTCTATTGTTTCTGCCAAAGCATCAATGCAAGGTTCTTGGATTAGGCAAATAAATAATAAATATAGCCTAAAATCATAAAAAAAATTAACAACATATGCTGAAAATCTCACTTTTGCCTTCTATTCTATGCAAATCTAACCATTCTCTTGCTAAGTCATGTTTGGAAAAATGATCCTTGAAACAGTACATGACAAACAAAAAGTACCTTATGCATACAATATGCGAACAATTCGAATGAATTTCTGAAAGGAAATGCATTTGAGTGCATCGTCAATGGATAGATAGAGATATGCATGCATTCATTCATTTCCATTTTATGTCCTTCTTCATTCTTTCTCCCTTTTGCAACATTATTATGGAAAATGTCTGTTTATAGATCAGAACAAAAGCGCATCAGTTCGCCCCCTTCGGGTATCCCTAATCGGTAATTTATATGCTTAAAAGTTTTCTATGAAAACATGTACATATCAGAAAGTATGCATAAAATATATTTTACAAAATGGGCAAGGAAAAGATGCACTTACAAGTGCATGCATGCAGTTCTTGTATGTACTA
Source organism: Microchrysa polita (assembly GCA_949715475.1). Classification (NCBI taxonomy): domain Eukaryota; kingdom Metazoa; phylum Arthropoda; class Insecta; order Diptera; family Stratiomyidae; genus Microchrysa; species Microchrysa polita. The sequence continues at coordinate 20,208,517 of OX454420.1, forward strand.
TGGTATTCTGCCAAACAGATAAAGTGAATTTTACAAATTTGCATATTGTACACAAAATATTGTGGATTCTTGCTGCGCGATGACAATGATGATGATGGTACGATCATGATGTTGTTTTCATATAGAAATGATTCTGTGAAATGATGATGATGTGAAAAGAATTTGAAATCACATAAATTCAAATTCTCCATATAAAAAAAAATGCTGAATTAATATCAGCAAATAAGAACTGATGACGATACTTTGGCAAATTTAATGAAATGAAAATAATTCGATATCGACACAGATATTGTGCACAGTCAGGGCAAATTATAATACCTCCTCTCATAAATTTCCAATTTGTATTTTTCAAATTGCCAGTGGATTTTGAGCTCAAAGAAATCGGTCTTTCAGGGGTTGACGTAGAAATGATAGTCACTCGTATAAAATGTTATAAAACCATCATAAAGTGCCTGCTGGAAATTATAAAACGCAATTCTCTTTCGTCTCATTGGAATCCTTTGCCTTCAAACTCTATGCAACAGTAAATATTATTACAAAGTCTACAAATAGGGCAAAAATTATAATGAAACTGCCAGCAAACTTTCTCTATCAAAAAATAAAAAATAAATATAATAAAACTGACAACTTTAATTGCATTTTCCTTCAACTAGATCCTCGTACCAGCTACGACTTCTTATCATACTGTCAATATGGTCGGTGGGCTTCCGTCATATAAGTATGATGTAGCACACGCCTTTCAATGAGCAACTAGCCAAGCAATCCTTTAGCCTCGGTCGCGCCACCTTCTCCTTTGAATTATTCAACATTTAATTATAAACTACATTGACTATGTGAGTCCTGTGAATATGAGAAAACTTTTTGCACAGATTTCCCTACGTAAGATACATGGACAAAAGGGTTATAGAAAGTGGTCGTAGAAAGTTTACATCTATGGAAGGGGAGGAGGCGACTGTCGAGACTGTCTACAGTTCTATCCTAGGATATGGTCTTCTATACTTTATATTATTATCATCGCCATTCACGATGATAACGACATTTGATCAAGTGATGATTTTACTCAGTTTTCATAGGTGCCTTGAAAAAATGCCGTCACGCATTAAATGAAGGAGATTGATACTGAAACTGGTTTACAACTACAAAAGTTGCGAAAAAATACAATTCCTATTGAGTAAGGCGACCAACTTTTAGAAATGCCAATCCGGGGCATTTTAAGTATGATGTGCATTTCAGGGTATGGGACGTTAATAGATGATTTTTTTTCATTTCCAATATTACCAAATTTGAAATTGGGTCTAAACCGGGGTCTAAATTATTATCAACTAATTTTAGAAAATCAACTTTTAATCCCAGTTTTCACGTTGAGCTGCAATTTTAGAAAGGGATTCATTCAAAGAAAATTCACAAGTGCGATAAGAGTGCGAGTGTCTATGAACTATAACTTTTGTCAAGACGGAAGAAAAAGAATGAGGAGGGGGATTAAATACAAGTCATAGGTACGCCCGAAAAAACTTTTAGCCCAAGCGAAGGGTATACACATCGGACATATCGGACACACCCGAAATAAGCCTCGTTTAAAAAAAAAATATTTTCCAGGTATCAAATGGCCGATGAAAAGCATGTGGCGCGCACGTCCTGAACTTTCAGCTGTCGAAAGGTGCAACGAAGAACAAATGGCGGACGAAGTGCAAATGTTCCAAATCTTATTAATTTTCGAATTTTTCGAATTTTTCCAATTTACTGTTACAGAAAGCCCACATAGATTTTTGGTAAGTCGTGCCACCACATACCCGAGCAGCGAAAAGAGGCCCCTTGTATGGTTGATACGCCATGGCGTGGATCTGTACAAAGACCATTCGGGCAATGACACTCCCATGCTCCTGAGTCATGTACGGGTAGCTCTTGTCATGACTGACCTTCTCTCATAGATTACGGAAGGTTAGTCATAAACAGGCCGAGCACGATTGCGGTGGTTGCTTGGTGGGGAGGTTTCACCATAAGCAAATCATGTGAGCTTCGGAGCTGGCGGCTTCGCGTAATCCGAGCTTCGAAGAGGCTAGTTAGGGAGAATCGAGAATGGCCTTGGTGGAATATGCCTAGGCGCCTATATCTAACTAGTTTGTAGATTGCTGACCATACGACTCGAATCGCATTGCTGATTAGTAAACTGAAGGGGCCGCCTGGATGTGAAAAGCAGCGTTACGAGTCTGTTTTAAGCAGAATAGTAGTCATAGGTCCAGCTAACATGTGACCTGCACGTCTGAATGTTCTACGTGAGTCTTAACCAATAGGGGGCCGAAGTAAGTTCACACCTGCTATAGAGAAATCTTTAGCGAGTAGTGTACCTCGGGGATGGGTTCGCCCAAGGGACCATGGTTCTTGCCCATCAAGGTGTTGGCCTCGAGGTGCCTGTAGGTTGTTAGGCAAGACAACGAGCTGGTGTGATTTTACAGGGAAAGATCCCAATATGTCATTGTGTACTAGTTCTAATAAGTGCACTGCTCGATGATGTTTCGCACGAAATGTTTTTCTAATCGAATTGATATTTGTAATATTTTGCAACAATTTCATACAATTAACCATCATTCAATCAATCAATTCACCATCTGGCTCACTGACAAAATGTTCGCCCAAATGTTCGGTACATAATGCACTTTCGAAATGGTTATTTCTTTTGTTTCACCTTGCACAATAATGTTTTGCTTTACACTCCCGACACAATCAGTTGCAATTTTCTCATCCTTGGCGACAGTAACACCCTTAACCCTCCACCAAGCACGTGGGGTCTTTTGGGACCGCAGAGTGTATTTTTTATATATTACTTTTGAACGGTTCATCCAGGTGAACTTGTAGGACATCTAAGCCACGAAAATAAAGTCGCAGGGACATCTAGAAAAAGTTGAAAACAAGTTAACAGGCATTGGCTATTTCCTATTTTTGAAATTTGTTCTAAAAGTTAGCCTCACTACTCTAAAAACTAAGTAGTTTTCCTTTTCTTTCCCAAAGGAGAGGGACAAAACGGTAAAAACGTTGATCACCATAGGCGCTTTAATTGTGTGCAGCTTACGATATGTACAAAAAATTCTAAATAATTGTCTTAAGGTACATTTTCCTCGACACGACTGCACGACAGCGACTCAATCATTCCATATAAAAACTCGTTTTGAAAATGATAGAGAAACGAAAATATGGAATGAGCGAGTCGCTGTCGTGCGGCCGCGTCGGGGACAACGTACCTTTAAACATGTTCAAAACATAACATAGTATGTACTCAAATTTTTTTTTTTACAATTTGATACATGTCCAAGGATAAGTTCATTAAATTGTCCGAAAGACCCCACATGCCCGTTCGCGTTGATCGCGGGATGTGCCTGGCGGAGGGAGGGTTAAGTTCCGTGGGCGTTTGGTTCAAAATGATTGACTTGAATTTTTATTGGAAAGGGGGGGGGGGCGGGTATGTTCTTGAAATTTAAAGAATTTAGCGGTATTTTAATCTATGGGGGGCAAGTTTTTTTTTTGCAAATGCATATACCGGACCATTGCCACTTTAATATCCTGTGAAACGATACCAAAAAGTGATTATGAAACATATTAAAGAACAACAGCGATCAGAAACCAACAAGAATAGTCTCCAAGATGAGAATAACCTTTAAGTTGTTTTCCGGTTTCCTCGGGAAACGAGTTCTTTCATGATTTTTTACAGTTTTAAATTCTTGCTCGATCCCTGTGAACATGTGTCAGATGTTTTAAGACGTCGCGTCGCAATATTCGTACACTGGACGACCTTCCTGATGATGCTGCTGCTGCTAATACTGGAACCGTCAGCAGTAATGATACTAGAAGTATTACCTCGCTGTGCTCGATATATACTTCGAAAGTGATCATCAATTACGGTGGACATGTAGCACAGCAAATATCATTCTGTTCACGTAAATCTCCATTGAGTCACATCGATCGAGTTTTAGTACTACTAATTGCTACAGTAAGGCCTCTTTCCTGCTAGTTCTCGTATCGTAAAATTCCGATTTTATGCTATCCGACGCTTCCATGGGCGTAGCCAGGATTTGGGTCAGGGGGGGGGGGCAATCCCGAAAGATCTTGGGAATTGGATGTCACTAACACATCTGCGGTCTAAGTCCAATGTTGGACTGTCGCGCCTGTTTTTTTTTTTTTTTTTTAATTTTAGAGCTAAATTTTAGGAAAGGACAGTCGAGAATCATTTTCAACACCTTTTAGACGTGTTTAGACTTTTACTGGTGATTCTGATTGCATTCAACTGGCCTCCGTTTCTGCTTTTTAGACCGTAGCTCGTTTATATTCAGTGCTATTTTTGGCTTTTGTACTGCACATTCCACTTGCAAGATCAATGTCCGTTTTAAATTCTGGCTTTGTTTGGTTCTACAGGATCGCATCTCCTGCTGGAACATACCGAGAAGCCTCTTATCTCATATCCACAGCATCCGTATAGAAAGAAACATTATCCGACAGTCGGCTGGAGACATTTAGGGATACATGCTTTTCCTCTTCCTTAAAATAGGAGCCCAAGCTATTAAGCTGTTTTTCCCTCTCCCAAATAGGAACCCAAGCGCCTCAGATGCTCTTCTACCTTCTTTATTCAACTGTGAGTCCAATCTCTTCAGCTGCTGAACCCAGCTGCTCCTCTAGACTTCTACAATAACATCGGGAGTCCTGTAGCTAACCCTCCCCAGAACTAAATCCCACATTAAAGTTTAAACCGAAGCTAGGCAGGATTGCATCCTATTTCCGATGGTAGTTTTTTGCTCATTCGACTTAAGTTGTCGGGACGCCGTGGAACTTGTATGATGAAGTTTTTATATTTAACCCTCCTTCGGGCGCACCTCACATCAAAACAAGATCGGTCGCACTCGGCCTGAAAGGCCACCCATCTGTTTGGGTCCTTTTTTCTTATTATGTTACTAGAAATTTAAGATACTTTTCGGAAATTAAGTTATTTGTATCTAAGGGATGTAATTAAACTAAATATAGTACTAAGAAATATATTTACTAAACAGTATACTACAGAAATAAAATTGTCGATTTACCAGAAAAAAACCTAGAGAGAAAATTTTTCTGAAAAATGCTTCATCCATTGTTCGTTAGAAAAATTCAAGTTAATAAAAAGCAGGCAGTCTAATGATAATCGGTATTTGAAAAGGTTCTTAATGCTCTAAATTAAATGTATAAAAGCATCTTTGATGCAGCGCTTTCGCGTAGTTTAGGCACATTCTAAAATATGACGCGATCAGGCGCACCCGTCCTATGAAGCCAGGGTCCTTAACACACAACTGTCTAAAGGACCATGGAAAACTATAGGTATGGACCACGCCGAGATTCGATCTCCGGCTGAACATTCTCGTTTTCAATAATTTGAAGACAAATTTGTCTTAAATAATTTAAATAGACTAGGGGGCTTCGCCAACTGCTCGCTAGGCATTGTGTGAGATTCTTAAAGTTAGACGAGTGAACAGAGCTAAAAAGTTGTGGGTCCCTCTACTAGCGTGAAGCAGAGCAGAAACTGTTTTGCAACGATCTGAGCGTTATAGCTATGGTTCTCGAGAAGGAGTCAAATGCAGTCAAGATAAATAAAAAATTAAACAACGCCAAAGTGCTTAGTCTGAGTGGAAATTCAACTCCCCCCATAAACATAAATTTATCTATGTATTTAGACAGTATTGTTGCCGTTGATGACGGTATCAAGAGCATTTCACAGCCAAGTTGTTGTCCAAAATTTTGCAAACCAGATTGTAAAAACCGAAGCTGCTGAAAGGGAGCAGTACCTGGAAAGCTGTAACTACAGGAAAGCAGCAAACAATCGCCAAGACTTAAGATCTTAGCTAAGCTAGCGAATTAAATCGCAATCGAAAGTGACTGTGGATCATTCATCGCGTACCTACATTACTGGTCGAAGCAAACAGGCCAAAAAAAATTCACGCTAGTTCTCTGAATGTAAACTGCAAACAAAAATGCGAAAAAGTAAATCGGAAAATAATTATCAATGATATAAAATTTTTTCTTTCAGTATTCTTAATATTCAATTCAATAAAAAAAAAGTTTCACCGGCCCCTCCCTGAAACCCCCCCCTGGCTACTCCCATGGACGCTTCTCTTGTTCTCGCCGATTCGATATGAGTATAATTCAAATAAAAGCGTGTTTTCTCCTATTGCCCTTTTGTCTTTCTCCATCTCTGCTGGTGAAGCTCCTGCGGCCAATAGGATTTCGCAATACGACCATAACCTAATCAAATGAGCCCTTGCACCGACCTTCCGCTCCGAATAACTCGTGATAAACCTACGCTATATCTTCTGATTTGACGACACTAACCATGTGCTTCCATGCAAAGACGAAAAAACGCAACACAACCGAGCGCTCAACTATTCGAAATTATTCAAATAATCGCTTATTCACGTTGTTGATAGAATTTTCAAGATTTCCGATAAAAATTGACTGCGGATGGCCCATAACCTGTTAGGTATAGGGATCGCGCAGAGGAATCAATTATAGGGTAACACGGCGGAGTACAGACACGTCGCGGTTAGTGGTCGGATATAGACTGGGACGTTTATTCAATTGAATTGTCAAAGTGGGCATCATTGGCAGATACAATGGTTTGCTCCTGATGAAGTGCTCACCAGCTCATCTACACCTACATCCGAGATTGAGGCTGCTTTCTTCGGATAGGTTTTTGCACATTGGTTTTCCAGCAGTAAGTAGAGTAGCATGGTGCATCAAGCTTAGATTGTCCTGGACGGCACCAGGTATCTGGCTGTTCCGTAAGCGATTTTGCCCTAGAGGGGGCTAAGACCACATATTGGAAATTTCTACCGCAATATGGTGATGGTGGCGATTATACCCAATACCCATGTTCAGGGTCGGTCCCTGATTTGAATGAGCCATGTCTGTCTGTCCGTGTGCCTGTCTGTTCGCACGATAACTACCGAAATAATGTAGCTATCGGTTTGAAATTTGGCCAGATGTTTATTTTGACGAAATATTGGACGGTATCGAAAATTCACCAAAGATTCCTCTATCTCCCATACAAATCACCTCTCCTTGATATTTTAATTGGGCCTTAACTTGCGACAGAATATCGCTAGCGGCATTAAATTTTGGTCAATACTTAATTATATTTAACCATAACTTTTGATAGAATGTCGCAAAAAAAACTTGAAATGTGTGTCAAAAGTCCGCCATATCCCACTGATAAACCCCTTCCTCACCTACAAAATACTTGAAGTTGCATTTTTTACGTTTTGCGTGTCTTCTAGGTCTGGAGGATATGGATACCTATAGAGTATTGACCCATCGCGCTATTCGCACGTATTCGTATTTTTAACAATTGGCGTCGCCTTCCTGCTAAAACAAAGTGGACAGACTTTGAAACCTGACCTGATATACTTTCTGACCAACCCAATATACTTCCCCAACGGGCCTGATTTTACATTACAAATTATCTAACATAGTTTTGATTTAATTTTAATAATAATTACTCTTCCCATCCATTGAAGTAACCCCTTCCAGCTAAATTATCTATTTCAAAACCCATCTGTATCTAAAATTCGATATTTGCTGATTATAATCTCATATCCTAATCAAAATGCTGTAGCCGTGTCAAAAACCACATGAGACCATTGCCCGACACTCCGCCACCACATCGTCAACTCTAGCCTTCACCGACCCTTTAATTAAAGGTAAATGTCGTTCGTATGTCCAATTCTCTGATCCAATTTACTAACAACAGTTTCGTCGAAGCATAATATGCTTAGCGGCTAGCAGTCCTGGCGAATGTCATCATCACATATTCATAACTGATGACATCAACTGATGAAATGTGCGATGGCACGAGATATATGTAGACAAACAGTGTGGTGGCGGACATCGTGTCCTCGCCTAGATAATACTAAGATTGACCCTAAGAGATTCCCTAGACCACGTCCCAGCTTGTTGTCATCGATGTCAACGTCGTAGTCGTCGGTCGCCATCGTTTTCGTCACATCCTATCATCATATTAATCCAAAAACGTAACAGATGAAAACGGATAAGCTTCCCAGAGGATGGCAGAATACCTAATACAAATCCGAAATTGAGAAAAGCAACCGAGAGTTACTTGGGATGTCAGCTTCGGTTGTCTTGTGAATATGTGTGTTACCTGGGTTGTACATTTTCGAGTGCAAATATTCTCATACCCAAACCGAAACCAAGTCCCGTTTCAGATAGGATGTTTCAAGCTCTCTCTCTATATGCGCTTTCGTCCTACATTGAATTTAAATTAAGTCTGTTTGTTTCTTCCGAGACTTCTGAGACCTTACCAAGTACTTCGAAGGTTCATCGTTTGTTCAAATATAGGTACGTTTGAACAATTGGCAGTTATTGGTGGAGCTATCTTCGAGTACCTATATTGGTTTAAGAGACGAGTCCTTATTCCTTGCTATCCTTGTTTTTCGATACACAATACCTAATCAAAGTTGATTCGTGCTGCCGAATGGGAATATCCGGATAATGAACAGAGTGTACAGTGGAGGTTGCTTAGAAGTTGATATGGTGCAAATACAGAAGATATGAATTCTGTTGGATGAAATGTAATATTTCGATTCGTATTCAGAAATGTACAATGTTGGGATGCCACAAAGGAATTCCGGAGGTATTTTTCCATATCCTATACTTGAGTAGTCGATTTGAAACTTGCGGTCTATGTCGTAGAATAGTTGAACGATATCTTGAAGTACCTTCCTCGTAGAATCCTCTCTACCTTAAATTTCGGTAGAGCTGTTAAGCGTATGAATAGAGAATTCAACACACCGATACTTAGATCGAAAACAGTAACGTACTTATAAAATCTGAATACAAAAATCACATCCAACGCTTCATCTTCGACTGTTGATTTTCCAATTTTCCTAGGTATATTGGCCAAATGTGGCATTTTCTCCGTATATCTTTTCACCTATCCTTCCAACGCTTTTCGAATATGTGTGTTTGCCGGTCATTGATGCTACCACCTACCTATCACCGTCTGTATCAATTGATTCACTTCGCTGAAGCATATAGCAAAGAAATCACGTTTCGCTCACTATCCATACAAAATGAGGATTAAAACAATGAACAATGCCAAAATCTATCACATCGGACAGATTGATATAGAGGAAATGAAACATTTTTCGATTAAAACTTTCCATCAACGATACCATCGCCGAATACAATAATCTATTCTATGGGGGGGGGGGATTTGTGTTGGGTTTGTTGGCATTGTGTGTATTGATGTCCCCGTAGAGTTTGGAAAAGTTTTTAATTATTTTTGCCTAAAAAATGGAACAACGATTAATTGGGTACGTTTTTTGGTGAAAAAATCGACACCTCTTCTCTTTGTTCGGTTCACATTATTTTTTTTTTCAGGCAAATTTATAAATGCTCCTTTTTTGTTCAAGTGCACACCGTTCATTAAGTTTAAACCAGGACATCCCTATATTATTATGCTCTATTTAAGAAACATATCTCTGTTTATCCGTACTTCAAACAATCGCACAAACATTCATTCCATTTGGCATTTAATCCCGGAAACATAACCTACTTTCGTTTTAATTCAATCCAATTCACTGTGCATACTAATCGATGATAATAATCCACTTGGAAAGTACCCATCATATGTATAATGCAATTATTTATCCACCAACATTACACTCGTGAGTGTCGTCAAGTGTAATAATTAAAGCAGTTCGTGCGACCTTATTACACGACCTGGCATCCTAATTAGATTTCTTCAGTCTCCCGACGGTGTCTTAAAGAGATACCATAGCATGAATTCTCTCAGGTCATCAGGTTGGAAATATAACTGGTGTATAGGAAGCTTTGTGCGACCAATGTTATACGCCGCAAGGATATTTATGCCGCCAGGATGACTTAGACTTGACTTCCGACAGCATTGAATTTGTATGCAAAGAGGAATACTGGGTAGGTGTATTGCTGCGGTTATGGTATAAATGAACTTAGTAACAGACGAAATTCTCCAAAATTTCGTTAACATCTCATTACCACAATTTCAACATAATATGATACCTGTGTACATATCCTGTTCTCTTAACTGAAAGTATTTCAAGATTTGTGTAAGACATCGCGGTTTAGACAGCTATGGAAATGGCGTACTAATCGTACGCGGGTGTATCAATTCGTAAAGTTTTGTGGTTTTACGGGCTGAGATCATTAAAAAATGTATTTAAAATCTAGGAAAGAGTCTTTAGAATTAACATTATACTGTTTGGGAACTGTGAATGTCCTTTTGTACAAAGTATTTTATATTCATTATACCCGTCACTATGTGAAAGGGTATATTAACTTTGTTATGAAGTTTGCAACGCACAGAAGGAAGCACCTCCGACAATATAAAGTAAATATACACATATGGACAAAAAAATAAGTACACCCCTCATGTACCTTTTTATGCCAAATTTGCATACCCTTTTTAAAATTGAATTACTCCAATTAGATAGTCATTACAACAATGCCAACGGAATCGAAAAACTAAATGGCATCCCCCTATTTTCTTAGTCCCTCCCGATATTAACTTTGAAGTGGATTTTCAGCTTGGTCAAAATAATAAGTACACCATCGGTTTTTTAAACCTTTTGACAAGTTGCTATTTTCCGTAAGGATTTGTTTTTTTATTCATTGGTGTATGCTTGAAGCGTTAAATTAAAAACAAACAAAAATACTTAAGGGGGCGAAAAACGCATAGTAGGTACGAAAAAAGAAGTTTAAGTTCGAAACTTTGAAATAGCGGAAAAATTATTCTCACAATAACGAAATAAACCAGGTAAACATTGTATTTACTGTGTAATTCATTAAAAGGTAAATAGAAGCAGTCTCAAATACAATTAAGTCCATGTAAGGGCCTTAAGGACAACTGTCGGTCTCTTTATCACTATGGCGAGAAAAGTTCTCTTGGTGATTTTCGCGGCAAATATTTAAAATATAGAATCCCTTTGAAAAGTTAATCGAAGAATACAAGAAGTAAAGCAGCTTTGACAAAAAGTTTGGAAGTTTCCATGGCGACGTCAAAAAGTGTTGACGGTTCAAGATAATTTGGGAGGGATAGTTTTTCTTGTTCCAGACCGAACAATGAAAACTCACAGAATAGTCTGTTTTATTTATGAGATCGTAATAAATTTGATTGGAAATTACTCTTGTCGTAATATTCTTCATTCAGGAAAAAAAAAATAATATAATATATCTATCATCTACTGACTATTTCCCATGGAGGCGAATAAACGTGGTCTATGGTTTAATTTTCATAGTTTGGTTTCGTTCAAATATACCTAATAACTGTTGCAATGAGGCAATTTCCATATAAGAACTGTTAGTTTAGAGTCCTAGAATATTTCACTGATGAACACACACACTTTAAATGGGGATTTCAGCAGGATATTAACCCTAACCGTACCTCAGAAACTGGTCAAGGATCCGCTCCAACCAAGTCGGGTGGCTTTTCACGTTGTTACTAGAGTTAAATTGAATCTGGAATGTTTAGGGGAAGTTGAATCAATGAAACAGAAACACAGTTTTCATAAAACGGACCAATTACGGAATTTCCTGCAAGTAACTGGATATATGGATGTATGGGAACATACCATAAGAATTATCTCCAAAAGGCCAACAAAAACCTTTTTTTTTCTTTCAAAACAATGAACCATTTACTTTTGAATAATAAAATAAATTAAATTCTGGTCGAATCAGAACTTAATATTTTAATTAAAACTAGTTTTAATCAAATTAACTGACATGTACTTATTATTTTGTACAGCCTATTTTAGTCAGTTCGTACTTTTTCAAGGTAAATGAAAGCTGTTATTTATTATAATAATACTAATTTACATATTATTTCATTCCTTACCAATTAAGTATTTAAATCTTTCCATATGAGTTTATTTCCTTAAATAACTACTTGGCTACAGGGTGATAAGAAAAATTAGTATGGGTGTACTTATTTCTTTGGCCATATGTGTATATATTATTGATCAGCGTGACGAGAGAAATCGATTGAGCCATGTCCGTCTGTCTGTCCGTCTGTCTGTCTGTCCGTCTGTTGTAACGCAAACTAGTCCCTCAGTTTTGAAGCTATCGGGCTGAAAATTTGTATACAAGTTTCTTTTTAGTGTACGCTGTATATATGTCGGAACGAATGGAATCAGACTATGGGGCTATGGGGCTGCCCCTGAAAATTAGGTTTTTCTAAGAAAAACTTTTTTCTTTAGGTACCAATCTTAACCAAACTTCACCCAAGTGTGTTTCTAGTAAAGCCCCAAAAAATATCTAGGAACGAATGGAATTGGAACATTACGTCATAGGGCTGCCATACAAACGAACCATTAAAAATTAAATTCTTCTAAGAAAAACTTTTTCCTTGTTATGCCGACCGTAACCAAACTTCATCCAAATGTGTTCCTAGTAAAGCCTCAAAAAATATCTAGGAGCAGATGAAATCGGAACACTACGTCATAGGGCTGTCATACAAACCAACCGCTGAAAATTAGGTTCTTGCATGAACAACTTTTTTCTTGGTGAATCAATCGTAACCAAATTTCACCCCAATGTGTGGCTAGTATAAGCTGACCAGACGTACAGCATTTTGCTGTAGAGTACAGCATTTTGACTTGTCGTACAGCATTAGTAAATGAACAGCATTCCCAACGCCACACCAAAGAACCCTAAATGACTGCATAATAACTTCCTCGGTGAGGCCTGTAGTTAGTCTGTTAGGTGTTCTTAGCACGGTAATCTCACTTTCATGTGGCAAACATTCATTTTCGATAATTTCGGAACTCTTTGGTTAATCGTTCTGAAATTTAATGTACTTAAATGTAAGCGCCAGGTAGCTCCACAACCTAGGGACTTCATTTACTTTCATTTCTCCATATTTTAGGGTCCCCCTATCTGCGTTCGACAGTTACAGCTGCCCAAATCGCACTTTCGTCTTTTCTAATCGAAAACTATAAAATTTGTTCAATAAATTTGAAAATTGGCAGAGTTGTGAAAATTTCAAGGCTCTAGCTCACACTTGTAGCTGTAGAGCTATACTTGGCGCTCACCGCTCACATTGTCTCCAAATTTCAAGGTCCTACTTATCTGCGTTCTGGAGTTCAATCGATTTAATCGAAAATTGTCCCTAATTCGGAAATTTTGGAGCGTACAATTTTGAAATTTAATAGCCACGTATAGAGGACCACACTGCCCGTATTAGGTGAAAATCCCAAGTATCTATAGCTGCCAATACTCAGAAGTAACAGCCATGTAAAGATGCGATTTAAATTTTTGACAAAACGATGGAAAAATTACTGTACCGATCCGATTCCCCTATCAACCTCTTTAGGAAAAAGAAAATTCAAACTAAAGGACTCTGCAAGGATTTCCCCTATATGTTGACCAAATCCAATAAAGTAGCGATAAATCCCCAGAGAGTCGCCATCCGCTTAAGAATTCTCTACGCAATGAGGTATTAATTTATCTATTGTAATAAACAAAACGAAACTTTTAAATAGGTAGGTACAAGGAGGTGTAATTTTCGTACTTCAAATAAACAGCTTCATGATTTTTGTCTCAGGGTCACGGATAGTCAGAGATAGGGAAAGGGCCATCATCATCCCTACAATGCTGCTGAGACTGCAGTTTCGAACACTGAAATTCAAAAGTTGAAAAATACCTATTCCTAACCCTAAAAAAAATTCGGGATCATTGTGTTAAACAAATGTTGGGTTTGCCCCTTTTAAACGAAATCCTGGCTACACTTCTCCCATGCCTGTTATAACTTTGCGTCTTAGCCCTAATTTACTAACAATACGTAAAATTGACGTGTTCGCTCACATCCCTGTAGGAAAAATGGCAACTGGTCTTGAAAATAAGTAGTTTTGAAACTATTTCCAATGTTACTACTTCGGTGACTAGTTCTGAAGTAATGCAGATCGGAACAGTTTGGTATCTTTTGGACTAGCCACTAACTTTCTTTTAGGAATCGTCGTGAGTCGTGAGTCGTTCATACTCGTTTTGATTTGACGTGTGGTGTCAACATCAGTTGAGTGAAGTGATTTTTGTCCAAAATAATGCGAGTTGTAATTTTAGAAAGAAAAGAAAGTACATTAAAAAGGAAAGAATGTAAGTATGTTCTGTAATTATGTATGTTATAATATCTGGTCAAACGGCCCTTGACTGTTTTCTGTAATTTTCTTTGTTCACTGGTCTTTGCGTCGTTATGTTCCAAACCTGAAGCACATGACTTGGGGCGATTGGGCGATGTCCGTCTGTCTGTCTGTTGCGACGCGTTTTAGTCGGCGGCTATTGAAGCTAGCAAGCTGAAATTTTGCACACGAACTTCTTATTGTTGCAGGCTGTTTGTATGTTTGATTCAGCAAAATTGGATCACTGGGTCATGGGGCTGCCATACAAACGTAGCCCCCCTAATTAAAGTTCTTCTAAGAAAAACTTTTTTGTTTGTGCACAAATTTTAACCAAATTTCACACAAATCTATTTATATTCATGACACAAAACATATGGGTTCATGGGGCTGCCATACAAACCTAACTCGCCATTTCTTAGAAGAACCTCTAAGAAAAACTTTTTTATTTGTGCACCAATATTAATCAAATACACATAAATGTATTTGTATTGATGAGACAAAACATCCGCAAGAATGGATCAAATCGGACCATGGGGTGATGGGACTGCCATACAAACCCAACATCCTAAATTAGATTCTTATAAGAAAAACTTTTTTATTTGTGCACGAACTTCAACCAAATTTCTCACAAATGAGTTTCTATTAACGACACAAGACATATGTAAGAATGGATGAAATTGAACCGTGGGGTCATGGGGCTGCCATACAAACCTAGCCCCCCAAATTAGGTTTTTCTAAGAAAGACTTTTTTGTTTGTGGACCAATTGCAACCAAATTTCACACAAATGTATTTCTATTGATGACACAAAATATATGTAAGAATAGATAAAATCGGAGAATGGGGTCATGAGGCTGCCATACAAACCCAACCCCCCATTTTGGTTTTTCTAATTTCTACACCAATTTCACAAAACCTTGAATGTGTCTTTATTAAAGCAACAATTAAAATACAATTTTCTGAGTAAATGTTTTTTTACCCACTTATTCCAACAAAACCCCAAACAAATATTGTTTTGTCGACGCAACGGAATTTTTGTAAAGACGGAATGAAAAGAATGGGGGGAGGGGAATTAAATTCAAGTCGAAGGTACGCCCGAAAAAAACTTTTAGCCCGAGGAGAGCGAAGGGTATCCAAATTTTGGACGCGCCCGAAATTAGCCTCGGTCTCGTTATTTTATACATCAACTGAAATTATAGATTTCTGAAACCACTTAAGATTTCCAATAAAATGATACCTCGCTCGTTACCAAGTTACGCCTATCTTCCGAAATACCTCCGTGCAAACTTTATGGAGCAACTTCGTAACGGGCGAGTTGTCATTTTAATGGAAATTTTATGTAGTTTCAGAAAGTGAAGTCAAATCTTGAATGAAATGTTTGATGGTTTGGTAAAATTAGACTATAAATGGGAGCAATTGCCAGTTTCACAAAATGTTCTCTTCTCGGTTCTATGTGTCCATCACAAACAGGCAAAAGAACTAATCGGGCAAATATTTAATCTTTAACCGTTAACCCTTTTATAAAAAAGAAACTCGTCTTTATAAAAGGCTGCGCTTATAGCCGCAGTTAAAATTTGATATTGCAAATTTGCTAATGCAAATTTTAACAGCACACCATGAGATAGGAATCTATCTGGTCTCTATCCTGTTTGCGCATCGAATTTTAGGAACTAAATCTGGGTGAGATGCAAACTTAAAAAGTAGAAAAAACATTCTGACGGTTGAAATTAAGTGAACGTATCCCGTAAGCCCTTCTAAAACAAAACAAAAAATCTAAGATCCTGCGATTTGTCGTTTTTAATGGGGTGCTATATGGGTGTTGTAAAGACAGACACAATTTTTACAATGAATTATGATTTCGCTAACGTTTTTTCAGTATTTTTATAACAATAAAATAAGAATAGTTATGTGATTATAAATCACTTTTTGTGTCTCTCATGTATGACTGATGTGGAGAAACTCACTTCAATTTTGTTTATGCATTTGATCAAAAACTTCAAAACATAAATTGATTCTTGAAAAATGTAAATCACTTTACAGCTTGCAAATCGAAAAGAATCAGTCTCCCCAGTGGTAAAAATGCTACTAGTTCTTTAAAAGTGTTTTTGGAACCAATTTCAGTACTAGTTATAACGTCAAGAAAAATGGACCAATCCTCTTACTGATAACAGTCTTACTAGCTCTTGAACTAGTATTTTCGAACTAGTTCTACTACCAGTTGAAAAGTAATGCAAAAAGAGTCAATACTCACTGCATCCTATGACAAAGCTTAACTAATGTAGCTAGTTGTTTACATGAAAACGCTATCGAAGCCAGAATTAGTTGTGTATCTTTTGGAATTGGCTCCGAATTAGTTATAGAACTAGTGCATTTCCCGACTGGGATTATACTGTGTATAAGCTGTTCTACGAGTCTGGTTGACTACTCACTGCAGCAGTGCTTTCCTCAGTTAGTTGTTGTATGTCCATATGAGTGGCAGTATCCTATCTGTGGTCTATGGCGGTAAGCTTAGCAATGTTCTAGATGCTACTACCTATTTGACGTGTAAATAGTAATACCAATAGAAAATAGCATGTAATTTTTACGTCTTGTTAGTAATATAAGCGCATTTTCCGAGGGCATATTTTGGTCAAATAATTTTTGTCTGTGGCACTGAAAGATGATAAGCTCGGTAAAATATGTAAACTGGGAAAGCGACTGTAGGAAAATATGAACACGTCAAAATTACGTGTTGTTAGTAAAAACGCCCTAAACGATCATGTTAGTATTCCAGGGTTAAAAAATACATTTGCACTTCAGATGCTGATGATGTTTTGTCAATGAGAACATTTAGAAGTTGAGGGATCTTTTCTGGGTCCTGTTTAGTAACAACAGAACCTTGCAAGGACGTAGCCAGGATTTAGCTGGATATCAGAAATTATGACATTATTAGAATGTTGTTGTTAATTGTAGACACTAGTTTCGGCGCTGCCCCAATGCATAATATGCCTCCTGTCCCACTGTTCCTGTGTCGAATCCAATTTTATCGCTTGACGAAGCTGGGCGAGCACGAGTGCACGCACGATTACTTAATTGCTCCGCTATCATCGGAAGCAGAGAGTGCGACGCCTACAACGCCAAAGACTTCTTTTCTGTACAATTATAAAAGGGCCCGTGGGCCATGGTATATGCACGAAGCAGCAACTATGGAACTATGGAAAGTACGATCGCGTATTCGGTGCCCGCGTCATGCTGCTTTTGCCTTCCCTTCGCACGGCTCAAAAAAAAATTCTTCATTCTTACAGGGAATAATTTTATTTCAAATTGTGTAGCCTGTATGAGTTCTTACGAAATTTGTTGAAGTTTCCATTATGAAAGACCATCCCAATTTTGGGTCACCAGATTTTTATGTGTTTCAAATTGTTTATTATGTAGTCACTACTTTCGTCCAGATGACACAATTTATCTGACTGCAAGCTTAATTTCGGCAGAGTTTTAGGAATGAATAAATTAGAAATACTGTGCGAAGTTAAGGACTCCTGGACCCCTCCGCTGGCAACGTCCCTTGCTTTCCCAAGGTTCACCACACATTTCCCAGAATAAAGGCTACTATTCTTGCTGTATTCCGTTTAGGAAAATACATATCACTTATGAAACGATGGAGAATATGTGGTCGTTTTATGGCATCCATCATGGTGGTAGCCTCGTGACATACAGTTGACGCCGCTTAATGCGATCACATCGGGACCTTGCTGTTTTGATAACATTAAGCGAATGATAACAAATAATAAAATAGTACGATTGAGGCTTTGCCTGAAAACCGAATTCCGGAATGTGTACTGCATTGGGCCTTCGGGAATCTGGTCACCTTAGACTAGTGAAGCCTCAGAAGATATTTAGGAATGGATGGAATCGGAACATTACATCATAGGGCTGTCATACAAACCAACTCCCAAATATTAGGTTCTTGTAAGAACAACTTTTTTCTTTTTGAATCTTAACCAAAATACATCCAAGTGTGTTCCTGGATTAACCCCAACGTATCCAGGAACAGATGGAATCGCAACACGTCATATAGGGCTTCGGTAGAAATTTTTAACACAAAAGGAGCTTAAGTTTCATTCAAATGTGACGGGTATTCAAATTTCGGCCGCGCCCGAAATTAGCCTCGGTCTCGTTTTTACTATTATCTGTAAATGTGATATTTCACTTTCATATCGAAATGTCTGCGTCTTAAATCCTTTTCGAATAATACCTTCTTTCAACATGTACTAGTTCTATTTATTGTCACAATTACAACGTAAAGTGAATTTCCATTCAGTATGGTTTTTAGATAGATTTACACCATTCCTATGCATTTGGTTAAAATTAGCTTAGAGTTTCCCTGAATTTTCCGTTTCCATCGAAAACAAACATTGCAATTTGCATTCACGATTCGGCGAATGACGATTAGTGGGAAGTTGGAGGCGAGTTTAGTGTGTATAGAACAATATTTGACTGATTTCGCACAGGCTTCTCTCGTAGCACCCATAAATGCATTCCAGCATGGTATCTGTGTATGAGACAAAGCCGTACACGCAATTCGAAGGTTTTGTGCTTAATTATCCTGAAAGACCGCGTAAACGCATCATTAATTTATTCGTTCGTTACAGATTCCGATTGGCGTAATACAAAATTGAGGTAGTGCATTTTCGTTTGGGTATAGAAATTTGAGTTTAAATTGGAAGAAATTCCTATGAAACTAAGTTTAGGGTGAAGTGGGAAAATGATTTATAGTTTGTTGTTTGTAGTGGCCTAATTAGATATTTGAAACGGTGAAATGATATATTGAAATCTCGATACTATACAATCCTCGAAAGAACAAAATGGATCCAACAACAAAACTTAACAACGAATATTGTTTTACTCTCACCTCAACTCGGATTCTTGTAAAAGATTTAACCGTTTCGCACTCTGCGATTATGGCAAATCGCCCAGTCGCGGGCTGACGATTCGACGACGGCACTTCAAGACATCTGACAACTCGGCCTTGGTTCGCCCTGATGGTGACGACAACTCACCCTTGCACGGGCTTACGACTACGACGACAACCTGTAATTGCAACGACACTGATGGCTCGGCCCAGGTGCGACGAAGACGGTAAATCGTCCTTGCAGGGGCTGGCGACTACGACGACAACCTGCACTTGCAACGCCACTGGCAACTCGGCCCTGGTGCTGCCTGATGGTGAGACGACGACTACAACTCGCCCTTGCACGGGTTGACGACCCTTGTACTTGCAACGACAACTGACAATTCGGCCCTGGTGCGATGACGATGACAACTCGCCCTGCATGGGTTGACGACTACATGCGACTACAACGGTACCTTGCACTTGGAACGACACTGACGATTCGGCCCTGGTGTGATGACGACGACAACTCGCCCTTGGACGGGCCGACGACTGCAACGACACCTTGCACTTGTGACAACTGATAACTCTCCCTGGTGCGGGCTGATGATACGACGACGTCGACTACCTTCCACGGGCTGATGACATGCAGGACACCTTGCACTTGCAACGACAACAGACAACTCGGCCCTGGTGCGACCTGATGATGCGATGATGATGACTACTCGCCCTGCACGGCTGACAATAAAACGACACTTGCAACTCGCCCTGGCATGGGCTGACGGCGCGCGCATCGACGTGAGGGACTTTTCGCCGCTTCCTGTGAAATACCGAAAGAAAAAGTGAGGGCCGCTTGCGTTGGCATTCCCCTTTTATAGTTTTGCCAAACCCCATAACACAACATGTCGGGCAGCATCGGAACTATGCCGTAATTATTGTAGTAACCGTTGGCGCTACTATCACTTGTGATTGGTTGGTGTCTTTGCTATCGATATTGATTAGGGCGCTATTACACAGTCATATATTGGTAATATACACTGCCTGTCATAACTATAGCCGCACTGTAAGACAGACTGATTCTTGGAAATTGAAAGAGAGTACAGTTATTCCACATATTATTAACTTAAGGGATATTATAAAGACAACTCATTCCACACAAAATTTCCTTTTACTTCAAACCGTTATTCTTTTACAAAGGAAAATCTAAATTGTCGGTCCGCCATAACTATAGCCGCACTTGGAATCAGTATGGCAAAAGCTGACTTAAAAGCGGAAATTGAAGAAATTAATAACGGAAAAATCTTTTTTAAATGAAATTGACTCTAAGGGATTATTTTGATTATTTCTAAATAAACCATTCTTGAAATGCAATGATTGGCGAAAGATAGTGCAACCACTTGCTACAAAATCTGTTATGTGCCATGTCCTCTGTATTAAAACGAAAACAGTTAATCGTTAGGATATTCCAAAGAAGATTATACTGTATTAGAGGTGATTACATCAACTTTTAAAAACATAAACAACCCTGCTTAACACTATTAATGAACTCTGTTCAAAATTTGTATTGAGATCTATGAAAAGCCGGCACGGGCGCATTAAAAGTATTGGACAGGATATTCTACCTATAGAACACTTGATTTCGTCACTTCTAGCATAAGAAAAATTTCATAGGATTGTCCTGACGATAAAATGCATCCATTTTATACAGAAGATAGGACACATAACGCATTTTGAAGCAAAAGATTCCATCATCTCTCACCAGTCGTAATACTTAAAGTTGGTTGCAATGCTACAAATATTGGAGAGCAACCTTCCATTAATCCAAATTAGACAGGGAACCTCAAGAAACATTATTACGTAAAATTTAGTAAAACAAAAAACAAGAGTTCGGAGAGTTTTCCATGGAAAAGCAGCGGTGATCGATGCAAACAAGCTAATAAGCGCAAAACTGTTAAAATTATTTCGTGAAACATAAACAAAACAATCTCTCAGAGTCTATTTTATTCGAAAAGAATCTCTCCCGTTATTAATTTCCCCAATCCCTGCTTTTTAATCAGTTTTTGCTATAGTAATTCCAAGTGCGGCTATAGTTATGACGGACCGCAAATTTAGTTTTTCCTTTATAGAGAAATACGGTTTGAAATAGAATTAATTTTTTTTGTGAAATTATTTGTGTTTGAAGTATCTCTTTTGTTTATAGTATGTGAAATAACCGCGCTCTCTTTAAATTTCCAAACATCTGTCCTTTTTATGATGCGGCTATTGTTAAGACAGGCATACACTGCCTAACAGATATTATCATATCCTTAAGCCTACTTGATTTCGCTTATAGATTTGATCAAGAATTTTACCAATAATTTACAATGAAAAATTCCTTCGCACTTCCCGCTTGAAAATTCCCTATTTCTTCCCACTTATTTCCCTAAATCGGGGTAAAATCTATCAACAAAGCGGCAAATATTTCCCCTTGGAATTGGAGAATGCGATCAAAACTTCTACTGAATATATGCCATGAAAATATAAAAGCAAATAAGGGAAAACATGTTTTTACTAATACCACCTCAAAATATGTCTAGCGTGCAAAAATTGCGTTAGTTACAAATTTTTGTTATGTTGTAAGGGCACGTGGGGTAAGTTAAAGTCCAACTTTGCGTCACTCTACCCCTTGTGCTCCCGCCGCCATCTTGGAAAAACTATCTAAAATTAGCTATTTTATCAGTTTTTGGGCTATAGGTAACTCTTTTCCAGTCGATTTGAGCAGAAAATGTGCCAAGAGTATTTTGTAGAGTACAATTTCCTACAAATTCAGTGTCAAAAATCAATCAATTTAATTCCATTTGCATTTCAAATAGAAAAAAATAGACTTAGGGCGGAATTCAAAGTCCCCACTTAAGTAATAAGGAATTCCTTAAGGAATAAGGGTTTTCTCTATAACAGTGCGCCCTTAAGTGAGCTTCGTATTCATAGACGATAGACATCACTTATTAGGGCATTGCCTGATTTTTTAAAACGATTTACTTATTGGGCATATCTATTGAAAGTGACAAATAAAATATACATATAAAAACTAGAGCTCGCTACGCTCGCGTTGTTCGCTTCGCTCACAATTTGACACAACTTTAAATTTATGAGCGATTTTGACGCCCAACCAACCTCCTAACGATACCTATAAATATTCGCCTCGGCCAAATTCAACGCCTTCAAATACAGTGGTAATAAAACACAGATAGTTCAATTTTCAGTGTGATTTATTTGAATGGAATGAACATTAGTAGGGAGCGATATTATAAACAATGTTTTTCGTTTTGTTTTCTGGCGAAAAAAAAACAAACAACGTTTTGCCAACATGCGAACAGGCAACATACAGCTGACCGTGCGAAAAACACGGAAATTCGAGATTAATCCCACAGACTTCCAACGATTTGGCCTTGCGATTTATTGATTGTCATTGCAAAAGCCAATCGAACGGGGAACTGAATCCGCTTGAATTGGAATGGAAGATCAGTTGGAATAATCGGAATTCGGGGGAAAAGTTCTTCCTCTTCTTTTAATTTTCCCTTGATGATCGTCGCTTGAATCACATTGTCCATCAGTTTCTTGACGGACAACCGCGAACTGTTGCACAATTTCGGATGATTCAGATTCTGTAACATGTTTATGATCGATCCCACTTTCGGCTGTAAATTATGCGGCGGGGCGCCTGGCACATCAAGTGAGTTCAAAAACTTCATCGAATAGTTGGTCGCTCCATCCTCGTCGATCACGGTGTCAACGGATTTGTACGAATGTTTGAAGATTCAGCAACCGATGGGTCGTTCTGCAATGCGACTCTCATGTTCGTAGTCAATTTCAACTTCTTGACATGCCGCCACAAAGATGACAATTTCAGGCATGCATTAAGTTCATCCGCAGCCGTAGATTTCGGGATGACGGGAAGCGTTTGACGAAAATCTTCGGAGAGTAATATCAGAGCCCCACCAAATCGTCTCGAATCACCTCGTAGGACCTTTATCGTTCGGTCAACTGCCTCCAAAGCTCGTTTATGCTCCATCGTACATTCATCCCAAATGGTGATTTTGCATTCTCGCATCAATTTCGCTGTTGCCGAACTCTTGGTGATTGTGCACGTTGGCTTCTCAACCAAGAGTAGATTCATCGGCAGCTTTAAAGGGGAATGTACAGTTCGACCGCCTTCCAACAATGTAGCAGCAATGCCAGAGGATGCAAAAGCCATCGCAATTTGACATCTTGACCGAATTGTTGCCAGAAACAACAAAATGACGAATATCTTGCCTGTCCCACCAGGAGCATCGAGAAAGTAAATGCCTCCTGTTCCATCGTCAACAACCTTCATAAGCGAATCGTATACGTTCTTCTGCTCGGCATTCAAAAGCGGCACATTTATTCGAACTCGTTCGGCCAGCTCTCCTCGATCGTAATCTTGCTCCCGTTGCAAGTCGCGATTAATTGCATCGTCCATCAAACGATTTGGCGCTGGCATTCCCAATTTCGACAGCAGACTGCCGCACATGAGCACGGTCATGTCTTCGATCAGAACTAACGCTTCGTTGCGCACCTCGTTGTTAATTTGAGGATCGAAATTCTAAGTTGTTATGCGAAATTTATGCAAAATGTGGTCAGCCATCTCGTCCTTGTATTTGTTCCACAATGCGGTCGAGATACGCCAATACGAACAGAAGAAGATGAAGGTAAAAGTGTGAGAAAATGCACTGTCCTCATAATTTTGCGCGTGTTTGATAGTTATTCACAGCACATCAATTATTTATCTCGTTAGCTTCTTCACCCACAATTTAACGCAAACCGTCTTTTATCACAATGAATTCCAGAATTATTCGAAATTATCAAAAGCTTCATAGCAAATTTTCCATCTCTGCATCGTCTAAAATCATCAAATCATTCGATAAAATGCAAAACTTTCTTCCTGAATTTTCCGAGTTTTCTACTAAGAATTTTATGTTTCTTCATTCGAAAAGCTATTGTGGAAAACTTGCAAGCAAAAAAAATAATTTTAAAGTTTTCCAATTTTTCGACTTTTCCGGAGGGTTTGCCCAAAATTTTCTTTCGTAAGAACCTTCTCCTGGTAATTGCAAACAGCTGAAAAAAAATTGAACTAAATCGGCCCAGCC
The DNA here is from genome assembly GCA_949715475.1 of Microchrysa polita. Lineage (NCBI taxonomy): Eukaryota > Metazoa > Arthropoda > Insecta > Diptera > Stratiomyidae > Microchrysa > Microchrysa polita. The sequence goes on from OX454420.1 coordinate 20,232,709, forward strand.
GTTCTCAATTGATGAATTACTATACATTTTTTTCGCTCCATTTTTATATACAGGGTGTCCCGCATTGGGTGGTCAATACTGTAAGGGTTGATAGCGCAACTTGTTTCAGCAAGAAAATTACCAATACAATCGGAATTTTTTTTACCGTTACCTTCTTATCGCTCTTTTTGTGAAAGTCATCAAAAATCGTGACTTGGCACGCAAAATCGTAATTTGCAGCACTCCTGATGACTTAATCCAAGATTTGATTTCAGTTTCGGAAACTACATAAAATTTCACAAAAACTGAAGTTTTTCCTGTTGCCAACATTATCGGCACTTTCAAGATACAGTTACTCAAACTTAATAGAAATTTTAAAATAGATTTTCCATCGAAAATTCAAACAGTAATTTCATAACGGTGCTTTATACGTACAACTCTGCAAAGTTGGCTTTCCAACGGTATATCACTTTTCATATTTACATTGCGGGATTTTAGAATTACACATATTGGATATAAAAAAACAAGGTAATTATTTTCTTATCGGATTATTTAAACTGAAATTTTATTCATTTATTTTTTATATTTTACTATCGGAATTTTGAAAATTTGTTAAATAAAAATGAAAATAAAGTTTTGAATATGAGAAAGAACCCATAAACTAAAAATATTAACTAATGATTAAATGGGTCTGTTTGATGAATTGGAATAATGCTGCTGTTATTGGCCTCCTCCATTTTGTATGCAGACTCGACACCTTCAGCGCATGGAAGAAACGTCCCGAAGGATTTCAGGAGGGGTTTCCTTGATGTTGTCACAAGCATCATTAATTCGCTGCAGCAGCTGTTCCCGGGAGGTAATCGGTTCGGAATAGACATTGCTTTTTAAGTTACCCCATAAATAAAAATCTAGGGGAGTAAGGTCGGGACTTCTCGCAGGCCACGCAACTGTCCCAAATCTGCCAATCCACATTCCGAGAAATTCGTTTTCCAAATATTTTTTGATAGGTCTCGCATTATGGCACCCATCTATCTGCCATAAATAGCAAATATTAAATTTTAACCGTTATAAGTACCGTTGCATTTGCCAAACAATGTACCAAATTTCAAATATCTTACAGTTCTGGTCAAAATAATGTAGCGAGATTCTATCCCCAATTATAATTGCCTTTGTATGTCTTTTTTCGAGTCAAGCGAAAATTGTTAACGATTCCACTGAAGCCATGATTTTTACCATTCAATGCGTGTTTACCTAAAATTCTGCAATGTAAATAAGAAAAGTGATATACCGTTTCAAAGCCAACATGTTGAAGCAACTTTTGTCAACTTTGCAGAGTTGTACGTATAAAGCACCGTTATGCAATTACTGTTTGAATTTTCGATGAAAAATCTATTTAAAATTTCTGTTAAGTTTGAGTAACTGTATCTTGAAAGTGCCGATAAGGTTGGCAACAGGAAACACTTTGGTTTTTGTGAAATTTAATGTAGTTTCTGAAACTGAAATCAAATCTTGGATTAAGTCATCAGGAGTGCTGCAAATTACGATTTTGAGTGACAAGTCACGATTTTCGATGACTTTCACAAAAAGAGCGATAACAAGGTAACGGCAAAAAAATTCCGATTGCATTGGTAATTTTCTTGCTAAAACAAGTTGCGCTATCAACCCTTACAGTATTGACCACCCAATGCGGGACACCCTGTACATATATATAGATATCAAGTACATAGTTAAAAAATCAAAATTAAAAAAAAAAATCAAAGTGTTTGAATAAGGATATGTCAACAAATATATGAATCGTTATAAGATTACTAGAAACGTATACCTTAACGGATAAGGGAACCCTTAAGCGTTTGCTTATTGAGTGACGATGAATAGGGGTTGCCTTAAGTATAAGTGGAAACTACTAATTCCGCCCTAAGGCAAATTTTTGATCAGAAAGGTCCTAAAAATTACAAAAAAGGACACTAATTAATCCTTAACCGAAGGTCGTATGCGGGGCATCATAATGAAAGGGGACGTCTAAGAAAAAGTTCAAACATGGGGAATATTTGACAAACATTTCGTAGCATAGGGAGAAAAGGGAAGCGAGCCTAAACATGTGAAGACTCTGTATAGTCGATTAAAGTCATTATACTTGCTCTCTTTGAATTTACTCGCTTCCTGTGCATCGTACAAACACAATTGATGAAGAAATTTGATGACAATCAGATATCCTATAAAACAGTACAGCGGTAATGAGTTATTGATATGTAAATGCAAAAACTGCAATGTTGCCATGAGTTTTGGAATTTCCCTCATTTTCATAACTCTGTTAGTTTTTACTCGTATTGTAGAGTACAACTTCTTAGATTAAGTTTATTGCAACATTTTATACTCTACAAACTTGTCCTTTCACATTTTCTGCTCAAACGAACAGGGAGGTAGTTATAGGTCAAAAACTGATAAAAGGGCCGATTTTAGATGTTTTTTTCAAGACGGCGGCGGGAGCACAGGGGGTAGAGTGACGCAAACATATAAAAAATTCGCGACTACCGCCATTTTTGCAAGGTAAAACTTCCCCATTGATTGGAGTTTAACGATAAACCGGTAACCTGTGAAAGCGCATTTAGTGAGCGCTACGGGAAAAATATTAAAAATTTCAGTTGCGTTTTTTTTTACAGTTATTTGTAAAGAAAACTAGGGGGCAAAGCTAATTTCGGACGCGGCCGAAATTTGGATACCATTCGCTCTCTTTGGGGTTGAAATTAATGCACAAATAAAAAAGTTTTTCTTAAAGAACCTAATTTTGGGGGTTAGGTTCGTATGGCAGCCACATGACCCCATAGTCCGATTTGATCTAATCTTACATATGTTTTGTGTCATCCATAGAAATACATTCGTTTGGAATTTGTTTGAAATTGATGCACAAATAAAAAAGTTTTTCTTAGAAGAACCTAATTTGGGGAGTTGGGTTTGTATGGCAGCCCCATGACCCCATTGTCCGATTTTACCGATTCGAACATACAAACTGCCTGCAGCCAAAAGAAGCATTTGTGCAAAATTTCAGCGTCATAGCTTTTAAATTGACCGAGTAAAACGCGTCGCAACAGACAGACAGACGGACAGACAGACAGACGGACATCGCCCAATCGACTCCCCAAGTCATGCTGATCATATATGTATACTTTTTATATGGTCGGAGATGCTTCCTTCAATGCGTTACAATCTGCATGACAAAGTTAATATACCCTTTCACTCTGTGAGCGAAGGGTATAATAAAAAACCGCACCTCTTGCTGTCATTTTTCATCCACTGTGACTGCCAATCTTAATATTTCTCAAATTTTCTTTTGGCACTGCAACAGCAACAAAATGCTCTATTACCTATATGTATATGCCAACCCAAAAAATAACTGTTCCGTTTTAAGAGAAATGTGACCTTATGTGTGGAACCGAGATATCAAATTCATCGTTTCGTTGAATCTAAGTTCAAATAACTGTGCAGTAAAAAAATTGCACCGGGACCTTCCGGCAAGTATGTAATTTTAAAAGTGTGCGAATATTCTCTAGTTTTCAAAACAAAGTACCGTCCATTCCCATTCAAAAAATATGTAACAATGGATGGATTCGAACGATTTCAAGAAAACCTCAAGAAAATGTATTGACTCCACAAAACATATGCAAAAATTAACCCAGATATGCCTATGAAGCCGTGTGCAAAGTTCCAAAAGTATTTTTATGGTTTTATTGCTTATTTAGGGACACTTATTCCAAAACGTGCGAAAAAAAATAATTTTTTTTATTTAAAACTAGGTTTTCGGAGCCGTCCTATATATAGGACAGTAGGCACATAGGTAGCTATGCGGATACACTGTTTTGGTATGATTATCGACAAATTACTTAACGAAAATAGCAGTTTTCATCATCTTGGCCATGTTTTACGGACGAAATTTGTTTAGTGAGTGGTTTACTCATTATGTTCGCTATCTATGAGACACATATGACTCATGGCGTTAGTAACTTTGTCGTCTATGAGTCATATGTGCCTCATAAAATATAAAAATAATCAGTTATTTCATTTTGAAATAATCGTAGTAATTTTTACGATCCAGTGAACTGTTAGCTTCCAAACGCACTTTATTTCAATAATTTTGATAGTATATTTATGAAAATATAAGCATGTCCTTCAAGAAGAACCCTAACATTTGCAATTTTCTGAAATTGCCGATTTTCGGAATATTTTTTCTTTAATTAAACGACAAAAAATTGAAAAATTCCTCCAGTATCATCGTTTCCGTAACGCCCAAATCATGCCTAATGTCCTATATATAGGACACCTAAAAAAAATGGACACTTTTTTAGGTGTCCTATATATAGGACAGTAGGCATATCTGGGTAATGAAATTGAAATTGCCCACCAATTTCAACCAAACCTAATACAAATGTGTTTCTATTGAAGCCACAAAACATACGTAAAAATGGATGGAAAGAAGCCATGTGGTCATGGGGTTGCCCCCTTTTTGGTTTTTCTAAGAAGCATTTTAGACACAAGTCATAGGTACCCCCGAAAAACTTTTGGGCCGAGGAGAATGCACAGTATCGAAATTTCGGCCGCAACCGAAATTAACTTCGGTTTCGTTTTAGCATAAAAATAAATAAATGCGTGTTTTGCAAACTTGTAATGTAAATTAAAATAGCTAAAAATATCTAAAAATAGATTTTTTAATAAACCATAAATGCATTTATAAGAGAACAAAAAATCAGAAGAGTATCTATCTATCTGTATATATCTATTCGCATTTTCCGATTTTTATTTGCCGTTACATATATAACTCATCTAAAATGAAAATCTTTAAATCCTTTTCCCAATTTCCGTTTCTTTATAAATACACTACGACGACGACTATACGATCGAAACCGTGCTGTACGTATGGTAGAGCGATAATCTTCAAAAGTACGTAACGCGCGTACCCCCTGTACACTCCCAATAGGAAAAATAGAAGCGCTTCCTCACCCTTTCCAAATGTGCTTCGGGGGAAGCGCTTACACAGAAGCATATTTACGAATGGTGAGGAAGCACTTCGATCGTAATAGAAAAGCATCGACTATTTGCGACGATGGCAGCACACGTCAAATATACACCATTGTTCTAGATAATTTCACAACGTGAAAAGTGTACGTCATTCGACTTGTTGAACTTAAAGTGTTCAAGTCGTGTTTTTTGCAGCATACTCAGGATTAGGAAAAAGAAACGGATGAACATATTTTTCTAATAAATTTCGAAATTTCACTTATTTTTTATACAATGCATCACGTTCAGTTTTCACATTCAATCCTTGAAAAGCGCATTTCATTCACTTAAATGAGTGAAATGTGAAATTCTTTTGGAGCGCTTATAGCACACTGCTCCAGAAGTGCTTACCACTCACTTCTCTAGAAGCGCTTACCACTCACTTCTCTAGAAGCGCTTCTGGAGCGCATCTTAAGAAGCTGCTTACCTCCGGGGACATGCAATGTTAAAAAGTACACGGAGAGGAATGGAGATGGGAAGCGCTTCTCTGCTTCCAGAGAAGCGCTCCTTTTGCCCTTCTGAAGCGCTCTTTTTCCTATTGGGGTGTAACTGTTGTACTACTATATTGACACAAAAGCTGTACTCTATATAAGGATAAGAAAGTTTCCTTGTTTTACTTTTCGTATGACTGAGTTTTCTTATTTTTTTACTATGGGGGATTTTAAAGATATATTTTAAGTGAGTGACTTTTATAGTAAAAAAAAGGATGGAAAACTATTTTTGTTTTGTGTTATACTTTTTGTTGTTGTAAGTTTTCGTCCACTTTTGATTGTATTTTTTAAGAAGTGAAATGGAATAGTTCTCAATTCTGAGTGCCCATTTTAGCATCTGGTGTCCAAGATGATTTTTTCGCACCATATTTGTTCGTTTTAAGTGTTCGGATATTTGTGTAGGGAAAAAAAGTTTCATTGGAAAGAATTCAATTTCTATGATGAAATCAAATGAATTTGATCGGGCAGTAACTAATTTCGCAACTTTAAATGTACCAACTATTACGCTCTCACCACAAGTCAAAGTATGCATTTTCTCTCGCTTTGATTGCAAACGACTTCCTCATATATTTAAGGTTTTGATTAATTGTTCAATATTTTTAAAAATATTACATAAGACTACAATGTAAAAAAACCAAAAACAAATTTTAATTGCTATTCTAATACCTCTGACAAGAAAAAAAACATTTCTGAACTAATAACTCTATTTTCCACCTAGATATCATACAATTATCCCCTTGTTCCGTTGCGACGCTCGACAACAATACATGTGGTGCTAGAGCTAGGCTATACAAACCTCTCATAATCCTGGCAACATTATAAGGGTCACTTAGGGAAATTAAGCGTTTGGCTGAGCGTAAACTGTGAAAATGTTTCAGCACTATAACTTCATGCCTCCTGACCATTATTCGGGCCTAACACGAACACTCGTACATGTCCTTGCATACGAGTACGAACATCACAAGGCCTAGCCTACATCCTACTTGCATGCTCACAGGCTTCAGGCTAGAACCTACATATATGAGCAAACAAAACACTATACCCGGGCTGTGCATTTAGTCGGGGGCTGAAACTACTACTGTAAAATCACAGGCCGTATGCAAATTCCGAGAGCGAGAAAGCTTTTAGGATAATGACTGTAATTCTAATTTGCCCTCTTTCTCTCTATCTCTATCAACTACCTAAGGTTTTAGTGAATTCTAAAGTGAACACTCAGGACTTATACGTGCCGGTGCACGTTAAATGCATCACGAGAGAATGGGGCTGGCTGTCTAGTGTGTCGATGTGCGGAGGGATGAAGGATATCCAATGTTTCTTAATACTCTCTTATCCATACGTCTATTAAGTTGTTGGCGTCAAGTGATATTGAAGAAAATCGAGAATGGATGGATTGATTTAAGATGGTATCGTCTATTTGCTCGTACCTAGCAGGTTTCTGGAGTTTTTTGTTTTCCGAAATTACGCTTCGACTGGTTTAATTCAAAATTGAAAATTTGGTAATAACGAAAATCCATGTAAATTTCAAAAAATCGATTTCTGGTTAAGTATTAATTTTGACATTCCTCAGAGTTTTCGTTAAATTTTCACATCGATATTCGAGGAGTAAAATTTCATTTGTCGCTCCATTTTCTAACGAAAACCTAACAAACCTCTTACACCTTGCACTCCGATACTTCGTCCAACATATTTGTGGCAAGTCTATACAAGGATACGCACGACAACGTGATCACTTCTGCCAAAACTGCTGTACAAGGACACCGAAATAATTTGTCATCTCCGTTAAGTTGTAAAGTACCAAGCATCGGCTTCCAGAGAAGGTATGCACATGTACAGGTATGTCCTGGATTTTAACCTTTCTCCCAAAAGACCCATATGTTTTACGATTGGTTTTCGCTTCTCGTTCTAGACATTATCCTGTACCTATATAGACATTTTCGACGTCTATACAGGATAACGTGCTCCTTTCGAATGAAATTATTCATGAAAATGAGAAACTGTGCTACGACCAAGTACGGCGATTAGAAGGATCCGAAAATGAGAACGAAGGAAACTCAGGTTTTGTTTTCAAAGTGATTACGTGCCGGTGTCGATATACGATGTGCAAATTACGACCAACCTTACAGACAGCGACGCTGTTTCGTGCGAAAACGACCGACGTCGATTATTATTATCAGTGTTGTGTCGTTATGGTCGTTTGGCTTCTCACTCACGTAAGTACGTGTATATCTGCGAAAATGAATCTTACATCGACGAGTTAATATACGATACGTATTTTGGTGTACGTGGAGAGTTATGGTAAATTTCTATAATGAAAATTTTGGTGTATGTAGTCGTAGAACGAGTCTAGGATGAGCAGAAATGTGATTAGTTGTACCCAGGTGAAATGGCTATCTTATTAGTAAAATTCGTTGAAAGAGTGTGTACAAGAACAATTTCAGATAAAGCCACTAGAGCAGTACTTCCCAACCGGTGGGGCGCGCCCCCCTAGTGGGGCGTGACGGTTGGCGAAGGGGGGCGTGGGCTCAAGTCGAGTGTTTATGTGATGGATTATATTACAACGGCCATGAGCTGGTAAAATTCTTCAAATCATGAACAAAATTTCGAAATCGCTGCAACCACAATATATTAGTGAGAAGCCTCTGACCAAAGTCTGTTTGATGATGATCGCTGAAATTGTTTTAAGAATAAAGACCGAGGGAAAAACCTGAAGTGCCATACCTGTTAAACTGGAATGAAATTGAAATTATGCTTCATAAAATACATGTAGTCACTCATTGATTTCAATTTTGCTTGTTGACGCACCGCTGAGCCAAAAAAATGGACCTCGCCAGGGAAAATGAGTTTTTGGTCTAAAACCGGATCTTCAGGCAACATTTTCAGCGCGCAATAATCGTCTTATCAATTCTTGACTCAATGTAGGGCCAAATCTAGCTCTCCGGCAATATCCAATTCAGCTATGGCCGCTACGGTTGCTACGTTTTCTTCACTTCGTATCAGTAAAACTCAAACGTTGCCATGGTGTGACAAATCGCCCGCTTGATCGTCTTGATATATATAACCATTTTCAGGACAAAAACACAATTTTTTCAACACACAACACAAATTAACTATATGTACATACATCAAATAAAATTTACAATTTCGCAAATGAAATTAACGCTTTTACAAGTCAAATTCATCATTCAGCAAATCACTTGCCATTATCAAATCGTTAATTTGTCTTGTTAAAGCGTGAATTTCATTTGAGAGATCGTTAATTTGACTTGTTAAAGCGTTAATTTAATTTGTGAATCGGTAATTTCATTTGATGTATAGTTAATTTGTTTTGAGAAAGTGGTGAATTTGTCATGAAAATGGTATAGTTTAATTGTGGAATCAATTCAATATTCAAATGAGCTAAATGTAAGCTTTGGAACTGCTAATTTAAATTGCGAAAATAGTATCCAAGCTGATATGGTTAGTCCAAAGTTTGTATGAGATTTTTTCAATGATACAAATGTCTCTTATCATTTGTCAACGTGGCGAATTCTTAACAAAAGAAATAGAATGAGCTGGAAATGCCTTCTTCCGTTTTTGAGCGAAATTTTCGTTGGGGGCGCCAGATTCTGCTAACCTTACAAGGGGGGCATGTACTGAAAAAGGTTGGGAACCCCTGCACTAGAGAATAAAATATTGACGAAGCTGGAATTTTATATTTAGCCATGGATCGAGTCGACGCGATTAAGTGGCATATCCCTTTGCTGTATTACATCACTGATGAAGAAAAAAGTCTTCGAACTTCTAAGTGACATGTTGCCAAATAGATCCGCTGAATAGGAATGGTACCCGCCGTCGTTTTTCATCTGTTAGTTACCCTAACCAAACATGGGATGACTGGATGTTCAATTATTCGCCAAGTCGATTATTATTGCTAGTACTATGTACACTAGCCGGCATATGTATTTTGACATCTGGTACTCTCGAGCCAAGATACTGATTTTGTTTAACTAGAGCGAATAACGGTAAATTTCTTATAAGGAAATCAAAGTACATTACAACAGCAATAAATATGCTCGATATTTTTCCTGTCCATTTTAGCACACTCTTGCTATAAACAAGAGAACTGATTGGTGCAAAATTTTGATGCGACATAAGTATTTTGACAATGTTTAAATCTTTGATTGTACACCAATTTCTCTGGAAAAAAATGGATAAAACATAATTTTATGAATGATTTGTGTTTTTATTTTGAATTCCAAGCAGAAAATTTCTCCAGTGGCTTGAAACATTGGAAAAAAATCAGAAATTCGAAGTTTGGTTTAAGCCTCCGTAGAGGCAAACTTCAACCCTGGTTTAAAGGTTGGAGACGCTGCAATTGAATTTAATTTCATAAGGTAGACTGTTCATTATTAAACACCAGAATTGAATAAGAGAAAAGAAATAGAAAACTATTCCATGCATCACAGAAATTGGAGGTGTATATCGAATCATTACCGAAAAATCTTCCAAATATTTAGGGAAAATGTCCTAATTAAACCAAAGGATATTATGAATATGAAGAATGTGCCATCGGAGGCAGAGATAATAACGACCACCTTCGGTCTAGAACTAAAAAAGGCAAATTGCATGCATACGCAGGTGAAGTGAAACCAAAGAAAGATTTAAAAACCATACCAAAAGCAAACCTCTGTTAGTAAAGAAAAAGTTCAAGCTACTGCAACTTTCGGAAAAAGCTTTTTCGGTTAATATTCGTTATTTTTACATTATTACAAAAAAAAGTCAATATTTAAAGAAAATGCCCAGTTTAGGTGGAAAAACGGATACGTGGTTATCAAAATTATTACCACAGTGGATGCTCTCTCATGATTCAGGGATATTTTGCTTACAATGGCCTAGGCTGCTTAAGTTCAAATCACTGTTTCCATGGCCAAAGCTTCTTTTGGTCGTCAATGAATCGTCGGAAGTTATATTCGTTTTTGTTTTGTGGCACAATTTGGTTTAAATTTAACTTCTTTCTCAGAGTTCTTCATCGTGGCTCACTCACCACTCGGGGTTCACATTCGCTTTCTTTCACAAAGCGCCAAGATTTGTTTTATTTTGTTTTAAAACATTTTTTTGTTTGGTAATAAACAGTTTACCGTATAAAATAAAATTCAATAGTAGCGTATTCAATGTGTAAACCAGGACTAAGGCTTGCATCAATCGATGATCAAACCAATCTTCGAAATTCTGATTTTTGTTTATGTTTCGAGCCACTGGTGATATTTTTTATTTGAAAATTAATATGGGGAACTCAAAAATTAATAAAAATATGTTGTGTGCATCAGTTCTTGCGAAAAAATGGGTGCAATCAAAGAGTTAAATGTTGTCAAAATACTTATGGCACACCAGAATTACGCCTCCATCTTTTCTCTTTTCTATAGCATGAGAGTCCGAAAGAGGACAGGAAAAATATTAAGCCTATTTATTGCTTTCGATATGTACTGTAATTTTGATAAACGAAATTAACCGTTATTGGCTTTAGTTAAACAAAACCAGTGTTAAGGCTGGAGGGTATAAGATGTCAAAATACATATGCCGACCAGTGTAGGTGGGTATTTTATAAAATACACAAAGCTTCCTCAACCAACTTGGCTATACGCTTGTCGAACCTCTTCTAAGAAGGAGTAAATCGAGGGGCAATATTCGTCGAAGCACGAAAATACTGACGACATTTTGCGGGCATTGTTCAGATTGACCCCCCCCCCCCCATGAGGTCTGATGCCCCAGGCCCCCCATTGGATAATAATTTCATAATTTGTTTCCTGGCTAAAAGATATGGATGAAAATTCTACTATAATGGCATAGTGATGGCAAGAATTATTAAAAAGGTTCTCAGCTTCCGACGTTGCTGTAACAACTACTTCATTATAACAGTTGGTGAAGATCATATCTAACCATCTACCATTTTGGTTGGGGTTGGACGAAACCTGCTGTAAGTCATTACCATAGAAAGTACTGATGATGTTAAAGTCGGTATTATCTAGCAGATTTACAGGAAGGAGCAGGTCATCATTCTCATCTACGATGAATCTTGACGATTGTAATCACCAAAGACTATAATTCTGTCATCATCATTCATGTTAGCAAGGATACAGGAGATGACATTACAAAGATCATTATAAGACTCTTCAGCGGAACAGGGAGGTATGTAGACAACACCAACATAGAGGTAATGTTTCTAAAAGGGGATTTTAATAAACGTGAGCTGAAATATAGGGTTGTGCTCAGTTGGCACTAGTTCACTAGGAATAGAGTTGTGTACAGCAATAAGAACACCACCTCCCCTAGATAGACCTGTGAGTTGATAGTTACGGTCAGTTCTATGAATGGTCCAGTCGGAATAAAGAATTTCCTTATTTTTAAAATTGTCATTCAGCCAGGTTTCGGAGAGAGCAAATACATTAAATTGGCAGGACTTAGCGTCAAGGAACAGTTTATTGGTTTTACCTCTCATACCGCTGCAATTGTGGTAGAGGAATCTAGGTGTGTACCGGTGTGATTTATGGTTAGGAATAATATTTCTTCATGTCATCACGAGATCTTTGCAGCCGAGAAATATAATTTGCGCTAACGAAGGAGCGATACGTTTCCAGATCACGTTTAACCTGCTCTTGGGGCACACCAAGTTTTTCGTGATATTGGTTAAAGAAATACCGTAAAGAATTCACCTCAATGGGTAACCCTTCTTGCTGTATCAAAACTTTAAGATTAGTTTTGGTTTTACCGTCGATGCATGTAGTTTCAGGTGCGTCGTGTAAATATGATAGGAAGAGACGGACACTGTCATAGATCTTATGGTCCCTGAATCTAGATAGTAAATATCTGCACTCAAGGTTATCATTAGAGTTTTTAGTAAGTCTAACAACAGGAGGAACAAGTGGATCAAGAAAGTTGCTAGCCGTTGGTGGATCAACCGATATATTCGGCACGTGGATTGAACCAGAGGTTGATGGAATTTGGGGAGAACCTCGAACGAAATTAGTATATTTGGTAGCAACCATTGGGCCGCTTACTTCTAATTGCGTTTGTGAAATAACCGGTTCAACAAAGCCAAAGCAAAGGGAGCTACATTGTTAGCATTATTATTAGAAGGAGTGATATTTAAGTTAGAAGGCGGATTATCAACTAGAATACAGGATGTGTTAGCGTGGGCCTCTTTTCTTTTCAGCTTAGGTGGAACCATCGATTTAATTTTATTATTATTATTTGTTTTGGAAGGGGTAAAAGCAACATGCTTATGGGATGCGTTTGATGTGGACTCTTTAAATTGACCTATGGTAGGGTGTGAGGTGGCAGGAGGTGGAATTCGGGAAAGATGAGAGGAATTGTGTGAGGGGTGACTTACTGTGTATGGCTTATAATTATTATTATTGTGACGTTGTTGATCAGAGGATGCACTCGCTTTAGTTGATTTGCTCCTCCATATTGAGAAAGCCATTCCGCTCCAAGTGTATGCCCCGCTTCCATTCGCTTCATGCTTACATAGCAACCAAGCATACTGTGAGGGTACATTCAATTTGAAACTTCCGTTGGATTTGCGACCATAACGAAGACGGCGGGGGGATCGTTCACACGTGCAACCTTTGATGTGAAGTTTGGTGAATTTTGGTTGATTGGAATATGAGTAGTTCTATTTGTCTGACTGAAGTGATTTTCATAAGCTGCCAATTTTTGCTCGAGACTGGAGATGACTTTCGCAATGTTACGAACGTCAATGGTGTTAGAGATGGCATTCGTCAATCCGTCGAAGCACCTTGCCATTTCAGAAAAGCTATCGATACTAGCTTTGGATTGCGCGTGATGTTTAGCCAGCAGATTGTCCTTGTCTGAATTGATATTGTCAATATGGTCGATAATCTTCTCGAATATGTAACGGAGCATATTTTTTGTATTCTGGCAGTCGGAGCAAATAAAATGTTCTGCTAGATAGGGCGAGAACCAATCTCGGGGAGCATCCAAGCACGCTCCTTGCAGTTTCCGTTGACAAAAACCTTTGCACACAACAAAATTTGTCTTGTTATCAAACGCGGTACAATTCTGAAGGGAGCACTTATGACTCATTGTTATAATAGATTATAGGTTCACTAGTCGCGCACTTAACAATTGATTACAATGCACAATAAACACAGTAGAAATTTCATCAACAGTATAATTACTAATCGGGTCAGTGTTATTATGTAAAAATTCAGAATGGAATAGGTAAATGATCGATATTTAAACTTTGTTTATGAAATAAATGGGTCACTGGAGAATATACAATAAAACATGATTATAACACAGTTATTTTATAATGTAATTTCAAGGGGGAAAGGGTTCACTGTTAAACTGAATTGCACTAAATTAGGCATAGTGGGAAAACACGTCCGAACTGGTTGACGGTTGGATTTTTGATTAGGTGATTTAAGAAAAACTATTAAGCTTAGCTACAAAATGTTGATGTACTTATCTTTTCTAATTAGTATTAAATACGTTTTGACTAATAAAAATACAATTTTGTAAAAATATTAGTTTTTATATCAATTTATTTGTAATAAGCTCAAATTTGACACCAACTCATTTTTCCTTCCACATACTGAAAACTGCTGTCCGAAATCCACTTTTTTTATATACCATTTAATCAAGAGGCTTCACAGTTATTTCTAGTTCAAACAAATGTGCCAAAAAAGCAAAAATTTCAGTTTTAGAGCGATTTTTGCCTTAGGGTCTGTCAGACCCCACTGAACCATTTACGTATGTAAAATTTACCTGAACCATCCGAGGGTTAATAAACAAACCGCTTATCCAATTTAAGTGCGGTTAGCATTTTTATTCAAGAAGATATTTATGTTTGAGTCGTGAAAGAAAGTGATTTAAAAAAAAAATGCAAACGTATGTGACAGCTAAAGGGTATGTTCGTTCCAACTTTTTTTTTTGCTGGAAATCACGTGTGGAATCAAATTCTAGAGCTTTTATGCATTCGTTTCCAGACACTCTGTGTAAAAAATTTAGTTGTTTGGTCTCTGGTCTGTGTTCAAATTGTATTTCTTCGCAACTGGATTCGGATTGAGATGAAGTTGTCCTCCACTACACTTCCTAGTCATTTTTATACCCTTCGCTCGAGGAGTGAAAGGGCATATTAAGTTTGTCATGAAGTTTGTAACGCATTAAAGGGAGCTTCTCCGACTATACAGGGTGTCCGGAAACTGCCGCATAAACGCACCGGATTATGATTCCTCAGTTGATTTCCAGCAAAAAAGTTGTACTGAACATACCCCCTCAGCTTAACCCTTTGGCTGCCACAGGAATTTAAAGATTTTTGAAAAAATCATTTTCTTGCACGACTTAAAGCCTAATATCTCCAAAGCTAGACCAGCTAAGATAATGAAATAAGATGATTTTTACAGCCAACAAATTTACATGTAAAATAAAACTAACCACCCTAAAATCGGATAAGAGGTTTGGTTTTAACAGAACTTCAAAGTCAAATTTGCGTGATTTGACCCAAAAACAATCTTTTTTTCCATCTCAATTTTCTCCAACTTCTGGCAAGGTGAGGTGCTTGTACGATTCTTTTGAAAATTGGCGCATGGTCTTACGATCATATCCTTCTTACATCATTTTGATCTAGCTCCATTACTTTTAACAGTTTTTGTACGTTAAGTGTATAAAACTAGGGTTAATTTTAGCTTGAATTCAATACAATTCAATTCACACTATGCCCATAAAGATTTGCAATTGGTGAAATCTATTCAAAGTATGTCGAAATCGAGCCAAAATTAACCCTAGTTTTCTGCACTTAAGGTACTAAAACTGTTAGAAATAATGGAGCTAGTATATTTTAAACGAGGCTAATTTCAGGTGCGGCCGAAATTTGGATACCCTTCGCTCTCCTCCTACGACTTTATTTTACCCCTCCCATCGCATTCTTTTCATTCTGTCTTCAAAAAAGTTCCATTGCGTCGACAAAACAATATTTGTGTTTTTTACTCAGAAAATTTTGTTGGGGGATGCGGGAGCATGGCAATATAGTACGATTCCATTTGTTTTGTCCTTTTTTGTTGCTTCGATAAAGACACAGTAATTCAAGGTTTTGTGAAATTGGTGTACAAATGTTTCGTAGAAGAACCAAAATGGGGGGTGTTTGTATGGCAGCCCCATTACCCCATGGTCCGATTTTATCCATTCTAAAATATGTTTTGCGTCATCAATAGAAACACATCTGTCTGAAATTTAGTTGAAATTGGTGCACAAATAAAAAAGTTTTTTTTTTTTGAAAAACCTTATCTGGGGGGTTCGGTTTGTATGGCAACCTTATCACCCCATGGTCAGATTTTATCCATTCTTAAATATGTTTTTTGTGTTATCAATAGAAACACATTTGGTTGAAATTGGTGCAGAAATGAAAAATGTTTTCTTATAAGAACCTAATCTGGGGAGTTGGGTTTGTCTGGCAACCCAATGACCCCATTGTCCGATTTCACCGATTCAAACATACAAACCGCCTGCAGCAAAAAGAAGCATTTGTGCAAAATTTCAGCTTCATACCTTTTAAATTCTCCGAGTAAAACGCGTCGCAACAGAAGGACAGACAGACGGACATCGCCCAATCGACTCCCCAAGTCATGCCAATCATATATGTATACTTTTATTTTTTTTTCTCCATCACATTTTGCAATCTCAAATCTCCTAATGACTACATTAAATCTAGAATGAATTTGTTCGCTTTTTAACGATAAACTTCTTACTCCTGATTACATTCAATTCGGTTACGATTACTCTCGGGATCATCTCGAAAGCAAAACCTTAGAGTGTCACTAATTCCATATTCAAAATACTAGGCGAAACGAGGGATTACAGTATCTACTTATATCAAAACCTCGAATATAAAAGGCCTGAAAAGAACGAGCATACATCATACATCTTCGGGACTGCAGCAATGTGCAGATGCCAGTTTCTTAGTTTTCCTTTCTCGGAATATCCGAGTCACTGGGACTGAAATTTTTCGATTTTATAAGAAAACCTGATGTTTTGAGACTAGGCGCCAACTGATGACGTCCTATGCGTTCCAGAGCTCAAACCGCCATTTTTACGCTGTAAAATATAGCTGCTCATCATTGTACAATAGTAAGTAGAACAATTTACCGTGATCATCGTTTGGGGGGGGGGGGCCTTTGGCTACTCCCATGCCAACGTCCTGTATAATGAGTTTTCAGTGAAGGCGGCCATAACTTACACAAATCGCGTTACTGCCACCATGATGAGGCTCCTGTAATAGTTCTTAGGAAGCCTTAAACTAAATATGAGTATTTGAAAAAAAAACATATTTTGCGCCTTCCGATTGAAAATATTTTCGATTTTGAATCGACGGATGATCCAACAATTTTCAGCCACAATTGATTTTGATCGCCTCACTTGTGTTAATTATGGGAAACTTCGAGAGACTTTTGCTGCGTGTTGTCCATCAAGGGTCCACTGTTAGCCCTTTAGGCAGAAATTACAAGGGAGGATTTATAATAATGTGTGTTTTAGATCTGTTTAGAGTATACATGTAAGCTCATACCTCAAACCTCATACTCCAAAACCTGAACTGTAATAGTGGTTTTCAAGCTAGAGCTAATCTCAATCTTTCCCACGCATATTTCGGTGTAGGCTGTAAAATGTCTTTGTCGCTTAAAGCTTAAACCTCGACGACGGATAAAAACATGTTGTGTGTGTGGTGTCAAAACCCAATATTTTCTTTGACTTGACTTAGGTTATAATTTAATCTGATTCTGTAAAGAATCAAGAAATAATTTTCCTTATTCTTCCTTTTTTCTTTTAATTTTCTTATAGCGCGTAACACCTCAAGTACCTTCTCAATTACAAATCATGCAAATAATTTCTCGATAATTAATTAAAACGGAATGTGACTCTTATAAGAAATCGACACATAAACACAATGATGCAAATTTCCAAATAAGCTAATTCCTCTCAAAACCGAATTACTTTCGACCGTCTGAGTTCCATTGTGGTCCTTTCAATTATTTCACTCTCCTTTCATCTGCATCCACTGGAATAATAATCAATCGAGTCATTTTCCACTCAATTCAACTATTGAAAAATTATATTAAACCTGAAGCCCGTATATTCGAATACGACTATAGCCCTGAACTGTCATGATTGAATTTACAAGAAACGATAGCGTTACGAAATAAACGAAGGACCTGTTCCCGCACACAAAGAGCATCGGTCTCTTCGAATCGTCAGTTCCGACCACAAGTAGTATAGTCTCGTCTGCACTACTACTGTTCACAGTCAAATAGATTACCGACCGTATATCCTTTACCTATGTACCTGCTTCACGGAGAGTTCAGGAATTGAAATCTGTCTGCGCTATTTGATTATATCAATTTGCAAGGACAATTTGTACGGATGCGATTCGATTGGAGTTTTGAAGTCGAACGCCAATGACCGTACTGAGTTTAGTAATAGGAAAAAGACGAACGTTTTCTACAAACAAGGAGACAATTGCCTAGGTAAGGAGTAAGGTACGGGTATGGCTCCGGGCGTACAGCTACAGCTGGTTTGCAGGTTATGGTCGATCGTTGTCGAGTGCACACTTTTATGACATGAGGTCCTTATGCAATGTGCCGGTACTTTGAAGGGCTCTTCACCGAGTCGTTGAAACATGTCTTGCGGCAGGGAGATGTATATTACAAGAGTTAGTCAACAAGCGGAAAAGTTCTAGAGGTTTTTGTGATTGGAAAAGTTTATTTTTTGGGGTTCTATAGGAGTTGTATCTTTTCAGACAGAGAGAAATTGATGGATTTATTAAATTGTTGATATGACACAGTTCGTTTATTGATTTACCTTACGAACTTTTTTTCCAGACAATTCACAAATATTTGTTCCGATCATTGTCTTAGACAAGAGTCTCATCTTCTGTCTATTTCTATCGCCATCCTAGTAATCATGAAGTGCACTTGAAAACTATCGAGGAAATTCTTGCAATCTCTTCAATCGATGGCTCCGCAGGCTCCTCGGTAAAAATAAAGCACCACACCGTCAAACACCATTTTAACTAAAATGACGAACCGAAGCCGTTTTTTAGCCAACCCTACCGCGTGAACTTTCTATGCTCATAGCAGCTTATGCTTGCGATCCGAAGGAGATAAAAACGAGCGTGTAGGGAAATTGAATCTCAGAAGCAGAAGGAATGGCAAATTTAAATTGCGAGCAGTGGATATTACGTCTGACTGTACTCGTAGGTATATGCGAGTATGTATAGGTATGTACAGAATAAAATGCGAGTGCATACATAGATAATGTGATTCCTGACGCTGGAATTCGTCGTCTTATCCTTCTTCCGTTTTTTGTGTGACCGGTTCGAGTGTAGAAATAGGAAATTGAATTTAATATTTTATGAGTCGTCGTCTAAGAAAAGTGCATCCTTTGGGAAATATATGGGAATGAAAGCACGTGATATTGATTTGCATGCATGCTCACGTGTACGAGTCGAACGCGGGGATGGGAGGTTGAATTATCGAAAATAATTTGTTTGATGCATTTCTTTGGGGTTTTCTAATAACTATTTGCGTTCAATTTCAATAGAAATTGGAAAATGGAAGAGAAATATTGAATTTGAACTAGCATTTGGATGTCATTTTGTCGGAAGAATAACATTGCATCGGGATGCAATGATTAAACTCTGCAGAAGTTAATTTAATAGTAGAAAAACAAACCACCACAGGCATGACTATAATACGAAAATTTGCGCCTACCCGATGTAAGTATCCTTATAGTCTCCACTAGGGCTAAAAAAGCATAATAGGTCTACCAACTTTTTACATTAGTATATGTATGCAGACAAAACCTCAATCTGCAGAGCACAACATCATGTCCTTTCGTACATTTAGGCTTAAGCAAGGCACCTAACCGCTCTTTATGCTCAGCGCAAAACAACAAATTTTCTCCTAACGTCTAATGAATGCAAATAAATAAGAGTAACCCCACAACATAACACGGGATCTCTGTCTCGTAAAACCAAACGTGAAAGTTCAGTTGAATTTAAATAATAAATGACCTTTTTGGCGAATCCTCCTATATCCTGCCGACTAGTCGAAACTTCGCATCGCCTGAAAAAAAGAAAAGAACTTTCTGAATACCTCCACCGACAAAGTGCATTGCTATATAAAAGCTCGAAAAATTACCACACCGAAAACAAATAAAAAGGCACGAAAAACGCATGAAAAATTAATGCAATCAGCCATAGGTCTGCGAATAGTAGTTGTTAACCTACTACTTGGCTCTTCGCTTAAATGAACGACCGAAACTATGGCCCAAAGTTTATGAGCCTTATCAGCACCGTCCACATCATTGACAAGCTTCGAGAAAGTTTCCAGTTTCGTTTACGGTCATCGTAACCCGGTGAACATTGCATGCCTGCCATTCATGCGACGACTTTTTCGTTACACGGCTATTTTATTTATAGCTTTAGCGCTCAGGTGTCCTAGTCCTGCTCCTGAGATGTAACCCGGTGTGTGCTGTTTATGTGACGAAGGTCATAACTTGCCGTTTAAGTTTTCATGTTAACTACTCGCCAAAACATAAATATGAGTTGTTGAAAGTGGAACAGGATCTCTGTGTATGTTTGTACGTTTGTACCAATGTAAATTACTAGTGAAATTTGTGTGAAATGTCCCTCCAGTGGCCATGGACGGATGCGAATATTTCTCATCTTTGGCTATAGTGGAGCGCATAAAGGTTTTCTTAAGGATATCATTATGATGTATACATGACCGGGAAAATGTGCTAAACACGATCACGTATGCAAAATGTCGGGATATAAAAATTGTTCGTGTCA
This sequence comes from Microchrysa polita, assembly GCA_949715475.1. Taxonomy (NCBI): domain Eukaryota; kingdom Metazoa; phylum Arthropoda; class Insecta; order Diptera; family Stratiomyidae; genus Microchrysa; species Microchrysa polita. Next base: position 20,253,070 of record OX454420.1, read on the forward strand.
ATGACATTGGGTGAGTTTTTTCTTCATGTAGCTTATTATTAATAAAATGTTATTAGAAGCTGTAATTTCGCTCAAATTCTACGCTACCAAAAAAAGTATGTATAAGTTATTCAGTACCAGGCCGAAAGTTGTATAAGAATGAGGCTTTGCAAAATTCCCGAGGCTTCAAAAATGGATTGGTGCATCCAAGTGAAATTATTCTTAAGCAGGGTCGAACATAGGAAAATATTTAGGGAGGGGTTTTAGGAACAGGTTAATGTTGGCCATGGCCCATGGAGTTAAGCGCGAGTTGATTGTATATTACATCTTCTAAGCGTGACCGAAATCACTAAGGATTTGTGTTCGTAACGACTCATGGGATGATCGCTCAGCGATGGGAGTGTAACCAGTGGCGGAACAACTTCACTCGGGGCCCTCCCGCCAACTTCTTGAGTGGGCCCCCCTACACTGAAAAAAAGCAGAGTGAAATCAATCGAAAACACTCTGGAAGGTCGATCGAGACTTTTCAGTCATCAGTCACAGTCATTTGCCATACAAGTTGACAGATTGTCAGTTAATTGATTGACTGACAATCTGTCAATTAAGTGTCGATCAACCTAAAAACAACATGATTTGAAACATGATTTTGACGTTACAGTGTTTCTACTAAAATTAAGACCGTCGTACTCAAAATAACTTTGCAAAGATCTTCTTCGTTCCAGTTGTAACGTTTAAATTAATGATTTCGTCAATGGTTTTTTTTTTTTTTTTAATAAAAACGCTCACGCAGCACAGCATTGACATCTATAGGTTTGGTGATATTTAAGCATGATAAATTACCTGTGCCTTCAATGGGATTCGATCCCGCGAACCTATGATTTGCAGACGAGCGCCCTATCTAACCTAATGCCGCACACACACGGTCAATCCTAATACTTTTTTTGATAATGTTCTGCCAAAATTGAGGAAAATTGATGAATTTGACAGAACGAAGAATTAAAAAAATAGTTTTACCTTCAAATTTAAGTGTGTTCTAATTTAAATCTTTAAATTTTAAGACCGTTTGTACTTAACGCTCAGCTCATTTCGCCGGGAAAAATTGATCGAATTCTGGTTACATTACTCTCCACTAGAAGGCACTCAGTGTTTGTGATACGTATCATATCTAGTATCTAGTTAGCTCAAAATCTCGATACTCCTTAACGAAGTAATCATATATTGGAGTATATGGCGGGAAAACAAACTCGAAAATTATGAAGAAATATATTTTGGAAATAATATAACGCAGATTAATGATCATCTACATGTTTTTATATGATTTTTGAATGAATGTCATTTGGCATTAGTGTTACATTGCATTGACACACCACCTTTGCCGCTAACTTGTGTATGCCTTCTGGTGGAGGAAAATGTAAGTAGAATTCGTATCAAAATTTTGGTTGGCTCACTTGTTCGTGAATACACTCAGTTAGAGTAAATAGCGCAGCCATGCCAGGAGCAAATTATTTTGGTGAAAATTTGAGGATCCGTTGAACTTTCAAAGATTTTAGGACAATACTAAATTTGTTTATCTAAGGGGCCTGGTGAAAGAGGAGCAATAAATTTGGCATTTGTTTTGACTTCGAAAAGTCTATATCTCTTCTTGTCTTCAAAAATATCTACGTCGGAGTGTTCGCATTCGTGCTGTTTTCATGGTTCCAGAAATCTTTCATATAGCTTTTGGGCCCCTAAATCTCGTGGGCCCCCCCCGCCACGCGGGCCCTGCGGGCCCTTATGCGCCGCCCCTGAGTGTAACATCAAATTCCGAGCCCTGTTTGCATAGTTCATTCCTTGCATTTGCATCATCCTGAACGAGCATATCTGTATAGAAAATTCACGCATGCTCAGAGGCGGTGCTTTAAATGCGATAGTTGAGTGATAATTGAGCGATCATCACATGAATCGTCTCTACGACCTTAAGAAATTTATTTACGAGTTACAGATAACCAATTATTTACATTTTCATAAACTTAGTTCACTCCATCTACTCCAGCGGTTCCACATCTTTTTCAGTGTGTAACTCCTTTACAAGGTCAAGCCAAAAGAATTATTTTTCGTTTTGACGTAGGCGTAAGTCAAAATTTAGATTTTGCTGGCAACTTTGAGATTATTCCCTCAGACTTCCAACGATTAGCTTTGCGATTTTTGGTTGTCATTGCAAAAGCCTGGAACTCGGCGAGACCAGCCCAGGGGTTCCGCGAAAAAATAGTGAAATTGTGATGTTCTGAAAATTTCAATAAAATTGTAAACACAAATAAATTCTGAAATTATTGCCATCCGTTTTCGCATTAACTGTAGTTGGCAGTTTTAAGGAGTTTGTGTATAAATACATGAGAGACATCTATTATATCTCTCATGTATTTATACACAAGCACAACACCGACACACTATAGTAAAACCGTTGTATAGGGTGTTTTTTTTAGACTTGTGGTTTTCAATCTGGCATAACTTTTTTCGGAGTTGGGTTTTTTGACAGCTGTTACTTGATTTATGCTCAGTTTAGTTTGCAATTTCATAATAAATAGACTTACTCCGGAAGAACGTTTGCAAATCGTGCCCAAAACGAGATGACCACCGATCCCCATTTTCACAAGAAAATTTTGTTTATAGTGATGAAGCTCACTTTTGGTCTAATGGGTATGTTAATAAACAAAATTGTCGCGTTTGGAGTGATGATTATCCACAAGCCATTGTTGAGACGCCGTTACATCCTCAAAAAGTCACTGTTTGGTGTGCTCTATGGGCAGAGGGAATCATTGGTCCATATTTCTTCAAAAATTAAGCCGGCCATAATGTTACAGTCAATGGGGAACGCTATAGAGCCATGGTTAATGACTTTTTCGTGCCTGATTTGGAGGATGTTGATGTTGGTTCCAACAAAGCCGCGCTGAATGCCATACAGCCAATGAAACAATCAATTTATTGAAGGGAACTTTTGGTGAGCGCATTATCTCGCGTCGTGGGCCTGTGGCATGCTCTCCAAGATCGTGCGATCTAACACCGCTGGACTATTTTTTATGAGTTTATGTGAAGTCGCTTTTCTACGCAGATAAGCCCGAAACGATTGATGCCTTGAAAGAGAATATTCGGCGCGTTATTGCTGACAAACGGCCCTAATTGCTGAAAAAAGTGGTCGAAAATTGGGCCTCTCGGCTGGAATTTATTCGAGCCAGCCGCGGTGGCAACTTGCTCGAAATCATTTTAAAACATAATTGCAAACCCTTATCTATATAATAAAGCTAAATTCGTGGCCATGTCATTAAATCATATGCGTTTTATTTCTTCTTGAAAACCACAAGTCTAAGAAAAAACACCCTTTACATAGTTTACTTGCTCGTTCTATTAGAGTGTTTCATGGCATACCTTCAGAATGAAAGTTGGCATTGTGGAATATTCGGCAAGCATTTTTGATTTTTTCACGTTGGTCAATTCAAGGTAACGACGAAAATATTTTGACGTATACTGATAAAATAAATGCCATGAAAGGCAAACTATTACTTTCGAAGAGGCATGTTGCAGAGGGAAATCTGGAAATGTTTCCGTCCCTCAATACCGCAAGTGATAAAATCAAAAATCATTTTTGGGTTCCGCAAACGAATTCGACGATCTCAGGGGTTCCGCATATTCAAAAAGTTTGGGAAGTTTACTAGGAGCAGCATGCCCGTACTTTCGGCATCCCTCGTGATGTCCACGTTTACTCCTTTCAGAGTGTTGATAGAGATACAACCATTTTTTCTCGTACTTTGTGCAGTCTAGCCGGTTTGGTAGTACTGTTGACACTGTTGCAAAAGATTGCCCAGCTTCGCCTTTTAGCGTCTCAGAGCTTTTTCTTGTATTCCGTGAGGGTGGAGCGATACAGGACCCAGTCTCCGTTGTGCTTGACCCTGTTAAACAGCTACTCACCATTTTTCTGAGGGGATTTTGCTTCTGGTTCCACCACGGAACACACTTCTTTTGTTTAACAACCCTTAGAGGGGCAGTTTTATTCATATGAGGATACAGTTGCCCTGGTGGTTTTGTCGAGTCGAGTCTTTCGAGACTGAGTCATCCATTCTTGTCCATGTCTTCTTGCTATAGATGTTGATTCAGTGTCTCGATATATCCGGACTAGTTAGTATTTTGTGGAATTCTACTCTCAATTGTTGCAGAATCTGCAAAGATTAGATCGAATCGCATATTCACATAACCGGAGAAAGAAGGCTCGTCCAATACATGCCAGTTACGAATCCGTTCCGCTACTAAGCTACTACACAGATTTATATCAAGTACTTCCTGCCTTACTCTGGTTACGAACGTAGGCTGACATTTTCTGTTAAGGATACAGAGATAAAGAGAAGCAATTAGTTCTAAAAGGTACTCACCTCTTCTATTTATGTCTATGCCCCAAAGTATGTGATGTGTATTGACATCACAGCCCAGCAGTAAGCCTTTTCCGTTTGCTTTGCAGTGGAAGAACAATTTTTAGAGCTCCCCAGCTGGAATGTCCGTGTCACCAGGTTAGTAGTCAGATACCACGAACAGGTTATGGTTGCCTTCGCTAGTGGTGCAGATTTCGATGGCTACTAGGCCACACTTTGAGTGATTTCTGAAAGACAATCGTAATCAATGCGTTTTCTAACTACGACACAGGATCTAGTCCTTGTCTTATACCCCATTCGTATTATTAACGCTTAGTCCTTTGACGATCATGTCAAACTGCCACCGTTCCTGGATAAGAGCTTTGCTGATACCATGCCTGATGAACCGCGCCGAAATTACATCTATGGCGTCGTGCAGATTGCACTGCAACACACCAATGCTCGCGTTATTCGTCTGCATCACAGCTGTCCTTCGTCGTCCCATCCCTAGGATTGGGAGTGAGTACATCGTCTGCCTCTTGCATAGGCTCCGGTAAGTCGGAGAGAGTGTGGTGCTAGATGCATCGGCTCCGGTGAATCAGAGAAGTCTTGTTGTTGTGGTTCCTCCTCACAGGCGCTCGTAGACTCAGCTCCATAACTAGGCATGTTGCTGTCGACATCGGTAGAGCCAGTATTGCTCTCCATCACACTTCCCTGGATGCTGGTTTGCTTTGTTGCGTCTTCTTTATAAGCGCCCTTCCAGTTTTTTGAGTTGACCTCCGTCTTTAAGAAGGGAAAAGATTCCTGGAAATTGCGCCTATCGATGCTCTTCATGGACATTGGGTAAACAGCTACAATCAATGTGACGCCATCTGATTAGCCTCCACTCACTGGTGCACGGCCCCTTATTTTGCCTGCAAAAAGTTAATCGCACTCGGACTGCATCATGGACATTTGCTCTGGAGTTAGCAAGTCCTCTATCAACAGGATCCCGAAGGCCTCCCGGTGTAATACATAATATCTCGGTGGAAGCCCAGCTTTCTGCTTCCCTTCTTTGCGCTGCGCTGTGTTGGTCGTTGGTCATGAAGTTTGTAACGCATTGAAGGAAGCATCTCCGACCATATAAAAAGTATACATATACGTATATGATCAGTATGACTTGAAGAGTCGATTGGGCGATGTCCGTCTGTCTGTCTGTTGCGACGCGTTTTACTCGGCCAAGTTGAAAGCTATGAAGCTGAAATTTTGCACAAATGCTTCTTTCTGCTGCAGGCAGTTTGTATTTTTGAATCGGTAAAATCTCCTCCCCCCCCCCATTCTGGTTCTTCTGAAAAACATTTTTGGCTACACCAATTTCACCAAATCTTTTATTAAAAAGCCTTTTTTAAAAAAAATTAAAAACAAATGGAATTGTACTATGGGTACTTCCCCCCCCCCCCCCCAAAGTTTTCAAAGAGATTTTTTTTTTATTTGCCCAATTATTTCAAGCAAGCTTGACTCAAATTTGTTTTATGGGCGCCACAAGTCACCAGGTACGCCCGAAAAATCTTTAAGCCCGAGGGGAGTGAAGGGTATCCAAATTTCGGCCGCGCCCGAAATTAGCCTCGGTCTCGTTCAATTAATCGCACTTGCGACCTTATAGCGGACGTATAGCGGAAAATGTCGGAAACTTAAAAGTTCTCCTTAGGAGAACGGATAGCAGAACAAGCCATTTTCGGGATAGTTTGCGACTGAAAGTTCGGGAAAGTTGTCGGAGCTCTCTCTCCTCTGATGTGGCTCCTTGTGATAGACAGTCTGCTCCGGACTTTAGACAATAACAGAATGCTTGCGGAAGCTTATGACGGAGACGAGCTTGCTGTAATAGTCAAAGGCAAATTTGTGGACACAATCTGCGACGGAATGCAATCGACACTACGGCGAATGGACAGATGGAGTAAGCAAAATGGGCTATCAGTAAATGCCGAGAAGACTGCCTTGGTTATGTTTACCAGAAACCGGGATTGGGGAAACTACACCTTACCCAGGCTATACGGTGTCGAACTACATCTATCTCCTAGAGTCAAATATATAGTGGGGTGCACTGGGACCCCAAATTTAAACTCCATATTCAAGAACAATGCTATAAAGCCTGCCGGCTGCTCTGGTGCTGCAGAAGTGCAGACGTGCAATAGGCAAGTCTTGGGGCCTTCACCACAACTGGTACACTGGATGTATAGTTCCATCATACATGTATGGTCTGAAGAGTCTTACCGATTGACCGCGACCAACTTCAGGGGAGATGGGTGCGATATGTCACGACGGTGACACGCGGGACTAGCAATGTGAGATCGGGGACGAATAATTCTTTTTGATGGCCGGAAAAGAAGTCCAACGAGCAGCTAAGTTTTTTTTTGTGATAAGTTTTGTTGTTTTTGGTTGTGTGGTACATATGTGGCTCTTGCGTGTGGTCGTCAGCGATGCCATCTTTTTAATTTGTCCCATAACGGCTGTTCGCTCCCATTTCCAAATTATGGCTTATAATGATTAGTCCCGCGAAACAATTCCCCCCTCCCATTCCCGGGCGAGCTTTAATATATAAGGGAGGCGCCCTACATTTCTTTGTTCGGCCACGGGCGCCTCAGGTCGGGTTCTCTTTTTGAATATTTAGTGGGTTTAGTTTGGCCGGGATCCGTCGCCATATGGGTCCACGAAGCAAAAATAAGATGGCATCTGTGCTAGTTGGTTCGCCATACAATATATCCCCATTTCAACCCCTGTGTTCGTGTAGTGATACCTTGGCATGCGACATCCCTTTCTTTTGTAAAAGGACAGGGGCAACGAGCGGCACAAACCCCGCCCGTATCTCCCGAACTGAGCTACTGCAAGCGAATGCCGCTGCTCGCTCGTTGAGGAGCCCTATCGTCATTGCCTAATCTGCACGGTTGTAGAGGCATTGGCTCCGTCCCCTGGGCATCTTCAGATGGCCTAGTCCTTTCTTTACACTCTCCCAATTTTAAATCACCAAACTCCTTACCCATCTTTATCACGTGAAAAAAAAATGAAGAAATATTTTTCATTTTATTGAAAAACAAGTGCCTACCGTTCACCGTTGAAATATCCTTCCGGCAATAAAATTCGAATCTCGTTTATATTTCAACACATAAGAGGCCCGCGACACAAGCATAAGCATCTATCTCCTTTCGCGCTTCTGAAATCAAGATGAGCGATGAGGACTTTATGTCTGTCTGTCGATCTGCACTCTCTTTTGATAGTTGGTGTGGTGACGTGCGAGTTGAAAAGATTCATGCCATTGCCATATATTTTTCAAAGGGAATCGCAATTCGTTGAGTGTCACATCCAACCACAATCACAGACCAGAATGCTGTAAGGAGAACCAAATATATTCCCTTTAGTATAGGACATTTTTGTCATGTATACACGTGGGTTAGGAAAGACATTTATTCTCTATACGAACTTTATGTCGGTTCGTATTTTGTGCAAACTGGCGTGCACAATATCACTGCAGAAGGACGAGCCAAACTCGGGAACGCGGACCGGATAAAACAACCCGACAAAGTACCAACCCTCAGTCAGGAATTTGCGACATCTTGTAGTCATGTTGCTGTCAAAAGAGAGTATAAAGGCTACTAAAAGTATTGAACGGATAAGCGACGAACATTTTTGAATTGGCTCAAAAGATTGGCAATTCGCCATGACACCAGAGCACCATCACGAGCGTGTAATGTTGGCCTTTTCAGAGGATACACGGACTTACACCAGGAGAATTCTTTAAGTTCCTTGGTTTGGTATTTTTTTTTTTTGTGGCATGGCTTTCAGTTTTCAAAGCTGAATATGTTGAGCTACTGAAAAATGCATGCATGTCGTATGATGTGACTCTGACATGTACCACCTACTTGTGTGTGCGGTGTGATTGATGCTTTAGGGAAATCAACAGAAGTAACAGGTAATTCTGAGTTTATTTTGTCGAGGGTAGCATCTTCAGAGGCAAATAGCATTTGCATTAAGGAATTATTATCATCGATTTTTTATATGCCGGGGGGTTATGGTAATTTCATGTTTACGCATTTATATCTCAAGAGATATTATCATTTTCATTAGTAGTGTCTCTGCACCATTTCTCGCCAACGACTTTTCCCTATGTACTTGAAAATTCATTTTCCTGGACTATATTGATTCTCGAAAATATGTACATGCATCTCCTCGTAGTCCACACACGTATGATGCTACACATATGCACGCGATACACAAAGTCACAAAATGTACTTTTCGTATTGCATAATAGCCCCCGGTGGAGCCCTAAAACTGTAACTTTTTATTAAATGCAACGTAAACTCAACTCAACTGCATAAACTGGACCCCGGGTGCATTTTCAATTTTTATATACATTTCGCGCCAGTGTCAAGTTCCCCAGGACATAAGTGGTTTAAGATTACACAATACACATAGCAGCGCAAGTAAAAAGGATGCCCGCCGGGAGTGGGCACAGAGATGAGAACTCTACACTCTCGCTAGAGCCTTTTTTAGATCCTTTTTCGGTCGTATAGTGCATATGATACATACAGTGCGGGGAGGCTGGTCCGCTTGGATCAGATATCGCATGGACGAGTATGGTGCATGAAGACGAATAACTCTGCATCGAAGCAAAAGTGGAGCAATAATGAAAATATACGTTCCCTTGCCATACATATGTGTGGGGGGAAGAAAAGGAGCAAAAACTATCCCACTGGATTTTTTTTTGATTCCTTTTTGTATGTTTGAATGCTCGCAGCTGTATAGCCACCGCACGTTTGTAGAAACTAGACTAGCGAAGGACTTTGGGATCAAGGAACAAACGTTATAGTTTGTGTCCTCTTTGTTGTGCTCGCCTCGCATGCTACATACGGTGCACGTGCATTCACACGTTTGTAAAGCATTTTTCTTGTTGAACGCTTAATCTTCTAAACATGATTTATATGGACGCGTCTTATATACCTAGCTGGTTTGCAAGCTCCATTGGGGAGCACTGAATTGTTGGAAATTGTCGCGAATATTTGTGAAATATGTGAAATGGAAAAATAGAGGAGAATGGGATTTTGTGTTCACGTGAATGTCGAATTAGTGTCATTGTTAGACATAAATGTTGAGTTTTATGACTAGTCTAGTACAGATAGCTCAAAACCAAAACATAAAAAAAAAGTAATTTCTGAAGCCAAATTGTTGAATACACTGCTCAATATACGCAGTAAAAATTTACACTAATTTGCGTCATGGGCTAAGGGGGGAGGGGTGGCAAAGGGGTGAAAATTCAGTTTCTTGCAAATATCTGGAAAACTATGAGTCTGACCTTAAAATTTGCGGAGGACAAAACAAACTAAATAAAATTACCTTTGTAAAAATATGTAATACTCTAGACATTTTCTCAGAAAATTATACCCTAGACCCAAAAGTATTAAAGTGAATTTACATTTTCTGAGTTTTAGATTTCGCACTGTCATTCTTGATAGAATAGACCTTCGGTCATAAGATCTTGTCCATATATTGATAACAAAATTTATTAGATTTGTACTAAAAATTGGAGTGCTCTAACCTTACTCCTCCTAACATTTTTCAAAAAGGCATGCCTGTAGCTTCTTTTCAAATTGAGCCACGCAGATCAAAGTCTAAGTCTAAGTTCCATTATGCTCCCCACCAAAAATTATTACCATCCGATCTAAACTAAGGGTACCCCCCATACAAAGTGATCGAACATTCTTACAAATTTCACATTTTTTCACTTCTAAATTCTATGTAAAATAGAAAAAACAATTAGCTCTTAGAACGTCATTATAACAGTTAATTGTAGTCTTGTGAATGTATGTTCATAAGGTTGTACCAAGACGTACGCTAAAAGTATCAAAAAATTGGGTTTGAAGGTCAGTGATACGAGTTCTCTAAGGCTATTTGTGAATATGTATTTCGAGTAACGCGTACTAGCAACCTTCAAACCCAATTTTTCGTACTTGTAATGCACGCTCTGGTACAAACTTTGAGATATACATTCAGAAGACTACAGTTGACTGTTTTAAGGACGTTCTAAGAGATATTTTTTTCTATTTTAGATAGAATTTAGAAGTGAAAAAATGTGAAATTTGTTAGAAATTTGGGTCACTTTGTATGGGGTACCCTTAGTTTTGATCGGCTGATAATAATTTTTGGTAGGGCGCATAATGGAGCTTAGACTAGGCAGCCCGCCAAATTTGATCTGCCTGGCTCAATTTAAAAAGAAGCTACAGGCATGCCTTTTTGAAAAATGTTAGGAGGAGTGAGTGGGGCGTCAATGGTGGGAGCATTCCAATTTTTGGTAGAAATTAAATAAACTTTGTCAGCAATATATGGACAAGATCTTATGACCGAAGCTCTATTGTATCAAGAGTTACAGTGCGAAATGTAAAACTCAAAAAATGTAAATTCACTATAATACTTTTGGGTCTAGGGTATAATTTTCTGAGAAAATGTCTAGAATGTTACATATCATTACAAAGGTAATTTTATGTAGTTTGTTTTGTCCTCAGCACATTTTAAGGTCAGACTCATAGTTTTCCAGATATTTGCAAGAAATTGAATTTTCACCCCTTTGCCACCCCCTCCCCCTCAACCCATGTCGCAAATTAGTGTAACTTTTTACTGCGTATATTAGGCAGTGTATTCAACAATTTGGTATCAAATTTTTTTTTTTTTTTTAGGTTTGGGGCTATTTTGAACCAATTGTACTGAACTAGACCTCGCACGGGGAGATTAAAATCTGTGCGACCCACTCAGCAATATTACCGAAATAAGTCTCCTGATTGGTATTAATCCTGTAGTCCTATAGGAGTAGAAAACATTTCATTCACTTTAAACGAAGCCAGGAATTAGCATTATGCTTCAGTGCCCATTTTTAAAGAAAGCTGAAAGTAGATTTTCGGTGTAATGTCGTCATTGTACCACAAACGGACGGCGAGAGCTTTTGTAGTGGCCAGCAGACAAGCATTGTGCATTTCATATTGTAAGAACGATGGTTCTTGTCTTGCAAGTTTACCCGTCCCGTTTCGTCTTACAATCTGAATTCACCCATTGGGTGTGTATTGCACAATGCTTCTCTGCTGGCCACTACAAAAGCTCTCGCCGTCCGTTTGTTAGTGCTAATAAACGGACTGGCTAACTTCACACAGCCGTGCCGAACAGCTGTTATTCCCACGATGGGCCGCGTTCAAACATACAAGTGCTTGCGGCACAAAAAGTGCAATTACCGACCTTTTGGCGAGAAAATCCCGCCCTGTGGTTCGCCTAGGTCGAGGCCGCTTTTTATCTCGGAAACATTATCAATGACCGTTTAAAATTTCGTCATGTGGTCGTGCATCTTGATCAAGCTGTTCTTCCGGTAGTGGCTGACATTGTAAGGGCACCACCAGACACCGAAAATAAATAAAAAATAAATAGCAGGCGCGACAATCCAGCATTGTACTAAGGCCGCAGGATGTGTTAGTGACATTCTATTTCCAAGATCTTATCTGCTTTTTGTTGAGGTAATGAGATCAGCAGCACGCTCAGCAGTGTTATTTGTCCCCATAAATGGGTACTCGTTGAACATCTGAGTGAGATCATAGTCCGTCACGAGCTCGTGAGTTCGAAAAATACCTTGATCCACGGTGAGATTCGAACTCATGACCCTCTGCACCGAAGGTGCGCGCACTAACCGCAACACCAGCCAGACTCCAAAGACACCGGAAAATACGAGGCTATAAAAAAGCGAATTATTGAGTCTTCCGCCGAGTCGACTGAAAAAAATTGCGCCGGCTGCTGGCCGGCGCCTTCGATGCATCAACATTCGAGAGGAGAAGCCATCAGTCTTCCTCCTCTTTATGGAACAGCTGCCCGAACACGTCATTCTAGCTATAAGCGAAGTGACAGATTTGCCGAAGTTCGCCATTCAAGCGGACAACATTTTTGAGCTGTTACGACCGTCCATCAATTCTATTGATGACGCTGACAGTCTGCAAAGCTTGCAGGCTAAAATTGCAAAAATAGCGAAACAGGTTAATGCCTCGTCGGAAGGACGCCATCGATCACGGTCCCGTCGACACCAGCGACCACGATCGAAGAGCCGAAACGACGACAGCAGTACACGTATCAACAACACTGGCTTGTGTTTCTACCACGCTAGGTTTGGCGACAAGGCGAGAAAGTGTCGCTAACCTTGCACGTGGCCAAAAAACAAAGAAGCGACCACGTGTGGACCGGCAGACCATGCGTCTGCCATCAACGAACTGCCGCCGGCTAATTTTTGATGTAAAGTCCGGCCACAGATTTCTTTCCGACACAGGTGCCCGACATATCAGTCCTGCCAAAATCCAACGTCAACCGCCACCCAGTAGCTGGTACAAAACTTTATGCTGCGAACGGTATCACCATAAATACATACGGAACAAAACAGCTGGAGTTAAGCCTAGGACTCCGTCGCAACTTCAGTTGGCGGTTCGTTATCGCCGAAGTGACTCAGCCAATTCTTGGTTCAGACTTCCTGTGGCACTATGGACTGTAGGTGGACCTACGAAACAAAACGGGCCTGCGAGCTGCAGCAGCGGTAGCGGAATCGCAACAACCGGCAATACACACGTACGATAAAGGAGACGTGTGTCATCAAATGCTAGCGAAATTCATCGAGATCACGTTGCCGACGAACTACAAGTCGCTAGTACATCCAACACAACATCACATGGTTACGAAGGGACCTTCTATTGCCGAACGCGTACGTCGGTTGACTGGCGAAAAACTAACAGCCGCGAAAACAGAGTTTAATTTTATGCTGGCGCAAGGAATTTGTGAGCCATCTCAAAGCGAATGGGTGTCTTCATTGCAGATGGTCCAAAAGAAGTCTGATGGATGGCGACCGATCGTTGACTATCGCCGTCTGAACAGTATCACGGTCCCAGATCGGTATCCGAATGATTTCGTCGAGAAACTGGCAAACACTACAATATTTTCGACGATCGATCTCAAGAGAGTCTATTCTATATTCATCTATTCCAGTTTAACGTTATGACGCTTGGATTATGCAACGCAGCACAAAACGTTTGTGGATAGTGTCTTGCGAGGGCTAGACTATTGCCAACTGCTATATCGACGATATTTTGATAGCGTCGGAGAATGAAGAGCAGCACATAGAGCATTTAGCTGAATTTTCCAGCCGGCTTTAAGCCAGTGGATTTTTCTACTGATCATGCCTTCCGAAAGCAGCCCAGGTGCAAGCTCCACTTATCACTGCCATTGCTGGTGTGAAAAAGCGTGATAAACGACCCGTTGTCTGGACACCGGAATTGGAACAAGCGGACACTTTAGTCCATCCTTCCAGTGCCGTCCCATTTACGGTTCATTGTGACGCATCGAGCATCGCCATAGGCGCAGCCTTGAACCAGGAGAAGGACGGCCATCAACAACCCCTTGGATTTTTTTTGAGAAAGCTGAATCGTACACAGGCAAAATACAGCGCGTATGAGAGGGAGTTCTTGGCGATATTCAAAGCTGTCAAGTTCTTCCGACATATCATTGAAGGACGCGAGCTGCGAATTATCACGGACCACAAGCCAAGCCAGTAGTTTTTACTTTCCAACAACGATTGTATGAGGCTAGTCCACGACAGGTACGGGAGTTTGATTATATTAGCCAATTTTCAACCGACCTAATTTACGTCCAAGGCGAAACTAACATGGTTCCAGATGCCCTCTCTCGTTGCCATGCGATGAACATGCCAACGACTTTTTCGACAAGAGAGCTAGCTGAACAATAAGCGACAGACGAAGAACTTCAACGGTTATTAACATCACCTCAATCCGCGCTCACCTGTAAGAATCCTGTTTTCATAGTGAAAGGTTGCGATCGCGTATTGGCATCAACAGGGTTTCCTGATGAAAATGGTCCTTGGCTGACATTAGGGGACATCCTGTAGCGATGCGTAGAGCAGAATTTTGATAAACTTCAAGGGGTTGAGTACGATATCCCGCCCATCACATTCACTTTTTTCAAAATCCCAAAATTCATTATCCCACCATTTCCTTATTCCGCCAGTTTAAAATCTCGCTTACTGGAACTCCCGTCTAATCATAATCCCGCCAACTTCAATAACCCGCTAATTCAAAATACCGTTTTTCAATATCCCACTTTTTTATTTCCCGTCATAGAAGGTAAGTTTTCTTAAAAAAGTCGCCCGCGATTTATAAAAGAACACATACTTGCTTTCTATGATGGGAGAAAAGCGCCACCATATTTACCGTTAAAATAATGGGTGTCCTCGCATGGGAATACTTGGGTAGGCTATGATATCCCGCCTATCATATTCCGTTTTTCGAAATCCCGACGTTCATTATCCCGCCAGTTAAAAATCCCAGTAAATTGAAATCCCGCCAACTTTATATCCCGTGATTTCAATAACCCGCTAATTCAAAATACCGCCACTCAATGTTCCGCTTTTCAGTGTCCCGTCATATAAGATAAGTATTCTTTCTAAAACCGGGCGCACGATTTTTGAACGAATTCTTACCTTCTTTGACGGGATATTAAAAAACGCCACCACATTTACCGTTAAAATAATTGAACTCCTCAGATGGGTATACTTAAGTGACTCCATTCAAAAAAAACTTCTGGTCTTTTGGTAGTCGGGACTTACTATCCCCTGTGTGACAGTCTTGTTAAGGTCCATCTAGATTAGTCGCCAAATGGCGTCACGTGCAGCCAAATGGCTGTTGTCATTCCATCCAAACTAGTCGCCATTTGGCTGTGCGTCCAGTTTTGATATTCAATATGGCAACTCAACCAACCGCTTGTCATCGCAGAGACCAATGCGTTGTTGTTGCTTTTTCATTTGACACATCCAGGTGTTCTCCGGTCTGCCTCTGGCCTTGGGTCCATCAAGTGGAACTTCCATTGATATCGCTCTCTTTGCGGGGTTCTCAGGCGGACGCCTTTGAACATGGCAATACCAATCCATTCGTCGGTCTTCGAGCTTTTCGGTGATTGGTTGGTCTATGGACAAGCTGCCTCGGATGTAGCTACTCTTGATGTGGTCCCTTTTGGTTACACCAACTGACATGCGTAACATTTTCATTTCAGTCGCTGTCATTTCTTTCGCGTAACCTTCATACATGGTCCAGCATTCTGATCCATACATGAGTGCGGGACGTACAACCGTTTTGTACAACTTGCCCTTTAGCTTCAGTGGCATTTTCTTATCGCAGAAAACTCCAGAGTTTTCTCACCACGTCATTCACCCAACCTTTGTGCGATGTTTGATGTCATCATCGCATGTAGCTCCGCTCTTCACCATCGAGCCAAGGTACTTGAACTTGGTACAAGACTTAAGCTGCTCTCCTTTGACGTATACATTTCTGGTATCGGTGCATCTGGGTCTGCGAATTGGCAGCATAAGAACTCAGTCTTTGTTATACTTCGCCTCAGTCCATGCTCCTCCAGAATGCCACACCATTTTGTAAGTGCAGCTTGCAAGGCAACGATGTTTGGGCTACTGAGGACTATATCATCGGCAAAAAGAAGAGATATTTCTAGGCCGTCGGATATACGTGTCGATAAGTAGCACATGATGATGTTGAAGAGCAACGGACTCAATACACTGCCCTGGTGTAATCCGATATTCACCGAAAATTCTTCTGATTCAACGGCTGTGCATCTAACCCTAGTCGAGTAAGGGTAAAAGCGTGTTTATTAAGGTTAAAGTTGTGTTTTGAAGATGCATATTTCTTGTGAGGCTATGGAGAGCCCACAGTTGATACGAAGTATGTATGTATTGCATTTAGAATCCTAAAATGGTAATTAAGAGCTGGGTAATTTTTACATCTGTAATGCTGACACCCGTCCTACTTTCGAAAAACAAAATGCAACTGTTTGCGCAGTTATTTGCTTATTATCAAGAGCTAACTTCAATTCGCCAAACCTTCGCATAGATGTTTGTTTGCAGTTTGCTCTGATTGCGTTCATTAATCTAGCATTGTAGGACAAACTACGAACAAGGTGGTTTAGGTTTCAGCACGATGAGGATCGAACCACAGAACATATTGTCAGAGCTTTTTTCTCATAAATCGCGGGAATTTTTTAAGCGCCACCATATTTACCGTTAAAATGATGGGTCCTCTCGCTTGCGAATGCTTAATTCTCGGAGACCAACAGACCAGGTGAATTGTCTTGTCTTTCGGTAGTCAAGACAAAAGTATCCCCTGTACGACAGTCTTTTTCTGTTGGGGCTAAATTATCATCTTGATCGAAGAAATAAGCAAATATTCCTACGGATTTATGCTTTTTGGCGGTATTTTGACGAGATTATTTCACTAACCAGTAGCGGGATTCTAAAACAGCGGGGTTTTTAGTGGGCGGGATTTTGTAATGGCGGAATTTTTAAGTGGTGGGATTTCGTTATGTCGGGAAAAACGAGATTTTTTGGGAAAAGCGGGATTATGGGCAGGCAGAATTTTGTTTTTCCGGATTATGTAGGTAATCCCTAATAATCTGCGTATGCATATCGTACTACTGTCCAAAATTTGTCAGAGCATGCTCTTTAAAAATGGTAGTGGATAAGGACTCTGGACTGGACACTGGACCCTGTTGCTTGACTTTCCATGAAATATAACCGTTCCTCTGAACAAGCCACTGAGTGGTTACCTTTGCTGGCATGAAGCTAGGTAAATCGTTTGAGACTAGAAGTGATTGATGTCCTATGGCAGATGTGTCAAACTCGCGGCCCGCGGGCCACATGCGGCCCACCTCGCAATTCTGTGCGGCCCGCGGGCATGTTGAAGCAGCACAATGTGTATCAACACAAAAATTGTGAATTTGGTAAGATGAGCAAATTCAGCCAATGAACTCAAGTCTACAAAAAATACTAAAACTCTTCGGTGGCCTATGAAAGATTATTTTACTATTTTTCCTCCAAATACAACCAATAATTTGAGGCTGTTTATTTGATTTTATAAGACAGCTCTTCTGTTTTTGCACAGGACAATACTTAGTCTCTTTATGAAACTATTCTGTCCCGAAATGCAGTTAATAAAAAATTGGTTGGCTTTACCGAACATTATTTGCGAGTTATTTGGAAAAATGACAAAGCTTTAAAAACTACGAAAATCTTAGAATTGGTGACTAAATCACCGGGGCGTGAAATTCGGAATAATAATAACAGCCCAAGTGTGGTTTTTTACCTATACTTATCAACCTGTTTTGGTGCATGAGTTGGCTTAAAACAAAAATAACCTTTTGTCTCTTTTAGCTACCTTTCTGCTGAAATTAATTCAGTCTATTTTGCCTCCAAATGTTATTTTGGGCGACCTGGATGACTGGTGCTAAAATTTTTTTATCATCTGTCCAAAATTTCGCGCAAATCATGTATTTAACAAAAAGTGGTTACTTGAAGATCAATCATAATTTCACGTTTTCGCTTCTTGTCTTAATTTTTTAATGTTCTTGAAATACATTTTCGAATGGAGGAAGTTCTCACGGATAATGTCGGAGACGCTATATTGATCCAGGCTCCATATTTTAAAAATAATATTCTGTAATCAACTTTCGTAATACGATAACATAAAAGATTTTGAAATTTTCCTCCTGCAGCCCACCTTAACCTGAAGAGAGTCTTATTTGGCCCGCGCTAGGTTTTGAGTTTGACACCCCTGTCCTATGCCCTACAAATAAGAATCTATGTATTATTGTGCTAAAAACATATTTAAATGTATATTTTGGCAAAGTATGTATAAATGTTATAATAATGCGCCATCTAAATTATCCAAAATTATTAAGTCCAGATGATACAGCACCCGAAATTTATTCATCCTCTCTTATAAACATCTTTATCGGTGAGAGGTTCCTGTCGTCCAAAAATCACATCCACTTTGGACTTCATAATCCTTTCCTCTAACGGAAAATTCTTCATAACATATTTCCCATTTTCGCGCACAAGCTTCACATCATTCGCCCCGCCACTAGCCACAATCGAATCAATTTCATTTTGAAAACTTTCTATAAACGGAATCAAACTCACAGTATCCGCCAAATTGTTGTGCGGTTGCGGACTAAACATGAATTGTACGTCCGAATAATGAATCGTAACCGTCGAACTAGGATCAAGCTCAAAGTCCACAAGATACCGATAAATATTGTCGTACACGTAAAGATTATATTTCGCGACAATCTTGGAATGTGCATCAATTTCAACTGCTTGTGACTGTGTCGATACGGTCTTTTCAGTACTCGTAGTATTCGCCACTGCATCCGATTTGGTAAATGAAAGTGCAACTTTCGAACCATCGATCATTGGAATTTTCACGTCGCCCGATATGCCTCGGGTGTATGTAACGGTTACGGTGTCGGTTTTCGTCCACTTCTGGGAATATGTTGTCGATTGTCCTTTTTGACGATTGCTGCTAAAGTTCACAATGTCCGTTTCGCTGGAATGAACTAGACGCTTATTCAGATTATCACTTTTGCTAATGAGTCTTTTGTTGACAGCATCTTTTATTTTGAAATCAATTTCGACCGAACCGACACGTTTTTTGGTGAAAAAGTCACTCTTGTTGTATTGCGCGTATGCTTTTTGTGTTATAAGGGCTTTGATACGTTCGAGGGTAATTGTGCTGCGTCTAGACCGTCTTATGTGGAGCGATAAAGTTGGGAGAGTTGCAACTGCAACTAGGATAACCGCCAATATCAATCTTATTCGCATTTTGATATTATTTGTAGAGTTTTCTCAGCTGATGATTTTTCTATAAACATAAAATAAAGTTTTAGTGCTGAGATTGTTAAGAAAAACTTATTTATAACTTAGTAGTGTACTTTACTTACATTTTTTGCTATCCCTCACAGAAAACGGGTCGAATACAATTAAAAGAACAAAAGCAAACAACAACCGATCGAGAACAGAATTCAATGAAGATTACAATGTTTCTTATAAATATTTATTACCCTCTCGAAATTATTATCACGAAAAAATCATCGCTCTCTGCCAATTTATTTGGATGGTTACAGATGAACGATTCTTTTATAATTAAAGCGAAGCGCTTTTTTAGTTTTATTTTAATCATATGTAAATACAGTAGAGCGTCGATTATCCGAACTAATGTCGACAAGGGGGGTTCGCATCAACGAGAATTCGATTAATCGAGCTTCCATAGAAAAACTGGAGGACTGCATAAAAGTTAATAAGGCGACAACCTGGAAATGTGCACAAACGACTAGCACTGAACAAAAATATGGAATTCGAGGCGATTGAGTGCTGCTGATGATGATGCTTCCTTCAGACACTTGATTTATTAATAAGATCGAAGATTCCATGCATTTCATATGAAATAAGCCGAGTTAATCGAATGTTCGGATAATCGACACTCTACTGTAACTTCGTTTGCCAAATCTGTGTACTTATACAATGCTGAGATAATGGGAAATTCCTACTGCATATCATGGATTCCATGAGTTCGATGCTTGAGTTCAAAAGCTAGATTTGTTATCGCTTTACAGTCTTGGCTTGGTAATCCGGATCACCTTTAATCCGGATATCACCTTTAATCCGGACCGCTAAAAATGTCCACTCTGTATTCAACAGTCCGGATATTGACAGAAATTTCGACTCAATAATCCAGATATCTGGGACTTTCAGTATGTAATGATAGATTGGGTCTCGTAATTACTAATGGCGCCGTTTGGCAAAGGATATAATGCTGACTAATTTTAACCCTTCGCCAGGCACGTCCCGCGATCAACGCGAACGGGCACGTGGGGTCTTTAAAGACCCCAAAGTTGATTGAACTTACATATCCTTGAACATGTCTCAAATTGTAAAAAACACACATTTATAAGTACTTTGTTATGTTTTTGAATATGTTTAATATAATTATTCACAATATTGTTGTTCTTATGGCAGCTGTAAACATTTCAAGCGATTGTAGCCATCAATGTTTTTACTTTTTTGTCTCTGTCTTGCATTCAAGGAAAACTTAGTTCCTGTAATATACAGGGTGTCCCGCGACTCTTGGTACATACGATAATGGGTGATAGTACAGCTCATTTGGGTACAATTAGTGTTCTACATGACCCCTCTATCTTTAACCGTTATAAAGTTATAGCATTTTTTGTTAATCGTCTCAGAAACCTCGACCTGCAGAGCAAAATCACTATTTGCCACACTCCCAAATATTTGATCCGAGATTTGACTTTTTTCTGAAACTCCACAAAATTCTACATAAAATAACTGTTTTGCCAATTAAATAATTTAAAACCCTACCCAGATACAACCATTCAAACTTTTAAGAAAATCGAAAATTGATTTATCATTGAAAATTTAAATTGTAAAATCGTAACGGTACATTGAACTGACAAATGTGCAAAGTTGATAAAAGTTGCCTCATAATGTTAGCTTTCGAGCGACATATAAAAATTAGGGCCTTAGGATTTAAAAATTTGCATATCTTACGTGTTAAAGAGAAAAAATTGTGGTTCCAAGAGAAAACCAAAGTAAACGTTTCCGCAATTTTTGTACGAGTTTTATTTCGTAAACAAGATTTTTTTAATAAAAAACGAAAAAAACACGATACCAAGGTTAATTTCAGGCGCGGCCGAAATTTTGATACCCTTCACTCTTTTCGGGCTAATATTTTTTTTTCCGGCGTACTTATGACTTATTTTAATCCCCCCCCCCCATTCTTTTACTTTCGTTTTCACATAGTTTCGTTACCTCGATAAAAGATATTTGCGTGAGGTTTCGTTAGAATAACTGCACAAACGGAATTTTGGTGGGAGGGGGGATGCCCCCATAGTACGAATATATTTTGTTTTTACATATTTTTGTACTTTCTATAAAGACACATTGCAAAAACAAATACATATATTCGTATTATGGGGCCATCCCCCCTCCCACCAAAGAAAGTTTTTTTTTCGTTTGTGCAGTTATTCTAACCAAACCTCACGCTAATATCTTTTATCGAGGTAACGAAACTATGTGAAAACGGAAGTGAAAGAATGGGGGGATTAAACATAAGTCATAAGAACACCGGAAAAAAATATTAGCCCGAGAAGAGTGGAGGGTATCAAAATTTCGGCCGCGCCCGAAATTAACCTCGGTATCGTGTTTTTTTTTCGTTTTTTATTTAAAAAAATCTTGTTTACTAAATAAAACTCGTACAAAAATTGTGGAAAGTTTTACTTTGGTTTTCTCTTGGAACCACGTTTTTTCTATGATATGCAATTTTTTAAATCCTAAGACCCTAATTTTTATATGTCGTTCGAAAGCTAACATTATGAGGCAACTTTTATCAACTTTGCACATTTGTCAGTTCAAAGTACCGTTACGATTTGACTATTTAAATTTTCAATGAAAAATCAATTTTCGAATGTCTTAAAAGTTTGAATGGTGGTATCTGGGTAGGGGTTTAAATTATTTAATTGGCAAAACAGTTATTTTTGGTAGAATTTTGTGGAGTTTCAGAAAGTAAAGTCAAATCTCGGATCTAATATTTGGGAGTGTGACAAATAGTGATTTTGCTCTGCAGGTCGAGGTTTCTAATACTATTAACAAAAAATGCTATAACTTTATAACGGTTAACGGGGTCATGTAGAACATTAATTGTACCCAAATGAGCTGTACTATCACCCGTTATCGTATGTACCAAGAGTCGTGGGACACCCGTATAGTGAGGATAACTTACTACTAACAAATTATTGAAGTATGAATTAGCAGTGCCCGTAAACTTGTCTTTAGCCCTTTGTAGATGCCTCTGCGACTTTAATTGACGTAGAATAAGCTATGGTAAGAATTAGTGGAGGCTAAAATTTGACCTCCATTGTTTGAGATTCGCTAAAGTGAAGGTGTGTTTTCCGCCCTATATCAGAAGAAGCTATCGCAGCAATTGAAGAAAAAAGTTAGAAGTTGTTTTCGTGAATTTCTCAAGCCAGGATAATTTCTGGGAAACCGATCCATGGTACATATAATCTCTTCCTTTACTTTCATTGTAGCCAAGAATGATATGAGGCTTACCTAGGTCTTAAGTTCAGGTGAAAAGACGCAATAAAACTACAGGGGAAGACTAGTAAATATATCGAGATAGTCTAAATAAAAAGGCCTCGCCATAGAATATGGCTCCGATTTTAGTATCCTACATATTCAGGACAATTGAGGCTTTGGAACTCATGGGGTCTTTGAAGACCCCACGTGCCCGTTCCCGTAAATTTTTACTTTTGGTTATCAAAACTTTTTTTCTGAAAATATTTGTGATTTTTTTCAAGCATATTCCCGAGCAGAATTTATGTGGCTTAGATGTCCTACAAGTTCCCCTGGATGGGCGAAACCCTCTAAAATTAATATATAAAAAATATCCTCTGGGGTCCCAAAAGACCCCACGTGCTCGGTGAAGGGTTAAGGAAAAGATTCATTTATCGTGTTGTTCCTCGTTTTTATTTATTTGGATTGTTTTTTTTTAGGAAAAATAATTGAGCTAATGGTCCGGACAATCCCTTGCAATAATTGATCCGGATTATCGAGCCAAGACGGTAGTTGGTTAGTTGAATAAGATTTTTATGTATAAATTTTTACTGTTTTTCTTTATGATAGAATCGCACTCCCTTATCATTATTATTGGTCAAAATTCCCAGAATTTTTTTTTATTTCTTTGACAGGCCTTACTAAAAATCGTATAATGTATGGAATTGCGAGCACGCGCATTAATGACGTACGCAGGGCCGGACTTTTTAAATAGGCAGCCTTGATAATAATTGCTCAGGGCAACAGACTTTTTTTTCAAACTGGCACAAATGATTTTCGGATTTGATCAAACCGAAGAAAATGTCTTTTTCCCCAGGAAAAATTAGGGAAAAGCTGGATTTTTGCATGAGCTTTTCTTTTGAGTTCCTAAACAAGACCCCGAAAATCCCCATCTGTACGACTGCCGCTAGAGGTGCTACAGAGGGCCAAAGACCGTCAAAAACTGGTGTTTAAGAATATGTCGATAACGGTAATATGTGCTGTGGTGTATGGCGAATTTGTAGCTCTTGTGGTTTCAGAATAACACGTCAAAAGACAATTTTGATTCGAGCATTCCTAACGGTGCCAGGAGGTCTAACGGTACTTTTAACAAGGTTTCACGAAAATGTCTGTAACGGCAACACTGGGTAAAAGATGTTGTATGGGTAATTCGAACTCATAGCATCTCATAGTACCCTTAAGGGTGTACATATTGATGAGAAATTTTGCCACTTTCTTCAGACCGTATTTGATTTTTGGGTTTTTCGTGAATGCTTCTGTAACGGTGGTGTATGCTGTAAAGTCATCTATGACATATACATAAAAATACCAAAAAATACCAAAAGTTACCATCGATGGGTGGGCACCCAAGGAAGTTATAAGGGGCCAAAAGTGAAAATTTACAGTTTTTGGGGAATATCTCCATAACGGTAATGTTCACTAAAAAGTGTTATATGACCAATTCGTAGCTTGTACAATGGTCTAAATTAATACCGAAAATTTCGATACGTACAATCGTGATTAAGTTTCTACAATATATCTAAATACAATGCTGTGCCTGGCCCCCAATGAGAGCTACGTGGGGTGAAACTTAAAAAAAACAACGTTTTCCCGGGAATTGTTCTATCTACAATAAGGGCAGCATGCACTCGGGCTGCTTCCTTCAATGCGTTACAAACTGCATGACAAAGTTAATATACCCTTGCACTCTATGAGCGAATGGTATAAAAATGTGTCCCAATTCCGACCCATCTACTCTCCCTCCCCTACAAAAAAAAAATGAAATTGAATATTTTGGGTCTTGCGTGCTTTCTAGTTCGGTAAATGAGTACATACTAGGGTCGGGGAGAATAAGTGGATAAGTCGAAAAGTATAACTTTTCAGGACTGCATTTTTAATGTTTGCCGTGCTATATTGGCCGAATGCGTCAACTCGAAAAAACTTTTCTGATTGTTATATGTCCTCTGCAGTGTCAGGATTTCATCTGCGGAATTTCATTTGAATACTTTCATCCAAACCGGAAGTATGGACATTTAACCCTTCAATACTCGATCGGAATCTATAACAATAAAAGTCATGCGAAGTATATTTTTTTTATCGACCATACCACCATTTCTGATTAAAAAATTTTAAATAGTTTGCTCGATGAGGTCTATTTTTTTTAATTATTTGCGCACGGTACTCGTCCACGCACCATGCTGTATTTGGAGTTAGGGAAAATAAAGAGAAATCACTGTTAAGGTAATTTTGAGATAATATGGATTTCATAATAAATCAAGTTGAACGCTGTATAACAAATCTGGCCTGTGCACTGGGACAATCAGTTATCGATAACTCTCTGCAAGTTTTTGTTTTAATTAATATTTTTACCTAAATTTCTGGAAGATAGATAGAAGCTTATTAGAAGCCATAAACTGAAAACTTCCTGGGAGACCTATTTAAAATAGTGGATGGACAATGGAACCTTTTCGTCACCTTCGAATTCATCCGAAGGAGCGATATTTGTTTTTTTCTGATGCGTCCAGAAAAAATCTTGTTAATTTTATTATTTATTTATATCGGGTCATCCATATGTAACGCCCCATTCTGTTTAAGTAAAATAAACCGCTAGTGATTTTTCGGTACTGTTTTATAACTACAATTCTATGTAATTTAGAATTTGAAAGCAATATTCTGCAGACATAGCTGATATCGGTTTAAATATGATATAGTTAATTGCAGCTGGAGCTGTGGTCTTAAGGTGGTAAATGAATTGTCTACGGTAATTTGGCTTTTAAAAATTTTAACGATTGTCCAAGTTCCGTTTGCCCCGTCGAATAAGTGGGTGAGTTAAATATTTTCAAAATTAAATTCTGCCACTTATATACTGCGACGGTAGATCATTTTGGCAACTTAGGGCACTAGTACACAGTCATATTGGGTCATATTTCTATTATAATATGTTTAAGCCTACTTGATTTCGCTTACTGCGAGTCTAAAAATTTATACTGAATGAATCGAGTAGGCTTAGGCATATGATATACAGATTATAATATAAAAATTCATAGAATACGTAATTCTGTTGTTTTAGCGAATAAGGCATCCATTACACAGTCATATGTAATGGATGCCTTATTCGCTAAAACAACAGAATTACGTATTCTATGAATTTTTAAAAGCTAATGCCTTTAACACATACAATAGGCAAATCATGATCAAAAAATACGGATTCGTTGCAATCACAATTAGCGACACACTTCTATAAATTTTACAGTAATTCGAATTGTCAGTAAAAAAATTAAGTGAACTAATCGTAAACCATTTCATCTGGAGAAAGGTTTTCACGAACAAACCGATTCCGCTTTCTCCTTATTTTACAGCCTTTATATACATCATCATCAGATTTATCTAATGTAATGTATAAGTACAAACAATATACTTTTTTTCACACTCAGAAATATGCGCTTCTGTTCACGTAAAATGCTACAATAGCTATTTTTTTTTAAAGCAGGTTTGCTGACCCATACTCGTAAAACAATCGAGGATAGCTTTAAGGTTAAATTTCAAATTGTCAAATATATTGCCCTTTTTACACGAAACCCAAATTTTAAACACTTTTTCTTCATTATTTCATATATTTATTTGCAAACTAAAATTAACTTTTTTGAGCTTTACTTGAGCTGAAATAGGAAAAATAATAACTGGAAGTAATTGAGATTGCATACATTTAGGCGAAATTTCGCAAAAAATTAAAAGTTTATTAAAACTCAATGCTGTGTGGATGTGATTTCGGGCTAGCATTTCTATGAAAATTACCCCGTAAAGTATATTAGCTGTTGAAAAAACACTTTAGCGTGTTGAAAAAACACGGTCAATGAGTTCTGTGACATCCAGGTCCAGGTTTCTGATAAGTCTTATTCAGTACCTATCGGCTGGTTACTCTTGTTGCATAGAGAAGACACACAAAATATTTAGAAAGCTTTTCCATTAAATTGAATGGAATTTTTGTTTATTTTGCATAATTCTGCCATATTTTGCTTGGTTACGCCATCATCTTAGATTGAAAAAATCATTGCACGGCTTCATACAACAGCGTAAATAAGCAAAAGATAACATAACTATGCAAAATAAACAAAAAAATCAACAACAATTCAATGTAATAAATAATAAATCAAGCTTTCTGAAAATTGTGTGTGTCTTCTCTATGCGATAAGACTAACCATTCGATAAGAGTTTTGAGTAATCAGGCCCCAGTTTTTAACGTTTAATCTATATTATTTGCATTCTTTGAGGGTGATTTCCGATTTTAGGCCGAAATTGGCGCAACCCGAATGTAATTTATTCGCAATTTCAATAATAATACAAGTCGACTTATCTAATTATTCCCAGCCAATTGTTTCCCTACAAAACTGTACAAGTAGACTTAACCGGGTAACCACATCAATGAGTGAGTTGTCTCAAAATGCACATTTCTGTAACTAAGAAAGCGTTGCGTTTTAAGCTTAGACACGTCTGCATATTACGCAGAACTTTTGTAAGAGTAGTTTAATGCACTTAACTCATTTTCGATATAAGTCGACTTATCCACTTATTCGCCGTGGCCCTACATATATGGTATACACTCATCGTGCTATTTACACGATTAGAACTCGGTCTCGTTCTCTTTTAGCTTTATTATCTCTTTTTTCTATCCAGGTAGCATCAGTTACGACAGGGGGGCTTCTGCTAACTTCCATCCGTATCGTTTTCCTTAACCCTCATACTGTAATAGATTTTTTTGGTATTTTTTTAAAGAAAAACGCGCACCATCTCTATGGGAAAAATTGCCACCCCCGGCCATTATCAAAATTTCTCATAATGGCCAACATGACTTAACAGCTTTTGCATCGATACGGTACGTTTACACATATGCATAAATACCAATTTTTGTATTTCTCAGATGTCAATGAGTTAAAAGTAATCAAAATCAGAAATATTTGTGACATTTGACACTTTTGCATCCAAATCGGACCGTTAGAAATGAATGGTGAATTTGGTTAGTGAATGAATAGATAAATCGAAGATGCTGTTTTTTATTACCCGTAAACGAAGATTTTCGCAGAAATGACTTACCTACTGTCTAAGGTGACCGGATTGTCTACAAATCTAGTTTATTTTCCAAAAATTTGAGCAAAAATACAGCAAAAAAAAAAAGTTATGCTATCTTAAAATAGTATGTACTTTTACATCGGCCACCCTGTAAATGTGATAAATTAACTATATTTAACTATTCTGAACTATGTTGACAGCATTCCAAAAGACTAATTTTAATTAGTGTTCTTCCCAAGAGTTTAGTGCGGCATTCAGTGTAGGTACCTAAACATGATTGAGTCTAGGGCTAGGCGACACGCGACAATGTACCTACTGTCTACTTTTCTCTATCCGACTCAACAATTCTCTCCGAACCGCAAGTGATGGTGATGATGACAGCGATAATCCTTTTCAAGAGTGAATGTCTTAAGATTATCTCTCGTTCTCGTGTAACGCGGGGAGGAGCAAGCAACTTAAGTAATTGAGTTCATTAAAAAGTTTCAAGTGACTGTATTGACTCTTGAGATGTTTAATATTGTTTGGATGGGATAGAAGAGCACACGATTATTATGGGGTTAAAGGTGAAGTAAAATAAGTAGTAATCCAACCAGAAACTCAACAAGTTTGATTAGAAATAGTGTATTTTGGATTTTATAATTATTGTTTATGTTAGTGGTATGTATCAATGATTATTAACCTAAAATGTGTCGAAAAAAAAACAGAACGTCAAATATTATGTATCACATCAAATTGTATTGATTTACTAAAACTTATTACAACTGCCAAGAAATCTGACTTTCAAATATTTATACGATGACATAACTGTACAATAAAAAGGCCTAACCTCGGAATAAACGGATTACTTACAACCGTTTTTTTTTCTTATCTGTTTTATATCAATACCGACTGCATAAGTCCTGATCTCAAACCCTCAGGACCCTGAGAGCCCTGTGCTAACTTTTTTACATCAAGTTTAGTACTGGCGTAATGACGCGCCCCTATAATAATTAAAACTGTGGAATACGTTTTACCAGCAATTTAATAAGCTTTGAATAAGCTTCAAAAATAAATTTCACCCAAGCTTTATACAAAACACGTTCTAATCTATTTATATTCTTCGTTAGTTGCGTTTTTTCGCGCATCCCGTGTGCTTTTGGTTATCGAACTTCGTTTAAAAAAAAAAAGTGAATCTTACCCAGATAATTTTCACCCGTGCCACTACACAATGCGGGATAGAGTTCAGAGGAATCAAATGTAGATGGCTAATGCATACAGCAATTTAGTTTTTTTTTATGTTGGTTCTCGTATACCTTTAAAAATAACATTTCAAACCAAATGTGAGAATCTTTCTCATTGCGGTTTTCGATATTGCAAATAATCGTCTTCTCCTATGAAATCCATCAAATCTAAAATAAAGAATCCGTCGAGACTGAGATAACGATACAAAGCAACTGTCAGCTACCAGCTGTTTGACAGAACAACTGGTCTTAACTGGAAACTTAGCCGCGATCGTTTTTTTTTTGTTACGCAAACCTACACGGAACTGGTTTGTGATCAATAAAAAAACACTGCTTGTGACTTCATACAAAAAATTATATTCATACTACAATCCAATACTACCGACTATATGTATATCAACAAATTGAGAGAAAAAATTTACAAATTTATTTATAGATGAAAAGAAAAAACTGCGAATTGGGAATAATATTTAAAGACGATCGGAAGTTTTACTGTTGCTGTGTGTTTTGTCGCTTTTTATACCCTTCGCTCATAGAGTGAAAGGGTATATTAACTTTGTCATGAAGTTTGTAACGCATTAAAGGAAGCATCTCCGACCATATAAAAAGTATACATATATGATCAGCATGACTTGGGGAGTCGATTGGAGCATGTCCGTCTGTCTGTCTGTCTGTCTGTCTGTCTGTCTGTCTGTTGCGACGCGTTTTACTCGGCGGGTATTGAAGCTAGCAAGCTGAAATTTTGCACACGTGCTTCTTATTGTTGCAGGCTGTTTGTATGTTTGATTCACCCAAATTGCATCACTGGGTCATGGGGCTGCCATACAAACCTAGCTCCCCAATTTGAGTTCTTCTAAGAAAAACTTTTTTATTTGTGTACCAATTTCAATCAAATTTCACACAAATGTATTTCTATTGATGACACAAAACATATGTAAGATTGAATCAAATCGGACCATGGGGTCATGGGGCTGCCATACAAACCAAACCCCCCATATTGGTTCTTACCCATTATTTGCGGGTGTGTCCAAAACGAAACATATAATGAAACTAATAATGTAGTGCTTGTACGACACGCAACGAATCGACAGCCATTTTAAACTAAAAATCAATGTCCACTTTACATATAAAAACCCATACAATTTTCAATCACAACATTTTTGACTATTTGCGAAAGCGACAAAAACACCTGTTTCGCAAATTTTTGAAATCCTCAAACAAAATCGCTAAATTTCAGAAAATGCTAATAGAATTCATGAAATATCCCCTGGATAAGTAAATTAGAACTGTTTTCTTTGTACTGGTCAAAAATTATTTCAAGCGGGTAACGCAAAGTACTCAGAAGTTGCATTTACAAAAAATGTTGCGAAAACGACACATCCGCGCATTAACAGCGTTATATTTGCATCAAGTACATTATGTGATTCTTGAAACTGGGATTTGTTATTTTCATAATTGACTTGGAAATCAATGTATGAGAAGCACTCTAACGACATTCCGATACAAGTAAAGCGTCGATACTTCTGTTCCGATACCAAAGAATTCTGGTATCTATACTTTTCTTTCTATTTTACTCGGTATCGAAACGATTCGATTCAAGTAACCAGATGAGTACTTTTTGAATCTTTGGTATCTGCCCATATACCCACATGCTTTCCGACAATAAATTATTTCGTAAATCGTATCACTATGGCAAAACATATAAAGGTGAATGATTTTATACTTGATGTATGTATCATGAAAAACCGATCGGGGAGATGCACTTCAGCATCTCCTCTCACGTTTGAATACTCCATTATTTTTGGAGGCTATATCTTAGTAAGCGGGCAACTAATATATTATATATCCTATTCCCAGTGATTCCCAATGTAAACCATCGCAGGCATCGCAGACAATAAATATATTGTTTCCAAACAATGTTGAAAATAAGGCTGTTTTTTTTTCGAACTAATATGGGCAATATGAAAACAAGATTTTTCAAATGAATAAATGCTTTTTTGCATAACCTACTAACCTCCAGGACGTAAATAAATTATATTATGTAGACTCTTGACTCGATAATCCGGATAAATTATTGCAAGGGGTAATCCGGACCATCGGAACATACGGATTAGCGCAATCACTTTTTTTTTTGAGGAAAAACAGTCCAAATAAATAAATAAGAGGAACAAAAGCCGATAAATGTATTATTTCTTTGAAATTAGTCAGCATCATGTCATTTGCCAAACCGTCCCGTAAAAAAATACGAGACCAAATTTACCATTTCACCCTGAAAATCTCAAATATCCGGACTTGTTCCCAGTACCGTATAGTCCCATGTGGGGCCATGGTGCGTTAACTCAGCCGTTTACAGGCAATTTCGAGTCAACGTTACATTGCATATCATTTCGGAGTGTATATAATGCTGCAAGCACTATAATTTCCTATCCGCACATGTACGGAATTTTTGGACCACGCCGAGATTCGATCTCCGGACCTCTAGATTACTAGCATCGTAGAATGAGACTCAACCAAGTAAGCCACAGAGCGTGGTATAAATATCCGGACTATATGGTCAAAATTGGTGCCGAAATCCGGACTATAGAATATTTAGTGGTCCGGATTAGCGTGATATCCGGATTAAAGGAGATCCGGATTACCGAGTCAAGACTGTATAATAAAATATTCACTCCCATTTATTTTCATTATGTAAACCATTTTTCTCAAGAAAGTAGATAAGATTTTTCCTTGCAAATTTTGTGTCGCTGTAGTGCGGGTGTGTCGTTTTTGACACATGTCCTGGAAAGGACCCCTGAGGTCATACGAAAAAAATTGTTATAAATTCTGAATCTAGGATCGAAGAGAACATGTTACACCAATTTTCATCAAATAATTCCCATTGGATCAATACACGCAAATAATGGGTTAAGAAACATTTTTTACACCAATTTCACAAAACCTTGAATTAATGTGTCTTTATCAAAGCAACTAAAAAGTTCAAAATGAATGGAATCGTACTGTGGGGTCATGCTCCGGCAACCCCAATAAAATTTTCCGAGTAAATATTTTTATTTGTCCACTTATTTCAACCAAGCCCAAAACTTTTGTCAAAACGGAAGAAAAAGAATGAGGAGGGGGATTAAATACAAGTCATAGGTACGCCCGAAAAAAAACTTTTAGCCCAAGCGAAGGGTATCCAAATTTCGGCCGCGCCCGAAATTAGCCTCGGCCCCGGGGGTTGGCGAGCGAAGCGAGCAGGGGGCGAAGCCCCCTTGTTTTAATAAAAATTGATGAGTAAGCTTTATATTAGAACATGCGGACTATAGACGGGCTATGTCTCTGTTTATTGTTGTAGCGCTCCTAGTTGATCGTGTTGCTGGCTATATTGCGATCATTCCCTCTTGTTCTGTTAGACAGCAGGTGTCCGTTACCCTAGATAACCAACGTTTTTTTTTTCTACATTGTAACCAATGTTAGTCAATTCGACTAACACCATATTAAGACCCGTTTTTTGAACCTAGGGATGCATCAAATATATTAAAAGCGGTTCAAACTAGAAATACCATCATTATTTTTACTAAATGTTAGACCAAAAAGTATCAGTATCTGATTTTTTATTTTATTTTAAAGAAAACTAACTGCCTACTTATTAAAGGCATTTGACCTTATCACTGTAGCAAAATAAGTTGCACAGTACAAAATTTGCACGTTTCGACCTGCAGTACTTTGGTTTAACGATACACACCTCGTCACTCAAGATGCAAATAGGTCTATTGTTGATGATATCGATACTTAACTGATTCACCTCCTAGGATGTGAAAGGACACAACTATTGAGTGGAAGAGCAAAAAGCAGTAGCCAAAGGAAACATCAATGGTAGTCGAAACGACTAACATTGGTTATGCAGGGTTAAAAGGTAATTGATAGCTTTAATTTTAATTTTAAGGTCCTGCAAGGAAAACTATAAAACAAAAATACTATTTTTTAGGAAAACAACTGGCAGCCTAGTATTTCTGATGATCGTCTGAAGCTGATAATACAATACATATGCACATTAATCTCAACATGACCACACTCGATCGCATCAAAGACAAAATATCACAAAAAAGCATTCAACGACTACAACAAAAATGATCTTTTCACCCAAAAACAAGTCGGCAGTGTGGAGGTCGACTTCAAAATCAAAGATTTCGTAAACAAACGATTTCTTAGCAAAAGTGAAAACTTAAATAATCGTTTAATACATCAGAGCGAAACGGATATTAAAAATTTCAGTCAGAATCGTCAGAAAGGACAATCGGCGGCCTATTCCCAGAAATGGACCAAAACAGACACCGTCACTGTTACATACACCAAAGGCATATCGGGCGATGTAAAAATTCCGATGATCGATGGTTCGAAAATTGCAATGTCTTTCTCGAATTCGAATTCAACAACGAACACTATGAGTACGGAAAAAAATGTTGCTACACAATCGCAAGGAGTTGAAATTGATGGACGATCAAAAATCACAGCAACGTATAAACTTTACATTTATGACAATGTTTATAGGTATCTTGTAGATTTTGAATTGGATGTTAGTTCCATAGTTATTGTTCATTATTCGCATGTGCAATTTGCGTTTAGTCCACAACCACATTTTGGTTTAGCGGATTCCGTGAATTTACTGTCCTTCATAGAAGGTTTTCAGAATGAAATTTTGTCGATTGCGGATAGTGGTGGGGATAGTGATGTGAAACTTGTACGTGAAAATGGTAAATATTTGATAAAGAATTTCCCCATGGAGGAGAGAATTATGAATTCTAAAGTGGAGATAATATTTGGACCGCAAGAACCTTTATCAAGTTCTGATGTACCATAAGCATAAATTAATAAATAACATTTTTTAATTGAAATGCATTTTTTAATTGGACCTAATTTCAAAGAGGTAAGATGTTGTATTATCCCAAACGGCTATACGAGATATTTTTTTAGGGAGGATTATTTCATCAGGAGCGGAGCAAGGTTTTTGGGAAAGATGTAGAAACTATATACATACTTACTAATAATTAAAATGTTGAGAAAGTTTTTGAGAAAAGAGTAAACGACCATAATTAACTCTGATAAGCTATAAAAGTAAAATCATTTCAATCAACAACATATGCAGGTTTGCGCATTAAATAACAAACCTTTTCCCTTCTTTTCGGCTCTTTCTCATTGTAAGCCTATTTTCGTCACATTTAAATGATCATCCATTGTCATTATCATGACTCTAATTAAACCATTATAATAATTCACCTTAATCCGCCTCAATGAAGCTCTTGATACAAAATTAATGTCCGTTTAGATTTTATCGTAGGTAATAAAACCCCGGCAATTATCTACTGAATACTCAAGTACTCTCGTATATGTATATCCCTAATAGGACGAACACAGTTTTTTATGTTATACCACGAAACCGATAATCATCCATAAAATTAGTGAACAAAAAATAAAATCGCAACTTTGTGTGACGACACAAATTAACTTCTGCACTCTATATTCACGTAGGTCGCCGAGATATTTTGCACGTAGCAACGATACTCTCTGTTAATTATGGTGCTGGCTACTGATGCTGAAGTCCTGGATACTTCACAAAAGGCAGTTTGGTGGTTCAGTATCACGCAGTAGAGTAGAATGTGCTGCTCGAAACTTTTTCGCGTTTTATTCGCGTAGCAACAGCAGCACCGACAAAAAAATGTTAAAGGTGCACAGAAAAAGGATCTGCAAATGCAAAAGCTTTTTGGAGATGATATAATGAAAGGTGATGCAAAAACATTATAAAGCACGCAGAACGTTCGTACGTACTCCGTATAATGGATGCCGCCGACAAAAGTCGTTTATGCTCTCCACCTGGTTTTATCACTTCGTTTTTAATGAGTTATTAAAGTTATCGGTGGGCATGATGGCAATGGAAAATGCATGTTCTTGTGTACGTGCAAAGATACAAAGTTTTTGATTTCAGCGAAATTCGGATAATTGTCCAGGGAGACGATAAAGAATATTATGAGCGTTACATATTTGTCAATATTGGGGAGTTTTCGGTGTTTCGGAGTAACTAAAGATTAAGTAAATTTTAAATGTCCTTTTTTAATAACTTCAGCTAACAAGACACGAACACTGTTTAGAGGCTATGGCTATTATTAATTTTCAGGACTCTTTAAGTGAAATTTTTAAATTAAACCTATTTTTGCGGGGAAAATACCGAAACCATTTTGACCGTTTTCAAGCTAGAGTAAAAAAGTATTTAGCTGACAATTTCGTAATAATTCAGAGAATAAAATATGATACAGGACACGTTCCCTATTAAAATGAAGAGCTGCATTTATGATGTCACGTAGAATATTACGGGATAAAGACATGTCAAGAGCGTTATTTTTAGTATTTAATTTTATAATTGCTTGCAAAGTTATATTACGTACCTACAAAATTTGTAATGTATATTTCACAGAGATTTTTTGCATGTACCTATATTATGCATTAGTTATGAAATGAGTAATTTGTGAATATGTACAGTGAAACCTGTCTAAAAGACCACCCGTATTAAGCGACCACCTCTCATAGCGACCGATTTTTTCGGGAACGGAATTCGTTTCCATACAACTCCATACATTTGTTCCCCGTATTAAGCGACCACCTGTTTGTCGGACCAACGACCACTACATCACTCATTTGTCCATACAAATTTTACCCTTCTTAAACGACCACCTCTATTAGCGACCATAAAAAATGCGATGTGCCCGTATAAAGCGACCATAGGCAAGTACACATGGGCTTATCTTTTGGATTTTGTATGCTTTTTTTTGCAAGTTTTCTTAATAAATTGAACAATTAACGGTATTAACTCATAAAAAATGATAAGGCCCCAAAAATGTAGGTCGTTACGTTACGCGAATAATAGATTATGGGCAGTAAGCAGCAACAGCAACAATTTCCAATCAGATTTAGTTTGAGCTTTTTAGTTTTTGTAGCCATCATTCATACAGCTGCTGATTTCCTTGTTGTTCATCAAAGACCAATAGTATAGTCATTAGTAGATTTCAGATTGCAAAATGTGGTGGAGAAAAAATTTTTTTTCTTATGTTTTTTTTTTTGCTGAGTTTGAATCCGGAGCTTCTCACCAAAATTAGACCAAAACCGAAAAAACCTGTACATTTTCGGAGTTTTTCCGTTTTTGGCGTATAACTTCAAAACAGTACATTTCTCCAAAAACCAGTCCATAAACATGTTAGAGAAAACATGATTGCGGGTCCAACGTGATATTAATCTTTAACATGCGTTAAGCGGTATTGCTACAATTGATAGTCATTTTTTGGCGATTTTGACCCTGTTTCGAAACGAAATGTAGGTGGGAAGCTACGGATTCGGGCTCAGCACCCCAACATACATAAAGAACAAGAAAAAAACAACGGCATATTACGCTTTTAGGTCCCCAATTTTTTTCGCAATTTTACTGTTAATGCGATCCGCGTTTGACCTAAATATTTTCAAGTTTAAATGCTGAGTAACTAGGGTATGTAACATGTATAACATCTTTCTAGCGGGAGCTTTCGAACCTTTGAAAAATGTTCAGTTTTCGTGGAAAACATTTCGTTTTGGAATTCATTCTATAAAGGTTGTTGCGTTTTCTTGTTAAGAAAAACTAGCAATTGAAAACGCTAAAACGCATTCTTATTACCATTGGTAGAACTCAAAGATTATTTCATTATTTTATAAAACAACTTAACTGAGTTTTTATCGTGCGTGAGCAGAATATTCTTGAATGAAATATGCAACAGATGCATTCAAATGTTCTCCTTTTTAACAAGAGTAGTTGTTTCGCAAAGCATTGGCCAATTCGGCGTAATTCAGTCAATTTCGTCAAGCTACGGTGAAGTATGCAAGCTTTAAAAAAATTTTCTACGAGTATTTAAACGGTCGACAGCCCTTGCATTCCACATGACACAGGTATGAACAGTAAATTTGCGCTATTTACTCTGTGGTCCAGGGCCACCTATCTTTACTAAATGCACCAGTAAAAAATGTATCCAGGACACCTCCTGTCAAGGAAGTTAAGTTGCTCTGTTGAATTCTGGATGGAAATTTAGGTCGTGGATTTCTCGAGAAGATAATAGCTTTGAAATCTCTCACGTTAGCTTTAATTTAGGAAAAAAGTTGTACATTGCCTCTAAATTGATGAATTTGTTCCCTAAGTTCATTACCCTTATTAAGCGACCACCTCTAGTAGCGACCACTTTTTCCGGGAACCGACAGTGGTCTCTTTAGACAGGTTTCACTGTATATCATTATTCAGCTTAAGGAAGAACCAATGCGGCAGAAATGTCCTTTAACCCTAGAGTGGGCGCGTCTTTCCGAGAAACGTCAGTGGGCGCGTGGGGAGCATTTTGCCGCTCCTTTTCAGTGAGCATTTTAAGTAGGAATAAGGCAACTGAATTAATTTATTTTCTTCAGATTTAAGTAAAACACAAATAAGCAATGACAAATTAAGATATTTATTGAAATCTATTTTAGGAACTTCGGTTTATAAAAGATTTTCGAAAACGCAACGCATTTTAATAGACCTTTAATATATTCTACATTATCGTATGTAATACTCATAAAAAAGGAAATTAACAGCGTTCTTATAGTTAGTACAATAAATACACCATAAAACATACCCAAAATTCCAACGTTGCAAAAAATATGTTTTTTTTTTTATATGTGATATTTTTACCTACGTGAGAAGGCGCGCGATGAGCAAATTGCCGCCTGATGGTAACAACCTCCTTCTCCTCCCCACTCCGCCCACTGACGACGTACAGCCTTTCGGC
Organism: Microchrysa polita; assembly: GCA_949715475.1. Lineage (NCBI taxonomy): Eukaryota > Metazoa > Arthropoda > Insecta > Diptera > Stratiomyidae > Microchrysa > Microchrysa polita. The sequence goes on from OX454420.1 coordinate 20,290,520, forward strand.
ACGAGTTCTGGATGAAAATAGGGGCAGCTACTGAAAAGCGCAAACTTAACGAAGAATTATTTTACGAATTATTAAGGTTTTTTTGGTGAGGGCGGCAAAATGCAAAATACGCTTATCCTTTTACTCGTAAGAGATGACTTTATAATTGAGTGCCTAGCCAATTTCTAAGATGCGCCAAGAGCTATTCTGTTGTTACAATTTAAAATCATACAGGGGAGAGAAGTGTTGTAATTGACTAAATTTTTTTTCGGTTTGAAATCTGGCGTTCCGTTCAAGAGATATATGCATAAAAAAGGAGTAAATCAGATTTTCGTGAAACTGGAGAATATAAGCTGTTAACTCATATGTTCATAATAAATTGTACTCCTTGTCAAATATGCAGATGAGTCTCCTATTGTGGGTAGAACTTATTCAGATGTATAGTTGGAGAATATATAGAAATCCTCTAATCCGCCAAAAGGAGGAAAAAATAAGGTGCATTAACACTTTTTTCTCTCTTTGTCAATTTTGCAGATATTTCAATAGCAATGGGGGGTTCTCGCGCTGAAGGTGGGACCAAATTACTAAGATCCGCTAATTCGCTCAAGGATACCATCTACGAGGTATACCGTCAGGGGAGCACCTAGCCGTTACTGCATTATCTCTCGTTCCTTCGGGAGGTTCGGACCTTCGTCGTTTTACTGACAAGGTCTTATTGTCAGATGGGAATTTCTCCATCCAGTGAATGCACTCACCTTCAGAGACCCAACCCCGGGGCTGCATCACCAGCTCGATGTCTCGGATAACAACCTACAGCCACCTCAAGGCCTTGATGCGCAAGGACCATGGTCCCCTGGTCACACCCATCCCCAAGGTACACTATATTCGCTAAAGATTTCTCTATAGCAGGTGTGATCCTACTTCGGCCCCCTTTTGGTTAGACCTCACGTGCAAATTCAGATGTGCACATCCCAGGCTCGTTGGACCTGTGACTACACGTCTGCTTAAAGCAGACTCGTAGCGCTGCTTTTCACATTCGGGCGGCCCCTTCAGTATACTAGTCAGCAATGCGATTCGGGCCGTGTGGTCATCAATCCACAAACCAGTTAGATATAGGCGCGTAGGCATCTTCCACCAAGGCCGTTGTCCCTAACTAGCCCCTTCGAGGCTCGGGTTATGCGAAGCCTCCAGCTCCGAAGCTCACACCATTAACCGTATGGTGAACCACCCCACCAGGGAACACCGTTTATCGTGCTAGGCCTATTTATGACTTCCCTCCCGTAACTTATGGGACGAGGTCGGTCATGCCAAGAGCTACCCGTACATAACTAGGGAGCTCGGGAATGTTATCGCCCAAATGGTCTTTGTACAGATCCACGCCATGGCGTACCAACCATACCGCTGCTAGGTACGTGGTGTCGCAACTCACCAAAGATCTGTGTCCCACTACACAGCCTTTTCGACTAATGTTACAAGGACATAGACCCCCCTGCGGTGGGGCTAATTTACTCAGTGGGATATAGACGAATTGGGGAAAGTTGAGTACCTAATTGAAATTTTTAAGGAATTTATGGAAAGCAACTGCAGGAGGTTAGTAATGGAATGAAAGCGAGCACAATTTTTGGCCTAACATTTTTGAGGGCAGAGTTTTTAAAAATGTATTGAGTGTTTTAGTGGAAAACAAAATTATGCATTCATTTTCGATTTTTTTTCATCAAGCTTTAAAATTTTTAAATTCCAAACAAACTCTATAAGATAAGGCCTTGCTAAACTGTGGTGAATTGCGCTTAAGAGTAGCTGATATGATAGCTGAACGGTCGCTCCGGTGATATCATTTTTCGCAGGGGCGGCGCATAAGGACCCGCAGGGCCCGCGTGGCGGGGGGCTCACGAGATTTAGGGGTCCAAAAGCCACATGAAAGATTTCTCGAACCATAAAAACAGCACGACTGCGAAAAGCAACACTTCGACGTAGATATTTTTTGTAGACAAGAAGGGATACACTTTTCGAAGTCAAAACAAATGCTAAATTTATTGTTACTCTTTCAACAGAAAGAAAGTTGCATGAGACAATCTGGATCCTCAAAATCATATTTCAAAAGAGGTCCTTTAAGGTCGAGCCACACTTTTTAGTCATCAGTCACAGTCATTTTCCATACAAGTTCAGATTGTCATTTAATTAATTGACTGGCAATCTGTCAATTTGTATGGGAAATTACTGTGACTGATGACTGAAAAGTGTGGATCGGCCTTCAGGCGTGTTTTCGATTGATTATTCAATCGAAAACACACTGAAATTTCATTGTGCTTTTTTTCTGAGTGTAGGGGGCCCACTCAATAAGTTGGCGGGAGAGCCCCGAGTGAAGTTGTTCCGCCACTGATTTTTTGTGCTCGACGAAGCCATTGTGACGGCCGAACTCACGACAAAATTAAATACTTCTAAAAATCCAGTAGTTCCAAAATATGGTCTGAGAGAGAAATTTATAGGTCCCTTGATCTTTCCACCTCTGTTAAATTCAGCGAGCTTTCTGAAAATATTACGAAATAGGATATTGCCCATTATAAACGAAATGCAAAGCGTAATTTGGTGGCAGATGGTCGTATGTCCCGCTCACAACGCGCGACCAGTGAAGGAATGCTTGCAAAATAGGTTTCCCGGAAAATGGATCGAAAGATTTGGGCCAGTCGCATGGCCTGCGGAAAATACTGACATTACTCCTTAGATTTATGGAGTAATCTAATTTTGGTGTACTGCGAGCCCATTAACCTTCAAGCGGGCGCGCATCATTTTGTGACATAGCCGGGCGCGCGGCGGTAATTTACCGCCCTCATCTTTTCCCCTCCCTTTGCGCTCAACCGTACAACTTCCATTCTCATAATTACGGTAAATTGAAAGAAGAGCATGTCCGAAATAAGTTATCATCACAAAAACTATTATCTGGTCAACAATAAAATAAGCTCTGCAGTTTTAGCGAAGCACGTCACTTCGGTGATATTACACAGAGTACACACATTTTGAACACGACTACAGTCGAGAACGCATAACTGCAAAACGCTTAAGTGCAAAAAACGCATTTCTACAAGATTTTTAAAAGCCAAATGATTTTTCACATGGTTTACATATAAAATTGTCTCGATAAGTGCAAATTTCGCTTAAGTGCAACGAAAATGTATGAAAGGTAGAGCATACGCACACGTTAATTGCAACGGATAAGTGCAACTTACGAATTTCGATGTCGTGCATTCGTTTTGCACTTAAGATAACGATTGTGTTTTTTTCTCACGAATATTGATCCGATTTTTTCCTGTACTCTGTACTTATGAGTTAAAAAATGCGGACCATTGTTAATTTAACAAACAAATAAAAATTTAAACGTGCCTATCGACTGGATAAAACATGATACATACTATGAGTGGCAAATTTACTGATACAAAGACACTCCTAAAATAACCAAATTGGAACGACTAACAAAAAAATACACGCTCTGTGGCTCATGAGTCGCACTCTACGATACTAGAAATCTAAAAATACAAGAAAGAGTGGTAAATTATTACTAGAGCCCGGATTTTCGTGCAGTAAAAAATTGAAAAACGTACAGTAAAAATCCCGAAACGTGCAAAATCGTGCATTATAAATGAGTACGAAACCATAAAACTTTGGGAAAAGATACCGAAAATTCAGGAAATTGAGGGAAAAAAGTTTCGTCCCAATCGGGATGCGAACCTCCGACCTCCAGTCACAAGGTCAGCAGCTTAACATACTGAGCTATAGGCGTTTAGAGGTCTCAATGCAAACATTCCAATGTGACATTTCCGAAATCGAAAAACTCGATATTTCTCGCGGAGGGGGCTCTTCTCCTCCCATAGACAAAGTTCCCCGTAGTTCCCATAGAGCTGGTAAATTGCCATGCCAAAAATACTGCAGACATGCACCGCAGTTAGTGTATAGAATCACTGCCATCTAGATAGACAGGCCGAACTGCAGAAATTTGTTCGTCTACAAGTGGACAAAGTGCGTTCGTGACCAGTGACAGTTGACATTTGTAAAGCCCACAACCTCCAGTGCTTCTGAACCCAAAAGTTTAAATATGCCGAGCGTTTATTACGAAACAAAGGTTATGGTTTGCTTTAATGTGTTTTTGATGTGCAAGTGGTAAAATAGTATACATCAACATCGTACTTACCATATTTATCTCAAAAATCAACGCACTGGCATGTGTATATCATAGCAAGTCACACGAAATGACAGGCTGACAGCCACTGATATTTGGATTGTGGACAATTTGTGGATTGTACTGAGCGGTACTTTGGCAGTACTAAGCGCGGACCATGACCAACCATGGCACTACTAGTGTTGCATGACCACTGACAGATCAGCTGATAATCCGGCCTGTCTATCTATAGATGGCAGTGATAGAATGAAACGATAAGTCAAGATTCCCACAATTAGTTAATACTCGCACCCACGGAATTTAGGAAGCAGAATTAATACAATAATTTGATAATTTCTGGGAAAAAATGTTACGAAACACGGTTAAAAATGCAAATGTTCCTTTTCATGCAAAAACCTTAAAACATGCTATTTCGTGCAATGTATCCTAAAAAGTGCAATTTCGTGCATTAACGTGCAATTGCACGAGAGTCCGGGCTCTAATTATTACGTATTTGTATATGCATATTTGTTGGTTGTTTTTCACTTTTTTAAGAGAACAATGAAAATATTGTCAAAGTTTTGGCAGTTACTTTTGTTATGAATTCATCAGAATTCAGTGTGCGGCGCCAAATTTTGATTATTATCATTGATGATTGCAAATCGTTGACTTAATTGGAAATTTCCACATCGATTTTGACATTGAATCAATTGCATTCTAATGAAAATTAAGTTCTGTTTTATTTAGCTTTGTTTGGCTATTAAACTTAATTATTTTTGCCGGTTGATACATTTTGGTATTTCACATACAAACAGCTTGGACAATAAAATTTACTATTCTCATGGGGCTAATAACATTAAAACGGAATTTTATTACAATAAACTTTTTTTTACTAAATTACCAAAACTGAAATATATTCCTTTTCCATTCAAATTACTGAACCATCCTCATGGAAAAGTCAAAAACTGACCCTGAACATCTGGATAACTACTATGATCTAAAAGGGATTGCTGATGCGATTGTTTCAGGCTAACATTAATAAAATGCCATGATCAATGGTCTATTTCAAGGCTTTCTGATTTATTGCTATCCAAAGGTTTTACTTTGCAAGGGTGAATTTATTGGCGCTTTATCCTGTTTCCTAAGCGAAATGAGTCCCGGTAACTTATGATTCGGTGCGGTGCAACATCATTTGTATTATAGGAGAATCTTATATTTGGATCTGTATGATATGCAAAAACATACTGTATCCTTACTACGCTTGCCTTTGGATACGCAGTCAAATAATTCGTATTTTTCCTACCATTAAACAATTTAGTTTGCAGAATGCTTTCCTTTCCAAGGAAAAGCAGTTACATCATAGCGAAGAACGTGACTGAAAATCATTGATGGCTTTGGAATGCTCTTTCCAGTTAACGGTAATCAAGCTTAGTTGTTGTTGCTGTCTTATATTGGGCGTACGCCCAGTAATACGCGTACGCCCATTTTTGTTGTTTTTGTTTAACCTTCTTTGTAAGAATCTTTTAATAATCCTGTTGTGTAACTCTACGAGTATATACGTATATGATGCCTAATTTTAACATTGTTCTTCGTGCAATTTTTATTTATCTTTTCTTCCCTCATACTCCTAAAACACTGAGAATTAGGTCCAATAGGTATGTGTTCTCCCTATTATAGTTGTGTCGATAAATTTTCCGCTCATAGTATGGAGGAACTGATATAATTATGTAAAACTAATACTAACTATTCAGCCTAACATACACTTTTTGGACGCTTAATATTCTTCAATCTGAAATTATGTTTTTGTTTCTCTGAATCTGTCCGAAAACGGATAAGTGAAAAAAGCGGATAAGTGCAATTTTTCTTGCTGCCGGAGACGATTGCACTTATCCGTTCTCGACTGTATATGCCAAAATATACCATCTCCGAACGTTTGATGGCCGCTGGAAAGGTACGGAAGGTAAAGTTTATCCAACATTTTATTGTATCGTATGTATTACAGTATGACTTAAGAATACATACTTCTCCCACCTCGATCCGGCCAACGGGAGAAAAGCTATGCGTGTTTATATGATCAGGGTGGTAAATTACCGCCCTCGCGCCCGCTTGAAGGTTAACTACCGCGAACAGATGGTGCTGCGAATAAGTGATGTTTGTGACAAAATAAAGAAAAACCCTGCAGAAATTCTTCGGGCAATTTCTTCTGTTGGTAGATGAGTTCGTACCTGCATCGCACATATGCAGAATGCCAATTCCAACAATAGGCGTGTTTTGTTTTGTACTCCGGTGTTGGTTATTTAGGTAACATGACCCAGGTAATGTTGTTATTGAAACCCCATGTAGTTCCGCTAAACTGATTACATTCAACTCGGTTACGATTTCCGCTTTTTACTCAGTAGACGAGCTACTACTCTCGGGATCATCGAAGAAGCAGAATCTTAGGATTTCACTATGGAATGGGTTTCTGATTCCAGAGACTAGGCGAAACGAGGGACTCTTTCTTGATTTACCCTAACTCTTAGTGGAACATGGCACGTTGACGACTGCCATGTGCAGCGGTGGCAAGCGTCCCTCCCTGCATCCGCGTGGTATGCCCATGGTCTCTGTGTATTTCGTTAATGGGCGATAAGTTTCATTTAATTCATTTAAATTAAACAAACAGAAACATGTCTAACTTACCCTCGAATACAGGATGCTGATGTACACTCTTTGTCCAGAATGATACCAATAAAACCATAAAAACATTCTCACATATCACAGCGAGGTGTGCAAGAACTATGTACTTTCTTTCTATCCACACCTAACAATTAAAATAGTTTCTGTCTGTTCTGTGCTCTTTCTAGTGGTAACTTTCGTCAGATGTGACATTTACCGCTGAACGCGAAGCCCAAGCATGCAAGGATGCTTTTATTCTGTCTGTTAGTTTGGCGGTACCATCTCATCCAGAAAACTGCGTGAAAATGTTTATTCGTTTGTAATGAAAAATGTTTTGTGGTTGGTGGCGTAGGCTCTATCTTTATGTCTGGGACAGGGTTTTTAAAATGAAAACGAATGAACGAAAGAAAAAAAAAACAATTAGGGAACGAAAAAAAGGATTACATTTGCCAGGTCTGAATTTCCTTTGCATACTCTTTTCACTTTTTATGAAATTATAAGTGAGCATAAGGATTAAGGTTTCTGAAGCATTCCTCTTGCAATGTGTGGTGAAAGTGTGTTGCTTTCCTGGCAATCAAGATTTTTTCTCTGTTAAAGGCAATTCACACCAAGCCGCAAAATCTAGGTTGATTATGAAATCTCGAATCCTGTTCATAATATGATCGTATCGTAATCTTGTTACACGCCGTGGCAATACAGTAGAGTCCGTCTAAATTGGCACTCTGAAAATTTCATGCACTACTGAAACCACTATTTGCTTTTTAATAGTGTAGTTACTACGTGATAAACCTAGTAGTACATCAGATTGCAAAATCTGGTGGAGACAGATTGTTGTTTGTTTCTTATATTTTTTTGGGTGCTGCATACGAATCCTGAGCTTCCCACACCAACATTTCGCAGCGAAACAGGGTCAAAATCGCGAAAAACTCTAAAATTTTGGCTGTTTTTTCGTTATTTGGCCCCTAACTCTGAAACTATTTATTTCTGCGAAAAACGGTCCAGGTATATTTTAGAGAGCACATAATTGCCCGTTAAAAGAGACATAATTATTATAAATCCGTTGAGCGGTATTACTACAATTGATAATTTAAATTTGCTTCTTTTAACATAGTTCCATTTCATGAATAAAATTTTGAGATTGAACGGTTTTTCATTTTTGGTCGCAAAAGTTGTCTTTTTCTTGTACGTTATGTATTTTTGGGTGCAGAACCTGAATCCGTAACTTCCCACCAAAATTTCGTTGCAAAACAGGGTCAAAATTACAAAAAACCCCAAAAAATTACTATCAATTTGTAGCAATACCGCTTAACACATTTTAATAATTAATGGACCCGCATTTATGTCTTCTCTAATATTTCCATGGACAGGTTTTCGGAGAAATGTATATTTTCGGAGTAATAAACAAAAACATGGGGAAACTCCGAATATTTTGGGGTTTTTCGCGGTTTTGACCCTGTTTTGCAAGGAAATTTTGGTGGGCGGCTCCGGATTCGGGCTCAGCACCCCAAAAAACATAAGAAGCAAAAAAAAACTTTTCTCCACCACACTTTGCAATCTGAAATCACCTAGTAACTGCACTATAATTATAATAATAATAATAGTGGTTTATGTTCACTTGATTGGTCAAATTTAGAATTAATGTCCCTTGATGACGCAATTACATTATTTTATTGTAACATTAATAACTTAATTCAAGTATTTGTTCCTAGTATTCGCTTAAACAATGACATGTTTCCTCAATGGTTTTCCAATAACTTTGACTTTTTGAAAGGAAGAAAATTGCGCACCTTACTTTTAAAAGAACTGGCAATTTAACACATTATTATGAATTCTCACGTCTAAGAGTTGAATGCAAAAGGAAATCGAAAATTGATTATCAAAACTATATCTTAAAACTAGAATCACAGGTCACTACAAATATAAAATCATTTTGGCGTCATATAAATTCACGCAAGTGTGATAATGGGCTGCCAAATAGTATGTATTTAAATAATGTTAGAAGCTGTAATAAACATGATATCATAAATTTGTTTGCCGAATATTTTTCAAATGTGTACTCTACTGCGAATTCATCCTATGAACCAACTCCTATAGATAACACTTTCAATTTAGCTAATATGTATATTGAATCTAGTTCTATATTAAACAAATTACTTTCGCTAGACGTTTCGAAAAGTGCTGGACCTGATGGCGTTCCGCCAATTCTATTAAAAAATTGTGCCGAAAACCTTTTGCACCCACTGCATATACTTTTCAATAGATCTCTCAGCTCAGGTCACTTTCCTTCTTATTGGAAGGGGGGCTTTGTTCTTCCCATTTATAAATCTGGCGATAAGGCCAATATAACAAATTATCGTCCAATTAGTATCTTGTCAGCTATTCCAAAAGTATTTGAAAGTATTGTTACCGATTTTCTGACTCTATTGGTAAGACCACTTATTATAGCAAACCAAAATACATTTTGTGCTGGAAGATCTTCTTCTTCTTCTTTATGGCACGATAGCCCGACGTCGGGCCTTGGCCGCCTGGATTGAAGACCTCCAATTGTCGCGGTCACGCGACCTTGTCCTCCAGTTCCGAAAGCCTAGCATCTGGTGGGCGTCCTCACATACAGAAAGCTCCCATCGGGCTCTCGGTCGTCCACGCAATCTGGCTCCGTCCACTCGTTGCGCGTTCATCACCTTTTTGGGCATGCGATCGTCGTTCACCCTTTGTACATGTCCCGCCCATTGCAAGCGCTGCAATTTCACGATCTTCGACACCTGTAGCTCATCATACAGCTGATACAACTCAAGGTTGTACCGGATGCGCCATTCACCTCGTTCACGAACGGCCCCGAAGATTCTTCGGAGAACCTTTCGCTCGAATGTGTCCAACAGGTGTTCAGAGTTTTGGGTTAGGGTCCATGCCTCGCAGCCATAGCATAGCACAGGTCGGATTATGGTTTTATACACGTGGAGCTTCGTCTTCCTGTGCACCAGCTTCGAATTCATAATTTGAAGGACCGCAAAATAACACTTATTAGCTAGTTGTATCCGTCGCTTTATCTCATCTGTTTCGTTGGCATCCTTTGACAAATTGCAACCCAGGTAAGTGAAGTTGTCTACATATTCTATATTGAGGTCCCCCACTGTGATGCTTGAATTTACTGGCGTTCTAGTTTTTGATTGCATCATGACCTTGGTTTTAGATTCGTTGATATGTAGTCCAACTTCTTTGGCGGCGTTATTGAGATTATGCAGGAGGATTTCTGCATCACCCAATCTTCGAGACATGATGTTGATGTCGTCGGCATAAGCTACTAGTTGAGTCGACTTAATGAGCAGCGTTCCGCTGCTGTCCAAATTCATGGCTCGAATTACATACTCCAGAGCCAGGTTGAAGAGAGTCGGCGCCAGCCCGTCGCCTTGCTTGAGTCCAGTACGAGTTTCAAATAGGTCAGTGAGTCTGTTCTGAACTCTGACCTGCGAGACGGTATTAGTCATCGTCATCATTATGAGTCGCACTAGCTTAGCCGGTATACCAAAATGCAGCAGAATGTTGTACAGTACACTTCGATCGATACTGTATACGTCGATACGGTATACGTCGATGTTATATTCCCAGCACTTCTGGAGTAAAACCTTCGCTGTAAAAAGCTGATCTGTCGTCGAACGACCAGGTCTAAAGCCGCCTTGGTACTCGCCAATGATTTCTTCTGCGTACGGATTAATTCTATTTTCTAGAATTTTAGATAAAATCTTATAAGTCGTACAAACTAATGAGATGCCTCTGTAGTTCTCACATTTTAACTTATCCCCTTTTTTGTGGATTGGGCAAATTCCGGGATTATTTCGTCGTTCCATATTTTAACGATAAGTGTGTGTATAGCCTTAACAAGGCTCTCCCCACCATGCTTCAGCAGTTCAGCTGGAATCTCGTCAGCGCCCGGGGCTTTATTATGTTTCAGTGATTGCATGACGAGATCAACTTCTTCTATTGTTGGGGGTTGAACGGGAGGGCCTGTTTCAGCCGTCAGCTCCAGCGCTTCTTGTGTGGGGTTGTTCGGTTGAACATTAAGGAGCTCTTCAAAATGTGAGGCCCAGCGTTTATCAACGCTATAGGTGTCGCTAATTATATTGCCATCCTTATCCTTACAGAGGCTGGTCCTGGGTTGGTATCCACTTTTAATTGAATTAATTAGCTTGTACGCTTGTCTACTGTTCCTACTAGCTAGTCTTTGGTTTATTTGCATCAACTGCTCGTCAAGATGCTTACGTTTCTTACGTCTAATTAACCTATTCGAAAATCGTCGAAGCTCGTCATAATTTGTTTTTTTGGCTCTAGTTGCGCGTTCGGTCCATTGGCGATATGCCTCGTTTTTCGCATCTACCGCATTTTGACATTCTTCGTCAAACCAATCATTTCGGGCTCGCCGGGCTTTGTATCCCACAACCTCCTCTGCGACCCCTTTGATGGTATCTTTGAGTGTATCACAAATCTCATGGGCGCCTTTGTTGCTGATGTTATTTAGCAAGGGCGTCAGCTTCCCCTCAAGGGCAGTCGTATAAGTGACCACCGTGGCATCATCCAACAATTTGTCAACTGCAAAAATTTTTGCCGGGTTGAATCTCGAATGATGCACCGAAGAAATTCTGCACCTATAAGTCGCCTTCACCATATAGTGGTCAGAGTCAATATTTGCTCCACGATAGGACCGAACATCCATCATGCTCGATGCCCATCTCTTGCAGACAAGGATGTGGTCAATTTGGTTGACGGTATGTTGATCTGGAGATCTCCAGGTCTGTCTGTGAATACGACGATGCGGAAAACACGTTGAGCTAATGACCATGTTCCTGCTGGTCGCGAAGTCTATTAGTTGTTGGCCGTTGTCGATCTACAGCCACAAATTTAATAGTTTATGAAAATTATATTGTCAATTTTTTCATAAATATGTCCCAGGTTCACTCCGTGTACACCGATTTAAAAAAAGCTTTTGATAAGATTAACTTCGACCTGCTTATTAGAAAGCTTAGAAATTTTGGTTTTGCAGGTCCTATATTAGATTGGCTAAACGATTACTTAAGAAACCGCACATCAGTTGTTAAAATATTGACCGACTACTCAGCTCCTTTTAGTCCTACATCAGGTGTACCTCAAGGCTCCCATCTTGGCCCTCTATTATTTTTAATTTTTATTAACGATATAAAGGATATTTTTCAAGATGCAGAGTTCTTACTTTTCGCTGATGATTGTAAAATCTACAAAACTAAACTGTCTCTAGTTACAATGATATCGCCATTTTGCAGTCAAATTTAAGCAATTTCTCCACCTACTGCTCTCTTAATAACCTGGAAATCAACATATCTAAATGCCAGTACATTATATTTAATAAAACAAAAACATGTTTCAATACTAATTATTTTATTTGCAATTTTCCAATAGTTCAAACAAACACAGTAAATGACCTTGGCGTGCTCTTCGATATATCGCTGAGTTTTAAAGACCACATTTTGGATATTGCTGAGCAATCCCGGCGTTCGCTAGGATTTATAATAAGAAATACCTATGAATTCCGTAACATATTTGCACTGAAAACACTATTTCTCCTTGGTGAGAAGCAAACTAGAGTCAGCGCCCGCTCTAGCTCTTACGCCGCCCCGGGCGACTGGACAAATAGCCGCCCCTTAGGGAAAGTACCAGGCAGATGGATAGTAGATAGCACAAATGTTATGTCGTTGTTGTTGTAGAAGCTATGTAAGAGACGTTTTATTCTTAAATCGAGTGATCTTGGCAGACCTTGGTCGTTATAAATCATCGATTCCACGATGGCTGCCGTAGAACCACATATCAACCCAAAAATGTATAGTCACAGTGGGATTCGAACCAACGCTATAGTGATTCAGAAAATAGAATGTCTCCCACTGAGAAAGCCCAGATAGTATATAGAAGTCCGTAGAAGTCCGTTCCGCCACAATTCAAACTCTTAAGCGCAATTCACCTAAGTTCAGCAAAGCCTTCTAGAGAATTTGTTTGAAATTCCAAAATTAAAGCTAAGTATTGAATTTCCCCAGCCACATATTATTCACCACCGGCAAAAAATATACAAATGTCATCAACCTGGCGGAACTTAGAATGACGTATATATGTGATTTGGGGATTTATCGAAGCAGACCACTACTTTTTGGGTCCATTTTCGTCCGCTTACAGTAATTTCCAGAATTCATCACTGTGTCCCGTGTGGATGTGTAGCATGTCTTTGAAGCTAAGTTCACTCATGGCTTCCAGACTTATTGTGGATTTGCCTAGGATCCTCAGCCTCCTACTACCTAGTGCTGATCACTCACACACAATGTGTGCTGCCGTCTTTAGCCAGACATAGTCTGCATACATCATTCTCCACGATTTTCATCTTAGTTAGATGCACTTTAAAATTACCATGCCCTGTCACTAAGTCTAACTTAGGCTACTCCGTGTATAACTGAGTACCGGTTTAGCTTTCCTTCCTAGTGGGCTGGTAATTGCGTTTCGAGCCTGCCTACAAGTGAATAGCCTTCGCCATCGTTGCCGATGTATGGAATAAGGTAAGGGATTGAAAATTAATGCGAACATTTCTTTTCCACAAAAACATTCAACACACTTTAGAAAACTCCGCTCTCAAAAATGGTATGCCAAAAATGATGGAGCCGATAACCATAAATTAGCTGGGTCTCTTCGAGGACGAGTTTCTTCAGTGGTTTCAATTTGGTTGCTTATTTTCATAATGGCATCATTTCGCGAGTTGTTATAGAGAATAAGGTAAGAGCTACTTAAATCGGGGAAACCTTGCCAAATCCCGATGTTAGCATGTCCGGAAACATATTAGGGATACTGCTATTTCGGCTCTGGCAATGTGTACTGTGTTTCCTCAACTTGCTGAAATCCAGACTTCCTTGTCCGAAATTGGCCCACTCAATGCTAGATGAATCAATGAATCCATTCGCGAGGAGACCGGGCCAATTGCTGCCAAATGTGGACACATGTTTTCTAAACTGCCTGAAAAAAAATTTTTTGGTGGTGCATTTCGGCAAGAAATTTCTCAAAGAAGATTTTTTTTAACGCTTTTATTTGCTGAGTGTTTATGCACTAATTATTTATAATTTCTTATGGTTTCCCCGGAGGTTCAATATTTACTTAGTGGACGTGATCTCCTATGACTCAACAGACTGAATAAAAATATTAGGCGACAATCGGGCGTTGCAAAACCGCGCACAAAACATCAAAATTTGTGGACAACGCACGCCTGGGATGGACAGAGAAAGACGATTTTTTATTTCTTTTTATCGCCACTAGCGAACATGTAGCGGAAAATATCATACACAAAAGTTCTCCTTATGAGAATGGATAGCAGATCAAACCACTTTAAAATCAGGTAGCCCTTATCTTTGGCAAGAATTAGGGAAAATGCAAGAATATCCTTAATTCTGATGAAAAGAAGAGGAATTTTCAATAGGAAGACGAAATCAGCACTCCATTTTCCAATAAGCTTCTTTTTAAGGAAGAACTTAATTAGCACATGACTTTGCAAGCATCACAGATGTAAAGTTTAGGCAAATATCACTAACCATTTTAAGTTTCTAAATGCAGTACTTCGCTTTGTCTTTTCGAGTTTTTTATTCGTGTTTTAGTCAAAAAGCCGCCCCTAAAATTTGGCGCCCCGGGCGACCGCCTGGCTCGCCCCCCATTAGAGCGGGCGCTGACTAGAGTATATGCCTGTTATTTGGAATACTGCTTTTAGTTCTTACAGCACAATAATTGAAACAGTACAGCACAAATTCTTAAGGTACGTTGGCTATAAAATGCACATATTATCAGATGACATAAATTATCCGCATATCCTCAATTTATTAAAAATGAATACTCTTGAGTCAAGACGGAAATATTATGACGCTACTTTTCTTTATAATTTAATGAGTGGAGTAGTGGATTTACCTGAAATTCTTAATGAATTTTCGCTGAGAGCGCCACCCAGAAATACGAGACATAATGAATTATTTCATATAGATACATTTCGAACAAACTATGCAATAAATTCACCAATCCCAAGGATAAAATCTGTGGGTAACTTAGTTTCAAATCATATTGATTTATTCAATTGCAACAAAGCTAAATTAAGGAAAGTTATTTTCGATTTATTTTTGTAATCTCTTGTATTAATTTGAATGATATTTTTTAAGCGATTCTATTGAAATTATTTTACGTTAGATATATTATTATAAGTTAACAGCTATTTTGAATTATTTTATGTACCAAGGACTTACGTCCGTTTACTATTAAATAAATAAATAAATAATATATTAATATAAATTTATCGCAACAAGAAGTAAAATCTTTCTTATATAAATCGATGACAATGATTTATGTTCGTCAAAAAGGGAAATATCATACTTATGTGTATAATTGCGGACACAGCGGAATATGAGTTAACCAGCCTCTACTGTAGTAGCTCACTACACTTCATTACGATTTTGTGAGCATTTTGGTTAATAATCACAGTACAAAATCTATGAAAATGTATGGGAAATCTTGAAGATTTTATTCTATAGATATTGTGTAATCTCAAGATTTTTGCCAAATCTTCTGAAGTCTGTAGAGAGCTTTACCACGTGCATATCATTTTTGCCTAAAACTTCCGATTGAGAATTAAATTTTTAAATGATTTTCAATGTACGAATGGCTTCCAACACAGTCCAGTGGTCCATTTGTGGCATAATCCCCGAAGTTCGTAGTTTCATTTAATGTAGAAGATTCCAAAATATTTATCCTTGAGAGCAAACCCGAAAATATGTCAGCCGTCTAAAATAATTCACCGTCAAAGTTTACCATCAACTCGGGTGTCATCTTCATTACACAAATAACATACGAGTACTCTCTCGACATTTAATTACGTATTTGATTGTGCAGACAATGATTTAATTTGTTCCAATTTTCATTCATCTAATGGAGCCAACATACGAGTATTGTCATTCTCAGAATGAGATGCCAGCGAGAATTGGATTAAACAACGAAACTGTAAACTTTTATCCATTCGTATTATCCGCGCAAAGTATGTAGACAATGTCGCGAGATCTTTTCCCTTTTCCATGGCAAAGCCATCCATAGATCCACCCCGAGTGCACAAACACACTGTGTGATGAATTGCATTTGTCAATTTATCTAATGTGCCTTGGGGGTTGCAAGCAAGCAAACCATGCGTTACTTCACCAAAAATTCTTGTGCGAGAGTTTCTTGAAACTTTAAATACTGCACTATTGTTTCTGTTCGTCCCGGCTATATTTCGAGCCATCCGAGAGATAGAGCGAGCGTTTCATTTAATTTTACCGAAAATTTCTTCGTCTTCTTCTTGTCGGTGATGTCCTGCTCAAGGAGGAGGAGTGTGTTGAGATGAAGATATACCACCAGAGTGTATGGAGCTGGTTAAAATACGTCACTTCAAGTATCCTGTTCATACGTTCAACATTCACATCCGCCGTATTCTGGGAAGCGGAAGAAGTATGACAACTCTGCGCTCTCTTCGTAGTATTTTACTCGATACTTTGAAAAACTCGGTAAAAGTTTCATCAAGTGTGTCCTGTTCCTGGAACATTTCTTTCACCCCCTCCCGCCCAGCAGAGGACGGGTTAAAGAAGCAATGCATTTTCGGTTCATTGTATGGTGTATATGGACCGTTTAATGTTCGTCGTCTGAAACTTTGTGAAGTTTGTGTTTGGGGCATATAAGTGATGTCTGAGACATAGACATATATCCTTGTGAGGATTTATTCATGCAAACATTTCCATGCACAATTCATATCTGCACTATACGCTAGGTAGGTTATGGGTACGGGTTGCATAGACAGCCCGAAGAGATATATCCGTTTTTGAGAGTCGAACACTACACGTCTCTCTTCAAGTTTTAAGTATGCCTTTTGGGCAATAAATTTGCTTACAATGCAACCGAAATATGCGAGCTAAACATGCATACTACAACAGTATGCAGGAGTACAGCCAGAGATACAGTGGAATGCTGAGCGGTTTTTGGGTCGGATGGAATTTGTCTTGTTCGGTAATATTGTTCTTCCATGATACTCGTAATCGTAGCATTGTTGAAACGGTTTTTTGTACAAGTAATTTCCTATGTTTTATAACGAATTTCAATCTGCCATCAACCGGAAGGAGTGTTTTCGAATTTTTCAAAATGAAATCCCGGTAAATATGAAATAAATTATTTTTTAACCCAAAAGGAATTTCAATATTAGTGAATAGTCGTAATGAAATAATTTGATAGAATCAACCTGAAAAAGAGTTGTGATTTTGTTAATCCAACTAATTGTCGTGCTTGCTCGTAGTTTATAGATACGCGTGAATACTGCTTAAACTTCAGACGAAATTTCAAATTAACACGACAATCGCTTGAATGGCATATTTGCCACCATTAATACAAGAAAATTCTCAACGTTTCCAGTACTTAGTAGAGCAAACAATTTAAATTATATTTACCATAATAAACTATGTACATAATTCGACAAGCTAAATTGTGGTTTAGTTATAAATGAGCGAAACTCGCTAAAAGTTTGAATAAACGATTTAACTTAAGGCGATTAGTGGATTTAAGTTAGTTGTCCTGTCTTGAAGTAATGACATTAGCTAGCATGGGTGATGAAGCTTAAGTTTTTCGAAATTGCTTTCATGTAATTTGTGAATATAGAACTCCATCCATATGCCCTCAGATTGAAATGCTTGCCATAAAAGAGATGTAAATTATAATATGAATATAATGAAATGAACACGAACTGTCTGCAATATCACTTATATACTAATTACTATTATTGTCTAAGGATACTCTCAGGCAACTTTAACCCCTTAACCGTAAATTTTGAATGAGCTTGAATTTTTTCATGTGAAATTTTGGTTAGTGCAGAATTAGTATATGTAGTACATTTATAGCTTAAAACCCAAACATAAAAAAAAGAAATGTTTTGCCAAATTTTCGAATACTCTGCTAAGTATACGCAGTAAAAATTTAAACTAAATTTTGTCATGGTTTAAGGGGGGAGGGGTGGCAAAGGGGTGAAAATTGAGTTTTTTTTTTTGCAAATATCTGGAGAACTGTGAGTCTGACCCAAACCTCTTCGGTACGAATTGAACTACATAAAATTACCTTTGTAATTTTCTTCTATAAAAGAAAGTCGTGTTAGTTACACTATTTATAACTCGAGAACGGCTGAACCGATTTTCATGATTTTTGGTCGTTGGATTTGGCTCGGGCCGGAATAACATAATAAATATTGAAACATTCAAAAAATTCACAATGAGCCACAATTCACAATAGGTTTCTTTTTTGGCTTTTCTGCCTATATTTCTTGATTGTATCAGCGGATTCCAGTAAATTTTCTCCACAGGATTGGTGTTTAGCCCAATTGAAGGAACAACTATCGATGCATATGAAACATTCACAATGAGCGGAAGTATCTATCTATCTATCGTACCTTTTCCTGTATTTCTTGGGCGATTTACTGATTTAATTAATTAAGTAAGTGTACCCCAATAGGTTGGTCTATACAAGGTGTACATGTATGTACAGGAAATTCACAATAGGCAACAATTCACAATAACTTTTTGTTTTCATAATTTTGCCTTTATTTTTTGATCGTTTAGCGAACAGAACTGCAACCGATAAGGTCTCCTCCACGAATAGCAGAGTAATTATTGAAACATGCAAAATATGTATTCACAATTATCAAATTATAAGAACAGTTCCTTTTCGTACAGTTCATAAATGAGTTGCTGGATTTCAGTAAATTGATTCCACTGGATTTCCCCTACCTATTGAAATAAGCCGAACATTCACAATGAGCAACAATTCACAATGATTTTTTTATGTTTTGGGTTATATTACTTGAATGTCTTGACGTAATTTTGGAATATTGCCCTGCTGATTTAATCCTCAACCTGAATATCTGAATGAAATTGAAACTCAAACAAATTCACAATCAGAAAGAAAGAAAAAAGAATTTTTTTTCACAAAACTTGCATTTATCTCCTGAAAGGATAAGCCGATGCAGGTTAATTTGCTATTCCGCATTGTTCTCTTCTAAAAAAAAAAAAAAAATAATTAAATTTTCTATAAGAAAAGTTTAAAAAGCAGCTTTTGTATGTCCTTTGGCCGTCATTTGCAACGTTCTAGACCAACGGCTTGGTCTCTATCTAACTTGCGAAAAAAATCGAAAAGACTTCTGCAACGTTCCTACAGCGATCGAAATTTCGTATTAGCGCTTCAAAAACAAAAAAAAAATTTAGGTAATAAGGTGATTTAAGGAAATTTGCCTCAGCGGATACCTATCCATATAGTTATTCTGGTGTTTTGTTTGTTTTATTTTGTTAGTTGTGTTTTACAAGCTTTTCCGATATTTTTTAAATGAATTACAGAATTTCAGTAAGCTTACTCTAAATTATTGGTCTCTACTCAGTGAAGAGTATATCGTCACCTATACTACAATACGTATCCATTGAAACGTAGTAAAAATTACAATTACCAAAATTGTGAAAATGCTTCATTCTCATACCTTTGTCTCTATCGTCGGAATAGCTTAGTGGATTCCAGTAAGATAAGGTCCATCAGATATGTCTATATCCCGAACAAGAGAATAACTGCTATTGAAACACGAATAAAATTCACAAAAGGCAAAATTATGAAAACAAATTTTTCTGAAAATTGAATAACTGTCGTCAAATATTTGCGGATTTCAATAAATTTCTTTGACTGGATTGACACTTGAACGACAGAGTTAATGAAGACAGGTCTTCCCCACATTAGCCCTCCCAATTCTATGTAATTTTAGTAAATTGGACCCTCCTTGGTTTCCACCTCGAACTGTCAAAAGTTGCAACATGCGAAAAATTTGTAACGTGTTAATTTATGAAGACCATACTTTTGAGCAGATTAGCGGATTTTGTTCTATTCTGTCCCTCGCCTGATGCTCTCATCAGCAGTCAATGATTTTCCATCCTCAATAGCAGAATACCTATATAGACATCTGCAACCCGAGAAAAATTGTGAAAACAGTTTATATTCTTCATTTGTTTGGCTATATGTATGTTTATCAAATGACCGTTCTTCCGCTAAATTATCTCTCCCGTCCCCTCTCTCTTCCATAAGCATCAACCGAACAGCTTCTGAAACATTCGAAAATCGATCGATAATAATGTGAAAGCGGTTGAATTTCCTCAGCCTTTGCATATTTCAGCAGATTTTGCTTTCGCTTGAAAAGGCTGGAAAGCTAAAGAAACCTTTTGCCTTATCCTATACAAGCTGGCCCGGTGAACTTCGTATCGCCTCAACTTTTAAATGTATGAGTGCGGCAAAAGTACTGAACTCAGCGAATGTGTTGAGGAAATACAGGCATAGTCTAAGAAAATTGGGCCAAAATATGGCCATCGAACGGCATGATCTTGAACATATTTTTAATATTTACACAAAATCTCACGGCTAAATTAGCTGCTTTTCGAGAGTTATAGAGCTTTTAAAAAAGGTCTAAAATAGAAAATAGTCTATATTTTTCAAAAAACCCTTATGAAATCGATTTTGTCCGTCCGTCCGTCCGTCCGTCCGTCTGTCCGTCTGTCCGTCTGTCCGTGTGTCCGTCTGTTCACTTAATAACTCGCGAACGTCTCAACCGATTGTCATGAAATTTGGTAGGAATGTGTAGAATGGTTACAGTCTTTGGCACATATACCTTAGAAGTTGGTAGGAAGAAGACAACAGGGTGTCCCGAACGTTTGAAAAAAGTCGACTTTTTTAGTTTTTATTGGAGATTGACGTATGGGTATTTAAATCAAAGATCTAAACGAGTACACCTCATATCAGTTAAAATTTTCCAGTTGCGAGTAACGGTAAAAAAGTTATTGGCGTTTAAAGTTAAACTTCCTTTTCGAGCTCCGTTTTTCTAAACCGTTATAGGGATCGATATGAAACTTTGCACAAAGATTGGTCGGTAGGGCCTTATATACGTTAAATATTAAGACTGTTGACTTTTGCAAAGGAAAAGTAAATAACAGTAAATTTGTAAAATTTCAATTTGGTCGTGTGTAGCCCCTCTTAGGTTTCCAAATATGAAAATGCTGCTAAGGGTTTTTAGAAAATTACATATAGAATATGTCTACGAATTTTCATTCGAATAACTGTATCCAAACCGGAAATATAGCCAAATAATTATTTAGTAAGGGCCTTTCACAATGCAAGCGTCTTAAGCATTTCTTCAATGTATATCTTTTAACTTGATGAAACAATGAACATGAAATTTGGTGGAAATGCATAGAATGGTAATAGTGTTTGCCACAAAAATTTTTCAAGCTAGTAGAACCAAGTTAACAGGGTGTCCCTGAATAGCTGCAAAAGTATACTTGTTATATTCAATACTCATAGGAAAGCTTGCGTTGGCTCTTATGACAGGGAACACAATGGAATCATTTTATATAAGGTCGCTTTTCCTTGATTAAAAAACAGTAACAGTAAATTTACAGCTAATAATTCAGTTCATATATAAAGCCAAGCCATCCTTACGTTTGCCTAAGTTTCTTTTTGGTCAAAGTCCATCAGAAATCTTAAATCGTTGCCTTTAGATTTGCATTAGAGTGCTTTTATACTAACTGGGTAAATAGTAAATCTTACAGGAAGCATTTCATTAATGTTGTGCACAATACTTATTTATTGCTTATAAAATATATGTACAAAAAATATTCACTATGCATTAAAATTCTAAAAAACCCTCGTATTGCGGGCGCAGCCCTCTCTACGCCGGTATTTTTTAGTCTAGCACCGAATTTCCCAATCAAATTCTAACGTGTTTTGTATATCATTGCAATGGAAATTTTATGTAGTCTGTTTGTCTTCATATCATTTTTCTGTATCTTTTGCCATTTTTTAAATAATCCCAAAAAACCGAAAAATTGCACCCCCCTTTCCCCTTTTTTTATGCCATTCGCTTGGAACTTTTTTTCCCATAATCCGGGGGCCATTACCAACCATCCTGCAAAAAAGATTCCAATGTAGGATTTTTGCCTACCTAATATCCTATCTTTCTTAGACTAACAAAAGCATCAGGAAATGAGCTGCGATTTTCCAGATGTGTCTCCTACTGAGGATAGCACTTAGTCAGATTTTTATTTGGAAAATACACAAAAATCCGCTAATCTGCGAAAAGGAGGTGGAAAATCATTTTGGCATTGACGATTTTTTTTTCTATACAGGGTGTCCGGAAACTGCCGCATAAACGCACCGGATTGTGATTCCTCAGTTGATTTCCAGCAATAAAGTTGTACGGAACATACCCCCTCAGCTTAACCCTTTAGCTGCCACAGGCATTTAAAGATTTTTGGAAAAATCATTTTCTTGCACGACTTAAAGTCTAATATCTCCATAGCTAGACCAGCTAGAATAGTGAAATAAAATGATTATGGCAGCCAACAAATTTACCTATAAAATAAAACTAAAAAAAAAAAAAAACTAACAGGCGCATCAATCCAGCATTGGACTAAGGCCGCAGGATGTGTTAGTGACATCCTATTTCCAAGATCTTATCTGCTCTTTGTTGAGGTAATGAGATCAGCATCACGCTCAGCAGTGTTATTTATCCCCATAAATGGGTACTCGTTTAACATCTGAGTGAGATCATAGTCCGTCACAAGCTCGTGAGTTCGAAAAACACCATGGAACACGGTGAGATTCGAACTCATGAGCCTGTGCACCGAAGGTGCGCACACTAACCGCTAGACCAGCCAGACTACTAAATAAAAAAACTAACTACTCTGAAATCGGATAAGAGGTTTGGTTTTTACAGAGCTTCAAAGTCAAATTTGCGTAATTTGACCCAACAAAAATCTTTTTTTCCATCTCAATTTTCTCTAACTTCTCCCAAGGTGAGGTGCTTGTACGATTCTTTTTAAAATTGGCGCACAGTCTGACAATCATATCTTTCTCACGTCATTTTAATCTAGCTCCATAACTTCTAACAGTTTTTATACGTTAAGTGTAGAAAACTAGGGTCAATTTTAGCTCGAATTCAATACAATTCAATTCACACTGCCCCTAAAGATCTGCAATTGGTAAAATCTATTCTAATTAAGTCGAAATCGAGCCAAAATTAACTCTAGTTTTCTGCACTTAAAGTACTAAAACTGTTAGAAATAATGGAGCTAGAATAAAATGATGTAAGAAAGATATGGTTGTAAGACTATGCGCCAATTTTTAAAAGAATCGTACAAGCACCTCACCTTGGCAGAAGTTGGAGAAAATTGAGATGGAAAAAAAGATTTTTTTTGGGTCAAATTACGCAAATTTGACTTTGAAGCTCTGTAAAAACCAAACCTCTTATCCGATTTGAGTGTGGTTAGTTTTATTTTATAGGTAATATTGTTGAATGTAATAATCATTTTATTTCACTATTCTAGCTGGTCTAGCTTGGGAGATATTAGCCTTTAAGTCGTGAAAGAAAATGATTTTTCCAAAAATCTTTAAATGCCTGTGGCAGCTAAAGGGTTAAGCTGAGGGGGTATGTTCCGTACAACTTTTTTGCTGGAAATCGACTGAGGATTTATAATCCGGTGCGTTTATGCGGCAGTTTCCGGACACCCTGTATATTCCAGGAATATTGGCGATGGATCATGGAATTAGTCCAATTTTCTGAAACACGGTAATCCGATAAAGAAATGTAGGCAAACATATGGACAAATTACTGCCTTCATAACTTTCCAGATGTTTCGTTAGCAATAGCGGCATAGTTGGCTATCAATTGGGGAAAAGGAATCACAGAAATGGGAACATTCATTCAAGAGATACGTACATACTCGTATATAGGCAAAAGTTGTACATCAAGTAATTTTGTATTGGCAAATTTTGTAAATTTTTCGACAGAAATTCTGGTCATCAATTAGATGGAAGCGGTGTAGGGTGAAGTCTACCGAAATTGAATAGAAATAGGCAGAAGAATGTAAGAAAGAGTTTTCATCATAATCTTGCCCACATTTTCTACATGCTGAAATCCGATAATTCGGTCAGTTGATGTTGGAGATCAATCTCGTGGGGCAAATTTCCTAAACTGTAGGTACTCATTGTGAACTTTTCACATGCTTGAATGCTTGTTTCGCTATTTACGGTGTCGTTTCGCCCTACTTTCAGATGTAACTACACGCCAGGGTGGTGCAAAATCACTAAGGTCATCAAATTTGTTTGTGAAAAGCCAAAGAAAATGAGGAAATGAGCAAACTATTTTAGTATTTTTCTTCTGCCTATTTTTCTGATTCGGCAGTAGCAATTCTTTTATCGTGAAAGTAAGTCATTTAGTGGCAATAGATATGGCAAAACCAATTCAGTTATTGCAAGTGGGAGTTTTTCAGTTGCAACTTACTTAAATAGACAATTCTATACTTTCAAGCAATTGCTTCAATAGTAGACTATTGGCCAATTTTTCAAATTGTGAAGAGTTGTTCCCGTTAAAGAAAAAAAAACAGTACAAAATAATTACTCATCCATCATCCTGAAATCTAATTCGACAAAGAAGGAGATTAAATGCATAGGCAACTGGACTGTGAATTCCAAACTTCCAGTGGTTTATAAGCTATCCTGTTGATCCTGGTCGTCAATTTGGGGGGAGGGGATGGAATTTACTGATGTCGGAAAATCCGTTCATGATATTGACAAAAGCTACATAAACAATTTTTGTATTGGCAAATTTTGCAGAATTTTTGGCAGGTGTTCCACGTACTTGGTCGTGGTTGATAGGAGGAGTTCAGGGTGGCATTTACAAATTTTCGCTTATCAATTCAGGTGATATAGGCTGAATAATGTAAGAAGAAATTGCCTTCAAAACTTTGCTTCAACTTATTCCGATGAATAGGGCAGAGTGAGCAATACGGTGGGGCGAATTAACTGAAAACCTCTAATCCGTCTAGGTGATTTTCGAGACTTAATTCATCTCAAAATTAAGTTTCGAACTTTTGCTGGTTTTTAGTACAAATTAACTGAATATAGGATAAGGCAAAAGGTTTCTTTAGCTTTCCAGCCTTTCCAAGCGAAAGAAAAATCTGCTGAAATATGCAAAGGCTGAGGAGATTCAACCGCTTTCACATTATTATCGATCGATTTTTGAATGTTTCAGAAGCTGTTCGGTTGGTGCTTATGGAAGAGAGAGGGGACGGGAGAGATAATTTAGCGGAAGAACGGTCATTTGATAAACATACAAATGAAGAATATAAACTGCTTTCACCATTTTTCGCGGGTTGCAGATGTCTATAGGTGTATAGGTATTCTGCTATTGAGGATGGAAAATCATTGACTGCTGATGAGAGCGGCTATAAATCAGGCGAGGGACAGAATAGAACAAAATCCGCTAATCTGCTCAAAAGTATGGTCTTCATAAATTAACACGTTACAAATTTTTCGCATGTTGCAACTTTTGACAGTTCGAGGTGGAAACCAAGGAGGGTCCAATTTACTAAAATTAGATAGAATTGGGAGGGCTAATGTGGGGAAGACCTGTCTTCATTAACTCTGTCGTTCAAGTGTCAATCCAGTCAAAGAAATTTATTGAAATCCGCAAATATTTGACGACAGTTATTCAATTTTCAGAAAAATTTGTTTTCATAATTTTGCCTTTTGTGAATTTTATTCGTGTTTCAATAGCAGTTATTCTCTGGTTCGGGGTATAGACATATCTGATGGACCTTATCTTACTGGAATCCACTAAGCTATTCCGACGCTAGAGACAAAGGTATGAGAATGAAGCATTTTCACAATTTTGGTAATTGTAATTTTTACTACGTTTCAATGGATACGTATTGTAGTATGTATAGGTGACGATATACTCTTCACTGAGTAGAGACCAATGATTTAGAATAAGCTTACTGAAATTCTGTAATTCGTTTAAAAAATATCGGAAAAGCTTGTGAGACACAACTAACAAAATAAAACAAACAAAACACCAGAATAACTATATGGATAGGTATCCACTGAGGCAAATTTTCTTAAATCACCTTATTACCTAAAATTTATTGCCTAAAATTGGCTCTTTTAACATTTTTTTTTTGGAGGCGGTAATACGAAATTTCGATCGCTGTAGGAACATTGCATAAGTCTTTAAGAGTTTTTTCGCAAGTTAGATAGAGACCAAGCCGTTGGTCTAGAACGTTGCAAATGACGGCCAAAGGACATATAAAAGCTGCTTTTTAAACTTTTCTTAAACAAAATTTTATTATTGTTTTTTTTTTTTTAGAAGAGAACAATGCGGAATAGCAAATTAACCTGCATCGGCTTATCCTTTCAGGAGATAAATGCAAGTTTTGTGAAAAAGAATTCTTCTTTCTTTCTTTCTCATTGTGAATTTGTTTGAGTTTAAATTTCATTCAGATATTCAGGATGAGGATTAAATCAGCAGGGCAATATTCCAAAATTACGTCAAGACATTCAAGTAATATAACCCATAATAAAAAAAAAATCATTGTGAATTGTTGCTCATTGTGAATGTTCGGCTTATTTCAATGGGTAGGGAAAATCCAGTGGAATCAATTTACTGATATCCAGCAACTCATTTATGAACTGTACGAAAAGGAACTGTTCTTATAATTTGATAATTGTGAATACATATTTTGCATGTTTCAATAATTACTCTGCTATTCGTGGAGGAGACCTAATCGGTTGCAGTTCTGTTCGCTAAACGATCAAAAAATAAAGACACAATTATGAAAAAAAAAGTTATGGTGAATTGTTGCCTATTGTGAATTTCCTGTACATACATATACTGCTTGTATAGACCAACCTGTTGGGGTACACTTACTAAAAATCAGTAATTCGCCCAAGAAATACAGGAAAAGGTACGATAGATAGATAGATACTTCCGCTCATTGTGAATTTTTCATATGCATCGATAGTTGTTCCTTCAATTGGGCTAAACACCAATCCTGTGGAGAAAATTTACTGGAATCCGCTGATACAATCAATAAATATAGGCAGAAAAAGCCAAAAAAGAAACCTATTGCGAATTGTGGCTCATTGTGAATTTTTTGAATGTTTCAATAATTAGTATGTTATTCCGGCCCGAGCCAAATCCAACGACCCAAAAATCATGAAAATCGGTTCAACCGTTCTCGAGTTATAAATGGTGTAACTGACACGACTTTCTTTTATATATACATACGTATATGTGTATAGAATATATAGATAGATATAGATATAGATAGATATAGATATACAGTCTTGACTCGATAATCCGGATCAATGATTGCAAGGGGTAATCCGGACCATCGGAACATCCGGATTAACGCAATCACTTTATTCTGAGGAAAAAAAGTCAAAATAAATAATAAAGAGGAACAAAAGCTGATAAATGTTTTATTTCTTTGAAATATAGTCAGCATCATGTCATTTGCCAAGCCGCCGTCCCGTAGCACGTACGAGACCAAATCTACCTTTTCACCCCGAAAATGTCAAATATCCGGATTATAGAGTCAAAATTGCAGCCGAAATCCGGACTATAGAATACATAGTGGAAACATTTAGTGGTCCGGATTAGCGTGATATCCGGATTACCGAGTCAAGACTGTATATAGATTTATGGATTACACATACAATTCAGTATAACCTAACATCGATACAAATTATTATAACATTTCTAAACTCAGACTTTTCGGTAAACCATTCTGCATATTAGTCCTTAAAAGGGTCCCTTGTATAAATCTGCCTCGGCTTCGCAAAATCCTCTGTGCGCGCATCATTAAAAGTGCCTCAGTACCATCTGTAAATTTCGACTTATTTGAGCTCTTTCACAGTGCTAATACTCAATTATTATTATATAACCGGTGTCTTGACTCTATAAGGAAGCTAAAAGTTTGTCAGAAAATGTTTTAAGGATTATTTATCGGATTTGTTGAAATATCCGTACTCAAAAACAAATTTCATACGAAATTATTCTTTCAATGCTACTGAACTAACTTCGTACACATTTGCTAAATAAACTCGATTTTTCGTTGATTTCTTTCGTACGTTCCATCCCTGTTCCATGAACAAACAAAAAACTTAGACTGGTAACCTTGTTTACTCGTTAGAATCTTTTGTTTTATCACTCGATTGAAAAGCTCCGATTGTTCTGGCTTGTGATGATTGTTAGGATCCGGTGCACTTAGGGGAAGTCCAAGCTGTAAGCCACCTTGATTAGGTTGCGGTACTGCGGACACTTAGTGTTAGCCTAAATTTATTATAACAATTCTAAAAAAAACTATCTTTAGTGTTCTATAAATTTATAAATATTATTATGATTTTCATTAAAATTTCAAATTAACTTCAATTGTGCAGTAATAATG
Organism: Microchrysa polita; assembly: GCA_949715475.1. Lineage (NCBI taxonomy): Eukaryota > Metazoa > Arthropoda > Insecta > Diptera > Stratiomyidae > Microchrysa > Microchrysa polita. Next base: position 20,318,654 of record OX454420.1, read on the forward strand.
ACACAATCTAGACAATTTTAAACTTTATAGGTAAAGAGTGTTCGAAAGTATTTTTTCGATTTTTGCAACGTTTTTTTTTATTTATTTACATGCGAATTAATTTGTAAATTATTTTGAATATACATAATTTTTGCCTATTTCTATTTTTGATTAAACAAAAATAAAGGAACTTATCATCGTGATCTGGTTAACTCTTTTTCAATTCTACATTATTCATTGCAATGATTTGTTATTTTGATACCAGTGCATCAAGTTACTTCCACATACTATGTCACTGAGTATCTTTTCAATGTCAACTGCAGGTGTAGACATATTTTGATTGTACAATCTGATGATGGAAGCAGATACTTTTAATTGGAACGTGGATCGGTAAAATGCTTACTAGACTGACTCGGCAGACCGCACATACTTGAGGCTGATACATACTCGGTTTCTGACGCTGTCTGTGCTCAGTTTTGCTCAATATCAGTGTCGTCATTACCGACTGGGGTACCCGAGAGACCCACACTACTGCACTGCGGTTCCACATGGTAAGATTCCATACATATTCTGAAGAAAAACCCAGATTTGACTTAACTTTAGTTTCGAGATGAACACCTCAAGATATTTTAGTATACGAAAAGCCGTCGCGTCGCGAGGTCTTTAGATTTTTGTTTCGACTGCTTCACAGTGCTTTGCTTGGTGTCCAATATTCCCATACAAGTCGGTTTGTTGCAGTGTGCTGTAATTATAACAACTAATTAAGTGCATTGCAAATATTTTAGTGGTGTCCATGTCTTATTTGCAAGTGAAACCGAATTATTGCTAACGAATTAAGAAAAAGAATTTCAAAATATTCATTAAGCGTGAAGTGAATTGTTTTTGTGTATTTTGTAATTTATACTGGAATTTTGTGCAAAAGTGGATAAACAAGAAAGATTTTGTAACAAATAGCCGAGCTGATATTGGATTATTTGGATTTATATACATCAAGTATATAAGAAAAGGTTGGAATTTGTTGTAATAATTTTAATTTAGGTACATATTTAGTGATACACAAATCTGATTTATAATTGAAGGCAATAACACATTTTATAATGTAAATACATACATATTAATATACATGCCTGTCTATATGTTAAGTATGTAATTTGCAAAAAATACATTGTCTGAAGATTCATTGGATTATTCAGCCGAACAATATTTTTTTTCCACAATCCGGTTTTGGTAAAATACCTAACAAAAAAAAAAATGGAAAAATACGTAAAGAAGATCAGTGATCTTGAATATCTAGTTTGAATAAAATACATATTTACATACCAACATGCGTTTACTATGGTAAAATATCTTCTTCTGTGTATGATACTGATATATGGATAAATACATACATATTTTTATGTTTATGTGTAGTCCCAATGAAATTTAAATAAATAAGTTATAAATTATTAAAGGCAAAGAGTTGATTTTGAATTATCGTTGTTGTCCTCAATTACTCCATTTTTTTATAATTATCCATTTCTGCGTATTATGTTGCATTATTCCAGAGTTCACTGTTGTAGGATAGTAGCAGTTTCTTACATTTTTAATCTTTTGTTTTTCTCCTTTGATTAAAATATCAACCAATCCAATAACAAAAATGGACTTATGTAGTTACTAACAAAATTTCAATGATCTTGAAGTATCAAATCTCTAGTATGTACAGTCGAACTTCCCTTAACGGACACTTCTAATAACCGGACATTTCTCATAAACGGACACTTTTATTTTCCCCAACGTTTTTCTTTATATTTAACTAGAAAAATAACTTCCAATAGCCGGACACTCTCATAACCGGACACGGACAGTGCTTTTATACCCTCTCTGAACAAGCAAGTCTCTAATAAACGGACAGTTCCACAAATAAAATTCGAAATTCTTGCATTATAGAATTGTATTTCGAGCAAAGAAATTTCGAAATTACCGGAAAATCGGTCTTTTGCGTAAAGCAAAATTCACTTTTCGGAAATCGCAGCACAAATCTTGTTTATCTCTCCGTGTAGGTGGAATTTCTTAGAGATTCAGGAGTTCAATTTGTGTCGCGGCATTTACTCGTGCAGTTTTCTATTTTTTTTAAATAAGAAAAAAAAAATAAAAAAAACTTGTCTTTTGAAGAAAAAGTGCAAGAGCAAGTCATTTTAGAATTCACGAAAAAAAATTGTTGTCGATCTCGAAAAAAAATTGAATTGGAAAAACACGGTTGAAATGAGACATCGGGGTTTTGAATGGATTCACACCGCAGTCCAAATTAGTTTTATAAAATGTTATTCCCTTGTGAAATATTCTCATAAGCGGACACTTCCAATAAGCGGACAAAATCTCAATCCCCAATGGTGTCCGCTTATGGGAAGTTCGACAAAATAGACATAGCTGTTTACTTTAAAAAAAAGTAAATGGCTTAAATTTTGTAACGATTAAGAGGTCTTTTACCTAAAGCAGTCATTTAATATTTATTTCTTAGTAAACTATTCTAATTTATTGTACTACTATATGTATGTATCCGATCCGAAGGATATAATTAAGGTACATATATGAATATACATACCTACTCGTGTATATGCATCTATGTATAGGTAATCTGAACCAAGGTCATCATTTTCTTGATAATCATGGTTATTCACCGAGTCAGCTGCTTTTTTGTTTCTTACTCCGTCCACATCTACTGCAGGTTTTCTTCGAACAATCACTTCACTTTCCGTTGATTGATTCTCTTTTGGACGGCTTTATAAATTTGGCCTGGTAAATTTCAAAATGCATTTTTCTGGCAATTCATATGGTTTGCTTCTTCATAAAATGATGCAGACAAATTAAATTGATGGCCTCATTACGGTTGTGTAGTCGCGTTCAACGAAGAGGATGGTTAAAGCTGAAACAAATTGTTATTGCATTTTTGTTAAGTTGAATGCTCGACTAAAACAGTAGCGTTTAGCCGGTGCGTTCAGGTGAAGAAGATGATTTTTTGCAAAAAAAAAATATCGATTACGAAATTTAATGTATGTTTATACATACGGCTCGTAATAATGGCGAAGTCAGGTGTGCAGTTAAAAAGTGAATGTACGATAATAAAAGTCGTTGCATTTTGTACCAAATTCAAAATGTGAAATATGTATGCCGAAGATATTGGCTAAAAAGAGTGTTATACTTGTAGCATGCGTGTGGTCGGTCGTCCTCCTTAACTATTGAACCGATTTGGCTGACATTTGGTGTAAAACGTTCCCTGATTTTACGTGATCGTTTAGGACTACAATAAAGAAGAGTGCATGTTTTAGGCCATAGAATCCCAACCTTCAAAAGCAGATTGTTAGTAAAATAAATCTCTTATGCATAAATTTTGACTAAATTTCGGATGAATGTGTCCCTACAAAAGAAAAAAAGAACATATTCAATAACGACAATACAATAATGAATTCATGCCCTGGAGTCATGGATGTGCTATAGAAACCCCATCCCCAAAAGTAGGTTGTGCTGAACAAATTAAGACCCGGACCATGATTCGATTATTTTAGCGCTATAAAAATGTTGGATCTAGTTAGTATTAATCTAATAAGATAAAAAGCCAATAATGTATTTTTTATTTGTCTTTGAAAAGGCTACATAACAGGGCTAACTCGGTTCAATCCGGTATATTGCTCATAATGCTTCAAAAGTGGATGAAATCAGTAAATAATTGAAAATATTTTGTTTCTATGAGTCACTGTTTCCAACCGGTGGTACGCGGACCAAAGGTGGTCCGTGAGAGGCTCGGAGGTGGTCCTACTTACAAAAGTGTTAAATGCATTTCTTCGTGATTAAATCAAAATTAAAGGATTTTTGCAGAATAATTGTTTTCTGTAATACGTATTTGCTACTAGACAAGCAAAGTTTTGGAAATGCAGTAGAACTTCCATAATCCGGATATTCGATAATTCGGATTCAGGCCCAAATTTTCTTTGATTTTGAAAAATCTGAGAACTTGATGAAGGCTTTTTTATCATAGTGCGCCCTAGATCTAACGAAACAGCTATCTCCACCATAAAATTAACTATTTCGGTTAAAACCAATTGAATTTTGAGCAATTTCAGCCATACTACCGTCTACGGGAGTCTTAATAGGTGCACTTCGAAAATCTGAATAATTCAATAATCCGGATTGGGTCCGGTCCCAATCAATCCGATTTATCGGGGCCGTACTAGACCTATTACAGGAGTTGCAAAATTTCTGTAATGATCGGCATTGCAACAACTTTGGATTTTTACTTATTTTTGACTGAACATTATCGGTTATCAAAAGTTTTAAGAATTGTTCAATTATTAATGAACCCGAAAGTTACAAAAATTCAGTAATTTGATAAAAAGTAAACTAAAATTTATTTGTCCATTGGCATGCTGATTTCTGAAGGTTCTTATATTGTTCGGCTTTGAGTGTCTTATTTTCAGAGGTAAAGCAAATACGCTGAAGCTGTAATTAAATGTTTGTGTTAAAATGCCCTATCAGAGCAAAAGTGTGTTTTTAATAATTTAATTTAATCCAATTACTTGGGAATTTGATCATACGACTAATATTGAAAAGTTTATGGAATGGATTTGCGGGGGCTTATATCACAACATTGTTTAGACGAGATAACTCAAATTAATTTAAGAAAAGCTTGCTTGCCAGTTTTGTTAAGAAAGGAAATAAATTTGGAAGAATTCGTTACATTTGAGTTTATTCGCCAATTCGTGGACACCGAAAAATATTGGTCTACTACTTTTTTTCTTCAAGAGAACAACAAACAGTAGGAAAGTAGGAAAAGACGATAGCACGAGAGAGAATGAATGTGTTTCAGGTGCAGCTTAACTATTGAGGTTTACCATGAACGATTTTGGTCCGACGACATTTGTGAGTTGGGAACTACTGCTATAAGTATATGTACCTAATCTTGATCATATTATAACAAAAACCCGACATTTGGAACGATGAGTCATATTGAGGAAATGATGTAACATTTCAGTATATGTACTTGAGTACACATTAACCCTAGAGAGATAATCATATTTTTTACCCCTGAAAAGATAATCATACGTCGATTCGACGTGTTGCGAGTTAACATCCTTATAACTTCTTTGTTAAGAGTAACATGTTGTTAAAAGGTAGATATATAATCATTTGTATTTAATATTAATCTGTTAAACTCATGATTTTGCAAAATTATCATTTGTTTGTGTATATAATATTAATTTTAAAAAAGTGGTTCTAGTAGAAAGTGGGCTGTCCTTTCAATAGATTAAAATAAAGGATATCTTTATCGAAACAGGCTTTTAGTGGTTATATCCAAGTAAATACACATCCACATTATGAAGATTTATAAAAATGTCAATTCGGGGGAAATAAAATATTTTTCAGTACAAATTTGTTCTACAGTTTTTACTGACGTTAAAGATAATCATACGTCGATTCGACGTATATTTGACTTATGACCCCCCAATATCTTAGGCTGTGTGGCACCCAAGCTAATTATTTTGCCACGTAATTACGCCTACAGACATGAATTGAGTTAAATCTTGGAACCAACAAATTATGAAGCTTCACTTATGAGATATAATAAAAAGAAAAATGTCTGTACGTCGATTCGACGTAGATTATCTCTCTAGGGTTAAGAACCAACCAGCGTTCTCTTTTTGCAACATAAGAAATCAAATGAGTATATGGCATCCGCAAGGATCAATTAATAACATATTATGTATTTTTTTTTAATTATTGTAAACAACGTTGATAACGGATCTGTTTCAATTTAAAATTTATCAAATATATTTATTTTCTCGGGGAAATACTTGTCCAATCGGCGTGGCAAGACACTAAAAGAATTTTGCGTCGCTGATTCAAAATTTAAGTTAAAAAAAACAACAAGAAAACAAGTTTAAGGGATTGCCCGCTCGAGAATGGTATCTCAATTTTTTTGGGTTGCCGGCCTCAGAATGGTTTACCGTTATGTACAGGATTACTAAGCTAGTTTTGGGTCACTGAATCTAAATTTTAGGTTAAAAACAAGAAAAAAACTTTGTGGTTGCCCACCCTGAAATAATACCACTGTTGTATCGTGGAAATACTTGGTTGTGAAGCACTGCATGTTCCCACAACTGACCTATTCACCGCTACCTTCAATAATTCATTGGAAATACATGCTCCATCCGAAACTTTCTTATACGTATTGCGTACGATACAAACGGGGTTGTGTTGCCATATTGCACAAATTGTACTTTTTTGACCCATTCACAGATTTGTATAGCAACAATTCTTGTCAAATCAGAGTGCCGTCCTTTTTTGGGGATACGCGTACGCTACGAATTGGGTTGGACAGCACTGTAAATTTCCACTAAGGCTATTCAATATAGACCAATCCATTATTACATTATACGACTATTCATTCATGTAATATCTACAAATCTATAACATTAGGGGCCATTTTTTCGTACATCTTATAGGCTGGTTAGTCTTATCGCCTAGAGAAGACACACACCCTATTCAGAAAGCTTTTCCATTGTACTGAATGACATTTTTGTTTATTTTGCATAGTTATGTTATCTTTTGCTTATTTACGCTGTTGCATGAAACCGTGCAATGATTTTTTTAATCTAAGATGATGGTGTAACCAAGCAAAATATGGCAGAACTATGCAAAATAAACAAAAATTTCATTCAATAAAATGGAAAAGCTTTCTAAATATTGTGTGTGTCTTCTCTAGGCAATAAGACTAACCAGCCTATAAAATGTACGAAAAAATGGCCCTAGGTATAAATACATGAACATTCTACACGCAAATTTCCCATGGTCATGGCAGCCGATCTGAACACAAACCATGCCTCTCATGTCGATAACTGCCTATCTACTTCAAACAGCGCCAAACAACAAGCAACCAACCTCTCCATTTTTGTACACACATACAATACATACACGAAACCACTACGAAGCCGATCCAAACACAAATCATATGCCCCATGTCGGTGCTAGACGATTTAATCGGAGGCATTGCGCATTCCAGCCGCTGAAAAAGCAGGCTTTTTCGTCACGGAAAAGCTCCTCATCGCAAAACCCGACATTTTATCGCAAGCAGTCAAATAGGTTGGTGTGGTTCCCATTTAAATGCTACGAAATTTGTATTTTTGCGATGTGAAGCAACTCACTTCTTATCTTATCGCATCGCATCGCCTGTAATGAGAACGGGGTGAAACGTCAAAGCCTATTCGTACTATTTTTTACGACACGCTAAAACTCTCTACTTATTTACAGGGATTTTGATATTATTTGAAGGAATAATTTGGAGTATAGGTATATAGCGTATATGGTAATAGTGTAGTAACTAGGTGATAAAGCTAGTACATGAGAATGCAAAATGTGGTGGATAACATTTTTTGTTGTTGTTTCTTATAGTTTTTTGGGGTGCTCAGCATGAATTCGGAACTTCCCACCAAAATGATGCGAAACACGGTCAAAATCGCGGAAAACCCTAAAAAGTTTGTTGTTTTTCCATTCTTTGGCTCCCAACTCTGAAAACTGTTCATTTCTGCAAAAAACTCTCCATGAATAAAAAACTCCGGAAATTTTGGCGTTTTTTGCGGTTTTGTCTCTTTCCCGCAACGACATTTTTGTGGAAAGCTCCGGATTCAAGCTCAGCACCCAAAAAAACATACGAAACAAAAAAAAAGTTTGTCCACCACATTTTGCAATTTGAAATCACCTAATGACTACACTATGGCTGAATTCAAATTGTAAGAAAACGACCGGACGGGTAAACTTGCAAGACAAGAACCATCGTATGATGATTTCACACTATCAGATCAAAACACGGACCGGCGAACAATAATCACACAGCAAGTATGTATAAATGTTGCCATGCACGCTCCAAAGTTAGTGTACAATGAAGTGACGAGTCGACAAGATTAAAATGCAAGTAAAACACGCGCTAATTGTCTTTGCAGAACGCCTGAACTATTGGTAGATGCAATCGTCTTATCGATCGTACGAAAGATCTCACGAAAGAAAAACAATCGTGTCACGATTTTTTTCTTTCGTAAGACGCGTTCTTACAATGTGAAATGCACAATGCTTGTCTACTGGCCACTACAAAAGCTCTCTTGTCTTGCAAGTTTACCCGTCCGGTTTCGTCTTATAATCTGAATTCAGCCTATGGCCGGGTTTCTGATAGCTCTTATTCAGTACCTGTCGGCTGATTATTCTTATCGCATAGAGAAGACACACACAATATTCAAAAAGCTTTTCCATTGTATTGAATGACATTTTTGTTTATTTTGCATAGCTATGCCATATTTTGTTTGGTTACGCCATCATCTTAGATTGAAAAAAACCATTGCGCACTTTCATCCAACACCGTAATTAAGCAAAAGATAACATAACTATGCAAAATTAACAAAAAATCTATTCAATATAATGGAAAAACTTTCTGAAAATTGTGTGTGTCTTCTCTATGCGATAAGGCTAGCCATTCTATAAGAGTTTTGAGAGAATGGCCCTATAAGTAGTAAAATAAAATAACTTTGACGACTATCATCAATAATAATAGGATTATGAATGTGTAACAAAACGTTGAAGTTGATCGCGTCCTCCAGGTTTCCCAATTCTATAAAGAAGGATGCTCTGAGAATCGATCTTCTTCTCTCTGATAAGTCTGGGCAAGCAACTATATAAAGATAATGAAAAAGGCTCTCCACTTCTTCCACATCCCCGCAGCTTTTATCCTAATTTCAAGTGCGGTACAGTGAACCCCACATTCGCGAGGGATGCGTTCGACGAAATCGTCGCGAATGTTGAATTCGCGAATGTCGGGGCTCAGTATCCTTGGATAGTGGGAAATATGTTCCAAATATGAAAAATGTTACATGTATAGGATGGAGAACACCAGTTTCAAATCTTAAAAAAAAAATGAAAAACTCATCTTTTGCTTCCCACTAATACATTTGAAAGCAATTGAGGGTTTAAAAAAACTCCCTTGTAAAAAGAGAGGAATACAGCAGTCTTTTATTGGCTAAATTTTATGTCGGATTAAAGGAAACATGTAGAGTTTAGAACTGAAAGCTGCTCTCTAATAAACCAGTCCCGTGTGGCTTTTTTGGTTCCCAAACATGAAGTTTTAGATAAGGGAAAGCGGTTCACGTCTCTTATTTTCCAGTGATTTTGAGATCCTATAAATTCAAATTTTCGGACGACCAATCTGATCACTGATAAAAGAGAAAATTATATTAAAAGTCCTCCTTTGGAATGGTTCTTTTGCGGCATTGAGCCCCAGTGTAGTTTTTTTGTTCCGCTAAAGGGCGGTTTCAAATTTCAATCATTTCTTGAAATATTGTTGAAAAATTCACGCTTGCTACTCCCCGCAAAAAGAAAATATGATGATGGTTTTAGCATTAATCTAATCTAAATTAATTAAGGTAATAAAAAAATACCGGCGTACAGAGGGCTGCGCACGCAATACGAGGGTTTTTTTAGAATTTTGATGCATAGTGAATATTTTTTGTACATATATATTTTATAAGCAATAGATAAGAATTGTGCACAGCATTAATGGAATGCTTCCAGTTAATCTATTTTTGGATTGGTCTAAATAAACGCGTTCCAGAATGAAAGGCTAGCGCCTTTTCCACCTTTAATTAGACCAATCCAAAAATAGATTTACTCTTTACCCAGTTTGTATAAAAGTAGGCAAATCTACAGGCATTTTTTATTTAAGATTTCTGATGGTCTTTGAGCAAAAAGAAACTCAGGCAAACGTAAGGCCGGCTTGGCTTTATATATGAACTACCAACTTCTAAGGTATATGTGCCAAAGACTGTAACCATTCTACACATTCTTACCAAATTTCATGACAATCGGTTAAGCCGTTCGCGAGTTATTTAGTGAACAGACGGACGGACAGACGGACGGACAGACGGACGGACAGACAAAATCATAGGGGTTTTTTGAAAAAAAAAACCTAAAAAAGCCTAAAAACGCGTTCTGTAGCGGTAAACTTTATTGCATTAAGAAACCCCAATGGTTAAAACGAACACGAAAATTTATTTCTATTTTTTTTTCAAATTTTCGCTTTCGATTTAGAACGAAATCGCGAATAAGCATAGTGAATGTTGAAGAAGTGTCCCAAAATATGAATCGCGATAAGCGAATTCGCGAATGTTGGGACCGCGAATAACGGGGGTTCACTGTAATAGTTATGACGGACCGTAAACTTGGTTTTCCTTTACAGAAGAATAACAGTTTTCAATAAAAGGAAACTTTTTGTGAAATTGTTTGTTTTTTTAATAACCCCATTTTTTAGTATGTGGAATAACTGCACTCTTTTTAAATTTCCAAAAATTAGCCTCTTTTATAGTGCGACTATAACCTCTTTCGGGTTTACAAAATATGAGGTGATGGAGTTTAATGAAAACCAAAGTTCTACTAAAAAATCGTTTTCTTCTTGAATCCATCCTATAGTTGATTATCACGTAAATATATCTTCGTAAAGGAGGTGTGAATACAAGCGCACAGCAAGCAGGAGAATTTGTGCTATGATACCTAATAATTAACACCCGAAATACACAGTTTTGGGCAACTAAAACTAATCCTGTAGATGAGGCGATGCGCGGCAAAACTCGCTTATTCCACTTTTTTACGAAATTGAGTTATGAATTGCATTCGAAAGTATTGTTCCTGCTCTACACAGTAGTGAGCTCAGGTTTTACCAAAGCACATTTCTTTCGTATTTTTCGAGGCTTTGAAATTTGCAGTTCGTTGCAAAACTTACTTCTTCCAGGTAATGGTACCCATCAAAACTCTTTCCTTCCATCCATTTTGATCAAAACTCTTTTCTTGCCATGGCGGACTCATCAAAACTGTCTCCTTCCAGTAAAAATTTGTATTACCAAAAATGGAAATTATTGCATTATCATTAATATTATTAGGTTAGGGCTTATTGCTTTCGTCCTTAGACACTTTCTTGGACCAAATTGGACTAAATACACCAACAAATTGGTAAAAAATCATGTTGTTCCACCAGGACTCATCAAAACTCGTTTGTTCCAATTTATAATTCGAAATTGACGCCAAAATTATTATTAACCCAACTAGCATTTTTAGTACCAAAAACGTAACTGCCACTGCAATTTCGTCTTCCAAAGTGGCACTCACCGTTGATCATCCCCGAAATGGGACCCTTCTCGCCAATGGAATGTCACTAAAATGGGGAATGAAATGTTTAGTTCTGTATACCATTTTGCCACTCAAACCGCAACGTGCTGCGAACGTGCCTATCTAGTGGCATTTGTTTATCCAAACACGTAACCGGCACCTTTTAGAATTTTCTCGCATACAATCATACTTACGAGCTTGTATGCATAAAAATTGACACACAAATTAATAATAAACTGTGTTGGACATTGGTTATTAAATGTGTAAATGTGTGTTTTATCTTTGTTTCGATGAGTTTGAATTAAAATTGAGAAGTTAAATGTATGATTTATTTTGATATAATAATCATCGTTTGAAATGTTTCTTGAAGGATGAAAAGTACTTGCCAAGCAAATTTCATTGTAAAGTTGGTTATCGTACTTCGAAAAATAACAATGCCCTGCATCTTTTTCAATGTTTTAATAGAAAAATGCGAAGAACATTACCGAAAAAAATTTAAGATTACATCCCATTTTCGTTATATTTTGCTAGATAGGTGTTCAGCAATAAATATTTACTGAAAAAACAGTAGCTTTCATTGATGAAAGTTGTTTTTTATCCAAAATAATCAAAATCGTAATTTCTTGTTCAAAGAAATTTACATCGGATATTCTAAAATATGGCGACTCATGAGTTTGGGAACTATGAAGTGTTTGACCCTTCCAAATGAAACTTTAGAGAGAATGTTACGACATGTTTCAATTTGCTACTATCAATTTTTCACTGTATAGTGGCAATCACGAACCATTTGACACCAGGCAGTTTCCAATGGGACGTTGTGGTAGCACCGCGAATTTTGTAGTGCCAGCTGCTACTATGAAGTTAAAATCACTGTTTTTGGTACATTGCAGTTAAAAAATAAAAGGCATGATTTTTGCTCGTAATTCTAATTTTATTTTTTCTTATAAAATTTAACAAAAGTTTATTCAGGGAGGAAAGATTGATTTTCACACTAAATTTTTGTGTCCATTTCCAGCACTTCATCACTATTTTCATTATCTTGTATTCCCGTTGAGTTTTTTGACACACGCACTAGCATTATTGGTTCCATTTTCCACTTTAAAAACAAAATTATCTTCACTCCTTTGAGACACATTTCACAGGGTTTATCACTATCGGATCCACTATAGGCTTATAATATTTATACCGATCTGAGTCTCGATTTCGAATACTTTTTTTTACTTTATGCAAACATAGTAGTCGAATATGTTAAGGCTTTTTATTTTTCCTGGTACACGAAAAAATCAAAGCCTGTCACAGTCGGATCTGCAGTACTGCCTACCTTTAGCGATAATTCTCACACGAAGTAGCAGTTTGGTGGCCATAGACGATAGGGTGACATCGGATACAATCCGCCATAGTTATCGCAACTATACAATACCATCTAAAGAACCATCACATAATCTTTTCACTTGCGAAAATTACTACTTTCATTGTAGCATTGATGGGGTAAAATCTACGGTTTTGCCACTTGAAAAAAATACTTTATAGTCTACCCACTAGATAGTACCAAAATCTAGTAGCTAAGACGAAACAATCACTATCTTACTTATAACATGTAGTGCCCATATTTTCGTGTAGTCCCAAGTTGTGTCAAATTACGTGGTGGGGACCACAAGGAGGTTCCCGCAAAAGTTGTCACCAAGCAGTTCCAAATGCTACCCCGCCGCAACGTTCCACGAACTACTTTACAGGATTTGGTACTATGAAGAAGCAATTTAGGTACCAAAACAGTAGCCGCAACTTAATAAAGTGGCGAAACCAAAAGCTAAGGTTTTTGTTACTTAAAATGCTGCTTGGGAAATATCACTTTTCTGTTTTACAAACCAATCTTAGTACATATAGCTTCCGTTTAATTGCAAAACAAATATGGTACAATAATTTTTCATCTTGCTAAACGTTTTTTTCGGTTTCTGAAAAATTACGAAAAATGGAAGGAGCGAGTTTTGCCGCGCACCGCCTCATATGAATACCCGATGTATTTATTTCAACTATGGTCTATGGTTGTTATGTTTACATTATACCTATCAATATCGACATTAATAAATATGTAGTTGGACACCTATGCAATTAAACATGAATTTAAGTAAGTTATTTATTCATAGGTCTTTACCATTTCTTACCTTGATTATCATAAAGACTTTTAGGTTGTAATCATTTTTTTCTACAATTCATCAAAGTGTGTTCCAAATATGTAAAAAATACTAATAAACAAATCAAGGGCTTTAGCTAAATTATACTTAAGTGTGAAATAGCGTGTCTATTTCTTCACAAGAAAAAAAGTGTAATTAATAGTAATTTTCTGGTAGAACATAGATATAAAACAAACAACATTAGACATACGGATACTTACTCGTATTTATTACCTCTCGGTATCAATTACAAATGACTTACATTCTGATATAAAGTTAAGCATATTTTCTAAAGCCATAATATAATAAGACATCAATTTGCATACGTGATTAGAAGTCGGCCCAAGCGCGATGATAATTAGCCACCAGCAATCAATGATAAAAAAAAGTTAGAACCTAGACCTACTGATTTTAATTGCTTGAGTTGAGGATGGGATTTCCATAAATGCAAACACAAACGAGACCGAGGCTAATTTCGGGCGCGGCCGAAATTTGAATACCCTTCACTCTCCTCGGGCTAAAAATTTTTTTGGGCGAACATATGACTTGTGTTCAATCGTTCCCCATTCTTTTGCTTCTGTGGCGTCGATAAAACAATATTTGTGTGTTTTTGGTTAAGTGGGAAAATAAAAATATTTACTCAGAAAACTTTATTGGGGGGGTGCAGGAGCATGGTCGCATAGTATGATTCCATTCGTTTTAATTTTTTTTTGTTTTGACAAGGTCGCATTAAGTTTTTTTGAAATTGGTGTGGAAAAAATGTTTCTTAGAAGATCTAAAATGGGGGGTTGGGTTTGTATGGTAGCCCCATGACCCCATAGACCGATTCTATTCATTTTTACACATGTCTTATGGCATCAATAGAGATGCACTTTTACGAGTTTTGGTTGAAAGTGATGCACAAATAAAAAAGTTTTTCGTAGAAAAACTCAATTTGGGGGTCCGGTTTGTATGACAGCCCCATGACCCCATTGTCCGATTCCATTCATTTTTACATATGTTTTGTGGCATCAATTGAAATGCACTTTTATGAGGTTTGATTGAAATTGGTGCACAAATCAAAAAGTTTTTCTTGGAAAAACTCAATTTGGGGGGTTGGGTTTGTATGACAGCCCCATGACCCCACTGTCCTATTCCAACTATTCTTACATATGTTTTGCGGCATTAATAGAAACACATTTATATGAAATTTGGTTGAAATTGGTGCACAAATGAAAAAGTTTTTCTTAGAAGAACCTAATTTGGGAGGTTAAGTTTGTATGGCAGCCCCATGACCCCAAAGTCCGATTTGATCCATTCTTACATATGTTTTGTCTTATCAATAGAAACACATTTTTGTGAAATTAGGTTGAAAGTGGTGCACGCATGAAAAAGTTTTTCTTAGAAAAACCAAATTGGGGGGTTAGGTTTGTATGGCAGCCCCATGACCCCACGGTCCGATTTTAGCGATTCGAACATACAAACTGCCTGCAATAAAAAGAAGCATGTGTGCAAAATTTCAGCTCAATAGCTTTTAAACTGGCCGAGTAAAACGCGTAGCAACAGACGGACAGACGGACAGACAGACAGACGGACATCGCCCAATCGACTCAGCTCGTCATGCTGATCATATATATACATATTTTATATGGTCGGAGATGCTTCCTTCAATGCGTTACAAACTTCATGACAAAGTTAATATACCCTTTACTCTACGAGTGAAGGGTATAAAAATAAAATCAGCTTCAGCGTAAAGTTAGTTGGGGAAAACTAATTGGATATTTGTTTAATAGTTCTAGAATTCTTATAAGCTTTATACTTAGTAAATCAAATAAAGAATATTTTTATTTACCGATTACAACAAGCTATAATTATTGTTACACGTCATTTTGAGTCGTAGATTAGTTTTTATCACCTAGGTGCTAATGATCAGCGACTATACATACTATATACTATCACTAGATAAATAAGCATTGCTCATACATGTAATCTTGATGCATTAATCCTTTCGACATTTCCATCATTCTCTGTTTTTCTGATTGACATAGTGTGTTGACTTAGCCATATTATTGATTTGGGTATACTCAGCGGCGTAACGTTTCTCAAATCTCTCGCGTTCAAAATCCAAATAGAGACTCCACAAAATTGTATTTTAAACTAGGGAATATCTATGGAACCCAGCTATTCAATTGCGAATTAAAGTACTTAGTCCGCTAATAAGCAAAAACGCGATAAGCTTCAGTATTAGCGAGATGTGCCAATTTTTTCTTAATCTTTTTTTACACAAACATTCAAATTTATACTGGAGAATAAGTAGATTTATCTACTGGGCTGGAGCTAGGGATGTGAAAAGCCGGTACTTTCAAAACGGTTAACCGGTTTATTTTCGGTTTTTTTCTCCTCCGGTTTTAAGCCAGACGGCTGTTTGTTCATCCAGGACTTTCAAATAACCACATTAAAGAAAATCGCATGAAGCAAATCTCGAGAGCGTGCCGGTCATGGGAAATCGCCTCTCTGAAAGATGAGGCCGAGGAAGAGTTGTCGCGACAAATTTAATCAGCCTCGTGCAGTATTTGCTATGGCTCCATCTGTGACTGAAACCACACGTCCCTAACGTTCGTTTAAAAAAATCCGCGATCATGTCCCTAGTGAGAAGCTCTCGACTGCGAAGGCCCGCTGCTCTCTACACCAGAGCATGATGGCGACTGACCAGAATGTGAAACAAACTTGCGAACTTCCCCCTCCAGATGCGCCCTTTCTCTCCCATCTACCCGCCTAACTCACCGCTCAGAAGTTTTTTTTTTCATATAAGTTATAGTTTCTTTAGCGCACCCTGTGTATGCATTTTGATTTTATTTTGCATACGATACGAACACCACCATTTCGAGTGTGTTTTTACTACAATTCTAAGCAAATATAAATGAAAAGACTCGGTTAACCGAAAACAGGTACTTTGAGCCCGGTTAAAACCGGACAGTCTAACCGGCTTTGCAAAAAACCGAGAAAAAGCGGAAACCGGGTTATGGCCCGGTTTTTGACATCCCTAGCTCTTCTTTTTGCTCAATTTCCAGCAACCCGAATGAAATGTTTAGTAAATGAGTAAATCAGCTATTCATTGCTTCAAAAAAATCTTTATGTTCAACAGGCAGCTGTTTCTACAAACTGGGATACAGTACTTACATTAAAAATCGTTCAGACTTAAATCTAATCGCATCACCACGGTCAATAGTTCAACTCTTTTCCCATTTCTAAAAACTTAATACGGTTTCATTTTGTGCAAGAACTTTTGAGATTAGTACACTCACTCCTTCTATACTATACATATAGCAAGATTAACCTCTATTAACAGAAAATACAAAGGAGCTGATGTTTAGACAGGCCCACAATCCATCGCACTATTCGTCAACTTTTAAAGATGTCTTCTAGATGTATCCTTAACTGGGTGTTGAGTGAACACTTCAAATTCAGCGTTTCTTCCTAATTTTTCAAAGTGAATTGGTTTCGTCTATATTGCACGCTAATTTATGTGATGTTATCTATTGTTACATTATTGGCAAGCCTCTGGACTAATTTATCAGTGTTCATTTCAGTAAATATTGAACAATATCGGGCCTAATACCATTCCCTGTGGGATTCCACAAGAATCGAACGGGAGGGGGGGGGGGGGGTCTCGCTCGCATCAGTACCGATTTTGAATTTCTGGTAACGCTTTTTGGGATAGGACTCGAATAAAGTACATATATGTGGACTGAGGCCATTTTCCTTCATTTTGTTGTTAAGTATATCATGTCATGACTATCGGTATTTCTAAAGTCTAGAAAGACCGCAATTACTTTATTTCTTTTGTCTACTGCTCGGTTAATCGCGGTTGTTACTTTTTAAATGGCATCGGTGGTACTCTTCTTTCCTTGGAAGCCAAATTGGTTTTCTGATAAGATTTCATTAGTTCTTAAAATCGTCGTTAATCTTATTTTAAGGTTTTTTTTTCAAAGATTTTGGCAAAACTCGTAATTAATGAGATCGGGCGATAATTATTTACTCGCTTTTGCTCCCATTTTTATGTAAGTATATGTATTACTAACGCTTTCTTGAAGACATCAGGAAAGGGATCTTCTGTTAAAGATGGCAAAGTGGGTCTACAATGTGTTCCGCAATATTTTTTATTATCTTAGCCGATATACAGTCAGTCACCGGGAGACTTTTGAGCAAGTTTATTGATATGCTGTGATACTTCTTCCCTAGTAATAGGCTTCACGCCAATATTTTACTAAAGATAGAAATGGGAAATTTTGTAAAATGAAAAAATCCCACATTTAGCGTCATTTGTGCCAAAAATTAGAAAACCCAATTTTCGGAGTTGTGCCCCTGCCAAAGAAAGGCAGCAAGTTGTCACTGAATGTAACACCAAAAAATCGTAATGGGGTTTTCGCACTGACGGACCGTTTTCCAATACAACTAGTCTCAGACCGAAATAGCATAATAACTATTAAAATCTGCCAATTCAAAATTAGCAAAATTATGAACACAGTCTTTTTGACATGCATATGTCTATGTGGAAGGTATCTGAATTACTGGGCGTCATTCCGTGAAAAAGTTTAACGTTGTAACGCAACAGAAAGCGTAACGAAGCTTTAAATGAGTAACATAACATTAGTATAGTTCACAATTGTTAACTGTTAACATAAACATAGTGTTAATATTCCATTAAAATAGGGATAACATAATGTTAACAGAGTATTAAAAGAGTGTTAACAGAACGTTAGCAAACCGAAAACAGAGTTTTTAAATGTCCAATAACACATCGTCGTTCTTTTTCCTTGTCTCGTTATTTATACGGCTCAATGGCGCGGCGTTACGTCGCTTGCCGTGCGGTGGAGGCACAACGCTCGTTTTTCTCAGCATATTTCTACAGCCAGCTCTATGTTGGATCTTGTCATCGCCGAGACCAATGCGCTGTTGTTACCTTTAACAGATCGTTAACAGAATATTAACAGAGTGTTAATGGAATATTCCCTGACCGTTAAGAAAATTTTAACAGGTTATTAACAGAGTGTTTACAGTTCAGCAGGTCTTTAACAGAACACTAATAGACCTTTAACATAATGTTAGCAGACCATTACCAGATAATTAACAGAATATTAACAGAACCTTTACAGTACCTAAACAAAGTATGTATTAGTAGAAAGTTAACATTCCGTTAACAGAGTTTTAACAGAGTGTTTACAGGTCAGCAGTTCTTTAACAGAGCACTAACAGAGCTGTATTAACAGAGCGATAACAGAAGGCCGTAAGTGTCAACAGAATGTTAACATACCATTAATACAACAATATCAGAACATTAATCAACCATATACAGAGTATTAACATGATGTTAATAGAGCCGTGGCAGAGTTGAAAAATGATGATACCTAATATTGACTGTGCGCCTAATTGTTAATGTAATTCGGAATAATATTAATCTGGTTTTAAGAGCTTCAAAGGCATATTTAAGCGTGAACTCCAAACTAGTATTTAAGAATCTCAGCGAGCATTATGTTAGAATAAGTATGAGAGAATAAACTGAATTGAATTGAATATAAATTTGAATTTGTGAAGTGAAAATCTTTAGAAGAGGCCTCACTCGTTGCAAATCATGCATTCGAAGCGCTGTTATTGCGTCATTTGAATGTGATCTCCTATCTAACAACTATGTCCTGATATATCAATGCATCAATACATTGTAATCGACTAAAAAATTAGTCCTGTTTTTATGTAGAATAGCCAGCTTTCAAAAATCAGCTAGCTCATTCGTGTCCGGCTGACCAGGCCGCGCGACCAGTATCATCCTGCTTTCGGATGAAAGTTGTGAAGTTTTATAATATAAAATATTCAGCTTAAACTACCTGTAAAGCTGATTTAAGAACAAAATTAAGCGGGTTTCTATACATTTGTTCACTTGTGCGAAGAAGTTTAGCGAATTGTAGAGGATATTCTAAATGAAATATTAATTTTCCCAGTTTGGTGGTCCGCTACACTTACCCAGCCAGCAAAAAAAAAACACATGTGTGACTATCATTCATGCACCACACGTCAGCCGAAATACCTTTGTCATTTATCACGTTTTCATACAAACGGTATATGACGATGTCCTCATATACCATCTTAACTCGCCTTTGCGCCTTATTACGGATAAAGATTACAAAATCGTTACTCATAAAGATAAAGTAATAGTTATTTAACAAACATAATGCATTAAAGGAGTGTTTGTCGACTTATTTTAACAAAAATTATTCAGGCCCGTATTTATGAACATTCCTTAACTCAAGGAGACCTTGAGTCAAGGATGCCAAAATTCGATAGAATGCGAAATAAACTAATGATGCATTATTCGTGAGAAATGAAAAATGCACACCGCGAAATTAATCCCACGTCAAAATTTTGATAAAATGTTTGCATAAAAAGGAGAAATGGATTCAAAGCGGGTCAATTTCTGGTTTAGCGTTGACCTATATACTTCTGCAAACATAAAAAATTTCAAGCTACGCTTGCTAAATTTTTATTGTTTGCAAAAAGTGTGATGGTCAACTTGTGTTGGCACACTCACGCCAATAGCATAAATACGTAAAGAATCAAACTTGCGTCTGTCTTATACAGTAAGGAGAATGCGACAAGTGTACGAATCATTGCTGAGGTCAAAAGAACCATTGTATTTCCGCAATACAAGCACACATACTGATTAATGGCATTTCCCTCAGCTGACCATCATGTGTTTCACTTTCAACGCGTTGACTTGTGATGCATGAAGTGAAGTTTATTTTTGACTATTTTGACGATAGAGTGGTCCTTCATGAGCAAAAGGTTAAAAACCAACTGATTTAAATAAATAAAATTAATGAGGGAGATGTTTGCGAACGAAGCGAGCCATAACATTAAATCGAGTGAAGCGAGCCGTTCTTTGTTACTGTTTTAGTAATGTAGGTGAGATGAGATCAAGGGATGCCAACACCTATACAAAATGCAAGTTGGGCATGATAATGTAATTATCTATTATTTTCCCCACCACAGAAAGCTTTTCGTAGTTTTCCAGATATACTTTGGTCTATATGTGATGAGCGGATTAGCGAATTTCAGAAAATTTCCCCATCGGATTGGTCTCTATCCAGAGCAGCTGAATAAGGGTAACAAAACATGCTGAGAATTCACAAAGATCAAAACAACGCCCACTTTCTAATACATTTGCCTCCTGAAGAGATCAGAACTTCAGTAAATTTTCGCTCCTGGAATCGCCTGCACTCCGAATAACAGAATTCCTATAAAAATATCTGCAATATTGGTCAAGGGAAAAGATTGAGCAATTGGTTTTCTCGCCTACCTAATCTGTCTAGGAGTTAAAATCCTTCGCTTAATCTTAGAAACAAAATTAAATATATGTACATATTCAAAACGATGATTTGAAACGAGCATATGCATGCAATTAACCATTCAAAATCTATGAATTTCGTTTGCATAAGTCTATGATAAGCTTCCTAATATAATTCCATATTTACCCATATGTGTGTACATGCATATACCTACATAATTCCATTTGCTTCATTAGAATATTATCGTATGTCTATAAAGCTAATCCCGCATACCTTATTTATAATGACAAATCGATGATGCTGATGCTAATTACAATAATCCCCGATCTTTTGTTATAGTTTCCATTTCTATTGAAAGCTGAATCGATAACGTAATTGTCAAGGTAAACTCTATTAGTGTATAGTTAGTGTTTAATTGTTCAATTGATGTCACTTAAACAATGAATAATATTAACATACATTTCAGCCAGTTGTGTACATACATGATATTGGCTTAGGTTGTACATATATGCATTCGGGTACATGCGGTTCAATAAATTCAAGAATGAGAAGCATCTGTCTAATGTAGGATGAGCCAATTAAAAATAAAATCAATCAACCCTTCACAGTTTCACTACAATCAAAATTTAAGTGACATGAAAAAACAACAAAACTTGTTTCAATAATAAATCTCAACTTTTAATCCATATTCCCATTTTCAACAAATAATTTATTTACTCTTCTTGTTTGCCCACTTGTTCACTTTAACTTTCTGCAAAATCTCGATTCGCACTCCTTTTATCAACGTGTCCGAACCGGATCATGCCTCCTCCCCCCAACCATACATAATATCGAAAATCGCCAGAAGGTTCTTACCATAGTGACTTATTGAGTTTTAATCTTTCAAATCCTCTTTATAACTCTTCCTTGTTGTTTGGCCCGTGTCCACTGTACTTTCGAATGAATCTACAGGCGGGGCTGTTTTCTTGTTATGTTCGTTCCTCAGACTCCAGCAAAATGAAGTGAATTGAAATCGAAAATCGAAAGTAATTTCCCCAAAAACTTAATCCCATAAATTGTCAGAGCACAGGCCAACGGAGACAGAAACAAGAGGAGAATTTATATGCTAATTCTTTAAGAGGACGACGACTAGTTAGTAATTCTTGCCATAGAATTAATAATATAGTCCAAACCACGAGTAGTCTTCCATTCATTCGGTATTTTGCCCTGCCTGTCCTGTGCGTATGGGCTCCAGGGGTAAATGTAATGGCGGGTGGCAGGTGGAATATATGATCGACATCCGATTGTGTTGTGCTGAGGATATGGTTTTTAGGAGCGGATTTTCGGTCCAGTCCAATGATATATGAGCGTCGTGCGGAATTTTGTGGAATCGCAGTCTGTGACGAGACGTGCCTTCTTGAATAATAATTTCGATTGAATGTAATTCTTGATTTGGGCATTTCGATGAATGGCACTGGAGTGAGTTGCCAACTGCTAATAAATTTAATTTTTGAGTTCAACGTCATTTTAAAATCAAAAACATTTAGTTGCTCCTTAGTTAGTTGGCTTTTTCATAATTACCAGTTATAATTTTCCTTATTTCTTCACACTAAATTTGCAACTTGTTTAAAGTCCAGTCCATCTCTACTAAGTATGATTCTCCATTGAATCATAAAATGATAACACTGCTCCCATGGGACGCAATTGAAAGTTCTAATTGTAAAAGCTTCCTGTAGCCGATTGCCGTTGAGGGATGACTAAACATAAAATCGATTGAAACTTCACAGAGGCAAACCAAAGTCTGAAGTAATTATCGAAGTCGCGAAACCAATTATGAATTTTAATAGGTGGTATAAATTAAATGAAGTGTGAAATTATTATGTTTCGAGAAACTGGAACAGGTACATATATTCGACTTTGCGATTGTCAAAAATATAGAATTTAAATTGTATTATGTACAGTGCCGGATTAAGCAAGCGCGGGGCCCGTGGCAAAATTTTGAGCGCGGGGTCCATGGAACTTCGAATAACCAAACTAATAAAGGAGTCCTAAAATTTATATTTCGGTTTATGCGTCAATTCTTAGAGGTTTTTCCTCTCTCATTTTCATACCTCTCAGTGGCGTGTACCTCTCAAGCATTATGAAAAATGGGCGAAAATAATCTATTTTGAAAATGATTCAAAATTGTTTCACAAAAATGTTTTTCATTGACATGTGTAAGTTGGCCAAGATTTATTTTTATTTTAATCAGTAAAAGCAAATTTCTGTAGTAGCCAAATATCAAGCTAAAAAAATTCGTAAATCGCGTTACGTTAATACCTTCTATTTTTAATAAGTGCGTTTTTTGGTTATCCCGTGTTAGTTCGGGTAACGAAACTTCACAAAAAAAGAAATTTACAGGTGGGTCAGCTGGCATTTTTTTAAATGGAGTTAGTTATCCAAAGTCTCAAAAAAGCGTACCTAATATAATTGTAATTTTTCAATTCTATAGGTGTGTACAAATCCATTTCCCAACATGAGCTTTTTCGACTACTGCTCGAGTTCGATATGAAGTGGTAGATCCATGTCAGAAAAAAACCGCAAAGAAGGGCAAACGGGGTTAAATTATCAACGCATGTTACTCATGAACAAAAACATTATTTCAAAAGATATAGCCAAGCGCAAACGGGTACAAATTTTCGTTTCTTTTTTTAATAAAAAGCAGTTTAAGATGCTGTGAAAATTTTGCTGAAACTTTCAGACTCTTGTTTGTATTCTGAAGATAAAGCCGTTTAAAGATGCTACCCAAGAAAAAAAATTTCAAAGGTTTAGGGCAAATGGATTCGAATTTTCATCGGACCCATGAACGAAAAAAAATGCAAAGGGGGACTAAGCGCAATCGGGACAATTTTTCAAAAAGGTGGATATAGCAAACAGTAAGGGACACTGGGGTTCACTAATACACAAATTTGAACAGTGATAACCAAAATTATTCGGTAAAATTTAAGTAAGTCTAAGTACACGGTCAAAGTCGCCGTTGCATTGGGTGCGAACTCGGTCCAGAAACTTAGAAGTTCACTTGCAGGTTTTCGAAATTTCGGAGTATTTATGTTTGTGGTTATTCTACGAAAATATGCTTAGAAACACAAATTACAGAAAGCATTGTTAAACGAAAATCTTAAACATTGGCTGCGTTCAACGAACGAAATTCACCGGAAAAACACTGGAAATTCTATAAGCATTATCCGCCACCAACACCAACCTCTTTCTCCGCTGAAATGTCCTCATACGCAATGCGTATCTAATTGGATGAGCACTTTCCTGCTACATTTTTCGTTCGCTGAATGCACTCATTGATTTCATTTCGGAAAAATACTACATTTTTGTAAGTACATAATCAGAATCTTCTGCGGACCAGGTCTGAGACTCTCACGGACCACATTCGTTTCGCGGACCACATGTTGGGAAACAGTGCGCTAGAATGTGAATCTGAAACACTATGGACGTAGATATACGGGAATCCCATCATTTAAAACCGAAACTGGCCTTCCTTGGCATCTTGGTGTTGGTTGTTATAAGTTTTGCTTGAGAAAAACGCGGGGCCCCTTAAAGCGCGGGGCCCGTGGCATTTGCCAACCTTCTGTCACGTGGTTAATCCGGCACTGATTATGTAATGGTGTAATGTAAAATTACACCTACAAATGACAAAATTTCGGTAATTTGATAAAAAGTAAGTTAAAATTCAAAGGGTTTCTTTTTTGGTTTTTGTAAAAAAAAACGAGACCGAGGCTAAATTCGGGCGCGGCCGAAATTTGGATACCCTTCGCTCTGCTCCGGGCTAAAAGTTTTGCGGGCGTACCTACGACTTGTATCTAAACCCCCCCCCCATTCTTTTCCTTCCGTCTTCACAAAAGTTCCGTTGTGTCGAATCCAAAACAATATTTGTGTGGGGTTTGGTTGGAATAAGTGGGCAAATAAAAATACATATTCACTCAGAAAATTTTACTGGGGGATGCGGAAGCATGGCCCCATAGTACGATTCCATTTGTTTTGACTTTCTTTGTTGCTTTAATAAAGACACATTCAAGGTATTGTGAAATTCGTGTGAAAAATGTTTCATAGAAAACCCAAAATGGGGGATTGGGTTTGTATGGCAGCCCCATGACCCCATTGTCCGATTTGATCTATTCTTACATATGTTTTTGATCATTGATAGAGTTACATTTGTAGGAAATTTGGTTGATATTTTTCGAATGATACAATTGTTCTCTTATTATTTGTCAACGTGGCGAATGCTTAACAAAAGAAAAAGAATGAGCTGAAAAATGCCTTCTTCCGTTTTTGAGCGAATATTTCGTGGTGGGGGGTGGCGTCAGATTCTGCTAACCTTGCAAGGGGGGCATGTACTGAAAAAGATTGGGAACCCTTGCTACAGAATGCTGAACTAATCGAGTCGCCAACGGGGAAAATTCCCAAGTTCGTACGAAATATTCCTATGGAAATAGTGATGTGTTTGACGTTTATCTAAAAATTTGATACACGTCACGATTATTAATTTCTCTTTGAATGAGAGAAAGAGCACACAACCAGGAATGATATGGGTTCAAGCCTGCTCGGTATACTTTAGTACGTTTATAGAGCTTTCAAGATTTAGTGATCTTACTCTCTCTCTAGTTCTTGTCAACCCCTTGTGGGGCATAGGGCATTAACTACGCCTACTCTCCACCTCGTTCTGTTATGCGCCAACGGCGCTAGCTGCGACCATGTAAGATTTAGCGTTTTCGCCTCGCTTGTTACCGATCTTCTCCATGTGTTCCTTGGCCGTCCAACACGGCGTCTTGCTCCGGAATCCTGTGGATTCCAGTTCAGGGCCTTTTTTGCGATGTTATTGGGCCCTCTTCGGAAGGTGCGACCTATCCATTGCCACTTAAGTCTTTTGATCGAAGTGCCTATCCTTTCTTGGCCAGTTATAGTGAGGAGATCCTCGTTCGAAATTATCTCCGGCCAACGAATATGTAGGATGCGCCGTAGACACTGATATACAAAAGTTTGCAACTTATCAGTAATCTCTTTAGTCACCTTCCAGGTTGAACAGCCACATAGCAGCACGGAATTCACATTGGAATTGAAGACTCGAAGTTTGGTGCATCTGGAAATATTGTTGTTTAGCCAGAAAGGAGTCAAATTGAAGAAAGCCGCCCTAGCCTTGTTTATCCGTGATTTTACATCAGCATCCGCTCCACCATCTGCTGTAACTACGCTCCCGAGATAGCAAAATTCATCAACTTTTTCGACTGCCTGTCCCGAAATACAAATTCCGCTTTGCCCCCCTGGATATGTGCTCAAGAACTTAGTCTTGGCAGCATTGATTTTCAGCCCCGCATTACGACTTGCGCAATTTAGAGCTTCTGTCATTTGAGCGACATCATCCGTATTAGTTGATAGAAGACAAATGTCGTCAGCGTAGTCAAGATGTTGAAGGTGATCAAACAATTTCCATCTGATACCTTTGTTACGATGTAATTGAAGTGCGGAGCCGAGTACATCACTAATGACAATAAGGAAGAGAATAGGTGACAAAATGCAGCCTTGTCTCACTCCACTGTGCACCTCAAAAGGATCTGAAAGCTTGCCCTTATGCAAGACGTGACATTGGGCTCCATTGTAGGATTCCTTAATGATGGAGATTATCTTATCTGGAATATTTCGTCTTCGTAAGGCATCCCAGATGTACTGACGATCAACACTATCGAAGGCTTTTTCAAAGTCGATGAACATGAGATGTAATGGGGATCTCCACTCTGCGGATTGCTCGATGAAAATACGGAGGGTGTTAATGTGGTCGCTACAGGAGAACCCTTCATCGTCCAATGTGCTATCGACTTTTTCCTTGATTCGTCCTAAAACAATCTTAGCCATCAACTTAGAAATAGCAGGAAGTAAATAGATCCCACGCCAATTATTACAATTCTTCAAGTCACCTTTCTTCGGAATTTTAATAATTAGGCCCTTTTTCCACTCACTGGGAAGAGTTTCAGTTTCCCAACACTCTCGAATTAAGGGAAGAAGAATATCCGCTGTAGCGTTAATATCGGCTTTTAAAAATTCTGTCGGAATTCCATCAATCCCCGGGGCTTTTCATTGATTTGATAGCGTCTGTTAGTTCCTTTTTGGATGGTGGACCGGAACTAATGCCGTCTATTTGAGGGACGTCTTCTGCTGGCAACGAAGATACACTTGCAGGCCCGAAAGTGGCATTCAGAACCTCTAAAAAGTGTTCTCTCCATCTTTGTAGCTGTTGTTCTTCGGTAATCTTACTGCTCTAAGGTATTGGTGCGGTTTTCAAAAGGGTGGCTTTCGTCGAGTATACGCCTAGAACGAAACACCACCGGAAATATAAGCGGATATATTCTGGCTGATTTTGTAAAGTGTATAGGCGACCATTGAATTAGCAGTTTCGATTACATCAACAAAAATACCAACAAATGGTAAATGAGCACGACTAGAGCTTGTAGAACAACATTCCGGTATTAAGGAACCAGTCCGCAATTCGCGTACTCGTACATATGTATTTGCCAAAAAAAAATCGCACAAAATATGAAGCAATCGTAACTTGTTCAGTGTACGCTCCATGTTAAGTTTATCTGCTTAATTAGCAGACAAACATATAGCAACATCGCACTATACTCGTACGACAACAAGTTTCCTTCCCAAGTTGATTCCACGGTCAAATCACAAATCGAATCATGTTTACGCGGTTGACCTCAAAGCGGCAAATAAAGCATGAAGTAATATTAAATCTGCAGCGTTGCTCATTTTATAGAGGTATCGGTATAGGTGCTTACTAGCTACTACAGACAGAGCTGTCCACCATATCGCGCATCAAATTCACCATCACTACACTCACTCAGGTACTATATGGTGGTGAAGTATAGCTCAAGCCGTGAAGCTGCTGAAGCTACACAAAAAATGAAAGTGAAATGAAACAGCTTCGTCGGCAAGTTGGCAGTGAATCTACTCATGTACCTATGTACCTCAATTAAGTGGGTTATTGGGTGCTTGACTGAAGATTTTGTAATATGTACGTATATACATCACGATTATCTAAAAGCTTCAAGTCAAGGTCATCATCATATGCAGTGCTAGATTAATCTCATCTAACAGTTTTTTGTTTTATCTGAACAAATCTGCAAAATCTATCAAGATTCAGCGAAGCTTTCCGATTGATCTTTTGATAGGTATAGGTAATATAGGTTCAGTAGAGAGGTCTGGTCGGTTCGGTAGGCTTGGTTGACCCGTTGGCTATTTCGATACACCTAGTTGACATTGAATTGATAGTAAAGTAAATAAAAGTGTATTCAAACATTTCAAATGTGTGTAAATCTGAATGAATCAGTGGACCTGGGCCGTAAGTAGGTTACCTAGTCACCAAACGCATGCATATCTTCATATTGGAATTACGAATTAAATTAATAAATCTGTTTGCGTGCTTTCGTATCAACCATTCATAGAGATGTGTAAGTGTGGCGTTTTGACATTTTTGAGATTGAATGCTACCGCTAGAAATTACGTAAACCGATCAGGTCAAGTTCAGTGCTCAAATATGAAGAGCTTATTTAGGGATGATGTTGAATGTGGACGTATCGACATTCCTTTCATGTTACTTTTTTTCTCCGTAGATGCATCCAATTGCATTTTTTGGAATTGATGTTATATTTGCTGAACTAATAAGTTTAAATAATAAATATAAATAAATTTCATATCACAACTCAAGTTATAGTAATTGAACATTTAAATTTAAAAAAAATTATATTTTTACAAGTTTCCTTAACATATGAATGACTATGCGTTAGTAAAGTTTCTTTGTATATTTTGTTGATGCAGTTTACCTTCTGATTCCTCGTTAATTTTTCCTACATAGGTGTAATTTCAACAACAATAAATCCGCTTCGAACTCTTTAGGTGCAAATTGCTAAAACAACATTCTTGACTTCTTCCATAAGTGATAATGTCATGGAATCTTCCCTTAGTAATGCTGAGCTCATTCGAAACTTATGGCTTGCAAGTGCTTGTAAAACCGACTCAATATTTAGCTCGTTTTAATTTGTCCAGTCATCAAAATAAAATGTTTTTTTAAAATTTTGTCGTTTTGCTTATGGTTTTTATGATGATATGACTGCGGTCAAAAAACAGGCGGAACTGGTTAATGCAGATCAAGTTTAGTTGTCTACTGTCTGGTTAAAATGTTCTTTTAAAGCCGGCCCCACACCGACTGGAGTGTGGCAAACACCGCACAAAAGATTGATACGAAAAATCGTGCAGCAGTGTGGTTGGACGACTCCAAGGTAGCATTCTTGGAACCGATCTTTTGTGCGGTGTGTGCCACACTGCGGTCGGTGTGGGGCCGGCTTAAGGGTCATTATTGTCACCATATCGCTGTAGTAATCTAAATCTACGTGGAAGAGGAGGTACAAGAGATAAGAGTGCACTTGGTCAAAATGTTGAGTAGCCATTGAACAGATAAGTATGCCTTCAATTGGGTATTAAACAAGTCTGTATTATTGCATTACTCGTAAATCATTTACTTTGTAGTTTACAAACTACTTCATTAAATGAATGTTTTTTTTAATGTTTTTTTTTTTCAAAATTTTCTTAGAACCATATAGCAATATGAGAAATTTTAAAATTTAATTTATTTCCGTTTCTTTGTTTTAGAATTTTGAATATCTCAACAAAAAAATTTAAAGAACACTGAAGACAAGGTTAAAATTGTTTTAAGATCTATGAATTCTTGCTACCTGTTAGTCATTACGCGAGTATAATTATTGTCTTTAAACAGAAACTAGAGCAGTTTCAAATGTCGTTAAATCAATATATTTCAATTATACTTCTTAAAGAAAATTTAGAGGTGTTGGTTTGATTCTCGGTGCGGCAAACATTACAAAGGAATAAGTGCTCACAAAGGAGAAGATCAGTTGGCGCCTAATTATAGTCGGAGTATCGCTTTTGAATAAACTACCGCAACTTTGCTCGGTAGATCCGCAGAGTACAAAACAGTGTGTGTGTGTGTGTGTGAGAGAGATACAATACAAGATACCTACTTGCTTAGTGTTGCCAATTTGCTCGAATTCCGGTTAAATTTACCAAGAAAATGGACTGTTTAGCCGGAAGAAATTACTAGTTCCGTCCGTCCGGTTTTCTGGCTAAAACCATTTTATGAAATTTTAAAATCTTATTTACTTTGAAAATATTATAAAATGCGAACTTGAACTTTAAATATTTACGTACGATGGGCGGTGAAATGTATGGTTCAACCATTTACTTTCAGAAGAAATAAATTGTTGTCATTCGCTGGGCTCCCTCAGATAATCATGTTACTAACTACTAGAGCCACCAAAATAATTATAAAAAGATTCATAAATCAATAAAAACAAATTAACCCTTTCGCTCCCAATGATGCCATATGGCATCATGAAATTTAATGATTTTTCATAGAAAATGTAAGAAATAAATTTTAACTTTTTGTGTTATATTAGACTCTCCCAAATGTGTAATACCTAGTTGATTATTTCCAGCGTGAAATTTTTGGTTTTGGGATGTTATTTTTAATGAAATTTTAGAGAAGGTTTGACGATTGTCGTAAAGCCGAAAAACTGATTTATCCATTTCCCCATATTTCCTGATAATAATCATTTTATGCAAATCATTTTAATGGTTTTATTTTGCAAAGAAGTTGTTGTAAGAGATTTTTCGATTTTTTTTTAGGAAAACCCTATAAAGTGGTTTTGCATGAGCATGATGCCATATGGCATCATTGGGCGTGAAAGGCATATCAGTAAGTCCCCTATTCATATAAATGCTAGTTGCTTGCTGTATGGAAGGCACCCTTACTTTTTATCCAAATGAGCTCATTTTTGGTGGGTGGGGTGATTATGAGCACCAATCGCAATTAACCAAAATTTAGCACTCTGCTCTAATTTTAGGGGGAGTTATGGACATTTCCTTTCGCCAAATTCAAATGGGGGGACAATGGGGGTCGTTGATCGGAGCCACTCAATGCTTCTCCCAAAATAATATTGAACTTATTGTGAATACTTGTACGATATTTTACGTCTGAACTAACATTCTTTCAAGAGTTATGGGGCTTTTAAAAAAGGTATATAAAATGAAATAGTTCTAATTTATTTTTAAGCTAGCCCCGAATCATTGAATATACCTCTAATGTGTTATATATCATTGTAAAGATAATTTTATGTAGTTTTTTTCGTTCTCAGACTATTTTTCTATATCTTTTGTCGTTTTTTAAATACTCGCAAAAAACCCCATTTTTTAAGGTTGCGGACCCCCAATCGGCTGGGACTTTTTTTCCCATTGTTTTTTTTTTGTTTTCCATTGTCGTAAACCTTTCTAACAAAAGTATTCCCATAAATTGTCAATAGGGTTGAGGTCGGGGCTACGGGCTGGCCAATCTGAAACTGTAATGTCTTTCTCTTGTAACCATTCTGTTGTCGTTTGCGCCGGATGGATACTGGCATTATCCTGTTGGAAAATAAATTCCGGTCCAATAAGTGACTAGGCATGGTCAACGAGCGATGTCTCTAATATCTCCACATAATAACTCGCGGTCATTTTCGGTTTAACCCAGGCCAAAGGTAATTTCCCTGCAAATGAAAATACACCCCAAATCATCACAGAGTCACCACCAAAGTTTCGGGTAATGGCAACTTCTTTTTCTCGTCTTAAATGGTGTCGTAGTCTGGCTGGTCAAGCGGTTAGTGCGCGCACCTTCGGTGCACAGGGTCATGAGTTCGAATCTCACCGTGAGCCATGGTGTTTTTCGAACTCACGAGCTTGTGGCGGACTATAATCTCACTCAGATGTTAAACGAGTACCCATTTATGGGGATAAATAACATTGCTGAGCGTGATACTGATCTCATTACCTCAACAAAAAGCAGATAAGATCCTGGACCTTAGTCCAATGTTGGATTGTCGCGCCTGCTATTTATTTTTTTTAAATGGTGTCAATAATATTGTACACCATCGGGGTCATCCAGATCACAAAATAACGTTTTTCCACTTTTCGCCGAAATCCGTATGTTGTTGGCCCCATTGAAGACGCTTCGTTTCCCACCAAAAAAAAAAAACGACGAAAAAATACTGGTCCGAGCAATTGAAAAATAACGGACGTTAACGTATAAATATTTCGCAACACTTAACGCATGATTCGGACACTATTGAGTCTTCAGTGAAACTTACGGTAATTATTTCTCCAAAGTAACAGTATTTCGAAATGGAAGTTTGTAAACAATATA
The DNA here is from genome assembly GCA_949715475.1 of Microchrysa polita. Taxonomy (NCBI): domain Eukaryota; kingdom Metazoa; phylum Arthropoda; class Insecta; order Diptera; family Stratiomyidae; genus Microchrysa; species Microchrysa polita. The sequence continues at coordinate 20,350,567 of OX454420.1, forward strand.
ATAAAAAAACATTTTCGAAATTTATAACGGTCCAGGAATTATTAGAAGCGGAAAATGGTAGAATTTGTGTGTGAACTTATATTTATTTCGGTGGTTGAATCAATCAATCTGGTAGATAATAATTTGCAAAACTAAGTTTGCCCTGGGTCCCATGTCCTAAAGCCGTCTTTTTGTAGAAGCACTCTTCACGCCACGGATCTTATTAATAGGTTTCATGAAGGGAGGAAGACTATTTGGACAATCGTCATTGTCCGCATGGGCGTAGCCAGGATTTCGGTCAGGGGGGGGGCAAGCCCGAAATTTTTTCAATACCAAGATTTTCTTAGGATTTGAAATCGTTGGTCGCGAAAATATTGTTAGGCAAAATTTAGAGTATTTTAGCTGGTGTAATGGTTAGTGGCCGCACCTTCTTTGCACACGGGTTCGAGACTCACCGTGAACGAATTCAGTTAATTTGTTTTTCGAACTCACGCCCCTTGTGACGAACTATGAACTCACTCAAGATGTTAAACGAGTACCCATTCATGATTGTTTTTTTTTTAATTTTAGGAAAGGACAGTCGAGAATGATTTTCAAGACCATTTAAAGAAAAATTGCCCCTGAAAGTGTTTAGACTTTTACTGGTTATTCTGATTACATTCAACTGGCCTCCGTTTCTGCTTTTTAAAACGTAACTCGTTTATATTCAGTGCTATTTTTGGCTTTTGGGTAGCATATTCCACTTGCGACATCAATGTCCGTTTTGAAATCTGGCTTTGCTTGGTTCTACAGGATCGCATCTCCTGCTGAAACATACCGAGAAGCCTCTTATCTCACATCCACAGCATCCATAGAAAAAAACATTATCCGACAGTCGGCTGGAGACATTTAGGGGTACATGCTTTTCCACTTCCTTAAAATAGGAGCCCAATGGAGCTCTTAAGCTGTTTTTCCTTTATCAAATAGAAGCCCAAGCGCTCAGTTATTCCACTGAGAGCCCTCTTTAGCTGCTCAACTCAGCTGCTCCTCTACACTTCTACAATAACATCGGGAGTCCTAGCTAACCCTCCCCAGAACGGAATCCCACAGTAAAGTTTAAACCGAAGTTGGGCAGGATTCCATTCTGATGGTAGTTTTTTGCTTATTCGACTTAAGTTGCCGGGACGCCGTGGAGCTTGCATGATGAAGTTTTGACAATTAATTACTCTCGCACAAAATCAACGATCTGATCGTTATAGCTCTGGATCTCGAGAAGGAGTCAAATGCAGTCGACTTAAAGAAAAAATTAAACAAGACCAAAGTGCTTTTGAGTCCAGCTTACGTAAGTTGTCCTCGACGCGGCCGCACGACAGCGACTCGCTCATTCCATAAAAACTCGTTTCTCTCTCATTTTAAAAACGAGTTTTCATATGGAATGAGCGAGTCGCTGTCGTGCGGCCGCGTCGAGGACAACGTACCTTTAGTCTGAAAGGGAATTTAACTCCCCCATAGATATTAATTCATCTATTTAGACAATATCGATGCCGCGGATGGCGGTATCAAGAGCATTCCACAGTCAAGTTCTTGTCCAAAATTTTGCAAACCAAATTGTAAAAACCAAAGCTGTTGAAAGGGAGCAGTACTTGGAGAGCGTACCTAAATTACTGGTCGATGCAAACAGGCCGACAAAATTTCACGCTGCTAGTTCTCTGAATGCATAGAGTTCGACTGAAAAACTGTGGTCAAATTAGGAGGCATTGCGAGAAACCGTATACGTTATGGGACGTAAGTGCAGTCGATTCTCTATTTTGCACAAGTGGTTTACAGCCCTTATACACCTGCAACTTGTTTGCCAACCTAAGTTGGTAACACGCAAAAAAAAAACCGGAAAATAAGTGATTTTTAGGCATGATGCAGGTTGCAGTACCAGGTTGCAAGAACGTGAATGGCGTGGTTGCCGGAATGTTGCAAGTGTGTAGTTAGGTACCTGCAACCTAGGTGGGCAACGAAGTTGCAGATGTAGAAGGCCTGTAAGGCACAAGAAAGTCGTCCACTGCACTTTTAAAGCTAACAAAATTTTCTTTAGTTTGAGTGCAACGCCAGCTTTGTAGGTACAAAGGATCCCAAGATACAGCATTTCGAACTTTAAAAAAAAAAAAAAAATGTTTAAAGTGCTGTACGAGTATTTTGAGATCCTTTGCACCTACAAAGCTGGACTCAAATTAAAGAAGGTTTTATTAGCTTTGAGAATCAAGCAGACGACTTTTGGAAAGCACAAACCAAAATATGAAAAACCTTCGAAAATTTTTAGGTTTTTTGAGGGTCACGGGGTTAGGATAGGTTTTCGAAGTTGCAAACTTGGTGGTACACTTCTGGTATCTACCCTAACAGTATCATAGTCGCTCGTATTTGAAAAATAAATTTAAATTTTGCAGCTACTAGATACTTCTTTATATTTTATTTGTGAGTTACTTTAATTAGGCTTCCGAATTAAATTATTTTATTGAATGAGTTAATCCATTGAAAAGTGACGTTTTGTCCCAATAAGCATTCCTTTATAATTATTCCTTAAGGGAATCCGTATTCCTTAAGTGAGGACTATGAATTCCTCCCTTAATGTTCATGTTTTAGGGCTTTCAAGACTTGTTCACGTTTCAGAGTAGTAGCTCACATAAAATTGTTCACCTTCACGTTTGGCGAAGTACACGTTTACCAGAGTCTACTGTATACACATGAAAAGAGGTATCCATAGCGCTCAGGATTGCTGTAAATCTGGACGAAATAGAATAGAATTAGGTATGTCCATATGTATATGTAGATGACTATGTAAGGAAGAAGAACGGCTTGTAATAAATTGATATGGAAATGTTTGTGTGGTTTTCGGAACATGGAAACTGCAAACGAAAATGCGAAAAAGTGAATCTGAAAAAAATTATCCCTGAAATATTTTTTTTTCTTTCAGAATTATTAATATTCAATTCAATAAAAAAAGTTTCACCGGCCAGGGAGGGGCGGTCGCCCCCCTGCCCCCCCCCCCCTGGCTACGCCCATGATTGTCCGGTAGTTAGGTTTAATCCCTGCTTAGTCCTTGCCCAGCACTGGCGGGCCTAGAAGAAGTTGCCATCTCGACGGGATTATGGAAGCTTCGCTCTAGGAATTAAAAAGAATTTCATGTTATATCCATTACCTGTAAATACCCAATAGTCTCAACGATACTGAGAAATGTGTATACATAATTATTTTTGCTGTGTCAGAGTCTTTGTTCACTCGGCAGAGCATGCTGTTGATCTCAACACCTTTATATAAAAACCCTGCCTTGAACATCTGCGGCCTAGGATTGAACTATTGGACTATTGCGTTAGTTATTTACACGAGCATTAAGTAATGCGCGTTTTTCGGGTGAAACAGACTATTTACTGATCGTGTGGGAACAAATGTTTAATTCCTCATAATACATACTGCCCTCTAGTAGCGAAGGAGTCACAGCGAAATTCGAACAGGATAAACTCCGGTGTTGATGCTCCCGGCTATTTGGAGTTTCTCGGCTACCAACCCATTTATTGCAAATAGGGTTGCCACCTTGCTGGTGTTGATTTACTATAGCGTATACAATACGAGTCTTCGATGATTTACTAGCTTGGCACACTTAACTTCGAATGACGCAAATACGTCATTATGACGAAAGTTTACCATCATTATCACGAATTCCAAATTACACATTTGGATCATCATTTGCTCAATAATGACAGGGTATGCCATCTGTTGCAAAACTGAAGAACAAGAATTTTTGCAAAAATATAAAATTTGTTATCAATCTTTACACTTTTCTATTCAAATTATTCAAGAAATGTGTGTCTTTAAATTATTTAACAGAATATTCATCAAAATATCAACAGTTAGGGACATTTTCATCATTTACACAAACGTCAAAAGTAAATGACGAATCCTAATGACGAAAACATATGGGTCACCTCAATTCCGAACTTTCATCATTATGACGGATTATCGTCATAATGATTTGGATGTCTGTCATAGGCTGAAGTCAGTTTCGGCTATCCTTCCAGTTCCAGGCATTACCCCATAGACGCATAGTCTTTCAACCGGAGAATTAAAAATAAAGAACATTAGGAAAATGTACATACATTTTTGCTGTTGAAAAATGTTGCCCATGTGTCCGAAATGCAAAACAAACAGAAAGAAAACATCGACTTGCGCTACGACTAATACGAGTAATGATACGAAATTCTAAGAACCAAAACCTGCCGCCATCTCGTCCGCTTGATTGCGCTAGTCCTGCTGGATTTTGCCTGGAAATAGAAGCTTAGAGTATAGCAGCAACAGCACCGAATAAAATATCTATTCAAAACCCTATTAGCAAAGTTTGAGGTGTTGGCGATTTTTTCGTTTCGCACTCAGCGACGGCCATGGAAAAAATGCTTGTTGGACATTCAGAACCGTGTTTATATATATATGTATATCCCCCAGTCATAAATTAAATGTTCAATCTATTGGACTATTACGTTTAAATTAAATCGTCTTGGAACCTCTTGAAAAATTTGATTTCGGTTGCCTTTCTTTCTGCGAAGGTGGAACTTCGCAATTTACAGCAGAAGTATTTGGAGTGATCGATTACAATTGGCTTGGAATAATTAACTAAGTCCTAAGTGAAGGGGCCCTGAGCCAGTACAAATCCGCTCCGATACCAAAGTTTTTTTTTGCGGGGTGTATGGTGGTTGAAATGTTAACTCGCAGAAAATTATTATAATGTTTTTTGCTTGGAAAGGAACCCGTTGATAATACTGACTGACAATTTTTCTTAGGCCCATTCTCTCGTAGATCTTATAGAATGGTTAGTCTTATCGCCAAGAGCAGACACACACAATATTCAAAAAGCTTCTCCATTATATTGAATTGATTTTTTGTTGATTTGGCATAGTTATGTTATCTTTTGCTTATTTACGCTGTTGGATGAAAGTGCGCAATGATTTTCTCAATCTAAGATGATGGCTTAACCAAGCAAAATATGGCGTAGCTATGCAAAATAAACAAAAATTCCATTCAATACAATGGAAAAGCTTTCTGAATATGGTGTGTGTCTTCTTTACGCGATAAGACTAAGCCGACAGGTACTGAATAAGAGCTATCAGAAACCCGGCCTTAGACTAATAGTAGAGAGTTGTAAAAAAAAACGGTCGAGTCTATGATGCTGATCAAATATTTTACAGTTAAGTTGATTTTCGGTATAGTGTGGCAGACTAAGCTTCGAAATTTTAAAACTTACACTTTACTCACTTTCGTGTGCATTGTTTGCTTTTTGTTGTCAAAAGCTCTTTCTGCATTTCTCCTATTTTTGGATATCTTCGCGAAACCCCTGAGAAATCTTCACGGAACACTAGGGTACCGTGGAACTCCGTCTTTTTGTTTGTTAATTTGCCTGCTTATGACAATATCTTTCAATTATGGAAGTTTCTAATTTTTTTTTATAGAAGATTTAGTTTAAAAAAAATTAAATTATGTATATTAAATTCAATAAAATTGTGAACAACTAGAGATAGTCAAGACTTGCTTTACACGGCTATATACGATAAACCCTTCGTTAAATTTTAACTTAAAACAAAGAAAAAAATGTTGATAAACTCAAACAATAATGGATGGATGCTCAAAAATTAGAAGCAATTTTGCAGCGTTTTCTCTTCATTCGCATTAGCTTTCCACTCTCCTGAAGGAATCTTATAATCTCATGTACTGTCTATTTCCCAATTGGAAATTGGGCTTCTGTTGGGGTTCTATACAAAATCCACAAAGTCAAAATCCACAAGTCAAAATCCAAAAGTCATAATCCATTAAGAAAAAATCTATAAAGACAAAATCCATAAAGTCAAAATCCACAAAGTCAAAATCCATGAAGACAAAATCCATAAATTTTTGTATGAAGAGAGCCATAATGCTTATTGCATGGGCTCCGATTCGGTGATGTCAGTGCGCGTTTTTTTGTACAAAAATAATGATACTAATGAAATGGTCCAAAACGTTAATTTTCGGTGGCGGAGCTTGAGAAAGTTCAGCGTTTTTTTAAGTTTAAAACCAGAGGTGAGAGCGAGTGGTGATGGGGAGATTGGAATTTTCGTTTCCCGGAAGGTGATTAAGATTCTTCTACTGTATATTTGTAGCGTTTGGTCAATGATCAGCAAAAAATCTGGTCCGGACACTTGGAATATTACTTTTATACTTAAATACCACCAAAACAAATAATATGTAGTCATTCCATGCAGAACAGGGGGAACTTAATATTGATTTTTTTGGCTATAAAAAACACTGAATTTTTCCAAGGAACCTAAAGTTTTTGATTAATTTTCAGAAACGTTGCTAAGACACGGAGAAGGATGCACCCGGAGCATATGCGCACCCGGAGCATATGCGCTTTACCTGAAGCGCTTATTGTCCGGGTGCATTCTTCTCCATGTCATCGGCTAAATCGTATATGCTACGGATGAATCCGTGTCTTCAGCTAAAGCGCATATGCTCCGGGATTTGGTAATTGTCTAGTTAACGTAATAACGTACATAAATATTCTCAATAGTCAATTGTGATAAGCAAACTGTTGTAAATTCTTGGTTCTTGCTCCAAAAGAATTGTTCGTTTCGAGGCTAGCCTATGATACTTCGAAAGCCGATATCAAACATTATGTTGTTGATAAATTGGGCTTCGAACCTGCGTTGTTGACTTGCAGAAAACTCACGAAGGACAACATTCCAAATAGAATTGTGTCATCATTTAAGTTGACATTTACGGAAGACATCGATGAGATTTCAAATCGAACATTTTGTCCCGAGGGTATCCTAATAAAGGAATTCACTACGCGAAATTTTCGTCGTCAACAACCAAACAAGATCCTAAAATAATTAATCTTTCTCTGTACTATCAAAATGTACGAGGGTTAAGGTCTAAACTCCATAACACAAGAATATTATCTTTAGCTTCCAATTTTGATTTTATATGCTTTACCGAAACGTGGTTATGTGATTCTATAAACAGCGCGGAGGTTTTGGAGGACTACAATGTTTTTCGTTGTGACCGTAACCTTGATCTGATGGGTAAATCTCGCGGTGGCGGTTCACTAATTGCTGTTCGTTGTATCTTTAACTGCCAACTTGTAGCTACCACTAACGCTTTTTCTTTTGATTGTGTAACTGTTAAAGTTCAATCGAAGAGTTCTTCGCTTCTACTATCCTGTGTTTACGTACCTCCTACTTCTGTTCTGACGGGTTCTATACAAAATCCAAAAATACAAAATCCAAAAAGACAAAATCCAAAAAAATTGAAAAATCCACAAAGTCAAAATCCATAAAGACAAAATTCACAAAGACAAAATCCATAAAGTCATAATTCACAAAGTCAAAATCCAAAAAGACGAAATCCATAAATTCAAATTTACATCAGTTTGCTTATCAAAATTGAATATTGAGAATATTTATGTACGTTATTACGTTAACCCTTCTGTCGGCACCTACTACAATATGCATATTCTATACCCAATAGGTCTGGCTGGACCTAATGAGAAAAATTTTTTAATTTTTAGAAAAAGTGAAATTTTTATCGGTATAATCATTCTACCCATTCTTTACAGCCATTTATAAACAATAAAAGCATTAAAATCGTTTTTGGAGATATACTAGAGGCGTTTTTAAAAAGACATATTTTGAGGTGGTATTAGTACAAACATGTTTCTCCCTTTTTTTCTTCTATTTGTGCTTCTCTTTTTTTCATTGCGTATCCGCACAGAAAGTTTGATAAAATTTTCCAATTCCAATATCTTTGGGGAAATATTTGGCACTTTGTTGGTAGATTTTACCAGGATATTAGTCTGCAGATTTGGGAAAATAGATAGAAAGAAATAGGGAATTTTCAACCACAAAAATCATTAAATTCTAAATTTTCCGTAAATATCTCAATTAAATCTATTAATAAACACCATCGTAAGTCACGTATACTTAGTTCATACTATTACAAAGGAAATAAAACTCTTTTGATTTTCCTAGAATCAAATCTCAGTTGATTAGGTGCTGTTATAAGACGGGATAAAATTAGGCGTACCCAATTTGCGAACTTCACGGCTTTTTAAAGCAAAATCTCAGAAAATCTTATCGTTTATCGTAAAAATTGAATTTTAATGACTTTATTACATTATAAATAGGAGATTTTTAAGAGAATTTAATATTTTCACTTTTTACCTCAAGACGAAAATGGGGGGAAAAACTATAGGTCTGGCCAGACCTATTGGGTATCAAAAAGCACTATAAATTGAAAATCGTCAAAAATATGCTCAAAACTTCAACCATTTTTTTTAAATTTTTGCAAAATGCTTCTAAACATATTATTCTAGGATATCATGAAATATGAAGTTGCTGCGATTTCATCTTCTATACTTTTTTGACCAAAATATAGTGCCAAAGGTCTGGCCAGACCTATGTGCCGACAGAAGGGTTAACTAGACAATTCCGGGAGCATATGCGCTTTAGCTGAAGACACGGAAAAGGATTTATCCGTGGCATATACGATTTAACCGATTACACGGAGAGGAATGCATACGGACCATAAGCGCTTCAGGTAAAGACAACTAAAGCGCATATGCTCCGAATGCCTCCTTCTCCGTGTCTTCAAGTAAAGCGCATATGCTCCGGGGTTTGGTAATTGTCTAGTTAACCCTCATCCAGCGGGATAGGTACAGGTGTACCTTTTTCGTTTTTAAAACACCGTAACTTTTTTGCTATGGGTCGGATCGGGCTGAAATTTTCTGACATCTCTACGATTTTAGTTTAAAGTATGTATTCCAAATTTCAGAAATGTGTGACCACCCATCCCCAAGTTAGGGAGCAAAATTAATCTTACACCCTTTAACGGCGGCAAAGGTACATTTGTACCTTCATATATTTTGTATGAAAGAAAATTTACAAAAAACGAAAATAAAATATTTTTGGTGAATGCTCATGCTTAGAGAGATTTATTATAGCATCAATAAGTTGAGAATCGAGTGATGTACAGAAGTATTTGATTCATGAATTTTATTTGTAATGATCAAGGTCCTTGGAGATATCGATCTATAAGGACTAATCTAACTCATACAGCGGTTTTTGGTTATTTGACATTAATCTGAAGACTTTTACTGGCATAGCAAACTTTTTGAAGTAATGGCTTGGGCCAACCAATACAATGTATTACGCCTTCTTTCCCCCATAACATCTAGTGAAAATTAGGTTTGTAATAAATGCTAAAATTTTGGATTTTAGCGGTTGATTTTCTTTACCACAAATTCCCATAATTTGTATTCCATCACCTAATATTTATTATTTGTGTAATTCGGGACCTCCACCCGAGTTCCTTTTGAAGTTTCAGCTGAAAACCAGCAGATGCATCCAACCAAATTTATAAATGGATGTTTGGGTGGTACCTACATAAACTTGGTTGAATTGTACGTCGGTACCATATATAGATGACGATAACTGCTATAGAGTATGCCACATGTCTTCGGTTTCTTGTTTTAATTTTTCAATCGATCCTTGGATTTTATTACATATACGAGCAAATATATTAGATACAATTAACCAACAACAATCACAATTAAAATTTTAGATATTTTTCTACTATAGGAATTGGCCTGTGTTTAGATTTACAAAGATTAGAGACTGAAAATTATACTAGCCGATTCTACTTGCTTGTTGCTGGACAGGACCTTTCTTTCGTATAATAACACATTTACTCATTTCTCCAATATATTTATTGCTTCAAATATTTTTGTTTTATGGAAAATAACGAGAATGTGATAATTATTGACGTTTTTTCGTAAGCGATAACGGGTTCTAGTAACAAAATAATATAGTGGGGGCAGGGGGGTAAATTTTAACCTAAGACTCCACAATTCGCAAATCAAACATACCAAATTCTTCTAAAATCATTAATGACTTAATTTGAACCGTTTTCTACTTTTCATTTGTAAATCAATTTTAGATTTCCTCAAATTAAAATTCCAAGCAACCCATTTTTTCAATTTTCTTTTTAAAATTTTGCCTATTTCCTAAATTTACCCACTCCAAAAATTAAATCCACATAAACCCAACTTCTTAAAACATTCACTTCGGCAAAAACAGTTACTAATTTGTGACTAGTCAACATAATATAACGGTTTTACGGTCAAAATTCATACAAATAGTGAAGATTTTCATACAAAATGTACTAAGGTACAGGTGTACCTTTGCCGCCGGCAAGCGTTGTAAAAATCTGCCGCTGGATGAGGGTTAAGCAACTTTTCTGAAAATCAATCTAAAACTTTATTATATTATTATATTTAGTTCCCCCTGTTCTGCATGGAATGACTACATATTTTGACCACATTTTTTGCTGATCATTGATCAAACGCTACAAATATACAGTAGAAGAATCTTAATCACCTTCCGGGAAACGAAAATTCCAGTCTCCCCATCACCACTCGCTTTCACCTCTGGTTTTTAACTGAAAAAAAAAACGCTGAACTTTCTCAAGCTCCGCCACTGGAAATACACGTTTTGCACCATTTCATAATTATTTTTGTAAAAAATTATGACTTTTGGATTTTGACTTGTGGATTTTGACTTTGTGGATTTTGTATAGAACCCGTTCTGACTGATTATGAAAACCTATTTTCTCATCTTTCAGACATTGTTAATGTGTTCCACCCTAACTGCAGTGTAATCATTTGCGGGGACTTTAACTTGCCTAATTTAAGTTGGCCTGATTTTCCAGGGCTACCTTTGTCTTCATCTTCTCCTATGTTTTTGTCAGTTTCTTCTTTCATGGAGTTTTGTAGTTTACTCCAATTCAGTACTACTAAGAATTTCATGGATCGTAATCTTGACCTTGTTTTTAGCAATCTTCCGCCATCATGCTTGACCTCGTCCAAGGCTTCTGAAGTGATTGTTACATGTGACCCTTACCATCCAGCACTCTTACAGGATATAAGAATTCATTTTCCTTGCGCTCCCAAATTTAATCCTACTACAATGTTCAATTTTCATAAAGCCGACTATGAAGGAATTATTGCCAGGTTGTCTGACGTGGATTGGTCGCTAGTTCTGGGGAGTTTGAGCTGTGACTCTGCACTGTCTGTATTTTATGATATTCTTTTCAATGTACTATCGGAATGTGTTCCAATGTACAAGTAATGGTATACCACCGATCACATTTCTGCAGCAAGATCGGAACACATGTCGCGTTACGACAAGGGACCGCTATTTTATGACCGGCGATCAAATTTTTAGTACTTAAGAATTGAAATTTATTTTATGATGTAAGATGAGCCAAAGGGACAAATCTTTATTATTTTCCCTAACCGCTCGTTAATTTTAGGTCACATGGGTATCAGGGATATTGTTATGTATCTTCTCTGATAGTCCTTTCTTAGTATATACCTAATACATATTGAATAGTACTTAAGGAATGAAATGTATGGAAATAAAGTAGTGTGTCGAGTACAACCAGGCCATGTGTATCCTGGCACCACACACAATAAAGGAATTGTAACAGAAAATATATGTTTTAATATTAATTCCTTAACTTACACTAAAAAACCTCGCAAGGGTCCTGTTTGGATAACAATATCAATCCAAAGATTGATACAGAGGAAGAACCGAGCTCCGCTGAGGAGATTTGTGAACTGTTTTCAACGTATTTTGCTAGTACTTTCCACCGATCTTCTAGCACATTAGCAAAATTTTCCAATCGAGCAAACCAATTCATAACACTTCCTTCCCTACCACTAATTACTCCTGATTCGGTCAGTCAATTAATTATGTCCTTGGGCAATAAATCGTCCTGTGGACCTGATGGTCTTTCGAACACTTTTTTAAAGAAGGTTAGGATTGGGATTTCTAGTCCGCTTTCAATAATATTCAATAAAAGCATTCGAGAGTGTATCTTCCCAAGTCAATGGAAGACTTCCTTTATAGTACCAATTCCAAAAACTGGGGACCTTAATCTTGCATCAAACTATAGACCGGTTGCGCTGTTATCATCTTGCTCAAAACTGTTAGAACGTATTGTGTACAATTATATTGATGACAATTTTGGTCAACTAATATGCTCTTGTCAACATGGTTTCCGTAAGAAAAAATCCACGGCCACAAATCTGACTGAATTTGTCGATTTCGTCGCAAACACTTTTCACAAGCGTCTAGAGGTCCATACAATATATACGGATTTTTCTAAGGCCTTCCATACGGTTAACCATGTTCTGCTACTAAACAAACTTCGTGGACTTAGCTTTCCTCCTTGGCTTATTTCCTGGGTGTCATTATACCTCGTCAACAGAACCTCTAAAGTAATTTTTAATAACGTTACTTCTTCTGAATTTTCAGCAACATCGGGAGTACCTCAAGGGTCTATCCTGGGACCTCTCCTTTTTTCATTTTTTGTGAATGACCTACCGGCTGTTCTTAGAAACCGATGTCTTTTGTACGCAGATGACTGCAAAATTTTCACCACTGTTTCACGGCTAGAAGACTGCCTTTCGTTGCAGGCCGATCTGGATTTATTATCTTCCTGGTGTACCTCCAATGATATTTTTCTTAATGCATCAAAGTGTTCGGTAATGGTCTACTCATTGAAGATTTCTCCAACATCATATTCATATTCAGTCAACAATCTGGCTTTAAAAAATGTTGACTCGATCACAGACTTAGGAGTTGCCTTTAATTCTAAGCTTCATTTCAACGATCACTATGAAATATAATAAAAAGGGGCTCGAAGCTCTCAGGCTTTGTTCTTCGTTGTACTAGTGAGTTTCGTTCTGTAAACAGTGCTGTAAGATTATTTGTTTCCCTTGCTCGTAGCGTTTTAGAATACGCTTCAATTGTTTAGTCCCCGACTGCTGGTGGGTCCACAGTCCACTGACACCTTAGAGCGGGTTCAACGAAGATTTACAAAATCATTATTTTATAAGTTTAATCTTCCTTACCCAGAAAGACCTAATTACCTTAAGATTCTTTCCCTAGAGAAGCGAAGAACTTTTCTTGAACAATGTTTTTATACAAGATTTGACGTGGATATCTGCATTCTAGCTTGGCAGATAGAATTAATTACAGAATTCCATCAAATCACACACGATCAAATGCCATTTTCAATCCTCCATTTACCGATCTTGCCCTCTTTGCGAATTCGCCTTTAATTAGAATGATGAGAACGTATGACTCTATGGAGATTGGACCTCTACCCTCTTCTATTTCAATCTTTAAAAATATTCTTTTGCAAAAACTTTGATATTGCTGCTTAATTTGAATTTTTTCTTGTAGTCTTATGTTAATCTCTATAACTTACTGTTGTAATTGGATATTTTATCTGTTCAGTATTTTCGAAATAAATAAATAAATTCTATATACTGTGAATATGAATTTTATGTATTTTGACTGTGTGGATTTTTAATTTATGGATTTCGTCTTTTTGGATTTTGTCTTTGTGAATTAGGTTTTTGTGGATTTTGACTTTGTGGATTTTTCATTTTTTTTTTTTGGATTTTGTCTTTTTGGATTTTGTATAGAACCCTTCTGTTGAATCTTAATTATAGTTTCAAAAATTTTAAAATAGTGTGGAACACGGAGTCTACATAATTTTTAAATTTTTGAACCGATGATTAAGATTTTCCGGAAACAAATTTTTCAATCAGTGCTTACATTTAATTTTTCTAGCAGCACTTCTAGATTATTTCAGTAGGGCTTGCCTGTGCGAAACTCCAGATCCAATATGAAAAAGTAGAATGATCGTAAAGCCCTGTGCTGTAGTATTTCTATTCTGTCGAAAAGCTTCTATATACAATTGAAATTTGAGGAAGTGATAAGTTTTCTATTGCAATTCTATTTTTATTTTATTTTATGAAACACTACACACTTCTAAAAATTCCAGCAAAAAGTTTACTTTTCCTTTGCTTTACGTACTCAAAGTAATAATAAAAAATGTTGGACCGACGGAGGAGGGGATTGATCTCCTTGATCCCCCTCCTTATCTACGCCACTGGTATACACTCATCGTGCTATTTGCCCGATTAGAGCTCGTGCTCGTCATTTTTCGTCTTAATTTAATTTTGATAAAAAAAAGACAAATCCTTATCATATAAGATGGATATGTATTTAAATACGTTTTATTCAATTGTGCAAGTAAATAACATTCATAGCAAATAAGACCGCACGTAATTATCGATGAATTTCATAACATGAAAATTGTGTTAGTAAACCGCGAATTCGCAAAAAAAAAATATTTCTAATAGTATAGCAGGTATGCATTGTACTGTATAATATCTAATTTCATTAATTAAAAAAAAATTTTGTAGTATACAGAAACAGAATGGCGACCATAAGATATTCTATCGAGCTTATCGTGGTCGTTTGGCGTCTAGTCTGATAATTATGACAAGCATGCAACCATCATCTTACAATAATATTTAATAATAACTTATTATTGTAATAAACACATATTCTAATATGTTTTTTTTTTTTGTTAGAATAAGCTGACCAGACGTACAGCATTTTGCTGTACAGTACAGCATTTCGGCCAGTAGTACAGCACTGAGAAATGTACACCAAAATGTACAGCATTTCGAATGTCACACAAGGAAACCTAATTTTCTACAAATAAGCTTCTTGGTGAGGCCTGTGACCAGACTTGCCTGCCTTCAAGGTGTAAAATATGACCCCTGTACAAGGGGTACAGGGGTCGATCGATATTTGCCGAGATAATTGCACTTTTATGTTTGGCAACCGTTCCTTTCCGATACATCTGGAACCTTCCCCGATCTCTAAGAAAATGTTGCACACACTTGTAAAGCTACTTGGCGCACTTGTATGTTTTCTAAAATTCGAATCCGAAAATTGTCCCTAACATGGCAATTCTTTAGCAGAATTTTGAAATTTGGCATACTAGTTAGGCACCCGTACTGTCCATATGTGGTGAACATTTCAGGGCTCTAGCTGCCAAGGTTCAGAAGTTACAGCCGCCGAAAGATGCGATTTTAATTGATTTCCCCTATCTCAAAATGATGAAAAACAGCCACTTTACTCCAACATCCGATTCCTTTATCAACCTCCATTTTGGGAAAATGCATACTAAAGAAATGGCATGAGCTTTCGATAGTTTTTTTTCTCACAACATTGCCTTACAATTTATTTAAAGCCGTGTTAAGAACCCTGGAGACCGGGTTGGCATCATCAATGTAACGACCGAGAAATGCATACTCACCTCCAGGAATACTGCAACCAGATTTAGGTAAGATTTATACCTCTGGCTCCTCCCTAGGTTTAATTTAATCCTGTAACTCTTCTTCGCTCCACTCACATTTCGCACTGTCGGTCGCGAGAATTCACCAACATTTTTGACGCAGTGTTGTTGCGAAATAGGTGCGAGCGCAGCGACCGGTGAGCTTATGGAAGGCAATTCGTAAGATTTAAACCTCTGGTTAGTTCATACGCTTATCCAGATCCTACGGCTCACCCTTAGCTCAGACCCCGCTCTGTATTTTGCGCTTTTCAACCGCGCTTTTTCGCCAACGTCCTTGCGACCAGTGCTGATGGGAAGCGGATAAAGCGAGTTGCACTCGCAGCCTGCGGTGAATCGATGGAACGCAATTCGTAAGATTTAGACCTCTCGCTCGTCCTTAGGTTTACTTGAATCCTGTATTTAGCCTATTGCAATTGGTAAGATTTAGACCTCTGACTCATGCTTAGGTTTATTTAAATCTTGTCTGTTACGCTTTTCCGAATTCGCCGACATTTTTGCAATCTAGCGCTGCTGGGAAATAGAATAAGACGAGCACAGCGAGCAGTGAGCTAATGGTAGGCAATTCGCAAAACTTAGACCTCTGGCTCCTTCATACGTTTACTCAGATCCTGTGGATCGCCCTACGCTGATACCTTGCTCGGTCTGTCACGCTTTTCATAATTCACCAACATCCTTGCGACCAGCGCTGATGGGAACCGGATAAGGCGAGATGGGAGCGAAATGAGCGGTGAGTTGATGAAAGGCAATTCGTAAGATTTATACTTCTGGTTCGTTCATACGATTACTCAGATCCCGTTGTTCGCTTTTCGCTTCGTTCAGACATTGCCCTGTCTGTCGCGCTTTTAAGAATTTGCCAACATTTTTACAACGCAGTGCTGCTGTGAAGAATGGAAGGCACTACGTGGAATTTAGGCCTATGACTCGTCCGAATGATTGGATCCACGCCCTTCACTTGGCTTAGACTTTTCTATGTCTGTCGAGCATTACACAATTCGCCAATATTTTTACTTACGCAGATCTAAAACCTGTAAGTATGGCTGAGAATTGGTCTGAAAGCCGAATTCCCTCTATACACTGCGCGACAAATGCTTAGGATCACTCATATTTCCTTCCATGAAACGGTAAAATAAAAGCTTACTGGTTCCAGAAATGTTATTTTCGGAACTACTAAATATCACAAATAAAATAAATGGACTGAATCCCCAAAGGACATTTTCCTTAAATAACAGTAATTTATTTCATTCAAAGAGTCTATTTCCAGTGCGACAATTGCTTAGGTTCAGGGACGATTTTACCGTTTTACATAATGTTTTCGCTGAAAAATATTTCAGAAAAGTATGAAAGAGGATAAATATGAAAAAGCAAGAGCATTTTTCGTAATTTAATAGTGTGTATTTCCGCCATTTTTATTTATAATTTCATAAAGCCATCGAGGCAAGCCACCCCCAAATGTTTAATGTCAGGGAAGATGGGCACCCAGTCTAACAAAGTCACATTTTCATCCTCAATAAACGATTTAACCACCCTCGCTGTATGAATTGAGGCAAGATCATGTGGCAATATCCAAGGATCGCCTCCGTACATGGCATTTATCTTAGGGATTTTCTCTGGTAAGAGCTGTTTATAAGATGAACCCGTTTGGCCACCTCGTAGGATGACCAACTCGATAGTTCCATGATATGATATGGCTCCCCATGCCATAACGGAACCTATTCGGGAGTGATAGCGTGACAGGTACATAGGTTCCTTCCTAATAGCATGATAATAGTAGGAGAACCCATCTGGATCGTCCACACAAAACCGTTTTTCATCCGTAAATATTACCTGTCTCCATTGTGATGTCTAGTTCATGAATCTCGAGGCGCATTCCAGGAGCTGTAGGCGATGTTGCGGGGTTAAGGCTGTTTTTTCCTTTAACCGTAAACGATTCAAACAAGAAGAAGATCTAAGAAATTGTTGGATGGTCCTTAGACTTGCTGATAACACCAAAATCTCCCCAAGCTTACGCGCAGTAAGGGGCGAATTCGAGGCTTCTCTTAAGAGACGTTACCTTGATGCACCGGAAATGGCTTTTTTTGCCTCCTACGTATCGTCGGCCACAATTTTCACTATCTCGTATAAAATTATTAACAACGTTCGAGCTTTTCACTATCTCGTATAAAATTATTAACAACGTTCGAGCTCCGCTGAATCCGTATTGCAATTCATCTGTTTGAATATCCTCCTTGCTTTAGTATGGAAATTGTCGCCTTTTCCTCGGCAGAAAATTGCTTTCCTTTTGACATTATCCACTATATGACCAGAGTTGTTCGAGTTTTTTACTTTACATTTTTTACGTAGTTTTTTACATGTAAAGAATTCAATTTTTTACATGAAGAGTTTTTTACATTGTGTAAAAAAATGAAATGTAAAAAACTACGAATACCTATTTTTTCAGTGTTATCGGAATCGGACATACAAATACAAATTCGTCACCGATTTGGAGTGTGGTTCATTATTTGTAATTAATGATGCACCAGAAATACATATGACTTAGCATAATGGCTGCTTTTATTATATCGAATACAGGACAGGATAGCATAACTATCGTTCAAATTTGCAGTTAAGCTCTATACAGAACAACTCGTATCCAACTTTATAATCAAATTATTATAGAAATTGTGCCATCCTGGTTTGATCGTGTTCTAATAAAACACAGTTGATATTTCTACTACATCGGCTCCACCGTTGGTACTGGGAATCAACTGGAACTAAGAAAGCATTATAAGTGCCACCCACAAATCATTGCAGGCATTCTGAACAAATTACGTATGTATTGTGTACTACATTAATGAAAAAAAATTTATTCGCGACAAAAAGTCCTTTGAATATAGACTTCTACCACATATTAATAACTACTTGTAGCTTGTCTGTGCTTCTACCTAAACTGTTTCAGCTATGTAGCCGGGCAGGGCAGTACATTTCATCGTGTGTGCATTCATATGTATATAAGAGTATGCCTTTATGCCTGTACGCAGTGGTGATCCTAGGTAGGGGTTTTGAGGGTTCAAACCCCCTCCGAAATTTTTTTAACAAAAAAAGTTATAGACATAGTGATTACAAGCGTTCTTCTACATTTTGGAAAGGAGATCGTATTAATAGAAAATAAGGACATTACTCACTACAGCCGTTCCAATACTCGAAAAGTGAAAACATTTCGCACCTGGTTTTTGATGAACTCCTCATGCAATCTAACCGACATTGAGCAAGAAAACGTGCTGCTAAGATGTTGTCTGCTATTCAGAAGATGATTCTAGTATCACAAAAAAAATCAGGTTGAGTTTTTACCCGGCTTTGGTGATTTGGTCACACTTAGCAGCTATACGTATATACTCGCGATGAACCTACACGGTCTCCCGAAATATTTTTATACGTACGCCCCTGTCTGCACGGTACGTGAGCAACAGCATAAAGCCCAACAAATTACCGGAATCGAAATCAAATCGGTTTCAGAAGTTTCCAAAATGTTTTGTTTGCACTTTCCAGACTCCTTTCTCGGCACCCTCTCGCCTCTTCAAGGCTTATACAACGGTTTCTGATGGAAAATTCGGCATTCGGGTAGCAAACAAACAGAAAATAAGAATTTGCCTATTGAGGTGTTTTGCGATACTTTGTGGCAAATATTGCAAAAAGTCAAATACCTTTTGGCTTCAACCTAGTAAAATTCAACTCTTTGGATTTGGTGGTGCACGGTCTTACTGGGTTCATTTTTACAGAATATTTATCTCAAACACGAACGGCAGCTTCACGCACAATAATACAAATGAAACTGTACCACGTAGTGACAGTTGTAAGATGAAAAATAGGATTTTTATATTTTTTTCCTTTTTTTACATTTTTGACGTGCTTTTTAAATTTTTTACATATTTTACCTATTTTTTTAATTTTTTACAGTAAAAATGTAAAAAATGTTGTTTTTTTTACATGGAAATGAACAACTCTGTATATGACTCACGGAGTACTACCCGAAAAAAAAGTCTCCACAAACACTTCTCACCAGGACGAGAAATTGTGAGTGGAAAATGCGATTTTCATTTTAAAAAATTCCGTTAGCTATGCGAGCTGTTTGATAGACCTGCAATATTTACTAAAATAACCGTTAATTGAGAGAGCATTATTTAAAAATTATTTCCGATCAGAGTACATAGAAATTATATCATTTTAAAGCAAAATATCCATGAACCTAAGCATTTGTCGCGCAGTGTATGTGTACAGCATTGGGCCTTCGGGAGTCTGGTCACCTTATGTTAGAACTATAATATAACTATTCATTTTCTGTACAAGAGTCATGGTGAAAAGTCTCTTATTCTTTTATCTAAATGCGATAAAAAAAAACGAAAAAACTTAATGAATAATGCCCATAAAATGTGCTAGTATATTGCGTGCAAAATATAAAAATAAAATGGCATAATAAGTCCATAATTAGCTGTTTTTATATCTTGTATTTATCCCTCTGACGATTTAATTCAAGAACAATATTGAAGTGGCGACAAGGTATCCGTCACACGTGTTTGCGTCATATCATCTGTTAAAATGTTGATTACCATATTTTACATCTGAAGTGTCTAATATGGTACTAACGAGCCTAGATATATCTTATACAAATTGTATCTAATATTCAAAGTTGTCGCACTTTGAACTTGGTACTTGTTTTTAGTTGTTGATTAGGTATCATGCATGTAATTTTATAGTACTGATGATGACGCTGCAACCGCATACCGACAAGCAATATGAACTTGAAACTGCCAAAGAGGTTTACCTCTAGATCTAACAAGTTTTTCAGCGAACGAGATTTAATTACAGTTTATAATAACTACACATCATGGTAGTTTGCCATTACGCATGACTTGTCCAATGAATTGACGTAATACGATGTCAGCTTTGTAGGTAATATAAATAACAACGATGGAAGATGACAGGTTTCAGCAATAATTAGATAGGAATATTTTTTAATTACTGGTATTAGTGAGGGTTTTGCAGGAAAGGATTTTTTTAGCTGACATTTGCACAGATGCTGTTCGATACTATGAGTCGGCAAAAGTAAAATTTTATGGTTAGGTAAACAAGATTGGAAGCGACACAGTAGTGTAATTTGTAATACCTATGTATCCCTTTTGAAGATTTTGTAACATCTGTTGAATTCTAACTATATTTGAAACAGAAGAAAGTGTTAGTCCAGTACATGTGCTAAAATATCAAAATAATTCAAAAATTAATCAGTATTTTCCATTTATCATTAAAGTAATTTCACTCAAACCATTAACTTTTATTATCCGTGATTTTCTAATTCACTCATTTCAAAACCGCACTGCCTATATGAAAATGTCATGTACAAACACTCGAATTGTTGTCTACTTTTTGACAATATCAAACCCAATTTTCCCCCATTCAAAGTCAATTGCTAATAAATGCATTCAGTGACAATTTTGGGATTCTTTGTCAGAAATTCAAAATCAAATTCAAATTATACGTAATTAAACAAATATAAATGTACATAGATCATCACCTGTTTAGAATAAACCGAATGTGTTCAGCCAGAATGCTCATATCCTAGCAGGATAATATACAGCAAAACAATTCCATTGCAGCAAGAGTCACATTGTTCCGGACTCATGCCTTTTAACTGCTGCCGCTTCTGCTGAATTTCGACAAATCCGTTTAGGATGGGCTAACGTCAAACCATCCTTTACTGGCCATAAGTGCATTTCAATGTGGTTGCGGTGCGGACTGTTTAGAATATTTTGTTGATTCCTGATACTCTGGCAAATATCCTGGGACATACAATATTATAGCACACAGCATACATACATATAGGTAATATGCACTTGAAAAGCCTAACGATAATGACACTATGTGTGCATTGCACATAGTGAGCGTTTGATTGTATGCAGTATGCCTATAGTTAGGGATACATTTGACTATGTATCCTGATGGCATAAACGTAAATTGTATTAGGATATGAATTTAAATTGCCGAATGAACGTAAACAAAAACATGGTAAATATGGACAATATAAATTTCAACGAAATTTAGTAACTATTTGTTTTTGCATTATAAAATGCATAATCATGGAATAGCAGCCGGAGACTGCAGCATTAAATTGAAGAAAAATGTAAAATGAATGTTTGTCATTGGGGTCCGAAAATTATGAAATTTAAAACTAAATATATAGAATTTTTCTTTTTATTATACCCTAGGCTCAAAATTATTGCTATTTTGTACCATATTTCTGGAAAAATACTATTTTTTGTTTAAACATTTATCTACTTTTGCCCAAAGCTCTATCCAAGAAATAAATCGACACAGTTTTCACTACCCTTTTTTGAAGTGAAGCGTATTCTAGTCAAGACGTTTTGCATAGATCTAAAAACAGACGCCTCCCGTGATGGTTGAATGAGGATTTGGCAGCGCATAGTGGATCTGTCCTATACCAAATTTAGACCATTATATTGACACCATGATACTACAAATACAGAAGATAATAACAATAGCGCACATTAATGAAATGCTTCCTGTTCCGGACCAATCCAAAAATAGATTTACTATTTACCCAGTTTGTATAAAAGTACTCCAAGGCAAATCTACAGGCATTTTTCGATTTAAGATTTCTGATGGCCTTTGAGCAAAAAGAAATTTAGCCAAACGTAAGGAAGGCTTTATATATGAACTGAATGCTAATAGCTTTTTTTTAATCAAGGAAACTCAACTTATATTATGAAAAGATTCCATTGTGTCCCCTGACATAAGACCCCACGCAAGCTTTCCTATGAGTATTTAACAAGTATACTTTTGCAGCTATTCAGGGACACCCTTTCAACTTAGTCCTACAAACTTCAAAAATATTTGTGACAAACACTATTACCATTCTATGCATTTCCAACAAATTTCATGTTCGTTGTTTCATCAAGTTAAAAGGTATGCATTGAAGAAATGCTTAAGAGGCTTCCCTTCAGGGGCGGCGCATAAGGGCCCGCAGGGCCCGCGTGGCCCAAAAGATGTAGGGGCCCAAAAGCCACATGACAGATTTCTTGAACCATAAAAACAGTACGACTGCGAAAAACAGCACTCCGACGTAAATATTTTTTGTAAACAAGAAGAGAAATACACTTTTCGAAGTCAAAACAAAATGATGAATTCAGTGTTCCTCTTTCACGAGGGCCCTTAGATAAGCAACTTTAATATTATCCTAAAATCTTTGATAATGATGATGACCTCCTCGCATCACCTTTCCAATTTTATATTGTGCACCATCCTTAAATCCAGTCCTGAGTAATTTATCTTTCGTCTTCAATTATATGTGTTTGAGAGAAAAAAAAGGTTTCCACTTTGCCAGAAAAAAAATCTAGTTGGCTGCTAATTTAAATTATATTAATTTTGGTCGGATTAGGGTTCTTTACTACCTCCCAAACAACTTAAAGTTAATATAAGAGTAGGTACTAAAGTTCATGAGACAATTTCACCAAAAACACAATTTGCTCCTGACATGGCTGCGCTGTAACTGTAGCCGCGGTTTGTAATCCAAACCACCCTTTTCCTTGCCAAGTATCATATGGGCAAAAAGATTCTGTAGGTCTCTCTGCAAATAAACTATCTTAAAACATTTTTGGTGATAGTACCTTTTCAAACTTTTGGACTAAATTCCAGTCCACTTTGTCATGAACTGTCAAACACGAGCAAAATAGTTTGAAAGTGGTACTAAACTTAGTTCAAACTAGTTAGTACGGCCTGTCGTTGAAGACTAAAATATTTTATCTAGCCTGCGGTATTAAGGCTGTGGTGCAGAGGCCATATTTGGTTTGAATGGAGTCTTGCCAAGATTAAATTTATTTGAATTTATTGAATTTAATATTAAATACAAATGTTCAAATTGAAGGATTTAAATTAATTTTAAAGCTAAATAAGGAATAGAGTTGAATTAATAACGTGTCACTTTTTTCAATTGTGTAGCAAGTAAAACTTAGACCGCCCAGACACGAAGCGTCCGAATCCATTTTTTTGGATTCTTCGTTCTGTCAAATTCATAGATTTTCTTCGATTTTGTAGAATATTGCTAGTAGGGTTTTCAAAATGTTCCGCACTCTACAAGTTTAAGCTTTACAAATAGCTATTGAGTACATTCTCTCACAAATAAGTGGATCCGAGTTGTAGAGCGACTAAAATGGTGGGAAATTATCAATCATAAAAAATATGAAGGTGTCCTATTTTTATTGTAACAATACAATTAATCATAATTTTCCAAATTTATTTTCCCGCCATTTACTTTGCTTCATGGCTACATAGTTGAGAATCGTATGAAAGTTCCGCTAAGTTGAGAACGTGCTCTCTACTGCAAACACTGAGTCTCGGTGTTCTGCTAATATTCTCTTTCATCACGAAGCGAAAATTTGGCAAATATGGCTGGGTGAAAAATGATCAAACTAGGATAATACATCTAAAATCTGAGCACTAAAGTTTTAATTAAAACCTCTGAATACGAGGCGTTTCTGTTAAAATGTCGCCCATAAAATTCACGACCCTAGGCATGAGCCCACTTTTAAATTGTGGCTGCAGGACCAGGATCACTACGAAGCTTATCTGTGTAATACAATAGTAATAACGCAGTGTCAGTGCGAAGCAAAATTAAAAAAGACAAAAGGTCTCTACCGGTCATTATCCACGGCTTACACTTAAAATTGTGGCATGAATCGCCAATTAAGAACACCAGAGAATTGCATTTTCGCATAAAATCCATCAAACGATTTTCACATCACATACACCCCCATTAAGCCATCTATGTGAATGCGACTAGATGGTAAATCCGGCCCTGCTGAAAAGTGTGGAACGACCTTCGAGAGTGTTTTCGATTGATTTCACTCTGCTTTTTTATCAGTGTAGGGGGCCCACTCAAGAAGTTGGCGGGAGGGCCCCAAGTGAAGTTGTTCCGCCACTGCTTCCCTTGCATTGTACTTGGTTGTATTTCCGGTTTGGATACAGTTATTCGAATGAAAATTTGTAGACATATTCCCTGTGTAATTTTCTAAAAACCCTTTGCAGAATTTTCATATTTGGAAACCTAAGAGGGGCTACACACGAAAAAATTTAAATTTACTGTTATTTACTTTTCCTTAGCAAAAGTCTAACGTATATAAGGCTATACTGACCAATCTTTGAGCGAAGTTTCATATCGATCCCTGTAATGGTTTAGAACAACGGAGGTCGAAAAGGAAGTTTAACTTTAAACGCCAATAACTTTTTTACCGTTACTTGCAACTGGAAAATTTTAACTGATATACGAATCACCGATAAAAACTAAAAAGGTCGACTTTTTTCAAACGTTCGGGACACCCTGTTATCTTCTTCCTACCAACTTCTAAGGTATTTGTGCCAAAGACTGTAACCACTCTACACATTCCTACCAAGTTTCATGACAATCGGTTGAGCCGTTCGCGAGTTATTTAGTGAACAGACGGACGGACAAAATCGATTTCATAAGGGTTTTTTGAAAAAAAAAAAGAATTCTAAAAAAAACCTAAAAAGTAAAGTCTTTGCATCAGCCTTATTGTCTAATTTCCTCTTAAATTTCTATTAAGTTCTCTTATTTTAAAATACAATATTGACCTTAAAAGTTATTTCTTAATACCATCCTGGCTGATCACACCCTTTGCTGACTCCCCAGTATCTACCAGTATCTACTTCTCGCAGCGGCTCGTTCTTTTCTTTAATTGCTGGTTTTGACTGCGTCTACACACGAAGCTAACGGTAGATTTAAAGTCGGAGCCGCATCTTCTTTTAGTATAAAACTATTCCTATCACTGATGCCTGGATAATAAAATATTCTCAAGACAAATCCCGACAACAAACAATTATCCCGAGCCCGACTACATCCAACTTACCCAATAGCTCATTCTGTAGATTGTGAATATAAATATCTGACGCAAAATGTTTTGAGCATATCCTTGTGGTAGCTTCATTAAGTTTGCCGTTTCTTCGGCACTTATGTTTCCATATTTCTCCATATTTTCCATCTTTCGGAAAGGTTTAAAACCAAATCAATTTCTCCACGGCAGATGGACACTTTTTTGACTGCACGAATCTCAACTGAACACAGCACAACGCATTTTGATATACACAGGTAAATAAAGACACGAACACGATAAAGTCGCAAAAAATGTAACTGAATTTAAAATACAACAAAAACCGTTGAACATATCTTCGCATTCGAAAATTTCTCTGAACTGCAAGTCTCTGAGTGACGCAAACGTGAACTACAAGGAAGAAGACACATGCGTGTGTCCTTATCTCTTATATTCGTAGTATCATGTCTTGACACCATGTATCATATGTATTGTGCGAAACAAAAACTACTGTAGACAGATGTTCACAGATGTTTACACTTGACTATATAAAAAAAAAATCAACTGTTGCCGTTAACCGTTTATAGCACCTAGAGCCATTTTTTTTAAACAGACCGAACTGGCTGCGAAACATGGACCCTCACCCAAGCCTCCGAAATTTTGCTAGACCGATTCGAACGAAAGGTCCTTCGGCGAATTTTCGGGGTCGTTCGCAAGCGAGATCAATGGCGTATCCGGTACAACAATGAGTTGTATCAATTGTACGATGAGCTGAAAGTATCGAAAATCGTGAAGCTTCAACGTTTGCAATGGGCGGGGCATGTACAACGGATGGACGATAATCGCATGCCAAAGAAAGTGATGAACGCACAACGAATTGACGGAGCGAGGTTGCGTGGACCGAGTGCTCGCTAGGAGAACTCTGTAGGTGAAGACGCCCACCAGCTGCTGGGCTTCCGAAACTGGAGGACAATCCGTAACCGCGACAATTGGAGGTCAACGATTCAGGCATCGGGCTACGCTCTTTTTTCTCGGTCTCGGTCCCATTAGCATTTATTACAGGGAATTTCGATTCGTTATAACGCTACTATTTCCCGGTTATAACGCTCTTTTCCCAGTCTCATTTTCTTAAAACAATTTATATGGATAAATTTATTGAGCACGTAGTCTATCTTTACATTGTAATAATCACAAACAAAAGAATGATGCATACGTTGTTCCGTTAATTCACATCAAGGTCAAATTTCCTGGAAAAGGAAAAGACATAACAACAATTGAAAGTATAATTGAAGATCTCGTAATTGCATCAGCATCTGTCGACACCGAACAGAACAAGAAAGAGGCGTCAAGCATGCCAAAAACATTTGCAGTCTTAGTTGCAATAAAGAAGATTCGAGCAATTTTTGCCCATAGCATGGACATAGAGGAAGGATCTTTCAATAAATTGAAAACCTCAGTATTACTGAAGTCTGTTGCCTCTGAAACAAAACAATTATCTTTTTTTTTTAAACCAGTAATCAATTGATCCTTACTATTTCATTCCATGCATCAATCGAATAATGAACTTTGTCACCTAAAAGGTATACGCGTCTATTAAGTATATTTGTTGGACTTCCCGGATAGAGCGTTTTCCCGGTTCTAGCGTTTTTTTTGGCTTAGACCCCAGAAGAGCGTTATAACGAAGTTTTACTGTAGTGACTTTAGCTCTAGACCCAAACATCCAAAAAAAGAGCTGACTTTTGATGCCAAATTGTTCTATGGCCTGACCGCATTACGCAGTAAAAAGTTAAACTTTTTTGCGCGTCACATTTGGGGGGGAGGCGGTGGCGACGGGGTTGAAATTATGATTTTTCGCCAATATCTTATTAACTGTAATATTTACAGCAAAATGTTATGAGGACGATTTAAACTACACAAAATATCCTTCCTAATGATATATTATATCATATACCTTCTCTTGGCAGATTATATACTAGACCTTAAAACATTTGGTGTAATTTAGATTTTTTGATAGTTGCATTTGGCGCATCAGGAGCTAGAAGTAATTTAATTGGAGCCATGGTAATTGGGATAACTATTCCTAACAATATATAGCTGTCCCACACGGAGACTCAGGCTGCCCCGAAAAAGCATTCCCCTATACCCCCAATTAACATTAAAAAAAAAGACATGCCTGTAACTTTTCGCCGAATCACAGCAGGTGGGAAAAATTTTGGTAAACGTTAAGGCTAAGTCCCATTAGACCCTCCACCAAATATTACTTCGATCGGATTAAAACAAAGGGTACCTCCCATACAAATTATTCAAATTCAATGCCACTAGTTTATTAAGAAATAAGGGAACAAGTCAACCAAAATTAAAGTTTTGCTCGTAGGCAATTTTCCGTTCATTTTGTATGGAAGGTACCCTTTGTTTTAATCAGATCGAAGTAATATTTGGTGGAGGGTCTAATGGGACTTAGCCTTAACATTTACCGAATTTTTCCCGCCTGCTGTGATTCGACAAAAAGTTACAGGCATGTCTTTTTTTTAAATGTTAATAGGGGGTATAGGGGAATGCTTTGTCGGGGCAGCCTGAGTCTCCGTGTGGGACAGCTATATATTGTTAGGAATAGTTATCCCAATTACCATGGCTCCAATTAAATTACTTCTAGCTCCTGATGCGCCAAATGCAACTATCAAAAAATCTAAATTACACCAAATGTTTTAAGGTCTAGTATATAATCTGCCAAGAGAAGGTATATGATATAATATATCATTAGAAAGGAAATTTTGTGTAGTTTAAATCATCCTCAGAACATTTTGCTGTAAATATTACAGTTAACAAGATATTGGCGAAAAATCATAATTTTTTTGGATGTTTGGGTTTCATCATTTTTTCAGCTAAAATCACTATACTATTTTTTAGGAAATTTTGTATATATGTATATAGTTACCCGGATGGGATAATTTTGGACGTTGTAAAGGTGGAAAATTCATTATGAAGCAGGAAAAGTGTTTGGATAATTGTTAAATTCATTGTGATAAAAGACGTTTTCCGTGAATCTATCATCAAAATGTTTGCCGCCAAAGTCGTCGAAACGGCTGGATCGATTTTTATACCCTATACCCATAAGATGGTATAGAGTATGTTTTGTTAGTACGATATTATGTAACACGTCGAAAGAGCCACCTGAGGTATGACAAAGTATATACATATACAGTGAAACCTGTCTAAAAGACCACCTGTATTAAGCGACCACCTCTCATAACAACCGATTTTTTCGGGAACGGAATTCGTCTCCATACAACTCCATACATTTGTTCCCCGTATTAAGCGACCGCCTGTTTGTCGGACCAACGACCACTATATCACTCATTTTTTCATACAAATTTTACCATTCTTAAACGACCACCTCTATTAGCGACCATCAAAAATGCGATGTGCCCGTATAAAGCGACCATAGGCAAGTACACAGCTTTTGGATTTTGTTTGCTTTTTTTGCAAGTTTTCTTAATAAATTCAACAATTAACGGTATTAACTCATAAAAAAGCATGTGGTGGGCAGAAAATGTACATAAGTCGTTTCGTTACGCGAATAATAGATTATGGGCAATAAGCAGCAACAGCAAAAATCTCCAATCAGATTTAGTTTTAGCTTTTTAGTTTTTGTAGCCATCATTCGGTGGTGATACAGCTGCTGATTTCATTGTTGTTCATCAAAGACCATTAGTCATTAGGAGATTTCAGATTGCAAAATGTGGTGGAGAAAATTTTGTTTTTGTTTCTTATGTTTTTTTTTTTTTTGCTGAGTTTGAATCCGGAGCTTTCCCACTAAAATATCGTTGCGGAACAGGACCAAAACCGAAAAAACCTGTACATTTTTGGAGTTTTTCCGTTTTTTGCTTATAGCTTCAAAACAGTACATTTCTTCAAAAACCATTCCATAAATATGTTAGAGAAAACATGATTGCGGGTCCAACGCGATATTAATCTTTAAAATCCGTTAAGCTGTATTGCTACAATTTATAGTCATTTTTTGGCGATTTTGACCCTGTTTCGAAACGAAATGTAGGTGGGGGCTTCGGGCTCAGCACCCCAACATACATAAAAAACAAGAAAAATGCAACTTTTGAGACCAAAAATGAAAAACCGTTCAATCTCAAAATTTAATTCATAATATGAAACTATGCTAAAAATGGCAAATATAAATTATCAATTGTAGTAATACCCCTCAAGGGATTTATGATATTTATGTCTTTTTGGAAGCGTAATCATGTTCTCTCTAACATATTCCTGGAGAATTTTTCGCAGAAATTAAAAGTTTTGGAGTTAAGAGCCAAAAAACGGAAAACAACGAAAATTTTGGGGTTTTTCGCGATTTTGACTCTGTTTTGCAATTTTACTGTTAATGCGATCCGCGTTTGCCCTATTTTCAAGTTTAAATGCTGAGTAAATAGGGTATGTCACATGTAACATGTATGTAACATCTTTCTAGCGGGAACTTTAGAACCTTTGAAAAATGTTCAGTTTTCGTGGAAAAGATTTCGCTTTTGAATTCATTCTATAAAGGTTTTTGCGTTTTCTTGTTAAGAAAAACTAGCAATTGAAAACGATAAAACGCATTCCTATTGCCATTGGTAGAGCTCAAAGATTATTTCATTATTTTATAAAAGAGCTTAATTGAGTTTTTATCGTGCGTGAGCAGAATAGAATTCTTGAATGAAATATGAAATGCATCTTCACATGCTCAAATGTTCTCCTTTTTAACATGAGTGGTTGTTTTGCAAAGCATTGGCCAATTCAGCGTATTTCTGTCAATTTCGTCAAGCTACGGTGAAGTATGCAAGCCTTTTAAAATGTTTCTATTTAAACGCTCGACAGCTCTTGCATTCCACAAAGCACAGGTATGAACAGCAAATTTGCGCTATTTACTCTGTGGTCCAGAACCACCTATCTTTACTAAATGCACCAGTAAAAAATGTATCCAGGACAACTCCTATCAAGGAAGTTAAGTTGCTCTGTCCAATTCTGGATGGAAATTAAGTTCGTGGATTTCTTGAGAAGATAATAGCTTTGAAATCTGTTGTACATTGCCTCTAGATTGATAAATTTGTTCCTAAGTTCATTACCCTTATTAAGCGACCACCTCTAATAGCGACCACTTTTCCGGGAACCGACAGTGGTCTCTTTAGACAGGTTTCACTGTATATAAATCATCAATGTCGGTACCTGATTCGAATAAACGATGCCTGTCTGCTTGTCCGTGTGGCTGCACGATAACTTCCGAAATAAAATAGCGGTTTGATTTGATAAAATCTTAGGTGATATTGAAACTGGGCCCATTCGAACCAAGAGCTTCCCTATCGCCCTTCGACAAAATATCGCCACCGACTAGAAATTTTGATCAATGTCTATTTGTATGGTATGACTACCATACAAATATAACTACGTAAAAGGTTTTACTGTATAATGTAATTACCTTTTTTTTCTGTGCCCTTAATGAGTAAAAGGTAAATTGGGTGCGGATTACTTAGGGTTTACTTTGATATTCAAACACGATATTTTATGGCCAAACAGACTTTGAAAAGTACATATATCTTTTCAAATTTTAAAAAATTGAAACATTCTAAATGGGTTCCTTTGTATAAGAATATTTGTCAAATGTATCACCAACATCGTCCTTTTTTACATAGATATATATATATTTCCAAAAGCAAACCAATTCAACAATATCAATTTCCATTGACCGTCGGCTCTTTAATCCTGCTTGCTCTGCTTTTGTTTCGCTGTTTGCAATCCCGTCTCAATGCCCTAAAAGCAACACAAATATTTGCATCTTGCAAGCATCAATTATGCGTACATATATTCTCATATCAACTTGAAACGTTTGTAATGTACCGTAGAGAAGAGATCATCCCGACCACGAGACAAACGTATCCTGTTCATGCATTTTGTCTATGAATTCCTCCTATCCATCCTGCCAAATGCCACACTATATGCACTGGCTTTCAATACTTCTTTTCTTCTTTAGGTTCTTTGTTCTGTCACCAAATCCAATCAAAATGCAATACCCGGTGAATTTCGGATTATATTGAATGGAAACCGTTTCAAGCCGAACTTGTCCATTGTTTTTGGTGTGTGCTATCGGCATGCACTATCCGCAGGGGTTCATTCACGATTCGTGGAATTGCTGGGAATATCTATAGTGTGCGTTGGTAATATGTTCGCTAGTACATTTCGTACTTATTAAAATGAATGAGCGAAATTGAATTTACTGTCGAATCTCAGTTCATAGCGATATTACGAGAATTGAACTTTTCGTACGGGAAGTGATTTGTTAGACAAGTTCTAGGATCTAGGTAGAACGAAAGACGGATATGGAATATTGCAATTTGTGTTAGTCTCAATTTTCCTAGAGGGCATACAGTGAAATAGGTATTCGAGTTTGTAGTGTCTCTAATCCTAGGCCTATTTCCTTTAGAAATATCGTTTTCAAATAGTTTCTTCTTGTATTTCAGGCAGTTCAAGCATCCTAAACTAAACTAAAGGAGTAAAAATGGATGCCGAATCAGAAGGACTACCGCCAGCCGATTCGGTTGTTCGAGATGATGAATTGGCGTCGCGACGACGAACGTTTATAACACAACCATCGACCTTGGATACACGAAAACAGCAAGCCGTCTGCGTGCGTAGGGCTTACAAAAGTTACGGCAGCAAAAAGAATCCAAATATCGTGTTGGATGGATTAAATATGACCGTTCCCAAAGGTGCCATGTAAGTTGTGTTGGATTTAATATTTTTTTTTAAATACATAATTTATAAGAGTTTTGCATTTTGTTCTGGAGAGTTTAATATTTTTCTTAGCATTTAAAACAATTCCCCGTGATTGTTCTTTGAAATTTTGTTCCCCTTATATGGACAAACTGCAGTCCCCCGCTATCCAGGGGTAATGACTTCTAGTTTATATGAAAAACTGGATTATGGAGTCATCAAAAAGCTGAAAACCGCGTTCATACATATTTAGTTTTCGAGAATGCAGTCTGGCCTGTTTCTTCCATTCCAGTATCGGAATATGTAACAAAACTCAAGTCTGCAACGAAAATAGTTTCAAGTCTATCTTCGGAACTGAATGAATTTCATTCAAAGTTTTCGTCAGTATCGAACTGAAGTCAATAGCCGTCCACACTGAATCACCGAATGATCCCATTGAAACTTCTACCACGGATGCAACTGGAGTCTATACCCGCCAACGAGCGAAGCAACAAAATCCTCCTTAACGCTTAACTCCGCGTCTAATCGTTACCGCCGATCTACAATCTACGAGTACCTTGATTATTAATCAGCGCCCTCTTCTTCCTCTACTTGCTCCAAACATGCCTTCACAACTACAACAGCTCCAATCGCCGAATTTGTCACCTAACTCGACGCCTAATCTGTTGTTTTCGCCGCCTCCATCCGCTTTTCAGTGTAATTGGCCCAACACACTGAATCCGAGTCAACTTCTTCTGCAAAAAGCAGTTGCACCTCAGCAGCCACCTTCTGTTCACGGCGATCGTCAGCTTACACTATCGTCTGCTGCGCTGCCACTAATGAGCCCACCATCAAGGACGGAATCTTGTCCGTCCTTAACGATTGTGTCTCCGCCACTCCAAATCTTCTTATCGCGTGTGGCCTACAACCCCTCTGCAGACGATGTGTATAAATACATCTGTGCTAAGTTAGGCCACAGACCGGACCTGCTTACCTGCAAAAAACTTACGGCGAACGACATCAAGGACCGCATCGTTGCATCTTTTAAAATTTCAATTTCTCCTCTTTATGAGAATTTACTTAAGAATGATTTCTGGCCTGAGGGGGATTTCATTAAAACGTTTACTCCTGTTCAGTGATCGGAATCTCAGCCTATTTAACAAAAATGACGGCGGTGGTGTCCTTGTTGCTGTTAAAAGTTCCTTCTCTAGTTCGCTCTGTACAAACTTCATGCCGTCGCATCCTGTAGAGTGCGTAATTTCAGTATTTAAACCCTCCCATCATTAACACTTCTAGTGACATGCGTATATATTCCCTGCAGTTCTTTTCTCAGCG
The DNA here is from genome assembly GCA_949715475.1 of Microchrysa polita. Taxonomy (NCBI): domain Eukaryota; kingdom Metazoa; phylum Arthropoda; class Insecta; order Diptera; family Stratiomyidae; genus Microchrysa; species Microchrysa polita. Next base: position 20,383,758 of record OX454420.1, read on the forward strand.
CTTATGAAACATTTTTTATCGAATTTGCTTCTTTTATAACAAAATACTTCCCTCTCTCTTTCATCTTAATTTGTGGCGACTTCAATCTTCCCTCCATCTTATGGACAGCATCAGATTGCAGCGTAGATATTACATCCACAAACTCTTATTCTCTAGCGCTTTCGTCCTTCTTGTCACTCTGTAATCTATCTCAAATAAATTTTGTCAGAAATACGAATGGCCTTCTTCTGGACCTGGTCATGCATAATTTTCCTCTCTTAACAGTTATGTGAACCCTGACCCTCATCATCCTCCTCTTTGTATAGAGCTTGCACTTCCGAAGTCTACACCTAAACATGTTTCAAATGCTCGCAGATTTAACTTCCGCAAAGCTGATTTGAATTCTATCTCTTCTGAATTGTAATTAGATGACTGGTCTTCCTTTTTCAACAATCTCAGCTGTGATAATGCAGTCGATAAATTCTACATGTATTTTTGCACAATCATCGCGCGCTTTACTCCTCTCTTCTCGCCTAATAAAAGTAAAAACTTCCCTTGGTTTACTCAAGAGGTTGCTAATGCGTTAGTGGAAACGCTCTCCGTCTTCCCTTACTCTCTGCAACTTTAAACATTGTCGAGCAGAGGCTAAACGCATAACTAAAACCGCAATGGTAAGCTATTACAGCAATATAGAAGTTTCTCTTGCGGCTAATCAAGTGAAGCCTTTCTGGTCCTATAAACGATCGCTGAAATCATCATCCAGTTCGCCTGCATACTTACAATTGGATGACTCTACTGCTTCTAATCCAAGCGAAGCCTGCGAATTGTTTGCCAAATTCTTCGCTTCTACTTTTACTGCAGCTAGTTCAACCTCCTCTAACTTGGTGCCTACTTCATCCTCACTTCTCCAAATTCCAGCAATCACAAATAGTCCCCTTGAAGTGGCTACTATTATTGAAAGCCTCAAGGCAGATGGTGGCCCTGGTCCCGATGAGTTACCTAATGTGTTTGTTAAGGGTTTGTCTTCATCTTTATGTGTTCCCCTATCCCTATTGTTTAATCTAAGCCTTAATTGTGGCGTCTTCCCTAAATCCTGGAAAGCAGCTTATATCTTGTCAATTCTTAAGACACCAAATTCGTCCTCGGTATCTAACTACCGTCCCATATCCCTTTTATTCTGCTTCTCTAAAATTCTCGAGCGTATCGTCCATGATAAACTCTACCCAACAGTTTCTACGCTTTTCTCCGAGCAGCAGCACGGTTTCGTCAAAGGTCGTTCAGCCTGCACCAATCTGATGACTTTCACGAATACTGTGGCACGGGCCATGGACAATCAGTGCCAAGTTGATGTTGTGTACACCGACTTTTCAAAGGCCTTCGACACTGTTGATCACAGCATCTTACTTGCCAAACTACAGCAGTTTGGTGTTAATGGAAACCTTCTGAAATGGGTTTCGTCTTATTTATATAATCGTGAGTGCCGGGTTATTTAAAACGGCTCCTCCTCTTCTCCTTTTTACCCCACATCAATTGTTCCCCAGGGATCAATTTTAGGACCTCTTCTGTTCAATATTTTTATCAATGATTCGCCTCTAGTAATTTCATCTTCTTGTCTACTTTACGCCGACGCCCTGAAAGTTTACCTAGCAGGTCAGTTGAAGACTGTTTTTCCTTCAGGATGACATAGATGCATTAGGAGACTGGTGTGAAAGAAACCATCTTAACCTAAATGTAAAAAAGTGTCACACTTTTACTTTTTCTCATAAAGAGAATCCAATAATATTTGACTATCACATTAGTGACGCTCCCTTATGTAAAGTTGACCGCTTTAAGGACCTATGTGTCTTTTTTGACAGCAAGCTTAAATTCGATCTGCATGTATTTGATATATGTAGCTGGTGTTACGAAAAGGGACCACATCAAGAGTAGCTACATCCGAGGCAGCTTGTTCATAGACCAACCAATCACCGAAAAGCTCGAAGACCGACAACGGCGTCCGCCTGAGAACCCCGCAAAGAAAGCGATATCAATGGAAGTTCCACTTGATGGACCCAAGGCCAGAGGCAGACCGAAGAACACCTGGATGTGTCAAATGAAAAAGCAACAACAACGCATTGGTCTTGGCGATGACACGATCCAAGATAGAGCTGCCTGTAGAAATATGCTGAGATATTATCGCCAAAACGGGCGATGTGCCTACACCGCGGGTCGAGCAACGCGAAGCCATGGAGCGGTATAAAGAACGAGGCAAGGAAGAAGAAGTATTTGATATATGTAGCAAAACATCTAGAACGGTTGGCTTTGTCCTTCGTAATTCGCACGTTTTTAACAATACTTCTCCTAGTCTTCTGCTTTTCAATTCCCTTGTGCGTAGCATTCTTGAGTATTGTTTTCCTGTTTGGTCCCCTCACTTACAGTACTTAAATGCCCTCATCGAGTCGGTGCAACGTAAATTTACTCGCATCCTTCTCTTCAAATACCGGGTCCCATATTGTTCTTATAGTGATCGTCTGACACTTTGAAATGTCTCTCTTCTTGAGAAACGCAGAGTGTTTCTGGATGAGTGCTTTCTTCACAATATTTGCAACAGTCCATCTATGCCGTCTTTAATCAACGAAATCACTGTTCTCGTTCGTAATAGACCTACCAGGCTGACAACATTATTTGCAATTCCTTTCGCTCGCACAGAGTTATACCAACGCCATCTAGAAATATCATAGCCGCAACTCAGCTGTACAATGACGTCATAGTTTAGCTCTTAAATTTTTTATTTACACGAACATACAACAAAAACAAGTAGTGACGTAATAAAAAGCAAAAACAAAACAGTGCAACATTGGCGAACATAACCTAAAATTATAAGCTAATTTTGACGTCTAAGATTCTACATTGCGGCCTTAATATCTAGACGGCGTTGGTTATACTTTCATTCGCCACTGTTACGATTAGGAACCACGACATTCTCTAACTTCGTCGTTTCCCCTCTTCACTTCATTTATTTAGGCTTGCAGTAAACAACATTATCTTTGAAGGGGTTTCTCGTTAGTAGTTTTTAGTTTTATTTTCTCTTTCTTTATTCTTATGTATTTTTTCTTTAATTTAATAATTTTTTCTTCAATTTTCCATTCTTATGTTCCGAATTTCATTTCCTTCTCAGGCATTCTTTTCTTTATTGCCTTAATTAACTTAATTTTGAAATATAATTATTCTTTCTTTTCTGCCACCTCATAGTAACCCATTAATCATTATTTTATTTTTATTCTTCCTTTTTTTATTATTGCTACCTTATTTGTTCCTATTAATGTTATGTTTTGGGTTTTCTTTCTTTTTTCTTAATATTTAACTTTTGTTGTTCTGTAATTGGGGCCTATGGGCTCTGTTGAACATCCTATAATAAATAAATAAATAAATAAATATTCGAGTCACAAGTCTCGGATACTAGAGAAGAAGTAGAAATTGATTTTACAGTCTCTGTGGTTCTCTGGTTTGTAGTTGTTTTTTGTTGACAAAAAAAAACTCTAAGCTCCGTTTTCTAAAGACGAAAGGCCGTCCATTCTTCAAACACAATTTGAATCTGACCCTTGTAAAGTGTACACACAATTTTTCCATCAAATAACCGCCACATAACTAATTGAATGCAATCAAATTACAGTACACACAATTCAATTAAATGCAGAGTCTGACACACGATCCGCCATGTAATATCCACAGGCACACTAGGTATAATAGCTGTTCATCGGATTAGTGAAATAGCAATGTGCTAATGCAAATTACGGTGTGGCCGCACTAAATTAGGTATGATTTGACGCAAGACCCTGATTGCGGTCATTTCAAAGGTGTTCTCTCCAATTTACCTTACATAATTAAGTACCAAGTCGGTTAGCTCGCACACAGAAGGTGCAACTACTCGTACTCTATGGGCACTTCTAAAGTGTTACTTCGCTAAAGTACTAGTCAAATAAAATGGTTAACAACATTTTAGCGAAAATTGCACTTTATGGTGTGTCGTCACTTGGAAGGGGCCTATTACTATTTCCGAATTACTTATTTAGGATTTAGGTACCGTACCTATACCATAGAACTTAAAAGTCGTCCTACAGGCGCTCTATAAGCTAATAAGCCGATTGCACGCAATCAGTAAAAGCAAGACTATGCCGGGGCTTGCATTGTTTGCGAAAGAACAAAGACGAAAAAAGAGTGGTGCTTAAGCTGTGTCTTTTGTTGTACACTCTATGTGGTGTGTGGAAAATTTATTCGGTGTTAGCTGCTAGCATCACACTTCCAATTATTGCTGTGGAAAGAAGTTTTGTTGTTTGTTGTATTTCTCAATACGGCATACTACGCGGTTGTAAGATTAGCAAGCTTGTTACTGAGTGCACACACGCTTTAGGCTAAACGCGAATTTTGCTAATCCGTCGCGACAATAAGATTGTGTGTGCTTGCTTAAGATTTTCAGATTACATAGTGTTCTTGCATAATTCACGACTTGTAGACAGGTTGGTGTCTGAGAATAAGAAGTTGGGTTTTATTATTATTATTTATTATTTTATTTTACGAATTTTGAGAATTTATAATGTAGTCGCATATCTAACCCCGATTATAACGAACTTCCGAATACAAGGAACGCATTTTAAATGCTAGGTTGAAAACGCTATGACGACAATGCATTTTCACCGAATAACGAATCTGTTTATTCCGAACATTCCGGGCTTAGCAAACCTAATCGTATGAAAAAATGGTTGGTTATAGCCATGGATGAAGCATGGTTATAGCGAATTTTCCATCTTGAAATTTGACAATTCGCCGATAGAACTCGGACCAGTGGCGCAACCACTGGAGGGGATAAGGGTGCTAAAGCTCCTCTCCGGCCCAGTAATAGGGGAGAAAACAAATTGAAAACTGAAATACAGCAATACATTTCGTCGCAGATTTTATAAAAGTATGAATCGTGTTCGTGGGGCATTGGTCGCTAGTTTCGTTTCGTTGGTGCAACTTTTTAACATCGTAACCAGAATTTGATAAATATCTTGTGAAAAAAGAAGTTTCAGGAGATTCTAGAAAAAAATCCTTTTGATTCGATGATAATTTTTACCGAGCTCTAAATAGTTTGTAACATAAACGAAAAGAAAAAAGAATAGTTTTTCCCATTTCTATATTTTTGGTTGGAATAATGTCCCCGCAAGGGGTACTCAATAAATTGTCATCTTCGATTTTGACCGACAGTACATGGCACGACACCTCTCATCAGATGCCGTCGCTAAGTCTCGTGCCATGTACTGCCGGGGACGGCATGATCGGGAATGCAACGATCGATGCCAGTTTGCTCTTTATATAGCAATGACAAATTGTTGAGGCGACGGATCATTTTTTAGCTATTACTATATGCTCCGTCGATTGTCCACAACGGTTTTCGCATAGCGCCAATGGCATGTTGAGCTACTATAAACATATTTCGGAGGCAGCCACCGCACACCACGACACTCTCGTGCGGCCCTCTACACTGCCGCCCGGTTTTCCCTTTAAGTGTGGGTAACACTCAAAAAATGGAACATGAACGAAAAGAAAAACAACATTTTTTTTTGCTTTTTGTCCTTTTCTTTATTGTCCCAACAGAAAAAGAAAATAAAAAAACTGTTTTTTTTTCTTTTCCTCTTTTTGTTTATGTTTCATTTTTTTAGTGTTACCTACACTTAAAGGGAAAACCGGACGGCAGCGAAGAGGTCCCCACAGGAGTGTCGTGGTGTGCGTTGCACCGTCCTTCCGTCCAGTGTATATCGTCCTTCCGCCCGCTATAATCCTAGAAGTCGCCTGAAACAAGGAAGATATGATGTTTCAATTGATGTTATGTTATCAACATAATTGCAATATTCACAATCACCAAACATAAACAAACACGAAACAACACAGATGACAGCACGACCAGCTGATTACAATTCGGAACACATGCAAAAAAACACGCAACATGTTGCTCTTCATTATGCGCCTGGATGCATGGTTGCAATGCAATGATGGAATACGAAAACAGTTCCATAATTTTTCTTGGCCATTTTATGTATTTTTTTTCGATTCCCCGGTTATCTCATCGTGAAATGTCAAATGACCGGGAAATCGAAAAATAATACATAAAATGGCCGGAGGAGAATGATGGAACCGGTCTAGGTCTTGTAGCTTATGGAATTCCCCACCGTTTGTGACATATTCCACGACAGTAAGTATGCAGTTTTATTGATAAAATCGCAGCGGGAAGAATTTCACTCTCGATCTTAATTCAGCCCTTAAAAAAAAAAAAAAAAGAGTTCAAAGAAACTCTCGTGAGAAACTTTTTTGCCAATGGCACCATTTTCATCTAAAATATAATAAAACTTCCATCCACATTTCGCCGCAATTCGACTAAGTCCGTAGGATGTGTTAGTGACATCCTATTTTCAAGATCTTATTTGCTTTGTGTTGAGGTTTTGAGATCAGCATCACGCTCAGCAGTGTTATTTTTCCCCATAAATGGGTACTCGTTTAACATCTGAGTGAGCTCATAGTCCGTCACAAGCTCGTGAGTTCGAAAAACACCATGGTTTACGGTGAGATTCGAACTCGTGACCCTGTGCACTGAAGGTGCACGCACTAACCGCTAGACCAGACAGACTATCTAAAGCCGCATATACACGGGTAATCCGCATGTATTTTTTTTTAATTAATTAAAATGAATTCAGGCTCTATCAAATGAGCTCATCTACGAGCGGATATGTATTTAAATCCAATTAAATCTATGGATTTGCCAAATAATTCTCGAGATGACGCATTTATGAAAACAAGACACGCCCGTTGAAATTGCTCCTTTTATCGAAAAATACTCTTAATTGGTTAGCAATAAAAATGAGCACCATTCATTGGCACAACATTTTCCGGCGCTAAGTTTTTTTTTTAATGTTTGATATTTTTAGTGGAAAAAATGTTTGCATTCATTTATGAGGTCAGTTTAAAAGTCACCAGGTTCCCGTGCGTGCTATCTGTATAGTTTTTTCTGACAGTGGTGAAAAATATGACGCTGGAGGAATTCAATCAACGCCATCTAGATATATCATAGCTGCAACTCAGCTGTACAATGACGTCATGGAGTGAATTGCGCTTAAGTGTTTGAATGATAGCGGAACAGGTTTCTAGTATATGTACATACTATTTGGGGTTTCTCTCCCAGTAGGTAGAGATTCTATTCTTTAAATTACTGGAGCGTTAGTCCCAATCCCACTTTGATTTTTGTGTTGCCTTTAAACAATTACCCTACGGCAGCCAGTTTCACGATGTATCCTTTCCGAATTTCTTGCTGTTACAATGACCAAGAGCTACCAAAGGAGAATTCAAGAGAAACAATCTCTTGAATCGCTTCTACAACAAAATCGGGCTCTGATTTGAACATTTCGCATTTATTTGCATTTCCGCCGAAATTCTTATCTATTTTGTAAAAACTAAATTACCGTACCTCTATTTATAACATAAAACTAACGAATTTAGTAAGCTATGAAAATCTGACGATGGCGTATTATAGTCCAATTGACGAGCTCTGCGCCTGATAAGAGTCACGGCCAGTGTTGTCGAAGTTGCAACTAAGTATCATTTTGATACTATTTTATCAGCTCTGCTACTCTGCTACTCATACTTCAGTTTTGATACTTTACAGAAGACAATAAGGTTGTAGGATTATTTTAGAAAAAATGTCCGTATGAACTAACCTCAGCACCATTATTTTTAGCAGGTACGACAAAAAAGAGGAGTTACTTCCATAAATGAAACAATTGGATTCAATTAAAACCAATATGGTTCTAAGCAGGATGCAACTTAAAAGCTGCGCTTATTTTCGTCAACTCGATGGTCTTCATTTCGTCAACTCAGAATTTCACGATTCAAAGTATGTATGTTAATCATGAAGTCCTGATGTTTCCTTGGAAAATGTGATGCAGAGCACATGACAAACAATGACATTATTTATCGACAGTGGCTTCAAGGAAACAAATTACAGGTCAGATGAGATGATGAAATGATAATATTGCTTCCATTAGAAAAATGCCCGCTAATTGCTATTCTCAGACGTAAAAGGTGCATGAGTATCAATCTGAAAAATATCATATTCCACTCCCATGTCATGTTGCCCATTAATACGTATGCTGCTTTCTGAGTCCTAAGCGTTCTTCAATCTTTCACAGAGGGAAATGCATATAACTTTTATCGTTAACCTGCCGTAGGGCGCTATTACACAGTCATTATGTTGGTAATATATATTATAATAGATATTATCATATCCTTAACCCTAGAGAGATAATCATATTTTTTACCCTTGAAAAGATAATCATACGTCGATTCGACGTGTTGCTAGTTAACATCCTTATAACTTCTTTGTTAAGAGTAACATGTTGTTAAAAGGTAGATATATAATCATTTGTATTTAATATTAATCTGTTAAACTCATGGTTTTGCAAAATTATCATTTGTTTGTGTATTTAATATTAATTTTAAAAAAGTGGCTCTAGGAGAAAGTGTACTGTCATTTCAATAGATTAAAATAAAGGATATCTTTATCAAAACAGGCTTTTAGTGGTTATATCCAAGTAAATACACATCCACATTATGAAGATTTATAAAAATGTAAATTCGGGGCAATTAAAATATTTTTCAGTACAAATTTGTTCTACAGTTTTTACTGACGTTAAAGATAATCATACGTCGATTCGACGTATATTTGACTTATGACCCCCCAATATCTTAGGCTGTGTGGCACCCAAGCCAATAATTTTGCTACGTAACTACGCCTACAGACATGAATTGAGTTAAATCTTGGAACCAACAACTTATGAAGCTTCAGTTATGAGATATAATAAAAAGAAAAATTTCTGTACGTCGATTCGACGTAGATTATCTCTCTAGGGTTAAGCCTACTCGATTTTGTTTAGTATGCACGTGTAAAAAATTAACCGAATGAATCGAGTAGGCTTAATCATATGACTAGAAATATGACTAGAAATATGACTGTCATGGAGCCCGTAGCGTGAAAACTTGTGAAATTTATCAAATTTATTTTATTTTATAAAATAAAACTGTTGACTTCCCTATTCACTTGAACCACATTTTCCACTTCATGAAATTTTACATAAACCCGCTTTCTCTCTATTAAATGTGCTTCGAAGATACGCAGGTATTAAAAGTAAATTTCAACATTGGTTTTCCTTGACAATTGTGCCAATATAATTTAAACGATACTTTAATCTGATACAAATTTGCCAAAGGTTGTTGTAGTATATTTAAAGTTTCAAATAGCAAGTTTTTGTTATTTGAAGGCTCAAAAGAAATTTGGTATTTGAATTAAAAGAAAAGGACGAAAAATTATGTTCCCTTACTTTGAAATATCAGCTGAAATTCTGCTATTTTTGTGCTATAAAACCTCTATTCTACTCGACGGTTTTACTTTGACGATGCGATAATCAATCTTTTGTATGAAAGGGATTTTACCCCAGGAAAATTGGCATTTCACTTCGGAAAAATTAAGGGAAAGCTGGATTTTTGCATGAGCCTTCCTTTCGAGGTCCTAAACAAGTCCCTAAAAGTCCCCGTCCCTACGAGTGCCGCTAGCGGTGCTACAGAGGGTCAAAGACCCTCGAAAACAGGTTTCTCTGAATATTTCGATAACGGTAGCATATACAAAAAAGTGGTGTATGGCAAATTTAAAGCTCTTGTGAATTCTCAATAAACGATGCAAAGACCGAATACTTTCGGGCACTCCTAACGGCGCCAAGAGGTCTAACGGTATTTTTAACAAGGTTTCATTCAAATCTCTATAACGGTAACTCGTACTAAAAACTTTTGTATGGAAAATTTGTAGCCTCTGGGGTTTTGAAGAAAGTGGCCAAATTTCATATTAATATGTATAGCCTTAAGGGCGCTATGGGGGTTCCAACCTTAAAAAAACGTGTTTTTTGAGGTTTTTCGTAAATGGTGCTAAGACGAGGGAGTGCGCTCTAAGGTGTTCTAGGAGAAATTTGTAGCTTCTGTGGCTGTTAGTAAGACGCCAAAAGTCCCCAAAGATGGGAGCCCCCTAACGAAGTTATGAGGGCCCAAACATTCAATTAAGCAGTTTTTGGGGAATATCTCTATAACGGTAACGTGCACCGAAAGCTGTTATAAAGCAAATGTGTAGCTTATATAACGCTTAATTAAATATCTGAATTTCAGATTGATGCGTGCAATACTAAGGGCGCTATGAGGGTATGAACCGTACAATAACGGTATTTTTTCGTTATTTTCGTGGATTTCTTCATAACGGGACCGCATTCGGTTGGGAAGCCTGTGACAATTTTTGCTTCTATAACGTCAACTTAAAATGCCAAAACAACTTATTTATGCGGGCACCCCTAAGGAAGCTATTAGGGGTCAAAACTAAACAACTAACTAAACAAAAAAAACGTTTCTCGGATTTTTTGATAACGGGTACCTCTAGAGGGAACCCATCTGGAATAAATTTGTAGCTCCTGTTGCTGTTACTAAGATGCCAAAAGTCCCCAAAGATGGGAGCCCCTCTAACGAAGTTATAAGGGTCCAAACATTCATTTAAGCAGTTTTTGGGGAATATCTTTATAACGGTAACGTGCACCGAAAACTGTTATACGGCAAATTTGTAGCTTATATACCGCTTAATTAAATATCTGAATTTCGGATTGATGCGTGAAATGCTAAGGGCGCTATGAGGGTCCGAACCGTACAATAACGGTATTTTTCGTTATTTTCGTGAATTTTTTCATAACGGGAGCGCATTCGGGAAGGAAGCCTGTAAATATTTGTTGCTTCTGTAACTTCAAATTCAAACGCCAAAACAACTCATCTATGCGAACACCCCCAAGGAAGCTATTAGGGGTCAAAATTAAACAAAAAACCGTTTCTCGGAAATTTTTTGATAACGGAAACCTCTAGAGGGAACTCATCTGAGGGAAATTTGTAGCTCGTGTGTCTGTTAGTGTGACATCAAAAGTCCCCAACGATGAGAGCCCCCCTAGGGATGCTATGAGGGTCCAAACATCCAAATAAGCAGTTTTTAGTGAATATCTCTATAACGGTAATGTGCACCGAAAACTGTTATATGGCGAATTTGAAGTTTTTACAACGCCTAACTTAATGTTCAAATTTCAGATCGATACGTGCAGTACTAAGGGCGCTACGAGGTTCCAAAACTTGCAAATTCGGCATTTTTGGTTATTTTCGTGAAAATCTCCTTAACGGTAACGTATACCGGAAGCAGTCTGTAAAAATTTGTTGTTTCTATGTTTCAAATAAAATGCTCCATCGATTTGTATGCACCTGGAGCCACCATACGGGCATTATAACGTTTTAATAAACTAATTTTTAAAGAAGGTATGTGTAGTGTATGTCTTTACGTACGTCCATATGCGCTTAAAAATTAGTTAATTTATACGTTATAATGCACGTATGAAGGCTCCAGAAGCATACAAATCGGTGGAGCCTCTAATTTGGAACCATAGAAACAACAAATTTTTACAGACTGCTTCCGGTATACGTTACCGTTAAGGATATTTTCACGAAAATAACCAAAAATGCCGAATTTGCTAGTTTTGGAACCTCGTAGCGCCCTTAGTACTGCACGTATCGATCTGAAATTTGAACATTAAATTAGGCGTTGTAAAAACTTAAAATTCGCCATATAACAGTTTTCGGTGCACATTACCGTTATAGAGATATTCCCTAAAAACTGCTTATTTGGATGTTTGGACCCTAATAACTTCCCTAGGGGGGCTCCCATCGTTGGGGACTTTTGATGTCACACTAACAGACACACGAGCTACAAATTTCCCTCAGATGGGTTCCCTCTAGAGGCTCCCGTTATCAAAAAATTTCCGAGAAACGGTTTTTTGTTTAATTTTGACCCCTAATAGCTTCCTTGGGGGTGTTCGCATAGATGATTTGTTTTGGCGTTTGAATTTGAAGTTACAGAAGCAACAAATATTTACAGGCTTCCTTCCCGAATGCGCTCCCGTTATGAAAAAAATTCACGAAAATAACGAAAAATACCGTTATTGTACGGTTCGGACCCTCATAGCGCCCTTAGCATTTCACGCATCAATCCGAAATTCAGATATTTAATTAAGCGGTATATAAGCTACAAATTTGCCGTATAACAGTTTTCGGTGCACGTTACCGTTATAAAGATATTCCCCAAAAACTGCTTAAATGAATGTTTGGACCCTTATAACTTCGTTAGAGGGGCTCCCATCTTTGGGGACTTTTGGCATCTTAGTAACAGCAACAGGAGCTACAAATTTATTCCAGATGGGTTCCCTCTAGAGGTTCCCGTTATCAAAAAATCCGAGAAACGTTTTTTTTTGTTTAGTTAGTTGTTTAGTTTGACCCCTAATAGCTTCCTTAGGGGTGCCCGCATAAATAAGTTGTTTTGGCATTTTAAGTTAACGTTATAGAAGCAAAAATTGTCACAGGCTTCCCAACCGAATGCGGTCCCGTTATGAAGAAATCCACGAAAATAACGTAAAAATACCGTTATTGTACGGTTCATACCCTCATAGCGCCCTTAGTATTGCACGCATCAATCTGAAATTCAGATATTTAATTAAGCGTTATATAAGCTACACATTTGCCTTATAACAGCTTTCGGTGCACGTTACCGTTATAGAGATATTCCCCAAAAACTGCTTAATTGAATGTTTGGGCCCTCATAACTTCGTTAGGGGGGCTCCCATCTTTGGGGACTTTTGGCGTCTTACTAACAGCCACAGAAGCTACAAATTTCTCCTAGAACACCTTAGAGCGCACTCCCTCGTCTTAGCACCATTTACGAAAAACCTCAAAAAACACGTTTTTTTAAGGTTGGAACCCCCATAGCGCCCTTAAGGCTATACATATTAATATGAAATTTGGCCACTTTCTTCAAAACCCCAGAGGCTACAAATTTTCCATACAAAAGTTTTTAGTACGAGTTACCGTTATAGAGATTTGAATGAAACCTTGCTAAAAATACCGTTAGACCTCTTGGCGCCGTTAGGAGTGCCCGAAAGTATTCGGTCTTTGCATCGTTTATTGAGAATTCACAAGAGCTTTAAATTTGCCATACACCACTTTTTTGTATATGCTACCGTTATCGAAATATTCAGAGAAACCTGTTTTCGAGGGTCTTTGACCCTCTGTAGCACCGCTAGCGGCACTCGTAGGGACGGGGACTTTTAGGGACTTGTTTAGGACCTCGAAAGGAAGGCTCATGCAAAAATCCAGCTTTCCCTTAATTTTTCCGAAGTTTGGCCAAATTTTTGTTCAAATTTCCTGGCGTATTTCGCATTCGCTGATTTAAGAATTTAAATTTATTCGTTCGTTGAATATGACAGAACGAAGAATCCAAAAAATGAATTCGGACGCTTCCTGTGTGGATGACCGTATGAACCCAAAAACCATTTTGTTAAATTTATTATATAAATTAAAAATAACATTTTATGAGTTTTAAGTAAATTTAAATTTTGAAATCAGCGAATGCAAAATCCCTTCCATACAAAATGAATGACAACTTCCCCAGCTGTCATTTTTTTATGGAGTTTCGATGGATTTCGGGAATCCGTGTATATGTGGCCTAAGTACTCCAAGAAATAATTCTACATGGATCTCTAGCTGATCAGATTTATTTTTTCAGATTTATGCTATTTTTAAACGTTTTCCTTTCTTGATTTTCAACTTCAATTTTTGTCCGCGTTTTTTTCGAACTAACAAAAGCATCAAGCTTCTCTGTAAAACTGATAGGTCCATCCAGGCTGACCGTCAAATGGCAGCACGTGCTACCAACTGGCAGTTGTCATTGCATCCAAACTAACTGCCATTTGGTTGGCCGTCCAGTTTTAATATTCAGTATGGCAACTCAATCACAAGCCACAGCTGACGCTTTGACAACCGCTGGTCGAATTCAATGTGACAATTTACAACTTTTGTTCGTTTCTTGGGGGGAATTGAAGAATTCTTGAATGACCGAGTAATAATTTAAACACGAAGAGTCCGATTGTGATAACTAAATTTTAAAAAATCCCCAAAATGAAAGTTTGGTTATGTCATTTTCAGTCTTCATTTGGTAGCTAGTGTAGATGCTAAGGAGATGCCAAATGACAGTCCGCGATGTCAGTTTTTGGACGCGCACCCATTTAGCAGCCAGTTTAGATGCAGCTTAAGAACTGCTATATTATCTATTTAGACAGAGCAAGGCACAAAAGGCAAAGAAAGGGCTTGGGTCCGAATAGGATCTAAATCACTATACGCCGCCTCCGGAAAATCTTTCGCCCTAGGCGTAGGCTACACTCCGCACCTACTGGTAGATCCGCTACTGCATCTGCATTTAGCGAAAGGCAATACATTTGAATGATGGTTAACGCAATAATGTAAAAGAAAAATTATTTATTTTTATTAGAAGGAAGGCACGCTCAGTGGCTCACTTGGCTGAGTCGCACTCTACGATGCTAGTAATCTAGAGGTCCGGAGATCGAATGTCGGCGTGGTTCAAAATTTTCCGTACATGTGCGGATAGGAAATGTAGTGCTTGCAACATTATATACACTCCGAAATGATATGCAAATGTAACGTTGGCTCGAAATTGCCTATAAACGGCTGAGTTATACGGGGTTATACGGTACTGAGAAGAAGAAAAAGGAATTATCGTTCAATTTTTCAATTGACGAGGTTTGTTCGAATCCAGTTACTTACGTTCTAGTGGCGACATAATGGTACATACATCAAAAAGTTAACCCTGTAAAGGTTCATCTAGATTAGTCGCCAAATGGCGTCACGTGCAGCCAAATGGCTGTTGTCATTCCATCCAAACTGATCGCCATTTGGGTGTGCGTCCAGTTTGGATATTCAATATGTCAACTCAACCAACCGCTTGTCAAATTCAAAGTCACAATTTTCCAAGTTTTGCTGGTTGTTTTGTGTGAAATTGAATAATACTTGAATGGCCGTGTAATAATTCAAACGCGCAGAGTCCGATTTTGATAATTAAATTTAAAAAAATCACCAAAATGAAATTTTGGTTATGTCATTTTCTATCTCCATTTGGCTGCTAGTGTAGATGCTAAGTAGCTTCCAAATGGCTGTACGCGATGCCAGTTTTTGGACGCGCAGCCATTTGGCGACTAATCTAGATGGACCTTTATCTTAACCCTATAGGTCCACATCTTATACTCCGTGTTTTAACTTAAAAGCTGGCAGTAGATGCACTCATACTCCCTTAGATTTCAGCTAAATAGATTTTTCCCGATATTGCTACCCGAAATAGGAAAATGATACCATCAATTCTTTAATTCCGCTACCCTAGAAAATTTCAAAACGACAGTACTGGTCACGGCATCATATACAAATGACAAAAAAGTAGTGCGAATCAAACGCTAATTGTGTGCCACATTGGTAGGTAGTAGATTAAATTGTGCGTTTGACTGACGCTCCTTCCGGGACTCTCTGATCGCTTCGAAGAGAGCTTCTTTACAACCTCTTTCTGAACATTTGAATCTTGTGATATTGCATGATTTATCCCTTTTTATAAAATTAACTAGGCTAGGCTTCTAGTGCAAATAGGAGATTCGCTAACGACTTATTCCAGATGTCGTGCACTCTAGAACGTTTGTGATGGGTGCTTCCCGCCCAGTCATCAAACTATGCCCATCAGAGAGCTACGTCAATTTACTACATAAGAAGCGGGAAGAGAAACCCTCCCTGCGAAAATCCATATGCCTTAGGCAGCTATTACACAGTCATATATTGGTAATATATATTATAATAGATATTATCATATCCCTAAGCCTACTTGATTTCGCTTCCTGCACGTCTAAAAATTTATACTGAATGAATCGAGTAGGCTTAGGCATATGACATACATATTATAATATAAATATGACTGTGTAATGGAGCCCTTAGATATAATTTATTAGCCATACAATTTTAGACCAGCGTCTAAAAAATTCCAGCAGCATCTGGTGCATTCCCCTTGTTAAAAAAAATAAGGAGAAAATTTAGTTTATTGTGCGGGTCAAGCCTTACATTTTTCTTAGCGGGTTGGGGGTATGTAATTGGGTTCTATGACAACAGCTTAGATTTCCCTTCAGTTTTGTCATTTGCAAGAATCTTTATTATTATTTTTTTTAGAATGGTCAATACAGACAGCCTTTTTTCCCCTTTCTAACGATAAATAGCATCAGTCTTTTACTTCTGATTACATCACATAACCTCTGAAATAATGAAACACAGGAAATATGAGTTTGGTAATTTTTTGGCTGCAGAATATTTCCTTGCGATGATCTCTAGAGGTTGGTTAGACAACATGGCCACAAACATAGGTGGTTGGCATATTCTCGACATCAAATCACATTAACGGAGAAATTTCAGCTTGGAAATACTAGACGAAATGCGAAATTACAGGATCCAGTAATGTTACCATATCAATTAATAACACTTACATGTGAGTATCCTTATTTCGGATACAAATGCCTAAAACTGCAGTCTCAGCATCATTGTGCGAATGACAGTACCTAAGTTTCCCTGTCACTGAATATCCGAGACCCCAAGACTGAAACGTCTGTCAAGTCGAGTTAGCACTACCATTTGAAAATTTCGATAAACGGTATAGTGCGGTAAATGTTGCATTTTCGCTCTAATTCAATGGCAGAAGAAACTAATTTGTCCAGTAAATTGCCGAAAAAAAAACAGTTTTATTAAAATATCTGCACTTTCCAAAAATTGCTCGCGCCTCTTTTACCCCTTAAAAAGAAAAAAAACGCCCCAATATTCGATCCACCCATATCAAAAGTATTTACCGTAAAACCTTAAATTTTAGGTATCTTCCCATAACCAAATGTATCCAATTCCCGCTTTCAAAAAATTTGCGGCGCCCCTCCACCTTCTTAAAACTTACCCTTAAGTACATTTCACCCTTATACGGATATCAGCGTTTACCTTGCAAACTCGTTTACCTTGCTTCTAAGAAAAGTGGATGATGGGATGGGCAAGTGTCTTTCCCTGCATCTCTTTTGGCGACGCCCATGATTATTAGTGCTAATACCTTGCGATTCTTTCATTTATACCCAGCCTGACAGAAAAAAAATCATTTTCGCTCATTTATACTCATATTCTGATAAAAAGGTGAAGTCACAATTTTACATATTTTCGCTCTGATTTTCGGTATGATCTGTTGACTCAGTTTTTTTTTGCTCAAGGATATTCTTCCGACATTAGCAAAATACATACGAATTGTCAACATAACAAAGTACTCATGTCATTGCTTATAGCTTGTTGGTACGACAACAAATTGAGTTGGCAATGATTAGATGGATCAATATTTGCGCACTTGTTGGGGATACTCATCGTGTAATATGTATTTAGGAAAATTTGCAGATAAACAAGCTGAAACTATATGGACAAATTTACAGAAACGACGTCAACGTCTCTTGTCTTGATGGGCAAATAAACACAGAAAACCAGACAATTCCAAGATAACTTTATGACCGCATACATTATTTTCCTGACAAGTTGCTTAAGCAATTCGAACAATACTAGACAATCATATTATGACATGTCTTCTGCTAACAATCAAGCTATCTGCTCTTTTAGTTTCCATCCAATCTAAAATCTTCCACACTTCCTAATTGTATTCTATTTGCAATAATTATTGTCCGTTATTCTTGTATGCATTTGCTCAGATACTGCTGGGGTGCAACGATTCCGTTTCGTCCTTGTCACAGTGTGCAGTGTCATTCGACAAGACGATATGGTATGGCTTTAATTATTTTTAAGACTTGATGCTTTTACGAAAATTAAATTGTCTCTGGCCAAAGATTAGAAAAAGCAGACGGTGACCGATTCTTTGGGGAGGACTTCTTTTTCGTTTATAAGAAGACAGGAGACACACACTCCGGAACAGCATGAAGCCAGACGAAAGGGTAATTACTATAAAAGCACAGCACCCCGACAATAAGGCAGCAGTAGAAGCACTGTCTTGACTTGTGCAACGAGCTCGTTTTCTTCAGCACCAGGAGTGCATTTCCGTCGTCAGCATACATAGAAAGAACTCCCGGACTAAAGTATGCTAGACGCGCCATACACAGATATCAAGCCAAAGGTAAAAAAACGACTATGTCGACAGCTTTTCGTAATAGGACAATAACTGCTCCGACAAGGACATAGAAAAGAGAGAGAGAGAGAGAGTGTTGTTCCTATACCTTTAGTTGCTTGCACCGTCAATGCGAGTGGTGTTTCTAGCAACCCAGGGCGAACCTAATTATTCGAATAGGGCAATTTAGAGAGAAAGGACGACTGGATAGCGTCTAGGTCGGCACGATAATGCTACAAGATGCAAGCTCTTCAGGAGGAGACAAATTAAAAGAACTATTCAGGCAATGTATAGTTGGCTGTATGTGTTTTGAGGAAATTGCAATCAGGATTCTTCTCCTTTTTTTACGATCTTGTAAACGGTAACTATTATTTCCGTCACATAGTCAGTCGTGTCGTTATATGACCGGGATGGAATAATATTGGTGGAAATTGTTGAAATTTAACAGCGCGCTTCAGGGTGCAATATTGTGGTGGATTTAAGTGTAATGGAAACGAGTTGCTGTGAATGGTTGGATTGGTGGCAATTAAGCAATTAAAAAAATGTGTTCTGGCAAAGAAAATTCCATGCTCGACATCATAATTCTAATTGTATCAAAAAGATTTAGAGTAGAGCGTCGGTTATCCAAACATTCGATTAACCGAACCAACTTGTCAGCTTCTTTGCTTGGGAAAGACATAATCAAATGGAAAATGAAGGATCTGAAAGAAGCAACCTCTCATCTGCATCGCTCAGTTTACTTGAAATTATTATTTTTGTTCAGTTATAGTCGTTTTACACGTTTTGAGTTTGTTGCTTAGTTCAACATTTAACCTAAGTAACCAAACAAGGACAAGGGTCCGTGTCAACATTAGTTCGGATAATCGACGCTCTACTTTATTTTCTTATTAGTCCTGCGCGTAAGAAAATATTTTAAGGGATATACGTGCCAGTTATACCTTTTATGGCGCCCAAATTGTAATTTTTTGACGTCAGCTGAAGGCCGTCAAAATAGTGATCAGCAATGAGCAACGCGAGATGAGACGGAGTTTTAGTGTAGTTTTAGCACCACCCGGATCGCAGTTGAGCCAAGGTTGTGCGAGTGGCTCTGGTTACAACGGCAGCTGTTGTTCACCAGGAGAGATGGATGGTTTGGTGTCAAATAAGGGGCTCTTGGTGAATTTTTGAGTAGCCTTATGGACTTCTAACAATGTCCGCCTTGTCGTTGTTTGTTTTTTACGTACGGGAAAAAAAAGAAGTCATTCGGTACCAAGTCAGGACTATACCGCGGATGACCCATCAAATCGTTGTTTTGAGTGCTCAAAAATGCAGTTGTTTAAGCTGATGTGTGAGAGCTCCCATTGTCGTGGTGAAGAGTGATCCGTCTTCGGCTGTTGGTTTTCCTGATTTCTGGGAAGACAACTGGCAAACAAATGGTTGTGTACCACTCAGAATTGACTGTTCTGCGTTGTTCTAGTTGTACGGTGCGTTGTTCTAGTTGGACGGTTGCGACATGTCCAGTTTTTCCGAACAACTTTTGTTGGATTTGGCTCATCTGGAAAGTTGAAACACCCATACACCCAGTCGACTGCTGTTTTCTTTCGGGCTCATACGCGTAAATCTACGATTCATCACCTGTCACGATGTCATACCCCGCAGGGGGTCGGTGTCCTTGTGACATCAGCCAGAAATGGCTGTATGTAGTGGGACAAAGATCTTTGGTGAGTTGCGCCACCACGGACCTAGCAGCGCAAGGGGGCCTTGGTACAGTTGATACGCCATGGCGAGGATCTGTACACAGACCATTCGGGCGATAACGTTCCCGAGATCCTGAGTTATGTACGGGTGGCTCATGGCGTGACCTACCTCCTCCCATGACTTACGGGAGGGAAGTCACTAAAGGCCAAGCACGATTATGGTGTCCTCTGGTGGGGGAGTGCATCGTATGGTAAATCGTGTGAGCTTCGGAATTGACGGCTTCGCATGACCCGAGTCCTGAAGGGGCTAGTTAGGGAGAGCGGCCTTGGTGGTAAATGCCTACGCGCGTATATCTTACTAGTTTGTGGATTGATGACCACACTGCCCGAATCGCATTGCTGACTAGTAAACTGAAGGGGCCACCTGGATGTGAAAAGCAGCGCTACGAGTCTGCACAGGCTCGTAGTCACAGGTCCAACGAGCCTGGGATGTGTACATCTGAATTCTCACGTGAGGCTTAACCAATAGGGGGCCGAAGGAGGATCACACCTGCTATAGAGAAGTCTATAGCGAATAGTGAACTACGGGGATGGGTGTGCCCAGGGGACCATGGTCCTTTCCCATCAAGGAGTTGGCTTCGTAGTGGCTGGAGGTTGTTACCCAAGTCATTCAGCTAGTGATGCAACCCGGGGGTTGGGTTCCTGAAGGTGAGTGCATTCGCCGGATGGAGAAATCCCCGTCTGGCAACAACATCGTGTCAGTAAAAAGCCGAAGGTCCAAACATTTAGCGGGACCGGGAGATAAGGCCGAAAGGCTAGGTGCTCCCCTGACGGTATACCTCTTAGATGGTTTGCTTGTCACGATGTCATAGACGCGTTTCGGAGCACCGCGATCGTATTTGTTGAGCATTTCTTTCGACCAATCGACACGAGCCTTTTTTTTGAGCGATTGACAAATTGTGTGGGATCAAACGCGAACAAATTTTTTTGACAGTCAAATGTTCATGCAATATTGAATGTATGCTGGTCCCACTAATGCCTAAGGTTGTCATGACGATCTTGCAATATCAGTTCGCGCAATGGTTTGTGGAACAACAACTGATTTTGGACGACCTTCACGAAATTCCTTCTTGGAGTGAACTACGACCTCGATTGAATTCACCATAGCATCGATAAACACTGGTCCTTGACGGAGCTTCATCGCCAAAAATTGAATTCAGTTCATCCATGCACTGTTGGTGAGTTAATCCAAGTCGAAAGTTGTAAAAAAAAAATCACACGAAAATGTTCACGATTTTATTCCATTATTTGGCCGAGATGAATCTTTTAAGTTACTGTAAAAAACATAAATAGCGCTCGTATGTCAAAACGTTCTGAGTACGTATAACCTCAAAAATGTCAAACTTTACGATAGAGCTGTCAGTTGTCAGATTGCAACACTAGGGTTGTCCAATCCCGAAATATAAAAGGCAACCTCCGTATCTTGTCCATTGAGCAGGTTGTTCGTGTTTTTTTTTTACGGTAGCCTCCGACAAAGTATTGCTTGTTGGTAAGAAGTTCACTGTGACTCCTCAAAGCTCAAAGTCATTATTTTGATCTCCTGATGAAGATTGTCCTGAGAAGACATTAGAACACAACCTGTGACAGTGCGTAATGCTACGTTTTGATAAGTTTGTATAATGTCTCCATTTGGTGTTGCAGAGACCATTTGTCCATGTGGGTGCTACATAGTTGACTAGTATGTATACGACTAATGGTGCCCAACAATGTTTCCTTATCACATTTTAGGAGTATCGTTGCCAGTTGCCATGATTATGCAGTCGTCGTTGTAGGAACTGATTTCGAGTCCCGTAGGTGGTGTGGAAGGCTCTGAAATGTAGAGGTTGCAGAAGTTAAGAGATAATATTCCACCCTGGCGGACGCCTTGTTTGATTTTCGGAGCTTAGAGTTCCTGTTTCTAAAATCGGAGAAGAACTGACGACCGGCAAGATAATTTGCAATCCATTTGTATACATGAGGCGGAGTGGAATTTAGAAAATCAGTCAGAAGTAGCGTATAGTTGACTGTGCCAAACGCTTTTGATAGATCAAGAGCCACGAAGATGGTGCGATTGCAAGGCTGGTTATGTCCGTGTTGATGAATCACAAGGTAGATGTGCTCTAGGAGTGTTGGTAGTACTAGCGCCTCGAGTATTTTGGCCTCAGAGGACAGAAGGGTTATGGGACGGTATGAGTCTCCAAGCGGATGGTCTTTGGGTCTTTGGGTATTGGAGTGATGCGGCTTTTTTCCATAAACTCAGGTATAATGACGGTCATCGTTAGTGACGTAACGTACGGTGTTCCATGTGTTCAGTGGAACACGGGCCCCAAGCCACAGATTTTTTTTCGTACATTCTATGGCTAATTTTTCTTGGTTATTTATACTAGTCGGCAAAAAAAAAAAACTTGCGTGTCCATTGATTACTGCCGCTACTGACGATCAAATGTACGTAGTAGAATCCAAAATTGTTGAGAAAAATACACTTACAGTTATCCGATTGAATTCATTTTAACGCTATTCGATAGAACAACTCTTCGGTCATAACAGGACTAAACATGAGTTCAATTGTGCAATCAAGGGCTCGGCTAGGTAATTATTTGTGTCGCATTCTGATTTCGTATTTGAAATGGAGCAGATCAAGTACCGCGTGGTCATTGAATTCTTTTTTTTGAAAGGATACACGGCGTCTCAGATTCGAGATGAACTCATATCCGTGTACGGCAACTCTTCACCATCCCAGGCGACTATTTACCGGTGGATTTTGGAATTCAAGCGAGGAAGGACGAATGTTTTTGATGAACCCCGCACCGGACGCCCAATAACTGAGACAACCGAAGAAAACGTCCAATTAGTCGAGGAAGTTGTATTGAGTGATCGGCGGCTAAAGTTATCAGAGATTGCAGAAAGGACAAGTTTATCAAAAACCACCGTCGAAAGAATTATTACCGACCATTTGGGGATGAGGAAGATCCCGGCCAAATGGATCCCGAAACTCCTCTCAGCAGATCAAATGAAGCAGCGGATGAAATGTTCGAAAGATTTTTTCGAGGTGTGTCGCGCCGACTCGGATGCAATTATCAACAGAATTGTGACAGGAGACGAAACCATGGTCCTTTATTATGATCCCACGACCAAAAGGGAGTCCATGGAATGGAGGAGGCCTTATGAGGAGCGCCCCAAGAAGGCGAAGGTGCAGCAGAGCCGGAAAGAGAGTATGGCCACCATCTTCTGGGATTTCAAGGGAATTATAATGATTGACTTCAAGGAAGAGGACACATCAGTAACAGGGAAATATTATGCAGATCTTTTGACCCAATTGAGGGCCAACATCGTGGAGAAACGGTTGGAAAACTGGCGAAAGGGGTGCTGTTTCTTCACGACAATGCACCAGTTCACACCGCCGAGGTGGCCAAGGCTGCTGTGGTCAAATGCGGCTTTGAAGAAATTGAACACCCCCCGTACAGCCCAGACCTGGCCCCAAGTGAATACTTCCTGTTCCCAAAATTAAAAAAGGACCTCCGAGGACGAAAATTTGAGACTGAGAAGGAACTGAAAGATGCTGTTTTGGACCATTTTCAAGACAAACCCGCGGACTACTTTTTGAAAGGGATACAGGATCTTATTAAACTATCTCATCGTTGTATTGAAGTAATGGGGAGTTACATTGAAAAATAAAACTTAAATGAATTCAATCGGATAACTTGAAGTGTGTTTTTCTCAACAATTTTGGATTCTACTACGTAGACGGTTTTTTCTTACTTCTTTCCAGCTGCAGATTCCAAAAATACCAATTTTGTGAACGGAGAAGAAGCTTGAGCTTCGTAGTATTGACCATATTGTTGAGCCACCACCTTACAATTTAAGTTTAATCTTGCAATAAAAAAATCATCAGAGCAATCAATAGATTAAAAGGATAACGTCTTCCACGCTGCTGGAGTGGGGATTTGTATTCGTCTGAATATCAGTTTCTACTGAGTTTTTGTTACCAGGAATATTGTAGAGATATAAAGGTTCAACTTGCAAAGAGGAGAGTGCCTCTCTTGAGCCATTGGGATTTAGTTCTCTGGGTATTTGATTCTTGAAGAAACTGAAGACTGCTGTATCAAGAAAACGTTCACGCACGACGTTTATATAAAAGGATAACTGTGGATCTTTTGACCCAAAAATCGGCACGATTTCAGAATCTACGGCGCCAATTTTTGGTGATGCCTGAAACGACAAATCTATTATCAATTTGGCGCCCAAGATACTGAATTGGCCCCCAAAATCGGTCAATAATCGGTCCAAATCAGAAGAACTTTTTAGGTCTCATGAAATCAAGAAATAAATGCCTGCCGATATACCCTTCTGTCCATATAATGGGTTCACCATTTCCCATGCATTTATCTTTAGTGGAGCTGCGCTACGAATTTGATTTCAATTTAATTTAATTCAAGATGTGAGTACGTTAGTTTAACAGACCCATTTAGTGAAGCTTCACATTGTGTGATCCGGGCTCTGTCGTCATTTTCTGGTTAAAAATGGAAGATTAGGGGCCCCCATTCCGATTTCGAACACAATATAAAATAAATAACAGGCGCGACAATCCAGCATTGGACTAAGGCTGCAGGATGTGTTAGTGACATCCTATTTCCAAGATCTTATCTGCTTTTTGTTGAGGTAATGAGATCAGCATCACGCTCAGCAGTGTTATTTATCCCCATAAATGGGTACTCGTTTAACATCTGAGTGAGATCATAGTCCGTCACAAGCTCGTGAGTTCGAAAAACACCATGATCCACGATGAGATTCGAACTCATGACCCTGTGCACCGAAGGTGCGCGCACTAACCGCTAGACCAGCCAGACTACACACAATATACATATTTGGTAAACATTACCTGGGACAAGCGCATTGGATTTTTTGACGCGTTTTATGGTAAATGCAACTTCGTTGGCTGTAATGTGGAGATGCTAGCCAACTGTGCGGTTTTGGATAACTCTGGTGATAGCGCGCTTGAGCTTATTCTTGTCGTGATGTTCGACGAATCGTTGGTTGAATATGTGATCGTATTTTTCGTTGTTTTTGTTGTAAATCTCATCACCGAACTTCAGGGGTACCTAATTTCGGTTTGACGGGGTTGGAAAGTGCTCGGACAGTTTTCCATAGATTACTGACACCGGTTTCAATATGACAGTTCACAAGGTGGAAATTCCATGTTTGTCTTTTGTCGTTCACTCTTTTGGATCACTGGGGTCAGCCCTTCGAAGTTCATCCCTCACCTTTGCCATTTTAGCCGCGGAAGATGCAAAATGCAGTCTCAGAAGCTGGATGCGGTCAGGTGGAATGAATATTTTGGTAGCAGTTAGGATAATTCGACTCATTTTTTTTTCAACTTGTCGTTCGTCAGTAGGAGGTGGTAAAGCAGAAAAGGCTTCGCTGGTGTGCCTCAAAAAGTTACCCCAGTCGGCTTTGTTAAAATTTGAGCACGTTTTCTTATCTGTATACGTGTATTGATGCGGTTTATCCAGCGCAAGAACAATTGGTAGATGGTCAGATGAGAAACTAAAGAAGAGTTCCGATGTGATAAAACGCCAGTTTGATATTATCTGGCGACATGCCAGATGAAGTTGTCAGCAATATTGAAATGAATGAAAAAACGAAATCCTCTAAATTCTAGATGATGCACCTTGGAAATTATTTTCTGAGATCTCTGTGTTGTTACATCACGCACGAGAAAAGACCAGTCGAAATGACGGACTTAAAGCTGTGGATGGAATTGTCTCTTATTAAACACTGGAAAATAAATACACGTAGCAGAAAGTGGCAATACGGCGGTATTAAATATGTACCTAAAAGCGAAAGGACTCACTCTTCTATTGCTTTTAATAGATTTTTCGCTCCTAACCTAATTAGATCCCGTCACTCTCTTTAAAAAGAGCAAATAGCCGATACGAAGACATGCAGATAAAGAAGAGATCTCTTCTGAAATGCATACTCAATGCTTATAGAGTCTTAAACCAAATATTCGATTTGTGAAAGTTGTGCATATGCAAAGTACAGGGGTGGCGCATAAGGGCACGCGTGGCGGGGGGTCCCACCAGATTTTCGGGCCCAAAACCCACATGAAAAACTTCTCGAAAAATAAAACAGCACGACTGCGAAAAACAATACTGTTTGTGTAGACAGGAAGAGATATACACTTTTCGAAGTCCAAACAAATGCTTAACTTTTTGTTCCTTTTTCAACAGATTCCTTAGATAAGCCTCTACGCTTACACATTGAATACTGTCCTCAAATTTTTGAAAGCTCATCAATCAATCTGGATCCTAAAATTTTCAAAAAAAAAACTCTTCTATAGTTGAAAAGATTTCCTCTGTATTTCTATAATCATTGATAGTGCAAAAAAATTTTAGCTTGCTTTCCTAATTCACATAGTTCGAAATCAGTACATTTTCCATCAATGAATGTTTACATTGAAAACACATCATTTTGTGTAGTTGTTTTTGTTAAAAGATAAGTTAAACTTTCAAAAATGTTCTGCTTAAATATACCCTATACCCATAAGATGGTATATTGTTTTTGTTACGCCAATATTATGTAACACCTCAAAGAAAGGAGCCTCCGGAGGTATGGCAAAGTATATATACAAATGATCAAGGTCGATCCCTGATTCGAATAAGCCATGTCTGTCTGTCTGTCCGTGTGTCTGTCTGCTCGCACGATAACCCCGAATATAATAATGAAGCTAGCGGTTTAAAATTTTGGTCCGATGTTTGTTTTGATAAAATCTTGGAGAGTATTGAAAATGGGCCAAATCGGACCAAGGGTTCCCCTACCTCCCATACAAATCCTAGATATGTTAATTCGGCCATAACTTTCGATACGATATCGCTATCGACTTGAAATTTTGATCGATGCCTAATTCGGGCATATACTTGGATGGAAAGTGGAGTTGGTCCGTCTACCCCTACCCCTACCTCCCCAACAAAGTTATATTCAGCCATATCTGTGGATAGATTTTCGCGAAGAACTTCAAATTAGTATCAAATGGTAGCTGTTGGATGCCTTGATAAGATGTTAAAGATGTACCAGGTCGAACCCATATATACCCCTCCCTCCCCTACAAAAAACATGAAAATGAAAATTTTGGGTTTTGCATGTCTTCTACTGTACATGTATACACTCATCGTGCTATTCGCACGATTAAAACTCGGTCTCGTTTTCTTTAAATTTTTCTAAAATATGAAATCCGCTGTTCTCTGAACACCTTATAAGCCTCCATTACGGAATAAATTTACTCCTGCTGTGCTATATTCTAACCCACCCTTTAGGTCCTTCTGCAAATAAACTATCTTAAAACATTTTAAAAAATAGTTTATACCAGACTAAATTCCAGTCCATTGACACACTGTCAAACACGAACAAAATACTTCGCGAGTGGTACTAAACTTAGTTCAAACTAGTTAGTAAGACCTGTATGTAGTTGAAGACTATCATATTTTATCTCCGTTGTGGCATATACACCGTCATTAGGGCTTTAGTGCTGAAACCATATTTTGTTTGACATAGAGAGGCCAATGCTAGCCTGTGTGAGCTTTTTTATTTTATAATAAAAAAAAAAGATTGATGAAATCAATAATTTAATAAACGCTAAAAAGTGAAGGCTGTTTTCAATAAAATAATGCAAACAGTCAAAGTTGCTCTTAGCAAAGGTTTTTAAGTTGACCATATTAGTAGAAACACTGTACTGTCAAAATCGTGTTTAAAAAGAGTTGATTTAAACATGCTTTCCATTGATTGCACTCTGATTTTCAACACTTAAGAAGTTGGCGGGAGGGCCCCGAGTGAAGTTGTTCCGCCACTGGCAAAGTAATTGGGTGAGGGTTTCCCATGGAAATTGAAGAAATAAACACTAAAAATTTGTTTTTGTTTATTTTTTTATTGCGTACACATAATTTGTATCCAAGGCGAAATATTAATTCCCAAGGATAATGTTGCTCGTATCACGCTTTCATTTAAAATACGAGTAAATGCATTGTATTGTAAAACAGAAATCCTTAATTAAAATTCCTGAAAAAAAGCGTCATACAAAATTGAAGGCAACGTGTCACTTAATGAAATTATGCAATTATCCGATTCGAGAGAACCATTAAATAATTGTGTGGTCCTGGACAGTTCAGCGTTCACTATTCAGTGAGAGTGAAGTAGGTATATAAATTGCCTACAAATGCATATATGCACCCTCACATACAATAAATGAAAACTCTTATATGCAGATATACCTTTGCAGCGGTCCTGTATATTTACTATGACGCTGTCGATTCATTTATTAAATTTTCGGCGAATTATAAAAATTAAAAAGCGTTTATATGTCAATTTCCCCCCGGAAAAAAAGACGTTAAGTTGATTAACTTCTGCAAAAATATGAGATGTGTTGTTATCATGTTGTTAATGCAGTAATGTCACGCTAGAGTTGAATTCCATTGAAACATTTTTTTTTTTTAATATGAATTAATTAGAATTGTAATCCAATTAATTGACAGGATCATATCACGCGTACAATTTTCATTTAACAAAAAAAAAATCATATCAACTTACTTTTACCAATCTTGACACATCTATTGTAAAAAATTGAATTTATATCGTATAAATATGCATGGCATAAATAGACAAAAAAAAAATTTTTTTACTACAAAAAATTATCGAAATCATTGCGCACACACCACCAAACACATATTGAAATTATTGCAAACGATTCTTCATCACTCTATACAAGCCGTTGGCAATTAAAAATTCTCTGTTTTAATGTGAATGATGCAATCGCCCGGGGGTCGTTAATTTTATAATAATTTTTAATCATTTTGTTCACCATGAAAATTGTTACGCTTTCATAATTCTTTGCGAAAAAAGAGTTGCATTTTACATAGTTGTGATTCATGCGTACGATTCACATATAGTAATTATTACTCCAGGGATCATTTGTGCATAGGTGTGCATGTTTGAGTTTAATACTGCACTTCAAGAGCGCCAAAGTATTATATTTCAACTGTTTTTTGCTATAATTAATTGAAATGGCCTTAGCTCGGTACTTTGATTTTTTTTTGCTGTCTAACAATAGGTTGAAGTGTACTTGAATTTTTAAGTGTTAGACTTGGGTAATTATCAGTTTTCTGTATGGCAATTACTACAATGGTACTTGGTGTTAAGTCGAGTAAACGATGCATTATGCTTTGTGCCGTTGAGTGTGGTGCGGATTTAGTTTTTTGTTGTTTTGAGGTGATATAGCCTATCGTATCGTATGTACCTATATTTGAGAAGGTTCATTAGTTGAATTAATTAAATGATTCTTTTTTCTTTATGTGTTTTTACGAACCAACTTAATAGTGTGAGATCGAAATAAACTAGATAACATTTCCTTGGCATTGATGTACTTACTTAAGACCCTTTTCTTAAAAAATTATGAGTTAGACAGAGCAAAAATTAGAGAATATTCATTTTTGACAGTTTAGATAGGCCGTGTTTTTAAAACAGCTAACCTACACTATACGGTGTAATTTTCATACAAACGCTAATCTGTGATTTTATTCAGGCTAGAAATTATATGTATTGCTATCCAGTTTTAATAAGCGTTCCAAAACTCGCCTAAATATATGCAATATCAATTGTTTTCTAGTATACGTTTTCCAATTACTAGCTAAAATTAAATTTTAAAATGAAAAGCTCTAAGGTATAGTTTACATGCGTGCAAAAAAAATTGTTTTTGTTTGTAAATTCATGTTAAAAATGTTGTGGATCGAATTCTTATTCTAACAAAATTATGATTCGTACATAAAATATGTTTTGAACTTTTGCGTTTGTAAAGTGAAAACGGGGCTTTACTATTTATGAGCAATGTTTTGAAATTAATGACAATGCCTACGTGACAAGTCCCTGGAGGATATCACCCTAGGATGATATCCAAAATTTAACGTACATCACCTGGCGGTACGCCTTTAACACACGGTCTTCTCAGGACACGAATTGTACGATGCGCAATTGACGCCCTCCTATTTGCAAGCACAAAGGGTAACAGTTTTATACCGGTTTACAGGAACCAGCCTTCATACTGTTGGATGCGAGGCACTTTCCAAACAGCGTTGCCACTCGTGTTACAATTGTAACATTTTGTTACAATTTTCGATTTCTAGTTACAATGTTACACCCCGACCAATTTTGTTACAATCGGCAAGAGTGGAGGGATCAACTATATTTTTCTACTATAAGTGACATGAACAATTATTTTGCAAAACAAATTTTCTATTTTTGTGATTTGAGCGTGATCAGCCATATATTCAGTTAGGAATGTCCAACTTGTGGTCCGCGGGCCAGATGCGGCCCACATCGCAGTTTTTTGTGGCCCGCGGCCAGGACGGAGAAACACAGTATGTAGCATTGTGTAAAAATGGAAAAGTTTGTAAAAAACATAGTGTTGAACTAAAGTCTATAATAAATTTCTTGAATCTCGTCAATTTAATGGCTTACAAATTATGTATTTAAAAATCCTACCCTTGGTTCTAGGAAGCTGACGGTTGTCCAAAGTACTTTTGTGCAGAAAAATATAAAGCACACCGTGAAATTGTATTCTCTCTACCATAGCTGAATTATAACTCGTGTTCACATTTTCCAGGATCTCGACATTTTTGTTCGAGACTTATTACTGTCCGCCGAATAATTTTGACTCCCAATGATATTTCTTTTATAGTATTTTATTCTGAGTAAATTAATTTGCAAATTGTGGTTGTTTATCGATCCACAAAATTTCACCGTTTCAATTTCTTGTCAAACGTTTCTAAATTTGTTTGAAGAGCATTTTATGAATATTCTATTTCTAGAGGATATAATCGCGAGGTCGTTAGTGACTCAGATTGAAATTTTGAAAACGTCTTTCGGTTTTTTTATAATTTTTATCTTGCGGCCCGCTCAATCCTGAAGACCCTGATATTTGGCCCTGGTCGGGTTCTGATTTTGACACCCCTGGATTAAGCGGCCGTTTTTGTTGGACCCTTGTTGATTCAGAATCAGTGTTTATCATTCTATTATAGCAGCCAACTGCAGAAGAATTGAATTCTACGTCTACCTTGACCCAAATTTAAACAACAAATTTACGGTAGCCAATTTTTTGGGCAAAATTTGGAATGTAAGGGCACGAAATTTCAGTTCAAATTAAAATAGCATTTAAAAGGGAACGTGATAGTTTAATTCAAATTTATTAAATTAAATTTGTTTACCGGAAACAATACCGAGTGCAATTTTTTAGCTATCTGCCAGATTTTTTGCTGACTCCATTTTAGAGCACATCATAAGTTGATGCGAGTTCCACGTGCTGGTGTGTTTGACTTCAATCGACACATTGACCCGCGTATCTGCATACAAAGTTTTTGCAGTAGGTTAGAGTGCAACACGCAATATCGAAGTGGTTTTCTGAGCTCAAGGACAGATAAAATGTTACTGCATATATTTCTGCTCAGTATATCCTTTAGTTTGATCATATAATATTAGTTAAGTTCGATTATCTTGAGCATCTCGTTTTGCGCCAACATTAAGAAATGATCTGCCCCTTAGGTCAATCGGAAACTAAGCTTCTGTGCCAAGTAGTGTCATTATTAATTGTGAGCTTTGTAACCATAGTTTTGTATTAAATCTGTTATGAAATATTGGGTTCGAGTTTAAACAAATTGTGGAAATTTTGACTTATCGTTTCTCCTATAAACTATCTTCGTCCAAAATTTTTATGGAACAGAACAGATCAAATTTTCGGAAAAGGTCAGACCATTTTCAAACTCCTTTATTTTAATTTCTAACTCTCTACTATTCGTGGAGCAATCATTCAACTCAGACTTGCGCACATTTATTGCTAAAATTGTTAGTTAACAACAATAACTTCAAATTTGTTACACTCAACCTAAAAATGTTACAATTTTATCAGATAAATGTTACACTTAGAAATTTGAAAACGGCAACCCTGTTTCCAAACCTCTGCCGATCTTGGGTCACGGCTCCCGGTTGAAAACGCAACTCCACGCCGAATGCTCTGATGTTGTTAGAGCACTCTTCCCGCGATATGGGCATTAACCCACAACCAGCACGATGCTCCCACAAGGGGGCCTACCTCAACTGTTGGGTGGAGGGTGTGAATTCTCCAGGGCTCCCGACACCCGTGCTACCAAATTTATAATGCTTTGGTCGACATTTCACAGTGCTAGGCACTGCTACAGTAGGATTTACCTGTAATCCAGGTCTGCTAGCCTTTAACTGGGTACGCGGATGCCTACGTGACAATTTGAAAATTTAACCTGGATACCCTCGATAGTTTTTTTTTGCGCGTCTGGGTCAGCAAACCTGCACCCGATGTGAAAAAAACCGCCATAGTTTTGCACCAGTATTCATACCTATTATGTACGTTGTAGTTGATTTTTTGCCATCGCCGGAGCCCCGTTGCTTTCAAAATATCTTCTTAACATGAAATTTTAGTGATAGGTGAACGTATAGCTTTTATACACTCACTTTATAAGTGATGTGGTAAATGACATTTTTTCTTTTGAAATTTACACATTCAGATAGTTGAACTGTCGAAGGCGCAATAGCTTCTATACTAATCAATCACTCATTATTTCCATTTGGCAAATAAAGGGAGGATTTGTAAATTTTTTTTTATACATTTTGTGCATCGGCAGTCTTAATTGCCCAACAAACAATTTTAGCCCTATAATACTTCATAGAATATTCTTTCCAATAGCTAATAGGAGCACTTTCCAGGGTAGAGAACCTTAAGAATAGTCCAATAATGGCTTTTGGCGCCGTTTTTCATTCCAACAGAACCTTATTATAAAACCAAATTATGCTTCGAAAAAGGCAGACATCATGTCTTCTTATATCATTGTTTTCTCGCGTGCTCCGATAACCAACATGAAAAGAATAAATAGTGTTGCCAACTATAAGAGGCTTATAGGGTGACATTGATATTTAATAAAAAACAGTAAGCAGCTAGCATCGAAACCATGACTATCGTATTTCCTGTCCTACGCGCTAACAACTCGGCCAACCAGAAATAAAGTCAGCGTTGCTCGTAAACAATACAATTCGTTATTAGTTGCTTCTATAGAAATGCTTAACAATTATTTATAGAATTTTTTGAAATAAACCTTGTAGGTTATATCAATTATTTGCAGGACAATATTGCATGTGTGTGTTCATTTGTGATTATTTCCTACAGCAGACCATTACATGTGTATGTTCAGTCATCCAATAAACACAATAGAGAAGTATTTAGTGGAGTATCTTTTTAGGTTCCATCCATCCATACATCATCCGTGAATTGATTCTATTAGGATGTTAGACGTATTCCGGAAAACGTTTTAAGGATTATTTATCGGATCCAAATACTCCTTTAAGCTATGTCACACGATAAACTAAATTTGGTGTTACTAGGATAGAATTGCTTCTTTAAAACATGTGCATTGTTAGTTAGCTGTGCTGTATCATTTACTATCTTTGATTTTTTAAATACTCGGTGTACCAAGTGCTCAAGGACCAAAACTGACATTCAAAGAAATTTTAAAATTGTATACGAAGTACCCGTATACCCGTTCAAGTGTATCTAGGAACGGAAGATACGAGCAACTTCGTAAGGGTGACGTTTTATTGGAAATTTTATGTAGTTTCATAAACTCACTGAACCAAATCGCCTGCTAAAGTAAAGAAAATATGGCTCAAATAAAGAAAAAAAGACAACAAAAAACAGCCCAGAAATATTTCTCTTTATTTGACAATTAGTCACACTGATCGAAGAGAAATTCCAATAGCAGCGCTTTAAGGAGAAGAAACCTTGAATTAAGCAAACTTTTCTTATGAAAAAGACAAGAGAATCTGAGAAAAAATAAAAAAATAAACTTGCATCCAACCAACATCGAACCCGTAACCCCATTCTTCCCAGTCAAACACTTCTGACTAATCTACTACAACGCTCCAATATAAGCTAAAGCTAAAATAAAGCTTTTCCACGAGTTTTACATGTAAAATGTCAAAAAAATCTATTATCAAGCATTTGTTTGCTTGAATTGAGAATAATGGTTTAGGCTTGAATCTACTTCCCATTTCTTAAAAGAAGGTCTTCAAAATAGGATCGATTCAAGAAGACATTTTCACATTTTGAGAAAATTTGTCTAAATTCGGGAATTTTGCAAATGAGAAAAGAGTTTCTTAATTTTAGATAGCTCAATTTTTTCAGTGCTGAAGTCGTATCATGTGCTACTGCTGAAAATATGGAACGACGAGGTAATCCCCGAAGATTGGCGCAAAAGCATAATCTGCCCAATCCACAAAAAGGGTGACAAGCTGAAGTGTGAGAATTACAGGGGCATATCATTAGTTTGTACGGCCTATAAGATTTTATCAAAAATTCTTGAAAAGAGAATCAATCCGTACGCAGAACAAATCATTGGCGAGTATCAAGGCGGCTTCAGACCTGGTCGTTCAACGACCGATCAGCTTTACACAGTGAAGCTACTACTCCAAAAGTGCTGGGAATACAACATCGACGTATACCAAATCTTTGTCGACTTCAAGCAGGCATACGACAGTATCGACCGAAGTGTACTGTACAACATTATGCTGAACTTTGGTATACCGGCAAAGTTAGTGCGACTCACAAGGATGACGATGACTAATACCGTCTCGCAGGTCAAAGTGCAGAACCGACTCACTGACCTATTTGAAACTCGTACTGGACTCAAGCAGGGCGACGGGCTGGCGCCGACGCTCTTCAACCTGGCTTTGGAGTATGTAATTCGAGCCATGAATATGGACAGCAGCGGAACGCTACTCATCAAGTCGACTCAATTAGTAGCGTACGCCGACGATATCAACATCATGTCTCGAAGGTTGGGTGATGCAGAAGGCCTCCTGCATAACCTCAATAACGCCGCAAAGGAAGTTGGACTACATATCAACGAAAGAAAAACAAAGGCCATGATGCAATCGAAAACAAGGACGCCAGCAAATTCAAGCATCACAGTGGGGGACCTTAATATCGAGTATGTAGACAACTTCAATTATCTGGGTTTTAACTTATCAAAGGACGCCAACGAAACCGACGAAATTAAGCGACGGATACAACTAGCCAATAAGACATATTTCTCGGTCCTCCCTATAATTAATTCGAAACTTGCGCACAGGAACACGAACCTCCGCGTGTACAAAACGATCATCCGACCCGTGCTATGTTATGGCTGCGAAACATGGACCCTTACCCAAGCCTCCGAAATTTTGCTAGACCGATTCGAACGAAAGGTCCTTCGGCGAATTTTCGGGGCCGTTCGCGAGCGAGACCAATGGCGTATCCGATACAACCATGAGTTGTATCAATTGTACGATGAGCTGGAAGTATCGAAAATCGTGAAACTTCAACGTCTGCAATGGGCGGGGCATGTACAACGGATGGACGACAATCGCATGCCAAAGAAAGTTATGAACGCACAACGAATTGACGGAGCGAGGTTGCGTGGACGACCGAGAGCTCGCTGGGAGAACTCCGTAGGTGAAGACGCCCACCAGCTGCTGGGCTTCCGAAACTGGAGGACAAGGTCACGTAACCGTGACAATTGGAGGTCAACGATTCAGGCGGCCAAGGCCGACGTCGGGCTATCGTGCCACATTGATGATGATGATGATGATGAAGTCGTATCTCGAGTGTGAAATGTTTGGTGGTGTGGCAAATTTTGATTTAGTTCAGCACGTCGGGAATTTTGACAAAAAATGCCATTACATTGTGACGATTAAAAATACAGGGGTCCCAGGTTGTACATTAATTTTCACCAAATGAGCCACACTACCTCCCATTAAAATATTCTCCACCATGAATGGGACACCCTGTATATTGGACCAATGAGTCCCTAACCTAAGATATTTGCTCTGTGTCGGCTGATGTATTTATTTTTTAAGGGCATTGTTTCGTAAAAAGACCCCGTGAGCCAAATTTTAAAGACAATTCATATCACCGTTCTAAATTTACAAAGAAAATGAGCCAGAAATTGGAACAAATGGACCTAATCTAAGAGCAGGGTTAAACAAAATAAATAAATCACAGGCGCGAGAGTCCTATATAGGACCGTTGCCGCAAAGATCTTAGTGACATCCAATTCCCAAGATCATTCTTTCAAGATAGAGGCACCCGTAGGGAATGAACTATCTCTCTCTCTCGATTACCGTAACTCCTAGTGGAGCATGGTGCGTTGATGACTACCGTGTGTATACATCAACGTTATCAACGGTTGTCAGCCATACCAGTTCCTAGTCGTATTGTTAGTTAATTATTCTACGATAAGAATATCTGTAATCATCTTCTTCTGAATAATAAACTTGCGACGAGTCGTGCCGAGTTTGGAAACTCGTTTCTCTATGAGTGTATATTTCCCAGAGTGGCGACCAAGCGATCACGGCCACAGAGCACGACAATGAATGAACTATAAAGTGTGCACAAGCCTTTTTCCCGCTCTATTCAAAGCAAATCCTCAGAGGTGCATAGAGTGTGCGCGCCTAATTTTGGCAAGACAGTCTCTGTCTCTCTGGCATCTACTGCATGTATATGGGTTTGCGACGCTAAATTGGTCACCTTCTCTATACAAGCCAACAAATATTAAATGGCTCTTCTGTATTCCAAGTGTCCATACAACGAAAAGCAAAATTATCGCCAAAGAACTTGATAGCCATATGGTTCCCGAAGCGAGCAGAAAAATTGTAAAAACAGGCGCTACGGTTACAGCAAGAGAAATACAGAAACGAAACGACTATATTTCAAAAGAAAAAAAAACTAAGAAAAAAACTATGAAAAAGAGGGTTGAACTATATTTCTTGGCGTTCTCGGCGTCTGTCCAGCCGAAAGAAGGGGCCTGAAATAAGTGTCCCTTCCCCCTACACAGGCCTGAATGTTTTGTAGTATTAAAGAGGATATGGCATCAAACCCTAATCCGTACCCGCGTCACCTTGGTCCCCCACATTTTAATACATAATATCAAAATTACATAACGATTCTTGCGCCCTTCAGGGATAAACGATCACGCAGTTCAGTAAATTTTTCTTGTGTATTCTCGTGAGTTTTCTCATCACGTTTATTTCTCTCGAATAGCCCCTATAAGGAAGATATTAGTCTAAGAAAATTGTACCAAAATATGGCCATCGAACGGCAAAAATCCTACATCGGATTTTTTTTTATTATGGTTGGGGATGGTCCCGAGATGATGGCATAGAAAGTCCCAACCGATCGGGGGTCCGCAACCTTAAAAAAGGGGGGAAAAGGGGGCCTTGTTTTGTTTTTTTGCGATTATTTCAAAAACGGTAAGAGATACAGAAAAATTGTCTGAGGACGAAAAAAACTACATAAAAATATCTTTGCAATGATATATAACACATTAGAGTTTAATTGAATATTTAATATTTGTTAGAATAGAATATAAATTAGCATATTTTCATTTTAGACCTTTTTTAAAAGCTCCATAGCTTTTGAAAGAATGTTAGTTCAGCCGTAAAATTTTGTACAAGTATTCACAACAAGTTTAAGATAATTTTAACGTAAACACTGAGTCGCTCCGGTCAAGGACCCCCATTATCCCCCCATTTAAATTTGTCAAAACGGCATGTCCATAACTCCCCCCAAAATTGGAGCCGAGTGCTAAATTTTGGTTTGTTGCGATTGGAGGTCATAGTCACCCCACCCACCAAAAATCAGCTCATTCGGATAAAAACTAAGGGTACCTCCCATACAAAGTAACCCATGACAACTTTGTTCTACAGTTTATAAATTGAGTAGTAGTACGTAGAACAAACTCCTGATGAGTCACGGACCCCCGATCGGTTGGGACTTTTAATGCCATAATCTAGGGACCATTCCCAACCATAATCCAAAAAAATTTCCGATCTAGGATTTTTGCCGACCAAATATGCCATTTTTCTTAGACTATATGTTCGGTAAAACTTGTAAATCCTGAAATATCGGTACATTTAACGAGTTAGTTGTCTTTGACAAATTTCAAGCTTTTATGGCACCAAACAAAATCTTAACAGTTCCCGTCGATGCTTGCTCCTCAAAAGAAGCTAGGCGCAGCAAGGTAGTATTCTGATCTGGTCACCCGGGGCGCCAAATTTTAGGGGAGGCTTTTGGCCAGCACTCGAATAAAAATAAAAGTTGCAAAAAGCCGAAAGGAAAAATTTAATTTAGTGCCAAGGAAACTACAGACACTAACAGATGTAATAAAAAGAGGGCGAAATAAAATGTTGGAAGGAAGGAAACCAATTGACACCCACAAAAGGCATTTTACCTTTTTTTTATAGATATGTTTGTTTAGGTAAAGAAGCACATTAATTTAATTAAACAACTATTCCGTTAATTCTCTTTTGGATGCAAAGTCCTTGCGATGCTTTGACTTGACGAGTCCTCAATTCGTACGAGGTGCTGCATTTGGAAAGTTTTGAGAGAGTTGCCCAAATCTTCTTCCAACAAGCATTGGCAATTCGTTCAGTATGGCGCCCCTGGGTACTAGTCAAATTGCCGCTTTTCGTTACTACACAGCAAAAAATCCGGTGTGAATTTAACTCCGAAAATTGTCGAATAAGGTCCCTCCGTTTGGATAAAATATTATTTTATCCAAATGGATGAACACAAAAGAGTACTTCCAATTACACCAAAATGAGTAATTCTCGATATTTTTAGGATAAAAATAAAACACAATTTTCACAGAACATGAGTTTTGTATAACTAGCATTTACCTCTCTATAGGTGTTGGCGACATTTCATTTACCTATTTACGCTCTAAAAATGCATAATAAATGACCTGCCTACAGTGGGATTCGATCCCGAGACTCTATGATTTGAAGACTAACGCCCTACCTACTACACCACACAGACTATACGGGACAACGTTCGTAATTTGCCCCATATATTACCTGTCATATTGTGCGGAGTTAACTCCATTTTAAGTAAATTTTAACACCATATAAACAAAAACTGATAAAATTTCGGATAAAATTTATTATTTATCCAAATGAATTTTATTTTGAGTGTTTTATCCTAATGGATAAAAGAAAAATTTTATACTTGTGGGCAGAGTTAAATAAGTGTAGTTAACCCCATATATATATAAAAAATAACCCCATTTGGATAACTTTTGATTCACACCGCCTGATTTTTTTGTGTGTAGTTAGGTCTAGAAGTACATTATAGTAGTCGTTCTATATGAAACCTTAATGAGAATATGAATGTGACGTTGAAATTTCCATGTCGCTTATTTATGGAAAAAAATGCAGTATCACCTCAATGCTATAGTAATGCGGTGAGTCCATGTTATTATGGTGTAGTTCATGTCTATTTGTTTCATTTTTCGCTCCGCGGCCTTTAGGTTTAGAAACATCAACACATGAGTGAGTAGATCGTGAACTACTTCGGCAAATTAGGCACCCTTAGAATTGATCCTTTTCCAGTCGTGCTCTGTGGCCGTGATCGTTCTGTCACCACTCTGTAAAATAGACACTCATAGAGAAACGAGTTTCCAAACTCGGCACGACTCGTCGTTTTTTTGCCAGCGCGTCCGCCCACGATTGATACAAAATTGGGATTTAGAATCCCATCATTTTCCGATAAATTCCATCCACCCTTCACAATAATTAAAATTTTACTCTTCCGATATCTTCGCAGATAAGTTCTTTACAGCTGAATTGATTCATTTAGTACTGAGAGGATGAATTTAGAACAAGATGGCTTTCGCAAGATGAGGCATGGATGGGGCCAAAGTACACACTGCCAGAGCCGTTATACCATAATTCCATGCCTAATTCGTTTGCTAATATGCGAAGATGCTAATATCGGATTTGCCTAGATTTTTCAGATTTTACACTGGAAAGGATTCTCCCGATGATGCGTTGAAACTACTAAGGAAATTCGTTATACGAATAGTAAGCTTTAATGCTAACCAATCTCTCTACAAAACACGGCCTTGCTGAACTGTACTAAATTGAACTTATGAGGCTGGATAATAGCGAAACAAGTTTCTAGTACATACTATCTAGGCATTTGGTAGCTCAGTGGGTAGGGACTCTATTTTCTGAATTACTCGAACGCTGGTTCGAATCCCAAAGTGGGCATGACTTTTCGTGTTGTCTCTAAAAAATGCTATAGTGTAAATCGTTTTGGAACCACTGTACCAAATTTCAGAATTGCTGCACATAGCAATGATGTTTTCTGTTCATCGCTATTCTGCTGGAAAATGAGAACGTGTTACCGAATTATGGGACGTTAACTTCCTTTCAGATGTAAAAGAGCAACAACTCTCAGTGACGATGTCCGGGTCATTTAGCCACTAGCCTCAAAAGGAAAGAATAAAAAATCAACCAGTTTCCGTTATCTGCAGCAGTCACTTCTTGCTTTTCATTCCAGTATTCATTGTTAACATAGGTATAAAATTCACAAGGACCGATTAGGCATAATCTTCCGAGATTCGTGTTTAGTCTTAAATATTTAAGTACCACCTTAATTAGATTTTTTAAGATTGAATACACTAGTCCCACTTTTTGAACATTAAGTTGCGATTCTCTAGAAAATAGGCCGGTAACAATGGCTAGTAATACTAAATCAGAGCTGTTTGCGTTCAAGACGTGTTATTTTTTTTATTTCCCCCGCAAGGAGTCTATTTTCAACTAAACATTTTTTTTATTCGTTTTGAAGTGACAGAACTTAGTGAAAAATGCAGCTTACTTTTAATTAAGAGTCTCGGCTGTAATGTTCAAGGATCCTCCGTTAAAGGTCATACTCGGTGCTCATAGAGTGACAGATTTAAGGGCTTACAACACAATAACTGAAATTGAGATGAATTTGTGCAAGTGTATAAGCAATACCTAAAACTGTACCCTAATTACCAATCTAGAGAAATCAAACAAAAAATAAAAATAAAAAAAAATAGTTTACCACTCTCAAATGAAAAATTTCAAATTTAGTGGCTTCATTCCGATTTCAGAATTGACTTAATCTTTTTTTATCCACCCATATTGAACAATTTGGGAAACAAGGATCAACCAACAAATCGCGGTAATCTGACCGAAGCGACCGCTTTTGCAGATTAATTTTCTTAAGTATGTATGTCAGAAGACTTAAGATCAATTTAAAGTCGGAATTTTTCAGAAATGTGCGGCTCCTCAAAATTTGCCGCCCCTGGCAGTTGCCCAGGTTGCCCATATGGGAAATCCGGCCTTGCACAGTACCCACTGACAGAACCGGAATAGGTTGTTTCGATTTAACTATAGCTTTGATTTTATTCTCTAAGAATTCTCCGTATGAAAATAAGCCGCCAGAAACCATATTCGAAAATTAATCCGCGCAGAGATCCGTCAAATTCAAGTTTATCTGCTGCGCAATTGGTAAGGAAGTTATCAAAAACTTCTCGAATGTTAGTAATGTAAGCGATCACCATTCATTGGCACAACATTTTCCAGAGCAACGTTTTCAAAAATGTGTTGAAGGTTTTAGTGGCAAAAGTATCTTCGAATTAACTTTCGATGTTTTACGTGGTTTTAAAACCGGCAGGTTCCCGTGGGCTATCTGTATAATTTTTTTGATGATGGTGAAAAATATATGTCCCAGATAAGTCTTCGGTAGCTCAGTGGGTAGAGATTTTATTCTCTGAATCACTGGAGGGTTGGTCGGAATCCCACAGTGACCAGGATTTTTTTGTGTTGCCTTTATAAAAATACGGAAATGTTAATAATTTCAGAGCTGCTCGCTGTTAAGCCGCACACAACCGCATGACAACCAGGACCAGCTGGGCAGGTGTTTTTTTTTGGATATGGAGTTTGACAGAACGAACATTGGTTGGCCGTGTATAGCATATTTCAAGTAGGCATAGGTGTATTTCCGTCAATTTGACTGTCTTTAAACAGTCGAAATAGTGGGGTTATGACTTTTTTTGTCGTGATTATCCGCCTATGCCTACTTGGGACATTCAAAATTGTGAGCTGTTTTGCGTACGGAAGCAAGCGAATTTTTCATAGAGAATATCAAAGCCTATTCGCACTATCGTAATATTTTCTACGACATGCTAAAACTCTCTATTACGTCTAGAGAGCGTAGATGGAATGTCCAAACCTATAATTGCGGGAAAGCGTATCTCAGTGGTACCAATCCGTCAATGGTATGGAGACCTATAAGTATGTTAATTGTAAGCTAAGGGCTCCATTACACAGTCATATTTATATTATAATATCTATTATGAAATAGAAATATTATCATATATATGACCGTGTAATGGCATTTCATGATAGATATTATCATATGTACTATAAATAGAACCTATCATCATATCTAAACGTCAAAATAAAAATTCGTAACAATTCCGTGTTCTTCGCGTCTGGCGACCCAGGGACGTATACAAAGAGGCTTTTTCTACCTGTTCTTCTTTCTTAGAATCAAATAGAGAGTAATAAGCGACCCGAAAAACGCACAATTCGCCATTATTTGATGCATTTCCGCGACTAAAGGAGTAGGCCAATCAAAAAAGACATTATAGAGAACATCGAAGGAGGTGACGATTTTTTCTTCGGTATTTTGTTAGGAGTAGTTAGGAGGTTCAACAACGGTCAGCGACTTATCGACTTCGCGAGCGGCAGAAACCTGGTAATAAGCTCTACATGCTTCCCTCATCGACGAATCCACAAGCAGACCTGGAAGTCTCCAGATGAATACACCGTGAACCAGATCGACCACGTACTGACCAGCAAGAGATGGGCTTCTAATGTCCTAGATGTTCGATCCTATCGAGGAGCCAACTGCGACACCGATCACTATTTGGTGAAGACGACCTACAGGTGCAGAATCTCTTCGGTGCACCTAACGAGAATCAACCCTGCCAAGATCTTCGAGGTTGACAATTTGATTGATGATGCCACGGCGGCTGCGTATACAACAGCACTAGAGGAAAAACTGTCACCCATGCTTGATGACATCAACAATTTAGGCATCCATGAGTTCTGGGAGGAGCTCAAAGACAGCATCAAGGGGGTCGCAGAAGAGGTCGTGGGCTATAAAGGCCG
Organism: Microchrysa polita; assembly: GCA_949715475.1. Lineage (NCBI taxonomy): Eukaryota > Metazoa > Arthropoda > Insecta > Diptera > Stratiomyidae > Microchrysa > Microchrysa polita. The sequence continues at coordinate 20,426,673 of OX454420.1, forward strand.
GCGCAGACGAGCAGACTGGTTCGAAGAAGAATGCAGGGCCTCGATTGAGGCGAAAAATGAAGCCTATCGCCAATACACACAACGCGCATCCCGAGCCAAGAAAGAAAGATATAACGAGCTTCGGCGAGTATCTAATAAGTTAATTAGACGTAAGAAACGCAAACATTTTGACGAGCAGTTACAGCAAATAAACCAAAGATTAGCCAATTAGAACATTAGACAGGCGTACAAACTTATAAATAATGTTAAGAACGGATATCAACCCAGGACAAGCCTATGTAAGGACAAGGATGGTAACATCATCAGCGACATCGAAAGCGTCAACAAACGATGGGCCTCGCATTTTGAAGAGCTCCTCAATGCACCATCAACATCCCCCGCGGAGCCAGCTCTTGAGCAGTTAGCCGAACCAGGCCCTCCCGTTCTACCCCCAACAGTAGAGGAGGTGAGTCTTGCCATACAGTCGCTTCAAAATAATAAAGCGCCCGGCGCTGACGAGATCCCAGCAGAACTGCTGAAGCATGGTGGAACGTGCCTGACCAACGCAATACATGTGCTACTGCTGAAAATATGGAACGACGAGGAAATCCCCGAAGATTGGCGCAAAAGCATAATCTGCCCAATCCACAAAAAGGGTGACAAGCTGAAGTGTGAGAATTACAGGGGCATATCATTAGTTTGTACGGCCTATAAGATATTATCTAAAATTCTTGAAAAGAGAATTAATCCGTACGCAGAACGAATCATTGGCGAGTATCAAGGCGGCTTCAGACCTGGTCGATCAACGACCGATCAGCTTTTCACAGTGAAGCTACTACTCCAAAAGTGCTGGGAATATAACATCGACGTATACCAAATCTTTGTCGACTTCAAGCAGGCATACGACAGTATCGATCGAAGTGTACTGTACAACATTATGCTGAATTTTGGTATACCGGCAAAGTTAGTGCGACTCACAAGGATGACGATGACTAATACCGTCTCGCAGGTCAGAGTGCAGAATCGACTCACTGACCTATTTGAAACTCGTACTGGACTCAAGCAGGGCGACGGGCTGGCGCCGACGCTCTTCAACCTTGCTTTGGAGTATGTAATTCGAGCCATGAATATGGACAGCAGCGGAACGCTACTCATCAAGTCGACTCAATTAGTAGCGTACGCCGACGATATCAACATCATGTCTCGAAGGTTGGGTGATGCAGAAAGCCTTCTGCATAACCTCAATAACGCCGCAAAGGAAGTTGGACTACATATCAATGAAAGCAAAACAAAGGCCATGATGAAATCGAAAACAAGGACGCCAGCAAATTCAAGCATCACAGTGGGGGACCTTAATATCGAGTATGTAGACAACTTCAACTATCTGGGTTGTAACTTATCAAAGGACGCCAACGAAACCGACGAAATTAAGCGACGGATACAACTAGCCAATAAGACATATTTCTCGGTCCTCCCTATAATTAATTCGAAACTTGCGCACAGGAACACGAAGCTCCGCGTGTACAAAACGATCATCCGACCCGTGCTATGTTATGGCTGCGAAACATGGACCCTCACCCAAGCCTCCGAAATTTTGCTAGACCGATTCGAACGAAAGGTCCTTCGGCGAATTTTCGGGGCCGTTCGCGAGCGAGACCAATGGCGTATCCGGTACAACCATGAGTTGTATCAATTGTACGATGAGCTGGAAGTATCGAAAATCGTGAAGCTTCAACGTTTGCAATGGGCGGGGCATGTACAACGGATGGACGATAATCGCATGCCAAAGAAAGTGATGAACGCACAACGAATTGACGGAGCGAGGTTGCGTGGACGACCGAGAGCTCGCTGGGAGAACTCCGTAGGTGAAGACGCCCAACAGCTGCTGGGCTTCCGAAACTGGAGGACGAGGTCACGTAACCGCGACAATTGGAGGTCAACGATTCAGGCGGCCGAGGCCCGACGTCGGGCTATCGTGCCACATTGATGATGAGTTAGGAGGTACTAATTTTACTCGGAGCTGATTGGTTAACGTGGGAAGGGGGGGGGGCAGTTAAAGGTGCAATTTTTTATGTTTTGGGCTATATCTCGAAAACGTTGAGTCGCAGAGAAAAAAGTTGTGAGTAAGCATTAAAGCTTTGTAAATGTCCTATTTATTTGTCCGTACTTGCTAACGGTTCTTCCAATATTGTTTATTAAAAGTCGAAAATTTTAAATTTTTTCAATTTTCTCTATTTACAAGGATAAAGACAAACGCTGTGATAAAGAGGGAGGGGAAGGGGGCGGGTGGGGTGGGGGACTGTTGACTGACTGTTTTTATTTCATGGATCCATAATGGATGGTTCGGAGTAAAACATACATAAACATACATAAACAATATCTGAAGAACCGTTAGGAGTTTTGCATATGTATGGGCAAATAAATAAGACATTTAGAAAGCTTTAATGTTTACTCACAACTTTTTCTCTACGACTCACCGTTTTCGAGATATAGCCCAAAACACAAAAAATAGCACTAAATTGCACATTTAAACCCCCGTCCCCGCGTTAGCGCACCCCTCAGCTCCGAGTAAAATTAGTATCCTTACCTCCTGACAACTCCTAATAAAACACTGAAGAAAAAAATCGTCCTCCTGCGATGTTCTCTACACCCGCTTTTTATGCGCTCATTGCTTGGCCTAGAAAACAAATTTTGTGTTTGACACTCGAATAAACAATAGATATTATGATATAAATATGATGTAGTGTAATATGTAAAAATTTGATTTTCCATGATAGATATGATCATATCTATTATAATAGATATTATAATATAAATATGACTGTGTAATGGAGCCCTAAGGAAAACGCGGACAAAAGGCCAACAGCTTAGCTCTACTTTAACCATTCACAGAAAACAAACCTATGGTAGCTGATTTATTATCTGGACCAGTGCCGGATTAACCACGTGGCAGAAAGTGGCAAATGCCACGGGCCCCGCGCTTTTAGGGGCCCGCGTTTTTCTGAAACAAAAATTATAACAACCAAGATGCCAACGAAATTCTAAAAGGCAGTTGCTTCTAAATTGTTAGAACAAGATATCGTTGAACAATTTACGCTAGGATGTTCCAAAAATTATAGCAAGGTTTATATTGCATGAAAATACAGAAATGTTTCTTTCTAATTCATGAATTCCCGTAACCCTACGTCCATAGTGTTTCAGATTCACATTGTAACGGGACATAAGATTTTTGAAGTTAATATTGCGAAATGTATTTGTAAATTACCTGTTTAAAAATGATTCAAAATTGTAGACCAAAAATATTGTTTTTCATTAAGTGTGTAGGTTATTCAAGATTTTTTATTTTAATTAGTAAAACCGAATAACGCTAACGTGCTAACGTAAATTTGGTCTTTTGGTATGCCCAACATTAGTATCTTTATTATGGGCCCTTTTTAGTTAGATGTTTAGTCTTAACCTTTTATGAACTTGAGTAAACCTGAAAAGGGGCAATTAACTTGTATGCTATATTTAGAGGCAACACTTTTATTTTTCCATATTATATCACTTTTCGGAAAATGAAGAATGGTAAAATTTTCAGATGTCGTCCAAAAAAGGACTTCTTAAATAAATTCTTCTTTGTCGAATAAACAAAATTTGTTAACAGAAATTTGGTTTTATTAATTAGCATTAAAAAATCTTGACAAAACCACCCTTCTTCAAATCTTGAAAAACATTGTTATGAAAGAATTTTGTATCATTTTCAAAACAGATAATTTTTCCCCCTTTTTCATAATGCTTTAAGAGGTACGCCACTGTGCATGAGGGATATTCTTGTTATTTCTATATTCTATTCATATGTGTAAATGTATTGCCCATCAAAATTTTCAGTAATCGAATCGCATATGTACATATACTTCTTCTTCTTTCTTTGATTTTTGTCCCGCTAGAATAGGAATTTGAACCCCTGTGCGTGGTTATCTGTCTCAGTGCGTCTTGCCAACATGTATTTGGCTTTCAGTAATACCGATCGGCGTTCCTAACACATTGTCATTATATGTACGGGAATTTTGATTTTATGAAATTTATGCGAATTTCGGCGAAATTGGTTTATTTTAACGTGAATAGATGGGAAATATTTAAACTTGTTCCATGGGCCCCGCGCTCAACATTTGCCATGGGCCCCACGCTCGCTTAATCCGGCACTGATCTGGACCCGTGTTTAGCCAAAAGGCCAAGAGCCTCTCCATCCAAAGCCACAAGCAAGGTGGTTCCGCCGAAACAGCGCACTTTGCTACAAAATCAAACCGTATCAACTTTAATAAAATTTGTCAACCCTCAATTTTATCGTCACTTTGCTTATTCCTAGACGTTCACCCCAAATCCACCCTACTTGTTGCTTTAATTGACTTTGTGTGAATACGATTAAAGTAACTCGTAAAAAAACTGTTTCATTTGAACCTACAACTTAATAATTCGTGCAATTTACGACCCACCGAGTTCTCTAAATCACACTTTCATTACCATAATCTTATCGGATAATAAAACTAAAATCCCAGTTAGTTCACCCATATTCAACCGCCAAACCATTACACCACAATTAAAAATAGTACGCACGTAAATTCATAAGGTCACATTAATTTACGCAGTGATTTTCATACAGAACCTGTGTATAGTTGGCAAACATTTTTGTTCCACTCCACCAAACATATAAAAAGGTTGCGAAGCGTTTACGCTGAATCGACACAAACACAAAACCAACCGGACTATAAAAGTGCAAAATTAAAAGCAAATATCATTGTTTCTGTGCAAAAAAAAAGGGAAATCACCGGTCGTTAGTGTGAACTCTCATTTGCCTACTCTGGTCCCAATTGTGTACATTTTCCTCGTATTTGCATGACATGTGACCATTAAAAAAATCGGCCACGATTTTCCACGGGAAAAAGGATAAATAAAGTGAAATGAAACTTTTGTTGAGTCGAGCAAAAAATAAAAATTGTAATTCCCATGACGCCAACATCAGCGGAGCTGGTTAATTATAGGTAGGTAGTCGTAAAATTATTTCGATTTGTTCCTTTTTATGTATGCTTAATTGTCCGTTCATTAGAGTCCCATAGTAGACGAAATAGGTGAAATTGTTTTGTTTTAACGAACGACAACATGCAAGGACATTCAATTATAACCACAAAAAAAAGATAGTGCAGCATTTAAATGCTACATAAATGAAAATCCTCCACTTAGCCGAAATGAAAAGTTTTCCCTAAGTAAGTTGAAACTAAATCATTGGTCGCCTCTCTTTTCCTCTTTCACGTTTGACTTGCATTGACATCGGGTCGACCGCGGAGCTCGTCCACAAAAACTGATGAAGAACTGCAAAAGCACTTTCATAATCCCCCACGACAATGTATACGACTATTGTATGCACAACTTCAGGACTAGATTGCGGAAACAGTGTTAATTAAGGACAATAACGACAACGAGAACGACGACGTCGTCGTCGAACGACAACGATAAAACAAACAAAGAGATACTTTATGACCCTACGGTTTAGTGTGTGTCTCTGGTTTTGCGGTTTTCGTAACGATCATTATGAATTCCATTTCTGCTGCGAATCCCCACAGAAGTGGGGTCGGATGGGGATGAAATCTGCGCTGCACTTGTATATGAATAACGTACGTTACGGTTAATGAAAGTTGGTCCCTATTCGCATACGTCACGAATAAACAATGACTTAGCTGGACTGCTGCATTTTACGAGTCCTTGTAGAAACAATATCGCAGGACTTTCTCTATCCACAAGCATCGGTAATTCATGACGATTTCAATGTATTATGATATGATACTACTTTTGACCGCATTGATTGTCGAAACTCTAAAGTCGAACAATTTCCATTGTAATCTTGTAAGGCGAACAATTATTATGAATCTTGACCACTTTTTGTAGTCCAGGATTTATGGCATGCAGTTTGTTTGGATTTATGACTGAAGTAGAAATATAAAGTTTTTCATAGCTTGGTGATGGAATATGAAGGGTATACATAATTAAATTACCATCACTTTCCACTCAGCTATAGGAACACCAGTCACATTTTCAAGCTTATCAAATACTTTAACCGGACAAAAGATTTTTTGTGTAAAAAATGTATCGTATTTTAAAATTTTTGGTCTGCGTTACTTCTTTCCGAATGAAACTTTATTTCCCCCAAATTATGCTCTCTTCCCAAAATTAGAATAAGGACAGAGGACAAATAGACCAAAAGCGCACCACGCTAAATGTGATGTCTGGACGAGCGTAAGGAGCCTACGGTGATTGACACAGATTTTGAGACGCTATGTCTACTATGCGCCACAGTGGCGCAACCAGCTTCTTGTCCTCGAAGGGGGCTGTAAAGCCTTCCATATTACCACATTGGGTGATGACAACATTTCTGCAGTAATGACACTATACGATGGTGTTTCAGTCTCTGATTGCTAAAACCAAAGAGTGCGAATGCGGATAGGAAATGCGTCACTCATTATGCGCCAGAAGCTATATTAATTGTCCAATCAAAATAGATATCCTAATGCAGGGCTCCAAATAGAAAAAAATAGGTGAAGGCTAATTTTTGTTGGTTTGAAATCAACAGAGTGCCATGAACTCATTTTACAAAATATTTTACAGAAACACAACAAATATGATGTTGTGTAATAGAAGTAATTTTCCAGCTGTAAAAGTGTTCGGTCGAAGCAGGAAGATTTTTCGCGAAATGACTCGTAAGTTCGTCACGTCGTCCGCTTACTTTCATAATGTATCAACAATAATGTTACGCGTTTAACCCTTCTGTCGGCACAATGGTCTGGCCATACCTTTGGCACTATATTTTGGTCATAAAAGTGTAGAAGATGAAATCGCAGCGACTTCATATTTCATGATATCCTAGAATAATATGTTTAGAAGCATTTTGCAAAAATTTAAAAAAAATTGGTTGAAGTTTTGAGTATGTTTTTGATGATTTTCAATTTATAGTGCTTTTTGATACCCAATAGGTCTGGCCAGACCTATAGTTTTCCCCCCATTTTCATCTTGAGGTAAAAAGTGAAAATAATAAATTTTCTTAAAAATCTCCTATTTATAATGTAACTAGCTGAGAGAGCTCGCTTCGCTCGCTCTCTTATCTAGTGCTCGCTGCGCTCGCGTTGTTCGCTTGGCTCACAACTTTACACTTATTTAACTTTATGAGCGATTTTGAATTTATTGGGATCGACGTAAGAGGGGAATCGGGAAGAGGGTCCGATGACATTTTAGGTAATTTTGTCGTGAGTTCGACAACACCTCAACCGTGTCGCTCCGCTAAAAAATTGCGGATATACTCGTATCAACGGATTTCCGAAGTAGTAGCTGATTATGAAATTGCTGTGACCAACATCCAGGATAAATGTTCGCAAAAACGTAGTCACATTTATCTATGTTACACTCAGTGGCGGAACAACTTCATTGGGGGCCCTCCCGCCAACTTCTTGGGTGGGCCCCTCTACACTGAAAGAAAAGTTGAGAGCCATCAATCGAAAACTCGGTTAAATCAACTCTTTTTAAACATGATTTTGACGTAACAGTGTTTCTTCTAAAGTTAAACCGTACTTAAAATTACTGCTACTGACTCTTTGACTCTTTGCATTCTTATATTGATAATGGCGTCCTTGTTGTAATGTGTATTCTATTCTTTCAGTGTTTTCTTCTATTTTCTTTATTGCGGTTTTACGTGAACAATTTTGTGTGCGAATTTAATTCGTATCTAAGAAGGTTTTTCCACATTGGCGGATTGACAAAATTGTGTGTTCACTGACAACTGAACACACAACTGACTTGTCGAGCTACCTCCCCGAATGGTTAATGGTAGCTGCTGAAAAGTAGGCCATTTGGTGGACGAAAGAAGCGGAGAAATGGATTGCCTTTATGGTGTACATTTTTTTTGTGTCGTTTTCAAAAAATAAAAAGAAACCAGAAAAAAAATATTTTTATTTATTGCGTTTTTGCGTGAACAATTTTGTGTGCGCTTATTCAGCTAATGATTTTATCAATAGTTTTTTTTTTTATTTTAAAATAAAAAAGCTCACGCAGCCCAGCATTTACCTCTATAGGCGTCAGCGACATTTAGTTTACCTCATTACGCTCCTAAGAGCATAATAAATTACCTACAGTGGGGCTCGATCCAGGGAACCTATCACTTGGCCTCAGCACCGCAGACCTTATGATCGTGTATAGACCGCAAGCAAGATAAAATATTTTAGTTTTCAACGACATATACAAGCCGTACTTACTAGTTTGAACTAAGTTTAGTACCAGCCTATTTTGTTCGTCCAGATCCAATATTTTGTTCGTGTTTGACAGTTCACGACAAAGTGGATTTGAATTTAGTCCCTATAGAAAAGGTACTCCAAAAATGTTCCAAGATAGTTTATTTCTAGAGAGACCTAAAGGGTCGTTTTGGCCATATTGTACATGCAAGAAAAAGGGTGGGCCGTATTACAAACCGCGGCTACAGTTACAGCAAATAGCACAGCTATACCAGAAGCAAATTTAATCCACAATAGAGGCTTATAAGGTATTCGTAGAGAGGCAAAAGTGGACTTCTTATTTAAGATAAATTCTGAGTAAATTAAGCACAGCAATTTTAAAAGCTTAACTCATCTTTTCACAAAAACAACAACACAAAATTATGTGTTTTCATTGTATACAATTAGTCATCGAAAATACACTGATTTCGATCTATTTTCATGTGAATTGTGAAAAAAGCCAAAGTTTCCACTATGAATGATTATAAAAGTATAGAGAAACTTTTTTCAACCATAAAAGAATTTTTTGGAAACATTTAAGGATCCGGATTGTCTGAAGAACTTTTAAAAATTGTAGGACAATATGAAATTTGTTCAGCGTAGAGGCTTATCTAAGGGACCTGATAAAAGAGAAACAATAAATTTAGCATTTGTTTTGACTTCGAAAAGCGTATATCTCTGTGTACAAAAAATATCAGCGTCGGAGTATTGTTTTTCGCAGTTGTTCTGTTTTGTTTTTGTTCGAGAAATCGTTCATGTGGCTTTTGGCCCCCTAAATCTCGTGGGCCCCCCGCGACGCGGGCCCTGAGGGCCCTTATGCGCCGCCCCTGGTTACACTGTATTTGACCCAATGACAACTAAATATTCCATACATACAAAATGGAATTCACCGCCACTTCCTTTGAGACTTTCAAAATGTTCTCGGTCTGTAAACTTTATTCAGCGTAAGATGGATTAAACAAACAAACAAAAATCTGCTATGTGTCCTATCTTCTGACGTTATCAAGTGTTCCATGGTAGCCTACCCTACTACAAATTTTCGACAGAGTTGCTCAATAGTGTTAAGCAGTGTTGTTTATGTATTTAACAGTTGATGTACCCACCTCTAATACAGTTAAAACTTCTCTGGATAATTATGGCTCCATTACACTACGTCATATCATCATATTTCTATCATATCCTTAAGCCGGTTCGATTTGATTTAGTACACGTATAAAAATTTAAAGCGTATGAATCGAGTAGGTTTAATCCCTTACTGTACAAAATAGTAAAATAACGATAAAAAGAAGAGGCATCTAATATAGTTTACGACCGATTACCATGCCTAGAAAGGATATATACAAAATTTCATAAAAATCGGTCCAGCTCTTTACTAATTGCCCTGCTTGAAATGGTGTGATGTCACAGACGATTTTGGTTGCCAGACAAGGCTTAGTACATTAGGCTGCACTTTTATCCATTTCAACTGAAGGAAATATCTGCGCTATAACAATTTCCGAAAGAGCACTAGTCGAAGGAAATATCTGCGCTATAACAATTTCCGAAAGAGAACCAGTCGAAACTTGTGGTACGATCAAGATAGGCCGTCTACCAATTAGAGCTGAAAAAAAAAACCCTGGAAATATAGGACAATTATATTAATTTTAACTTTTGGCTCCAACCGGCAAATTGCCATTCAGTCAAACCTCCCTAATTCGAAACAACAATTTTAAGGTTTTCGGGCATTTCAGTTGGTTTCGAATATAAAATGCAACCTTTTACTCGAATTTATCTAAGTCGAAAATCTCTCTAACTCAAACTATATCTTGTACATTCTCCGTTCTATTTCAAATAAATTTATTTTTCCTAAGTCGAAACGACTTGCATTTCACGTTATGTATTTGTATAAAAAGATTTAAGAAAAGTTAAGAATGAAAAAAAAAGCTACGTATGTAGGTATACTTTGGCTGTTTCCTATACGTATAATTGCTTTGTGACCGAATCTTGCTGAAACATGAAACCCACTTCCAAATTCGTACGAAGTATGTTTATGGCAACTATTTGATATGTAAACAAATTAGAAAACAAAAAGGATCTGACACTAAAATGCAATTAAAAGAAAATCCCGATACGATAAGGAAAAAGCCTGTACTGAAGGATCAAAAAGTTGAGATTGCTTAGGAGCAGAATAGTTGTGGGCGTAAATATGCAATGGGGAAAAGAAAACTGGACTCAAACGATTTTTACTTATAAAGCCATGATTCTATCAGAAGTAGCAGAGCATGTTCTAGGTAAGTAGCTGGAACGCAACAACAATTAGCATTTTTTTTAATTGACCGATTCAATATTTTGATTTTATGGTTTGACAAATTAATACCACTAGTCGAACTCTCCATTACCCGAACATTTTACGTTGGTAGGTCATAATTCGAGTTAGAGAGATTCCATTGTAGTTAAAGCGACTGTGATTGCCACAGATTTTGATGAAATTTTATATGTTAGGAAACAAAAAAAAATCCTTCTAAGTGTTTATATGTTTACGTGATTTTCTCCGAAATTGGTAACACTGAGTCTGTGTAACAGGAAGTGAAAATCACTAGGAGTAACACCGCACCTATTGATCATTACGATTTGAATCTTATCGCTTTATCATAATAACTTAATACAACAGCAAAATTATTTTACAAAATGCCCTATTGCCCTAAAAAGGTAACAATATTTTGGAACCCACGACACCGATTAAATTATCAAATGGTCACGGCACCGATTGAGGGTTAAATATTTGTTTAGGAGAACGAGTATTGATGATAAAAAATAATTATTTTTGCTAAAACAAAACACAAGTTAAGAGAAAAAAACCTACCAAAATTTTTCAATAAATTAACCTTTTTTTCTATTGAGCACGAATATCAGAATATTTTCCATCAAAACTATCCAAATATTTAAAACGAAAAATTAGTGTTCAGTAAAAAACATCATCTTTATCTTCACCGGTTCCTATAAGCTCTAAGTCTAAGTAGATATTTTATTCCTATTCAACATTTCACTATGTGCTTTTGAATTACAATACTCATGAGTTGTTTTTTAAGTAAAATCTGAAATGTTAGCATTATATAAAAACATTTTCGAAGAACTCGTGTGAATACTTTGTCAATATGTGTACCTACATTTATGTACTAAAAATATTCTTTTCAAGCAAACTCGCTGTGAACGTGTAATGTAAACAGTATAGCGATGGAAGTACTGAGACTGTTCTGTATGTTAGCTAGAAAAACAGAAGAGTAAAATGAACATGATTCTAATCAGATTTACAACATCATTGTTTACGGAGCTTAGTCATACACCTACTCGTATGTTGCGTGAACATGATTTGCATACAATTAGGATTAGAGACATTATTGTTATTTTCAGGTTTCAAGAAAAAAATGTATCTATTCACATGGTCTAAGACTTAGTAATAATGTCTTTGTTGTTGAAAGCAAAGTGGCAAAAACCAAGAAAATTTTTTTTCTGTTTATTTTTGAACGCATACTTCCAAGTCTGATGTGATTTTGCAAAAATCGTTGAACTGCTTCGATACTGTTTTACGTTACATGCTCAACTAGTGGAAATTTTCGTTTAGATTTATTGATTTTATCTTCTTCCTTCGCGTCGGGAGTTATGGACTTGCAGTTTTGACAAATTCAAATGGGGGGGGGGGGGGATCCTTGATCGGAGCGACTCGATATTTACCGTAAAATGATCTTGAACTTATTGTGAATACTTATACAAAATTTTACGGCTGAACTAGCATTCTTTCAAAAGTTATGGAGCTTTTAAAAAAGGTCTAAAACGAAAATATTCTAATTTATTTTTTAGTCTAACGCCGAAATAATCCATAAAACTCTAATGTGTTATATATCATTCCAAAGATGATTTTATGTAGTTTTTTCGTTCTTATACCATTTTTCAGTATTCTTTGCCGTTTTTGAAATGATCGCAAAAAAGCGAATAAAACTTCATTGCCCCCTTTTTTGTAAGTTTGCCGACCCCCAATCGGTTGGGACTTTTTTCTCATAATCTGGGGCTCATCCCTAACCATCATGCAAAAAAATTTCCGATGTAGGATTTTGCCGACCAAATATCGTAATTTTCTTAGTCAAGTCCCATAGATATTATGGGGCCAAGTTTTGGTGATGGTATTTCATTAATGTTGGTCTAAATGTGCAATTCTTTTTAGCGAAATCGTTACGCTTCTCTAGATGTCCACTGTCAAAGTTTGACATCTCTATGGGGTAGCTCAGTGAGTATTGTAGTGCTAATTAAAAAATACGTCAATTTTGTTGCATTTAAAACTATTATAAATTAGTAAATCGGAAATATCCTCCTTTTCCAAAGCTAGTACTGAGCCACCCTCATTAAAAGTGAAACTTTGACTTTGAATATCTGGAGAGCCGTTAGGATTAATAAAAAACGATGATAAAACATAAAATGATTTATGGCAAACAGGCAAAAAATTGGCAAATTTTGCAGTGCATATTGCTTCTACAAAATGCCCTTTAGGACTCACTTAGAAAATAATTTGAAAAAAATTATCTTTCTTTTCGCAAATTATTCACGTGATTGATGATATTTACAAGCTACTCTGGGGGAGCTTAAAGAAAGAAAACAATTTCATCTTAACCCTCGGATGGTTCAGTGGGGTCTGACAGACCCCACAGAAATTTAAATCTTAAAATTTTCATAGAAAAACTTGTTGAATTGTATTTTGATGCACATTTAATTTAAGATTGTGTCACATACGTTCATTTAAGCATGGATTTGTTTGAATTTGTGATTTTGTTAATAACGTATAGCACTTTGAAAGTGCTCTGGGGTCTGTCAGACCCCACGAACCATTTACGTATGTCTTTTTTACAAAAGCACATTTTTCGTTTTGTGGGAAATTTTCAAAGTATGTTATTTGGAAAACGATAAAGTGTAAGAATAATAGTCGGGAAGTGTTGAAACTTTGTAATTAGAGTACATTTGGGAAAATATATATGTTAATTTTGAAAGAAATGGAAAATTTAGGGTGTTTTGAATTAGGGGTTTTTACATTTTTTACTCAATTCATTCAAAATTACGCCGTTTTTTACCTGGTTTTCATTTATGAGGATCTCTTTTCACTATTGTGTCATTACCTTATATTTTTTTAAGTCAAGACATAAATTTATGACTTTTATGAGCGTAAGAATTAGGTGGGTATTTTACATAATACATAAAGCTTCTTCAGCGAACTTGGCTGGACACTTGTCGAACCTCTTCTAAGAAGGAAGAAGTCAACGGGCAATATTCGCCGAAGCACAGTGCAAAATATTGAAGACATTTTGTGCATTGTTCAGCCTGCCCCCCCCCCCCCTGGCGGCTGATGCCCAGGTCCCCCAATGTGGTCAGATGGTCCCGCAAAGAGGCAAAGATGTTTTCTATGCCCACGAGCAAATGATCGGAAGACAAAATACAATTGCAATGAATGCAAAAAGCCAATCTGCGAAGACCATCGAGGAAAAAGGTGTGTAGAAGAATGCTCTAAATATTGACTAACTTTGGATCCCGATTTAAGAAAAAATATTAACCTTAGCTAAAGAGTTTTAATGTAATTATCTTTGTTAATTAGTATTAAATACGTTTTGACTAATAAAAATAAAATTTTGTTCAAATTTTAGTTTTTATATTGATTTATTTATAAGTTCAAATTACCCTCAAATTTGACACCACCTAATTTTTTCTTCCACATACTAAAAGCTACTGTTCGAATTCCACTTTTTTTATATACAACTTAATCAAAAGGCTTCACAGTTACTTCTAGTTCAAACAAATGTGCCAAAAAAGCAAACATTTAAGTTTTAGCGCGATTTTTGCCTTGGGGTCTGTCAGACCCCACTGAACCATTTACGTATGTAAAATTTAGGGTTAAATTGAATGATTCGATCTATATTTTTAACCCTGCATATCACCGTCCTGCTTATATTTTTAAGAGCGCTTATATACGTTGAATTATTTTGTTTTAAGATAAAGATAGCCGGAACACGGCTAAATTGCCACACACTGTTTCACGCCATCTCATCTGACCTCATCTGGGCACTATCTCGGTCGCCAAATTCTATCCCTACCAAATTTGTCCACACCGAGACGACACTTTCGTTAGCTTTTCGTGCCTTTATCAACTTGGCTGACAGGTGTAATTGGACGGATAGCTCTGAAGAGCCTACACCCAGAAAAAACGTACAATGAAACCAATGAAGTTTGAATATAATTAACTAAAAATGCCATTCGGTCAAAAACACTTTCATATAATTTATGATGGCAGTAGTAATAGGATTAAACAATGCCCACATACAACTAATAAAAAAAAGACTTTGAATGAAGTAAATGAATCCAATACAAAGTTCATGGGAACTATGATTATTTTGCATAGACATTTATTAGGTAAGGTGTAACCCGCTTCACTGAATATATGAAATATTTTTTCAACTCAAGGAATTTATTTCATAGAACTTAATTTAAAAACGTTGACAACATTCCCCATCTGGTCTGATGGCAATGTGAATGGACTGGCACGCAGGCGGACTGGGTTAGAATCCAAGTTTCGGCATGTTTTTATGAAAAAAAATATACAGAAATTTGAAATAAAACTAAAATCACAATAATATTAAAAAAAGTAAAATTAAATATTTTTTTTATTTCTATTTTTTCTTGTTTATAAAATTCTATGAATTTTTTACATAGAATCGATAAAAAATTTCATTGTCTTAATTGAATATTCACTTCATATTTTCAGTGACATTTCTAATATTGTCGCAAAACGGCTATCTCATCAACTCCAAATCATAGTCAGAATTTCAAACGGCCTACGTAATTTTTTTTTATTAATAGTATTTTTTTCTGGGTGTAGACTATGTATACTATTTTAAAATCGTTATGATATATTTGATCTAGGATCCAGTCATGCTTCTGTCCTAGTTTACTTTTATAACGGGCTGTATCACTAGCATAGTATTTGCCTCATTTTAAATTGAGATTTAGTTTAAGGGGTCTATCAAATTTTCGAATAATTGTGATGTGGTGAATAGAATCAAAGGAAATTTCACACTTTTTACGTACAAATTGTCGTATTTATCATTTTTTGTTCGGGGTAATGGCAAGTACTATATGTTCACCGAACGGTGAACCCCTTAACCCCTTAAAAAAAGGGTCGCGGGAACTTGCCTTTTATTCAATAAATTTGAAATAAATGTGCACTCGCGACCTGATCGATTGTCGATGGCACTTTTTCCCCTCTATAATAAAGTGCATTCGCACTGTTTAACCCTTCTGTCGGCACCTACAACAATATGCATATTCTATACCCAATAGGTCTGGCTGGACCTACTGAGAAAAAAAATTTTATTTTTAAGAAAAAGTGAAATGTTTATACGTAGAGTCATTCTGCCAATTCTAAAGTAGCTTTTTTAAACAATAAAAGCTTTTATATCATTTTCGTAGATATACTGTGAACATTTTTAAGTAGACATATTTTGAGGTGGTATTAGTAAAAACATGTTTTTCCCTTATTTTCTCCTTTTTTTGCTTTTGTATTTTCATAGCGTATATCTAGTGGAAAGTTTGATAACATTTTCCAATTCCAATATCTTTGGGGAAATATATAGCACTATGTTGATAGATTTTACCCCGGTGTTAGTCTGCAGAACTATGGAAATAGGTGGAAAGAAATAGGGAATTTTAAAGCGCAAAAATCATTTTATTCTACATTTTTCGTAAATTTCTTGGTAAAATCTATTTAGAAAGATGTTCTGAAATCAGTCAAAACTTGCTCAAAAATTCAAACAATTTTTTCAAATTTTTGCAAAATGCTTCTAAACATATTATTTTAGGATATCATGAAGTATGAAGTCGCTCAGATTTAATTTTCTATACTTTTTTGACCGAAATATAGTGCCAAAGGTCTGGCCAGACCTTTGTGCCGACAGAAGGGTTAAAATGTCAAAAAGTGGTATGGAGACTTCGTGTGAAGTGTCAAGCGAATTCGATTAAACGTTTATCAACATTTTGAAAAAATGGATTTTAAGACAAATGGCGATGTTAGTAGTTAGATTTACACGAAAAATTTCGGACGATAAACAAAACAGGTTAGGTTAGATAATTTTGCATCAAATATTGTGCAATAGGTATAATTTTATTTGTCGAGATTATTCGTTCATGACTCCCAAGGTGATCGACAATGCAAAAAAATAACGTCAGAAATTGAAATTCTAAACGGATTTTGAATAAAAATTTACAGCCGAAAGCAATAAGTTTGCATCACATAAATTTTAATGCCGTCGTGATTTTTGAAAAAAAAAAAAGAAGGCTGTAGGAGTCCGGACCCACTGAACACCTCCCCTGGCTACGTCCCAGGAGCTAACATATTTTGTAAAAATATAATATGATTGTAGTTCATGAAAATGATTCTGTCAACAATCTTTTAATGCCTGTGGCAGCTAAAGGGTTAAGCTGAGGGGGTATGTTCAATACAACTTTTTCCTGGAAATCAACTGAGGAATCATAATCCGGTGCGTTTATGCGGCAGTTTCCGGACACCCTGTATGGTACTGAGAAGAAAAAGAAGAACTTGAAAGACACTGAAATATGAGACCCATTCTTTACATGGTCCTTAAACCTGGAAGGTCATGCTTATTTTTAGTACGGAAATGACATGCTTCGTCGATTCGACGACGCTCTACTTTGACGCTTCATACAAATCACCCTTTCTCAAAATATTTATAAAATCTGACAGATTTTCAATCGTTAGTTTATTTAGAATGGAAAAAATTTTCGAGCCGATTTTTATGAGCTCGAAATGCAATCTTCCTAAAATGAGGAAGAGATTTGAGCCATTTTCCTGATTTGTGCTAGTAAATATTTTTTCCATAATTTTTGGAAAAATAGGTCCCACATTTCAAAAATAAACACATTTGTTACGAAGTACGACACAGACTGATCGTCGAATCGAGAACCAGCCATAAGAAATACTGGAGTTATAAAAGTTTCGACGACGCCAATTCCCAAAAATCCAAATTACCCTGCTTACTTCGTCTAGCCGCAATGTACCCGGCAAGTACATTGGCACGGTAAGTGCTGTACAAAAACTCAGCTCCAAATAATGAGAATTGCCACGAAAAATGGGGTAAATTTGATGATTCGTAGTCGATTCCAGGGCTAACAAAGCAAAGCTGTATACCATTTGTCACCTTTTCAGATGAAAATAAGTTGAATTCAACTAACTTCCCGAAGGGATCTAACGGTTAAAATTGTGTACTCCAGCTCAGAGGCCATGAAATGAAACAGGAAATATGGGATACACGCAGCCACAGTAGCACACTCACAAGTGAAATGTGTGTGCTGGTACGCAGCCTCCGTCAGTTACGAGAGGCCACTCGCTGTCATCTATTTGTATGCGGCTCCTGACTGCAAACTGTCCCAATCATGGCTTCTCCGGCAGCACTTGGAGTGGTAAAAAAGGCATCTGCTGCGCCAGCAGCATAACATTTTTGAAAATGTTGTATAGTGCAGCGATTTTTTTACTACATCGATAAGGATTTTTTTACCATCTTCATCGACCAGGGTGGGGCGACCGCCCCTCCCTGCCCCCCCCCTGGCTACGCCTATTGTCAAGACCTTTTAGGTCAAGGTCAGTAACTTTCATTTTTATTTCTTTATCACACGATTCAAACCTAGATTATACCAACTATTGGGTAAATTCTCTAGACTTTTGCAAAGCTGCATTTTAAGTCAACATCAAAACCAACTTTCAAAACATTGGCGTCATTAACTGCCAAAATAAATCCTAAATCGCAAAAAGTCAACATCCCCAATAATATAGGAGACGTAGGTACATCATAAAATCACTTCATACATGCAAGCTGCTCGTTAATTGCAAAGTCCTGAATATCCTTTCTCGAATTTATTCACCTATAGTGACTATGGCATGCACGCACACACGACAACAACGTCAGATAGTAATCAAGTTAACATCTACGTTTACATAATACCGACACGTTGGACGCAGCGTTACGAAATTCGTTTGGCCGCTAATTGCCCCGTTGTTGTGCAGCCCCTCTAGCCATAATCCAGCCTCGGCTGCTGCTGCCTCTATTGGAGATCTCGTCAAGAATATAACCCTATATCCATGTGTATGTATATTTTCATGGCAAATTTTCGCCGAGATTAGGTCACATTAGCATATTTCAATTCGCGCGTTGTTAAATAAACATACCGGCCTGGGTGTCGATGTAGAACATTTTCGTTTGGTTGTAGCAAAAAGGCCAGTAAATTCGATGCTCCTCATATTGTGGAGTCACCAACCAGAAAATAAACGATATGCGACACGATGCTGGTATCTCGCGCATATCTCTTCTACACCGGGGAAATTATAATAATTAACATCCTCGTGGGATTTTCCCCCCGCTCGCGTACACGATGGAAAACATGAACACCAACCGGCCGATAAACGATTCATATGCCATCATAGAGAATGGCGCTATATGAAAAGGATATTTTCGTTCAATCGAATTTTTTGGATTATATATTTTTTTTTTTCGTATGTTGACAGACACGACAAGGACCCTTTTCCGAATTATCTGATATAATTCCCGACAGGATAATTAACGGATTCATACTTTAATTAAGCGGAAAAGTGAGGTTTTTCCAGGGATATTCGGCAGATGATAAATCACCACAAAATGAAAAAAAAAGCAAAAGCAGGAGGTTGTGATGGAAAATTTCCTAAAAAGGAGAGAGAATAAATGTGAAAAGCTTGTGTAATCCAGTTATTTCGGCAGTTAACTTGATTGCTGATTTCAATTTAAAATCGAGTAAAAATGATTGGCCTTTTGAAATGTTGCGGCGGTATGCGCCTATGGGTATGTGACAGGAATAGTAATTATTTCGCGGGAGTTTTTGGTAAGAATACCGCGTGGCATGGTTTTTTAATATGTCGTGCTGGGAAACTGGCATTTTCGCTTAATAAGCTTAATGAATTCAATTTGAAAATATAAAACATTTTTCTCCTTTGTGCATACACAGGTTATTGCATTACGAAAACTAATTAAAAAATTAGCACAACATTTTTTTGTTCGGCTTTTATATGCATTGTTTGTTCATAGATTAATAAATCAGATTATTCGGTATAAAACCGATTTGAGGCCAAAACTAAACCAATCACAAATTATATTTCGTATA
This sequence comes from Microchrysa polita, assembly GCA_949715475.1. Lineage (NCBI taxonomy): Eukaryota > Metazoa > Arthropoda > Insecta > Diptera > Stratiomyidae > Microchrysa > Microchrysa polita. The sequence goes on from OX454420.1 coordinate 20,446,160, forward strand.
CAAACTGTAACATGGTGGAATAAGTAACCAGTAAATGCCACATAAATTATACGAGTACTGAAGCAATTTGGCTTGAAGGTATGTTTCTTGTGTTCTGTGCACATATTCACCAACCAATATGAAGCGTAATCGACAAAGTCAATACACAAACATGCCAGCTTGAAAATTCTGTGATAATTTATCCGTTTACCTTGTCTTAGCTTTTCCGCATTTACCTAGACCACACTAGAGGGGCCTTCATTGAAATGCAACAACGACAGCATCAGCAAGATTTTCTGGGTAAGTCCCGGATGGAACATGCTATCCACCAATGCAATCAAGCTGAAAGATGGGGTGAGTCACCCTTTGTGGCTCGCGAAACCGGACTGCTACTATACACGTTTCCATGGTCACCTTTGATAGCTGTCCTTGATATGGAGCTTCACGATGACCATCAACCATATTACATTACTATCGGGGTCTTTTGGTCAGTGGCTACATAATACTCGCGCTACTATCTATGGCTGGCCAATACAGCTAGTGATAGCCAAATGAAATGTATCTTTTTTCCATACTAGTTTTAGTGGTTGAATCTCGTTAGGTGTTACACACTATGATGAACTATGAAAGACTTAATTTTCATGAATAGACTCTGCCGTGTTTAATGTATGCAAATGATTTAATCCAACCAGTTTTCCTAATCACTTCCAGCCAGACTTCTTGTCATTCTTCAGCATTTTTGTAAAAGCACTGGATGACTCAAACTTACATCTGATTCCGACTTGATCAATTTCCGCCATGGCAACACTCGTATTTCCGTTTTATTAAACTCTATCCTCTCATATGCACACACACACATACACTCAATTTAATACAAATTCTACATGGTGCATGTGAACCATATTTAGCCCTACAGGTGACTTATATTTCGATTCGATGTCCATTTTCATTTCAGATACGGTCTGCTCGGTGCCTCGGGCTGTGGTAAAACAACTCTTCTCGCATGCATAGTGGGACGTCGTCGTTTGAATTCGGGCGAATTATGGGTACTCGGTGGACATCCCGGCTCGAGAGGTTCCGGTGTGCCAGGACCACGAATTGGTTACATGCCTCAAGTAAGTACAGACTCCTATCTCCATTATTCTATAGATATACGTTACGACCACCTCTCTACCTCTAGTGTGCATTTATATCTTCATAGTTCATGTTCATATCCCTCTCTATCGAAAAGTATTTTTCCACATACCTACTAAAAAAAGATGAACAAACTTTATTCGTATGTGGATCTGTCGTAAAAATAAAAAAAATCCTTTTATAGACTTATGGAAAGCGCACAGTTTTACGAACGAATTGCCCAAAGGAGCAAGTAAAGGAGTAGAGTTTGGAACGGATGGTATACGATGATGCACTTTGGGCCAATGGAAATTTGACTATTTCCCAACCAAACTGTTGATTTTAGCTAATGGAGAAATTTTATTACGACACGATAACGAATGCAATCGTTTTAAAAGTTTTAAATTGGAAATTGATAAACTAATTTTTGAAGTTCATAAATGGAAAACGACTTTTTTCAATTGAAAGGAAGTTGCGGTTTGGTCAGTTTTGTCATAAATGGGCTTGGGTTCGTTGTAGAGTGGATAGAATAAATTTGTTTGTTTGTAAATTAGAATTGAGTGATCGTGAAATATTGACCAGCACTTACTTATTATTAACAACTCACTCGATTTATGCCTCGCTGTAAGGTTGGAGTTTTTTTTTTTTGTTGAGGTGTCTCGTTAGGACGATAAAACTTAATGGTTTCAGATAAAAAAATGTGCAGGAAAATCTAATTTCGGGTATACTCGGGAATATTTTTTATGTGGTAAGCCCAAGGGGAGTGTTGCTAGATGTTGGGCAGAGGTATTTCGTTGGGAGCGAAATAAAAAGACGTCCGTCTAGTTCAACGTTATAATAAAGAAGACCGAAAAGTTACAAAAGGCATAACAGTAAATATGAACTGGTCGTGCTCTGTGGCCGTGATCGTTCGGTCGCCACTCTGTGAAATAGACACTCATAGAGAAACGAGTTTCCAAACTCGGCACGACTCGTCGCAAGTTTATTATTCAGAAGAAGATAATAAGAAATATTCTTATCGTAGAATAATAAACTAACAATGCGACTAGGAAGTGGTATGGCTGACAACCGTATCACACTCCGAATTCAGTTGTCTTTGTAACGTTAATGACTACACACTAGGGATGGGACTTTTAGACAAAAATACCGGTTATTCCGGTTATTTTCCTCATCGGTTATACCGGCTCGGTTTAACCGGGCAAAAATACCGGTTATTGAAATAGCCGGTTAAAAACCGACTAACAAAGAAAAGGCCCTCCTGTTCTATATTTTTCCATATTTTCCATATATATTTTCTATATTTAAGATAGCATTGTGACCGCAGCGTAACTTATTATAGGAAGCCAGGCACCTCGCATTAGCATTATTTCTTAAAACAGGACATTTTGCGCAAAAATTTGAAAATTTACACAAATAATGACAAGTTTCAATAGGAAACAATAAATTTAGGCGATACGGAATTTGTAATTTTAATAGAAAAACTCAGCTGCATTCGATGTACTAATTTGATGGTGAAGCTGTGCATCCTGCGAATTAATTAATTCAAACGGTTTAAAATTCCATTCGTTGATTTGGCAGAGTGCAGAGTTTAACAGGTTGAGTCCCGGCGTCCACACTTCCATTCATGTATTTCTATGGCTTTTGGAATAACTTTGGAATATAGTTTTGGAATGAAATGAAAGCCTCGATCTATGGCAAGAGTTTCGTTCTTCTTTCACCTTTGGAATTGTTACCAATATTCCGATATTCCGGATTTATTGGGACCGGACCCTATCCGGATTATCGAATTGTCCGAATTTTCGAAATGCACTAATTTACACCATGGTGGACAGTATTTATACTCAAATCATAAAAAAATAACCATTCTAACGATAATTAATAATATATCGTTTTCGAAATTTGCCTTATCTTAAGTTTATATAGCAGTAAACTTGAACAAACTTTATGAAATTGTTGAATTTTATGAAAATTTAAACACAATTTGCCACAAACCCGAATCTGGATTATCGAACTTCCGGATTTTCGAGGTCCCGAATATCGGGGTCCTACAGTACGTAAAAAAAATTTTGAAAATATAATACCCGATATCGACAAATGATAAAAATATAATAATAAATTGGTATTTTCTAAATATTCGAGTGTCGAAGCTGAGCCGTTTGTATGGGCGTTCGGTTTATATGGACGAAATACTTCTGTATAGCCCAACCGTCCGACGCTATCCGAAACAATGTTGGGACTCAACCTGTTAAGCTTTATCCACACTGCCAATTGGCAGCTCGCGATGCCAACTGGCAGTTGTCATTGCATCTACACTGACTGCCATTTGTGTGGCCGTCCAATTTCCCAGTCTTCTCGTATTCAAAGTGAAAATTTTGTTGGTTTTTTGTTTGAAATAGTGTAATTTTTTTTTGTCCGATGTTATAATTAAAAAAAAGCCCAAAATGAAAGTAGTTTGGTTATATCGTTTTCAGGTTCCATTTGGTAGCTAGTGTAGATGGTAAGCAGCTGCCAAATGGCAGCTCACGACGCCGACGCCTGTTTTTTGACGAGCTGCCATTTGGAGGTATAGTATAGTGACTTTAGCTCTAGACCCAAACATCCAAAAAAAGAGCTGACTTTTGATGCCAAATTGTTCTATGGCCTGACCGCATTACGCAGTAAAAAGTTAGACTTTTTTGCGCGTCACATTTGGGGGGAGGGGGTGGCAAAGGGGTGAAATTATGATTTTTCGCCAATATTTTGTTAACTGTAATATTTACAGCAAAATGTTCTGAGGACGATTTAAACTACACAAAATTTCCTTTCTAATGATATATTATATCATATACCTTTACTTGGCAGATTATATACTAGACCTTAAAACATTTGATGTAATTTAGATTTTTTGATAGTTACATTTGGCGCTCTAGCTCCTGAAGTAATTAAATTGGAGCCATGGTAATTGGGATAACTATTCCTAACAATATATAGCTGTCCCACACGGAGACTCAGGCTGCTCCGACAAAGCATTCCCCTATACTCCTTATTAACATTTAAAAAAAAAAAGACGTGCCTGTAACTTTTCGCCGAATCACAGCAGGAGGGAAAAATTTTGGTAAACGTTAAGGCTAAGTCCCATTAGACCCTCCACCAAATATTACTTCGATCGGATTAAAACAAAGGGTACCTCCCATGTATTTGCTAAGGAGCAATATCCGGCCTGGATACTTGAGCGACGTAGAAAGGACTGCCTACCGCTTCCCGGTATGGAATGTTCTCCATTAGCATCCTCTCTTCTTGGTCTTTGGGTGACATGTCCTTACTAAGCACTTGATTTGGATCCATAGGATTCTGAACAGGTTTCGATGATCAAATACCAAATCTTAAAAGCATATTCTGAATATATTGAGCTTGGTCGATTGACAATATCCCATTCGTGTTGTCTTTTTCAATTCTAATCCCTAGAAAATTCGAAACGGCACCAAGATCTTTCATTTTGAAATTCTCTATCAAATTATTCTTAGTATGCTGCATCTGCTTAGCGCTATTGAAGAAGAACAATTGGTCGTCTACGTAAACGGCGATGATTTGGATATCGTCTTCAGCCAGTTTGTAGTATATACCTACATGGATCGGTCCATGACTGGTGAAAATTTAGTGATTTGAGCACGTGATCTAACTTCTTATTCCATTCTTTAGCTCCCTGCTTCAGTCCGTACATGGCTTTGTTTAAACGACAAACCTTTTTCTCAGAATTTGGTACTGTAAAACCTTCAGGCTGTGATATATAGATTTCCTCTGCCAAATCGCCATGCAAGAAGGCATTTTTGACGTCTAAGTGATGAATATCGAGATTCAGTTTCACAGCAAATCCCAGCAGCAGTCGTATAGCACTCAGCCGAACAACAGGGGCATATATTTCGTTGTAATCTACACCTCGGATTTGATTGCAACCCCTAACAACAAGCCGAGCCTTATATTTGAACGTATTATCGTTTTCGCCTGGTTTTGTTTTGAATATCGCGTACTTAACACTTCACACTTCACTTCACTTCACCCGTTGGAGGATCGACTAGTGTCCACGTACGATTAGCCTTCATCGCTTCATATTCCTCAATCATTGTCTGATTCCAATACGGCGCATCTGGTCCTGCTAATGCCTCGCTAACTGTCTGAGGATCTTCGGGTGTATTAATTTCAGTTAAACACGAATGTAAGCGTTCAGTTTGATTTTTGATCCTTTTTGAACGACGGAGAACTTGGTCTTCGTTAGCTGGACTGCAGTTATCTTTGATCAAAGATGGTGGAGGCGGTACTTCAACGGTGCAGGGTGATGATATTGTCGCAATATCATTTTCGTCCATAGGAGTAGTATTGTCGATTTGATTAATTGTTGACACCAATGGCGCAAATATCGGTGCCTCGGCAACATTTGGCATTACAGTATGTTCCAGCATCTTTGATTCCAAAAATTCAACATCACGACTTCTAACGACATGACATGACTGCGGATCGATAAGACGGTATCCTTTCGTATTTTCGCAGTACCCGACGAAAATATACTCCTTTGATTTGGGGCTCCATTTAGTCCGCCTTTCTTTCGGTATATGGGCTAGCGCTTTACATCCAAATATTCGTAAGTGACTAACATCAAGCTGGGTTCTACTCCAAATTTCCTCCGGCAGCTTATTCGATATTGCTTTACACGGTGTTCGGTTGATGAGATAGACAGAGGTGTTAACGGCATCGGCCCAAAATTTAGTTGGCAAACTCGCATCAATCAACATTGTTCTAGCTTTCTCCAAGATAGTGCGGTTCATTCGTTCAGCCGCACCATTCTGCTGAGGCGAATAGGGCACAGTAAGTTGGTGAATGATGCCCGCATTTTTCAGAAATTCCTTTACCTGAGTATTAACGTACTCTTTCCCATTGACCGACCGAAACGATTTTATCCTTTTTCCAAACTGAGTTTCAACCATCCCAATAAACTCTTTCGAAATAGAGAAAACTTCATGCTTATCTGTAAAAAAATAGACAAATACCTTTTTGGAGAAATCGTCGATTAGGGTAAGAAACTATTTGGATCCTCCGATCGAAGCGACTTCCATCGGTCCACAAAGATCCGTGTGCACCAGATCCAAAATATCGTTCGCACGCTTCCCGGAATATAGTAAAGGCTTTCGGCTCTGTTTTCCTTTTATGCAGCTGACACATTTTTCAGTACTATGGCTTACTAAGTTATAACCGGTAACTAATTTCTGCAACAATTTCATTTAATTTGTATTCATATGGCCTAAGCGACGATGCCACAGCTCAGAATTGTCATTAATATGAGAAAGGTTCGGGGATTCTTTCGAAATCGTATTTATTTTGTAAGTTCCGTTCGCTTCGCTAGCGGTTGCCAAAATTATCCCGTCATTATCAATAATTCGACAGCCCGACATATCGAAAACAACACTATGTCCACTTTTCACTATCTGGCTCACGGAAGGAAAGTAGGTTGAAGGTTAAATTCGGTACATGGTATATGTCTTTAATCTTTACAATTTGTTGAGTCGAACACAAAATTTCGGAATCCCCGACAACTAATGATTCCATTTGGCCATTATCTGCCGTACTGATTTGCACATTGCAGGAACGAATATTGTTCTGCAATAATTCGGCGTGTTGTGTCATATGAGACGACGCGCACGAGTTCAAAAACCAAGAATGTTTATCGGAACTAACACGACCTGTCAGAAAAGCTTTGCTTGTTTTACTACACGAACCGGAGCGCGAATAACTTTTCTTTGATGATGATTGAAACAAGTTATTCGAATAATTGTTCTTTTGCGAACGTTTCGGCTTCTTACAATGCACACTAATATGTCCATAACCATTTCAATTATAACAACGGACTTTCAAGTTGTTAAGATTAAGGTGAACAGAACGTTGCGAATATTTTGACAATAGCACTGTCTCATCATTCGCTGAAGATGCCAGCAACTCCTGCAAAAGCTTCGTTTTGATGTTGTCGGTCGTAATAGGAATCCCAGAACTTTCCAGGCCCATTATCATCGGCTTATGCTGATTGGGCAAACCCGCAAGAAGCAAAGTTCCTATCCAGTCGTCTTTTACTTCAAAATTCAAACCATTCAGTTTGTGAGCGGTAGTTATGATTTTGTTGACGTATTCGTCCACAGAACTACAATTTGAAAGCTGCGTTGTTATTAATGTACGCAGTAGGCCGAGTTTGCGAGTTAGACCTGAGTCTTCGAACGCTCTGCTAAGTTTTTCCCAAGCGTCTTTCGCTGTAGTGGCATCTTGGATGTGAATATAATTCACTGGCTCAAAAGCCAAAATTATTTTAGATTTGGCTTTGGTTACCTTCTTTAGGTCCGTATTTGTCCCGGTGATGCAGTCCCATAAACCCTCATGTTCGAGATACGCTTGCATTGCGAATTTCCAACTGGAATAATTCTCGCGTCCGATTAGTTTTTCCATCTGCGGCAGATTGCTGTTAGATCCCATGATGTTGTTGATTATGATCGGCTTTTCGTCAGTGGCAGCGGCAAAGACTTGTTCCTCTGTAGAATCACCTTGTGTTTCGGTATCGCTCATTAGATAGAATGATTCCAATGCGGTAACAAATTTGAGGTTACACTATCACAAAATTTGTTAAAAATTGTAAATATTACCAGTTCTTTGATATTATATCAATTATATAGATGGATTTTTACGGCAGTTGGGTGACTGGCCCCATAACCTGTTGGGCAGAGGTATTTCGGTGGGAGCGAAATAAAAAGACGTCCGTCTAGTTCAACGTTATAATAAAGAAGAACGAAAAGTTACAAAAGGCATAACAGTAAATATGAACTGGTATAAAAGGTGCGGCCTTAGTCCAATGTTGGATTGTCGCGCCTGTTATTTATTTTATAAAAGGTGAAGTTGAGTTCAAATCATTATACAATTCAAAGTTCGTTATAATTTGATATTTAAATTTCAACACTAGCACTTAAAAAAAAATATCAGATTATGTAGTTGAATTTCAAAATTTTCTATTTAGCCCACCTTAACTGTCTTCAAGTGAGTACCTTGGCCAAAGATCATTAAAATAACAAGATCAGGCACTCATTATAAGCGGCTCCGTAGCCCACCTTTGTGATTGTGTTAATTTTTTAGATCCGTGCACATTCATGTCGAGAGAAAATTGCGAAACATATAAGTCAATATAAATATGATGATGTAAATATGAAAGAGAAGAAAAACGAAACTAAATGCAAACTGGATCAAAGAATTTGGTTCAGTGTATCAGCCCGGAAACTCTTTCGGGATATTGGCAACCGTAAATTTACAAAATGTCACGCCAAACAGCTATTCGAATTTCGCGTTTAAAATATATGTTAAATATGTGTGCGGCTAAGAATCATGTAACCCTTTCAACAAAAAAGTTTATCCCCTTACATTGCCTCGGCTGGTATGTGACACGTTCACTTTTACGCTCAACGAAGTTTTTGTAAAATGATTTCAAAAATTTACTGAAATTCTCGCTTCTAATTTCAGTGAACAATTTTGTCTAGACTTAAATCACTGAAAAGCATTGGCGCAGCCCGAGGGGGGCAGGGAAGGGCGCTTACCCCTGGTCGATGATTATGGTAAAATAAATTCTTACCGATGCAGTAAAAAAAATCCTGCACTTTACAATGCTTGAACGCGTAAAAATGCGAGTTTGCTTCCAGGCACTAAGCAACATTTTCTGCTGCTGAGACTGTTGTCTGGAAAACTAAAATATTTCTAGTTTTCTGCCCTTTGATATCCGGGACAGGGATACCTACGTGGGAGATGCTCACATCGATCCCATAATTAGATCAGAAGAAATCTTTCCCTTAGGGAGACTCTTTTTTATTTTGCGAGAATCCCATATTTTCAAGCGTTTCATTTCATGGCTTCTGAGCTGCAAAACACAATGTTAACCATCACATGAAGGTCTCTCCGGCAAGGTAGTGGAATTTAACTTTATTCCATCTTAAAGGGACTTTAGTGATAAATATTATACAGCTTTGCCTAGTTAGGGAACTTGTAAAGAACGAGTCTCATATTTAGGTGTCTTTCGAGCTATTTTATCAAGATTCACATTTTGTAGCTGAATCATTCCAGCAATGAAATTTAGTCACTGTTAATATTTTGTTAGATTAGGAAGAAATCTTACCGTACCGTACAGAACCGTAAACTGTATTTCCATCAAAAAAAAATATACACATTTTGCTCAGAAGAAAAACAGTGACAGACGACACAAACTGATCTCTTGGTCTATTTCTTTTAAATCGCAAGTGCTTCCGACACACAATGAAACCTAATTCACTAAATACCTAATAAGCTCTTCGGTGAGGCTTTTGATGAGTCTTTTCTGCTTTTAAGGTGTAAAATTTGACTCGTGTACGCTGTACGATCGATAAATAGCGAGATAGTCAAACTTTTAAGTTTGACAATCGTTCATTTTCGATAACTCGGGAACCCTTCTCCCTTTCTAAAATTTGACAGAACTGTAGAGCTACTTGGCGCATACATTTTCTCGGCAGTTACGGCTGTCCTAATCGCAATTTTGAGTTTCTAAATAAAAATTATCTATAACTCGACAATTCGTAAGCGAAAAACTTTGGAATTTAAACAACTTGTAGAGCACCCTACTGTTTATATTTGGTGAAAATTTTAAGGCTATAGCTGTCAAAGTTCAGAAGTTACAGCCGTCGAAAAATGCGATTTAAGGTGTCAAGTTTGAGCTCGGTACCAGTGGTGTTCCATGTGTTCAGTCGCACACGGGCCCCAACCATTAGGGGCCCCCTAACGTAGTGAAGAGGAGTTGGAAATGTTGGACTGTGATTTAAAAAAAAATATTTTTGTTAGACTTTTGTTTCATTGCAACGTTGAACCTAGATTTAAGGCGGATCAACAAGTAAGGAGTGCTCTTGAGTGAAACGTTTTTCTTTGTTTCGATGTGGTTGAAGCGAAAATTTCAAGGAACTTTTTATTGTTGTGCTGAAGAGCTGCATTCCTGTTACCAGGCCCCAACTTTTGCGATGCCCATACCTAATGCTCGCATCCGTCCTGTTTTTGACAAGACATGTCACCTGTTAACCTGTCATCCTGCTATTACCCGGAATGTTTTGCTTTTATCCTGTTTTGTCCTGTTTTTGGACATCAAGTAGGCATTTACCAAATAACAGACAGCTTTGGGGAAAACTTCACTTGAATTCATAAAATTTTACAAAGATGATTTATGAATAATATGAGAGCCCTCATTCTGTTAGGCCTTAGACAAGAGAATCATACTGACATTGCTGAATAGTGTTAAACATGGTTGATGATTGGTGTCGGTACAGGACATTGTAGTTAGTTGCCCTTGAAGGCATATACTGCCCTTCACTTGCGCGGGTCCCCATTTAGGACATACACATACATAAGTTTTCGATAGCGATTACCAAATGCAAATTAGAACGCATTAGCTTCGAAGAATTGTTACAGATCGAATCGAAGCTAGGAATGTATCACAATACATAGTTGAGATTACAAAACGCATGCCAAGGAGGAAGGGCAGAAAATAAAATTGTCCTCTGATCACACTACAATGTTAGCTATTCAGTATGCAAAAAACTTGTTTTTCCTGAATCATGTGAAAGGTACGTAAATATTATACAGTCAAAATTTTGCGTTATTTGTATTTCTGGCTATCCTTTTTCACGTCCTGATATTTTAATAGCGTTGTCTTGCCAACGATGATATTTTGAGCATTTGTCCTGCGTTTTCCGCAAAAAATTTACGAGCGTTATTTTAAGCCGTTAATTCTTACGTTTTTCATTTGCACTTTGGGTCGCTTTCAAAAGTATGATATTTATTAGCTTAATACACCTAAAGCTGAAAGCTTTTAAATAGCTGTAGTAAAAACAGGATTCATCCATATTAACAAAAGAAATTGCTTTTAACTGTTGTGATACTAAAAGAAAATTCCAATGAACAAAAAAAAATCCACCCGGTTCATAACGCGATTTCAACCAAAATCCCAAAATAAATCTTTACGAAATCGTGGTAAAAATCTAGATAATTTCGCTGAGTGTATGCAACACACATCTTTGAAAATAAATGTCACTTTTACAGTAGCTCGTTATCAACCTAAGTGCAAATCATTGACGTAGATTTCCATAACGCCGCACACACACGGTCAATTCGAATCTATTTTTTGGATACTCGTTCCGTCAAAATCATACATTTTCTTGAATTATAATTGAGCGAAAATCTAAAAAAAAATGTATTCGGATTCTTCGTGTGTGTGCGACATATGTCAGATCGTGTAAAAGTTGTGTAATAAATTAGGACGATCGTGTGAACAGGATCCGAGATTTCATAATAAGCCTAAATTTCGTTGTCAAGTTTAAATCTCATTTTACCAGAACCTGATAGCCGTCTACACACAAACAAACCCTGGGTTTGAACTAAATAAACTCATTCCAACCGTTTACTCGATTGAATCGTGAGGTTTTAGTATATCCTGTCGCAGGTGTAAATTTCCTATAAACATAGCCCTGGATTTACTTGTAATTTCAACATTTTTCCAAATCGGGCAAAAAACTGGTTTCAACGATTTTGTTTAATTATAAATTATTAGTTTGTGGGGGGCCCCCATTTCGATCTCGAATACAAGATATTTTAGACACGTTACGCGACTGCTCGGTACGATCGATATTATAAGCGAGATAGTCGCAGTTTTATGTTTGCCAAATTTTCATTATCTATAGCTCGAGAATCGACTGTATTTCTGAAATTTGGCACATTTGTAGAGCTGCTTGGCGCACATTTCCTCCAAGTTTTAAGGTCCTACCTATCTGCGATCGGAAGTTACAGTTGCCCAAATCGCACTTTTGTGTTTTCTAGTCGAAAATTGTCCATAACTTGGAATTTTTTAGAGAAATCTTGTATTTCGGGAGGCTTGTAGAGCAGCGCGGTGCTCTACTATATTTGGTGAACATTTCAAGTCTCTAGCTTCCAATAAGGTTCAGAAATTACAGCCGTCTATTTTTGTTTTATGTGTATAATCTTATTTCAAGTACTGTTCCCTGTTATAGGTTTTTGTGTCAAAACATACGTAGATATAGTGGAAACTCGATATAATGAACTCCTTTTCATTAAAGGAAAGGTGGTAATTTCTATAAATGGCCAGGATTATTTTTTTCGGCATAGGAGAAATGCATTAAACTCAGGGGTTCTAAATAAGAGATTTAAAGAATAGTCAACACCATCTTGTTTCTATGCTTTTCTATCAAATGAAAATTTTTGTTAGTCGTTTAAGGTCTGCTAACGAGATAGAAAAATAGCCCATTTTTCGATCTCGTTATCTCTCATTTGAATTGAAATTGATATTCCGGAGATAGGTTTGGCACAGCGAGGCAAATATTGTTTGGGGTTGAAGGTTCGTCTGCAATATCGAGCGCAAATGTGAAAAATCCCGCACTGGCACTGGAGATGGATGCAGATTAACCAAGCGCGGGGCCCGTGGCAAATGTTGAGCGCGGGGCCTATGGAACTTCGAATTAATAAATGAATAAAGGGGTCCTAAAATTAATATTTTGGTTTATGAGTCATTTCTCAAGGATTTTTTTCTGTCTTTTTCAATTATGAAAAGTTAATATACCTTTTCACTCTATGAGCGAAGGGTATAAACATTTAAATTAATTAATTAATGGAAATTATAAATTTACCACGGTATTTTATCGGTTCATTACCCGTTTCATTTTGGCTCCAGGTGTAAAAACCTCTTAGGCCAAGAGAGTGAAAACAATTTATCCCCGATATAATAAGTGTGTTTGGCTGCCAATAATATTTTGATTTTAAAAATTGAAGTTAGGTTCGCATTTTAGCCCGTTTTCAAAGTAAATTAGATTTTAAAACATAAAAAAAAAACAGTTTTAGCCAGAAAAACGACAGAAGAAAATTAATTGCGGTTAAAAATGCGGCAACACTGAAATTCGGCGTGGTCTACCGCGGCGAAAATTATTTCATACGTTCTGACGCGTACCGCTACCACACCGCGTTGGTGTGGTGGAAGCGACCTATTAACTAATTCAATCTCTTTTGAATATGCGTATCCTTGAGACAAGATGCGAGTCTTTTGGCGGGATTGTATTTATATCAATACTTTTTCCAGCTGACGACTTTTTCTTTGGCGGAAACCTTTTACATTAGTTGTTTTTGTGAGATATGATTTATTTTTGCAGTTTTCGGTTTACAAAATATCAATAAATCCAATAAATGATATTGAATGCGTTGATTTTCATGAATGAAGACGATATTCACTGCCCTATTATTACGAATTTGTTTGAGAATAATAATAATAACAATGAAACCTTTGTCTCCCTGGTGACCTTAGTAACCTTGGCCACCTTGGTAACCTCAGTAAACTTGGTTCCCTTGGTAACCTTGGTTCCCTTGGTAACCTTGGTCGCCTTGGTAACCTTAGCAACCATAGTATACTTGATTACCTTGCTGACCTAGGAAGCCCCCAGTATCCTTGGAAGCGCTAGTATGCTCTGATAATCCTTAATCCTTACCCATACCCACCACCTTTGGCTTCTTGAGGTTAACCGTCGTTACATTACGTTACGTTACGCTCTTTAGTTACGTTACAAAAATGTATCCCAGACCCACAAAGAAGAGATTTATAAATGTCAGAAATCCTTTCATTCTTTATCACAGGTCCCAAAAAACTGCCAGTCCTGACCAAACGACTTTACCAAGCATTGCTCTTACAATGAGAAGTCGATCTCATGACCAGGAATCAGAAATAGCTGTCAGGATCATTCTCTGGTTCAACTTTAAAACCTCGACCCACTACCACAGCAGGATCAAACCAAGTGGTTTCAAAAATAAACCCACATGCACAATTTTGTTAAAATTTATTCATTTGAATTCGTAACAAACGCAGTTTTTAAATGCTCTAATTATGTAGCTCTGGCTTGAACACAATAGAATACACCGTTAGTCTTGTCGAAACCGGTTTGAAACCCCAGCGCCACATTTAAGCTTCCAGCAAACTAGCGTAGTGCTGTAGCGGTACGGATCAGAATGAATGAAACAGTTTGCGCCGTGGTACACAACGGTGAATTTGTTAATTCGTGTGGTGTGTGTTCTGCGTACCGCTACCGCACTGGTTTCATATAAGCTTTAGGATCATCGGGATGAACGAACGTACTACAGTCGAACTTCCCTAAATGGACACTTCTAATAACCGGACATTTCTTATAAACGGACACTTTTATTTTCCCCAACTTTTTTCACATATTTTGCTAGGAAAACACCTTCTGATAACCGGACACGGACAGTACTTTCATACCCATCCTGAACAAGCGAGTCTCTAATAAACGGACAGTTCCAAGAAAAAAAGCACAAATTCTTACATTGCAGAATTTTATTTAGGGCAAAGAGTCTTGCGATTACCAGAAAATGTATCTTACGCGTATTAGCAAGACCCGATGTACGGGAATTGTAAAATGATATATCAACGCTTGCAGTTCTTTTTTATCTCTCGGTTGGTGCTCGCAACTTTTATAGAAATTGCATAAATTCAATTTATGCTACGGCGTTTAATAGTGCAATTCTCTATTCTAATTAAATAAGTCTCAAACAATATTTTGCGAATAGATGAAAAATTGAAGATCACATAACAATTCAGATGAAAAATAAGTGTGCTCGGTCTCAGAAAAAAATCGTTTGAAAAACATGTGGAAACGACGAGAGGAAAAATTTTATAAAAATAAAAGTTATTTTGAAAAAGTGGAAGAGAGTGGGAATGAAATGACTAAAAATTATACCCTAATCCGTCGGGACTACAAATTTTTATCGCGGTTTTTGAATATTTGCAGATTGTAGTAAAAGTCTATTTTATAAAATGTTACACCTCCGTGAAATATTTTCATAAGCGGACACTTCCAATAAGCGGACAAAATCTCAGTCCCCAATGGTGTCCGGTTATGGGAAGTTTCACTGTATATGCATTGCACTATATGCTCAGCCAATATTATATTAATATGAATGTACTCTTATATGAGACGAACCAGCACAGGAACAGGGGTGAACCCTTGCCCCTTCCTCTTCTAGATGTTCTAAAATTGAAAACTTTGGAGCATATATACATACATGGATTGCTCTATCTAAACAATCCTGCCAAATGACAAAACTATACGATTCTTTTCTAGGCATTTTTCGGGCCTCTCCCCGACTTTCGCAAAATGCTTCTTATAAAACATATAAAAAGACTTAAGCGAGAAACTCGATGCAATTTCACATTTTTTCGCTTTATCCTTTTTTCTACCGCACGGATCGAAGCAAATGATAGCCTATGCATACCCTCAGGACAGACTCTATCCATAGAAAAAGAAAGAAAATCCCAAGATGCTCTCGACAAGGCTGTAGCCCTGTCAAAGAACAACGAAAACTACGAGAAGACAATTTTCGAAAAATGCGATTTTCAATCACTTATATCTCCGGTGTTTTTTTTATCGTAATGGAAATCTTCGCAATTTCCTAAGACGGCGCGAGCGACAACCTCGACGAAAAGTGAACACTCAGGATCAACCAGGGTCCGAGCTACAGAAGTCCGAATACCCGTACGTACTCGTTCCGTCGTGTAAACATATAGTCTTCGTCGCTTCTCACTTTCGATTGCCCAATTTCTTCGTTTTCTTTTCTTTTTTCTTTATATTTTGTTGGTTTATATGAAAAGTATAAACCAAAAATCAATTTACACAATTTGTTCGTAGCTTCAATATACTAACCATATTTTCTTATTTCACAGGAAGTCGCTCTCTACGGTGAATTTACAATGCGTGAAACTCTTACATATTTCGGCATGATAGCCGGTATGGATCAGAAACGTGTCGAAGAACGTGCCGATTTCCTGCTCAAGCTCCTTCAATTGCCGAGTGGTTCGAAATTTGTGAAAAATTTAAGCGGTGGTCAGCAACGTCGAATGAGTCTTGCTGCAGCCCTCGTCCACGAACCGGAATTGTTAATTTTAGATGAACCGACCGTAGGTGTTGATCCGGTTCTACGTCAAAGGTAATTTCCTAGACCAACATTGGATAGGATTGAAAATAGAAAAAGTAGAAGTAGAACATGTTGCAAAATGTAGTTCTACAAAATAGAACAAACTATGTTATCCAATGTTTCGAAAATTGTACCAATATGTTTGCTGCCGAAAAACCTTCATGAAAATTTCGTATGGATGAAATTTTCCACACGGAAGAAATAAATATTTGTGTGAACAGCCCGGAAGGATGTTGCAATATGCACGAGGCAAACGAATAAGAGCGAGTGGATTGATGAAAGCAATTGAAGGTGGAAATCGGGTTAATGAATTCACTGAATTTACTGAATTCGGTGTTGAGTGAAATTTGTTGCGGTATAGTTTTAGGGGGAAGATATATTGAAGGTCTTATTCGATTACATTTTAATTTACAAAACAATTTATTTTCCCTTTTTCCAGCATTTGGGATCATCTGGTGGATATTGTAAAAAACCGCAACCAAACTGTGATAATAACGACACATTACATCGACGAAACACGTCAAGCGAGTGTGGTAAGTAATTTTTAGCTTCAAACTCTTAATTTTGGATTGTATCAATACGCCAGAGTGTTAACTCAATTTTGATCCCGACAAATGATCCATACGAAGACCTTTTGTCACTTCAAGCGAAATTAATGAACCCACTTCGATGCCAGTCACACCACTCGATACATTCACTAATTTTACACCCTTGTTTGATTTTCATTAGTTCATCGACGAAAAAGGAAAACGTCACCCGAAATTGAAAACTGGCTGAAAATCCGTATAACCAAATATGAGAGAGAGAGAGAAAGAGAGACATTCATATAATATATCAAGTTTTGCAGTGAGTTAGTTTTCAAGAAAATTTCCAATTCACTGGTGTGAACTCGAGCGAAATATCTCCATTAAGGCTCTTTACACTTTTCCGACACATATCGACACATTTCAACTCGCAAGAGATTCTTCTCTAGTCTAGCAAGGTCCTTGCCGATTTCGTATTGTTGCGTCTCGTGTACATGGGGGACGCTAGTCTGTCTGTTTTCAGTTCTCTCCGCAGTAACATAAAATATAAAACACGTCCTCGTTCGTCGTCTCTAAATAACTCCACACCTCGTTCCGCACGTCTTGTATATGTTATGTACTTTTCACAGCTTTTGTACAAACTCTACACTTTTCCGCCCGAGACGATGATCCTTTAAAGAATAAAACACTCGCTCGTACAAAACACACAAAAAAGGCGAAAAGATAAATTGGCAACCACCGACCAGAAAAAAAAGACAAACATAGAAAATACTACACGTCAATCAGTCAGTGTCTTCCAATTGTGCACGAGCGAAGCGTATAGACAGTGAAAAAAAGGATACGTTTTTTCGGGTCCTGTGAAAGTCGTAAGTGGCCAGGCGTTTATTTCTATAATGTGGAAATATATCCATATACGAGTAGTGTCTAGTGTGTATGGATACAAAAAAAAGAAAGAGAATAAAACAAGATACCTACTCTGTGATCATAAGTTGTAATGTTGGGAATTTTATCGAAATGAAAAGGACGAGAAATTGTTAAAAATGAGCCCAATTTAGTACAGGGACGAATCAGATAATTTTTTGAAATGGATCTTTTTATTACGGCTCTTTCATTTTTATAAAGGAAAACGACCCGTTGAGGATAAATCAATGAGAGTTGCACATTTTTTGGTTTGTATTTTAGGGGTGTAAAAATTATATTGATGAAAGAATCTTGTCTTTTTCGGTTGAAATGGTTTTAGCCATTTCGGGACTGGTGTAGAATTTTAATGGAAATTTTCGGAAATTTAAACAATTTTTTTAATTTCAATGAATATTTGTTCTGAAGAAATGACTGATAATGTAAATTAATATGTATAGTGATATGAGAAAAAAAAAATCAAGTACGTAAAACGTCTGACTCTTAAGCGTCGTATTAAGTGGAACACGATCATAGATGTTTCTCTAAGCTAAGTAAAATTTTCGCAGCATAATTGCCCAAAACTTTTTTCCTGGGCTTCTGGCCTCAATTGTTTATTTAATTTGATCATATTTAACTATGAACTGGCGCTTAAGAAATTCATTGATTTACCCTTAAACTATAGTTTCGCGTAGGAAATTTTAAAAGCATTCCTGACAATGCAGCAGGGAGTAGTGCAGGATACCACTAACTAACTCATGAGAGGGATTATCAGTTGGTGCTGCACTGCTGACAAAATTTAACTGACAGCATCTGGATACAAGGGCATGTGCAGATAAATTTTTCGGGTGAGGTTTTCGGTAAAACTTAAAGAGGTTGATTTCGGGCTGGGTTTTAGCTCAAATGGATGCTCTATACTATATATCTGCTATCTGCTACCAAATCATTATGATTGTCAATTAAATAATAGATAAAGGGGAGCTTAAGAAAAGTGATGTCCCCTTTCCTTAAAGCAAAACATTGGGTTTATCGGTTTTTTTATTTTTCTTAATTTTTTTTTTCAACAAATATAAATACGTGCATACAGATGAGGTTAGGCAAGTACATAACGTATAGCGCCCTTGTCCAGCCATACAATCAACAATTAAGGCTGAGGCGCCGCGTAATAATTTACAATGAGTTTACCCTTAGGTTAGGTTAGGTTCAGGGGCCGCTAGGTCTACACCCAGCGCACTTAGACCAGAATTTGGTCCATTGTGATACCATCGAGAGAATCGTGCCCCTACTAACCGCTTATGACACGAAACCAGCCCGTACTAACAATATATCTATTGAGCAGTATCGGGCTCACATCACGAAGGTCATCGGTATCATAAAAATACCTTGCGCCCAGAAAACGCCTCCGTTTCTCGGACAGGGCGGGACAGTGACAAAGTAGGTGGTGCACACTCTCTTCCTCTTCTTCGTCATCACAACTTCTGCAAAAGTCGTTGTGGGGAATTCGGAGTCTTCTTGCGTGCTCTCCAATAGGGCAATGCCCCGTTACTACACATACCACGTTGCGAATATACTTTCTATCCAGCGACAGTAGCATCTTAGAACGGACGTTGTCCCGTTTTGGCCAGATCATTCTTGTCGTTGCGCAAGTCCAGCCATTAATCCACCTTGCGTTGGTCCTGTGCTCTGCAGCATCATCTATTATCACTCCACAGTTGATAATAGGTACTTTCAAGTTGGCGCGGCTATCTTCAACGTTACCATCTGCGTAGCGATTGCCTACAAAGCCACTATGGCCCGGTATCCAGAATAGAGTAATGTTGAAGAAGCGACCCATCTCTCTAAGTAATGCGCGGCAATTCTCAATAGTTCTTGATGTGGTTAGCACTGAATCAAGTGATCGAATTGCAGCCTGACTATCGGTAAATACGCCGACGTCTTTACCAATGACGTGGCAGCCCAACCAGGTTAGGGCTTCGAATATCGCTGTTACCTCCGCTTGGAGGATGCTACATAAATTGGGAAGGCGGTAAGACAAATTGATATCCTACACTCTATGAAATTTTTACTCTTATAATATAAGGAAACTTTGTTTCCTTCTATTATAATAGTAAAATTACTCTGCAATCTAAATTTGCAAGTCAAGTGTAATTTTACATAAAAAAATGTTTAAAAAGTACTCCAATATATTAGCAAATTTACACCGCGCTATGTGTAAAAACACTCCGTAGTAATAGGAATATAATGCGGTTTCACTCTTTTTTCGTTGTAAAGATTTAAGTGGCGAACCTTTATAAATAATATAGTTATCAATAAATCTATTTAAGGCTATATAAAATATAAACAAGTATCGGTCGAGTTTGGCTGATCAGTTTTTCGTCTACATGGGAGGTTGCAATATGGTATTTTTTGTGCGATCTGTACACTTGTTCTTCTTCTCAGTACCGTAACTCAGCCGTTTATAGGTAATTTCCAGTCAACTTTACATTGCATATCATTTCGGAGTGTAATGTTGCAAGCACTAAATATTTCTTATCCACACAAAATTTCCGTAAATTTTGGACCACGCCGAGATTCGATCTCGAGACCTCTAGATTACTAGCATCGTAGAGTGCGGCTCAACCAAGTGAGCCACAGAGCGTGTACACATGAGTTCTAAATGCAGAGAAATTTTGGAAAAATGTGGTACACTGTGCTAAGTATGACAACTGGAGAGCACGCTACAAAAAATGAGTAAAACTTCAACTGCACGTTGTAAAAATACACCACAAATCCGAATTATACACATAAACGTTGTAAAAATGCACCAGAAAATCTTAATTATACAAAAGTGTAGCGTAAAAATACATTTCACACCGATTTCGGTGTAATTTTCTTATTTTACACAGAAATTGTTGAAAAATGCACTCTGTATGTGATTATAAGCGGGAAAAAGTGTAAAATTACCGCATTTTCAGCGGAAATTTAAATTCACTTTTTAGAGTGTATTCATCCGAGTGAATTCCCATACCAACTCCCGCATCCGTCTTGGAGGCATCAGTATAGATTGTAATGGATCCACTTACCAGCTGCCTGTTAGTATCCCAAGATTCCCTTGACGGGATCAAGCTGCAATGGTTCCTACCAAAAAAGTGATTGGGAACAATGTAATCCGTCGATGTGGGCAGGTTCAAGTTCCGAAGTATCGACGAGTGCCCATAATCCGGCGCTCGCCATAGGCCAGTTTCACGTAGGCTAAGCTGACCAGACGTACAGCATTTCGCTGTACAGTACAGCATTTTGACATGTCGTACAGCATTGGGAAATGTACAGCAAAATGTACAGCATTCCCAATGTCATACATTGAATCCTAATTCATTATATAATAAGCTCTTTGGTGGGGCCTGTGTTGCGAAGGTACGGTATTTAGTGAGATAATCGCACTTTTATGTTTGACAATCCATCATTTTTGATAACTCGGGAACAGTTCTCGATATCTCTGAAATTTGGCACCCTTTTCTCTAAATAACATGGTCCTACCTATTCAAGTTCGGAAGTTGCGGCTGCCCAGATGGCAACTTTGAGTTTACTAATTGAAAATTTTCCATAATTTCGAAATTCGCAAGTGAAAAACTTTGAAATTTACATAGCTTGTAGAGCACCGTACCGTTTATATTTGGTGAAAATTTCAAGACTCTAGCTGTCAAGCTTCAAAAGTAACAGCCGCGATTTAAGGTGTAAAGCTTAACCCTTGTACGATTGATATTAAGCGAGATAATCGCATTTTTATGTTTGCCACTCATTCATTTTAACTTAATTCGTTTGTGCTTCACGTACTGAGGGTTTTTCATCAAGGAGAACTTCGGAAGGGAAGGGGATCAGTAGTCAGAATTATTTTTTTTTCAGCACATGGGAAATGCGATAAGTTTAGGGATTCTAAATAAGGAACCCCCATCTTGTTGCTATGTTTTTCTACCTAATGCGTCCTTTAGTCGTTTGAGGTCTGCTGACAAGATCGAAAAATGGGCTGTCGCTTCAAGGTTTTGAAATCGTTTACGTGAGATTCTGGAGGAATAGGTTTGGCACAGCGAATCAAATATTGTATGCCGAACAACGTGGTCCTAGAGATCAGATATAGAGTTTTTAGTTGGACTAGAAACTCCTGAATGATAGGCGGGAGCTTAATCCCGTCAGACGACACGCATCTTAGGAAGAACTGACAAGTTTATAGAATCGCCAAAAGATTAGTACGCAGAATATGCTTTACACCTTGAAAGTTTGATCCTGGAAAGTCGTGGAGTGAACTTAAAATTGAGGGTTCGTCTGCCATTTCGACCGCAAATGTTAAGTAGCGTTCTCGTACTAGAGATGGATGTAAAAGTAGGCCTCAGTGAGTGATTTATCAGCAGCATACAATAATGTTCGGGAGCGCGTGGAAGGAGGACATTGAGGCCAACATAACATTGAGACCAGCATACCTGCATACCGGGTAGCATGATGCAGTATTGTCCAAGCATGTGTCGTAGAGCTGCTCAGTTAGAATCCTATTGTTTCACTACCCCAGAATACTAATTTTCGCTATAATAATTTTTTTTTCAGTAAATTCCACCTGATCTGTTCTTGTTGCAGTCGCACTATCTAAAACAACGCTTCCAGAAACCCAAATCTCATGTACGCCAGTATATGCTAAGAATTGTCCAAATTCTAGCCAAGGCTTACTTCTTGTAAAAAGGGCTAATTCTAGAATCCCCCTGTAGATGGCATTTCGGTAGATATTTTTACGTAATCTACTCAATTAATAGCAAAGAACTAAATTTATATAATTTATCTTTATATACACCCCTAAGAAGAACATTGAGAGCATTAGGGCTCCCTGTTTACAACAGAACCTTGCGTTCCCAAGGTTCACCACATATTTCCCAGAATATGAAAGGAAGAAGAATATGAGGTCATTTTATGGCATGCATCAGAGGGGGTAGTATAGCTGAGAATTTGCCTGAAAACAGAATTCCGCAAGTATGTGTACAGCATTGGGTCTTCGGGAGTCTGGTCACCTTAACGTAGGCGTAAGGCCGTGTATGCAGCCATCCGTTGTCTAAAAACGTCCAATGAGAGCAGTCCGAGCACCATATCTAATCCGAATGAATGTGTCGTTCGAAAAGCTCCTGGTATGAGAAGAGACCCTTACATCGAAATATGAAATTTCATTCTGATATCGGTTGATCAGTGAATTCACCACACAGATCGAAGCGACTGCCAATTTATTTTGCTGACCAGTCAAATATCCGTTCTTTTGTTGGTAGACCGACCGGTGGCTGATTTATTTAAATTTAATTTCGTTTGGCACCCTATGTGACAAGCTAACTGGCAGATTCGGGCAGATTGTAAAGAAAGGGCGGATCGGAGCTGATGTCAATATAACCGTGCAGGTAAGGCAAGTAGATAGGGTCCCTTAACAAGCGAGCTGCACTTGCGCTTACTGTAGCTCTTTCTCATGAGTTACGGCTGTGGCTTGTGCCACGCTTTGTTCCTGTCCTTTTACAAATCAAACTCTCTAAAAACGCATGTTCCCACCGGGTGACACCTTTCATCAGAACTTCCCATTTAGTTACCCGCGTGTCTTTTTTGAAAAGCAGCTGGTTCCAAAAATATTTTATGGTTCCGAGGTCCGAGACACAGATGCCCCTTAGAAAAATACGGTGTTAGGGGCGACCATCTGACTTGGAGGAAAAGTCCTCACCGATGGAATCCTCCTACCCAAGGAGTTTGTTCTACGCACTACTCATTTGATAAGAGTACTGTGGAACAAAGTTGTGTTAGGTCACTTTGTATGGGAGGCATCTATAGTTTTAATCCGATTGAGCGCAGCAAGTCTTCCGCAAATGGCCAGAATTAATACCGGTTTACCATCCAAGCTGGAAATAATTAAGGCCCTTAAATCATTGGAAGCTGGTAAAGCGCCGGGGGGCAGACGGTATCCCCATGGAGCTTTTGAAAGCGGATGTCAACGCTACAGCAGATATTCTTCTACCCCTGATCCAAGAGTGTTGGACAACCGAGACTCACCCTCAAGAATGGAAGAAGGGCGTCATTGTTAAAATCCCTAAGAAAGGAAATCTCAAGGATTGCAATAATTGGCTTGGAATCTGTCTCCTCCCTGCAGTCTCTAAACTGATGGCCAAAATAATCTTGGAACGGATCAAGACAACAATCGACCGCACTCTGAACAATGAACAAGCCGGTTTTCGTGAGGGTTTTTCATGTAGCGATCATATCAACACCCTCCGAATTATAATTGAACAATCCGCTGAATGGAGATCCCCGTTACATCTTATATTCATTGACTTCGAGAAGGCGTTTGACAGCGTTGACCGGGCTTATATCTGGACAGCCTTACGTAGGAGAGGCATACCAGAGAAAATTATTTTCATCATCAAGGAGTCCTATAATGGAGCCCAATGTCATGTCTTGCACAAGGGTGAATTGTCCAGTCCTTTTGAGGTGAATAATGGAGTCAGACAAGGCTGTATCTTATCACCAATGCTGTTCCTTATTACCATCAACGATGTAATCTGCGATTCTCTACGCGACCATAAAAGTAAGGGTATCAGGTGGAAGTTATTCGATTACCTTCAGCACCTGGACTACGCCGACGACATTTGCCTTCTCTCAAACACACCAGATCATCTGGCTCAAATGACGCATGCTTTGCATCGTGAAAGTCGAAGTGGTGCCTTAAAAATTGATGCGGCTAAGAATAAATACATGAGCTTGTCATCAAGAGGGCAAAACACCATTTCTATCTCAGGTCAACCGATAGAAAAAGTCGAGGACTTTACTTACCTTGGAAGCGTAGTGACTGCGGATGGTGGGGCTGATGCCGATGTTGAGTCGCGTATAAATAAAGCCCGAGCAGTATTTTTCAGTTTGACTCCTCTCTGGCAAAACCACAACATCTCCAGAAATACCAAACTCCGGATCTTCGAAAGCAATGTAAAATTTGTGCTTTTATATGGGTGTTCCACGTGGAAGGTGACCGGTAACATTACCACCAAACTGCAAACTTTCGTGAATCAGTGCCTACGGCGCATCCTACGAATTGGCTGGCCTGAGGTAATATCTAACGACGACCTCCTCAAAATTACTTGCCAAAATAGGATAGGCATCGACATCAAACGGCGAAAGTGGCTCACACACTCTGCAAAACCTAGAGCCTGTTTTGCAATGTTTTTTGGCTCTTTTCGATGTGTGTGACCTATCGACTGGCACTTTCGCCGTTTGATGTCGATGCCTATCCTATTTTGGCGAGTAATTTTGAGGAGGTCGTCGTTAGATATTACCTCAGGCCAGCGAATTGTAGGATGCGCCGTAGGCGTTCCTCAGGGAACCAACGCTAGCCGTCGTGTGGGACGACCCAACAATACATGGAGAAGATCTGTTGAGACAGAGGGAAAATCTATAGGCAAATCGTGGGACCAGCTAAAGGATGGCTGCCAATAGGCAGAGGTGGAAAAGAGGCGTAGTCAATGCCCTATGCCCCACTAGGGATTAAAAGGAACCAGAGAGAGATATGTCAAATTATTTGATCTCTTTAAAATTTGTAAAGTATGGAAATTTAATTTTATGGCTAGATTGCCAATCACAAAAAAAACATCGCCTTATTGAAGAAAAAATCATTGATGGTTACAAAACTTCCAAAAAGATCGACGCTGTACCATTAAAACATCAAACATGGAATCAAAAACATCGGATGTTTCCGAAGCATCGATTTTTATCGATGCTCATCCCGAATGTTAAAGTCATGCTCCTAGGTCGAAAGCCGGAGAATGCATTTTTGCAGTTTTAATTTAAAAGGAAAAAAACGGGTAATAAAGGGCCATTTTAGTTTAGAATATGTATGCCAAATTTCAGAAAAGTGTGATCACCCATCCTCAAGTTAGGGAGCAAATTATGTTTAAGGCAACCAATTTATCATAGTTCCTTTTTCATAACACCTAGTGGAAATTAGGCTTATAGCAAACGGTAAAATTTTGGATTTTAGCGCTTGATTTTCTTCATCACAATTTCTTATAATTTGTATTCTATCACGAAATATTTATTATTTGTGGAATTTGACGCGTCCACTAAAGTTCCTGAGTTTTCGCTTGAAGAGAACAGCAGCATCCAACGAATTTTTCAAAAATTGCAAATTGTATGATGTCGGTATCTGTATGGACATAACTACTATTGATTATGCCACTTGTCTTTGGTTTTTCTTTCAATTTTGTTTTTCAAGCGATACTTACAATTTACCTACACACATTATCACTCTGTTTTAAATAATTTTCCACTACAGCAATTGGTTTGAGTTTTTATTTCCAAAGATTAGAGGCAGAAAATTATCCTTACCGATTCTACTTTCATGTTGCTTGACAGGACCTATCTTTTTGATAATGACACATTTATACATTTCTGCAATATATTTATTGCATTAAACATTTTTTTATGGAAAAAACCGAGAATGCTTTTCATTCGAGGTAACGGGTTCTAGTGGTGGAAATTTTTTTGAGGAGAGAGTATGGTCAAATTTAAGCAAAGGCACCACAATTCGGAAATCAAACATAGCAAGCTCTTCTAAAATCATGAATGACTTGATTTGAATCGTTTTATACTTTCAACTTGTGAATTAATTTTAGACCTTTTCAAAGTAAAATTCCAGTGTGCTACTTTTTTTTCAATTTTCTCTCTAAAATCTAGAATCTGCCGCTTGATGAGGTTTAACAAATATTATTGCGAGTGTCTTGATTTAAAGGCTTACAAGAGACGCCATTCTTTGTACTATCAAGCTGTATACACACTGACTACAATTGGCGATTCGTAAAAAAAAACTGGCCCCGCAGGCTGCCATTTGGTAGCTACTTAGCATCTAATTCGACCAGCGGTTGTCAAAGTCTCGTCTGCCATATTGAATATCAAAACTACGGCCAACCAAATGGCAGTCAGTGTAAATGCGATGACAACTGATAATTGGCATCGCGAGCTACGAATTGACAGGCAATACATCTTAACTAACTGTACTGTTAAAAAAATTGGACAGTGCATTGTGGCAGCATATTTTTCATAACTAT
The DNA here is from genome assembly GCA_949715475.1 of Microchrysa polita. Lineage (NCBI taxonomy): Eukaryota > Metazoa > Arthropoda > Insecta > Diptera > Stratiomyidae > Microchrysa > Microchrysa polita. The sequence goes on from OX454420.1 coordinate 20,472,807, forward strand.
ATGACTCTAATTTCAGGGATCCCATATGCAGGATTTTACTGTAGTTCGACATACATATTCTCCAATCGGTTGAAAAAACTGGGCCCGGTATGTAAACTTCATTAAAAACGAGACCGAGCTCTAATCGTGCGAATAGCACGATGAGTGTATACCCTATACCCATGTACAGACCTAGAATGCGCGTAAAACCGAAAATATTCAATTTAATTTTTTTTTAAGGGGGAGGGGTAGATGGGCTGAATCTCGCACATCTTTAATATCTTATAACGGCATCCAGCAGCTATCATTTGCGATAAATTTCAAGTTTTTCGGGACATTCTATCAAAAGATATGGTGGAATATTGCTTTGTAGGGGATGTAGGGGTAGGGGAAGGCAGACCTTCTCCACTTTCCACTAACTTCAAGCATAAGTCTCAATTAGGCATTGATGAAAATTTCAGGTCCCTAGCGACATTCTGTCGTAAAATATGGCCGAATTACACTATCACGGAGGGGTCATTTGTATGGGAGGTAGGTGAACCCTTGGTCCGATTTGGCCCATTTTCAATACCATCCAAGCTTTTATCAAAGAAATCATCTGACCGGAATTTCAAAACGCTAGCTCCATTATTTCGGGAGTTATCGTGCGAACTGACAGACACACGGACGGACAGACAGACAGACAGACAGACAGACGGACATGGCTTATTCGAATCAGGGACCGACCCTGATCATTTATATATATACTTTGCTATACCTCAGGTGGCTCCTTTGAGGTGTTACATAAATCGTCGTAACAAAAACAATATACCCTATACCATCTTATGGGTATAGGGTATAAAAACTAAGGCGTACTCATACTGAGAAGTATAACTGCGATAGCAAAATCATTAGCATATACTGTGTCTTTTCAACCATTCCTTTCGAGATCAACAAGCAACTGATTGATAAATTACGATCAAGAGTAGACGATATAAAATGCCTCCTTATGGAGTAGGTACCACTTCAAACACATCTATACAGGGTGTCCCGTTCACGGTGGAGAATCTTTTAATGGTAGATAGTGTGGCTCATTTGGGGAAAATTAATGTTCTACGAGACACCTCTATTTTGAACCGTTACAATGTAAAAGCACTTTTTGTAAATTGTGTCAAAATACCTGACTTGCCGAACTAAATCAAAATTTGCCAAACCACCAAACATGTCATCCGAGATATGACTTCACTTTCCGAAACTACATAAAATTTCCTATAAAACGACACCTCGTCCGTTACGAAGTTGCTCGTATCTTCCGAGATACACCAGTTCAAACTTTGAAGAAATTTTAAAATCGGTTTTTCATGCAAAATTCAAATGATAAAGTCGTAACGGTACTTTGAACTGACAAATCTGCAAAGTTGAAAAAAGTTGCCTCATTATGTTAGCTCTCGAACGACATATAAAAATTAAGGGCTCACGATTTAAAAATTTGCGAATTTAACGTTTCAAAGGTAAAAAAATGTGGTTTTCGTGTAATTCAAATCATCTGATATGATGAAGATAAATTTGTACGATCAACACAGTTCATTTTGTTGGGCGAAAAAACTTTACATTGAAACCACATTTTTTTACCTTTGAAACGTTAAATTCGCAAATTTTTAAATCGTGAGCCCTTAATTTTTATATGTCGTTCGAGAGCTAACATAATGAGGCAACTTTTTTCAACTTTGCAGATTTGTCAGTTCAAAGTACCGTTACGACTTTATCATTTGAATTTTGCATGAAAAACCGATTTTAAAATTTCTTCAAAGTTTGAACTGGTGTATCTCGGAAGATACGAGCAACTTCGTAACGGACGAGGTGTCGTTTTATAGGAAATTTTATGTAGTTTCGGAAAGTGAAGTCATATCTCGGATGACATGTTTGGTGGTTTGGCAAATTTTGATTTAGTTCGGCAAGTCAGGTATTTTGACACAATTTACAAAAAGTGCTTTTACATTGTAACTGTTCAAAATAGAGGTGTCTCGTAGAACATTAATTTTCCCCAAATAAGCCACACTATCTACCATTAAAAGATTCTCCACCATGAACGGGACACCCTGTATATAGGTAGAGACGGTGAACCCAGTGTGGTATTGACGCGTCCATGCATCACTCGGATATTGACGAGTGTGCAGATGCAGATTCACCCGTCAACGTGAAAATATCGAAGTGCATCGGCAATCGCCGTAGGTTTATATATATGTGAGTTGTGGATTACCCGAAGCAGACCACTACTATTTGGGTCCATTTTCGTCCCCTTACAGTCATCCGTGATTTCCAGAAGTCGACTGATAATTATCGACTTCTTCCTTCATCACTGAGTCCCGTGTGATGAGTAGCATATCTTTGAAGCTAAGTTCCCTGATGGATTCCACACCTATTGTGGATTTACCTAGTATCCTTAGCCTTCTACTACCTGATGCTGGGCATTCACATACAAAGTGTGCTTCCGTCTCAGCCTCTTCCAGACATAGTCTGCATACATCATCTTCCACGATTTTTATCTTAGAGAGATGAGCTTTAAAATTACCATGTCCTGTTACTAAGGCAGTTATCCAACTTAAGCTGCTCCGTGTGTAACTGAGTACTTGTTTGGCGGTCCTCCCTAGTGGACTGGTAATTGCGTTACGAGCCTGGTCTATACAAGTGGATAGACTTCGCCATCTTTGCCGATGGATGGAATCGATCCAGCCATGTATTCTGGCTTCAATCATGTCGTTTCCCAAAAGCAATTTTGGGTTCCGGTCCTTGAAACTTTTCTGCTGACCCCTCTTTTGCTAAGGTATCGGCAATTCCATTCCCCAATGTACCTACGTGTCATTTCACCCACATTAGCGTAACTTCGTTGATTGAAGCACACTCATTGAGCTTCTGGACACACTCCAGTACCAATTTTGAATTGATGTTGGATTGCTGCATGCGCTTGATCACCGATTGTCACCGGTTGTCAAGTGCTATCAGAATTTTCTTCCCTAGTATCCCGCCTTCCAGAATATGATCCAGCGCGTGTAGCAGTCCAAGCATCTCCGCCTGATATACCGATACATACTCTCCTAGACGAAGTCAGCATGCACGACTTAGCTCCTCGGAGTATATTCCAGCCCCCGCTCTTCCGTCCATGAGAGACCCATCTGTAAAAATAGCAACATCACGTGGATACTCCTCGTGTACCCTACCATCCTCTATGAGAGTGATGTGATGTCTTTCGACTACCCTACATCTTATGATACCATCCAAAGGCATATGAGTCTCCCTGACATTATCACGAACAATATCAAGGATCCTCTTATGACCTCCGTTGCTACCAAAGTGATGCCAAGTGCCATCTCTTACCATTCTTATTGCTGTGAGCGCCGCACTTTGTTTTATAAACAGATCCAGTGGCGGTAATCCCAGTATAACCTCCATAGCATGTGTTGGCGTAGTTCTCATTGCACCACATATGCTTATACATGCTATGCGTTGAATCCCATCCAGCCGTTGCCTAGTAGTTTTCTGGCTACCCTTGGGCCACCAGACCACTGCTGCATAGGATAGAACGGGCCTAACCATCATTGTATAGATCCAATGTGCCGCTTTTGGTGATATACCCCATCTACGTGCACACACTCTCTTACACTGATGCAAAATCCTCGCTGCTTTTTGTGTCTTTGCGTTAACATGAGAGTTCCAAGTAAGTTTGGGATCTAAGGTTACCCCTAGGTACTTCACCTCCTTGGACTCTTTTATCTCCGAACCAAAAAGCAGCATGGGAGTGGTTTCTACATCTTGCCTTTTCAGAGTAAAGACTATAGTGCTTGACTTGCTTGCGTTTATAGTTAGCTGTTGTTCATTACACCATTCTTCAGTTGCTTTGAGAGCTTGCCTCATGCAACCTTGAATAGTGCCCATGAATTTGCCACTGACTATAATTGCTAAGTCATCAGCGTATCCTACTGTATGTACGCCCATCGAGTCCAGTTTCCAGAGAAGAGAGTCTACTGTGATGTTCCACAGTATAGGCGAAAGTACCCCTCCTTGTGGGCAGCCCCTGACTACCCTTCCTCTTATTCTGGCACATCCATTACTAAGATTTACTGCCCTCCCACTAAGCATCGAATCGATCCATGTTATTATCAAGGGCTCGATCTCCCGCTCAGCTAGGGCATTTCTTAGTTTGCTGTATGAGATCTTTTCAAAAACCCCCTCTATATCCATAAAGGTTGACATAGCGATACCGCTGTTGTTAATCTCTCTTTCTGCTACACGCACTACTTCATGCAGAGCGGACTCAGTAGATCTACCTGCTCTGTAAGCATGTTGACATCTACTCAAAGGTCTATACATGAGCGAGGTATTCTCTAGATGGTCCACCAATACTCGCTCCATTGTCTTCAATAGAAAAGAGGTTAGGCTAACCGGCCTGAATGACTTCGCTTCCGTATAATCCTTTTTTTCCGGTTTTGGTAGAAAGACAACTTTAGTCTGTCTCCAAGACATTGGGATATATCCTGTCGATAAACAGGCAACGAATATGTTCCGGATCTTCTCCAGCAGAGCTGCTATGCCCCATTGTAGCAGTGCCGGAAATATTCCGTCCATTCCAGCCGTCTTATATGGCTCAAAAGTATTTATAGCACTCCTGACATCATTTGAAGTTATTATCCTCTCAGCTTCTTGTCGTCCGGTCGCCCCTACCAATTTACAGGTTTGAGTCCACGGATTTTTTGACTTGAAGCTTTCTGGAAAATGGACTTCCATAAGCGACTGCAATGTCACCTCGATTGTTTCCGTCATAGTCCCATCCACCTTTCAGATTAGTCGCATTTTGGAAACGCTGTCTTTCGGAATCATCTTCTGTAATCTGCATACATCGGATGTATTCCTCATATTCGAGCAAAATTCACTCCACGAGTTCGTTTTACGTGTACGTAGAGTCTTCTTCAGCTCTCTCTTTTTATCCTTATCTAGATCCCAAGAGCGAGGGGTCCTCTCTCTCATGTACCTATTAAACGCTTTCCTTGTCTCTTTCTTCATAGATTCCAATTCAGTGCACCACCAGGGTGTTGGATCCTTTTCATCTATGATTGTAGCGGGACAAGCCAGTTTGAAAGAGTGAGTTATCGCAGAATTCATTTGTTCCACCGATCGCTCTATCTCAGTCGTGTTATTAGGTATTTCCCCTGAAATTTCCTTGATTTGTTCCAATAAACACATTTCATACTTAGTACGGTCCGTATTCCTTGGCACTTTAATACGTTTGTTTTCGCTACTCGGTTTCGTTCCATACAGAATTCCAAACTGAATAGCCCTGTGATCAGACATGGTTAGTCTGTCCACCACTCTCCCCGCAGGGGGGTTTGTGTCCGTGTGACACTCAGCTCGGAAGGCTGTTTGTAGTCGGACAGAGATCTTTGGTGAGTTACGACACCACGGACCTAGTAGCGCAAGGGGGCCCCTGGTACAGTTGATACGCCATGGCGAGGATCTGTACAAAGACCATTCGGGCGTTAACGGTCCCGTGCTCCTGAGTTATGCACGGGTGGCTCTTGGCGTGCCTACCTCCCCCCATAGTTTGCGGGAGGGAAGCACTAAAGGCCTAGCACGATTTTGATGTCCTCTGGTGGGGGGGGGGGGGGGTGCATCATACGGAAGTCGTGTGAGCTTCGGAGGTGACGGCTCCGCATAACCCGAGTCCTGAAGGGGCTAGCTAGGGAGAACGGCCTTGGTGGAAAATGCCTACGCGCCTATATCTAGCTAGTTTGTGGATTGATGACCACACTGCCTGAGTCGCATTGCTGACTAGTAAACTGAAGGGGCCGCCTGGATGTGAAAAGCAGCGCTACATTGTCTGCACAGACGCGTAGTCACAGGTCCAACGAGCCTGGGGTGTGCATGCCCGAATTCGACGTAAGGCTTAACCAATAGGGGGCCGAAGGAGGATCACACCTGCTATGGAGAAGTCCATAGCGAATAGTGTACTATGGGGATGGGTGTGCCCAGGGGACCATGGTCCTTGCCCATCAAGGTGTTGGACTCGTAGTGGCTGGAGGTTGTTACCCAAGTCATCCAGCTAGTGATGCAATCCCGGGGTTGGATTCCGGATGGTGTGTGCATGCGCCTGATGGAGAAATCTCCGTCTGACAACAACACCTTGTCAGTAAAAAGCCGAAGGTCCAAACTTTTCAGCGGGACCGGGAGATAAAGGCCGAAAGGCTAGGTGCTCCCCTGACGGTATACCTGTAGATGGTTAGCTTGTCCACCACTCTCCAGTTCTGAATTCTGTGCAGCATATTGACAGAGCTCAGGGTAATGTTTATCACATCAGCCCTTCGTGCATCAACGAAGGTGGGAGCCACCCCTGTATTAGCTACGAACAAGTTGTATCTTTCAACAAATTCCAGCAGCTGCTGTCCTCTGATGTTGTCATCTGTGCTGCCCCACACAGTATTGTGAGCGTTGGCATCACAGCCTAATATCAGACCTATACCTCTTTCTTTACAGTACTTTACCAGATTCTCTACTTCCATTGAAGGAGGTGGTTCTGGTGAGTCGTAAGGAAGGTAATCGCCGACGCGATTATAAATGATCCTGCCCCACTTCCAATCATTACTGCCGTAAGATCAGGCGAGCTTAGATGCGTCATTTGTACCGCATGTACACCATGCCGCACCAGGATACAAGTTCTTACCTTTCCACCCATCTGTACATAGTATAGTTTGGCGGACTGTTGCGACAGACCCCTAATTTTGTTTTCCTTGGTAATCCAGGGTTCCTGTATCAATGCAATGTCGAGTTTTTCTTCCCCAAAGCACCTCATCATCATCGCTGATGCTGATATACAGTGATGAATATTCAACTGACACACATTCAGTGTTTGTTTGTGCGGTTTAGGTTTAATGTTATTCAAAGCATCTTCAATATCTTGGAACGTAGCCATCGACTAACCCTTCTGGTGACCTAAAAATGGTCCTAACGAAGAAACTGGAGTCGTTAAGTAAGTGAATCGGATGAAGCAGCAGCCACAGGGGTTTGGTTTCAGAATTAGAAAGTCTGTTTGGACCAAAAATTCAATGCTGACAAATAACCGATGGTCCAACATGTTTGAAGAAAGGACATAAGCTGAAACCCGTAAATGTCCGCAGGTGTAGAAATACCATGGTTGTTAGCATTTCAGATTATTTACTGGACTCTAAAAGACCTCAGATTGTTTCGTCCTTAGGCGTCTCCGAATAATTGAGATCTATTTGCTAATATGGGATATGTTAGTGTAGAAGCATTTATCTTATCAATACTGTGATAGAAAAAAACGGCTAAATCCTCTAGATTTATTGGGTGTACTACAATCATACGTCATGTCACCTTATTAGAATTCCTGCGCCACAAAAGCCGTATCAACACAACTTTCTACCAATATCATAAGTACAATACATTTTGCAAGGACATTGTTATTCCATCATTATCTTACTCGTTGTGTGTTATCACGACTTAACTACAACGTTAATTCACCTCCCAGGACATGGTCAGCCTTTCCCCATTTTTTTTTGTGTTCTCTATACCGATGGCACTTTTCCAACAACGACCATGTCATTGTCTTGTCCTTTGTCCTGATGTTTTCCATCCCCGGACACAACATTTTCTATATACACCAGGAAAAATTTATTTCTCTCAATCTAATCCTTTGTATGGTAAAAACACTATTGTGTAGACACCAACTTGCATAGTCACGAAGACGACGGCCACTTTTGTCGTTAGCGTACGTTAAATTGTATGTGCTTTTTATACGAGGTGTAGTACAAGGGTAGTTTATACTATATGCAACCATACTAGGGTTGTATTTAGTATGTCTCCACGTTCTAGTAATTTCTCTTATCGTGTGTCGCATGTGGGCAAGTTGTTTCACATTATCATGATTAATTACTTTTGGCCGAAAATTCGCCAAGGAACCCACGAACGAGGACCACCCACGCTCCGTCGTAGTTCGGTCGCTATCTTCGCACATATTAAGCGGTTCATTTTGAGTATCCCTTATCCTTATAAAACATAGCGGTACTGGTTCTTGTTTCAAGGATACCACTGGAATCACAACTATTTGTACGGATATATTGCCTCTCAGTTTTCCCTATCTTTTTGTGCTGAAATGGCTAAACTAAAGCTGAGGCCGAGAATATGTAGAAGCTCGGTGCATGCACAATGTATGGTCACGTCCTAATACAGTGGGTTCGTTCTCGATTTCCTTATGTTGTGTGTCGTTTATTTTAAAACTTTCAACGAGATAGGTGTCCTGGACATTTTTCCCGGGCAGTCAAATTTATTGTGCACGAGATGCTTTCATAATGAGATCATAAACATATAGACATGGAAATAGTACGAGAAATTTTCAGACGGTATACACATGAGAAAGAATTATGCTGAACATTTTCCAGGGACTTTCAGGAAAGGTGGATTTATCGGAAGGTGGTTGCAATTTAACGAGGTACTGAGTTGAGCTGAAGTTAAAGTTGTACTAGAAAGTTGGAACAAACTTTTGTGCTGAAGAGGTTTTTGGCACAGTGGTGTTAATAGGAGTATTGTGAAAAATGTTCGTAGACTCAAATAGTTGTTTTATCAAATAAAAATGGAACGAAATAGCAATGTAAGGTAGAAAAAACAGTTGATCATTTTTTCAAACTTGAGTTCTATCAGTTTGAAGAACTCCATTTTTCCCATGTCAGTTGCAAATGCAAACCTTTGAATGAAGAGACATTTAATTCACAACAAAATAAATTAAATGAACACCTTACGTTCCGATACCCAGTACTATTCTGGCTATAGATCAAAATAAAAAAATCGTTATTCAGATTCATACTACTCAAATTAAATTTCCTTGATGTCCACTTAACTTTTCTCATATTATTCAAGATAGGTATTCCACTCGCTCGCATCTAAATGCAAAGCATACTTTACGGAGTAAAACCATATTCCACTGGAGTAAATCAAAGTCAATTCAATTCCCACTATCTGCAGATACTTTATCCTATCCGCCTTTAGTCTATCTATACCTCTGGGACACAATCTTCTTGCCGGCAGAATGATCTTCTGCAAGACAAGAAATCTAAAAGAATATCGCGTGAATATTGAGAATGTTGTTACAAACATTGTATCCGCGAGGCGGTTATATGCTTCTCTACTCAACATCAAAATTTATCTCTTCAGAGCACGCAATAAATTATTATAAGTAGACTTGCCAGGAAATTCGATAAAAAGATGAGAGGCGCGCTAACAGCCATCCATACTGCACACAATCTCGTCTCGCCGTCATAGTGAGTGGACGAGTTAAGAAAAAAAGCACGAGAGGAAAAAATGTTTAAGGAAACGACTGAGTGCAAAACTCCTTCTTCTTAGATTTTATAAGTGGATTCATCTGCCTTCGTAACTATAGCAAGCAGGTGACTTCACGCTTAGAGCATTATGAATACCGTATCAGATATATATAACCAGACTCTGTGTATAGCCAGCGTCTTCCTACACCTAGAAAACAGCCACAGGATGGCGGTTGTTGCGCTAGCAAGGAAACACAGTCAGGTTGTTGGAGAGGAAATACTATTCCGCGAAGAGAGAATGATTTACGACTACATCCGCTTTCACCAGGAGATAGATGGATTCAAACGACTTTTATTTGCGTTTACTTTCTTTTTCGCATATTTTCGTGATGGTATATAACGGTATTGAGATTCTTTCTTCAAGTTGAAATTAATGCAAATATCAAAAATTGCGAAAAGTTTGAGTGTCCTGATGATGTGTTGAATACTTAATCCTATTGTATGATTTAACTATAACAAGAAAAAAATCCGTGATAAGTGGCCTCATTTCCTTGTAAAATCGCAGTAAAACTGCCCTCAAAAATCGATCAACTCAAATTTCCGGAAATCTTCAACTTACATAGAATTAATGGCGATTTGTAATTTCACCCAAAAACAAGGAAAATTTGAGGATACAAACGAAATGTATTAACAAAGCTTTTTACACATATTGCCAATACGAAATAGGCGTCCGCTTACACTTTATTCATATGCCGGCATGGCGATAAGTTTTCTCCACAATCCTCTGAATTTTTCATACTAAACGAACTGCCATTCAGTCCTTAATACACTCCTGGGACGCAACGTGAACGAAGTGTAATAATCTAGCACACACTGTTTCATTTATACAGTTCCCATTGGAGTATTTTGTGTATTTGGTCGGAATCGAATATACACAGGATTATGTATGTATGTCCTGTATGTATCCATAAGGAAGAAAAATGTATCGACATAACATAAGTTTTTGGCTAAAGTTTCGGTTAAAGTTTCAGTTTTTCTGTTACTCACGACCGTTAGTCATTCTTGTTGAATTGACGCTGTTCGTTGATGGAAAGTTTGTGAGTCCCTAATGGAAAATTAAAGAGACGACGGAGAAGTGGAGTTTTGTTTCCATACTGTTTTACCGTCCATGTGAGATATATCAATAGCAGACGTGATGGAAGTCCTTAGGATTTGATAACACTCCCTAGGCGCCGGCGCCTCAACCTCAATCAATTTCACTCGCAGCGCTCGAAGTTTCACGATAGACTGATTTTGAGAACAATAGCTTCACATTGTCACACAGCTGCATTTATGAACTCATTTTCCTGACGTCCCAAAAAAAGCGATCCATTGTATTGAATGGAATTTTTGCTTATTTTGCATAGCTACGCCATATTTTGCTTGGTTACGCCATCATCTTAGATTGAACAAATCGTTTCGCACTTTCATCCAACAGCGCAAATAAGCAAAAAATAACATAACTATGCAAAATTAACAAAAAATCAATTCAATATAATGGAAAAGCTTTCTGAAAATTGTGTGTGTCTTCTCTATGCGATAAGACTAACCATTCTATAAGATTTTTGAGAGAATGGCCCCAAGTGCACTAGGGTTTCATTTGACAAGCACTTCACCAAAGGATTGTCTTTGATAATGGCAATTAACTGACCTAGCTCAGTTGTCAGTAGTAGTTGGGTGTTTCACTAGGATCGCCAGCCTCATCGATTGATATTCCAAAGAGAATAGTGGTCCATCGGCCCGAAAATATGAAAATATACGACTGTGAAGAACGAAACACAAAGTCCCATATTTGTAAGCGTACCTTAAGTAACGACTTGATTCAAGGCGGCCTTAAAAATCTTTTTCTTAAGAAGTCGGGTTTAGGATACCTAAGGTCAAAGAGGTGTCAAGCCACATTTATAAATCTGGGCTCAAGTCTGGTACCAAATCGAACTTCAAATAAGGAGAGCTTAAGCCAAGGAAGGTTTTAAGGACGTGGAATGAGTGCACTAAAGGTACGTTGTCCTCGACACGACTACATCGGCTCTAGCGACAGCGACTCGCTCATTTCATATAAAAACTCATTTTTCTCTCATTTTAAAAACTAGTTTTTATATGAAATGAGCGAGTCGCTGTCGCTAGAGCCGATGCAGTCGTGTCGAGGACAACGTACCTTAAGTGCGCATGAATGCATCCAACTCCGCACGGGCTTGTTTGCAAATTTATCGCAACAAACCCGTGCGGAGTTCAAGGCATTTTTGCCATGAGTTGCATGCGGGAATACAAAGCACGCGCAAAAAACTCGTGTCGAATTAAAGGACAAGTGTCTCCTATTCAACACGGGTTTGTAAGCAAAGATATCGCAGCAAATTCATACGGAGTTCGGGGTAATGATGCCTCGTACTGAGCACAAGTTTGTAAATACGCGGGAGAGACAGAGGCGGAGTTCAATTTTGTTAAATCATTCTCACGCTGTTGAATCAGTAGTTTTAAAGATAACAGTGTCCATAGGAAACAGGTCTGGAATAACCGAATGTGATTTTTACCATTTGGCTTAGTCTCGTAGGCGTTGGAAGTCAATCTTACTGGCGTAAATAATCTTTTCCTGGACTACATTATCGCCACTTATACTGCCAAAAAGTGCTAAGAAGCTTTACATCGCCCTATTGAACTTAACCGAAAATAGTAAAGTTCACAAAACAAATTGTGACTGTGGCGAAATTTGGCAGAGACACATCTACGAAAGTTCAAAGTTTAAACTTAAAGTTTAAGAGGCCAAGATTATATCAGATGAACAAGTGAGGGACATCGGTCACGACTATTAAGGTACGTTTTCGTAGAGACGACTCACGTGAGGATCGCTCAGCGATCGTAGTTTTCCATCCAATTCCGATCCGTATTTGAATATTTTTTGAATGGTGGTACTTTCCTTGTGTCAACTATGACCCAAAGGAACATGTCTGTATAGAAAATATCAGCATATAGTGCTCAGAACCGGTGCTTTAACTGCGGTCGCTGAGCGATCGTCACATGAGTCGTCTCTACGAACACAAACCTTTAGGAAATGAGTAAAGGTTTGTGTTCGTAGAGACGACTCATGGGATCATCGCTCAGCGATCGAAGTGAAACCACCGGTTTTGAGCACTATATGGGTATGTTTTCTATACAGACATGTTCCTTTAGTCCATAGTGGATACTAGGAAACTAGAACCATATTTAAATACGGCTCGAAATTGGATGCAAAACTACGATCGCTGAGCGATGATCCCATGAGTCGTCTCTACGAACACAAACCTTAACCTGTGTCTGTGCGATGGATGTCGGATGTTGCATTTGCTAACTGTGTACAATAAATTAAATTGAGTATTGTTGTGGGCATCACGTACCTACTTCCGCATCTGAGCTTCGTCTTGTGGTGTTAACACAATGACAGGACTTCACCAATAAGCTTGCCATAAAAGGGCGTAATTGAGAGAGAGAGAGAGAGTTTTCAAATTAATAAATTGTAATTGCAAATGTAAAAATAAAATTCAGAACGGCAGATTGTGTGATCTCAAGACTCGTTCGATACATTACATACCTCACTGACATCAGAGTGTTTCCCGTTATTGGGAATAGAGACATTTGTTAAAGGAGAAAGTTCGCAAAACCACAAGCACGATTTATCGCCAAACACCGAGCAAGTTCTTTAATCGGGGTTTCGATGAATCAACTTAGTTTTCTGCAATGCGTCATTTCTAGGAAGAGTTTTTCTCGTTGTCCGGTTAGCCCCGAAGTTAGCGTGCCTTAAGAATTTCTGTTTTTAGTGCAAATCCTTGAGAATCGTTGTCGTATGTCAAAAATGGTTCTGCAACTAGATTCGGAGTATGATGCAGTTGTCAGCCACTTCCTAGTTGACTCTCTGCTTATAATAATCGATGTTTTTTTGCAGTGCTGAGTCTTAAAGACTCGTTTCAGTGTGAATCTGCAGAATTTTCGGAGTAAAATTTTCTTTTACTCCGAAAATTCTGCAGATGCAACAATAAAACGTAAAATATGTTTTTATGCGAATTTTAGCGAAATCTTTAATATTCAAAATTAGTTTATGCCAAACTCCTGTGTATTTGTGAAATTACCGTATCTCTATAAGTTCTGTACCGCAATACATCATGCAGAGTTTGTCTTGCCTTTTGTCAGCTTTGAAATAGAGGGGGCCCGTTGTACATTAATTTTTCCCAAATGAGCCACAATACCTACCATTCAAATATTCTCCACAATGAATGGGACACCCTATATATTGCAAGGGATAAGATTTTCAAATCTCAGAAAACAGCTCAATTCGGTAATGGACTCCCTGTGAGGTCGAACACCTTCTCCCGTGTCGTGTCGTTAGAAGGATGGTTTTGTACTTTTCATTTAGGACGAACACAACTAAAAAGCGCATTTACTTCGTCCGTACTTCTTCACACAGGGTGGTCTTTGCGTCACAACCAAAAGTAAATTGTCGATTGTTGCTCCTGATTCGTTCTAGCTGGAGGAATGCAGTCTTCTTCGGCTGGTAAGTGGACAGCGGTTGCTAGATCTCTGAGTACCTACTAAATTAGTAGGTGGGAAAATCGAGCGTCGATGCAGCCCTTAAGATACGTGTTCGTAGAGATGACTCATGAAAGCTCAACGATTGCAGTTAAACCACTAGTTCTGAGCACTGTATGCGCATAGTTTCCATACAGACCTGTTCATTTAGGTCATAGTCGGGATAAGGAATGTAGCCATTCAAAAAATATGCAAATACAGTTCGGAATTGGATACTGCACTAATATCGCTGAGCAATTATCACATAAGACGTCCATACAAGCACAACCTTTGGTCTTATTCGAAATTATAGTAGGCGTCTGTAGTTGATCGTGAGATGCAGTTGGGAAGTCACCTCGCCTACGTCATGAAAAACAGCTCAAAAAAATGAATAGGCCAGGCCGACTTTGACCTTCTCCGCAAAGAATGTTACATTCCGTCTCATACTTAGTGCCCTAGGGCAGAGTCATCAATATATTGAAGTGCTTCGGGACCCTATTACTCATCATACCATGAACGATTCAATCGAATTTGTCAATGGTATGTAAAATATACCAATTTCACGAACCAAAAGGAAAAGAAAGGGAGACGTCCCGCGATTTCACACATTTGTGAAGCCATCTCAGAATAATATTCATTTGGTGTACCAAAATGTAAATTAAGCCTTTCCAGGTCATCTGATTTTTTTTTGCACCCCTGACGTTGCTAAAAACATTTCTCTAATCCTACTTACTCAACAAAATCAACTAATTTAAATGATAATTCTCTTTTAGATTGGTCTTCTCCGTGGCGGACGTATGCTTGCCGAAGAATCACCCGAATTCCTGCTCAACAAATACAGTTGTGAGTCTCTCGAACAAGTCTTCCTGAAACTTGCCATTTTCCAGAATATGGGAAAACGACGACGCTCCTCAATTGCACAAGAGGTGACGGAACAAGTCAATGTACCGGCTATATCAAATCCTGCTTTGGACCTGAGCGACGAAGACCATCCCGAAATCTCCGGTGAATTTGGTGACAATGTGTCGATGTCCTCGAAACATTTGGAAGCTGTCGAAACGGACATGACCAACCCACCTTTGCCACCCGAGGAGGAAACTCCCCTGACATTCTGGGAACGAATGAGCATAATGAAAATGTGTCATGTTAAAGCGTTGATTTGGAAGAATGCACTTTGGATGTGGCGTAATTTCGGGTAAGACGAAGCGGGGAGCTTGGAACGGATTTACGTAACTTTTCTATTTCAGTGTTCTGGCTTTCATTATCGGGTTGCCGGTTATTCAGATCATTCTGTTTTGTTACGCAATTGGTCACGACCCGACTGGACTACCTGTTGCCGTGGCGAACTACGAGCTGAACAGTAGTCAAATCCTTGAACAAGTCTGCCCGACGGTGCCGGGATGTAACTACACGTATATGAGTTGTCGATATCTGAATATGCTACAGGAGAAGACGTTAGGTCTGGTAAGTACCCCGTATGGGCAATGATATATTCAAGAGTGGATGAAAGGATTTCATAGAAGAGCGCTAGGAAGATTTCTATTCAGAATCATATAAGCCTAAATATATACAACGAATCTATTCTCGTTCTGAAGTTCTTTTCATATATTCGAGCTCGTTATCTGCATTACAGATGCATGAATGTATGGCAGGATTCAAGCACTGTATTTATATCTGTCGTTGCTTTCGCATGCAGAGCACTGGGGATTTCATGTTGGACAACTGCAAATCCCTACATAAGTACGTCATTCATTCATTCTTATTGTACTTTTCAGAAATACTATGACACGCACGAGGAGGCTTACGACGAAGTCCGCAAGGGAAAAGCATGGGCTGCACTGGTCTTTGCATCCAACTATTCGGATTCGTTAGTTGAACGCACAGAATTGGGACGTGATGCTGAAAATGCAACGCTGGAGTCGGCTGAAGTTGAAGTGCGATTGGATATGTCGAGTGAGTTTCGTGAAAATTTGTAGGCTACCAGAAAACTGATTAAATTCTCTCGCTTACAATAATTTTCAGACCAACAAATCAGCACAATGCTCTATCGCGACATACAGCTAACATACTTTGACTTTATCGAGGATGTGCTGTCGGACTGCGAGATAGATCCAAAGGTCGGACGCATTCCAATTAACTTTCACAATCCCGTCTACGGCGACCGGATACCGAATTTTACGGATTTCGCTGCACCTGGCGTCATACTGACGGTGATATTCTTTTTGTCGGTGGCCATGACCACGGGCGCGCTACTCATCGAGCGTAACGAAGGAATGTTGGAGCGTTGTCTCGTGTCGGGCATAACCGGCTCGGAAATCCTTTTCTCTCAGGTCACAACACAATTTGCTTTGATGTTTTGCCAAACGTTGCTCGTGTTGGTGTTCAGCTTTTACATTTACGGCGTGACCAACCACGGCAGCATGGGCTTAATCGTCCTGCTGTGTACTATCAATGGACTTTGTGGAATGTGTTTTGGATTTGTGATTGCGTGTGCCGTGGACACGGAACGTACGGCCACGTATGTGGCGATGGGTAGTTTTCTGCCCATTGTCATGTTGTGCGGAATTATTTGGCCCATCGAGGGAATGTATCCGCTTTTGAGAATCGCCTCGTTCTTTTTGCCGCTTACGTATTCGACGGAGTCACTGCGGACGATTTTGCAAAAAGGTTGGGGCCTGGAGCATGCCAACGTGTACAATGGGTATCTTTCGATTCTAGGCTGGACATTGGTGTTCTTGGTCGCGAGCATATTGTTGCTCAAGTTCAAGAAGGGCTAAGCGTCGTCCTTTTGTGTATGCTGTAGGTTCTCTTTGTATAGTTTAGATACTCTAGGGCTAGGCACTTTTTGTACTTATTTCGGTTTTGTTGATGTGTTTACGTCTAAGGGTATTTATATGAAAAAATAAAATAAATCATAGTCGGTAGTATTAAGGTGATACTGTACAGAATTTCGTAAACGAGTCATAATTTTCGAGATGAATAAAACAGATTTCTTTTGTATGCTATTTTTTTATCAATTATTCAAATTAAATTTTATTCCTCGTTCAAATAACAGACCACCCTGAATTGCTGCAAAATCCATTAAGTCCCAAAACAATGTAAATTGCCGCAATAAACCCCTAAAAACATCCTTTCAGAGATCGTCCTTGATTATTACGATCCTATCGAAACAAATTTATGAAACAATTGCTCAACTCATTGGAAAAGGTCTGCCGTCAGACGGAAGGGTTAATTGAGACAAAAAGAAACATTAAAATTCAGCTATCATTTTCATTATGCTGAAAATTATCTTTTCCATTAACCACCCGCCATTTTTCGTGATAGAAAATGTTTAAATCAGGAAAATTTCCTTAATTTTGAGGAAATTTCCATTGAAATTAAACTGCATATTATTTCAACCCGTATTAAAGTTTGTATGGTGTGTCTGTGTTTGCCATTATTGTTCTCTGACGAGGCAACATCCTTTCCATCATTTCATTCACCATTCGTGCGATTCACGTGAAAATGTTGAATGTTGGTTGCGAAAAGATGGATGGTCTCTATTTATTTTCATAATCATCTTTGTCATCGTCATCATCAGAGCGTGTGCTATCATTAACGTCACCTGCTCGTGGCATACAAGAAGTTCCTTTTCGCGTGGTGTGAAAAGCATAAGATGCGAAGTAAGAGTGGAGTTTCTTGACACCTTCAAAAGAGATGACTACTAAGTCTTCCGCCAAGACAGCAGGATTATAATGGCTGTATGCCGTCAATGAATTGTATTTTGGGAAAGTTTCAGGAGTGGCCGCCAACACCGCAGAGGATACAGGAACACAGGTAGCTTAGGTATAGTACATATAGTTCCCATCAGCAGACACTTCTCAGGGCGACACGATAACTCTATCAACGTGATGGAAGATGCGAATAGTTTGAAGGTAATTAACCCTTCTGTCGGCACCTACTACAATATGCATATTCTATACCCAATAGGTCTGGCTGGACCTACTGAGAAAAAAATTTTAATTTTTAGAAAAAGTGAAATTTTTATCGGTATAATCATCCTATCCATTCTTTACAGCCATTTATAAACAATAAAAGCATTAAAATCGTTTTTGGAGATATACTAGAGGCGTTTTTAAGAAGACATATTTTGAGGTGGTATTAATACAAACATGTTTCTCCCTTTTTTTCTTCTATTTTTGCTTCTCTTTTTTCATTGCGTATCCGCACAGAAAGTTTGATAAAATTTTCCAATTCCAATATCTTTGGGAAAATATTTGGTACTTTGTTGGTAGATTTTACCACGATATTAGTCTGCAGATTTGGGAAAATAGATAGAAAGAAATATTGAATTTTCAACCCCAAAAATCATTAAATTCTAAATTTTCCGTAAATATCTCAATTAAATCTATGAATAAACACCATCGTAAGTCACTTATACTTAGTTCATACTATTACAAAGGAAATAAAACTCTTTTGATTTTCCTAGAATCAAATCTCAGTTGATTAGGTGATGCTATAAGACGGAATAAAATTAGGCGTACCCAATTTGCGAACTTCACGGCTTTTTAAAGCAAAATCTCAGAAAATCTTATCGTTTATCGTACAAATTGAATTTTAATGACTTTATAACATTATAAATAGGAGATTTTTAAGAGAATTTAATATTTTCACTTTTTACCTCAAGAAGAAAATGGGGGGAAAAACTATAGGTCTGGCCAGACCTATTGGGTATCAAAAAGCACTATAAATTGAAAATCATCAGAAACATGCTCAAAACTTCAACCGATTTTTTTAAATTTTTGCAAAATGCTTCTAAACATATAATTCTAGGATATCATAAAATATGAAGTCGCTGCGATTTCATCTTCTATACTTTTTTGACCAAAATATAGTGCCAAAGGTCTGGCCAGACCTATGTGCCGACAGAAGGGTTAAGAATGAACAATTAATGTGTGGATAATGTAATAATCTTGCTTCGTGGTGGTTAATTCATGAAATGCTCACGAGTAGGATGACGTTGTTAATTAAATTTTCAGACATTATTGTATTGTGATGAATTGAAGGTTTTTTTTTCGGGAAAATTGCCAGGGGGTGAAAGATTTTCCTCGGAGATGTTATGTGCTTGCCACAAAATGAGTTTGAATTGTCAGATGAAAATTTGTGTGTAAGTTATGAGGCCCTTTGTTTGTCTGCCAGTTATGAAAGCATGCAAATATATAAACCAACTCCCAACCAACAATTGATCGAGTGATTCAATCTGCAGTAAAACTAAAGAGACCACAAGGTTTTCTTTTCGCGAGAATTCTAATAGTACAGAGCATAGTAGGTCCGAAAAGGGGAAATTGTAACCGAGTTTAATGTAATCAGGATTAACCTTCATGTTTGTTGTAGATTTTAATAACAGTAGGTTGCTGGACCTAAAGAAATTATTGTCTAAAATCATGGAGACGTTAGGAACTGCACAGGAAAGATTTAGCACAAGAAACATACACCACTTGTCGCTGTGTATTTTTGTCAGATAGCCAGACAATTATTATTTTACTAGACGCAACTCGATAATTACATTCTTCGAGTATATTTAACTCCAATCTAAGTTGTGCTACTACTAAGTCGTCGGTGAAAATTTATATACACTGCCTGTCATAACTATAGCCGCACCATAAAACAAACTGATCCTTGGAAGTTGCAAGACAATACCGTTATTCCACATTTAAGGGATAGTAAGAAGGGATATAAGTAAAGGGATATTGAAAAGACAAATAATTTCACAAAAATTTTCCTTTTACTTCAAAACCGTTATTCTTCTATAAAGGAAAATCTGAAATTCCAGTCTGTCATAACAATAGCCGCACTTGGAATTAGTATCGCAAAAACTGATTAATAAGCGGAAATTTAGGAAGTTGATAACCGTAAAAATCTTTTTTTTTTTTAAATTGACTCTCAGGGATTAGTTTACTTATTTCTCAATAAATAATTATAACGGTTTTTCGAGTTTTTTGCATATTAACCTCTCAGTAGCGATAACCGTTTCTTTTACATAGAAAACTCTTCCAAATTGTGTTTTTGTTTATGAATTTTACGTAATAATGTTTCTGTCTACTTTTGATAAAGGAGAGGCCACCTCCGTAACATTTCTTATATTTGAACCTCCTTGAAGTGTAATGATTCGTGGGAGATGATGTTACCTCTTGCTACAAAATCCGTTATGTGCTATGTCTTCTGTATTAAAACGAAAAAACTTTATGATCAGTACATTCAAGAGAATTTTTACTGTATTAAAAGTGGTTACATCAACTTTTAAATGTATAAACAACCCAGCTTAACACTATTAAATAACTCTGTCCAAAATTTGTATTGAGATCTATGAAAATCTAGCAAGTGCTCATTAAAATTTTGGCCAGGATAGTCTACCAATAAAACACTTGATTTCGTTATTTCCGGCATAAAAATTTCATAGGATTGTCCTGATAATAAACTGCTTCCATTTTATACAGAAGATAGGACACATTGATCGAAATTAGACAGGGAACCTTGGAGAAACATTATTACGTAAAATGTATAAAAAACACGATTTCAGAGAATTTTCTATGTAAAAGCAGCGGTTATCGATGCTAAGAAGTTAATAAGCAAAAAACTCGAAAAAACAACTTTTAAAATTATTTCGTGAAAAATACACAATACAAACTCTCAGAATATATTTTATTCGAAAAGAATCTCTTCCGTTGATAATTGCCTCAATCTCTGCTTTTGAATCAGTTTCTGCCATAATAATAACTCCAAGTGCGGCTATAATTATGACGGACCGAAAGTTTAATTTTTCCTTTATAGAGAAATAACGGTTTGGAATAAAAGGTAAACTTTTATGAAATTATTTGTCTTTTAAATACCCCTTTTGTTTATAGTATATGGAATAACTGTGCTGTCTTTAAATTTCCAAGGATCAGACTGTCTTATGGTGCGGCTATTGTTTTGACAGGCAGTGTATATGCTGCCGACGAAACACTGCATTACTGGAATAATTCATAAGGTAATACGTTTTTAGGGGTCTAAGAAAAGCAAGTCTTAACCAAACTTAGTGAGATGAAGGATGACGAAATATGTCTCCACTAAGATGCCGCCAGAAGATTCTGAGTAAACCAAACATTTTATTGATAAATTATGGGTGATTACTCAGTTCAGGATTCCGCTTCTTGAAAATTTATCTGAACTGGTATTCTGTAAGATGACAGTTGACTGGCGACAGTCATTTTCCTCATTTTGGGATCATCTAAGACGACAGTCACCCAATGTATTTTATATGGCTGTCACTTTCAAGGCAACAGTCGATTTCATGAAAAAAAGTCCACGAAAAGTTCAATACGAACTTACCTTTTACGTCAAAATCAGCTACTAAATTTTGGTTATTTTCACCAAAGTTGCACTGGTTTGTTTTCTTTTAATGACGTCATATGCTTCTTTTTGTAGTTTCTTCGCATCCGCCAATAAATTTAGTGGGTTGGACGGCATTGTCCAGTTGAGTTGCGGCTAATGTATATCTAGATGGCGTTGTCATTGTCCTGCAAACAATCGGACAGCAGTACATAATCCAAGTTGTTAACTGCTTTAAATGTGGGTTTTGTCAATATTTCCTGGGTAAAAAATCAAACGTAAGGATCCTTATTTAAATTTCGAATATGTACAAAAAATGTAGGCTATAATAGGCTCCTTAGTTTAGGCCGATGTACTATACTTTGTATTACGCCATACTGATACCTAATTTCGCTCCGAAAGTATTATTCTGCATATCACATGAAGATGCTTACGTTGACATCATTTGCCAATGGGTAAACACACGGCGAAGCCCGAGCAGGTGATACCCCTATATTTCGGGTTTAATTTTTGGAAATAACACAACACACTGAGCCTAAAACGTTAATGGCAGTTTTCTTATGGCATTGATAATGGAATTTATACAGTTTCAGTCCTTTTTCAGTATCAATTTGAAAGAAAAACTCCACCCGCTGATTTGTTATATGTAATTTACTAATGATTTTTTAGTATTATTTCTATGAATGGCTGGTCAAAATGTTGCCTCAAAAATCTGGCGTACCACGCGACTGGCCGGCCTATGCCCTTCTCGAGAGCCGGCGCTGATTATGCAAGAGATTGCGATCTATACCTGATCGCCCTCGAAAAGAAAGGCTAACATACACCAGTATGGAAATTTTCCCCGCAGACCGGCCAAAGCAGGATATGTTCATTGTATGTACTGACCCGGAGCGGGTGCAGGGTGGATACCACACACTTCTCTACCATTGTTTAACGAAATTATAGTTCAAATATAAAAAATATAAATTAAATTAAAGCAAAAATAATTATGGAGAAATTGTTTTGGAATATTTCGGCTTGCGCGTAAACTCTTTTGCCTCTCCTCATTTTACACGGCACTGAAATGTGAACTAAGCTGTAGGCCGTACCATTTAGAGATGAGTATCGATTACACAGGTCTACATGGGTTTTGGTGCCGGGGAGATTCAAACTGTTTTTGAGTAGCCTTGCTATACTGATTCTAACGGTATATAAATTTCTTAAATCCTACGCGTAGTTTTCGATATATGATGAAATGATGAAATGTTCCAAAATATGTATGTTGTTAACTCTTTAGACATGAAGGAAGCTTCTTTTTCGAGATTTCTTGAGATGAGACTTTCCAGGGGACTCACGCATGATACTCCAACAGTAATCCGCCATCATATGTTCATCCCATCGACCTTGATAACGATTTTCCACAATTTTCAGGTCCTGGTGGAATCGTTCGCCTTGTTCCACACTATAAGACCCTAGGTTTACTGGAAATTTATCCAAATGACCATGGAGGTAGTGCATCTGGGTACTCATATTGCAACCATGATTTCTGAAGTTTTCCAGCATATTTTGCACTAAAATCCGACAATTTTCAGCCTTATGATTGCCGAGAAAGTTTTTCACAACGTCGACGAAAGAAATCCACGCTAATGACTCTAAATCATTCATCGAATGCCCAAAACTGGTATCTTTTAATAAAAGTCTTATTTGAGGGCCGTCAAAAATGCCTGCCTTAATCTTCTTTGTACTTAACCCAGCTACCACAACTACCATTTTTGTCCAAAGCCTTAAAAAATTGCTTCATGAGTCCCAATTTGAACTTTTACCTGAAAGTAACGGTAAATCACAACAGAAAAAATTCAGGACTACATCAAAACGTCAAATATTATTTCGTCTGAGCATGCGATGCTCAAACTGTGTATATTTAGCAATTCAAATGATTTTAGATATATTTAGTCGATCTGGGAACGCTCGTGGCTGTCGATTACCATGCAATTTCATTAATTTGCGTAAACTAAAAACTACATGTAGTATTTATGAAAAAATGGCACTGAGAGCATTGACAGGACCGATGCTTAAAAATTATGCTTGAAACGCAGCGGCACCAAATTTTTTTTTTAATTTTGTAGACCTGTGTTATCAATGTTTCCAAAACATCAACAAAAAATCGGACCTGCTAATAGCTGTAACGACAGTCAGGATTCCACCATTTTGGCGTGAACAGCCGGACCTATGGCTGGCGCAAGCAGATGCTATTTTCGATACCACACGCATCACCAGCAGTGCAACGAAATTCAAGCACGTCTTCCCGAGTATCCGTAGATTATACCATGACAAATACGAAATATTTAAGAAAAGGATCATCAAACTTTATGAACAGGAAGCTGACGCCAGATTACAGAAATTGTTATCTGACCCGTTGGACGATCGTCCTCTACTCATGTTAGCCCGCATGAGGCAAAAGTCAGGTAATTTATGCATTCCTGAAATAGCAAGCCGAGCGTTTACATAACTTGGCGAATGCCAGATTAGTGTCTGCAGTCACCGAACTAAAAAGTTTCCAACATGGAGGAGAGGTTAATTTCGGCCGAAGCCGGGATAGATGATTAATCACGATCCCGATCTGATACAACGAACCTAATGTGTTTTTACCACTGGCGTGCAGAATGTCGTTATAGCACATAGGTATGATCGTGAATTCTTGGTGATTATTCCTCCATCAAGCACTTCCAATATCTTCCTGAAGGTCGAATATTTTACGTTGGCACAGATCTTAAACCAATCATATTCAGTTTCATTCAGGACCGTCACCTTGAATTAATTTTATAATCCACCACCGATTTTCTCCACATTGTGGCAATACAGAAAGGCCCTTTTCCCTCGACAATACAACAACACTTTAAAGTTCAATAAATAAACAGAAGGTATCATGGGCGTAGCCAGGGGGGGCAGGGAGGGGCGGTCGCCCCCCCCTGGTCGGTGAAGATGGTAAAAAATCCTTATTGATGTAGTAAAAAAAACGCTGCCCTATATAACATTTTCAAAAATTTTCTGCTGCTGGCGCAGCAAATGCCTTTTTCACCACTCCAAGTACTGCCGGAGAAGCCATGATTGGGATGCAGTGAGGAGGCGCATACAAAAAGATGACATCGAGTGGCCTCTCGTAACTGACAGAGGCTGCGTACCAGCACACACATTTCACTTTTGAGTGTGCTACTGTGGCTGCGTGCATCCCATATTTGCTGTTTCATTTCATGGCTTCTGAGCAGGAGTACACAATTTCAACCGTTAGTTCCCTTCGGGAAGTTAGTGGAATTCAACTTATTTTCAGCTGAAAGGGTGACAAATGGCATACAGCTTTGCTTTGTTAGTCCTAGAAGGTCATGCTTTGTCGGATCGACTACGCATCATCAAATTTATCCCATTTTTCGTGACAATTCTTATTATTTGAAGCTGAATTTTCGTACAGCACTTACCGTGCCGATGTACGAGTACTTGTCGGGTACATTGCGGCTAGACGAAGTAAGCAGGGTAAGTTGGAGTTTTGGAAATTGGCGTCGTCGAAACGACGAAGGATGAACTTTGTTTAACTTTTAGAACTCCAGTATTTCTTATGGCTAGTTGTCGATTCGACGATAAGTCTGTGTCTATATAACTAGCTCGTAACAAATATCTTTATTTTGGAAATGTGGGACCTATTTTTTAAAAAAATATGGAAACAAATATTTACTAGGTCAAAAATAGGACAAATCAGGAAAATGGCTCAAAATTCTTCCTCATTTTAGGAAGATTACATTTCGAACTCATAAAAATCGGCTCCAAAATCGATGTTTTTCCATTCTAAATAAACTAACAATTGAAAATCTGTCAAATTTACAAATATTTTGAGAAAGGGTGATTTGTATGAGGCGTCAAAGTAGAAAGTAGTCGAATGGACGAAGCATGACCTTTCCGTACTAAAAAGAAGCATGACCTTCCAAGGTTAAGGACCTTGTAAAGAACGGGTCTCATATTTCAGTGTTTTTCAAGTTCTTCTTTTTCTTCTCAGTACCGTATAGCCTGTTGTGGGGTCATGGTGCGTTAATTTAGCCTTTTATAGGCAACGAGTCAACGTTACATTGCATATCATTTCGAAGTGTGTATAATGTTGAAAGCACTACATATATATATTTAAATTCACATGTACGGAAATTTTGGACCACGCCGAGATTCGATCTACGGATTACTAGCATCGTAGAGTGCGACTCAACCTAGTGAGCCACAGAGTGGGTCTTTCAAGTTATTAAATCAAAATTTATTTTCGAGCTGAATCATACCAGCAATAAAATTTAGCCACTGTAAATACTTTGATAAATTTAGAGAAAATCTTATTAAAACCGTTAACCATATTTCAATCAATAAAGGATTTATAAATATTCTGACGTTGCTACTTTGCTAAGATGAAAGTGACAGACGAAACAAACTGATTTCGCTAGTGGAATATGCAGTCCGAGATGCAAAAAAGGCACTAAAAATACACAAAGTACGCTCTAAAGGCAGATATTGGAGGCCAGTTGAATGTAGTCAGAATGCAGAAGAAATTCATTCTCAGCTCCATTTTGAAAATTTGACTCTAAAATAAAAAAAAAAATGAAATAACATGCGTGGCAGTCCACCAGTAAACTAGGACCGCACCGCAGATGTGTGAATGACATCCGATTTCCAAGATCTAAACTGCTGTTTTGTTAAGGTGTTGAGATCAACAGCACGCCCAGCAATGTTATTTATACCCATAAATGGATACAATCTGAGCGACATCATAGTCCGTCACGTAGGTCGTGAGTTCGAGAAACTCCATGAAATGAATTCGTTCACGGTGAGTCTGGAATCCATAACCTTGTGCACCAATCCAGCCACAAGCCAGGCTACTCTAAAATTTGCTAACAATATTTCTGCGACCGGAAATTTCAACCCCTAAGAAAATCATGATGTTGAAAAAATTTTGGGCTTGCCCCCCCCTGACCGAAATCCTGGCTACGCCCATGGAAGGTATAGCTTTACTCAAGCAAACGATTCTGGCACCAAAGCTGAAGTCCACCTTCAAATGGAAAAATACCGGCGTGCAGAGGGCTGCGCCCGCAATACGAGGGTTTTTTAGAATTTTGATGCATAGTGAATATTTTTTGTACACATATATTTTATAAGCAACAGATAAGAATTGTGCACAGCATTAATGAAATGCTTCCTGTAAATCTATTTTTGGATTGGTCTTAATAAACGCGTTCCAGAATGAAAGGCTAGCGCCTTTAATTCCACCTTTAATTAGACCAATCCAAAAATAGATTTACTATTTATCCAGTCTGTATAAAAGTACTCCAAGGCATATCTACAGGCATTTTTCCATTTAAGATTTCTGATGGCCTTTGAGAAAAAAGAAGCTGAGGCAAACGTAAGGATGGCTTGGCATTATATATGAACTGAATTATTAGCTGTAAATCTACTGTTACTGTTTTTTTAAATCAAGGAAAACCAACTTACATAAAATGATTCCATTTTGTCCCCTGACATTAGAGCCCACGCAAGCTTTCCTATGAGTATTGAACAAGTATACTTTTGCAGCTTTTCCGGGACACCCTGTTCACTTGGTCCTACAAACTTCAAAAATATTTGTGGCAAACACTATTACCATTCTATGCAATCGACTTCGCGAGCGGCAGAAACCTGGTCATTAGCTCTACATGCTTCCCTCATCGACGAATCCATAAGCAGACCTGGAAGTCTCCTGATGAATACACCGTGAACCAGATCGACCAAGTACTGATCAGCAAGAGTTGGGCTTCTAATGTCTTAGATGTTCGATCCTATCGAGAAGCCAACTGCGACTCCGATCACTATTTGGTGAAGACGACCTACAGGTGCAGAATCTCTTCGGTGCACCTAACGATAGAATCAACCCTGCCAAGATCTTCGAGGTTGACAATTTGATTGATGATGCCACGGCGGCTGCGCATACTACAGCACTTCAGGAAAAACTGTCGCCCATGCTTGATAACATCAATAATTTAGGCATCCATGAGTTCTGGGAGGAGCTCAAAGACAGCATCAAAGGAGTCGCAGAAGAGGTCGTGGGCTATAAAGGCCGGCGCAGACGAGCACACTGGTTCGCCAATACACACAACGCGCATCCCGAGCCAAGAAAGAAAGATACAACGAACTTCGGCGAGAATCTAATAGGTTAATTAGACGTAAGAAACGCAAACATTTTGACGAGCAGTTACAGCAAATAAACCAAAGATTAGCCAGTAAAAACATTAGACAGGCGTACAAACTTATAAATAATGCTAAGAACGGATATCAACCCAGGACAAGCCTATGTAAGGACAAGGATGGTAACATCATCAGCGACACCGAAAGCGTCAACAAACGATGGGCCTCGCATTTTGAAGAGCTCCTCAATGCACCATCAACATCCCTCGCGGAGCCAGCTTTTGAGCAGTTAGCCGAACCAGGCCCTCCCGTTCTACCCCCAACAGAGGAGGAGGTGAGTCTTGCCATACAGCTGACGAGATCCCAGCAGAACTGCTGAAGCAAGGTGGAACGTGCCTGGCCAATGCTGTACATGCTACTGCTGAAAATATGGAACGACGAGGAAATCCCCGAAGATTGGCGCAAAAGCATAATCTGCCCAATCCACAAAAAGGGTGACAAGTTGAAGTGTGAGAATTACAGAGGCGTATCATTAGTTTGTACGGCCTATAAGATATTATCGAAAATTCTTGAAAAGAGAATTAATCCGTACGCAGAACGAATCATTGGCGAGTATCAAGGCGGCTTCAGACCTGGTCGCTCAACGACCGATCAGCTTTTCACAGTGAAGCTACTACTGCAAAAGTACTAGGAATACAACATCGATGTATACCAAATCTTTGTCGACTTCAAGCAGGCATACGACAGTATCGACCGAAGTGTACTGTACAACCTTATGCTGAATTTTGGTATCCCGGCAAAGTTAGTGCGACTCACAAGGATGACGATGACTAATACCGGAACTGCTGTATTTCCTAAATAACACTGCCTGGTTCAAGGCACTTCCCCACTCCTAAATTCATTACCTAACCTTCATCATATACACTAGTTAAACTTCACGGAGTTTGTGGTTTCCAAACGGCGCTTTATGCGCTAATTGGGCTTTTGGCTAGCCTCTGCGTAAGCCGCCACTTTTACCAACCAATACTGTCTTGCAGGTCAGAGTGCAGAACCAACTCACTGACCTATTTGAAACTCGTACTGGACTCAAGCAGGGCGACGGGCTGGCGCCGACGCTCTTCAACCTTGCTTTGGAGTATGTGATTCGAGCCATGAATATGGACAGCAGCGGAACGCTACTCATCAAGTCGACTCAATTAGAAGCGTACGCCGACGATATCAACATCATGTCTCGAAGATTGGGTGTTGCAGAAAGCCTTCTGCATAACCTCAATAACGCCGCAAAGGAAGTTGGACTACATATCAACGAAAGCAAAACAAAGGCCATGATGCAATCGAAAACAAGGACGCCAGCAAATTCAAGCATCACAGTGGGGGACCTCAATGTCGAGTATGTAGACAACTTCAACTATCTGGGTTGTAACTTATCAAAGGACGCCAACGAAACCGACGAAATTAAGCGACGGATACAACTAGCCAATAAGACATATTTCTCGGTCCTCCCTATAATTAATTCGAAACTTGCGCACAGGAACACGAAGCTCTGTGTGCACAAAACGATCATCCGACCCGTGCTATGTTATGGCTGCGAAACATGGACCCTCACCCAAGCCTCCGAAATTTTGCTAGACCGATTCGAACGAAAGGTTCTTCGGCGAATTTTCGGGGCCGTTCACGAGCGAAAACAATGGCGTATCCGATACAATCATGAGTTGTATCAATTTTACGATGAGCTGGAAGTAACGAAAATCGTGAAGCTTCAACGTTTGCAATGGGCGGCATGTACAACGGATGGACGATAATCGCATGCCAAAGAAAGTGATGAACGCACAACGAATTGAGGGAGCGAGGTTGCTTGGACGACCGAGAGCTAGCTGGGAGAACTCCGTAGGTGAAGACGCCCACCAGCTGCTGGGCTTCCGAAACTGGAGGACAAGGTCACGTAACCGCGACAATTGGAGGTCAACGATCCAGGCGGCCAAGGCCCAACGTCGGGCTATCGTGCCACATTGATGATGACTTAGTATTAGTAGCACAACCCAAACCGGAGTTTTATCTGATCTGAAATTTAAATAATGTCTTTCGTCTGGTCTCTCCAGGCCTTAACTCTATCCGGGGCTTAAGTCCTGGATAGACCTCGGGCGGAATGAGACTGAAATTTTAGTCCGCTGCGATTTTCTCAATGAAAATGCATACATACTGTCGTGGAATATGTGGTAAATGCTGGGTAATTCCATAAACTAAAATCTGAGAATGGTTTCACAATTTGTCTCTGCCATTTTATGTGTTATTTTTCGATTCCCCGGTCATTGGAACAATATTTTTCGTTTTTTTAGTAATTTTATGGACTAAATTTGAAAAATATAAAAAATTCAAAAAAAATAGGTTGTACTTTAACTTCGATTTCCGATCCTTCGCAAGTTTTTGGCAACCATAATGATATTTTTTAGAATAAGTATGTTCCACTAAAACTCTTCAGATAATTTTTTTTTCTAAAAATCTTTTAATTGAATAAAAAATGTAAAAAAAAAACTTTAAATTGAGATTTAAAAAAAAAACGTCACAATACGTTTTGGGTGGTTGATATTTTTCGAAAGATACAAGTGTCTACTTTAATTTAAACTATGTAGTATTGGTTTGCCTTTTTTTACGCAATTGGCATTTTTACTGAACTAGTTCCTTGAAAAATGGCAACTGGGCTATTTCTAAAGTCACTAAAAGTGATAATTTTACCATAATATTAAGCTCTTACACACTTTTGCGATAGAGGAGATAATAAGTTTCAAGCACGAAAAAAAAAATATTATAAATAATTTTAATTAATTAATTAAATCAAAAATTCAATTAATTCAAGAATACCTAAAAAATATAAATATAAATACATAATGCATATCGTTTTCTAAGGAATTTGATTTCTAAAGTCCAGTGTAAACCATATCATGTAAAAACTGTTTATAATAATATAATAATAAATTGTTATTAGTTGAAAAAATCGTTAAAAATCTATAAAAACGAACAAACTTTCAAAGTGAGATTTAAACAAGGGGGCTTCGCCCCCTGCTCGCTTCGCTCGCCAACCCCCGGGGCCGAGGCTAATTTTGGGCGCGGCCGAAATTCGGATACCCCTCGCTTGGGCTAAAAGTTTTTTTCGGGCGTACCTATGACTTGTATTTAATCCCCCTCCTCATTCTTTTCTTCCGTTTTGGCAAAAGTTTTGGGCTTGGTTGAAATAAGTGGACAAATAAAAATATTTACTCGGAAAATTTTATTGGGGCTGCCGGAGCATGACCCCACAGTACGATTCCATTCGTTTTGAACTTTTGAGTTGCTTTGATAAAGACACATTAATTCAAGGTTTTGTGAAATTGGTGTAAAAAATGTTTCTTAACCCATTATTTGCGGGTATTGATCCAATGGGAATTATTTGATGAAAATTGGTGTAACATGTTCTCTACGATCCTAGATTCAGAATTTGTAACTATTTTTTTTCGTATGACCTCAGGGGTCCTTTCCAGGACATGTGTCAAAAACGACACACCCGCACTACAGCGACACAAAATTTGCAAGGGAAAATCTTATCTACTTTCTTGAGAAAAATGGTTTACATAATGAAAATAAATGGGAGTGAATATTTTATTATACAGTCTTGACTCGGTAATCCGGATCTCCTTTAATCCGGATATCACGCTAATCCGGACCACTAAATGTTTCCCCTACGTATTCTATAGTCCGGATTTCGGCACCAATTTTGACCCTATAGTCCGGATATTTATACCACGCTCTGTGGCTTACTTGGTTGAGTCTCATTCTACGATGCTAGTAATCTAGAGGTCCGGAGATCGAATCTCGGCGTGGTCCAAAAATTCCGTACATGTGCGGATAGGAAATTATAGTGCTTGCAGCATTATATACACTCCGAAATGATATGCAATGTAACGTTGACTCGAAATTGTCTGTAAACGGCTGAGTTAACGCACCATGGCTCACATGGGACTATACGGTACTGGGAACAATTCCGTATATTTGAGATTGAGATGGTAAATTTGGTCTCGTACTTTTTTACGGGACGGTTTGGAAAATGACATGATGCTGACTAATTTCAAAGAAATAATACATTTATCGGCTTTTGTTCCTCTTATTTATTTATTTGGACTGTTTTCTCCTCAGAAAAAAAAGTGATTGCGCTAATCCGTATGTTCCGATGGTCCGGATTACCCCTTGCAATAATTGATCCGGATTATCGAGTCAAGAGTCTACTTAATATACTTTATTTACGTCCGGGAGGTTAGTAGGTTATGCAAAAAAGCAGCCTTATTTTCCACATTGTTTGGAAACAATATATTTATTGTGTGCGATGCCTGCCATGGTTTACATTAGGAATCACTGGGAATAGGATATAGAATATATTAGCTGCCCGCATACTAAGATATAGCCTCCAAAAATAATGGAGTATTCAAACGTGAGAGGAGATGCTGAACTGCATCTCCCCTATCGGTTTTTCATGATACATACATCAAGTATAAAATCATTCACCTTTATGTTTTTCCATAATGATACGATTTACGAAATATTTATTGCCGGAAAGCATGTGGGTGTATGGGCAGATACCAAAGATTCAAAAAGTACTCATCTGGTTACTTGAATCGAATCGTTTCGATACCGAGTAAAGTAGAAAGAAAAGTATCGATACCAGAATTCTTTGGTATCGAAACAGAAGTATCGACACTTTACTTGTATCGGAATGTCGTTAGAGTGCTTCTCATACATTGATTTCCAACTCAATTATGAAAATATCAAATCCCAGTTTCAAGAATCACATAATGTACTTGATGCTATAACGCTGTTAATGCGCGGATGTGTCGTTTTCGCAACATTTTTTGTAAATGCAACTTCTGAGTACTTTGCGACCCGCTTGAAATAATTTTTGACCAGTACAAAGAAAACAGTTCTAATTTACTTATCCAGGGGATATTTCATGAATTCTATTAGCATTTTCTGAAATTTAGCGACTTTGTTTGAGGATTTCAAAAATTTGCGAAACAGGTGTTTTTGTCGCTTCCGCAAATAGTCAAAAATGTTGTGATTGAAAATTTTATGGGTTTTTATATGTAAAGTGGACATTGATTTTTAGTTTAACCCATTAACGACGAGACCCTAAAATCTTACCGATTGAGCTGAAATTTTCCACGTCGGCTTAAAATGGCTAAAAACACATTTTGTAGAAAAAATTTTTTTCCCCGGATGCCGGGTTCAGGCTCCCGGCACTGTTACATATATGTAACATCAGGCACTCGAAGTACTCGAGGGTGTTACATATATGTAACATCAGGCATGATACGGGGAAAGTGTATTCAAAGTATATTTTTGATTTTTTTTCAAAAAGAAAAGATTTCAGTAAATTTTTTTTTAATAAAGCGAAAAATATATGAAAGATGATATTTTACATGAAGTTTGGAATGTAGATAATGCAACAATAATGTACAAATGATACCAAATGTGTGCGAAAATTGAGCAGCCTTACAAAAATATTATGACAAACATTGTATTATTTTATTTTATTATATTTGTGTTTTTGCATGTGGAGTTGTTGTTGTTTTATTGAGAAGTTTCTTGAACACCCACAGAACTAATAGATTTGACAGTTTGTGAATAGAAAAAAAGTTTATAGAACTACAGTAGTTAACAATACAGATTTTGAGGATTATGGAAGATTTGCCAGTAAATTATAAAATTATTGTTTCAATTTTTTTGTCAATTTGTCCATCCGCCCAATTTGTCTAGAAAGGACTAAATAAAGAGCCTATAGGAATCATGTTTGTCTATAATTTGGTCTACATTAGAAACCATTTCTTCTTTCGTAGCTCAAAATATATCCTTTTAAATATTATATTAGTAGAATTAAATAGAATAACTAATCCTTGGCCTCATGAAAATAAAGCCTTGACTCCTTGCTTCGGATACTTGACTCCGGCTATCATTTTAATCCACATAGGACAACTATTGTATCCATATTCAGGATTTCTAGAGCAATTCTAATTCCGACTCTCAATACTTTTGGTATGTTATGCCAAATATGGCCGCTCAATTTGCCAGTCAAGAAGACACAAGGGTCTAGAAAATCATGTGACATGACTAATTTTAAGGAAAAACCTAAATAATAGCATTTTTTCTTTTAAATTTTAACATTTATGAAGACTATTTATGCTATTTTCCTAGATAAAAATGTCTTGTTAAAATCCGGAATTTTCGTTAATCCGGATTTTTTGAGAATCCGGACTTCTTTTTTTTTATAATTTATCCGGACTATTGCGTCAATAGTGTCAAAATTCCACAAAATAAAAAAAAACACTAAAAAAGTACATACTCATACACCTCGTATACGAAGAGTGCACTTTCCCCATATCAGGACGGATGTTACATATATGTAACAGTGTTATAAAAGTACTTATAAAACGTAAACTACGGACAATATTTATTTCATTTATTTTTTGTATTGTTTCAAAAAGACCATGTAATGCCATAAGATTATTTTTTTCCAAATTTTTTTCATACAATTAAATATAAAAATAAAATTCCTCTACTACTTTTGCCATCGTGACGATTTTCGTCAACATCGAAAAAACCATCAGAAAGAAACCTCTACAACTTCCACAATAGTGAATCAAATTCAGCTAAATTGATTTCTACGCATTGCCAATAGTGTCCAGTACAGGATAAAACACTTTTTAGTGCCGAATTGATATCCTATTCCTTTAGCAGCCGTTTGAAACGAAGGATGTCTTACTGTTACATATATGTAACATCAGGCATTAATGGGTTAAAGTAGCTGTCGATTCGTTGCGTGTCGTACAAGCACTACATTATTAGTTTCATTATATGTTTCGTTTTCGACACACCCGCAAATAATGGGTAAGAACCAATATGGGGGGTTTGGTTTGTATGGCAGCCCCATGATCCCATGGTCCGATTTGATTCAATCTTACATATGTTTTGTGCCATCAATAGAAATACATTTGTGTGAAATTTGGTTGAAATCGGTGCACAAATAAAAAAGTTTTTCTTAGAAGAACTCATATTGGGGAGCTAGGTTTGTATGGCAGCCCCATGACCCAGTGATCCAATTTGGGTGAATCAAACATACAAACAGCCAGCAACAATAAGAAGCACGTGTACAAAATTTCAGCTTGCTAGCTTCAATACCCGCCGAGTAAAACGCGTCGCAACAGACAGACAGACAGACAGACAGACGGACGGACATGCTCTAATCGACTCCCCAAGTCACGCTGATCATATATGTATACTTTTTATATGGTCGGAGATGCTTCCTTTAATGCGTTACAAACTTCATGACAAAGTTAATATACCCTTTCACTCTATGAGCGAAGGGTATAATAAAAAACGAAAAAAAATGTTTTATCGAAACACAACTTCGGAGGATGCGTATCACTGAATTATTTAATTTTTTGAACCACTATATCTCCAAATCGCAAAACTCCGTTTCTTTGAAATTTATATATTTTAAATAGTGACACTTGAGCAATGTCAGAGTGACAAAATATTAGGTTTAAATTTGGGTTCTTGAAAGATAGTAGGCATTTTATAAAGCCCCCAAAAATGGGTAAAATTCATAGATTTCTCTATTAAATATCTCAGAGCTCAGTTGTTCCCGGATAATAATTTTTTCACCAACTAATGTTTATTCTTTACTTTAAATAATAGCCAAGTTTCAAGAAAATTGGTTAACCGGTTACCAAGTTACGATTTTTTATATTACAGCTTATCTTTATACGATTTATCTTCCTCACATTTTTATCAATATCTCGAAAATCCATCATTTATTCATCTTGAATTTTATACAGAATTGAGAACCTAACTAGGTAAACACATCCACCAAATTTCATAAAAATCGGTAAACGCGTTCTCAAGATATTGATTTTTGACCACCCTCTCCATACATTCGACGCACTGTGCGCCCGACGGAGAATATGCTACAGAGTCAACTCATTTCCACGTTGAAAATGCATTCGGACAAGAGGGAAATTATTTTTTTAGTAATTTTTAAGACGTAAAACGCCTTTGTAGCCATTTTCGAAGCTAACATTTTAATTGACCACGGTTTTTATGCCGGTTCATTACCGTTTCATTTTCATACCGCTCAAACTCTATCCGGGGCTTTACGGGCGGCAATTGGTCGTCTTGCCCGGGGCGGCTAGCACTTCCCAAGTAACAATTTCATCCCTATAATATTTCATAGAATATTTTCTTCTAACGATAATAGGGGCACTTTACAGGGTATAAACTCTGAATAATAGTCCAATAATGGCGTTTGGCGCCGTTTTTTGATCCAATTGCACCTTATTGTAGCACTGAACTAAGCTTTGAAAAAGACATACATCAATGTGTTATGTCATCATTTTCTGTCATTTTATCCTGAAAAAAAAGAAAAAAAAATTCCCCCAGCCAGCGTTGAACCAGCGACTGTCGTACGCCAGTCCGACGCGCTAACCACTCGGCCAACCTCACATATAGTTAACATTGCTCGTAAACACTACAAGTGCTCAACACATCTTTATCGATTCTTCTCCATTGCACCTTCTTCTTTATATGTCAGTCAATTGAAGTTGAATAAATCCACACATTCATCAATAAAATGCAGACATTTTCTGCACTGAGATTATCTTAATTGATTCATAAGTTAACAAGGAGTGAGGAAATGTTAGTTTCATGCAATATTTCAATGAACAATTCAAGAAACGTGGTATTCCAGAGCACTTCATAAGTGTCAATTATTAAAAAATTGCAAAGACCATCCTTCTATAAAACTACGCTTAACAATTTATTGGATGACCATACGAATGTCACACGATAAAAATGACACCGACTGTGCTATAGAAGAAAATATACATGTGTGTGAGTTAACTTAGAGAGACTATTGCATGTGTGTGCTGCATCATCCATTAAACACAAGAGTGGAGTATTTAAAGGAGTGTCTTTTTTAGGTTGACGTTTAGAGACAGTTTTATCGAAGTTTTATACCACAATCTTTGAATTTATTCCATAATGATGACAGAAGCTTTCCGGAAAATACTTTAAGGATGGTTTATAGGATCAAAATATTACTTTAAGCGATGTCACACGATAAATGAATTCCGTGGTACTATATGGTTGCTACAGTGTGAAGTGCTTCTTTAAAGCAAACGAATTGTTGCTTGGGTTATGCCGCGGGCGCACAATTTTTTGTTCGTAGAGAAATTTCGGGATGTGTTTACTCCAACCGTCCCCGACACCATACCATACGTCGCTTCCAAAATTGCAGTTATAAAAAACTGCAAACATTTGTTTTAAATATAAAAATAAACTGCAACACCTGACAGACATGTGAAATGATAACGAAAATTCGAAATTCCAATCACATTAAATGTTATGAAAAATACATAAAAAAAAATGTATTGTCGGGGAACATGTCAACCTACCACGTACGTACCACCCCCTATAAAACTGCCACCTGCCATAAATTATATTGTCTCTCAACATCACCGATATTTGCCAACACTAATTGTTTCATCCTATCAACGTTCATCTCTGGGCCTTTTTCGTCAGGTGTTTATGCCGCTTTTATGCCAGCATATATTCACATTTCATTTAATATCACTTATATCATCATCATGTCCTGAGTCCTGGCATCCGCCCTATTCTGGCTTTAACGTACGTCTCCGGGCATGTTTCACACTTCATTGTCCTTGTCGTCGATCTACTCGCAAAAGAAGAAGACGAGAGACAAAGAGGCTGCGAGTTATACGACTCGCACCGACAATATCGATAAAATGTTATCGCTTCTCATTTCCCCAAGATGCCAGGACCAGGACATACATTGTACGTACTCGTATAGCCATTCAGTTTTCGATTTTATTTCGCTCGTATAGACCTATAGTCATCGTCGCTTGACTGTGTCACCTTCCGAAACACACACACCTGGCGTCATTAAAAACCAACCCCGGCACAAGACAATAGGACGTCCTCTATGGATAACTCGTTCCGCTGCAAATCCCTAAGCCGGAGACTCTATGCTACATTCTACATACCCTTATCGTGCCAGAATATTTACAACTTTTACAATAAGCCGTAATCTGTGTAATACGTAGAAAAATAGACGACGAACGGCTGGCTGGTAACAGCCATCAGCCCTTTATATGTCTAGCTCATCCGACCCGTGTTCCTCGGATCCTACATAATCTTCCAAACACACTGTTAAGGATTTATGACACAACCAAGATATATTTACCGGATGTAACGATTTAGGATAAAGGTGCGGCATCAAAGGAGCCGTTAAGAGTTCATGGTGCGCAATTCTTAAAGAAAATGTCGAGCGATTGCACGAGATTTTTTCCCGTACCGTCTCGTCCCAGCACAATGGGGCACGTTTTCCGTTTTTAGGGAATTGCCAAATTACTTTAGGATGTAATCATGGGATTTTTGTCGTGTATGTATAAACTTTAAGCAAATTGTCAGAATATTAAGTCAGGCATTTCATATATTAAGCGCAGTGTGTGTTGATGGCTATGGGCAATTTTTAGGATAATAATGGTATTCATGGGAGAATAACCCTAGACCAGGCAGAGATACTCTGGACCGTACATCAATCACGGTCGGGCAGACAACGATGATTTTTGAAGAATTTGTAGACAGCTCAGAATTATGATGATTCTTTGTTGAAAGCGGTCATAATCTTTGTCTGCGGCATCATTACAAAATCATCACGATGCTTGGTAAATATATTTTGTGGGTCACTTAAAAGATTGGGGGGTCAAATTCGAGTATGTCGAGGACGTAAATGTTTCATAGCCTATAATACGGGCATAAATCGTGCCGGAAAGATTTTATTCTTTATGTGTTCATATTTCAACTACACGATTTATTTATTTGCGCAAAAGATTGCTGAGCATGTTTTATGCTTTTTATGATCGCATTTTCGATTTATTATATAAGAGGGATATTCTCGTATCT
This sequence comes from Microchrysa polita, assembly GCA_949715475.1. Taxonomy (NCBI): domain Eukaryota; kingdom Metazoa; phylum Arthropoda; class Insecta; order Diptera; family Stratiomyidae; genus Microchrysa; species Microchrysa polita. The sequence goes on from OX454420.1 coordinate 20,511,176, forward strand.
CTGCTAAAGCAATTTCAGCACAATTGAAGATAATTGTAATGCAACAAAGACTTTCTTCATTCTTTCAAAATTATTTTTCCATTTCTGTAATATTTCTTGAGACGTTCCGAACGGTATCAGTATAGTAGAAATCGAAATTACTGGGAAACTATTCCAACTACTTTTCGCCAGAACTCTTTTAATTTTATGACTTTTTCGATGATCATTCAAATTCGTTTTACTGGCGCTAACGACAAGTCAGGTAGAGGAATATTGTACCTGATCGGGAATTCCTTTCTATTCGGAACTCAAGTTAATTCCCGAAAATGCGTTTACCTGGCAAATATTTGACAATATTTCCTTCGGGTTAATTTACTATCTGCGCCAACTTTTAAAAGAAAATTTAATATCGGTTAGATTTAAGGTCGTTTGTTTCGACATTCTGCATTAGTTACAGCCTTCACGAGTTTCATTGAAAACATTCTTTACGAACACAATATTCAAAATGTCTCAAGTATCCAGATTTAGCCTATCGTCAGTAGTAAATAAATTGAAGAAAGTTGGAAAAGTTAAGAAAATTGTACGACGAATCAAACACAATATTATCAAAGTGACAAAATCGACGATCGAAAAATTTGCGCCGGAAGCGGTTAGTGAAGTCGATAATTTGATTCGAATCAATTCAGCACTAGCTATCGATACAACCACAAACAATTTGAAAATTGCACAAAAATGTACAGTCGAAGACGAATTTAACGGCAATGACACCACCAAAAGTCACGATGAAAGCGTTATCGAATTTACACGGTCAACTTTACGCATGCTAAGAATTATTGAATCACCGTCGAAATCCAGCTGTGAAACCCCGTTCAAACCACAAGTGGTTGGTTGTACAGTAAAAACCTCTCCAGCTGCCGACAAGTTGGTTTATTCAAGTGTATCAGAATTCACAGGACCTATTTCAACAACAGCTGATCATCGCTCTGTATCACCATTTAAACCACGAATTGTTGGAGTAGTCATGAAAGTTCGACCGATGCAGTCCATTAGCCAAGAGAATCTACTTGATTCATCAATTTCTACTACAAAATCACAACAAACGCCTCGACGAGTAAATTATGAGAAAACTGGAATCAAGAGTGCATTACGTAGAAGAATGTCCAGTAAGTCGAATTTGTTCAATGGCAACCGTGTCAGCAAGGCCAGAACGCCCAATAGGCAATCGCAGTTGAATTGGGGCAAAGATGAATTTACCCACTTTGTCGATACAACACTGAAGAAGTCGTCAGCTTGCCGATTCCAGAAAACACCGGAGCGTCAAAATCATTTTAAATACATTGTTGAATCCATGGTTAATTTTAAGTATTAAATTGTTTTTGTAAATATTTTAAATAAAAGAGCACTCATGTTAAATTAAAGCCAAATTTTTTCAATCACTTGTTCCGAACTAGCTTTTTGATTTACTGACAAAACATCCTCAGAGCAGAAAAGCTCCAAGCGTGTAATTGGCCTTTCGGTCGGGTTAAAAGTAATTCTGACAGCATTGCAGGACACTCCCTTAAAAAAATGTCTGCAAAATTTTGTGGGTTCATTTTTCAAATATTCAACATCATTTCGTCAAACTTCTCGGGAGCACGTCTCAATGCATATCTTCATTTTTGATATTCATATCGCCGATATAAATTTTTGAAAAAGGGACTTTTGCGTCGAAGGGTATCGTCTCATTAAGTTCAATTTATAGCCCAGGAAGATTGAGTTGCTTAGAGGGGAAAAGAAAAACGAGTATTTTTGGCAGGATTGCCGGGAAAAGTCCCCTGATTGCGGAAAAAGTTGTGTCCGGTAGGGGTCCGGAAAAATCGGGATATGTTTCAGGTTTTGATGATTATTTATAAAAGCTATGGCGCATTTTAAAACTGTCCCAAATTGAAATACCCTTATCTATGTTTAAGTCTAGCACCTAATTTTTCAAGAAAAGGTCTAAGCTATTATATCAGCTGCAGCTTTTACTGTTTTTTTTTTTTAAATCGCCGAAAACTAAAAAATAACCCCTTTTCCTCAACTTTCCGACTCTACCGGTAAGGACTTTTTTCCCCATAACTAGGTAGTAAGCCCTTAAAATATTGCAAAGATACAAGATTGTTGCCGACAAAATATCTCAATCAGGGCCGGATTTAGCCTCTATGGCGCCCCTGGGCAGTAACGAATTTACCGCCCTCCTCCTCTTGAAGGTAGTAGTTCTCACCTACACAAAGGAAATGTAGGCAAAACGTTAGCGGGCGTATGTAAAAAATTGAAAATTTCATATTTTTTATCAGTAAGCGTATTGTGTTTGCTTGAAATTTTTTTATGTTGCTTCCCAGGGGAGGAATCCAGGTGTTCCGTGCTCCTCCCAAAATTGTTTTAGGAATGATTGAAACTCCAATAATAACATAGAAAACTGTACAATTCTTATTACATTCGGCTTTCACTTTCATTAGAAATGCGCTCATGTTTTCTAAATACCTTTTCAATTTCTGAGTTTTTAGGGTTTTTTAGAATTTTTTCAAAAAACCCTTATAAAATCGATTTTGTCCGTCCGTCCGTCCGTCCGTCCGTCCGTCTGTTCACTAAATAACTCGCGAACGGCTCAACTGATTGTTATGAAATCTGGTAGGAATGTGTAGAATGGTTACAGCCTTTGGCACGAATACCTTAGAAGTTGGTAGGAAGAAGATAACAGGGTGTCCCGAACGTTTGAAAAAAGTCGACTTTTTTAGTTTTTATCGGAGATTGACGTATGGATATTCAAATCAAAGATCTAAACGAGTACACCTCATATCAGTTAAAATTTTCTAGTTTCGAGTAACGGTAAAAAAGTTATTGGCGTTTAAAGTTAAACTTCCTTTTCGAGCTCCGTTTTTCTAAACCGTTATAGGGATTGATATGAAACTTTGCACAAAGATTGGTCAGTATGGCCTTATATACGTTAAATATTAAGACTGTTGACTTTTGCAAAGGAAAAGAAAATAACAGTTTGTAAAATTTCAATTTGTTCGTGTGTAGCCCCTCTTAGGTTTCCAAATATGAAAATTGTGCTAAGCGTCTTTAGAAATTACATGGGGAATACGTCTACGAATTTTCATTCGAATAACTGTATCCAAACCGGAAATGTAGCCAAGTAAGTTTTTAGTAAGGGCCTTTCACAATGCAAGGAAAGCCTCTTAAGCATTTCTTCAATGCATATCTTTTAACTTGATGAAACAATGAACATGCAATTTGGTGGAAATGCATAGAATGGTAATAGTGTTTGCCACAAATATTTTTGAAGTTTGTAGGACCAAGTTAACACGGTGTCCCTGAATAGCTGCAAAAGTATACTTGTCAAGTACTCATAGGAAAGCTTGCGTGGGCTCTTATGTCAGGGGACACAACGGAATCATTTCATATAAGTTGCTTTTCCTTGATTAAAAAAACAGTAACAGTAGATTTACAGCTAATAATTCAGTTCATATATAAAGCCAAGCCATCCTTACGTTTGCCTGAGTTTCTTTTTGCTCAAAGGCCATCAGAAATCTGAAATCGAAAAAATCCTGTAGATTTGCCTTGGAGTACTTTTATACAGACTGGGTAATTAGTAAATCTATTTTTGGATTGGTCTAATTAAAGGTGGAACAGAATGAAAGGCGCTAGCCTTTCATTCTGGAACGCGTTTATTTAGACCAATCCAAAAATAGATTTACAGGAAGCATTTCATTAATGTTGTGCACAATTCTTATCTATTGCTTATAAAATATATGTACAAAAAATATTCAGTATGCATCAAAATTCTAAAAAACACTCGTATTGCGGGCGCAGCCCTCTGTACGCCTGTATTTTTTTTCATTGTCGATCGTTTGCGAAATACTTTGTGAAATACCCAACAAATAAAATTTCCCTATTTAAGCATCATATTTAACCAAAAAAAGCATTATACCGGTGCCTAAAAAGTTTATTAGATTTTTTCCGGTGGAATTTCGCGTCAGTGCACATGAAATCCATGCAAATATTGTCAAAATTTTGATGATCGTAAGATCGAATTCGCTTGGTGATACTCACTTCATATGAAAGTCTCCACCCCTGTTTTTGGCATTTCGCCAGCACATTATTTCACAGTGAAAATATGTCATCGACAATCAATCAAAGCGCAAGTGAACATTTATCTTAAATTGAGTGACTAAAAAGCAAGTCTCCATGGCACCGTTTTCAGGGAGACATATGTTTTCCGCTAGGTGAACTCAGTACATACATTAAAAAAATTCTTAAAAATATGATTAAACCTATTCACTCGATAGAAACTCAAAGATTTGATAGCCAATGCCGTATTTTTAATATCGAGACTTGGACCACTCCCGAAACCAAATCCTTGCTTCCCAGCGAATTTGATGTTGGGACAAATTTAAGAAGTAATATAACACACAAAAATGTGTGGTTAGATGAGTTACTTCCGTGGAGGCGTTTGAAATTTCCCAACGGATTGCTATTACCAAAAATATTTTTCGTTTTTTTTTCAAGTCTGGGGCAATTTCAGAGGCTTGAAAACAGGAGATGGCGCCCAAGTACTCGCGTATCTAAAACATTTAATGTGGCTTCAGGGATAATGTTTAAAGTGAAGCCAATGCCTTAAGCAAAGATGATTTAAACTCCTACTCTAACTGAACTAAAGGCAGGCCTCTACGCCATTCAGAGTGAATGCTTCAAGTAAGTTTTGCTAAGTCCCAATTTATGAAGGCGGAATCACATAAAAATTTGAGTTGAGGTTGCGATTAGTTGCTTTGGATTAAAGTAGGTACTAACATCGTCAGTTCACGTGAAATCCATGCAAATACTGTCAAAATTTTGATGATCGTGAAATCGAATTCGCTTGGTGGTACTCACTTCACATGAAAGTCTCCACACCGGTTTTTGACATTTCGCCAGCGAAAATAATCCAGTTGCACTTTATTTTACAGTGAAAAGATGTCATCGACAATCAATCAAAACGCGAGTGAACATTTATCTTACATTGAGTGAATAAAAAGCAAGTCTCCACGGCGACATATATGCACGTTTTTCGCTCGGTGAACTCATTAAATACCTTTAAGACAGATATGTACCTACGTCCAACTAGACTAAATTAAAAAAGCAAATTATTTTCTACAATTATGTTTGAGTTTTCAAAATGCATCTTTCCCATAATTTTAGACCAATGAAAAAATTTGAGAATTTGCCAGCCCTCAAATTCTGCCGCCCGTTTTTATTTCAGTTCCGATGGAAAAACGGTTCATTTTTGCTTCGCTTTCGCAGTACCTTTCTAGATATTATCGATCCTTGTTTTTGTGTGGTTATTATTTAGTTTCAAGGATGCATTTGAACAGTGCACAGCTTGCATTTAAAGTCAACGTGTCTCACAGACACTGTACACACATAAAGCCGGCCCCATACCGCCCGGAGTGTGGCAAACACCGCACAAAAGATTGATACGAAAAATCGTGCAGCAGCAGTGCAGCAGTGTGGATGGGCGACTCCAAGGTATCATTCTTGGACCAATCTTTTGTGCTGTGTGTGCCACACTCCGGTCGGTGTGGGGCCGGGTTAACGTCAATATAATTTGCGTGTGTGTGCCATAGAAACCGACTAAGGCTTCTTTTTCTTTTTGAAAGTACAAGTAAATATAGTATGTGTATTTTGTGTTTGTTGCCATGAAAAATAATTTTGATAGCAAATATGAGTGCTACCGGTATATGTGGATGTAAAAATCTCGGATATTTTTGGATGACCCCAATGCAGAAACCAGTGGCGTAACGTATCATATATATCTACGAAATGGGGCCCCCCTACACAACATAATTACTATTAGTCAATATTTTTGCACTGTCGTTTACAACAACAACAAAAATACATTTAACCTGTTAAAGCCTAAGTCTAAAAAATACAATTTTTAGACGTTTGAAGCTAAACTTAACCAATTACATATTAGCTCTTCGTTTATTGCAGCGATTCATATCCTCTTCTTTGGTAGGAGCAGTGGCGTAGATAGCTTTTCGGAGGGCAAGGATATGCGACCATATTTTTTTATTACAAGGGAAATTCAATTTAAAGGACGAGGTGATCGTCAATAACATGAATTCGTACACTGAGTAGTTTTTGTACAAATATTTGGGATCACATTTTTTCACAAAATTTAGGCCCGCAACACATTGCGTAAACGAAAATTTTATGCAAAAATACAATGTTTAAATAATCGATCGTACTGAATCTTCTTTTAATCCACCTCTTATATACGCCACTGGAAAGCAGAGTACCGTTAACCTACCAACAACAATTTTATAATTTCCAGAAAGTAAACCATTTTTACATTATACAGTATAGGTAGCACCAGTAGCTGTGCAAATATCGAATAACAGTTTTTTAACCTTCGGGCGGGCGCAATGCATCTGACAGATTAAGTGACCAGTTTCTGTTGCGCCAATCAGCGATATGAAAAGGGAGAGATCTGAAACTCACAGTAGCTTAATCTTTATCGATCCACTACGCAAAGCAGATTTCAGTTTCTATCTACCATATGTCTGAGGGGCGGGAGGGGATGAAATAATCTCTCAGATGTATTGCGCCCGATTGTGTTATTTTCTCCTTTTCTATGAAAGTTTCTACATGTTATACTCTTCACATTGCGTAATAACATTCTGTTGACTTTAAGGTTCACCAAATCGTTCAATAGTGTGATTTTTGTAAAATAAACCCACATTTTTTAAGCGGTCGAGTTGTTGGAGGTTTTTTAAGTATTTAAGCTATTGAAAGCGGAATATTCTTAGAAAATTAAAAATATGAAGGATATCAAACTTTGTGAGTCAGTTTTTGTTTCTAAAATTTCGTAGAACTGTTTCAAAAAGATAATGCAACAATAAATAAGAGTCTAAAATATACAGAAACTTAGTTTCATCCCTTTTTCTGCACTTAATCTGTCAGATGCATTGCGCCCGATCGTGTTAGGATTAGTATTGCGCCCGCCGGAAGGTTAAGAGAAATAAGTAAGTCGTAACCCCCAGTGCTATTATACGATACTATTCGCAGCTGTATGAATATTTCAAGGTTTTGGCACTCGGCTCATTTAAAAATAGGCATGCCAGTGTGTTTTTTTGTAGCTTATTTGATGATTCGGGCTTTTGCAAATGTACCGCGAGTTCATTATTGTGAATCGCGTTTAAAAATTCCTAGGGCTCAATCTTATCAGACTCCACCTTTGAAATACTAAAATTGATGGGTCCTGATTTTATTTATTTTTTACGCTGAGTGAAACTCTTGCTTAAACCTGCTTCGTAGCAATGGAGAGCACTTCAAACTTGTTCAACAGCTTCTATGTTCTATGTTGCTACTCTTCGAAACTATGCTTGGGGGCCCCTAGTGGTTGGGGACCCGTGTTCCACCGGAACACCGCACGTTACATGGAACACCGTATACGTTACGCCACTGGCAGAAACATACATTGAGGAATGGTTGCTTTTGAGTTTATTTTAACGTTATTTGTGTACTTTTTATTTATTTTAATGAAAATATAAACGGTATATAAGTTGAGAGATGAATTTATATTGTAACGACTAAAATAAAATGGCTTTTAACTATAAAAATATATCTAAACCCGTATCGGTGTCTGACAGACACTATACAAACATTACGCACAAATCGTATGTACTTACTTTAAGGGTTAAACGTGAGTAAATCGTTATTCCATTCGCTAAATAGCGTATCCAATTATTTATGAGCAACACAGAAATCCTAGGGCAAAAAACTGGAAGGAGTTCAGATTCCTATAGCGAACTTTTCAAGTAAACTCTATCCTTCAATCGGTTCCGTAGACGTGTTCCACGACAATAAGTATGAATTTTCATTTAGGGCGCCTTGATCAAAATTTTGCCCCGGGCGCCAAACTGTCTTCGCACGGCTCTGGCTATATGGGCTTACGTATGCGATCCTCAGATTTGGGGTGAACACTTCTACTCTAAAATCAATGACTATTACGAGACTGACATGTAGAGGAGTTCCTCAAAGTATGGTGTTCTTTTGCCGCTTAATAGTCCAAGTAAATCTTAAAAGTTTTTTTTAAGTTGGAGAAAAATATAAACATTTCTGAAAATGTTGCTCAAACAGAAAATGTTCGTTGTGTTTGTCTGTCAATATTTTCTGGTTGAAAAATCGAAGAAAAGAGCCCCCATCCCAATTTCGAACACAATAAATTTGGGAAACGCTACGCCACTGATTAGCCCAGTGACTGAAGATCAAATATATAGGGTGGGCCAATTAAAATGACTCATTGAGTTGTACAATTATGTACTACAATATATAAAAAAAAATATTCATAACACCGTATTAAATATGAGGAAATACCATTATATCTTTACTGACCAACCAACCCTCTTCTAAAAATCATCTAAATTAACACAATAATAATACAAATCAATTTGTATGCTAATGAGAACATAATTTTCCTTGTGTCTAGTTAAATGTCTCCAAACAAATTTCAGAAAAAAAAAACATTTGAGAGTTTTAGCAAGCCGCAAAAATGCTAAAAACGTGAAATATAAATGGAAATATGTAAACATAGCAAAGAAATAAATAAATCAAAACTACACCTTGAACATCAACAAGTAGAAGAGAAGATTTATATTTGTTTCACATCACAAACATATTTTTCTGACATACTCAGTCAACCGTAATGAGCATTTCATTATTTTAGACTTTCACTGACTCTTCGAGGACAAAAGAGGCTCAAAGTTTCTTTCCGAACAAACTGTTTACAAAATCATGTCACATTCAGAGCGACTGACTGTCTGCTTTTATTTGGATTTGTCCCGGATTTTGTTGAACTTTTCAAACGATGACTTCATTTTCATAGCTCACAAATTGAAAATGTGTAGAAATAATATTGCTATACGTTTCTTATTTTTGATGGTCACATGAAAAGGACAGGGTGCGTGTATATGTACCTATATGTAGGTCAACAGCTAGAGAGTTGATTAAATGTATTAATAGGTTTTATAAACTTTTCACACCTTGTATACTTAATCTGGCAAATCAATAAATTCAATAATTTGGGATGTGATGAGTTTTGCAGCTCAAATATCAAAATTAAGTAATTTTGCACAGTTTACGTAATCTAGTCGTAAAGGCAAGTACCCATACTGTGTTAACCGATTGAAAAACTTGCATTTATTTCCTCATCTAAAAATGTGCCGTAGAAAGTTGCCTTTTATTCAATCAATTTAAGATAAATGTGCACTCGCGGCCTGATTGCTTGCCGATGACACCTTCTTCCTGCGAAGTAAAGTGCAATTGCAATGCTGTCGCTAGCGAAATGCCAAAAACCGGTGTGGAGACTTTCGTGTGAATTGAGCACCACCAAGCGAATTCGCTTTCAAGATCATCAAAATTTTGACAGTATTTGCATGGAATTCACGTGAACTAACGATGCTAGTACCTACTCTAAATTCGAACTTCTCTTAGACTGGGTACTAATATCGTCAGTTGACGTGAAATTCATGCAAATACTGTCAAAATTTTGATGATCGTGATATCGAATTCGCTTGGTGGTACTCACTTTAGACGAAAGTCTCAACACCGATTTTGACATTTCGCCAGCGAAAACAATGCTGTTGCACTTTATTTCACAGCTAAAACGTATCATCGACATTTCGACAATCAATCAGGCTCCGAGTGTCCAATTATCTTAAATTTAGTGAATAAAAGGCAAGTCTCCACCGCACATTTTTCAATTTAATCAAATTTGGATTGATTCCTCTTAAATACTATACATACCTAGATAAATTGCTAATTTTTATAAGAATTTTCCAATATTTTTTTTTATAAGTTTCCAAATATACGAGGGTGGTCTGATAAGTACCTACACTGTAAAAACAAAGTTGAATTTTACATCGAAAATCCGTTGAATTTTACACCTTTTTTCTCGCAAAATTACAGTTAACGTTTATTTTTAAACAAAATTTCTAGTAAACCCACAAAATAGTGTACTATTACACTGATTTTTTAATATTACTCTATTTTGGTGAAATTTTACACCACATTTGGTGTGATGATGTGTCATTACTTTATTTCTATGTAACTTTACATTTTCAGTGTATATTTTCATGTAATATTACGATTTTGGTGTAAAAAATTACACCTACATTTGTGTAAAACTGAGTGTGTTACAATACTTTTGAGCATTATTGCATTTTCCTGTATCCCACAAGTGGCTTGTTCTGTGTGCAGAGTCTGTTCAGTCCGAAGTGCGTTCGTGTAAGCATAATATGTATTATTGTTATTGTTGTAGCGCTTTCTTCCTCTTGAACCGAAGGGGGTGTAGCAGCTCTTTGCCGTTGGAATAACGGGTAGCTCCAGGAACATCGAAGAATATTATTATAAACCCAGATGTAAATTTACATATTAGCCGGTGTAAATTTACATTTTTTCCAGTGCAAATTTGCTTATTTGTGATTTAAATTTACGTAAGTCTAAGATCAAGTTAACTTATTTATGTGTGAAAATTTACTTATTACCGTTTGTAGATTTACACATATTTTGTAGTAAATATTTACACCGTAAAGCGTAAAATTACTCTCCTTCATATCGTGGTGTAAATTTACTACTATAATAGGAGGAAAAAAAGTTTCCTCCTATTATTGGAGTAAAATTTTTTCGAGTGTAGCCTACAAAAGAAAAACAAAAATTTTGGAAAAGTGGCGATTTATTTTTCAATATATATATTTTTTTAACCCGTCTGAATAATACGTTTTTTCGAGGCCTGCAAAGTGGGGCTCGGTGGCGGCGACGACCTCCTCATTCGACTCAAATTTCTGCACGGCGAGTGACTTTTTCAAGTTTGGGAACAAAAAAAAATCGCACGGGTCCAAATCTGGAGAATACGGTGGATGGGGCAGCAGTTCGTAGCCCAATTCGACCAGTTTGGCGTTGGCGTCGGAGGTATGATCCGGTGCGTTATCATGGTGGAAGAGCATTTTTTTCTTTGCCAAGTGGGGCCATTTTTTCTTCAATTCGGCATGGAATCGGCCCAATAATTCGGCTTACAGTACAGCCCTGTGACCGTGTAGCCCTTCTGCAGGTAGCCGATGTGGATCATCATCATCATCATCAATGTGGCACGATAGCCCGACGTCGGGCCTTGGCCGCCTGAATCGTCGACCTCCAATTGTCGCGGTTACGTGACCTTGTCCTCCAGTTTCGGAAGCCCAGCAGCTGGTGGGCGTCTTCACCTACGGAGTTCTCCCAGCGAGCTCTCGGTCGTCCACGCAACCTCGCTCCGTCAATTCGTTGTGCGTTCATCACTTTCTTTGGCATGCGATTGTCGTCCATCCGTTGTACATGCCCCGCCCATTGCAGACGTTGAAGCTTCACGATTTTCGATACTTCCAGCTCATCGTACAATTGATACAACTCATGGTTGTATCGGATACGCCATTGGTCTCGCTCGCGAACGGCCCCGAAAATTCGCCGAAGGACCTTTCGTTCGAATCGGTCTAGCAAAATTTCGGAGGCTTGGGTGAGGGTCCATGTTTCGCAGCCATAACATAGCACGGGTCGGATGATCGTTTTCTACACGCGGAGCTTCGTGTTCCTGTGCGCAAGTTTCGAATTAATTATAGGGAGGACCGAGAAATATGTCTTATTGGCTAGTTGTATCCGTCGCTTAATTTCGTCGGTTTCGTTGGCGTCCTTTGATAAGTTACAACCCAGATAGTTGAAGTTGTCTACATACTCGATATTAAGGTCCCCCACTGTGATGCTTGAATTTGCTGGCGTCCTTGTTTTCGATTGCATCATGGCCTTTGTTTTGCTTTCGTTGATATGTAGTCCAACTTCCTTTGCGGCGTTATTGAGATTATGCAGAAGGCTTTCTGCATCACCCAACCTTCGAGACATGATGTTGATATCGTCGGCGTACGCTACTAATTGAGTCGACTTGATGAGTAGCGTTCCGCTGCTGTCCATATTCATGGCTCGAATTACATACTCCAAAGCAAGGTTGAAGAGCGTCGGCGCCAGCCCGTCGCCCTGCTTGAGTCCAGTACGAGTTTCAAATAGGTCAGTGAGTCGATTCTGCACTCTGACCTGCGAGACGGTATTAGTCATCGTCATCCTTGTGAGTCGCACTAACTTTGCCGGTATACCAAAATTCAGCATAATGTTGTACAGTACACTTCGATCGATACTGTCGTATGCCTGCTTGAAGTCGACAAAGATTTGGTATACGTCGATGTTATATTCCCAGCACTTTTGGAGTAGTAGCTTCACTGTGAAAAGCTGATCGGTCGTTGATCGACCAGGTCTGAAGCCGCCTTGATACTCGCCAATGATTCGTTCTGCGTACGGATTAATTCTCTTTTCAAGAATTTTCGATAATATCTTATAGGCCGTACAAACTAATGATATGCCCCTGTAATTCTCACACTTCAGCTTGTCACACTTTTTGTGGATTGGGCAGATTATGCTTTTGCGCCAATCTTCGGGGATTTCCTCGTCGTTCCATATTTTCAGCAGTAGCACATGTATTGCGTTGGTCAGGCACGTTCCACCATGCTTCAGCAGTTCTGCTGGGATCTCGTCAGCGCCGTATCTATGCAAAATTAAAATATTTTGTTTCGTATATGGTAAGCAAGCGAATTTTTATATGGAATGTCAAATTATGTCGTTTTATTCCATACGACTTGCTAAAACTCTCTAATTCCCTATTTCTTTACACCTACTTCCCTAAATCTGTAGACTAATATCGAGGTAAAATCTACTAACAAAGCGCCAAATATTTTCCCAAAGATATTGCTATTGAAAAATGTGAACAAAATTTCTACTAGATATATGCCATGAAAATAGAGATGCAAAAAGAGATGAAAATAAGGAAAAACATGTTTATAATAATACCACCTCAAAATATGTCCACTTAAAACGTTGCTAGTGTATCTACAAAAATGATTTCAATACTTTTATTGTTTAAAAATGGCAGTAAGGAATTGATAGAATGATTCTACCGATAAAAATTTCACCTTTTCTAAAAAATAAAATTTTTTTCTCAGTAGGTCCAGCCAGACCTATTGAGTATATAATATGCATATTGTAGTAGGTGCCGACAGAAGGGTTAAAGTCAACGTGTCTCACAGACACTGTACACACATAAAGCCGGCCCCATACCGCCCGGAGTGTGGCAAACACCGCACAAAAGATTGATACGAAAAATCGTGCAGCAGCAGTGCAGCAGTGTGGATGGGCGACTCCAAGGTATCATTCTTGGACCAATCTTTTGTGCTGTGTGTGCCACACTCCGGTCGGTGTGGGGCCGGGTTAACGTCAATATAATTTGCGTGTGTGTGCCATAGAAACCGACTAAGGCTTCTTTTTCTTTTTGAAAGTACAAGTAAATATAGTATGTCTTATTGATCGGTTTCACCGCTGTTTGTAGCTTATTTTTAATTTATATCAATCAAAAACACTTTTTCCTTACTACAATTTATTTTTCGTTTTGCAAATATATATTTCGAATGCAACTTGCATTCTTCTTCAGTGCGAGTGTTTCTGAAGTTTAGATGGCTTGTACATGGTAATTTATTATCAGAAATTTTTGCTATAACTACCTGCTTAAAAGGTAAAAGAAGGGGTTCTTCTAAAAAGTGGATCCAGTTTTATCGCACCTGCGCGGCTAGTTTAATGATTCGTGATGGGCAATTTCCTTCGTCGTCGTTGAGGCGGTTACTACCTGGTATCTTCATGATCTCTAAGCTTTCCCATGCATCCAGTCTTGAGGGTTTATTGACTTTACGTAATATCTCGATATCCTCCCAGCTTATGGCGTGTCCTTCGTTTACAATGTGGGCTGCGACCGCTGATTTGATTGTTGCGTTGCTTCTTCGTGCTGCTGCTTCTGCCTCTTTCTCATGCTCGTTGAATCTCGTCCGGATGAGCCTCTTCGTTTGTCCTACGTATTCCTTGTTACAATCCTTGCATGCGATTTTGTAAATTCCGCTCAGCTCGTCTTTCTTGAGTGGGTCCTGTATTTTGTGTTTGTTGCCATGAAAAATAATTTTGATAGCACATGTGCTACCGGTACATGTGGATGTAAAAATCTCGGATATTTTTGGATGACCCCAATGCAGAAACCAGTGGCGTAACGTATCATATATATCTACGAAATGGGGCCCCCCTACACAACATAATTACTATTAGTCAATATTTTTGCACTGTCGTTTACAACAACAACAAAAATACATTTAACCTGTTAAAGCTTAAGTCTAAAAAAAACAATTTTTAGACGTTTGAAGCTAAACTTAACCAATTACATATTAGCTCTTCGTTTATTGCAGCGATTCATATCCTCTTCTTTGGTAGGAGCAGTGGCGTAGATAGCTTTTCGGAGGGCAAGGATATGCGACCATATTTTTTTATTACAAGGGAAATTCAATTTAAAGGACGAGGTGATCGTCAATAACATGAATTCGTACACTGAGTAGTTTTTGTACAAATATTTGGGATCACATTTTTTCACAAAATTTAGGCCCGCAACACATTGCGTAAACGAAAATTTTATGCAAAAATACAATGTTTAAATAATCGATCGTACTGAATCTTCTTTTAATCCACCTCTTATATACGCCACTGGAAAGCAGAGTACCGTTAACCTACCAACAACAATTATATAATTTCCAGAAAGTAAACCATTTTTACATTATACATTATAGGTAGCACCAGTAGCTGTGCAAATATCGAATAGCAGTTTTTTAAGAGAAATAAGTAAGTCGTAACCCCCAGTGCTATTATACGATACTATTTTCGCAGCTGTATGAATATTTCAAGGTTTCGGCACTCGGCTCATTTAGAAATAGGCATGCCAGTGTGTGTTTTTGTAGCTTATTTGATGATTCGGGCTTTTGCGAATGTACCGCGAGTTCATTATTGTGAATCGCGTTTAAAAATTCCTAGGGCTCAACCTTATCAAAATCCACCTTTGAAATACTAAAATTGATGGGTTCTGATTTTATTTATTTTTTACGCTGAGTGAAACTCTTGCTTAAACCTGCTTCGTAGCAATGAAGAGCACTTCTAACTTGTTCAACAGCTTCTATGTTCTATGTTGCTACTCTTCGAAACTACGCTTGAGGGCCCCTAGTAGTTGGGGGCCCGTGTTCCGCCGGAACACAGTACGTTACATGGAACACCGTACGTTACGCCACTGGCAGAAACATACATTGAGGAATGGTTGCTTTTGAATTTATTTTAACGTTATTTGTGTACTTTTTATATATTTTAATGAAAATATAAACGGTATATAAGTTGAGAGATGAATTTATATTGTCACGACTAAAATAAAACCGTATCGGTGTCTGACAGACACTGTACAAACATTACCCACAAATCGTATGTACTTACTTTAAGGGTTAAACGTGAGTAAATCGTTATTCCATTCGCTGAATAGCGTTTCCAATTATTTATGAGCAACACAGAAATCCTAGGGCAAAAAACTGGAAGGAGTTCAGATTCCTAAAGCGAACTTTTCAAGTAAACTCTATCCTTCAATCGGTTCCGTAGACGGGCTGAACAAAGAGTCATTGTACAGGGTGGAGCAGAGGAAACGCATGTTTTTTGAACTTCTAGTACGAGATAGTCTGGCTGGTCTAGCGGTTAGTGCGCGCACCTTCGGTGCACAGGCTCATGAGTTCGAAACTCACCGTGTTCCATGGTGTTTTTCGAACTCACGAGCTTGTAACGGACTATGATCACACTCAGATGCTAAACGAATACCCATTTATGGGGATAAATAACACTGCTGAGCGTGATGCTGATCTCATTACCTCAACAAAAAGCAGATAAGATCTTGGAAATAGGATGTCACTAACACATCCTGCGGCCTTAGTCCAATGCTGGATTGTCGCGCCTGTTATTTTAGTACGAGAGGGGGTATTGACCTTGAATGAATGTTGGCAGACTGCCCATACAACGCAGTTTCAGCCGCTATGGAGCGTTGGAACGTACAGCATTGTGTGTTCGTTCTCGAGCAGTACTTTAGAAACAATGATTCCGTATTTCCGAATTTTTTACGGAAGATTTAGATGCTACAGTTTTCATGAGTCCCCCCCTCGACGTCCAACTCTAAAGTTTTACGGAAAAGATGTTGCACTGTGACTAGGGAATCATTGGCTGGTAGTAATGTAAATCTGGGTCCCGTCGCGAATGTTTTTAAATTTCTGCTTGAACCGTTATAATTACCACTGTATTGCTCTTATTGAAACATATCATCTGGTTAGCTTACACGATGGACAGTTTTTTTTTATAGTATAACAGTTCCTTTCTGATTTATTTAAAGCTTAGTGGGGTATTGAACCAAGATAATATTTTTTCTGTGTACCAATTGCATTGCACATTTTCTCAATTTTGGATAAATTTAGCGACAAAAATAGTAAAAAACAATGCAACTCACTCACCATTATGCATTGTTTGTTTCATCCTAGCACAAAAGCTACGTCCACAACACTAGGGCACTGCACGAACTATGATTTCTACGAAAACGATTCAAAATTAACAAATACTTCTGTAATACTATAAAATAACGCCGTAATACTTCCGAGACCGCAAAAATACAAATCACAACCCTCGCGATCGTACATAACTACCGCTCCGTCAAGACCTTTTTATTATGAAAATCCCAACATGACGTATTGTGTAGTTCTTTCTTTTTGTGCACTATAATCTTCTGAAAAAGTTTTTATTCAAAGATAATTTTCATTTCGCGATGCTCAAGACAGAACTATTGCGGGTGGTATGTGTCTTTTTTATTGAATTTCCATCACTAGCCATGATCACTCTCATGGAAATTTACGAAATCGTTTGAAATTTGCACTTATCCCTTGACTGATAATCCAAAGCCTAACAAGAACATATTGCAATTTGTGACATTCTAATAAAACGCAAGCTTGGTTTTTGGCCAGTGTTTAGGGGAAAATGAAATCCGAGTACACAAAACGGATATCCAATGGCTCCTTGAAACAAGCTGCAAGCATTTAGCTGCAAAATCGGGATGTTTGATTGTTTGCAGAATTGTTAGCTATATGGTCTACTGATTATGGGAACAAATTCCAGATCGTTAGGTGGTCCGGATGTTGGTGAAAAAATGGGAAACGGGCATTTTTTTCGATTATTTCAAAAACCGGTAGAAGCTGAGTAGAAGCTACAAAAATAATTTCCGAAGACCAAAGCAACTATGTACCTACACAAAATTTATTGACATCAGACTTGAATATTTTTTTTTTGTATATTTTAAACGCAATAAATAAATATTATGCACAAAATTAATGAAATGCTTTTTGTAAATCTATTTTTAGATTGGTCTAAATAAACTATATTGCCATTCAATGCATTCTCACTAAATTTCATGGTAATTGTTTGATCCAGTCACAAGATATGCAGTGAACAAATGCTTAAGACGCTGCCCTGGTATTGTAAAACGCCCTGACCAAATATTATATTCGATATCTTTCCGTTTTGGATGAAGTTATTCCAATGAACATTTGCAGACATATTTCTTATGTTCTTTCCTAAAAACCCTCATCAACATTTTCATATTTGCAGACTAAGAGGGCCGGCCCATGCACACATTGAACTTTCACAAATTTACTGCTATTTACTTCTTCTTAGCAAATGTCAACAGTCTTAAACGTGTATAAACTCATACTAACCAATCTTTGTGCAAAGTTTCATATCGGTACCTATAACGATTTAGAAAAACCGAGGTGAAAACTTAAGCTTAACTTTAAACGCCCATAACTCCGTTACCGTTACTCGAAACTGGAAAAAAGTAACTGATATAAAATGTACTCGTCGAGTCGTTTGATTTGAGTGCCAACCTATACGTCCATTACCGATCAAAACTAAAAAAGTCGACTTTTTCAACACTTCGGGACACCCTGTTATCTTCGTCCCACCAACTTCGATGATATTTGTGCCAAAAACTGATAAGCGGAAAAAAAAACTAAAACAAAATTGGAAAAAAAACGAGACCGAGGCTAATTTCGGGCGCGGAAATTGGGATACCCTTCGCTCCCCTCGGGCAAAAAGTTTTTCGGTCGTACTCACGACTTGTATTTAATACCCCCCCCCCCCCATTATTTTCCTTCTGGCTTCACAAAAGTTCGTGAACAAACAGAATACTCGTTTCTGGTGAACCCAAAATCCACGTATCACCTACGAAGAGTCAGAGTGGGTGTACTCAAAGTTACTGCGTGGTGTGCTGTTCACGCTAAAGGAGTCATCGGGCAGTTTTTCTTTGAAAACGCCGCGGGTCAAACGACGACTGTGGATGGCGTGCGCTACAGAGCCATGCTTAATGAATTTTTTCTTCCTAAATTGGATGTACTAGGACTGGAGAACATGTGGTTCCAACAGGACGGTGTAACCGCGCACACTGCTCGAGACACAATCAATATTCTGAAGGAAACATTTCCGGGTCGGTTAATCTCTCGTTTTGGTGATTTGCACTGGCTGGCCAGATCACCCGATTTAACTGTTCCGGACTTCTTTTTATGGGGTTTTTTGAAGTCGCGGGCTTACGTCAACAAGCCTCAGACTCTTGAAGCCCTTAAGGAGAATATTCGCCAGGAATGCGAAAACCTGTCGCCCGATATTCTGGGAAGAGTGATGGAAAATGCCATAAAACGGGCCCGTATGGTAGTCAACTGTGGCGGCGGCCACTTGGCGGATATCAATTTTGCGACTTGATACAACAAATTGTAAGGGATTAAATAAACGCATTTCATAAGCAAAACCGAAGTTTTTTTATTACGAAAAATACAGCAAAAGGAAATCGGATGATTACTTTTGGCCCACCTTGTAGAAATACTATTGCTACGTTCCTTATTTTTAATGCTCACATTAAAAGCATAAGGATGCGTGTATACATAGGTAAAGAGCTAGAGAGTTGTTGATTAAATGTACGAGTAGGGTTTAGAAATGGTTCACACCTTGTACTTCATCTGGAAAACTAATAAATTTAATATTTTGGGATGTGATGAGTGTTGCAGCTCAAATTAATTATTTTTTCACAGATTACGTAATCTATAGTCGTAAATGTGAACATCTCAAATCGGAATTGTATAAGCCGTGAGCAAGGAAAAACAAGACCAATGATCCCAAGTAACAATTTCATATTTCATAGAATATTTTCTTCTAACGATAATAGGGGCACTTTGCAGGGTATAAACTCTTAATAATAGTCCAATAATGGCGTTTGGCGCCGTTTTTTGATCCAATTGCACCTTATTTTAGCACTGAACTAAGCTTTGAAAAAGACATACATCATGTGTTATGTCATCATTTTCTGTCATTTTCTCGTGAAAAAAAAAAGAAAAAAAAAATAATTCCCCCAGCCACCGTCGAAACCAGCGACTGTCGTACGCCAGTCCGACGCCCTAACCACTCGGCCAACCTCACATATAGTCAACATTGCTCGTAAACACTACAAGTGCTCAACACTTCATTATCGACTCTTCTCCATTGCACCTTCTTCTTTATATGTCAATCAGTTGAAGTTGAATAAATCCACACATTCTTCAATAAAATGCAGACATTTTCTGCGCTGAGATGATCTTAATTGATTCATAAGTTAACAAGGAGTGAGGAAATGTTGGTTTCATGCAATATTTCAATGAATTCAATTCAAGAAACGTGGTGTTCCAGAGCACTTCGTAAGCGTCAATTCTTTAAAAAATCACAAAATTCATACTTCTATAAAACTACGCAGAATAATTTATTGGATGACCATACGAAAGTCACACTATAAAAATGACACTGACTGTGCTATAGAAGAATATATGCATGTGTGTGAGTTAACTTAGAGAGACTATTGCATGTGTGCGCTGTATCATCCAATAAACACAAGAGTGGAGTATTTAAAGGAGCGTCTTTTTTAGGTTAACGTTTAGAGACAGTTTTATCGAAGTTTCATACCACTATCTTTAAATTTATTCCATAATGACGATAGGAGCTTTCCGGAAAATACTTTAAGGATGTTTTATCGGATCAAAATATTACTTTTAGCGATGTCACACTATAAATGAATTTCTTGGTACTATATGATTGCTACAGTGTGAAGTGCTTCTTTAAAGCAAACGAATTGTTGCTTGGGATATTTAAACAAATTTGGACTGACTCCTCTTGAGTACTATACCTAGAAAAATTGCTAATTTTTACAATAATCTTCCAATATTTTTTTTTATTTTCCAAATATGGACGTGCATAGCATCGTAAAAGTTAGAGTCATTCAATTCAGAAATGGCCAGCTGGAATGTCAACACAGGATGTTCTATTGTAGCCTTGCCAAAACGCTTCGTTAGTAACTAAACTTGTAAAACAAGGATAATATTTTCAAAATTGATAAATCAAACACAAAGTCAGTCTCAAAATGTAAAAAAAATCATATAAAATCAATTCTAGCCAGAAAGCCTACGGGTTACGGGTCAACAACAAGAATCGATTTACTCGTAACTTCAACCTAATAACTTTCTAATAACATATGTTCAATCAAATGTAACAACAACAACAACAGCAAAAATGTTTCTCATGACAACAAGACACGAAATAAATGACTCTTCGGCAAAACTTTCAATAAAAGAAAGTTGACATCATCACCGACCGACACGGGACGGAAGTCCTTTAAAAAATTTCGTCCCGGGAATTGGCCTCTCACTTCACCCAATGTATATACATTGTCGTCCCCAACAGTCCTATCATCTCATTGCCATCGCGCGAAAACTTTTCATCCATTTTCAATATCGATTGAAAATAAAGTTTTTGATTTGATTTACATTTTCAAGCCGCAGCTGCTGGTCGTACGTATCGTGTTGGAAAAAAAATTGGAAAGAGAAGGAGAGTGCGAGTAAAAGTTAAACGACAAACAACAATTCAACAAAAAGTCCTTCGTCAAATACTTGGCTTCACTCTTTCGTGTTGTTTGTACAATGTTTTGCCTTCACTCTAAGAGTCCTTTGAGCGATATTATCGCTATACGCGCGACAGCCAAATTTTCCAAAGGATTCGTGAAAATATAGAGGAGAATAGAAAGTAAAGTTTATGAAGAAGAAGCCAAAGCGCCGCGCCGCGGCATTGTTGGAGGTCCTGTTGCTCTTTGTGTTTAGTCGAATTTCAAATTGAAAGTGGCAAGAGGTGACCGATTGATGATGGGTGTTGATATTGTTGAAGAAAAGTTTATCCTTTTGTATACTCGCCGGGTATGGAATTATTCAGATCACGATGATTGTTGCGTTTACTGTTTGGAGGATTGTATTTTGGCTCGAGGGTTGGTGCCCGGGCTTTGGGTCGAGTTGAATTTTTTTGTAGAGTTTTGGGCGTTATCTTTCAAGTTTACGTTTTTGCGTAGAAAAAAGAACGAAAGTAACTTAATGCTTTTAATAGGATCAGTATCAAACAGAACTTCAAAGGACACTGTTTCTATAATCTTTTTATTTCAATTACATTATCTCAAAAATGATACAACAGGAAAAATCATCTACATCTCGACTAATCACTACACTCCTTGAAGTCTACAAATGTTATGACATTTTTCATCACACTCTCATTGTGTAGTCGTTCTATCCGCATCGCACCGTCAAATGAAGTGCATTCAGAAAAAAACCTCATCATATCCACTCAGATTCAGGATAATACCTACGTTTTACAGTCACACTACTCGCCTTGTTATCACGCGTACTAAAAACCTCCAAAAGCACTCGAAATGAGGCCACAATTTATCAACATTTCCACCATTTCATGATTCCAACGTCAGCGTCGTGCAACAATCTACACTTGAGCCCTTTATCATTGTCCCTACTACGAATACTAGTAACAATGACACTCATAACCCAGAAACAGAATACAGAATTCAGAATATCCATCCATATAGCAAACACACAGAGAGAAAAAAAGGAACGAAAATGAAAATCCGTACATAATACAAGAGAAGTAATGTGATTCATCTCAAACAGACATAAAAACTACACTCAACATTCGCACTAAATATTTCATATCCTGGCAAAAGTCCTTGTCTTCTGTATGTATGTATAGATTGGTGGATGTATCACATGATGACTTGGTATAGGGTAAGAATCGAGTTTGGCGGGCATTTTCGTATAAGAAATTTCTTTCTTTTTCTGAATTATCGGTGTTCATACGTACGTATAGGACGTGCTCCTTTCTCCTTTTTTTCACTTATCGTCGTTTTTCGTTGTCTGATAAATAAAAGTGTTTTAGTGCTTGCCGTGGTCTTTTTTGCACGTCTGAACAAAAATGCAGGATTTAGCGAAAATTGTAAATGGATTCTTGTGACTTTCTGTGATCTCAGACTTGGAGAGCGAGATATATACATATCTTTCGGGGTGAAAATTCTTGGTTAATGATTTTTATATGAAATTGGATTTTTTTGTTCTTTTTGCTAGCGCGTAAGCATTCGGGCAAGTGTTTGACGTGCGGAAAATGGGGCGGTTGAGTTGTGAATTACAACAATATTTCACAAAAAGAAGAACACCAATTTCATATTTTTAAAATTATGTTTTTGTTTGTCATTTCATAAAAAAAATTAATCTAAATCAACCAAAAGAAAAAGGAACCGATAAAAGATATTCTGCAAGGAATGATAGGTTTCTAGAGGAGCACCGTCTTGAGACCGACGGCCATGTTGCTCACTTTGCTCGTAATTATACTAAAGGAATTTGACCATTCGCCAATGCCTAGGGGACGGAGCCAAGCCTCCTTAACCGTGCAGGCCGGGGAGCGAAGATAGAGCCTTATCCTCCGACAATTTAAAAGGACATCGCATGCCTGTGTTAACGATATCCACGTGAGGTTAAAAATGGGGAAAGTGCTGATAGATATGCAAACCGACGGACCCGGATGGTGACGGGACCAGGCCAAAACTAAACCCACTAAATTAAACAAAAACTAGCCCGAACGGAGGGGCTCGTGGTCGAACAAAAAATATAGGGCATCTCCTTTCACTAAAAAAGTGGGGATCAACCGCATTATATCATCCTGTCAAGCGCACCTGGAATGAATAAAAGGATGGCTAAGATGCCCGTCGGCCAAATTAGTTGGTGCCCATCATAAGGGTGCCGCATTGTGACTACGGTGCCTTTTACAGGTCATAGAAATGGAGAATTATGATTTGATTGATTTTATTTTCGGACGTCGACCCTGTAGTAGCTCCCTTCATTGATAAAATGACGGAGTGGTTTCAAAACAACACAAACTGCACCGAGCACAGTCCAACACAAATGTGGAATAGTTTCGCTGACATGTCAGTAGGTGAGGCGGAAAAGACACTTGGAGTTTCGAAAGGTCCACTCCACACGAAGAAAGAAACATGGTGGTGGAACACCGAAACTAAGGAAGCAGTGCAAGCCAAATCGAACGCATTTAAGGCATGGACAAAATGTGAGTCAAGCAGTGAAACCGAACCGGTTCAACTTCGCGGAAAACCGTAAAGCGCTTGGTAGCTCAAGCAAAGGCGAAGGCAGCTGAGAAATTCTACCAAAAATTAGAAACTCAGACTGCGACCGAAGGACCGTCTTTGCGCGAGAGACCTAAGCACGACGCCAGGATATTTAGGGTCGCAGCCCAAAGGAGAAGGAACGCTCGGGAAATACAGGCGTCAAAGTACGTGGAGGACTCGCAAGGAATGTTGCTGATTGACGATACGGCAATTTGTAGCAGGATGCAAGAGTATTTTGACGAACTTCTAAATGAAGAATTTCCTCGAGCAGCTTTTCGAGATGTTGAGCCGAATACCACAAATATTGAAGATATCTCAGAGGAAGAGGTGATGGAGGCAATGCATCAGATGAAACGCGGAAAGGCAGTCGGATCGGGCCAAATCCCCGCGGAATTTTGGTTAAAAATGGAAAATGTCGCGCTTAGTTGGCTCACAGTTCTCTTCAACAAAATGAAAGGTGGGCAACCGATGCCTGATGCTTTCAGGGAAAGTTTTCTTGTTCCTTTCTATAAGAACAAGGGAGACTCACGCAAACTCAACTCAACTAGCGAGTTGTCTGCAACCGATTGAGAAAGATTGTGCGGTTGAATGACAATCAATGCGGCTTTGTTGCAGGTCGATCTGCAGTCGATGCGATTCAGTGCATTCGTATTGCGATGGAAAAGTATAGAGCAGCTCGAAAGGACCTGCACTTTGTGTTCATCGATTTGGAAAAGGCATTCGATAGAGTACCTCGTGATCTGATATGGTTGGCCTTGAGAGCTCTTAATGTCCCTGAGGCATACGTCAGGATGATACGAGACATGTATGATGGAGCTACGACTAAGGTTAGATGCACAGCCGGTGAATCAGAAAAATTTCCGGTGAATGTCGGAGTACACCAGGGCAGTGTATTGAGTCCGTTGCTCTTCAACATCATCGTGTGCTACTTATTAACACGTATCTCCGAAGGCCTAGAAATATCTCTTCTTTTTGCCGATGATATAGTCCTCAGTAGCCCAAACATCGTTGCCTTGCAAGCTGCACTTACAAAATGGTGTGACATTCTGGAGGAGCATGGACTGAGGGTAAGTATAACAAAGACTGAGTTCTTATGCTGCCCATTCTCAGACCCAGATGCACCGATACCAGAAATGTACGTCAAAGGAGAGCAACTTAAGTCTTGTACCAAGTTCAAGTACCTTGGCTCGATGGTAAACAACGGAGCTACATGCGATGATGACATCAAACACCGCACAAAAGTTGGATGGATGACGTGGCGAGAAAACTCAGGAGTTTTCTGCGATAAGAAAATGCCACTGAAGCTAAAGGGCAAGTTGTACAAAACGGTTGTACGCCCCGCACTCATGTATGGATCAGAATGCTGGACCATGTATGAAGGTTACGCGAAAGAAATGACAGCGACTGAAATGAAAATGTTACGCATGTCAGTTGGTGTAACGAAAAGGGACCACATCAAGATTAGCTACATCCGAGGCAGCTTGTCCATAGACCAACCAATCACCGAAAAGCTCGAAGACCGACAAATGGATTGGTATTGCCATGTTCAACGGCGTCCGCCTGAGAACCCCGCAAAGAAAGCGATATCAATGGAAGTTCCACTTGCTGGACCCAAGGCCAGAGGCAGACCGAAGAACACCTGGATGTGCCAAATGAAAAAGCAACAACAACGCATTGGTCTCAGCGATGACACGATCCAAGATAGAGCTGCCTGTAGAAATATGCTGGGATATTATCGCCAAAACAGGCGATGTGCCTACACCGCGGGTCGAGCAACGCGAAGCCATGGAGCGGTATAAAGAACAAGGCAAGGAAGAAGAAGATTTTCGGACTTCGAAGAAACTGTTTGATAACTAGATAACATTTAAACATGACAAAACGAACCGCAAAAACATTCAAACCTATTTTGATCGTCATTTTCCTCATTCATAAATTCAGCCCACTCGCACTTGATCATTTTCACAAGCTCTATTACCAAAAAAAGCTCATGCCATCCAAAAACGAATTCTCCGATCACAGGCGTCATTGCACCCTTGCAAAGTTGGCCACGTACGCTTCGAAGCAAAAAAAAAACGCCATTTCCTTCGGTCCAGCTCCTTTGACAGTCAAGCGATTTCGACACCTAGATGCCTACTTTGGAATTTGGGGGCTGTTTTTTTTAAATTCCATAAACTCAAAAGAAGACACCTATC
Organism: Microchrysa polita; assembly: GCA_949715475.1. Lineage (NCBI taxonomy): Eukaryota > Metazoa > Arthropoda > Insecta > Diptera > Stratiomyidae > Microchrysa > Microchrysa polita. Next base: position 20,536,871 of record OX454420.1, read on the forward strand.
CGCCCGAATCGGTCCGTTGTAGGAATACATTACCATTATCATATATGTTTATTATATTGTATTATTTCCTCTGCAGACTTTGCAGAGGACAAAGGAGGCATAGACTGAAAAAGGTTGGGACTTGGGAACCACTGATATAGATAAAATATTTGCAACTTGACAGATAAGTTAGCGCTAGCACTTGTCATTCAATTTCATAATAAACCTATGGTAGGGCTAACTTCGTGCTCTGTGGCCGTGATCGTTCGGTTGCCACTCTGTGAAATAGACACCCATAGAGAAACGAGTTTCCAAACTCGGCACGACTCGTCGCAAGTTTATTATTCAGAAGAAGATGATAAGAAATATTCTTATCGTAGAATAATAAACTAACAATGCGACTAGGAAGTGGTATGGCTGACAACCGTATCACACTCCGAATACAATTGTCTTTGTAACGTTGATGACACACGGTAGTCATCAACGCACCATGCTCCACTAGGAGTTATGGTAATCGAGAGAGAGGGCTAACTTGACAGTCGAGAAGGCGCTACCACCCAAAAATTTGTCGTTCCCCTCACAGAAGCAATTCTACAAGACTGCCCTTAACTGAATTTCAGCCTCTTGTCAGCATTTACCTTTGGAAATTCGTGTTTTAAAACCCCCTCCATGCACGTAAGAAAAACAAATTATAAGAAAAAAGAATCCGAGACTAATTTCGGGCGCGGCCGAGATTTGAATACCCGTCACTTTTGAATTAAATTTAACCCTTTCGACCCCGCTCCTGGACCGGTGATCGGAAAATTTTTTTTCGTGATGTATATACAAGTACTTCTTATAGCTTGACAAAAAACTATTTTCCAAGATTTCATAGTAGGGTCCACCTGGTGACCGCGAACAGGAAGTTGCTTATAAGCAACTTCGGGCAATTGAGGACATTATGTGAGAGTAAGAGGTGCTTCACGTCAAAAAATATATATTTTTAGTCGGCTTTGCAGTTAATTACAAAAACAGTTTTCCAAGTAGGTACTAGAATCGTGTTTCATGTATTGTTTTTTTTTTTATACGGAGATTCGGAGTAGGTATCGAACGGTTTGTTTGAGCATGTGTTTCGGCAAATGTTTTACAGCGTTTAAACGGGTGGAGTCACCTAAACGAAATAAGGAGACAGACAGACAACAGGCGACAATTGCTTCAAAATCTTGCTTTTCCAAACGGCTGGGAAAGGCTTAAAACCAATAGTGTTAGTAAAACTACATACTGACTTTGACTTTACGCATTACTCTACGTAGATTCCCTTAACAGATTTAAAACTAGGGGCGAACTAGTTGCATTGTTCTTCAATTGAATCACCCCTATCATAATAGAAAATATTTCTTATCCTTAGCGTGCTGGCCCATTTTTTCGATGTTTGGTGGTAACATCGAAAGAAATGAGCCAGGTCTGCCTCCCGAAAATTCTTTGTTTTCTCGCAGTTTCATGACTCATATGTGACTCATAGGCGTGAACGGAGAAGAATGCTGTGTACACAGACCGTGAACGTGATAGCTCACAGCATTTAATTGAAATTGGTAGGATCTTCTAGAGTGTTGTACTGAAAGATATGGAGAACATAATCTAGCCTCGGTTGCCCAAAGTTGCTTATTAGTGAAGCTACTAATTAAAAAATTAAAATGTATAAGAAAACACATATAGTACTCAAAACCGGTGGTTTCACTTCGATCGCTGAGCGATCATCACATGAGTCGTTTTTACAAACACAACTTTTAACCACCTTACCCGCCTAAAATAGTTTTTTTGGATACATAAACTCAGAGAATGGATTACTGATTTGTTCGGAACAATTAAAAAAATCCAAGTTTTGTGTAGAAAGAAAATGAAAGGAATTGATTTTTTAAAACAGATATTCTTTACTAATGAGTAGGATGCTTATAGTCATATATATCCATGGTGTCCAGACACTACCAGTTAACAGCGCCCGCTCCAGCACTTAATGCCGCGCCGGGCGAGATAACAAATTGCCGCCCCTAAAATTGTTTTTTTTTTTTTTTTTTAATTTACAAAATACGCACGGGAAATCCAATACCAATAGTCAGGGACCTTCTCTTAATGCCTACCGTGTGCTGATTGGAACAATCTTAACCTTCCGGCGGGCGCAATACTAATCCTAACACGATCGGGCGCAATGCATCTGACAGATTAAGTGCAGAAAAAGGGATGAAACTAAGTGTCTGTTTATTTCAGACTCTCATTTATTGTTACATGGTCTTTTTGAAACAGTTCTTCGAAATTTTAGAAACAAATACTGGCTCACAAAGTTTGATACTCTTCACATTTTCAATTTTCTAAGAATATTCCGCTTTCAATTGCTTCAATATTTAAAAAGCTCCAACAACTCGACCACTTAAAAAATGTGAGCTTATTTTACTAAAAACATACTATTGAACGATTTGGTGAGCCTAAAAGTCAACACAACGTTATTACGCAATGTGAACAGTATAACAAGTGGAAATTTTCATAGAAAAGGAGAAAATAACGCAATCGGGCGCAATACATCTGAGAGATTATTTCATCCCCTCCCGCCCCTCAGACATATGGTAGATGGAAACTGAAAACTGCTTTGGATAGCTGATTGATAAAGATTAAGCTACTGTGAGTTTCAGATCTCTCCCTTTTCATATCGCTGATTGGCGCAACAAAAACTGGTCACTTAATCTGTCAGATGCATTGCGCCCGCCTGAAGGTTAAACTGGTTACTGATATAGCCTTTTTATCAAGAGAAATTTTAAAGATTGTAAAAAAACTCATAAAAATGGTTATTTACTTACAAGCATGTTACAAGCTCAGAAGCTGATTTAGACTGAAATTCTGCAAGAGATTTTCGAACACATGGTCAATCCATGGATTGCAGTCACACCATGTGAAACCCATGGATTGCAATCCATGGATAGACCGTGTGTGTGCAGTGTGCGGCCTTAGAAAGATTTCAGCCTGATGGGCTTGGTTATTCCGAGACAGGGTTTCTAAGGGCCCACATACACGGAATCCATAGATTCCCGAAATCCAACGATATAAAATAGATTTGGACGCTTCGTATGTGGTCGCCATTATTCCACAGACACACGGTCAATCCGAATCCTTTTTTTTCATTCTTCGTTCTGTCAAACTCCATATAAAAAAATGACAACTTGCCAAGCTGTATTTTTTTTAATATGTATCGCAATTCGTTGGATTCCAAGGCAAGTTGTCTTTTTTTAATATGACAGAACCAAGAATCTAAGAAATGGATTCGGTTTGACCATATGTGGGCGGCCTACAGGTCTGTAATCTGCACAATGCTGTTGAGACTGCAGTTTTAGGTAGTTGATTTCCAAAACTTGAACACCATCATGTAAGTGTCAATAACATCATTAGATCCTGTAATTTCGCGTACCCCACACTTCAGAAACTTTAATTATTCTCTAAGTGACATCCTAATGTTTTTCATTGTGAGAATCCTAACTGCCTTTGTTTGCGATCATATTGCCCAACCAACCTCATTCTAGAAAATATTTCGCCGCCAAAAAGCTTAAATTTTCCGTGTTTCATCACTTCATATCTTCTGTTCGCTATGTTTTACCGTTAGAATAAAGGATACGTCATACGAAGTTTTCTCTGGAAGGTTAATGGATCTTAAAACATTTTGTATGAAAGGAATCAATTTTGTAACGAAAGTTATATGATGTAGTCAGGAGTAAAAGGGGTAAAACGCATGCAAACGCCATTTATCGTTAAAAGGACAAAGGTCGTTCTGGATCTGGTTTGCCGGTTCTCAAAATGTGAAATTTTTGTTGTCAAGAAGGAAATCGGGCGAATCAAAATTAAATTGTACCAAAGGTTTATATGGAAGTTCTCGAAAACGCCTGAAAAAATTAGTGATGCAAATGATGCCTTTATGGGCATACAATTTGTCACAGGAGAATTTGTTTTAAACGCTCTTAGATGCTTTGCATTTATGCGACTCATTATTTTTCATATATATAATATGTATCAATTTCTACGGAGGTTGAATAGGGGACGGGCTCTCCTGCGATTGAATAGACTAAATTATTTTAGAACTTACTTCCGGAAATTATAATAAACTCAGTAATACAATAACGTTCTATAATTTCGTCTTCTATTTATAAATCAGGTGGCCCTCCCCTTTGGTAAGAACTACGACTCATTCATAGCAGGTCCAATTAAAATCCTTAATGCTGGTCAAAAGAAGAGGTACCAAATGTTCAATTGGAGGACGAAATTTGCAGATAATTCTCCAATTTCTTCTTTAAGTATTTCATCTGTATCTTTCCTTTCCACTAAATCGAAGTTGATATTAATTGTTTTCCTTCTGTTTTTTTTTTTCAACTTTTTTGTTATTCGAGTGCCCCATGATATTTGGCGCCTCGGGCAACCGCCCGCCCCCCTTTAAGCGGGCGCTGACGCCATCCCCTCGGGTGTCCTCTAGTTACGCGCCTGTGATAACCCGCTGTATAATGGAAATATTTGGCGAGTCATATAATTAAGAAGATATACCTGTCCGCGCACATAGCGGTATAAAATATAGCTTCCCAGACGGGCAATATGGTTTTCGACGCAGTGTGCCATTTTGCAAGAATAAGTGTACCAAGATTCAATGGTTCATGGGCTATTGCCATTCTGGTGGCTCAGGTGGTATTGAAAATTTTTAATTTGAAAACATTAAAGCTACAGTCAGACCGTGCTAGTTACTAGCTACTAGTGCATGCATACAAGAAATCTCCACGGTGACGACGATGACGCGACGTCAACAACGAAACAGTGTCATATAAATGGGTGACTACGCGTTGTTACGACCTTCGTTACCGAGAGTGTGTGCAACTAGACGCGTGAATAGTCTACCTAGGAATTAGTTGTATGCGCGAAATTACCACGGTGACGACGCGACGTCGTAAACAATCAAAAAAGTGTTATGCAATTTTGCTAGTAAGTAGTAAAATGTATTTAATAGTGGAATAGGACATGTTCAATTATTATTCTACTGGGAAGTGAATATACACTACAATTATTTCTCGGTGGATTTCGAATTAACGGCTCAACGGATCCACACGAAATTCAGTGGGAATGTGTATAATGGTAGGGTATTTGCTACGAATACCTTTGAAGTAGGAAAATGTTAACAGGGTGTCCCAAAGGAGGTGCAAAAGTAGATCATTTTATTTGTCATCGGAAAAGGGTGTATATCGATATGAAACTTAGTGTAAATATGTCGAATGGTAGGTTATTTGCTACAAATACCTTTGAGATTGAGAAATGCTAACAGGGTGTCCTAAACGAGGTGCAAAAGTAGATAATAATCGGCAATAAATTTAGTATGAATGTGTAGAATGGTAGGATATTTGCTACGAATACCTTTGAGAATCAGAAATGTTAACAGGGTAGCCTAAACGTTGTGCAAAAGTAAATTGTAATCGGCAATAAATTTAGTGTGAATATGTAAAATGATAGGGTATTTGCTACGAATACCTTTGAAGTAAGGAAATAATATCAGGGTGTCCCAAAGGAGGTGCAAAAGTAGATAATTTTATTTGTCATCGGAAAAAGGTGTACCGGCTCGTATATCGACGTGAAATTCAGTGTAAATATGTAGAATGGTAGGATATTTGCTACATATACCTTTGAGATTGGGAATTGGAACAGGGTGTCCTAAACGAGGTGCAAAAGTAGATAATAATCAGCAATAAATTTAGTATGAATGTATCGAGTGGTAGGGTATTTTCTACGAATACCTTTGAGAATCAGAAATGTTAACAGGGTGTCCCAAACGAGGTGCAAAAGTAGATCATTTTGTTATTAATGGTTAAATGGATTTACCAGATGACCAGTGTTTGTATATGCCGGTTCATTTTATTTGTCATCAGAAAATGGTGTACATCGACATGAAATTCAGTGTAAATATGTCGACTGGTAGGTTATTTGCTACAAATACCTTTGAGATTGGGAATTGCTAACAGGGTGTCCTAAACGAGGTGCAAAAGTAGATAATAATCAGCAATAAATTTAGTATGAATGTGTAGAATGGTAGGATATTTGCTACGAATACCTTTGTAGTCGGGAAATGTTATCAGGGTCTCTCAAACGAGGTGCAAAAGTGGTTGTCATAATCAGCATACCCAACAAACAATAGCTAACAACACAATACAATTCGAAAAACCTGCGGTTACATAAAACATTCACAAAAAGTGACTGTTTGCTGTGCATTTTCGTCGAAGGGTCGCTACCCCTATTTTTTCTATAGTCTGTATCTGTGTTGATAGCTATTGTTTGTTGGGTATGCTGATTATGGCAACCACTTTTGCACCTCGTTTAAGAGACCCTGATAACATTCCCCGACTACAAAGGTATTCGTAGAAAATACATGACACTGTTTTCGTTGTTTATTACGTGTCGTCGCCTATGGTGATTTCTCGAATTAACTTTACTAGTACTAGTAGCTCGCCAAATGTGACTGTAGCTTAAAGTATGAGTACTGCCCCTATTGAAACCTGTCTAAACAAAGGGATATTTCTAATTTTTGAACTTCTAAACCCAGATAGCCATTATGACTTTGAAATGTTCAATAATTGTCTGTGCCGATACATTCTACAAATTTTAACTTATATTTAGAAAATTATCTTTACCGATTTAACGCTTACCCTTAGTTTCATCGTCTAGTTTTAAACAATTCGTGCCTACTTAAAAAAAAATGTGAAAATTTCTACATTTCCGAGAAGAGGAAACAAGAAGCAGTCCATCAACATGATTAATGGACGAAAACAATTTCCGTGGTGATTACCTAAAGCCAATGATGCTGTAATCCATAAACATCAGTTAATTAGCCCAAGCTCCTATTTACCATTTATGTATTTCGCTCTAGCCAAAGACAGATACGCGACTGTATAGAGCTGTGGGGTCTTATGGTATATCCATACAGGGAAAATCGTCAGTATAGAAATCTTTTACCGAATTCAAGCCGAACAATAAACATAGCTTTCTTCTGGAAATGTTAAAGCAAGAAGAAAGAAGTACCGCGACAATTGGGTACGGCGAGGAAAGGATCGCTTCAACTTAAACTATAGCCAGCCATTTTCAAAACAGCCTTGAAATCAGATATGTACATCAATCTTTTAAGGATAACTCCATTCATGGTGAGTGAATTTCATGAAGGCTTTGCAGGAAATTGTTTGCGGGAACGGGAATACATTAAATTCCCTTTCCTTGTAGGCATACAAAAGAGAGTTGTTTTTCCTTTAGTTAAGCCTATAGTGCTTTCCTGAGGATGTTGTTGTGTCTTATCTCTTCTTATCGTATAAATGCCTGCTTACGAGATCTAATGTCTTACAATCTGATGAATAATGATTAATATTTTGCAAAGATTCTGATTTTATTGAGAATCATCAATATCGTTTCTGAAAGAAAAAAATTATGAATAGAGAATTTCCTTGAATATGTATTAGAAACTTGTATCAAAGGTAGATAGACTAATTCACTTCAATTTTATTAGACCGGAAACCTTAAGAGGACGATCATTTCAATTAGAATTTATTCCTTTCAGCCATCACTCACCAAACTATTCATCCATTATCAAATACATGTTGCATATTCAATAGTTTATATAACTGATAACTTGAAAATGTTCTCGTTATCCTCTTCGCATACTCGTATCATGTAGTTCAGCTTCTCATTAATATTCATTCATATCGTTTCGGATCAATTTTGCAATCAAAATCAGCTTTTCGTCGATAGCGTTCTTGTGAGTTGAATCGATTTCAAGCAAGTCATCCGAAATTTCGTTTGATCTAATCCTAAAGTAATGTGAATGTGTCCTTTTGTTCGCTCCGGACAACACGGTATAACAAATTATTATTATAGAGTATGTTACTGCCGTATGGCATTAAAGGCAATAAATGGACGATAAATTTTCGGAAGTAACATGAAAGACACCAGGCTATAGCTACAGCAGCTATAGTTATGACTTTAGAGATGCTTTCTGGAAAAGCTGATCCTTAAAGACATTGACTTCAGTCGATGTCTGACGAGAATGATGTTCAGGACTATTATAGGGCATAATGGGGTTAGAGAGCATACACACATAGAGTGGAAGAACAGATGCCAATACCATCTTCTGGTTAACGTACCTCAGATACATATATGAATGACTGAGGCTACGTATAGCTGTATGTCCACACGAGTCATAAAATTGTGTGATTTGTATCGAAGACGTGATAACAACAATTTTATCCGATTATCACATAAATCCGATGAAACGCAGAAAGGAAACCACACGACAATCTGTGTGAATTTCTTAGAAACGTTAAGTTAGTCCTTCGACCTATAGGTCTAGGTCATAAGACAGGGGCACCGATTTTCGTGATTATTCACATGACTGAAGGAAACCGATAGGAATAGCAGTTTCGGTATGCAGTGGGGATTATAGATACGGTTCCCAGACTTATATCAATTAGGCTAACTACTATCTCGAAAACCATTTCGGAATAGATTCGATCGGCTGCAAATCGTTGGCTCGTATTTGCTCGGCACTTAAAAAGACCTGAGCTTTCCTATTTATTTAATTATAGTTAGTTAAGTTTTCGGACTATCAAGTTGGCTAAGCATGTTTAAAAAAGATCGGATGGGTATAAATGTGGTATCAATTGGAAGAGAATGATTGCTTTATTAATTTTTTCGAATTGAGCTAACGAAAGAGGCGACAATTTATTAGTAATTAACGGTAAAACATTCGGTTCGAGTCCTGACTATGACCAATAGATGGCCAAGCGGACGTTTTCGTAGACTCGAATCAGAGTGTGTTCCAATTCAAGTTAGACAGTCTATCAGAGAATTCACGTGGATGACGAAGAATACGAAGCCAGCGCCCGCTCTAAGGGGGGCAAGCCTTGCGGTTGCCCGTGGCGCCCAATTTCAGGGGCGGCTTTTTGGCTAGCACTCGAATAAAAAAAAAACAAGTTAAAAAAAAACAGAAGGAAAAGTGTAATATCAATTTCAATTTAGTGGATAGGAAACCTTCAGATGAAATAAAAGGGGCAAAATAAAGTAAGGCATGATCCCTGGTTCTTAACAAAGGGAGGACATCTAATTTTTAAATAGAGGACAAAATTATAGAAAGTAAATTTAATGATTGAGTTTATTTTGATTTCCGGAAGTAAGTTCTATAATTTTAGTTTAGTCTGTTAAATCGAATTAGAGCACGTTCGCTAAAAAATATTTAACCTCCGGAGAAATTGATGAAATTGATATTAAATGAGAAATAATAGGTCACATAAACACTAAGCACATAAAAGTGGTTAAAATTAACTCTCCTGTGAGATATTTCATTAATTTAATTTTTCCTTCATGCATTTTCGAGAACTTCCATATACCTTTGGCAGGAATTTATCTTACATTTGCCCGATCTGCTCCTTGACTAGGTAGTATATGACAAAAAAAATTTTGTTAGAAAACGGATTCAAAATTTGAGAAAGTTCAATCCAGACCGACCTTTGTTCTTCGAACTACAAATGGCGTCTACATGCGTTTTACGCCTTTATCATAACTTTTCTCACAAAATTGACCCCTTTCAATGTTATAAAATCCATTAACTTCCCAGAGAAAACTTCGTGTGACGAGTCGTTTATTCTAAAGGTAAAACATGGCGGATAGCAAAAATTCTATGAATGATACATTTAAACCCAGAAGTCATGGAGTGATTAAATACGGAAAATATTGGTTTTTTGATGGCAAAATATTTTCTTGAATGAGGTTGGATGGGCAACATGATCGCAAACATAGGTGGTTAGGATTCTCACAAAAAGAAAAAGAAAACTTTAGGATATCACTTAGAGAAAGTCGGATATCAAATGCCTCAACAGCAATGTGTGGATGGTAGACTTTCAGAATCCCTGTCTTGGAATAAACGAGACCATCAGACTGAAATCTTTCTGAAATTACAATTTGATCAGGCGCAAACTGAACACCTCCGACACGCAGATTTGTATAGAGATTTTTTATAGAGTAGTACCGCAGTAAGAAAAAAATGTACCATAATCATCGGCCAAGGGTGCGGGGTCAAGCGGCATTATAGTTAGAAGTTGCTGAAGATTGTACCTCAACATATTTCAGAGCAGTGCATATAAACCAGTTGCAATTTTTGTTACATTTTCCGTATATAGGTACATATGCGTTAATATCTAAGTTTTGTTATTAACATAATATTCATGCGTGCAGTGTATTTTAACTTTTACGCTTTGAACTCGGTTAATTCAAAATTAACCAAGGTTAAAGCATCGGTTAATTGAAAGATATCCGATCTTAATTTAACCTCGGTTAATCGAGATCTCGGTTAATCGGTCCTCAGATAATCGGGGTTCTACTGTAGATGGAAATTCGCTAAGGATTCATTTATTTCATGTGGCGAAGAAATTTTAGGACGATTGGATCGCGGTAGGAGACCATTTATTAGCGACTCCACTTGGTCTCTTATCTCAGCATGCAAGAGAGTTAAGGAGCAGATTAACTCAGCTGCTGACGATTCAGCTAAAGAACGAAACAAAGCTGAATATCGTTCGCTCAAAAAAGGCATTCAGAGGAGTGTAAGACGTGGTAAGCGTAACAATATCAACGCACTTGCGAAGGAGGCAGAGGATGCGCCTCTCCGCGATAACAGTGGAACACTCTTCAAACTTATAAAGCCATTAACTGGCAGATCTTAATTAACGGAACATCCTGTGATAAGGAAGGTGTTCTGCTCGTTGCCGACGAACAACAGCTACAAAGATGGAGAGAACACTTTTTAGAGGTCCTGAATAACACTTTCGGGCCTGCAAGTGTATCTTCGTTGCCAGCACAAGGCGTTCCTTAACCCGTTGCTTCACAGGTACGTCCAGTAGACGTATACTCGCAACTGTAACTCTTCCCAGTCAGTGGAAAAAGTGCCAAATTATTAAAATTCCGAAGAAAGGTGACCTGCATAAGCGCTGTCACGTCCTGCATAAGAGCAAACTTTCAGATCCTTTTGAGGTGCACAGTGGAGTGAGACACGGCTGCATTTTGTCACCTATTCTCTTCCTTATTGTCATTATGTGATGTAGTAACAAAGGTGTCAGATGGAAATTGTTTGATCACCTTCAACATCTTGACTACGCTGACGACATTTGCCTTCTATCAACTAATACGGATGATGTCGCTCAAATGACAGAAGCCCTAAATTGCGCAAGTCGTAATGCGGAGCTGGAAATCAATGCTGCTAAGACTAAGTTCTTGAGCACATATCCAGGGGGGTAAAGCGGTATTTGTGTTTCGGGACAGGCAGTCGAAAAAGTTGATAAATTTTGCTATCTCGGGAGCGTAGTTACAGCAGATGTTGGAGCAGATGCTGATGTAAAATCACGGATAAACAAGGCTACACGGTCGGAAATTTAGTTTATTTATTAAACCTTTTTTGATTGTATACATATAGTTCCAATACAAAAAAGTTTAATTTTTAAACTTTTCGATCGTTTACACCTAAATAAAACTGAATAGTTGAACTTTGCATTATATTTGATTTTAATACATTCCGTTTAGGTTTAAATAAAATAAAAGTTTAAATCCAAAACTAAAATAATTAAATCCAAAACCAGAATCGGGTGAAATATTAAAACTGGAGAGGTTTCCTTAAAAAAAGAATTTAGTTTAAAATGTTTTTTTTTAAGTCGATTGTTTTTTAATTTCCTATTATGTACATTTTTTTGTGGAGCATGGGTGTGTTCACTTAACCGTTTATGGGATATTTCGAGTATATAATTTACAGACATTTGGATCAGGCCGCACATGTACGGACATTTGGATCACGCCGAGATTCGATCTCCGGACCCCTAGATTACTAGCATGTGCAACTCAACTGAGTGCGCCACAGAGGGCTTATACCTCATGATTATTTATTATTCCATGAACAATTGGCCATATGGCGAGTACTTAAAACTGTTTTTGGTTTAAAGTTAAAATTTTAGTCCAAAAGATTAAATTTTAAACTCATGGTTTGAATTTTAAACTCTGAGTTTACAACTTTTAAACTTTTAATCTCAATTTTAAACTTTTAGTTTACACTTTGATATAAGTCTGGTTTTATTCAAAAATTTTAATCATTAAGTTCCAATTGGTTTACTTTCTAATACTTTTAGTCTTAAAAATTTATAAAACTTTAGGATCTCTTAAGAAATAAACCGAATTTCACTAAAATTAATGAAACGATTGAATTGTTTAGATTTGAAACAAAATTTGCTTAAAATATGGACTAAACTTTTTCGGTTTACTATAAAATTTTTAAAAAGAAACTATATTTCCGACCGTGTAGGGCGCCTTTCTTCAATTTGACACCTTTCTGGCTAAACAATAATATTTCCAGACGCACCAAACTTCGATTCGACTTCTATTCCAATGTGAAATCCGTGCTGCTATGGCTGTTCTACAGTGTCTACGCCGCATCCTACATATTCGTTGGCCGGAGCTCATTTTGAACGAGAATCTCCTCACTATAACTGGGCAAGAAAGGATAGGCACGTCGATCAAAAGACTTGTGGTGTGGCAATGGATAGGTCACACCTTCCGAAGAGGGCCCAATATCGTCGCAAAAAAGGCCCTGAACTGGAATCCACAGGATTCCGGAGCAAGACGCCGTGTTGGACGGCCAAGGAACACATAGAGAAGATCGGTAACAAGCGAGGCGAAAACGCTAGATCTTACATGGTCGCAGCTAGCGCCGTTGGCGCAAAACAGAACGAGGTAGAGAGTAGGCGTTGTTAATGCCCTATGCCCCACAAGGGGTTGACAGTAACTAAAGAGAGAGAGAATGGGCTTGTAAGATTTTCTGACTAGTCTTTCGTTATGGCTGTGAAAAGAAAGAACTTTGTGTTGAAGTTTAAAAAAAATTATTTTTCTTCCTCGCCTTGTTTTTATACTGCTCCATGGCGTCGCGTCACTCAACCTGCGGTGTATGCACTGCTTAGGTACTTACAATATTTTATAAAATATCTAATTGATCTTCATTAGACAGAAACATCCTTTTACAAAACTCCTAGCCTACGGTTAGATTAAATAAATCGGAAATATTTGTTTTGTTCGCGATTTATTTAATGATACGAGTATAAAACCGGCATTTTAGATACGTTTGGGTGTACAAATACAATTGGTTAGCTTACTTGCATAAGGCTGTTGGTGCACTATGCAAGCTTTGCGGATTCTTTGCACTGTATCAAAAAGCGTTTGCATCCAAAAGCTTGGTACATTAGTAAGATATCCTTATAAAAAAAAAAAAACGCATAAGAGGACTTCCGTAGTTTCGAATCCAAAGCCTATCATAAAAATGATGTAATTCAGTATAATGATTTCATGCAACTAGTGCCAGGCAAACGGCAGTCGGTAGGCGTTCTCTTCGATACAGGAAAACAAATTCTTGAGAATAGAACACCTAATATCTATCATTGAAGCAGTGATTTTATGTGATCGTCAAGAGCTCCCTCTGTACATCGTGACAATGAACTATTGAATATTGAATTCAATCAGGAGGATTAAAATCAATGAGTTATTTTGGCGAGATCCAACCCTCGATGTGATTCAAGGGCCTGGCGAACGGAAAATATAGCCCTATTATTCAAAATGAATTTATCAACTCCTGCAACGATGTTGTCATTGGAGATATAGTTCACCGAATAAACAAAAGTCAAGCTTCTTCGGTTCTGGCGGATGAAACCGCGAACATTGTAAGAACTGAGCAGCTTTCAATTGGGGATAAATATTTTCAAGGAAAGTATGCTGATGCGCGAAGTTTTCTTTTAATTCCTTCCCGATACTGAATTAATTGGACAAGGTCTGCCTAAGGCTCTACCTAATGTCCGAATTAACGGAATTAGGAGTTGATCTCAATTACCTAAGAGGCCAAGAATATGATGGTGCGTCATTGATGGCTGGCTGGCACTATTGTGAATCAGAATCAGGTAGGACTCACTGTATTCAAATTACCAGTGGGTTCAATCGATTTTCACCTACACGATAATGAATAACACTGGCTTTACTGTAACACTATTCATTACAACACACACGGATATATACACGATTTACAATTTCACTGATTACTGACTATTTATTGATCCGACATAATCCACGAGTAAAACTATACTGACTCGTCGACACTAGTCGACGTCCTTGTATACTCGTTTACACTGTTCCGGAAACTTCGGTGACGCACTTTCCGGAAACTTCCAGAAAGTCGTTGTTGTTGTCTTATCGGTTAACCCTATGCTAGCTAGCGACACTAGCGCTATCTGGTGCCAAGTACGGAAATACAATTTGGGTTGACATATAGTCTAGACACATCACATTGCCCCCTCCTTAAACACGCTTCGGTCTCCTCCGTATCGTCGCCTCGATGTCGATAGGGTGCCACTCGATCCACATGTGTGACTTTCATTTTCGCTCTCAGCTTCGATGCTCGTCCTTTAACAGCTGCACAGCTCGTACACTGGCGCGGCGGCACCACTCCTCAACGTCACCTCGAGCATCAATCCAGTAGAATCGTTTGTTTCCCGATTCACAGGCAACGGGAGCAGGTTGTTTCGCACATCACCAACTCATTCTTCTGGTTCGCTGCACGCATCTCTTACAGGATGTTCCTGCCTTTCTCGGCAGACGACAGTTCCTTCGCAGATGACCATTTTCACCGCAATTCCAGCACCGAATTGAATCGAAGTTGATAACCTTCTTGCAGAGTGTGTCCTCAGCTGTTCACAGTTACTTCGCACGTGCCGGTTTCACCGCATTTCCAGCATCGTCTCGAACCTTTATTAACAACTCGTCTCATTACACCGACAAACGAAATCATCCGTTACTTCTCGAACTCGGTTCGCTCTTTGCCAACTCATTTTTCTCGCCTGCTGGGCACACTTCCTGCGAAATGTTTCCGTCTTTCTGGCCTGTTGACAATTTCTTCGAACATGACCCTTTTCACCGCAGTTCCAACACCGAATTGCATTTCTGTTGATCCATCCATTCGTTGACAGACACAACCATCCACTACCTCTCGAACCCGCACACAGTTACGGGTGGCTTGCTTCGCAGCTTCAAATGTCAGACTGTATGCTAGTGCATCCTTGATCGTCCGCTTGTCAGCTAACCGTAACGCCTGTTGTAGTTCACGGTCCAGGAGAGCCGTAGTAACACATCAAATGCTGTCTCGTTTCGATGCTCAGGTTCCGAGGTCAGGTATGACAAAAGAGCCAACCGTTCAATGTCTTGTGCCAATTGCTGAAGTGTCTCTCCTGGCTTCTGTGTCCGATTTCGAAGCTGCGATCGGTAAATTTTCTTCATGTGCTCGTCACCGTATCGCACATCCATCGCCTTCACTCACAAGCTCCATGTAAGACGTTTGAAGTGGAGCAGGAATCGATTGCAGGATCTCAGCAGCAGGTCCTCGCTAGAACCAGAGCCGTGGCGCGCTCGCTATCCGACCGCCGCAGCAGCATCAAACTGTGTCTTGTAGATGTTCCAAGACATTTGTCCATCGAAAGTCGGCGCTTTCAGACTTTTAATCGTCGAGTCAGGTTTTATTACTGCACTTGTTCTCGATGTTTCTCGATCGATATTTGGTTTCTGGAATTCCTCAATTACTACGGAACTCTGCTGGTGATGGTTAACGTTCGTTGTTTTTAAACGTTCTAGATCGTTCTTTAACATCTGGACTTCTTCCGCCACCGACTTGATTTTATCAGAATTTTCTTTCGATTTCTCATCGATTATCTCCAGCACTTCCGTTTTAGATTGTTCGAGGCTGTTCTTTAAATGGCTGAATGCTTCTTTATGTTCCTTCAGTTCGGACTTAATCGATTGCTCCATCTTGCTTAGTGCCTCCTCGGACTTGGTTGACCGTTCATTTTGTTCCTTCAGTTCGGATTTAATCGATTCCTCCATCTTGGCTGATCGTTCACTTAATTCTACCTTCATGGATATTAGAAATTGCATCAGTGAGTCCGCGACTTGTTGCGTAGTTGTTACACTGGGTTCTTGCTCCACCGGAAACTCCACCGTATCGGGATCCTGACCTCATCTTTCAGTGCTTCAATTCGGCCGTTGTTAATTGCGAGATATTACGCGGCATTTTGTTGCTCGACTAAAAACAGTCCACAGTTCACTTTAACGCGAATCGAACTACAAGTTACGGCACTAATTCACTTTTGAGAAGTTTTTCTGTCCACAATAGTCTGAGCTGAAGTTCGTAAGTTCACTTTCCAGAACTTTCCGTCACGAGCTTTCCCGAAAATTCTCGTCGAGTTCTCGAATAACACACGCAATTTCACGTTTACCGGATCTCTTCACACAAGTCCGACACGATTGCGTTCACCTTTTAGAATTTTGCGTCGCGAACTATCCCGAAAAAACTCGTCGTCTTCTCGAATGTTCACTAGGCACAGGCAATTTCACGTTTACCGGATCTCTTTACACTAGTCTAACACGATTGCGTTTACTTTCCAGAATTTTCCGTCGCGAACTTTCCCAAAAATTCTCGTAGAATTCTCGAATATTCCCGAATGCACTCGACACACAGTTTCACGCACTGAATCTGTCCACACTAGTTCAACACGACCGCGTAAGCTCAATCCAGAGCTGTCCAAAGCGATCTTTCCCGAATTTTCACGTCGTATATTCAGTGCAAGGGTTACACTACAAAGTACTAGAAAATCCCACTATGTTTCTCGTCTTTTCTAGACGTTCCAATGGGTTCGATAGATTTTCGCGTACACGATAATGAATAACACTCGCTTTACTGTAGCACTATGTATTTATTACAACACACACGGATATATACACGATTCACAATTTCACTAATTACTGACTAGTTATTGATCCGACATAAACCACGAGTAAAACTATACTGACTCGTCGACACTAGTCGATGCCCTTATATGCTCGTTTCCACTGTTCCGGAAACTTCGGTGAGGCACTTTCCGGAAACTTCCAGAAAGTCGTTGTTGTTGTCTTATCGGTCAACCCGCTAGTGACACTAGCGCCATATGGTGCCAAGTACGGAAATACAATCTGGGTTGATGTATAGTCTTGACACATCACAATATGTTCTCACACATTATGTTTGTGTCAATCAAAAAGGTAAATAAGTTTGTATCGACCTACGACCCTCTTAATGCCATTTACCATCTGCCATCTACCATCTTCCATTCATCAACCGTTTGCCATCTACCATTTTTTACCATCTACCATTTACAAGCATATTTCGGGTGTTTGGGGATTTTATGATTGGGGATTTTGTACCTATATGGGTATTATGATTAAGGGGATTTTGTTTTTGAGGATTTTTCTGCATTTGGGGATATTGTGATCGGGAATTTCGTATTGTTCCCAAAAAATCAAGTGTCTGAAAGAAGCAACCTCTCATCAGCAGGACTCAATTGCTGCGAATTTCTTATTTTTGTTCAAGACTAGCCGTTTGGCACATTTTCAGGTTGTCGCTTATATTAACTTTTCGCCAATCGTTTTTTTCTATGAAAGCTCCATTAACCGAGCTTTCGGTTATCCGAACCACCAACCAACTTTCGGTTATCCGAACCACACCAGTTCGGATAATCGACGCTCTAATATATAGGAAAAGGATAAGTAACATGCTCTGATCTCTTGCCAAATCTAAATTGTAAGTACGGACTCCGAGATTCACTGACACAGACGGCGACACTGTCAAGGTACATATTCCGCCATAAAGTTCCCGAGCCACCATCATTTTGAGGTTATCTGTAGCTTCAATTCTAATGCAACGTAGTAGTTCTGGAACGTTGTGAGGTTGTGACCTAAGTTTTGGGAAAGTTATGAAGATTTAAATATGACCTCGGCACTTATGCAATAAAAATGTTATGTCATCACTTACAGGCTAAGGATCCTTCATATACATTTGGTAAAAAAATATAACTACCAAATTGATATGTAACATGCTCTCATCTGGTGCGAAACGAAACTCTCTTAACAATATTAAAAATAGCAAAGTTTCAAAAGCTCGCTACTCAAACGCTGACAATCAATCCTTGAAAACTATACCATAGCCACTGAACCATACATAACTCTACACCATGAAAGTTTATATTGCCGAAAAAGAATGCAATAAATGCCATTTTTGGCTCGTGTCGAGTGAGTTGAATATTTTAATTCAACACGCAAGTACACTTCAAAGCAATTATACAACAAAAGGATATTGCAAATATGTACATAATTGCAAAGTGAACTCAAATTCAAATTCAAACCAATCCAGAAATATCCATACTAACGCCCGGTGCACTATTTTTTACTCAAAAGTTCCATTTAAAAAAAAAAATCACAAAATATATTTCAAACGGAATTCCGGTAGCTTCCCTCCTGTTTTTTTTTTGTAAAAACCCACTTCGGCTCGAGGACGACAAATTTCGGGTGGCATGTGAACACACATTTTATCCGGAAATTGATTTTTGATTGCATTTCGTATTCCCCATTACCTATAGAGTTCGAGTGACGATAACCGTTGAATTTATAATAAAATTTAAATTTACGAACATTCCCTTCACCTGACAAAAATCGTTTTTGGGGGCGCGGTCGAGGAAATGATGTCATAAAAAACCCATTGCGGCAGTCGTCTTCAAATACGTTCGGAGTGGTTAATAAAGCCACTCTGCCTAGCATGGTGGTAATGCAGGTTGCACTATATTGAAATTTTCTAAAAAAAAAAAAAAATAAAAAATAAAATAACTATACACTGTACTGTATACCAGATATACGGTGAAACCAATTGTGACACCCGAAAAAATCGATAAGGATAATATTGTGAAGGATGTTCAGTGCTATTCAAAACTCGTCGATATGCATCGATTTAGCTTCGATATAAAAGAATTGGGCGAGAGAGAAAAACACAACAGCACAGCTGAGCACGTAACGAGGCACACAAGCACACACACAAATTTTATGCGAATTGAATGATCGCTTCTGGAAAAATGGAGCCGGACCAATTGTCGTTGAGCACGTAGCTGTAATAAAAGGATATTCAATTTACCCGTAATGTTCGATGTGGCAAAAGTGATGAAAGTTTGTGGTAGGTTGTGTGCCGAAATTTGTGTTAGCGATGATGTCGGGTAACGCTGACAATGTGGACATAATTTCGGTGATATTGTTGCATTTTCAGTTTGGCAGTGTTAGTGATGCCAAGGAAAGGATGAAGCCAGGCGAGAGAATAGACTTGAATCAGGTAAGAAAACGAATTGCGACTAAGAGTCTTGTTGCTGATGACGATAACGCGCAACAGACAATGATACCCATTTAGATCGGCTTCCTTAGATAAGATGGTTTCAAATTAAAGGGGCAATGTGAGAGAATTTTTTGCAGAAGAAACAAGAAAAACAAAAAGGAACCGCAAGCGTGTGTTAGACAGTGGCGCAACCAGGATTTTGTCCTGGAGGGGGCTAAGTCCATCTGCATTACTATATATTTGATGGTGCTGCCGCAAGTTGGGGATGGTACTTTTTTCATAGCATTATACAGTAGTGCCGTTGTATTCACGTTTTTTACGATGTAAAATGTTTCGTAACGTCATATGTTAAGGCAATAACACTTTGCCAAGTTACCGCAATCAGAGCAAAATTAGTAAATGTCAAAAAATGGGAATTAGTGACAATCCAAAACCGGATCAAAGATGGGCTAATGGTTGCAGGGAACCTTTTCTTCTCAGGCAAAATAGCAATGAAAGCTCTTAGGGGACTCTATTCTGCAAAGAACCAATTGATTTTGGATGTCAATTGATACGATGGCGACTGGTGATATACCTATAAGATCGAAGGATGCAACAATTGAATCTAGTTCATTTTTTTTTGCAAGCATTCATTTTGAAGATTTTTTTTCTTTTCCAATCGTTGCTTCAGACCAGTGTGTCTTTTTTGCGCAACTATGTTTCTAAAATTCTGATAAGGATATTGTAACCTGCACAGAACATCAAGACTGGCGAGGAGCCTATGGTCCAAAACCACGCTTTTCATATTTTTTATAAAATTTGCAAAGGAATTGTATTGCTTCATATTTCATTATGCAATATATTTTCTCCCAATTCCAGGGTCTGGGAGGGGCTTCAGCCCCCTTAGCCCCTCCCGTGGTTGCGCCACTGGTGTTAGATGTTCTTATATATTCGCTGTTGAAGTGTCAGAAATTTTCTAACGATCTCTGCATATTTCAATTCAGTCCTGGACTTTATTTTTCAATACACATAGTTTGGAATAATAGAGTCATCATTGTAGCAAATTAACCCCTAGGAGCGTTTTACTTTCGACGCCTTAAAGTCTTGATCTTAAATTGCCGCGGTCCTGCGACCAGGTCTTTCAGATGTTACTTGAACCTAATGAATGCTTTCATCGAGCTCTCGGTCATCCTCGCAATCTATAGCTTCATTCAATTAAGTCGAAGATAATTTTTACCGAAAATTGAGTCGCTCCGATTAAGAACCTTAATTATCCCCCCATTTGAATATGGCAAAGTGGCATATCCATAACTCCTTCCAAAAATGTAGCAGGAGGTTAAATACAGCCCATAAAAATCAGCTCAATCGTATCGAATCTAAGGGTACCTCCCAAACAAAGTGTCGTGCTCTGTGACCGTCATCGTTCGGCCGCCATTCTGTGATATATAGATTGATAGAGGCGGTGGCGTAGATATCTTTTCGTAGAGGGAGGGGATCATTTTGCAAGATTACTTATACTTTTACGGTTATCAAATGTTGAATTTCTGAAAAACTGGGTCCTGAAAATATTGCATCGATTATTTTGTCTTTTTTACTACGGTGAGTAAATCTACAGTATTCCCATTTTTATACAAATTTTCGCTACTCTTATCAGAGCCTTATATTGGGTTAGATACTTAGCATTGCCGCTTTGTGAAATTGTGAAGACGAGAGCTCGTTGAGAATGCCCAGTACATGTGGATAAAGTACAGCTATTGTGTTTTTAAATCAAAGTTTTCCGATAACTCAGAAATTCGTGAGTAGATATGTATTTCTAAAATTTTTAAACTTGTAGGACACCGTCAGCTATTCTGCATTCATTAATGATGGAGGATATTTTAATTGTAGTGTGGCTCATTTTGGGGAAAATTAATGTACAACGAGACCCCTCCTATTTTTTAACCGTTACAATGTAATACCATTTTTGGTAAATTGTGTCAAAATTCCCAACTTGCCGAACTAAATCAAAATTCGCAACGCCACCAAACATTTCGGTAGTTTGGCAAATTTAGATTTAGTTCGGCAAGTTGGCATTTTGACACAATTTACAAAAATGCTATTATATTGTAACGGATATGATTTCACTTTCTGAAACTACATAAAATTTCCAATAAAACGACAACTTGCCCATTACGAAGTTGCTCGTATCTTCCGAGAAACACCTGTTCAAACTTTAACCTTGGAAGGTCATCCTTCGTCGACTCGACTACGCATCATCACATTTATCCCGTTTTTCTTGATCATGTTCATTATTTTGAGCTGATTTTTCGTACAGCACTTACGGTGCCGATGAACTTGCCTGGTACCTTGCAGCTAGTCGAAGTAAGCGGGACAAGTTGGATTTTTGGAAATTGGCGTCGAAGGATGAACTTTGTGTAACTTTTAGAACTCCATTATTTATTATGGCTGGTTGTCAATTCGACGATAAATCTGTGTCCATACAACTAGGTCATAGCAAATATGTTTCTTTTTGAAATGTGGGACCAATTTTTTCAAAAATTATGGAAAAGATATGCACTAGGACAAAAATAGGACAAATCAGGAAAATGGCTCAAAATTGTTCCTTATTTTAGAAATATTGCCTTTCGAACTCATAAAAATCGCCTCCAAGGCACTTAATTTCAAAATATGACATCATACATAGAATTAGAATTAATCAAGAGAACTCGGGGAGAAGAAATTCATAAATTTATTGTTAATAATTCTAAAATATACTCCAAAAACTGGAGTAGGCGAAGTGAAAGAAAACCCGTGTTGGGACCCCAAAATGGATTACTGTGCTGGTTGAATTAGATATCCCGCGTCAGCATCAGCATCGGCAGCATTTTTATGCTTCTGCCGCTGCTGTCATTGTGGATCATCAAAGGCAAATGCGTGTGTTCTAAATTGAAATTTTTCTGCTGATGCCGATGCCGATCCCGGGATATCTAATTCAACCATGCCTCTTGTATATAACAGAGCTACTAATTCATTAAACCCAACTTTCTTTTAAATTTAGAATATTATGTATATTTTCTGATTAGAGCACGTTTTTGAAATTATATCAACGTTTAGTTTTTATTTATTTCATTTTTAAATTTAATGTTTTATATTTCCGGCTAAATAATATTAAATTAAGAAAATTTGATTTGTAAATCAATTTCCTTACAAAATTACTCAAAAATCGATGTTTTTCCATTCTAAATAAACCAAGGATTGAAAATCTGTCAAATTTTATAAATATTTTGCGAAAGGGTAATTTGTATGAGGCCTCAAAGTTGAGCGTCGTCGATTCGACGAAGCATGACTTTCCGTACTAAAAATAAGCATGACCTTCCAGGGTTTAGGACATTTTAAAATCGGTTTTTCATCGAAAATTCGAATTATAATTTTTGAGGAAAAATATTCTATCGATACGCTTCTATTATCTAATTAAAATTTCTATTACAGCTATGAAAATGGTTTCACATCTTTATAAAACACTACACGCTTTGAGTAATTCTCCAGCAAAGTTTACTTTTGCTTTGTTTTACGTACCTTAAGTAATAATAAAAATTCTGTGACATAAGGGGGGATTTATCCCCTTGATCCCCCTCTTATCTACGCCACTGGATAGAGGAACGAGTTTCTAAACTCGCCGCAAGTTTATTATTCGGAAGATGATAAGAAATATGCTTATCGTAGAATAATAAACTAACAATGCGGCTAGGAAGTCGTATGGCTGACAACCGTATCACAATCCGAATTCAGTTGTCTTTGAATCATTGTCGACTACACACGGTAGTCGTCAAGGCACCATGCGCCTCTAGGAGTTAGGGTAAAACAAGAAGAATGCTGGTTCCGCCTACAATTTCGAAAGATTTATCAAGCCCCTACCTTTCTTTTCTTTACAGTAGTCGCTTTGATGTTATTGCTTTTGGTTGAACAATGAATGTGAAAAAAAAAAACATTTTTAATTCTATTCATTTCCTGTTATGTGCGGAAAAGTCCTAACCACAGATCCCCTCCCCATCCGAAAAGCTATATCTGCGGCACTGAACACTACTATGTCATCTAAACCGGAAAACCGGGCACGATCATGTCATGAAACCGAATGAAAGTTCCTTCATCCGGAGCGTTCATTTTCCTTGACAAACCCATCCAAACCGTAGTTTCTCAAATAAGCAGGCTACGGCTGCACGGTCAGAAATTTTGGGATAATTGTGTATACGAAGTATCGTATAACGTCTATTTATACAATTTTGGTTATGAATATGTATATTTCATACTTATAAAATCGTTTTATAATAAATATCATATACATTTTCTAAATAGTATACTTTTTTAATATAAAAAATGATTTTATATAAGTATTGTATACATTTTATACGAAAAATATATAATACAAATTTTAATAACATTTACTTATAGTTTTTATACGAAAATTAAATTAAAACAGACTCCATTTTTTCAGAATTTTACAAATTGCATACATTTATAAGATAAAAGTATACAAATAATACGATAAGAGTATACAAAAGATTTTCAGTTTTCTTTTTATACTTTGTTTAGTATAAACGAAAGCCAATTTCAGAAATAAATTGTATAAAGAGAAGAAGAATTGAAACTCGCAAATTATATTGCTATAACCAACAGGCTTCGTGGCTCAGACGGTTGAGTAGCACATGCTAGTAATTCAGAGACCTGAGGATCGATTCTCGGTGAGGTAACAAATTCCGTATATGCTAGAATAAAAATTGTATAGTTCGTGATGCGCCGGTATAATTTTTTTTTATGAAATTTAGAAGGAATAAAATAAATAGTATAAATATGGTTTATACTTTTATCGTATACATTTTAATACTTATCTGGTATGTAAATTATTATACCATTTTGTTATAAAATTAATAATATTTTCGTATACTTTTTTTTATAAAGGCACAAAATACATATTTATAAAAAATTTTTATGGATTTATATGTATACGAAAATAGTATAGCTTTTATACCAAAATTTCTGACCGTGTGGACATTCGCATAGTAAATGTTTGGTGGACTCCACATCCCCCAGGCAAAGCCGGCTGAACGTATCAGTGGAGAGGCCCATTTTGTTAAGGTGAATCTTCACCCAATGGTGTCTCGTGAGGTAATCCTCGAGTAGCCTCGAGTGTCGACTTATAAGACGGCTGGGATCCTTTATGCTAAAGGAGCTAATCGGATCTTTAGATTGACGCAACACTGCAAGAGTATTTCATTGCTGTAGTCTTTCTTGGTCTGACCATTCCCTAACAAGCCGCATAGCTGTCGCTCAACTTTGACCAAGAGCAAGAGCACAGTAAGGATTAGGTAAAGTTTGTTGACGAGCCATGTCTAGCAAGCTCATCCACAGCTGCTCGCCACGTAATACAGAGTAACATGGTAGAAGTTTGGCCAAATTCACATGGCGACTGATATTCTACCTATATTACCAGGTCAAAATACCCCAGCGCCGACTCCTTCCTCCATTTTATCGGTCAACCATATGGAGCTATTAAGGTCAGGAGCTAAATTACCATCATTCCGTTCCACTCGACGAGGGTAGGGAACTGAGAATTTCCTACCAAAGCAGAGTTCGTTCGTCATGTAGTCTTATCTCGAACAAATTTGTGCTTTACAGACTCTATCTAGAATTCTCACGTGGCCCTGATTATGTGAAGATGACAAAAATTCTTTGGGAATGTCATTACTTAAGGCACGCGACTTCTGACTTGATTTCAAAATAAGTTCGAACAGGTTTTACGAATTTTTTTCTACTCACAGTCATGTTTCGGGGTGTTTGGGTGTCTCTCGCCTATACTTGACTTGAAAGTGAGGAGAGAGCTTTAAATAACGAGAACTTTAAATAACTTGTCCCCTAATAAAAATCCGTGGAGGGGCGTCAACCTGCCTGCGGTGTCGTAGATACACACATCGCCCCTTTCTGGAGGTAATGTCTCAGTCTACTTCTACAGGTAGCTCTGTCTTGGATTATATCATCGCCGAGACCAATGCGTAGTTGTTTACGTGATAATTTCACTTTAATGTTCGGCTAGTCAAAATCGTCAATTACTTTGCAACTTGTCGGTCAATTTTACATACAATTCTAAATAAAAGGCATTTTCTTGATTTCATCAATTCATTTCCATTTTTTTTTATTTATTTATTTGATCTCTTTATAATTATCACCAATCTTTGAAAATTCAATTTTCTCTATCATAATACCTTCCAATACTTAATTAGTCCTAGATTTGCATATTGATCTCATCTCACATTATTACTGATACGTTCTCATACAATACATACATGTTTTTTTTTATCTTTTGTGCATTATTTCATCACTCACAATAATTCGCATTGTCACATTATTTAAGGAAATTTATTAGAATTATTTGCCGCGCGCTTAATAAATTGATTTTCTCACGAATTTACCTAATTTAGTTTCCCTTATAAATTGAATTGAAATTTTAAATTTAATCGCATTATTTTTTTCTTGATACCTACTTCATTTTTAGTACAAAAGCTTATCGCTCGCAATAATTAGAATATGCAATTTATTTTTTTTAAATTCTTTTTAAATTTATTTATTTTTATAGTCACGAATTGAGTTTTATGAATTAATCTGAAATTAAAGAATTATTGACATTTTTTTTATAAGGGATGTGCTTTTGTTCACTTATTTTTTTCCGATTTCGGGGAATTATTTTCGCAAATAACATTATGATGAATGGAATTACATATAAAACTGAAAAGAAGATAACTTAAATTAATTCTGATATTAGCTAGAAATTAAGAATTTCATTTGACTTTTTATACTAATAAATATTATTTACGTCTTTTTTAAACTTTTTTTTATTAACAATATTTACATTTTTCTTGCATTTGTGTGCCTAAGTTATATTTTCTTTTTTATTTAATTTGAATATGTCGGATTTAGAGTTTTTATTTGTGGTTTCGTCAATTTATTTTTGTACAGAATTCAATTCATTTGCTATACTATTTTGAGATTTATCGCCGATTTTATAGTTTTATTTTGCTGTTGTTGGTATTCAATTTGTGCTTTTTGAGATTATCAATTCATTTTTATGAGTGTATCTATCGATTTAGTAAATAAATATCGCAGTACGCCGTTTTTTGACTATTTTTGTTTTTTTTTTTTAGCTAAATTTATCTTATGTATTTATCTATGTACAATTGGATATTTTCGCACGATTATGACAAAAGGTGGTAATGTTCAGTTTTGTGTTGTTTTAAAGGTTTTCGCTTGCTAGTTTTCGTTTTTGTTTTTGTTGATTTAATATCATGTTCTTGGTCCGGAATAACGACAATACGATCTACCCAGGATATCGTCTGGCGGAATTGATTGATCGACTGGTGGGACACCTTGCGCTTCCATTTGATCACGTACCTGGAAAGAAAGATAAGAGAAACATTTATTCGAAACATTTTATTTCATGGGGTAGGGAATATATAAGAATAGAAGCCACTAAGTATTTAAGGCCGCGAGTGGGAGGCACCTTGACGCGGTGCAGAGGCTTAACGCTGTAGACTGACGGACAATTGGACAACCAGGACAGGATTACATACTGACAGACTAGCAAGAATTGAAACGCAGCGAGCTAAGATCTTCCAGCCCCAAGACAAGGTGTAACAACCGTGCCGATGGCTGAGTGGTCACAGGGGTTAATATGTGATAGTAAGCGGTGGACTCTGGGTACCAGGCGCCCGCAGTTTCAACTAGCCATTTCCCGACAATCCTGGTAATCGAAAACAAGGACGCCAGCAAATTCAAGCGTCACAGTGGGGCACCCTAATATCGAGTATTTAGACAACTTCAACTATCTGGGTTGTAACTAATCAAAGGGCGCCAAAGAAACCGACGAAATTAAGCGACGGATACAACTAGCCAATAAGACCTATTTCTCGGTCCTCCCTATAATTAATTCGAAACTTGCGCACAGGAACACGAAGCTCCGCGTGTACAAAACAATCATCCGACCCGTGCTATGTTCTGACTGCGAAACATGGACACTCACCCAAGCCTCCGAAATTTTGCTAGACCGATTCGAACGAATAGTCCTTCGGCCAATTTTCGAGGCCGTTCGCGAGCGACATCAATGGCGTATCTGGTACAACCATGAGTTGTATCAGTTGTACGATGAGCTGGAAGTATCGAAAACGAATTGACGGAGCGAGGTTGCGTGGACGACCGAGAGCTCGCTGGGAGAACTCCGTAGGTGAAGATGCCCACCAGCTGTTGGGCTTCCGACAAAGTCACGTAACCGCGACAATTGGAGGTCAACGATTCAGGCGGCCAAGGCCCGACGTCGGGCTATCTTGCCACATTGATGATGGTATTTCCTAACAAAAAGGCCTCTGCCAGGATTGATTGTTTTTCTCCTTACATAAAACATACCATAGCAGCCAACCATGGATAGCTAAAAAACAACAACAATCAAAACTCCGATCTTAAAGATCAGTCGCACTGTGAAAGGGCAACCTTGAGCACATCTATGAAGTATCTGAGCCTCAGTCAGGTCTCAGACTCTCCTTAAACCCCTAAGACCCTCCACAGGCTTCGCGCAGCAGGCTCAGTCTGCCAGCATTCCATTCCCAAGCCCCCTTCAGAGCAAACTGCAGGGCATAAATTACCTGTGGGTAAAACCACAAGTAATATTTAGCCTCATGGCAAAAAATTGCCTTGGAGCAAAAAGCCGCTCTCGGGCAAACCGCCTTCAGGCATTTCAGGAACCGGTTCTAGCCAGAGTTCTGCAGTCAAGGGTCAACCGAAACGGCAGCGCTCAGGGGACGAACCAGAAACCGAAAACCGCCAATAAGAAGCGAAAGGCGACGAAGGGCGCTTCCTTTGCAGCCACAGCTCTCGAAGCCGAGGGGTACGTGTTATATGACGACGCCTACCCTGCAGGCTACGGAAGCGAACGGACCGAATAGCTTTGGAAGGCCTTTTGGCAGCTGTGAGGTCCGCATCCACGCAGGGTGTCAAACTCTGCTTCAAGTCGGTAGGTGTATACCGGGGCATACTCCGGTTAAACTTTGCCGACGAACAAACGGCTATCTGGGTAAGGAATAATTGTGCCGACGTAAACTGGGAAGGCGCAAATCTAATCCTTTAAAAGATTAGTGACCTGCCGGTAGTCAAGAAGTGCTTCATCTGGTTCTCAAAGGAGGAGAGAAGGGGACCTGAAGTACTTCAACAGTTGGGAGTCCAAAATGAACTCCGGACTGGGTCGTGGTTGCTGTATGACAGCAAACCAGGACAACGCGCCGATTTGCCAGGTATGTTCCTGGCAATCGGCATCAATGAATCAGAGGTGACTCTGATTCAATAACGAGGAGGCCGACTCTACTTCGGATTGGGATCAGTTGCCGTGAAACCATTTGCCACTTCGTCGGATACTCTCCATTTCGCAATGGACCTCGATACGTTCCCGCTTGCCAGGGTGAGATCTAGAACCTCCTCCCTGTTCTTGGTGACAAAAGTGGGTTTGCATCCTCTGTTCATGACATATATCTGTTCTCGCATGAAATATTCAAGGAGATATTTACCTCTCCTGTTGTCGTTGCTACTACCCCATACTCTGTTGTGGGCGTTGGCGTCGCAGCCAATGATGAATTGGTAGTTGTTTCGCACGCAGAAGTCAGTAAGCTCTTGCGTTTCAAGCGGAGGAATCGTGTCTATATCTCCGGGAAAGTAGGCGGAGGCAACAACTATTTTCTGGTAACCGCAACCGTTCGCAGTTGAAACCTATAGAAGAATCGCCGTTAAATCCTTGGAAATGAATTTAGTTAAGGGCAGAAAAATGCGGGCGTGTTTGTCGATCAGAAGAGCAGCCCGAGGCCGGTCCGTAGATCTGTCGTAAACTAATTTACTCGATGAGGTGCTTAGACCGCCCACGCGGCCGTCTGAGGCCACCCAAGGCTCTTGTATAAGGGCCAGTGTGGCTTGTTTTTCGGCGAGCAACCTGCACACAGTGGCCGATGCAACTTTCGCGTGGTGTAGGTTGGCCTGTAGCACTTTTATGGTGCTCACCACCTCTTGCGAATGTGCTAAGCTTCGCGAAATCCTGCATCAATCGCAGACGAAACAGCGCCTAAGCGCAACGGAGTCGGTCGAGTTAGTGGCCTGAGTGCCCGTGTCGCTTGGTTCGCCCACCAGTTCGGGCGCGGCCATGGGCAGTGTTTTGGTACGTAGGCGTGTCCAAGTCGGGCGAATCGTGCTGGGAAGCAACCGCATGTAAAGGACCTGCTTCTTTGTTTCGAAGATTTCACAGCCCCGGTCGAACCGGAGAAAAAAAAAGTATTTAAGGACACAGAAATTCACACTATAGAAAATCCATTCATATCAACAAATTATGCGTTTACCGGGTTTTCCCGTGACAGTATCAATCAATCCCCTCGAGTGTCTCCAAATCATTTTTCACGACACAAAATAAAAGGTAATAATCTTCATTGCTCATTTTCCCCGCGTGCAACTTATACAATTTCCCAAATCGCCACTTTTCCCATATTCAGAGAGAGAGAGCTAAGCCGCAAGGGATCCCCACGACAGTAGACACCTTGGAGTCGGTTCATTGTCCCGCGACCACACACCAAACATGCATAAAAACATACGAGAAAACCCCTCACATGGAATCTACCGATGTCAAACTACACATATTTCTGGAGGGATAGAAATGTATATATGTAGAATGTAGGAATCCGTATTGTCTAGTGTTGACTTAATGCTGAATATAACATTATAGCCGAACGTCATCATCAATCATGAAAGTTTTTCAGTCCATTAATCAGACAGTTACTGGCGGTGATATCTGCTTTTGTTGTTTCGCCACGCGGTGTATGGGATTGAAGCATGGCATGGTGGAATTCATCTTGGTCACAAAATCCACCCAGCAGGACACAAAATCCTAGTTTGCCCATTTCTGCTCATTCGACATACCCCCATGGGGACACTCACACGAATTATACGAGATCTCACTATATGCATACAAAAATATTCCAAAGCTTATCCGTTACACGCATAGTTTTCACTCAGTATGTAATATGCGGAAATATTTCATAACAAAAGTTTCGCAGGATCCTTGCTTGGGGTTTTGTCCAATTCTCTGTGTCTGGAATAAAGCTAGAATGACATGTTTGAAATATGTAATAATAATGGAGGAGTATGTCTATGTCAGTAGCTATATGCGGTTTAATTATAAACGAGAGGGCGGCTTTCAACATATCATCACAAAGCAATGGACAATATTCCGATGAGCTCCTATAGTATAGACCCCAAGCTCTAACTCCAATGTGTTCTTTTTGTGTTGGGACGCGCATGAGAATCGGTTCAGAATTCAGTAGGGTGTAAAATTAACAGTAATGAGCTGCCCTATCATTTATAGGCTTCTTCTGACATCTAACATGACTGGCATAGTTTACGCATTTCAATTCCGTAATAATTTTTCAAATCCTTTTCATATGAATGTCATAGCTTCGGGCTTAAAGGAAGTGTGTGTTGGGTTATAAAAGGTTTTAGTTTGTCGCGAAAAAAAAACCTAATACTGGACAGAAGCCTGTACCTAATCCTCCATTTCCTGATGAATATCAGTTTGTCGAAAGACAATGACAGACTTTTCTGTAAATTTTCTGGAAAATTCTCCAGACTTCTTTCAACACTACATATTAAATTTCAGATTAAACTTGGAACAAAGTCCTGCTGACAATTGATTCATCTCATCCTTCAATATCCTTGTGATGTGCACCGCTATTATATAGGCTTTTCCTTTACTCTTTATTCTATTCTTGACATTTCTCTCCCGTAGGGAAATATGTAGTACAAGGACGATGAAAAGGGATCGCCAAACTGAAATTATTATTGTTCGTTTCATGTAATCCTTAATTAATAACTCTTGGTAAACTTGAACTGAAAGTTACTCTGTCAACAGTTGACCTGAATATACGATGATGCTGGGGTAAGGCCAGTGGTATGGTGGTGGGGGACAACAAGTCGAGAAGACACATAGACGAAAGAAGAAATGAGGCTGATGAGATTTTCTGGTTCTAATGATGATTTGATTTGATGACTTCCGTCGTAGTCCTGTCTGAAAAAGGAGAATGGAAAGCGGGGGAGAAGTGCAGAGCTAAGCTGACTTAATATCGGCCGCATGGTGTCATGTCGACATGTTGGGTAAAGTTCTAGTTCTTCTATACGACAGAGATAACGTGTAACAGGAGTGGCCGAAGACAAAGACTATGTGGATAGATACAGGATGTTGACTTCATCATAAGTGAAAGTTAGAACATTAGACAGAGTGTGATATGATAGATGATTGCTGATGTGCTGATGTGTGGTATGGGATTTATGGTCGATTGCATTAGGGAGAATGATACAGTAGGAGCGCAATATTAGCTGACACGACAAGCAGCCTTATCGTAGTTCAGTGTCAGTTATAATGTAGGATAGGGATATTTGATCCTGCTTTGATGATTTAATAAATACCATAAATAGCAAATCAACTATTTACTGTTAGTAATATTTGCACTAGATAAATCCTTCCGCCTATATCTGACGGAAACGACAAATGACATCGTCCGTGCATTAACAGGGTCGGGTCTTTGAACGGCTGTAACTTTCGAACGGAGCCAGCTAGGACTCTGAAATCTGCAGTGAAGAGTCCGCGCAGACATGCTCTACGTCGCCCCATTCAGACATTTTCACTTTTGCCAAAAATTAAAAATTTCGAATTTTCTACCCCAATCGTCAATACTCCCCTCTATGGATCGACAGCCGTCTTGCGTCGCATATTTGAATGAGTGTAACTTTCGAACGGAGACAGCTGGGACTCTGAAATCTGCAGTGAAAAGTCCGCCCAGACATGCTCTACGTCGTCGCCCCATCCAAACATTTTCACTTTTGCCAAAAATAAAAATTTAGAATTTTCGACCCCAATCGTCAATACTCCCCTCTATGGATCGACAGCCGTCTTGTGTCGCGTCTGCGTCAGTTACTGCTATTTTGTATATCAAACACATGTCCACTTCATGAAGCGCATCATTCGTTTGGAAAATATATTGAACGAAAAAGTCATCCAACCCACCCATAACATAGCTTATTTCCTCGAGTTTATCCTGTTTGCCTTCCACCTAATTGCCAAGAAAGCAGTCAAATCATTTCCTTTTTTATATTACTACCAAACGGCCTATCAAATCGTAATTTTATTATGTTACTCGAATCCGCATTCAAAACCGAAACCCTTTGTAAATCTGAACAAATAAAATGTATCCACCCCGATTTTTACACACAAATGGAATCCCTGAGAAAGCAAAATAAAATTCTAAATTTAGGACACCCCGAATGGGTCGCATATATGTAGCTTATACGCGTGTATTCAAGGACCGTTGACCCTTTCTTTGCACATTTATTTACGTTTTCCGTGATGATGATAGAAGAACATTCGATACACCTGTCCTTAGTATTTCCTATGAAGTGTTCATTTCCCTTTCTTCCTATAAAATTGACTAAATTCATGCGGATACGGATACGCTCTCGTGGCATACATTTATCATAAGTTCAACTCATTAGATATTTCCGAAAGGAAAGTTTCCGATTTCAATAGGACAAGGACGACGTCGACGGTGATAGGATATGAATCAACATCGAGGGAGGATAGTCACCGGACTCCTTTCACCTGGGACGACGAAGACGTCCTTCCCATAACTCCTTTTCGCCGCACAAGCAGGCATAGGGTTCCTTGTTCGTTCACAGGAAATTGAATCGTATCGTAAATCTGATTGTCCGTCGTTGGCGTTAATTGTGCCTAAGCACGCAATTCATCGATGTGAACTATGGCAGCAAATGGAGTGATCAACACACCCTTTTGAAGAGAGAGAGAGAGAGAGCTATACGCAAAGAACTGTAGGCGAATAATAATAAACACTGCCACAGGATTATTTCACAGGCTCGCATAGCAATCCTTGCTGCTGCTGTTATTTATTCAAAGGGTGTTGGGTGTGCAATCAGGCGAAGAATTTGAATGAGAATATAAATTACACGTTGTTGATTGTTCTTTGATGATATAGTCCGGAGGTGATTATTGTGCGGGACATCGATAAATTTAAGTTTGTCATATTGCTAAGTTGGCGTATCTGATATGGAATTTGTTTGTGGTTAAGTCGAAAGGGTATTGTAAGCTGGATTTATAGGTTTTTGATGAAGTGTTCTGAGAAAGGGATGTCAGCAATTATCTTGTTCTGAAATTTTATCATTAAATCTAATGAGAAAATGAGAAGTATTCCACAAATTAAACATGCCAACTTCCAGGTGTCATATCGCTTCGGGAAGACCAATGTCCACCTGAAAAACTGGAAGGGCGCCCGTAAGGAAGACGCAGCGAAGCCAACAGCTACGTCAACAAATAAGGACAGAGCTATGGGGAGCAATCCTGAGTCTACCGACGCCGACAGTGATCTGCCCAACAAAGCAGCTAAGTCTACGAGCCCCAGTGAGGAGGCACCAGATCAACTTAATCTCTCTTACTCACCGGAACTGATGGAGCTAGCACCACATAACCTCGCCCCATCCAACTTGCCGGAGCCTATGGAGGAGGCAGACGTTATACTCACTCCCACCCCTATGAGTATGACGACGAAGGACAGCTGTCATGATGTAGCATGGGTGTGGTGCAGTGCAATCTGCAACACGCCATTAGAGCCTCGCATGTGGTTTCGCGCGGTTCACAAGGGAGGGTCTCGACATTGCTTTGATCCAGGAAACCGTGGCAACATGACGGAATTGTCAAGGGACTGAGCGTAAGTAATGCGCATGTGGTGTATGATAAGGGCACTACTCGCCCTAGAGCCTGTGTTGTAGTTAGCAAACGTACGATTACCTTGGTTTTTCAGAATTCACCAACAGTGACCTAGTGGTCATCGAAATATATACCACTAGCGAGGGCAACCATAACCTGGTCGTGGCGTCTGCCTACTTACCGGGCAACACCGATATTCCAGCGAGGGAGCTCCACAAACTGGCCTGCCATTGCAAAGCCAACGGGAAAGGCCTGCTGCTGGGCTGTGACGCCAATGCCCGTCATATACTTTGGGGCAGTACAGACACAAACAGAAGAGGTAAGTACCTATTAGAACTAATTACCTCTCATTCGTAACTAGAGTAAGGCAAGAACTACTTGACTTAACTCGGTGCAGTAACTTAATAGCGGAACGAAGTCATAACTGGCATGTATCGGAAGAACCCTCCTTATCCGATCATATGCATATACCTACGTTTCGACCTAAGTTTCGCGGTTGCTGCAGGAATTGAGCGTAGAATTCCACAAAATACAAACTGGTCTGGATATACCGAGACGTTGACATCTACAGCAAATCGACAAAAGAGTCACAAAATGGTTCAGTCTGGAAATACTCGTGCACGAGACCACCAGGGCAATTGTCTATTCCAATGAATAAAACTGCCTCTTGAGGTTTATCAAAGAAAATAGGTGTGTTCCGTGGTGGAATCAGGAGATGCTCGCCGAAGGAAATAGGTGAGACAGTTGTTTAACAGGGCCAAGCGCAACGGGGACTGGGCTCTGTATCGCTCTACCCTCACGGAATACAAGAAAAAGATCAGAGACGCTAAGAGACGAAGTTGGACAAACTTTTGTAACAGCGTCAACAGCACCACCAAAGCGGCTAGATTGCACAAAGTACTGGCAAATAAAAACGGCTGCAGCTCTATCAACACTCTGAAGGGAGTAAACGGGGACATCACTAGAGACGCCGAATGCACGGGCATGCTGCTCTTAGCAACCCATTTCCCCGGCTGCAAATTAGACTATAACGTTAATGATGGCCACAATTGTATGAATTCGCCCAATAGAGCAAATAGAGCTGCCTGGGCAACAGCAAACAATATCTTCACGTATGGCACGATAAGGTGGACGATTGGGACCTTCGATCCCTTCAAATCGCCTAGCATGGATTGAATCTTTTCGGCACTTCTGCAAAGAGGGCAAGAGGAGCTGATTCCATTCATGGTTAGTATGAAGTAATTTTGCAACAGCCTGGAAATCAGTCAGAGTAGTCTTTATCCCCAAAGTGGGAAAAAGACCGGCGGACGACCTTAAGTCGTACCGCCCTAGAAGCCTTTCATCTTTCCTCATGAAACCATGGGAAAGCTACTGGACGCTCATATTAGGGGCACACTTTTAAAGACGCGGCCGCTGCACCCAAGACAATACACCTACCAACCGGCAAAATCCACGGAATCGGCACTACAAAATTTGGCTGAAGAAATCGATGTGGCCATGTCTAATAAGGAAATGGCACTATGTGCTATCCTTGACATAGAAGGCGCATTTGATAACACGTCTTTCGAATCTATCGGGACGGCATTAAGATACAAAGGAGCCGGCAATACCACTATAACCTGAGTGCAGCGTATGCATTCGTCTAGAATTATCTTTACCAGTATGGGCAAGACTACCCTCTCTGTCCTAGCCACTCGTGGCTGCCCCAAGGGAGGGGTACCATCCCCCCTCCTGTGGTGTTTGGTAGTTGATGGAATGGAGGCTTAACTCAGCTAGGTTCTCCACACACGGCTATGCGGATGACCTGGTAATCACGGTTAAAGGCAAATTCGAAGAGGTATTACCGGATGTTTTGCAAAGCGGACTACGGACTACGGACTACGTGTTAATCCAACAAAGGCGGCCGTGATGCCATTCAGCAAGAATGGCAGGTACTGAACTGACCCTCAATGAATAATGCAGAGTTAACAATGCCAGAAACTATCAAGTATCGGGGGGTCACAGCTGACAAGAAATTACAGAGAAAGCAGTAAAAGCCTTGTGGAGCAGTAGAAGCTATGCGGGGAAGGCATGGGGTATTAGGCCTTACATAGTTCTATGGATATACAAGACAATCGTTAGACCTATTGTGGAATACGGGGCGATTGTGTGATGGAAAAGGGCATCCACCACAGACGGCAGGATGAGTCTCGCCAAAGTTCAGAGGCTGGCCTATCTAGCTGTTTTTGGAGCCTTCATTTCCAGCCCCACCGCCGCCATGGAAGTTCTGTTGAACCTGACACCACTTCACATACACGTTGAGGCAGTGGCAAGATTAGCCGCCATCAGGCTCAAGGCATGTGGTGTGACGTCCCCAATTAACTCAGTTCAACAAGGATAGAAAAGTAGCAGTAACTTACTAGAAATCCCATCAGATCATCTGGTTAAAACCTTACGTTTTGACCACTCATTTAGCGCAGTGATGTGGGAAAGGGAGGGCTGGACTGACAGGTTCAGATCACTTCACCCAAGTACCGTCATATTTTACACGGACGGTTCAAAGACCGATATGGGCACTGGCGCAGGAATGTATGGCCCGGATACTATTAAATATGTATTCCTATGCGAATACATTCGACCGTGTTTCAAATGCGCAAGATTATGCCTCGAAAAAGGCTATATTAACAAGAAAATAGCAATATTTACTGACAGCCAAGCAGCAATAAAAGCGCTGACGAGCGTTACTGTCACATCGAAGCTCGTGTGGGTTTGTCAGGAAATTTTCCACCAGGTAGGCATTCTTAACAGTCTTACCCTTTTCTGGGTACCTATGCATTCGGGTGTTGAAGGCAATGAGCAGCCCGACGAGCTTGCAAGGAGAGCATCCACCGGGCCAACGAAGGGGATATTGGCCCGGAACCCTACTGTGGGCTACCACTCTGTGCATGCAGAAATGTACATAATTAGTGAGTGCGAAAAGACCGAAGCCACCTCAAATTGGAAAGCTCTTCCAGGGCTTCGGCAGTCATAGCAAATTGAAATTGAAGTATTTTTCCCTGCCCTTGTCTTTAAGTTCATTTAAATTTATATTAATTGTTTATCACTACTCTGACCCATTTAAATTTTTATTAACTGTTTATCACTTGCCTCATCAATTTGTAATATCTGTACGTCCTTTGTGTTAAAAGTGACCCATTAACTTTCAAACTCAAACATTTTCTGCTGTGTAGTGTTTTGTTTATTTCAATTTCAAATTAATTTTTTATCTCTCGACTCATCGATTTGTGTACCCCTTACCTGACTTTGTGTAAAAAGTGGCCCAATTAACCTTTGTTTGTGCTGACATTAACTTGTGTCGTCAATCTTTAATTGTCCCCTTTTCTTTTGCAATCATAATGAGTCACAAATGCTATTTGGATAATTGCACGGCCTACGACAACAAATTCAAGGCTGTCGTATGTAAAGGTTTCTGCCAGCGGAGACTCCACGGTTCATGTATTGATGCACCTAGAGACTGGTATTCCTTATCTCGCTGAGCACTTTATCTGCTCAGATTGTCAAAATACGGAACTCACGATTCGATCCATGTTCCGTAAGATCGAAGACCAGATTGACAATCTTAATGCGGATAAGGATGATATTGTGGCTAAGCAGCTTGCACTAACCAAAGCCAACGGTGATAGTTTCTCTGAGATGGCGAGGTCTTTCGACGGGCTAGTGAATATAATTTCTAACAACACTCATATTCAGACCATAGAAAAAAGCATCTCAAGCCTGGATATGAAACTCACCGATATTTCTTGCTACAATAGTGTACCAGCTACTGATGTGAACAACAGCAGCCACAATCAAGACCTAAAAACTGAATTTTTTGCAAAGTTGTATGATAAAATTGATAGTCTTGAACGCTGCCCCAACACAATAATAACATCGGCAACAACTCCTACAGTGATTGAACCCCCGATCAACGTTGACCACAGCCCTGAGAAAACTTCCTCCATTATTGTAACCGACCCAATAATTACAACACATTCCAATAATGATCCATCTAAGCCCCGGAGCACACAACCCGGCTCAGATAGGCCAATTTTACGTTTTGGTACCTGTTGGTCACGAGATGAATGGGACCAAAGGCTTGATAGGATTAAAGCGCTAAATAACTCCGCTCGGCCAGTTAATGCAACTCGAACCTCATTCTTCGTGAAAGGCGCTCCACATTTCGCAGACGAACGTTGGCTATGTGAACTCTTGCGGAACTGTTTATCGATTGTTGATTGCGAGTGCCAGTTAATAAAACAACGTTATGGCTCAAACAAAAGAGGTAAAACCTTTAAATTATCCATACCTTCCCGTTACAGTTGGCTATTCCAAGCACATGACCCCAACGGACGCAATGTTTACAGCTGGAAAGGACTGCAGTTTACTTTATGGCGAAATAAGACCACGAAACAACAATCAACAAAAACTAACAATTTAAAAACTAATAATTTAAAAACTAGTAATTTAAAAACAGTTAAAAACAAAATGTTCTCCAAACATGTAACCTTTTCCCGAACATTTTCACACTCCACTGAAAACAATAATCAAAAAATTGCACCAAACCTCCCTAACTATTCACTTATTGAAATTTCCACCTCCGCCCCCCAACCCATCGCCCCTATACTTACAAGATCTCCTACCAACCATTTGGATATTATATCGAAGCCAGTGGAATCTCGGGAGATAGCGGGTGCCCAAAAATATAAAAACTTTGTCCGCGGTGATACTCTTTTGCCTTCTGCGTCTGGTTCAATACATGTTCCTAACGATAATGTCAATAAGCCCACCTCCCCAACATTTCTCGACCCTCTTGTCCCGCCTGTGGTCAAACTCACTAAGAACTCTTCGGAAGATTTTGATAGTCGGTATTTACTATCTAGATTTAGGGACCATAAAATTTATGAGAGTGTCCGACTGTTCCTTGCCTATATGCATAATGCTCATGAGAGTACCTGCATTGGCGGTAAAACTAAAACGAACCTTATAGTTCTGATTCAGCAGGAAGGTCTCCCTACTGATATCAGTTCCCTACGCGCCTTTTTCAATCGATACCATGAAGAACTAGGTATGAGTCAAGATCAAGTAAAACGTGACCTAGAAACATATCGCTCTTTCGTTAGCGCAAAACATGTTTCACGCCTACAAAAAACACGAGAAGACCACAAGAAATTTTACTCTTAACGACAATACGCCCTCAATTATTCCTAGATTCATTTACCATAATTGTAGTGGCATGAGAGGTAAAATTAGTACACTCTTTCTCGATGCCAAATCTTGCCTTTTTAACATACTCGTAATCACAGAAACCTGGTTAAATGATTCCTTTAAAAATGAAGAAATTCTCGACTCTAACTGGACTATTTACCGTTGCGATCGGAACTACAATTATCCCGGGAACACTAATGTGAGTCATTTTGACGCATACGCCGCAGATTACATTTTTCGTAGAAAAGGCGATACGCCCAACTGGGTTTTGCTACCCATGTTTTCCTTGAAAAATATGTTCCCTACCGAATGTCGAAGGAAGCGGAGGGTTCTGATTTTATGGTAAGCAGCTATTCGTGTTTTTCTGTGACGTCGTTAGTACTAAAGGAACCTTTTTTGTGAGTCAAAATGACTCACGTTAGTAATAACCGCCTATGTTTTGTACTTTACATACTTGGTTTCTGGGTAATATTTTACAGTCTATCCAATTATCAAACACACATTCTTATTATCCTTATATAAAACAAGTATATCGAGGTTTTTGGCGCATCCTTTCAGACTCTTCTCCTTGATATACCAAAGTTTCTGTAGTGAGTCAAAATGACTCATGATTAGTAATAAGCGCCTAAAATTAAGGTTAGTGTTCCCAGGTTATACAGGTAATTCTAGGGGTGGTGGGGTCCTCATCGCTATTCACAATCGCTTTTCAAGTGAAATAGTTCCAACCAATTCCGCCAAAGCATTCGAGCACATTGTCGTCAAAATAGCATTAGAAAAACACTACCTGTTAATTGGAGTTTTTTACGTACTCCCCCGGTCTGACGAGTCCACTTATAATAGATTATGCGAAACAATAACTTCTCTTTCTGCATCCTTAGACGAGTCAGACCAAGTTATTATCTTCGGCGATTTCAACCGTCCTAACATTAAGTTTATATTTGATGAAAATGACCATCAACTACTTCCACTCAATCTCCTTGACAATTCTGATTTTAACTTAATCGACTCATTTTACAGCAATGACCTACAGCAAATCATCCCGACTTCTAACCAGAATGGAAACTGGTTAGA
Source organism: Microchrysa polita (assembly GCA_949715475.1). Taxonomy (NCBI): domain Eukaryota; kingdom Metazoa; phylum Arthropoda; class Insecta; order Diptera; family Stratiomyidae; genus Microchrysa; species Microchrysa polita. Next base: position 20,577,220 of record OX454420.1, read on the forward strand.
TCTAGTCTTTACAAACTGTTATGACGAAGTGGTAGCTAGCCCAACTACTGATACTGAAAATTTATTTTGTAACACTTGTCATCATTCGGCTATTACAGTTGAATTCTTAGGGACTCATTTTACTTTCAAACAATCATATAATAATGAAATAGTGGACGACTTTTTAAATGCTGACTATTTAGGCGTCAATAATTATCTAAGTTCAATAGATTGGGAATCTCATTTTGACAATTCAGATATTGATGACAATGTATCAGCTTTCTACAGTATAATCTTCGGCGCCATTAATTTACATGTACCCAAAATCAAAAAGCGTAAAGCTCTTACTGAACCCTGGCTAGATAGGAATTTGAGACAACTAAGAAATAAATCAGCGAAACAAACTGTACAAGTTGATTAAAAATGACCCCGATATTAGCGCTGACATAAAGAGAGAATATGAAGAGATAGCTAGTGAGTTCCACATAAAATCCCGAGAAGCGTACGATCTTTTTGTCAATTTAATGGGGGAAAACATTATCAACGACCCCAAAAAGTTTTTTGATTTTGTCAATATAAAACGTAAGACATCAGGTTTTCCCACTTCTATGTCCAATGGTACTCTTACTACATCTTCCCCGCAAAAAATTTGTGACTTCCTCGCTGACCATTTCCAGCATTGTTCCAGCACTTCGAAGACTCAGAGCTCTACAGTTTATTCAACTGATACCAGCCTACCGTCCATTTTAAATGAAATTATAATTACACAGGAAGAAATAGCTATAGCGATTCAACAGCTTAGTGTTAACAAAGGACCTGGACCTGACCTAATAGCACCCTATTTTTTGAAGCAATGTTTAGATCAATTACTCGCTCCACTGCATAAACTCTTCAACAATTCACTCCAAACTGGCGTCTTTCCTTTGTACTGGAAATATTCACATCTCACCCCTATCCATAAAAGCGGCGATAAAAGATTGGTTGAAAATTATCGAGGCATCGCAATCTGCTATCCCAAAACTTTTCGAAAAATTGGTTTGTGACAAGCTCACCATTATCTTTGAACCTCGTCTCAATGAGCAACAACACGGTTTTCGAAAAGGCAGATCTACTTCAACCAATCTTATTATTCTAGTTTCTGATATCCTCTGCGAAATGGAAAAAGGCAATCAAATTGCTGCTATTTATACTGATTTCAGCAAGGCCTTTGATAGGGTCGATCACTAAATTTTAATTACAAAATTACATAATTTCGGAATAAGAGGATCGCTGCTCAGATGGCTTCAATCATACCTCCTTAATCGGACTCAATTTGTTAAATTTCAGGGTTGTATTTCAAAAAGTGTATGTGTCCCTTCCGGGGTGCTACAAGGCAGCCACTTAGGCCCTCTCCTGTTCAACATATTCATTTCGGATTTGTCACAACTCTTGTGAAATATTCCTCATCTTCTGTACGCCGACGATTTGAAGTTGTACCACACTATTAAAGTAAACTCTGACATTGTTTTTCTTCAGCGAAAGCTCGAGTCCTTCGAAAATTGGTGCAATCAAAATAATCTGCACTTGAACGTTAGCAAGTGTCAGGTAATGAGTTTTTCGCGTAAGAGCACAGTCTTATCTAGTTCCTACCTACTTAATGACACCGAACTCAAGAAAGTGGACCATATCAAGGACCTCGGTGTTATACTTGACAATAAATTGCGCTTCAATCTGCATTACGACATGGTACTATCAACAGCCAATAAACAACTTGGCTTCATAAAAAGACGTGCAAAAGAATTTAGAAATACATATTTGGGTTACCAAATCCTTATATACCACACTTGTACGCCCTATACTTGAATACGCCTGTATAGTCTGGAATCCATTTTACGAGTCGCACTGTGATAGATTTGAATCTGTTCAAAAACAATTTCTTCTATTCGCACTGAGAGATTTATGTGACCCCACTGATTTTCTTTGTCTCCCATCCTACAAATATAGACTTTCTCTGTTGAACTTGACGACGCTTACCTCCAGAAGAACCTTGCTTTCTACATGTTTTACTTTTGACTTTGTTAGCGGGGCAGCTAGTATCGATCGTATATCTAACAAAATCACGTTTAATGATCAAATTAGACGAACTAGACATACACCTCTTTTAAAAGAATATCAGCATTCAACCGTATATGGCTACAACGAGCATGTAAAAAGGTGCTGTAGAACTTTTAATTTCTTTAGCATACACTACTCTCCCGATATTTCTAAGTTGGTTTTCAAACGAAATGTTATGAAGTCCCTTACAACATCCTAATCTTCTCATTTGTGTTTCCTTCTTCACCTTCCTTCCTATCTAATTAAGTATTTGTGAAATTAAATGTTCTGTATAATTGTTAATTGTTTTCTTCCTTTTGTACAATTGTAATCTACCTTGTTTGGTTAATAAATAAAATAAAAATGTTCGTTGCCTACTACTCACCCAAACGTACCATTAGTCTAATAAAACTAAGTGGAAACAGAGTTAGAATTTATATGCGGGCTGATAACGGAGCACTGCCGTCCAAACGGCCATTTAAAGCGACTACATATTGTTACCGACGCCAGTTGCCACTTCTGCGAGGCTGACGACGAAACTGCTTTTTACATCCTCTGTGAGCGTGAGAGGTTAGCTAGGCGCCGCTTTGGAAGAAGATATCGCCCCTCTGAATATGGGCCAGCTAAATCGATTTATCGAAGGTAGACTGTTAGATGAGTTCATCTAATCTATAATATGGACATTGCACAATAGACCTCCGGTCGCAGTGCCTGGGACAACCTGGTTACCCTTGCCCGTCACAAATCTAATCTAATCTATCTAACATATCAACCATCCAACAACATTCTGAAGAAAATTAATTTAAAGAAAAATAATAGCGTCCATCTGACACTCTTCAATAAGTTCGGCAGATTAAATTTCGCACATAAAAGCAACTACCAACCGAGACCATTCTATTATCGCGGTCAGTCTTTCCAATAACCACATCGAAAGCATTTTTCGTTGTAATCGAACACGATGAAAGCGTTTCGACTCTTGGTGAAAATTTTTTGTTAATTTTTTTTCTTGTATCAAAAACATACATTCCTCTCGAAATGTATACTCGTATCCGAGGTCTCTTCAGTGTTGTAAAGTCAAGAACATGATTTTAGTTTCGTTACACTCTTTTATCTTCAAACTAACCGATACTAAATCTATAACACCATCCGCATACACACACGACACACATATCCTAGTTCAGTTCGTACAGCATTGCTTAAAGGTGAATTTCGTCCCCGGGTGGGAAAACCATTCGATACGATACGATTTCAGAGTATTTTCTACACTTTCTCTGTATATAGTGTCAATATGTTGTACTATAACGGGTTCGTGTTAGATATAGAAGGACACTCCCAAATGTCCTGGGATACATGTATACCTATCCCTGGGTCAATAAGAAAGTGAACAAATTGTCTACCTCTATGTGGGAGTTTGTATCTATAGATCGGTTCAAAAAAAAAAAAACTATACTCACCGCTTCGACTTCACGAAAAACCCTTATGAGGTTTTTGCCCGCCAGCTTTGCGATATCCTCATCCGACCAACGATCGGACTTCATGAGTTCGGCAAATAGATACGGATACTTGGAGACATCCTCTAATCCCTCGGGTACACTAGAAATACAGAGCCAAAGAAGAAAAGAAAAAACAAGAGGAAAATGTGAACAAGTCGAACAAGAGCAACATGAAAACTATGCGAAAAATCAGATAATACTTGTCAACTGGGGAAAATTCATTTTGGGAGATTTAAGAGCATTTTGTATAAATTTTCCCGGATAAAATGTCATGTAGTTTCGGTGAACTATACACTTGTAGCTATGGTGGTTTTATTGCATTTGGAATTTTTGAGGATGTAGGGATGTGGTCAAAAAGGATCCAGTTCGAAATGAACTAAGAATAAGATGGCACTATCCTTATCAGTGTTTGCGACCGCAGTGAAATTTGTTTTAATTTCTTGCAAATCAATTTAAAATTTGTTCTGGAAACTTCTTCAATTGGTTGGAAATTTCTATCTTTTTTATTTTTTTAAATTAGTAGAGGCAGACCGAAGAACACCTGGATGTGTCAAATGAAAAAGCAACAACAACGCATTGGTCTCGGCGATGACACGATCCAAGATAGAGCTGCCTGTAGAAATATGCTGAGAAATTATCGCCAAAACGGGCGATGTGCCTACACCGCAGGTCGAGCAACGCGGAACCATGGAGCGGTATAAAGAACGAGGCAAGGAAGAAGAAGAAATTAGTAAAGACAAATATTTTACCGAATGAACAAAGTATAAACTTCATAAAGCGTCAAAACTGTGTGGTTGCATCCCCGTATTTGATCAAAATTTGGATCCATTTCGTATGCGTTTAATTTATGAAAATTCCACTCAATACAAAATATATTCCGAACAATGTCCAAATACGAGTATTAAACTCAAACAAAAAGTAACTCAAATATTTCAAAAAATGTTCATTCATTCAAATATACACAGAAAATGTTTTCCATACTTTTGTTTTTCGTAAATATTAACATATTCGTAGTATTCGCAGAATACCCCCATTGGTAGCGGTGACATCAAAAGTTCCGACAAACATTCAAAATACATATAGGTACAACAAATATGTATTTTCATACATATAAAATTCAATAAAAAAAGGATACACTACACACGTTGCTCCCCCGGAGCGTTTGCACAAAAAAAAACACCAAACATTGCGCGCATTCCATTTCAAAAGGATTCACTTTTTTCTCTTCCTTTTCATAAACAAAAAAGGCCTTTTTAAAACAATATTCCTGTGTCCTTTTGCATATTATTTCAATATAGGGAAATGCTTAAGGCATCCGGTTTTTTTTTGTACAAGATTTTTTCTGGTATATAGTTTAAGAAGCCTGCCGGCGGTGGTTACTTCCTAGAAGTACCATGTAGGGAATAATATTACATTACACCGAATAGATGTGTATAATATTCTGTATTTAGAATGTCGCTTGAGAATATTGAAAATATTTTGGGTAAACAGTATGTTTTTCTTGATTTTTTTGTTTTTCGTTTGAATTGGACTAAAAATAGAATTTGTGTGAATAAACAAAGAAGAAATTTAATCTTAGGGGGCGAAAAAAAGGTTAGAGAAAAAACACGTGCTTTGCTTTTTTTGCACGAATACCGCTAATATTAAATTTTTGTTCAATCGAAAAATTGTGTTTGTCCGTCGAGCATTCCATCACCTGAAAATTTAATAAAAAATTTTACAGCTTCCTAGTATTAAATCTTCATTGTTGATACAATAGAGAAGAGTATTTTGAACCATATTATGGAATGTGCTACATATCCCCACCACAAGAAATTGGAAAACTGTTCGCTGAATGGACCTGCTACACGAAATGTCTGTTCCCTCTAATCAGCTGATACATTCGCAGACATTGCGGTAATCAAAAATTCAAAAAACCTAAAACTGCAAGTTTCTTTTCAAAATACGTACTCTCATCGCACAATATTTATATATTTATATTTTATATACATATTTATATTTATATATATGTATATATATAAAATAAAGTTGTGTTAGTTACACATTTATAACTCGAGAACGGCTGGACAGATTTTCATGATTTTAAATTTGTTGGATTATGCTCTGGCCAGAATAGCATAATAGCTACTGAAACATGCAAAAAATTCACAATGAGCTAAATTTGCAAATGGGTTCTTTTCACTTATTTCTGCGTGTATTTCTTTAACAGATTTCAGTAAATTTCTTCCACAGGATTAGTCTCTACCCAAAGTAACAGGACAACTATCGAGACACATGAAAAATTCACAATGGGGCACAATTATGAAGACAATTCTTTTTCTTATACATACTTCTTTCTGTCTTTCTTGAGCGAATTACAGGATTTCAGTAAGTTGACCCAACCTTATGGGCCTACACAAGACTCCGACCGGAATGGCAGTATAACCATTGAAATAAGCAGAAAATTCACAATGAGCAACAATTCACAATGAGTTTTTTTTCGAATATTTTTGATTCTATTTCTTAACCGTTTTTGCAGATTTTTGGAAAATTTTCCTGTCGAATTTATAGGTCCTCTCCCTGAATATCAGAATAACATTGAAACACGCGAAAAAATTTATAATGAGCAAAATTATAAAGATTTGTTTTTCGCATATTTCTTTCTGTATTCCTTGAACGAATTGCCAGATTTCAGTCAACCGATTCCAGCGGATCGGTCTACACCTCCTTCCTCTTTGAATATCGAATTAAGTATCTTTCAAATTTACAATTAGTTTTGTAAATTTGCGAGCGGAGCGAGCTCAAGATGGGAGAGCGAGCGAAGCGAGCTATCACAGCTTGTATTATAATGTTCACTAAAACGTGACTCAGACATGAAACTTTTTCTGCTGAACGGTGAATAAATAATTACCAGTATTGATGGTCGAGCAGCTGTGCGTGACAGTTGATCGAGCAGTCCGAGCTCCGAGCAGCAGCAACATACCTAAATGTAGCATTCCAATGTATGGCAACGTAGGGAAAATTTTGGGTACATCGCATCTGGACCGATTGCCGGTTAATGGGACGCGGGGAGATAACACTTTTCTAGTAGCTCATTCCAATATGTGCACGCTGAATGCAGTCATGGGATCTATTGGACATGGCTTTTGATAGCGTTTGGCATAATGGTTTTATTGCTAAAATGCATATCCCAGGTTTTCCATTATACCTAACAATGATTATTAAAAAAATTTCTGACATATCGTTCCTTTCGTGTCAACTTGAATGGTACTAAATCTTTGCTTGCATTCTGCCAGCTGGAGTTCCTCAAGAATCAGTTCTTAGTCCGCTGTTGTACAATATTTTTACTAGCTGGAAGCTGGAACTGGTATACCGTTCCAACCAATTGCGAGTTGTGTCCTTTTGCTGATGACACCGCCTTACTCTGCAGTGCTGATTCACCTGCTGCAATTGTTTCATCCATGACTAATGGTTTTTCTGTTCTTGATCGTTACTTTCATAAATGGAAAATTAATACGAGTAAAACAAATGCAATATTTTCACAAGGAAACGAAAGCCCAGCGAAATACCTAATCAGCCTTTGAAATTTTTTCTTTTTTTTGGCGATTATTTCAAACACGAAAAGAGATACAGAAAAATGGTCTGAACGAAAAAAAAACCTAAATAAAATTACCTTTCCAATAATATCAATATCAATATATACAATCGATAACAACTAAGTTGGTGAAATGCGGCAACATGGACATCGAGAAACTCTTCGTCGCTCTAAAATTATTATTTGAACCGTGTACTTGGCCCCTGATGATGTGACTGAATCATATATAAAACATGCGGATGACGTCACGAATTGTGTTAACTCTTTCCCCAAAGCTCTATTCATTGTCACTGGTGATTACAATCTTCCAAATGTGACATATATATTATAATCGAATCATTTTCACTTTTAAATTTTTCCCAATTCAATACCATTTTTAACACAAATAATAAAACTCTAGATCTAATTTTTTCGCAGTATGATGATATTGTCGTTGAAGCAAGTGATTCCCCATTACTTCCCTTAGACTCACACCACCCAGCACTTGAAATAAAAGTAAAAATATGTTCTTCGAACACCAATAACAACGCATTTAATGAAACCTATCGAAACTTTAAAAATACTGATTATAATCTTCTTAATAATGCATTATCCAAAATCGATTGGAATGAGCAACTAAAAAACGTGAGTCTGGAAGATTCGGTAGCCTATTTTTATAGTACGTTGTATTATAGAGGTTTATTTTATTAATTATATATATTGGTCTCTATATATTAATATATATTTAATTGTTTTTAAACATTATATTATTTATAATAAAAATTGAATTTTTAAGGAATGAATATTTTTTTTGTCTTATTGAAATGAAATCTAATTTTTGAATTGAATTTTTTTTTTACATTTTATTTTATCATAAAAAAAAACTAGATTGATTTTTTTTATAATAAAAAATGGCTAAGTGGATTTTTATTTTTTAACAAGTAAAAATTTATCTTACGTTAATTAAAAATCCACGACATTACCCCCCTCCTTAGAAATAATAATTAATTAGCATATGTATGAATGACTTTGTTGTCATTGAATTACACTTTCTTGGTTGTTGATCGTGGTTTTGGAAATGGATTCCATAAACGCTGGTTTTAAGCGGTCAATGGAGACTTTGATTTTCTTGTCACCAACTAAAATTGTGTAGACTTTATCACTTCGATCAACGACCAAGAAAGGTCGAACTGAATCAATGCGACGAAAAACGTGCGTGCAAGATTTAAGCTCATTGGGAACATAAACATATTTATTCGTATTGATTCTAGGCTCTACACATTTGGAGCATTTAACGAATTGACGCAAACGTTCGACATAATCAGTTACTGATTCTTTTGATTCGGATGGATTGACGAAGTCATGAGGGAGTCTGAGATTTTGACCGTAAACCAACTCAGCTGGTGTGCATTCGGAATCTTCTCTGATAATGGTACGCAGTCCCAATAATATAAAAGGAAGTTCTTTGGTCCATTGAGTGTTACCTCGACTCATGAGACTTTCTTTTAAAACTCGATGCCAACGTTCGAGAAAACCATTTGCCTTCGGGTTGTCAGCCGTAGTGCGTTTTCGCTCAAAACCAAGATAAGTCGATAGCTCTTTAAATAATAGAGATTCAAACTGGGCACCTTGATCCCTAACAATTGTTCGAGGAATACCGAAACGTGGGAAAAATTCTTTAACTAAAGTATTGGCGATGGTGGAAGTACGCGCATCACGCATTGGAAAAGCTTCAGGCCAGCGAGTAAATCGGTCAATGATTGTTAGACAATACCGACAATTTTCAGATAAAGGAAGTAGTCCCACAATGTCTAAGTGAATGGTACTTAACTTCTCTTTACTCGGAAGAAAAGAGCCTACTGGTGATTGTGTATGTAGAGTAATCTTTGACTTCTGACAAGATATGCACTGCCTCGCCCAGGTTTTAGCATCCTTGTTGATGGATGGCCAAATAAATTTACTTTTAAGTAGTTTTGTGGTAGCTCTTAGGCCTGGATGACAAAAATTATGTACTTTGTCAAAAACCAAACGCCTTAAATCAGAGGAAACGTAAGCTCTGATCGGATTAGTAGATGTGTCACACCATAGTGGAACCTCCGAATCAGGGATACATACTGGTTTAAGAATTAAAGTCTTTGATGATTTTAATTTTTCCAGTTCTGGATCCCTGGATTGTGAAAGTGCCATTTGATGGATACTAATCGCAGAAGGAATTTCGATAACATCGACTCTTGACAAATTGTCAGCAACAATATTATCTTTACCTTTGATGTGACGTATGTCGCTGGTGAACTGGCCGATAAAATCGAGATGACGCACTTGTCTCGGTGAAGCCTTATCTAATTTTTGCTTAAATGCAAAAATTAGAGGTTTATGATCCGTAAACAAAGTAAACTCTCGACCTTCAACCATAAATCGGAAATGTTTGACTGCTAAATAAGCTGCCAAAAGTTCTCTGTCATACGCGCTATATTTACGTTGCGTTGGACTTAATTTTTTAATTTTTGAGAAAAGAATCCTAAAGGTTCATTAACACCTGCATAAGACTGCTGTAATACAGCCCCGACAGCTATATCAGAAGCATCCACCAATAAGGATAATTTTGATTCGTTCCTAGGAAATGCTAGCTGGGAGGCGTCAGCGAGTAATTGTTTAGCAGCCAAAAACCGTTCATTCCAATCAATAGGACTTTTGTCTTTCTTTTTATGAGATCCGAGCAAAAAGTCGTTTAGTAGCGCTAAATGTTGTGCAGCATGTGGAATGAAACGACGATAAAAATTGAACATGCCAAGAAATCGACGCATTTCATAAACCGAATTAGGAGGTTTTAAATTATGTATAGCTTCAACTTTGTTAGGAAGTGGTTTTACACCATTAGCATCAATTTGATGGCCGAGAAAAGATACAGATTCTTTTAGATTAAATTACATTTGTTTATATTAATCAGTAAACCATATTGTTTGAAACGTTCAAAAACACACTCTAAATTTTTATAATGTTCTTCTATATTTGTAGAAGCTATCAGTACGTCGTCAATATAAGGAAATACAAAATCCAGATCACGTAAAACAGAATGGATAAAACGCTGGAAACTTTGTGCAGCATTTCGAAAACCAAAAGTCATTTTGGGAAATTCGAATAGTCCAAAAGGTGTTGTTATGGCTGTCTTTTCAATATCATCTTCATTGACTGGAATTTGATGATAAGCTTTTACTAAATCAATTACAGAGAAAATTTTCTTTCCACTTAATTGTTGGGAAAAATCATGAATATGAGGTATTGGGTAAGAATCAGGTACAGTCATATTGTTTAAAGCTCGGTAGTCACCACAAGGTCGCCAAGATCCATCTTTTTTCTTTACCATATGTAGAGATGAAGCCCAAGGGCTTTTCGATGGACGACAAATACCTTGTTCTATCATGTAATTAAATTCTTTCTTGGCAATATCTAATTTTTCAGCATTAAGACGACGAGGTTTTGCTGAAATCGGCGGACCTTTAGTTATAATATGGTGTCTAACTGAGTGAAGAACTGGTGCCTTGAAGTCCGGTTCACACGCTGACCCGAAATATTTTTCCAAAAAAAAGCAACTCGTTTGTCAACATTTGGGTAAGAAATTAACTCTAATTTGGGTATATTAGTTTCAATTAACTTACTCTGTTGAGATTTACAAGTTGTTGTTAGATCGATAATACGACGATTATGTAAATCCACCATCAATCCAAAATGTTTTAAAAAATCTGCGCCAATGATAGGTTTGGAAATATCCGCGACCAAAAATTTCCAAGTAAAAACGCGACGAAGTCCTAAAGTAACTTGTAGTTCGCGATAACCGTAAGTTGAAATATTTGTATCATTGGCAGCCTTTAAAACGAAGTAAGAGTTGAAATTTTTCTTTTCAGTAATATCTACAGGAACGATTGACAAGTCCAACCCAGTATCAATCATTTAATTTGGATTTGTCATCATCAACTATGATGGATTAATGAAATTGGAAACCGTCAATTCCAACTCCAAATTTAGTTTTTTTGAGAAGTGTTTACATGGTGTATAACACTTAAAAGCTTTATCTCCAAATTTTTCGTGATAACGACAAAGTCCATTCTCGTTGATTTTATCTCTTGATTTTGAACGCGAACGGTACTTTGAAATTGAACGTGAAGCTCTACGAGCGTTATGATTTGCTGAGACATTGGTATGCGATACCATGAACTGATTTACTAAAGCCATCATTTCATTAAGCTTATCCGATAGTGTGTTGATCTGGTGTTGGAAAGACTCTAGTTCATTAGAGGGTGAAGTTGAATTTCTCGCGGAAACAGTAAATACGGAAGGACTGGTTACAACTTCATGAACCTTATCTGAAACTTCAGCAATTTCAGCTAATGAGCCTTTTGCTGCTACAACTATTGTTCTGATGTTTGTAGGGAGTCTTTCCAGCCAGAGACAACGAAGTACATTATCACCAAAATTTGGTCCAGCTAGACTTTTCATTTCGCTTAATAAATGGCTTGGTTTACGGTCACCTAACTCTAAGCCAGTTAATAATTTATGAATTCTTGATGAATCCGATAAACTATATTTCTGAATGAAAGCATTTTAAAAATCTGAATATATACAATTATCTCGGAGTCCCTCAAAAAATTCATCCATATTTTCTAAATCCAAAGGTGAAAACATGCTTAACGCTGTATTAAACTTTTCAATTTCACTAAATATGCCGAACGCTGAAAACTGTCTTTCCAGTAAAGTGAACCATCCCATTGCATTTTTCGACCAAAATGGAAATTTTTTCAAACAATTTTTTTTAATACGATTGGAACTTGAATTTTGTCTGGTTCCAGCTGGTAATACGGGAGTGTCATTATTTTCAATTTCGATTTCTGTATTGTTGTCCTCATCTGATGAGGAACCATGCGGGAGCGGGGCAGATGTCGTGGATTGACTTCTTGTTACGGGCATTTTTTAGATACTATCAACAATACTTGTTAAAAATTATTTAAAAATCCACTCACCTTACACTTTCGTTACAATTTCAATAAATTTAAAAAAAAAAAATTCTTGAAATCTTCTTTCTTAAAAATGATTTTGAGTTTTTGATTCAAATAATTCGTTCTAAAAGTCTTGTTTCGTAACTTCTTGCTCCAAGCCTCCAAGTATTCTTGCTTCGTAACTTCTTGCTCCAAGCCTCCAAGTATATTAGTAGTAGTGTTTAACTTTCATTCCTTTCTTGAATAATATTGTATTTGTTGTATGTTGTTATTTTCTTTAAAATAATCCAATTATCTCCAAATCCAATATTGTAGGAACTTTCCAGTTCATGCGTTTTCTTCGAAATAATCCAATTTTATAGGAACTTTCGAGTTCTTTCGGGGTCACCAATTATATAGAGGTTTATTTTATTAATTATATATATTGGTCTCTATATATTAATATATATTTAATTATATATTTAATTGTTTTTAAACATTATATTATTTATAATAAAAATTAAATTTTTAAGGAATGAATATTTTTTTTGTCTTATTGAAATGAAATCTAATTTTTGAATTGAATTTTTTTTTACATTTTATTTTATCATAAAAAAAAACTAGATTGATTTTTTTTATAATAAAAAATGGCTAAGTGGATTTTTATTTTTTAACAAGTAAAAATTTATCTTACGTTAATTAAAAATCCACGACAGTATGATATTATTGGAAAATTTGTTCCGTTGAAGAAACCGAATAGCGATAATTTTCCTCATTGGTTTTCACATGAATTACGAAACATAATCCAACAGAAAAGATTGCACATAGGCAATATAAAATAACTGGCAGTGTAGTAAACTATAACATTTTTTCAAAACACAGATCCGAGAGTAAAGCCAAGCTTACATCTGATTATAGCCGGTACATACGCGAGTTAGAATCAGCCATTCCACAAAACCCCAAATATTTTTGGAATTATATTAATTCGTTAAAATCGAATGACTCTCTACCGAATATTCTGCACCTGAATAATGTTCATAGTAATGATATGACGACTATAGCAAACATGTTTGCTTCCTATTTTCAAGTGTATACACTAACGAAATTAATCAGCAAGTGCCCCCGGTTCAAAACAATAATATATCAATATCTCATTATTGCATCTCATCTTCAAATGTTTTAATTAAACTATCACAACTTGATATTAGTAAAAGTGCAGGACCAGATCTGATCTCACCTATTCTTCTTAAAAGTTGCGCGCATACTCTTTCAATTCCGCTTACTAAATTGTTCAACTTATCACTTTGTTCTGGATATTTTCCTGAAAAATGGAAGGTTAGTCACGTAATACCCATCTTTAAAGCTGATGACAAAACAAATATCACTAACTACCGTCCAATATGTATTTTGTCAACAATTCCAAAAAACTTTGAAAGTATTTTGACAGACTACCTTACACCTATCTTTCGTCCTTTTATAATTAACAACCAACATGGTTTTTGCTCAAAAAAATCTACAACAACTAATCTTGTCTCGTATCATAACTATATATCGAAAGCATTCATATCGTCAAGCCAGGTACCTACATGCAATCTACACCGACTTTTCCAAAGCTTTCGACAAAATCAATATCGAGTTGTTAATAAGAAAACTAGGGAACTTCGGTCTTTGCGGGTCAATTTTACAATGGTTGAGCGACTATCTCCGTAATCGTTCACACATTGTTAAATTGCAGGGTAAATATTGCTCTAGACCTTTCTCATCAACATCAGGTGTTCCTCAAGGGTCACACTTGGGCCCACTTCTCTTTTTACTTTTTATAAATGATATTGAATTTATTTTTCAAGATGTTAATTTTCTTTTATTTGCGGAGGATTGCAAGATATTTAAATCTATTTCCTCTCTTGAAGATATTTACATTTTACAAGCAAATATAGACAAGTTTTATGAATATTGTCAACAAAACAGCTTTGTACTAAATTTACAAAAGTGTAAATATATTGTGTTTAATAGGACACGATTAGTATATAATGTTGATTACAAAATTAATAACACACCTTTATACCGTGTAGAGTCAATCGATGACCTAGGAGTTAAATTCGATTCGTCTTTAAATTTTAATAATCACGTACTGGATATCGTCAATAATGCTAACAGAATGTTGGGTTTTCTTATAAGAAACACCCAAAAAATCTTGAATTTAAATACCATGAAAATGTTGTACTTTTCTCTAGTCAGAAGTAAGTTGGATTATGCTTCAGTTATTTGGAATCCGTATTATAATTCTTATGTTCATGCAATTGAAAAAATTCAAAACAACTTTTTACGATATATTGGATTAAAATTACCTTTAATCGAATTTAGAAACAATCAGTATATCAGTGGTCTCTTGAAAATCTCTTCTCTTGAAACTAGACGATACCAAACTGATGCAATTTTTCTATTTAATTTAATAAATGGCAATTTGGATGTACCTGAAATTCTCTTAGATTTACCATTTAAAATTCCCACCAGATACACTAGATCCAACGACATATTCATCATTTCTAATAATAGACTTAATTATATACGAAATTCTCGTATTGAAAGACTAAAACGTGTTGGTAATGAGCTTTGTAATTATGTCGATTTCTACAATGATAAAGTCCACGATATTAAGATTATAGTAACTTATTTAAAAAACTGAATTATGTATATGTAATTAAAAAACCGAATATATTCTCATTACTTATCTATTGCTACACTTAAGTTAATATGTACAATTTTATTGTTTTATGGATTTCGATCCGTATATATTGGAAATAAATAAATAAATAAAACACATTAGAGTTTAATTGAATATTTCGGCGCTAGACTAGAAAATAAATCAGAATATTTTTATTTTAGACCTTTTTTAAAAGCTCTATAACTTTTGAAAGAATGCTAGTTCAGCCGTGAGATATTGTATAAGTATTCACAATAAGTTCAAGATCATTTTAAGGTAAACATTGAGTCGCTCCGGTCAAGGACCCCCATTATCCCCCCATTTAAATTTGTCAAAACGGCATGTCCATAACTCCTCCCAAAATCGGAGCAGAGTGCAAAATTTTGGTTTGTTGCGATTGGAGGTCAGAGTCACCTCACCTACCAAAAATCAGCTCATTCGGATGAAAACTAAGGGTATCTCCCATACAAAGTGATCCATCAGGAGTTTGTTCTACGTACTACTCATTTTATAAACTGTAGAACAAAGTTGTCTTGGGTCACTTTGTATGGGAGGTTCCCTAAGTTTTTATCCGAGTGAGCTGGTTTTTGGTAGGTGGGGTGACTATGACCTTCAATCGCAACAAATCAAAATTTAGCACTCTGCTTTAATTTTGGGGGGGAGTTATCGACATGCCGTTTTGACAAATTCAAAAGGGGGGATGATGGGGGTCCTTGATCGGAGCGTCTCAATGGTTACCTTAAAATGATGTTGAACTTATTGTGAATACTTATACAAAATTTTACGGCTGAACTAGTATTCTTTCAAAAGTTATGGAGCTTTTAAAAAAGGTCTAAAATGAAAATATTTTAATTTATTTTCTAGTCTAACGCGGAAATATTCAATTAAACTCTAATGTGTTATATATCGTTGCAAAGATAATTTTATGTATTTTTTTTTCGTCCCCAGACCATTTTTCTGTATATCTTACCGTTTTTTTTTTAATAATCGCAAAAAAAAAAAGGAAAAAATATCCCCGTTTCCCCCCTTTTTTAAAGGTTGCGGACCCCCAATCGGTTGGGACTTTTAATGCCATAATCTGGGGACCACCCCCAACCATAATCCAAAAAAATAATTTACGATGTAGGATTTTTGCCGAACAAATATGCCATTTTTCTTAGACTTAATTTAGTCTAAGGCCCGTATTTATAAACATACCTTAAATCAAGGAGACCTTCAGTCAAGGATGCCGAAATTCAAAAAATTTAATGTCATTTTCAGTAGTTTTTCATTCCGTTCTTTTCAAATTCCGTTCTCTCTTATTAATATTTACATAAAGTTGCAAATTGTTATTATGGTTTAATAAACATTGAACTGAATCCAAACTTAATTTCATCGAACTCACCCCAATTCTTCCACTATGACTGTAGGATGACTCCGGGGAAGAATCACTACACAACAAATTGATCCTACTAGAAATTTAGAAATATCAAACACATGTTTCTCCGACAATTAATAAGTCGCATGTACTGCGATGGCAATAAAGTTCATCATGAAGAATTTTTCCCCAGAACGACTGGACAGTTCGGCGCAGAACGTCTGGTGATCGCTGTTGGTCTGAACGCGATGACACGGATTCTGGACAGAGGTCATTAGTAAAGGCGCGCTGGGTTGCTATCACAGAAAAACCGATTGAAATTTAAACCTCAATGGCAAACGCACGCTTCTCCTGGTTCCTTCTCAAACGCTCAGTGTCGAGTGAACTGTTTCGCGACAAATTTGTATGTACAGGCACACTTCTCGCACGAGATCACAAGGGCTCCGCTGGGATGTCAAAGGATTGTGCACATGAAATGGAAGCTATAAAGTTGCACATTGTATGAGTAATAAGCTCGAACGTTTTGGGATCTCACAGTCAAAAAATTCTATTCTGTAGTCTAAAAACCAACTAAAAATATTACAGCGAACAAAATCTAAAAAATAAGACCGAGGCTAATTTCGGGCGTGTTCGAAATTTGGATACCCTTCGCTCTCCTCGGGCTAAAATCTTTCTTTGGGGCATACCTACCTACGACCCCCATTCTTTTCCTTCCGTCTTCACAAAAGATCCGTTGCGTCGACAAAACAATATTTGCGTGGGGTCTGCTTGGAATAAGTGAGCAAATAAAAATATTTACTCAGAAAATTTTATTGGGGTTTTGCGGGAGCATGGCTCTATACTACGATTCCATTTGTTTTGACCTTTTTCGTTGCCTTGATAAACACACATTAATTCAAGGTTATATGAAATTGGTGTAAAAAATGTTTCTTAGGAGAACCAAAATGGGGGGTTGGGTTTGTATGGCAGCCCCATGACAAAGTTAATATTCCCTTTCACTCTATGAACGAAGAGTATAATAAAACTAACCACACTAAAATCGGATAAGGGGTTTGGGTTTTACAGAACCTCAAAGTCAAATCTTTGTGATTTGACAAACAAAAAATGGGATCCATTTTGCTACATTTGTAGCAAGGACCGAGCTGACGCTTTGGCTTCGGGCAATCCTTGAAGAAGTGCCCCTCGGTATTGCAATTAAAGCATTTGCCCCGGGACTGCTTCCCCGCTGAAGTTGTTGGTTTCAATGCTAGAGTGATGTTTTCGAATGCGTGTTTGAGATCAGCAACGCTACTGAACCTTTGCATTTGGGCTTGCGATTTAAACTGTCATTCTGGGGATTCCCCATCGATTAAGTATTCGATGAAATCCCCACCAGTAATCGATATTCTGCCGGCCATAATCGCTTTCTCGTGAACGTACTCACTGAACGATTGGCTCTTTCTCCACTGTCTCGTTTCAAAGTCCCGACGAAGAGTGGCACGGCTGTGGTGACTGGCGAAGATAGTTCGTTACGTAATAACTCCACGCCTTAGCGCCACCGGTCAATTTTTCAGAAAGAAGTGCTTTTGACTGCGCATAACGTTTAAAGCGTAGAACTCTACCACCGATTGCACTTTCTTTTCTCACACGTCGAAATCTTCGCGCTCCGAAAACTCCCCGCCCATCACATTAACGCTTGCAGAATGTAGACCATGTCATCCATCTTTTCGGGATTTTTCTTCAAAGCGGAACTTTCTGCTGCCATTAACGCTCATTCTAGCTCCATCAGTTGCAGCTCCCGTCGTATAATTCCATTTCCTTTTGCAGAGCTTTCAATTTAGCTGTTCCATCAAATGGTTGATCCACGTGGCCGGTCTCCGCTACTTCTTACTTATGTGAAGTTAACCCGCACACATTCTCAAATTACGCTCGTAACCGTTTGTTCGCCGGCGGCTACGTTTGTTCGTGAATGTTCGTCAATTAATTTTGTCTGTTCGTCTCTAATTGCTTAATAATATCAACTTTAAAATAAGGAGTGTGAACTTAGCCCGCCATCTGTAAATATGGTCGGATAAATTTAAATTTGGTGTCAATCGAAAGCCAGACATTTGTTCGTTGTTTTGTGTTTTGTTCATCCTGGAAACGCAAGGATTCAGGAGTAATTAAGGAAAAAGAGAAGACGAGACACAAACCATTGCGTAAAAAAATGCGAATTCTGGGAACACTACTCTCCACTAGATGGCACTCAGTTTTTATGGTTTGTGTCTCGTCTTCTGTTTTTCCTTAATTACTCCTGAATCCTCGCGTTTCCAGGATGAGCAAACGCAAACGAACAAACGTCTGGCTTTCGATTGATACTAAAGTTATACCAATCCAGCCATATTTATAGATGGCGGGCTAAGTTCACACTTAGAATTTTAAAGTTGCTATTATTAAATAACTAAGGACGAACAAACGAAAATAATTTACGAACATTCACGAACAAACGTAGCCGCCGGCGAACAAACGGTTACGAGCGTAATTTGAAAATGTGTGTTATGTTATGTGTTTTACACAGTCCTCATCTGTAATTGGAGTTTGTAAGCCACTGATCTTTTCGGCGGGTAGGCCGAATTAGCAATTCCTTTGTTCCGTGAGTAGGTTTACCAATTTCCTCCAATAGACGCTGCAACGTGTTCACGTTCAAATCACGGCCGCGGGCATCGTATATACTGATCCCACTTCTGAATTGTAAGGACGGGAATAATGAAAGACTTGTTGTTCCTTTATTTCTACTTAAAAAGTGTTTTATTTGATATTGAATAGCACCCTGAACATTTCTATCTACCTGTATGTGTTTGTGTTCCCTTATATTTGTACATTCTCTTACAAGTATTATTATTATGTCACGCGCTAAACTTTAATTTCCTTTTTGTAGCTTAATTAAAAATGTCAACCAGAAAGATCTAATCAATTACCTATTTATTCACCGTCCATTTAATTTACTGTAACAACATTTCCTGAAAATTTTCCCGGATAATGAAAATCTGATAAATCATGTAAATTGCCACATTGATGTGCATGTAATTCCACTCATAATACCATACTTAAGCTCACAATCATAATTATTAGTATGCACTGATTTTCCGGAAAATCAAATGGAGGTCAAACGTTATTAAAGTCCTCCAGCAAAATACCCACCCATATGGATTAATTTAAATACTATTTCAAACACTTTGAAACATTGATCAGCTAATCCTTGTCAATAATGCCTACTGTAACACATGGGAATCATATAATAGTGCATGTAAATACAGAACTACATATGTAGGTACTCCAATACATCTGCATACTGCATCAAATTAAAAATATTCGATGAGGCATAATCAATTAATCGCATCATACAACACAATTTCCATTGTTTCGTATACGTAAATTAAAATTTTAAAATCGTCGAACAGGTAATCCCGAAACAATTAAATTCGTCCAATCGATTCGAAAATTGCCGAAACAAAATAAAACCCACGACAACCATATAGCAAGCAATGGATTTGTCGGAAAAGAAAAATCGCTCTAAAAAAAAAACCCAAAACGAACTTCCTAGAATAAAAAAAAAGTTGATAACTTACAGATTAACTCCATCGTATCCTGCTCCAATGCCCACGTGATCGATACCCGCCACATCCCTAATATGATTTATATGCGCTGCGGAAGAGTAAGAGAGACGAAGAACAAGTTGAAGATGATTGAAAAACGATTTGGAATGAATTGAGTATTTTTAGCTGCATCGTTGATAAGAACTTGGTACTCGTATAAGGATTGCACACGGCATTTGGAGAAGCATGTTCAATAGCCATGACAAATCTATTAGAAAAGTATCGTCATGGCTAGTTGTTACACACGCCAATGCAAGGATAGGATAAAATAAGCAACGGATAGGATGTAGACGGATACAGGATATGTACGAGGGCATATAACTTACCTACAACGTCGCTCAGACTTGCTCTCTCCGAACATTTGATAAAGTGTGGAAAAAACGCGACCATCACAAGTCCACGATTCACTGCCTGCAATGAAAATTGGCATGAGAGTAAGGGATGTGAATTTTTAAAAGCTGTTGCGAAAAATAAAATAAAATAGGATGTATCATTAGGATCAAAGTTCACGAAAACAGAAACATCAGACAAAAAAACAAAACAGACTACAGAAATCTTATAACATCATCCCGACCTAAAAACTCGCCTAACCGGAAAATCAGTAGCAGAAGCTAAGAAACTAAGCTCCTTTACATCTCGTATCGTCAAACACGAAAAGTATCTTTCTTTGAAAAAAAAAGCCGAAAAGAAACGACAAAACTTGATACAAGCAGAAAAAGCAACAAAGCACGAAACGAAAAGGCAAACGGCAAAAAGAAAACTCCAATGTCACGTACGATTCGTTTCAGGACATGATCCGGTACGTTTCTTGAACTATTGCAGATTGCATGTGCCGACGAATGGGAGAAGATGACGGGCGCTTTTGATGTTGCCAGTGCATCCAACATTGTTGGCACGGAAACGTGTGATAAATCCACAATCATCCCTAGGCGATTCATCTCGGCTACAACCAGCTGCAATGAAAAAAAAAAAAAATACGAGGATGAAAATGGATGAGCGAAATAAGGATGCAAGTTAGTAAGGTGATTTCAGTTTTAGTTTAAGGGATTTAACTCGGTTGGAGTATCGATGTACAGGATTTAAGAATCGTTTGTCATATGCATATACTTATTATTAATTTATGTTCGAGTTCACTCGATCTCGGCTTTGATAGCCGGATCTAACCTGCAACGGACGCAAGCGTCAAGTTGCTAGGCTCGGACGTTTTCGGCTGATGTTTCGCCTACATCCAGTCGAATATTATTAGGTGGAGTTACAAAACAGGATCAGCTGTCATTTTACAAAACCTGCTCCCTATTCCGCTTCATATGTTCGCCCCATTCAAGGCAGAATATATGACATAAAACGGGGAACATCTTGTGCAAAATGACAGCTGATCCTGTCCTGTAACCTCAACTACTGAGGCTGCCGACCGCACTAATGCACACGTTTGCAGAAGTACATACTTCTGCATGGTGTCAATAATACTGTGCGGCAGGTTGAGTTTGTCTAGGGAAGAAAGAAGGGTCTTAGGTATTATTCCGGTAGCCGACAATATTACAGGAACTACCAGCACTTGCTGAAGATGCCAAAGTATTTTGATTTCTTCAGCAAGTGCCCTGTAGTTATCCCTATTCTCTGCGTGTTTTTCTTTCGATATTGCTGTTGTGAGGAATAGCAATATCGATAATCCACGCAGAGTGACTTGTTTTGTCGACTAGGAGTATATCGGGTCTGTTGTGGGCGACCGAGTGATCAGTAAGGACCTGGCGATCCCAGTACAACGTGAAGCGAGTGCTGTCTAGCACTGCTTGTGGGCTGTACTGGTAAATCGGTTTTGTCTCACCGATCAACTCGTGCTTGTATGCAAGGTGTTGATGGATTACCTTGCATACCGCATTGTGTCTATCCGTATACTCCGCCGGTGCCAATACAGGACAGCCAGAAATGATGTGGTCTAGTGTTTCTTGCACCGAACCACACATTCTGCATCGGTCATCATCCACCCGTTGATTGCAAATATGCTTAAGATAAGCACGGGTGGGGACCACGCCATCCTGAATAGCAATCATAGACCCTTCCGTTTCAGCAAAGAGGATGCACTAAGCCATCTGTTTGACAGGTGAAGATCAACAAATGGCTGCCAAAGGCAACCCACGTGCTTACCATGAATTGCCTTTGCCTTCCATTCATCAATCCTCACTTGGTCTGACTTCACTAAACTTAAAGGAGCAAATGAATGATCCTTCAACTTTAGTGGAGTAAGGCCGTCGTCCGCCTTACAGACAGCGTCATGCAGAGAACTCGTTGTTGCTTTGCCGTAAAAATAAGTGCGAAGCGAATCGACCTGTCTATGATGTTGAGCGGCAATGTCGATTAGGCCTCTGCCTCCGATGTTGCGAGGCAGGTACATTCGCTCCACTGCGGATTTGGGGTGCAACATTCGGAATGCGGTCATTGTTACACGAACCCGTCTTTGGACTGCCTCCAATTCGGTGGCACTCCAAGACACTATTCCGATTGAATACGTCAGTGAAGGAATGACATAGGCGTTAATCGCACTTATTTTATTTCTTCCCGACAAGTTTGTTTTTAGCACCAGTTTCAACCTACGCATGAACTCCCCCAGCAGTTCCTCGCTCAGATCAACAACGCTGGCGTGGGCGCCTTGCAGAATTCCTAGGTACTTATAAAAGTCTGCTCGGATTCGACATTTGTCCAATCCAAAATCCATCCGAATGTCACGACTGAAATTTTCGGTGATCCGCAGCAGACTTTTAAGATGGTCGTCGCTTCCCGAGTATAACTTGATGTCATCTAAGTACATCAGGTGGGTCACATGAAACTTTGATAACAAACCGTGCTTGATGGCAAAACCGAACCTCTTAGCCGAGTTCAAAAGTGATGAAAGAGGGTTCAGTGCCATGCAGAACCATAGGGGCTCAGTGAATCCCCTTGGAATATGCCTCTCCGGATATAAATGGTTTGGGAGAACATATTGCCTTCAGCTGATGGCACTGAAAGAGTTGTGCGCCACTTTTCCATCACTTTTGACAGGAAATTTATTCGCGCAGGATCCACTCTATGGGAAGGACTTCGATTAGCCAAGTGTGGGGGATGCTATCGAAAGCTTTGGCGTAATCGATGTAGCACGAAAACAGATTTCTCCGTTTTCGTGTAGCTTGTGTCACTACAACCGAGTCGATCGTGAGTTGCTCTTTGCATCCCCTTGATCCAACTCGGCAGCCCTTCTGCTCCTCGGCAAGGATGTTATTTGCCTCGAGGTGGCAGTAGATCCTGCGGCTAATAACGGCTGTTATGAATTTGTAGATGGTCGGCAAACACGTTATCGGCCTTGTATCAGCAGGGTTACCCACCGTTTCCTTTTTAGGCAACAGATAGGTGACTCCTGCTGTTAGGAATGGTGGAATATCCTCTGGGTTACTAATAAGCCGATTGGTTTGCTGTGCAAGTAGACCCCATATACTCGGGAATCGTTTGTACCAGAAATTCTGCACCTTGTCAAGACCTGGCCCTTTCCAATTTTTGCTCCGCTTGATGACTTCGCAGATGTCCGATTCGGTAACTTCAGCGAAATTCATGCCAGGTAAACTGGCATGGCGGATGGTTTCAGCTTGAATCCACTCGGCTTCTTGGGAGTGCCGAGCTGGGATTTGCCAAAGTCCACCCCAGTACTGTTCCGCATCAGCCACCGAAAAGGTGAATGTAGGGCCGGCTTGTCGTTGTTCGTTAATTGATCTGAAGAAGTTCCGCTGGTTTTTGGCATAAGCAGCATTCTGGACACGTCTGGAGAGGCTCAGCGTATATCGTCGTAAACGATTCGCTACAACCGCAAGCTGCTGTTTTAGTGTGTCCAGTACTTCTACCAAGGGACGACAGATTGAGTTAAACGGCCAATATCTTCACGCAGCAAGTCTCGCTTTCGTTCAAGATGGATTTTCCAAGCTGGTTCTTGTTGTTGTCTCAAACCAGTGACGTTATCGCAAATCTTTTGACCATGCAACCTGATTGTCGCTACTGCACCACAATACACAAGGGATTGCAGTTCCAATAGCGACATATCAGGGCTTAGTCTGGATGCGATTTCGCCATCGATTTGAGAAAGAATATCAGGAGTTGCACCAGATGAATGGAGCCTGGGGATCCCAGGCCTGTGCAATGGATCTGTTTCCTGATATTCCAAGAGAGCTCGCTGAAAAGCGCCTTGAACTTCAGCAGAGACTTGCGCTTGACGATGAAGGAGGGTTTTTCTTCGGGAATTATACGCAGTACTCCTTCTAGGGGCGGCACGATTGCCAGGCGGAGAAAACCCGTCATCTGGCAGATTGGGCGACTCTTGTTGCGGGGTTGCCCCTACAACCTCAAGCCTTATCCGCTCCCTAGTCACTTCCGGTATAGTATTACTGCGCAGGATAAAACGGTACTGATCGGCAACCCGCTGCACAGAAACATGCGCATACTGCGGAAAACGCTCGACAAACCTTTGGTGCAACAGAGTACGATAAGATGTTGTAGTCCCCTGTGTGATTTCGTAGTAGGCACTGATGATGAAAAGGTTCATGTCATGATTCCATTTCATCCGTGTCCTACGCGAACCTGCAGCCATGGTCGCCTGAATGTCAGGCGAAACATCAGCCACAAGAGGGGCTAAGCCCCTGGTCGGCGTGGAGCCTAATCGTCGCTCTGCCCCACATCTAGCTGGAGCGACATTGTGCTGTGGAATAGTAGAGTTGGACCCAGTCACCAAATCCAACTCTACCCGGTTATCCGAAAGCCCAGCCGTTTGCGATCTTGTAATTCGCCTCATTTTATTGGTTGTTGCATTTTAAAGCTACTGCCAGCTTAGGGTTAAACAAAAAATATACATATATATATATATATATACAGGGTGTCCGGAAACTGCCGCATAAGCGCACCGGATTGTGATACCTCATGTGATTTCTAGCAAAAAAGTTGTACGGAAGATACCCCCTCAGCTTAACCCTTTAGCTGCCACAGGCATTTGAAGATTTTTGAAAAAATAAATTTCTTGTACGACTAAAACTTCAATATCTCAAAAGCTGTACTAGGTACCTAAAAAATAAAACTAACCGCACTAAAATCGGATAAGAGGTTTGGCTTTTACAGAACTTCAAAGTCACATTTTTGTGATTTGACCCAAAAACCATCTATTTTTCCATCTCAATTTTCTCCAACTTCTGCCAAGGTGAGATGCTTGTACGATTCTTTAAAAAATTGGCGCATAGTCCAACGATTATTTCTTTCCTACATCGTTTTATTGTAGCTTCGTTATTTCTAACAGTTTTAATGTCTTAAATGCAGAAAACTAGGGTTAATTTTAGCTAGATTTCAACTCAATTCAATTAAAACTGATCCTAAAGATCTGCAATTTAGTAAAATTGATTCAAATTATATCGAAATCGATCCAAAATTAACCCTAGTTTTTTGCACTTAAGGCATTAAAACTGTTAGAAATAACGAAGCTAGAATAAAATGATGTAAGAAAGAAATTATCGTTAGACTATGCGCCAATTTTTAAAAGAATCGTACAAGCACCTCACCTTGGTAGAAGTTGGAGAAAATTCAGATGGAAAAATAGATTGTCTTTGGGTCAAATCACAAAAATGTGACTTTGAAGTTCTGTAAAAGCCAAACCTCTTATCCGATTTTAGTGCAGTTAGTTTTATTTTTTAGGTAAATTTGTTGGCTGTAATAATCATCTTATTTGCTTTTGTACCTAGTACAGCTTTTGAGATATTGAAGTTTTAGTCGAACAAGAAATTGATTTAAAAAAAAAATCTTCAAATGCCTGTGGCAGCTAAAGGGTTAAGCTGAGGGGGTATGTTCGGTAACTTTTTTGCTGGAAATCACATGAGGAATCACAATCCGGTGCGTTTATGCGGCAGTTTCCGGACACCCTGTATACATATACATATAAATACAATACTGTGGCAAAAAGGCATAACCACAAAAGTCCATTTTTCGTATTTTTCAGGAGAGCAATTTAAAGTTTCAAATATTTTTGTGTAAAGGGTTTTATGGGTTCTAAGATAATTTTCTTTCAAAATGAGTGAGGTAATTAACGCGGAATAAGATGTTATTTTTTATTTTGACATAATTATAATAAAACCGAAGTAATAGCAGAATATGCAACTTATGTGATTATTCCTTTTAGACATAAGTTTTTCATAACCAAATAACTCAACTTATGTTGTTATGCCAATTAAAAATCGCCGGTTTGCATAGCAATATCTTGAGTTATGCTGTTTGTCCATATCTTCTTAATGTGATTTGCATAGAATATCTAGAAATATGTTGTTTTTCTATTTATAAATATGTACTGATATCTGAGTTACATTGTTGATAGATGCTGAATTAGTAATTGGAAGCAAACTGTAAAAACGGAGATTTATTATTTATAGTAAAACAAATAACATATTTCAACGGTTTTATTGGAATAAAAAAGATGGTAAATTATTGAAAATATATTTTTCGTGTGAAACAAAAAAGTCTTCAACCAATGAATTCTATAATAAACAACTTTAAATTAAAGAAAAAACAACACAAACATCCAAATTCATCAGTTTTACAAGACATATTAATAAAAAACGAAAAATACTCATTGATTTTGGACTTTACTCATCCGAAATTTCTTCGACGATTAAGTCTGAATCTGTGTTCAAAACATTTCCATAGTTAAGGCTTTCAAAAAATCGTGAAAAGACGGATGTATAAAATTTAATAAACTCAGAAGATCCTTATTCTTCTCGGAGGAAATGATAGGTCTTTTTTTAATTTGATTGAGGTCATCGATTAATAAATTGTTAGTACCTAGTTTTTTTTTTAAATTGAATATTTTGAACGGTTCATTTTCTTCCAATGACGTTTTATATTCGATGATACCAAATTTCTCCCGGATACATTTTAGCCACTTAACATCATGCCATAAAAAAATTGTTTCCATTTTCGTCAATCTTCCTCCAAAAAATGTATATTTGGATAATGCGGTATAATTTTTTTTCTCTCGATGGCAGCATGATCTACGTCACACTCCAAGTGAGTGTGACCAGGGACTAAAAACTTATGTTCAATACCCTGCACATGAGTCACTATAAAATATAAATAATTCCCACATTTCTTTATTTGGGATCTTTCAAAAATTTTAACAAGCAAGAGGCAATCTCATTCGCACCTCTTTTGGCTAAGCCTTCATGTCACATGAAACAATATGTCACATTCTCACTATAGCACAAGAGGCCCACTGGCTTCAGTACTGCGAATCCCTTCAGGTTCTACAATATGGCACATTGGTTTTGCAATCGTGCACCCTTAGATTAAACGTCCACAGCAGACGTTTATAGAAACTGAAGCGCTGAGCTGCAGCGTCGGAAGGCATTGCTGCAGGTCGAAGTTATATGTCACTGTATTTTAATTGTTTCGAGCGAAATCCTTACCACGTTTCTGCATTCCGTACGCGGTCTCAGCTTCATTATGATGGATAATTGCTGCTCATTGGCTTTCTTGAACTCGTCACTCGTCTTTGTTCAGAAAATCCTATTTTGCCTTTAGTGCATCACATTTCCTACAAGTGTCAAGCTTAGGAGATATTACCACCAAAACGGGCGATGTGCCTACACCGCAGGACGAGTAACGCGAAGCCATGGAGCGGTATAAATAACGAGGCAAGGAAGAAGAAGTTAAGCTTAGCAGGCTTGAGTTTCAGATGAAACGTATCTTGGAATACTTAGCAATACGAACGGGATGTGTATTTTCTGCACAATATAATGAATGCACCACTAAAATATTTACACTCCGGAGCTCTTCGGCAATAGTGGCTTTCATATGCCTGAAAATTTGAATGTGTGCTTTTATGACACTTACCACGCCCGTCTTCAATTCGTTTGAAGGCGTCTGGGACCCACGCTTGTCTTTTATGAAGACATCCGGTGATTCAATCCTTTTGATGTTTTTGCACTTTTTTCGGCACTCTCCTATAATAATAACTTTTCCCGATTTAGTTGTGTATTGTAAACGATACGTTTACGTTGCTTTTCTTTTTTAGTCCGTTTTCGAGGTCCCGATGCAACATTCACATGGTTAAAAGTAATCTCATGTAATGGTTCAATTTCAAGCAGGTCACGTTCGTCTGATTCAGAAAATGGTTGATAATGAGACTCTTTGACACTATCATCCTAATCCAAATCGACAAAATTCGTGCCGCTGTCTCCAAATTTCTCAAAATGCTGTCTGGATACATTGAGGAATCCGCTTAAACTGGACTTTGTTTCCAATTTGACGACGCATGATGGATCGGCTTCTACCTAGAACCTGTCACGTAGACCCGCTACAAAAAAGCGAAATGACCCATTGTAATGGTTTATCTCATATCAAATTCGTAAGAAGCAACTGCAAAATACTAGTTATTTATTAAATGACTTGAACTTATTACTAAATGAATGAGACTTTTCACATTTAGACAAGGAAGTTAATTTTCTCATTCACGCAAATAGTCGAAAAACTTTGCCAAAATGCTATATTATACTACTGCTTTCATGTCGCACTCTTGCTTCTGTTATGTCCCTCTGTTTGGCGTATGCAAGAAATTTGGTTAAAAGGCATATTAAAACTTCAAACTATTTTATTCTCCGCAATTTAACAGCAAATATTATAGTATTAAAATACGAAAAGAAGAAAAACATACAAAGTACTATAAAATGTAGTCTGGCTGGTCTAGCGGTTAGTGCGCGCAACTTCGGTGCACAGGGTCATGAGTTCGAATCTCACCGTGGATCATGGTGTTTTCCGAACTCACGAGCTTGTGACGGACTATGATCTCACTCAGATGTTAAACGAGTACCAATTTATGGGGATAAATAACACTGCTGAACGTGATGCTGATCTCATTACCTCAACAAAAAGCAGATAAGATCTGGGAAACAGGATGATAAAAAGCAGATAAGATCTGGGAAATAGGATGTCACTAACACATCCTGCGGCCTTAGTCCAATGTTGGATTGTCGCGCCTGTTATTTATTTTTTAATATAAAAAATACAATTTGCTATTTAGATATTTTCATTGATATTATGTATATTTTAATTTAAAGAGTCTTGATTTGCTCTATTACCCGTATATTCCTTCAACGCCAGTACTACAATTTTTCTTGTTCTCGCGAGCATATCTTAACAGCTTGGATATGCTTTGTCTTGGGAAAAACGACATAACACAAGTTATGGAAGACGAATCGCTGTTTTAAACATTGGAATAATACTATAAGTTGAAATATGTTAAAGAAATTTGCTCATAACAACTTGGAAAAATAACATAAATAAAATTATAATAAGCTGTAATGTTCTTTTCCAAATTGGAATAATCACACAAGTCTAAATACTTTGAGTCCTAAGCGATTTTGCGAAATGGAATAACAACATAAGTGTACACAAGAAATCGGAATAACAACATATCTCAACTATGTTATTTTTACTCACCTTGTGCAACGTTCTATATTGACGAGAGTTCGACATGGAATAACATGATAATTCGAAATAATGTTGTTATTCCCATTGTTAACACGGTTCATCATGAGATATGTTGTTTGGTTTTCTTACGATAACTTCTGACTTACTGAACCGATTAACGCCATCTTTTGACACAATATAGAACAAAAAATACCGAATGCGCCGAATTACTCAACTCAATTTTGACATAAGTCGAGTTATGTGCTTATGCCTTTTTGCCACAGTTCCTGGGGTATATGTCGTTTGCAATAGGTAATGCTCTCTGCGCTTCATCTGGTGAGAGGCCGCTGCTGGAATGTTAAATTTTATGTAGCCGGAGTTCAACAGGAAAATCCAAGTGTGAAATGGCAGACATACTGGAAGATTATGTTGTATCTACACTGAGCGTAAATGAAACCGGGCCACACGGTAAGCGCGAACTCTAATCAAAACAGACATTGTGTTTGTTGCGTGAGTTAACGGTACTTCAGATAAAAATCATAATCATTTGAATTGCCAACAATTAGAATTGCAGATTCTTTTTCGACTTGTATTATATTACGTGTACGAAATCATGTGTCATTGGACTACTATGATAACTGATAAGTGTATAGGAAGTTCACGTGCTCTTAGAAGAAACCGCCACTGATGCCTGCCGGTTTACCAGGATCACAAATTAAGTCTGGTCAGAACGCAATTTCGCCCAGTATGTAGGGTGTGTGGGTGAAACAGATGCAGTAGAGATACCATTTAATCACACATCTAACTAGAATCCTTGATGCAGGCGAAATTAATGAAAATTATTAGCACAAAAAGAGTCATATACTTGGATTTTGATTTTGATAGCAAAAATGTTGGGATGGGAAAGAAATATTTTCGATTGATTTATTATTGATTTTCCCATTTCGAAATGCTACCGATTTTGTCAGTCTTTAAAAACAAATCCCATCCATACTCCTTCACTTTTACTCACCATCACATCATTCATCACTTATACAAAGTTCAACAAAAATCCAACATCAAGTGACATGGCAATTTTAAAAAGGATTCACATCCACAAAACTTAGCTCTAGATACTTACCGTTCCGAAATTCGATAGTCCCCCAATATGGGGGACTTTGCCAGGCTCATCTACTTTGCAACAATCCGCCCTGCAACAAACAACAGGAAAAAAAAGTTACAAAAATAGGAAATGTAAGCGCCAGGCGTGTTAAAAAAACAACAACAACAACAAAAGAAATACCATGTTCAAATACATGGTAAAACAAAAAGAGAAAAACACAATGTTCAGGAACATTTGTCACTTTGGCGGAGGTTTCAACATGGAACAACAACAAGAAAAAACAATGTAAACCCGGAGAAACTACACTGGATATATACGGAATCGCTGAAGAATGTTGTTACACGAATCCTGAAATAATGTTTTCTTTTTCCGCTTTTCCTGTGTTCTTCTTTGTTTTTTTCTGGTGTATTTTTGCAGATGGACGTCATGATCCCATAAATCTTGAGGTATAGGTAGAATGTAGCTAGCTAGCTTCAAGTCTGTTGCTTTTCGTTGTGGTGTCGCGCGACAACGACACCACGACATAGCCCCTGTCGAAGAGGAAAAAAAAACAGAAATGAGCAACAGAAAAAAAACATCAACATCCTGATAGATGCAAAGGTGAAAAAGATTTTATCAGGTGTCCTGGTGAGTTAGTGTGCTATGCGAGTATAGAAAGAACTAAGAAGACGAATAAGGGTAGACAGACATATCAATTCCGGATATATGGAAGGAACTAAGAAAAGCAGCTTTGGCTTCTTTTTGGTGTGATATGGGCGCGGTAGATTACAGGTGGATTTTTTTGAGTTGAGTAGGTGTAATAGATGAAACGAGCCGTTCAATTGAATTTGAATTGGAAACAAGGAATAGGTTGGGTTTTCCTTGAATGTAGATGGTGATTCAGGTGACATTTTCTCAATTTTTTGGAAAACCTTGAACTTTTCAATTTAAGAGTTCAGTTTGAATTTTTTTCCAAATTGCAAGTGTAATGCGTAAAAATATGCATAGCATTTCAAACAATAGTAATTCCACTATTCAATTAAACCGTAATACTTTATGATTTTAATTACCTGCGACTGTATAATCCTTTAAGGTATATTTGCGACAAACTTCACAATAATTCTAAAGCACACCCTTCTTCATTGTGGTCTCCTTTGAAAACAATTTCCACCCATGATGCTCGTGTCTGAGAGGATATGTTGTGACGTGGGCTTCGTATAAGCTACCGCGTACTGGAATTTGCGCTATTTGCTAAATTAACCATAATAAATCAACCTAATGTAGAGCCAGAGCGGAAATAATTGAAGCAATTAACGTGCACTTCACTAAGGTAATTGATGCAGAAATTTGAAATAGATACGATTGAAGTGTACAGAATGGTGCGGTAACATACACAAAGTATGTGAACTATATGTTGCCTGAATGGGATTAGTTTGACGTTCAATAAGTTTATTTGAAAGCTCGTTGAAAAATATATACAGTTAATTAAAAAGTTGCGTAGTTATTGCTTTAACAGAGACTAATGTTGAGTCACAGTGATTAACGTAAATTTAAGAAATTTCGACCAAGAAATGCGAAAACCATACGAAAAAGATGAATCGTGCATGACCAATTCTATGTTTGACGTATAACACAGGAAATTTCACTTGGGAGAAATTAGAGAAAAACTAGACTTTTGCTTCTTTATGTAGCACGGTGCTACAGAGGGTCAAACACCTTCAAAACATGTCTTTCTCTGAAAATTGCGATAACGGTAATATGTACTGAAAATAGGTGAATAGAAAATGTATACTTGTGATTTCTGAATTAACTGTGAAAATGCAAAATTTATTCGCGTACTCCCAATGGTCCCTGGCAATCAAATGATATTTTCGACAAAGTTTGATTAAAAACCTATATAACTGTATTTCTGGCTAAAAACATTTGTTTGATTCGTATCCCATACGGTTCTGAAGAAAGTCGCCAAAATTCTCATCAAGACATGCACCCTTAAGACCTTCACTGTCTGACCGGTTTTCAACGACATTATCATCACGTCTGACATCCGAACATTCATACAGTTATGAGTCACATGTGACTCATATACGTGAACGCGGAGGAAATCTGTGTGCATATGTGACTCATATACAGTCAACATGGGACGCTATGGGGGTTCAAACCATACAAAAACGGGATTTTTCGTAAGCATAGCCGTAACCTTGGAGTATCATAGTTTCCTTAGAAAGGGGGACACCGATGGAAGAATGCTTTTGGTCCTTTTTTGAATCCAGACTTGTCATGTTGTCCTACCATTGCTTCCCGGCAACTTCAAGCTGCCAAGAGTTTCCAAAACGCTTCCCTGGCAAGAGCCTCGAGGCTCTCGATGCAGGAGGATTTCGATTTATGTGTTTTTTCATCTAATTGCGAACATTTCATCTCGACGCGACTGCTCTCAATTCTCCTTAGAAGCGCAGGTGTTGAAACAAATCCTGGCCCAGTAAGGCTTCATTCAAACGACGAGCCGTACGGCTCGCAAGCTCTAGCCAAATGCTTTGGTTTATATGGAAAGCTCACGACGAGCGAGAGCCGTGCCGCTGTCAAAACACAACCAGGGCGACGTGTTTTCACATATCGTGCACCACAACCCGCAAATTCACGGCTCGCGAGCCGTGTTTTGACAGTGGCACGGCTCTCGCTTACTCTTGCTCGTCATGAGCTTCCCATATAAGCCAATGCATTTGTATGTCTCGAGCTTGCGAGCCGTTTTCGCGTCGTGTGCATGAGGCCTACGGGTATAGATTTGTAGTGTCTGCAACCAACGTAACCGTTTGAATACCAGGTCACTGCAGTAAATTCCTTGTACGGAGTGGGTTCATTTTAGGTGCTCAGGTTTGAGAAGGTTGGGTCAGTGCAATGGATTATATGTGGAACCGGCTCGGGCTCGCCTACCGTGAAGTTGAATCAGACGGCCTCGAATAAGCAAACGCACTGATTTTTGTGTCGTCCATCAGCGCTCCTAAAAGGTGACAGTTTTTCAGACCAAGTGTTTAGGCTTGGCGCTTACATACTGTTAGATGCGAGGCCTTTCTAATACCCCTGCCGTTCTAAAGGTGCCGGTTGTAGTGCAACTCCACGCCGTTGTAAAACCACAGCCCGATAGTAATTTCCCGAAGGTCTTATTGGAATCAAAGAAATTTCTTTGAGTCAGTGGGCGTCCTCCCTCCTCGTCCTACACCCTACTACTCAACGATGAACAGGTCACAAAAGCGAAAGCTAGACAATAATATAGCTTTACTAATCTTGCCACTCAATTTCGTACAATCAACGTCCTACGTCTCCTAATACATTCAGGACCCTCGCGCTTTCTCCTGTGCCGACACACCCCGTGACATATGCGACTCCATTATTTAGGAGAGCCCCAAATAATTCTAGGTCTCGTACATCCGAGTACCTCGGGGAGATAACCAGCACATGACGCCAGTCCTCAGTCCTACACTGCGCCACAACACGGAGACGAGGGATCGCTAACCAAGTTGAACTGGTTTCTGGTTCCGAGAACCATGTCCGGTTATCAGGAAACCAAGACTTGGCTTAAAAACTAAGTCAATGTTTCCGGCTGTCTCACGAGCATCTCTAAGGTACTCGAATGTAACGCTACCGCAGATGGACTGGCCGCATCTAGATTGGTATTTAGACAGGACACTGTCATCCAGAAGCTCAGAGACAGGTCTTTGAGGTCTCCTAGACACACTCTCCACATCCACCACCGCAAACTGCGGCAACGACAAACCCCTCCAGATATGGAAGGTAGTCTCACGTGGGACTACCTCCAAATCGACCGGAGAGACCCCCATCAATAGTGGTCCGATAAGTATATAGCCTACAAAAGAAAAACAAACATTTTGGAAAAGTGGAGATTTATTTTTCAACATAGTTTCCTTTTAGCTCGACACACTTGACCCAGCGATGCTCCAACTTCTATGACCCGCATGAAAAATACGTTATCTCGAAGTCTGCAAAGTAGGCCTCCATGACGGCGATGACCTCCTCATTCGACTGAAATGTCTGCCCGGCGAGTGATTGATAATTCGGAATAGTACAGCCCTGTGACCGTTTTTCCCTTTTGCAGGTAGTCGATGTGGACTACAGCTTGTGAATCCCAGAAAACGCTGGCCATCACCTTTCCGGCCGATGGGACAGTCTTCGCCTTCTTCGGAGCACGTCCGCCGGGTGAAGTCCACTGTTTCGACTGCTCCTTGGTCTCTGGTGTGTACCAGTGTATCCAAGTTTCATCCACTGTCACGAAACGACACAGAAACTCCTTCCGATTGCGCTTAAAACAGCGTCAAACACGGCTTTGAAGTGGTCTCAGGGTTGCACTTGTTGTCCGGAGTGAGCAAACGCGGCACCCATCGCGCCGACAGCTTTCTCATGCCTAAAATGTAATGCAGGATACGACCCACGCGATCTTTCGAAATGCCTATTGTCTCAGCTATCTCTCGCACCTTCAATCGGCTGTCTGCCAATACGAGATCGTGGATTTTGGTGACGTTACCCCGCGTTGTAGCCATTTTCGGGGCACCTGGACGTGGCTCATCATAAACCGACCACGTTGAAACTCGTTAAACGAATTTTTGACGGTCGCCGTCGAAGGAGAAGAGTCACCGTACACAGCATCCAAACGCTCTTTGATTTCGCTGCGCTATTTCCCTTCCAAAAACAAGAATCGAATCACCGACCGATATTGCTCTTTTTCCATTTTTCTAAAATCCGCGGACACTCCCGCTTTCAGATGCGGCCAAAACAAAACTACGAGTCTGATCCGGTTAAAATTTCGACAGTAGCCGTCTACGAGAATGTACTACACGATAGTAAATTGCTCTTGAGATATTGAAGCCATCAGGCGGTGAGGCTAAGTATTTATCGGATTACCTCCGTACCTGCATGGCGCCAGTGGAGACTGTACGGCATACAGGCATACACGCGTACATTATGAAACGCTGAACCGTGTTAAGCTGTCGGCTTCCATCTGCATATGACGCCCAGTCAATTAGCGCTCCTGCGCCAAATGTAGCACACGCTACAAAGAGCGAATTATATATCACACGGGCTGCAAGTCTACCTATCCCAGAGTCTCGACGCAAAACACGGCTCATGCGTGTCTGGGATCGAAAAACACCGGCCCCTCTCCTCAATACCATTTCTCCCACTCCCCACAGCACTTCACTTCATGAGTTAACATTGAATTCTAATTGCTGCCATCCAGGAGACGAAGCTCCATTCGAACTCGCCCTGTTAGCGTCCAAGGTGGATCTGTTATATTGCGGCAGGAAAGAGAAGGCACCGGGAATGATTCTCACCCTGGAGGTGGACTTGCGTTACTAATACAGAAGTCCGTAGATTACAGTGCAGTTGCTGAAGGTACGGAATTGCATACCATCTCAGTATTATCAGGGAGCACTAATATCGAAATCTTTAATATTCATGTACCACCTCGCTTCAGTTGTTCATCTCATTTCGATATTGGTCCTCTCCTTCCTGGAAAGCACAGGATAACTCTGGGCGACTTAAACTCCCAGCACGAAACCTCTTCTCTTCATAACGATGCCAGGAGTATAGTTATGGCCGAATCTCTTGACGCTTCAGATTTCTGTATTCTTAATAAAGACTCGCCGACCCGTGACGCTAACAATTGCATTAGCTCTTCTGATATGTATTGCTATAATAAGTGCAACCTTAATTAGCGAAACCTCCTGGGAGGCGCTCTTTCTTCTGATCACCTCTCAATCATTGAAGGAATTGACAGACCAGCTGAGCTGACCAAGTCAGAGAAACGAAGGTTTGTCAATCACAGAAATTCGGATTGGAAAGGTTTCAAAACATATACTTCTGCGAAATTCATTGAAGTTCCCTCTCGCACCTACGGGCACAAGGCCGAACGGAATATTAGGAACGTCATGCGGCAAGTTTATCCTAACAGGACGTATCCCGAAGGTTCGACCAAACTTCCCCACGAGTGCCGCCGTTGCTAGCCTATGAACGAGATAACATTAGACGCACTCACCCCAGTGACCCCAGAATTCAGGAGCTTAACATTGAACTAAGACGACAAAACAAAGCTTATCGAAAGGCAAAATGGAATGAGCTCCTCAATGATTGTAACTTTAATGACGGTGTAAGCAAGTTATGCTCAACTACCCGCGGCCTTTATAACCCCAACAAGGAAAAGGTCAATACAGCGATAACCTTCGGCAAGAAAGAAACTAGCACTATCCTCTTTACTGGGCGAGCCATTTCAGTAAGCCATTTATTGAACATCCCAAGTCAGATGGTCTCAAGCGTAAAATTAGAAGACGGATTTGCAGTCATTGTACACCGCGGACCAGGTCAAAGGTCATTCAGACCGGATCAGATGGCTTTTCAATGTTTCGATATAAACATCTTGAACCTATTCAGAACTTCACAGCTGTCGTTAGCTTGTCGATCTCCACGCTTGTCAACGACGTATCGTTCCCTGCCTTAAGTCAGGGAGAGCACTAAATTTGGTACATCCTACCGATCGATAACCACACTGTCTCCTGTCGTAAAGACACTGCGGAGGCTCTTATCCGCCCCACTCTTGAAGCTCAAAGCTAAAACCTTATCAGAATAGCTTAAAAAAGATGCATAGTACGACCACTGCCCTATATGCGATCACTAGTCGCCTAAGAGATGGGCTGAATCAACGTCTTCCGTGCCATAGAAGCATCTTGGTGGCAATGGACCTATCAAATGCGTTTGATAACGTCAATCACTCAATGCTATTAGCAAACCTGTTGAATATGCATGCATTGGATTGCTAACTTTCTAGTTATGGCAGGCAATCCTCCACTGAGTTTCGCGGTAGGCGTTCTAAGCTAAGGAAAATCACATCAGCAGTTCCACAGGGAGGAGTACTCTCGCAACCTGTTCAACATTTATATGGCCGGTTTTTCCGGTCGTGTTTAGGACCTCGTAGATTGTCGAATTTTCTGTTCAAATTTCATGGGGTAGTGGTAGCGGTATTGTAGTATAAAGTCGAAATAAAAATCTTCAAAGAATTAAATCGTATCTGCCTCCTGCATAATTTAAATAAAAATCAACTTTTACCTTAATAGTGACAGGTGCCTATTTCCGCGTGGGTAAATCCGACAATCCCCTTTAAATCCGTAAAATTCGAAACTCAAATAATCTGCGTCCTACTTTCAATTTCGTCCTATACCTTACTGCTTCCTATTGCAGCACAACATTCGCACACCGCATTTATTATTTCCTCCTTATTTCCTACACTGAATTTTCGCCTTAAATATAGTACCTACTTTGCTACTTCTCTTTTTATGCGACTGGGTTCGTCAGACATTCCATTTGCTATTCGAATAATAAAAATGGCAGAAAAAAGTAAACGCCTTCAGCGAACAAAAAAAAATATTAAAGCTATGAAAACTTCAATGCCAGCTATCAAACAACATGATCCTCAAGGAAAAGGCTTAAAATTGGCTCTATACTTTGCGCGTTTCTTTAGGTCGAGTATGTACCTACACAGAACCTGTACAACAATGACGAAACGGTATGCAAGGAAGCGGAAGAAAAAATATAATAAAATGTAACAAAACGAGATTATGACACACACTTGGAAGTGAAAATATTCTTCAACATTATACAATTCATATTTTATTACGGATTTTTTTTACGACCGCAAGGATACGACTGCGAGTACTATGCAGCACGTATAGATGTTGGGGCTGATTTCATATACAAACTCGTCGGCTGGGGTATCCTTAGACATTGGTATTATACAGTATACATACAATTTAATGTGAGTTCGACTTAATGTAGCAACTCATGCTGAAATCTCCTACCCTGGATAGGGTTCATGGACAAATGATGCAATGGAAATTTGAAACGGACTTACCAAGGCGTATTGCAGGTATGTGTTAATGTTAGATATCGTGCTCCTAGCTGATAGAACATCCTTAAGACACTTAAACTGGTTCCAATCGAATGTCCACCTTCGACACCTATTAGACTGGCCAATTTTCCAGCTCGGTGACTTGACTCGATACCTGTGTAAATGATAGAATGGAAATTTAGGAATTAATACGTTTATAAAGGATCAGATCAGATATAGGAACATAAATATGGTTAGTCGAGTTTGCAGATGAGTTCGAACGAACGAACGATTTATACGATGAAGAATAAATCAACTGTCGAAGTTCTGTAAATGTATTTGATTGGAACATTTCAAAAGGACCTTGGCCAAGATCATTGAGAGATGTTAATTTAATGGTGCTTGTGTATGGGAATTTTGAGTTACGGAGAAGGATTTGACTAGTAACTAGTGTTATTCAATAATTGTTGGTAAAACACACTACAAATCAATGAAATTAGTCAAGTGAAGAGACAATTTAAGAGCATTCACCGTAGGAAAACCATAGAACAACTAAATTCATAAATACACAAAAATATTTAAATTGTATTCTTTCTAATAGAAAAAAAAATGTCTTGAAATCACTGACGACAGTCTCAGTTGTATTATCAAGGCTCTCCTAACAATGTTAGCTAATATCAGCCTGGCTAGACGAAGAAACGATAACCAAGTTAAGCTTCTTTTAGGAACAATGAAGCTAGGTATTTTGTGTTTTCTTCAAACTAAGATTCTATATAATTTTTTGGCTCGGAAGTATTTATCTCCTCCGACATTCTTAAATTAGGTCACTTCAGAAATGCAACCGCCTGGGATAACTCCTTGGCGAGCTTGTTGAACGTTTCATATGGCATTTATTACTAAAAGTTCCCATTCGTTCCAATTGTGCATAATTACGGGTTTAATTTTTTTCCACTGCTTTAACAACAATCAGCGCCTACTCTGCAGTTTGCGAAGCTCCGGGGAAAAGGATAATTTTAATTTTCTGCCAAATCGATGGGGATTTCGCAACTCCCTCACGCTTTTAACAATAACTTCGGTACGAGTTACATCATAGAACCGGCTTTCATAGGAACAATTTTGTAAAAACAACGCAAATATTCACAATCACAGTGGTATACAAACACACGCTCGAAAAACCTTTTCCGCTATCAATCCGACTCCTAGGCGCAATTCACCATAGCTCAAACCTCGTAGGGAGTCTATTTGGAATTCCAATTCTAAGCTTGGATTTGAGTTTTCCGAGCCGCATATTTTAAATATTTTTCACTATCGTAAAAAAAATGTATAAAGATAATACACGAAAATAGGGCAGTTTTTAAACAGACATAAGAAATCTAAAGTCAATGTTAAACGGACGTGCCGAGATTTAGATACCCTTCACTTTATTTTAAGCGAATAGTGTCTATGACACGATTCCGTCTATAACTTGTTTTCTGGGTGGGGTTTCATTAACCCTTCCACCATTTCATTCCATTCGTTCTCCCAAAGTTTCCATGACGTCGACAGCTCCATAATCCCATCGCTTGATTTTGGAAATTCGAACATACAAACTACGCCAGGAAATTTGAACAAAAATTTGGCCAAACTTCGGCAAAATTAAGGGAAAGCTGGATTTTTGCATGAGCCTTCCTTTCTAGGTTCCAAACAAGACCCTAAAAGTCCCCGTCTCTACGAGTGCCGCTAACGGTGCTACAGAGGGTCAAAGACCCTTGAAAACAGGTTTTTCTGAATATCTCGATAACGGTAGTATACACAAAAAAGTAGTGTATGGCAAAATTTGAAGCTCTTGTGCCTTTTCAATAAACGATGGAAATACCGAATACGTTCGGGTAGGTACTCCTAACGGTGCCAGGAGGTCTAACGGTATTTTTAAAAAAATTTCAAGAAAATCTCTATAACGGTAACTCGTACTAAAAGCTTTTGTGTGGAAAATTTGTAGCCTATAGAGTTTTGAAGAAAGCGGTCAAACTTCATATCAATACGTGCAGCCTTAACCTTCGGGCGGGCGCAATGCATCTGACAGATTAAGTGACCAGTTTTTGTTGCGCCAATCAGCGATATAAAAAGGGAGAGATCTGAAACTCACAGTAGCTTAATCTTTATCGATCAACTACCCAAAGCAGTTTTCAGTTTCTATCTACCATTTGTCTGAGGGGCGGGAGGGGATGAAATAATCTCTCAGATGTATTGCGCCCGATTGTGTTATTTTCTCCTTTTCTATGAAAATTTCCACTTGTTATACTATTCACATTGCGTAATAACGTCGTGTTCACTTTTAGGCTCATCAAATCGTTCAATAGTGTGTTCTTAGCAAAATAAGCTCACATTTTTTAAGCGGTCGAGTTGTTTGAGGTTTTTTAAATATTGAAGCGATTGAAAGCGGAATATTCTTAGAGAATTGAAAATGTGAAGAGTATCAAACTTTGTGAGCCAGTTTTTGTTTCTAAAATTTCGTAGAACTGTTTCAAAAAGACAATGCAACAATAAATAGGAGTCTAAAATATGCATAAACTTAGTTTCATCCTTTTTTCTGCACTTAATCTGTCAGATGCATTGCGCCCGATCGTGTTAGGATTAGTATTGCGCCCGCTGGAAGGTTAAGGGCGCTATGGGGGTTCAAACCTTAAAAAAGGTGATTTTTGGGGTTTTTCGTGAATGGCGGTAAGACGGGGGAGTGTGCTCTCTGGTCTTCTGGGAGAAGTTTGTAGCTTATGTGGCTGTCAGTAAGACACCAAAAGTCCCCAAAGATGGGGGCCCCCCTAACGAAGTTATGAGGGTCCAAAGATTCAATTAAGCAGTTTTTGGGGAATATCTCTATAACGGTAACGTCCACGGAAAACTGTTATATGGCAAATTTGTAGCTTATACATCGCTCAACTAAATATCCGAATTTCAGATCGATGCGTGCAATGCTAAGGGCGCTATGAGGGTCTGAACCGTACAATAACCGTATTTTTCGGTTTTTCGTGAATTTCTTCAAAACGGGAACGCATTCGAGAGGGAGGGCTATAACAATTTGTTGCTTCTGTAACCTCAACTTAAAATGCCAAAACAACTCATCTATGCGAGCACCCCCAACGAAGCTATGAGGGGTCAAAGTTAAACAAAAAAACGCTTCTCGAAATTTTTTTAATAACGGTAACCTCTTGAGAAAACCAATCTTAGATAAATTTGTAGTCCATGTGGCTGTTAGTAAGGGGCCAAAAGTCCTCAACGATGGAAACCCCCGTAGGGAAGTTATGAGGGTCCAAACATCAAAAAATGAAGTTTTTTGGGAATGTCTCTATAACGGTAATGAGCACCGAAAACTGTAGCTTATACATCGCATAATTCAATATTCGAATTTCAGATTGATGCGCGCAATGTTAAGGGCGCTATGAGGGTCCGAACCATACAATTTCGGTATTTTTGGTTATTTTCCTGAAATTCTCTGTAACGGTAACGTATAACAGAGGCAGTCTGTAAAAAATTGTTGTTCGTATGGTTCCAAATAAAATGCTCCACCGATTTGAATGCGCCTGAGGCAACCATACGTGCATTACAACGTTTAAACTAACTAATTTTTGAGGAAGGTATGTGCAGTATGTAGTATGTATTGTATGTGTGCACGTATGGTTGCCTCAGGTGCATTCATATCGCTGGAGTATATTAATTGGAACCATACAAACAACAAATTTTTACGGACTGCCTCCGGTATACGTTACCGTTAAGGAGATTTTCACGAAAATAACCAAAAATACCAAAATTGTAAGGTTTGCAGCCTCATAGCGCCCTTAGTACTGGACGTATTGATCTGAAATTTGAACATTTACTTAAGAGTTGTAAAAACTTTTAATTCGCCATATAACAGTTTTCGGTGCACATTACCGTTATATATATATTTCCCAAAAAATGCTTATTTGGATGTTTGGCCCCTCATAACTTTGCTAGGGGGCCTCTATCGTTGGGGACTTTTGACGTCATACTAACAGCCACACGAGCTACAAATTTGCCTCAGACGGTTTCCCTCTAGAGGTTACCGTTATTAAAAATTTTCCGAGAAGCGGCTTTTTGTTTAACTTTGCTCCTCATAACTTCCTTGGTGGTTTACGGGTAAATGAGTTGCTTTGGCATATTAATTTGAAGTTACAGAAGCAACAAATTATTACAGGCTTCCATCCCGAATGCGTTCCCGTTATAAAGCAATTCACGAAAATAACGAAAAATAGCGTTATTGTGCGTTTCGGACCCTCATAGTGCCCTTAGTATTGCAGGCATCTATCTGAAATTCGAATATTTAAATAAGCGTTGTATAAGCTACAAACTCGCCATATAACAGTTTTCGGTGCACATGACTGTTATAGAGATATACCAAAAAAATTGCATTTTTGGATGTTTGGACCCTCATAACTTCCCTAGGGGGGCTTCCATCGTTGGGGACTTTTGGCCCGTTACTAACAGCTACAAATTTATTTCAGATTGGTTCTCTCAAGAGGTTACCGTTATTAAAAAAATTCCGTGAAGCGGTTTTTTGTTACCTCTTTGACCCCTCATAGCTTCGTTGAGGTTGCCCGCATAGATGAGTTGTTTTGGCATTTTAGGTTGAAGTTACAGAAGCAACAAATTGTTATAGGCATCCTTCCCGAATGCGTTCCCGTTTTGAAGAAATTCACGAAACCGTTATTGTACGGTTCTGACCATCAGAGCGCCCTTAGCATTGCACTCATCGATCTGAAATTCGGACATTTAGTTAATCGTTGTATAAGCTACAAATTCGCCATATTACAGTTTTCGGTACACGTTACCGTTATAGAGATATTCCCCAAAAACAGTTTAAATGAATTTTTAAACCCTCATAAGTTAGTTAGGGGGGCTCCCATCTTTGGGGAGTTTTGGCGTCTTACTAACAGCCACAGAAGCTACAAATTTCTCCGAGAAGACCATAGAGTACACTCCCCCGTCTTAGCGTCATTCACGAAAAGCCCCAAAAAACACATTTTTTTAAGGTTTGAACCCCCCTTAAGGCTGCACGTATTGATATGAAATTTGACCGCTTTATTCAAAATTACATAGACTACAAATTGTCCATACAAAAGCTTTTAGTACGTGTTACCGTTATAGAGATTTTTATGAAACATTGTTAAAAATACCGTTAGACCTCCTGGCACCGTTAGGAGTACCCGAACGTATTCGGTATTTCCATTGCTTATTGAAAAAGCACAAGAGCTTCAAATTTGCCATACACTACTTTTCTGTATATGCTACCGTTATCGAGTTATTCAGAAAAACCTGTTTTGGAAGGTCTTTGGCCCTCTGTAGCACCGCTAGCGGCACTCGTAGTATAGTTGCCTCAGGTGCATACAAATCGATGAAGCATTTTATTTGGAACCACAGAAACAGGTAATTTCTACAGACTGCCTCCGGTAGGAGGTATAAAGGAGATTTTCACGAAAATAACCAAAAATACCGAAATCGTAAGGTTTAGAACCTCATAGCGCCCTTAGTACTGCACGTATCGATCTAAAATTTGAACATTTAATTAAGCGTTGTAAAAACTTCAAATTCGCCATACAGCAGTTTTCGGTGCACATTACCGTTATAGAGATATTCCCTAAAAACTGCTTATTTGGATGTTTGGACCCTCATAACTTCCCTAGGGGAACTACCATCGTTGGGGACTTTTGATGTCACACTAATAGCCACACAAGCTACAAATTTGCCTCAGATGGGTTCCCTCTAGAGGTTGTTTTGGCATTTGAATTTGAAGTTACAGAAGCAACAAATTGTTACAGGCTTCCCTCCCGAATGCGTTCCCGTTATGAAGAAATTCACGAAAATAACGAAAAATACCGTTATTGTACGGTTCGGACCCTCATAGCGCCCTTAGTATTGCCCGTATCAATCGGAAATTCAGATATTTAATTCAGCGTTATATAAGCTACAAATTTGCCGT
Organism: Microchrysa polita; assembly: GCA_949715475.1. NCBI lineage: Eukaryota > Metazoa > Arthropoda > Insecta > Diptera > Stratiomyidae > Microchrysa > Microchrysa polita. Next base: position 20,621,356 of record OX454420.1, read on the forward strand.
ATAACAGTTTTCGGTGCACGTTACCGTTATAGAGATATTCTCCATAAACTGCTTAATTGAATGTTTGGACCCTCAAAACTTCGTTAGGCGGGCTCCCATCTTTGGGGAGTTTTGGCGTCTTACTACCAGCCACAGAAGCTACAAATTTCTCCTAGAACTCCTTAGAGCGCACTCCCTCGTCTTAGCACCATTTACGAAGAACCCCAAAAAAAAACGTTTTTTTTAAGTTTGAACCCCAATAGCGCCCTTAGGGCTGTACATATTGATATGAAATTTGGCCATTTTCTTTAACCCTTTCCCGGACAGAATGTCTATAGATGTCCAATTTTGAGCATTTGACATACAAATCGTGTCAAATTTCGGCGTTGTGTCCGGCAATGAGTTAAAACCCCATAGGCTACAAACTTTCCATACAAAAGGTTTTCGTACGAGTTACCGTTATAGAGATAGTGTGAAACCTTGTTAAAATTACCGTTAGACCTCCTGGCGCCGTTAGGAGCGCCCGAAAGTATTCGGCCATTGCATCGTTTATTGAGAAAGCACAATAGCTTCAAATTTGCCATACACTACTTTTTTGTATATGCTACCGTTATCGAAATATTCAGAAAAACCTGTTTTCGAGGGCCTTTGACCCTCTGTAGCACCGCTAGCGGCACTCGTAGGGACGGAGACTTTTAGGGTCTTATTAAGGACCTCGAAAAGAAGGCTCATGCAAAAATCCAGCTTTCCCCTAATTTTTCCGAAGTTTGGCCAAATTTTTGTTCAAATTTCCTGGCGTATAACTATGCAAAATAAACAAAATTTCAATTGAATATAATGTAAAAGCTTTCTGAAAATAGTGTGCGTCCTGTCTATACGATAAGACTAACCATTAGGTAAGATGTACGAGAAACTGGCGCTTAGCCAAACTAGATTTAAAGAATCTCCGTGCGTGAGTGGAGGTAAAGTTGGTAACCATACAGCTCTTTTCGAATGTGAAGGGTACCTAAATTGAGCTTATTCGCTTTTTCAGTATTTTAAAAATACCTCGTTTTTATTACAATAGGTCGATAATCTTTTGTGTTTCATTTTGCATTATACTTTGAAACAAAATAAGCTCATTACGAGACAAAATAAGCTCATTACTAAATCTACACATCAAATAACTTAATTTTTTGTTTATTTTATCCGGTGTTCTAAGACGCACATAATGCGTGGTTTTCGCTTAAATTCTAACATTTTACTTTGAAATTAATTTGGACGTACCTGAGGCTGTTGTCACAAGTGTCATATTTCGCGGGAATAAATTTACAAGTCTTCGAATTAAATCTATTTGTTCTACAGTTAATTGTACAGCGTCGAGATGTTGCGATGAACACGGTGCATAGGCAGACCAAAACTGAAAATAAATAGAAAAGAGAAAAATTTAGTTCAACCGTTTTCGTCGTTCGCCATTGAAAATATATACGAAGCCCACATAGGGCAGGATTTGCGTGATAATTTCATTCAAATCGGCATTCATCCGTTAACGCAAAATTTACATTTCAGAATTGAGCTCTTTATTTAATACTTTCGTATTAATGCAATCCGTTGTTAAGCTAATTTATACAAAACGTTAATAATTCCTATTCTGATGTTGCTGTAGGTACTACCCGTTCCTTTATATTTTATGGAAAATTCACAAAATTGTGTTTGCCCCAAGTGCATGGGTGTTATACCCATGAAGAAGTTCAACCATGCATTTTGAAATAATTATCTGGCATCATAATATCAAAGAAAATACAAAATACTCTTATAAAATACTCTTATAAAGCATTTAATTTGATGGGTTGAGTTAAAGCTTCCTAAGAACCTTAATTTGCGGTTGTATGTTAATAACTCCAGCATGAAAGATAAACAAAATTTCAAATCATTCTGAAACTTTTCGAAAATGTTCATACGAGTAATCCTGATGTGCATGCCAAGTTCTATGCCCTAAAAACTTCATTATGTTTGTTTATCAACATTTTCAACTTAAACAAACTCAAAAATTCCTTTAATTCAACTTTTCGAAAGAATAACACGTCAATCCATTTTTGATCAAAACCCAAAGAATATTTACAAACGCATCATTATTCATTCCGACAGTGTCGATGTCGACATCAATGTTTGAATAATAATCTTCATTCTGTAATTACACGAAATTAAAGTGAAAATGAAACGCAAAAAGCCAGGTCAAACAGACTCAGTTGAATGCCGCAGGATATTTTGCATCACACCATTATTATAAATTTCATCTGACTTTCAAGGCATAGGATCATTGAGCGAAATGTAATTACAAACGCTTTCAAGGCTTCAATTCCACCATAAGAAGAATACGAAGAAGCTAAGAGCAAAAAAAAATCTAACGAAATGAGCGTTAAATAAAGACATCACTTTTCGCGCGTCAATAACACACAGAGAGATACTCGTGTATCTAATTTTGTTTTTCACACCACTCTTGGTTTGGTTGAAGTCCTTGTGCGAGGATGTTTTACTTCAATTTTTTTTTGCTGAGCTTGTCATCATCTTCTTGAAGTATACTTGTGTAGCTACACGCAATATCACCGCACAATTGCTGTTGAAACACTTTTTTTTTTAAGGGAACTCTGTAGGACATCTAGATTTACTCGCGTCCTTGCTGTTGTCGTTGACGCCAAAAACGCCCGAAACGTGGCGTGGCGTCTTCGTCAACGTTTGGCGTGGCGCGCGGCAAAAAAAGCAATTTGAATATGTCTATCAATGCCATCCTGTTTCGTTTATGTCTTCCTCTTCTTGTGTGTTTTTCAAGTGCACGTTCTCACCATTTTTCCTTATTTGCTTTTTTTTTTGGCAATTTAATATAAAGTGTAGCAGTCAATAGAACATTTTTTCATGAAATATTCGATATAGACGAATTGAGTACTATGAGTATCCATCGCACTCATCATGTGAGTTGTGAGATGTAAGAAAACGAAGAAGAATCTCTGATGTTTGAGTGGCAGGCGTACATGTGTTGTCAGGATGTTTGTGTGTAGCTTATAAGTTTATCGACCGATGAGAAAGGACACGCCGCCACGCCGAAATAAAGGGGCGGGGGGTTGTTGAATCGACGACAAAAGTGCTTTTGATATTGTGTTGAACAAGCAATGATACGACAACGATAACATAAATTATTGTCCGATTAGGTTTGTATTGTGCTGGTTCAGAAAGAAGCAATGTTTGACGCTTTTTTTATTCTGAATCAAGGATACGGATACAAGATGTGTTTTAGACGAGTGCATTTAAAGAAAATGTATTACGGAGTATGGCAACAAACATTGGTAAAAAAATAAAATAGTATAATGAGGCTTCTGATGAGATTTAAGGAAACTTCGAATTTTTAAAGTCACCTTTAAATCAACAAAAATATCGGTAATAACAAATAAAATGAAGACAAGAGCATTTGATGGTTTAGTGGTTGGGAATAACTTTCTTTATCTGAGTTGCAGAATCCCACACTTAGTCTAAGAAAATTGGACCAAAATATGGCCATCGAACGGCAAAAATCCTACATCGGAATTTTTTTTTGATTATGGTTGGAGATGGTCCCGAGATGATGGCATAGAAAGTCCCAACCGATCGGGAGTCCGCAACCTTAAAAAAAGGGGGGAAAAGGGGGCTTTTTTTTTGTTTTTTTTTGTTGCGATTATTTCAAAAACGGTAAGAGATACAGAAAAATGGTCTGAGGACAAAAAAAAACTACATAAAAGTATCTTTCCAATGATATATAACACATTCGGATAAAAACTAAGGGTACCTCCCATACAAAGTGACCCATGACAACTTTGTTCTAGAGTTTATAAATTGAGTAGTACGTAGAACAAACTCCTGATGGGTCACTTTGTATGGGAGGTACCCTTAGTTTTTACTCAATGTTTACGTTAAAATTATCTTAAACTTGTTGTGAATACTTATACAAAATGTTACGGCTGAACTAGCGTTCTTTCAAAAGTTATGGAGCTTTTAAAAAAGGTCTAAAATTAAAATATTCTAATTTATGTTCTATTCTAACGCCGAAATATTCATTTAAACTCTAATGTATAATATGGGAACCATACGAAATCCCCAATCACAAAATCCCCAAACGTAGAAAAATACCCAAAATCAAAATCCCCATATTCAAGATCCCCATAATCATAATACCCATTTACAAAATCCCCAGAATCATAATACCCATATACAAAATCCCCAATCATAAAATCCCCAAGCACCCGAAATATGCTGGTAAATGAATGGTAGTAAAAAATGGTAGATGGCTGGTAGATGGTAAATGGTTGATGGAAGACTGTAAATTGTTTATGGTAGATGGAAGGTGTTAAATGGTAGATGGAAAATGCCACTAGGAGGGTCGTAAATCGATACTAACTTTTTTTTTGATTAGCACAAACAAAATGTTCGAGTACATTATATTGAATAAACGTTTGCATATATCGTTCTAAACATATTAGGTTTTCTTTAACATCGTCGAGACATGTCCTCATCCGAACGAATATTCGCGGAAAACTTGGTTGGCTTATTGTTGGAACCAATTCGCCTGCACATTATCTGATTTTGTTCTGTGTCACTTCAAAGAGTTTGCCGTTGATTAGCATATATGTATATCAGTCCACGACGGTGATTTTTTTATTGCATAGTAGGACTATTACAATTACAATAGTCTAAATCACCTACCATTTACCCTCTACTATTTGCTATTTACCATCCACCATTTGCAATTTACAATCTACCATTTACCATCTGCCATCAACCATTTACAAGCTACCATCCGTCTACCATTAACCACCTACCATTTATCATCTGCCTGAAGAAATTCTCCATTTGAGGTGTGATCTTAGAACTCGCGCGCGTTCTTAGATCACACCTCAAATGGGGAATGGGGAATTTCGTTTGGGGATTTTGGTTTTGGGTATTTTGATTTCGGGGATTTTGATTTCGGGGATTTTGATTTCGGGGATTTTAATTTCGGGGATTTTGATTACGGGGATTTTGATTTGGGGATTTTGGTTTGGGGATTTTGTGACTGGAGATATCGTATCCAACCCGTATAATATATCAAAAATAATTTTATGTAGTTTTTTTTCATCCTCAGACCATTTTTCGGTATCTCTTACTGTTTTTGAAATTATCGCAAAAAACCGAAAAAATGCCCCCCTTTCCCCCTTTTTTATTTTTGCGGACCACCGATCGGTTGGGACTTTTAATGCCATAATCTGGGGACCATTCCCAACCATAATCCAAAACGAGACCGAGGCTAATTTCGGGCCCGGCCGAAATTTGAATACCCTTCACTCTCCTCGGGCTAAAAGTTTTTTTTGGGCGAACATATATGACTTGTGTTCAATCCTTCCCCATTCTTTTCCTTCTGTGCCGTCGATAAAACAATATTTGTGTGTTTTTGGTTAAGTGGGAAAATAAAAATATTTACTCAGATTATTGGGGGGATTCGGGAGCATGGTCCCATAGTATGATTCCATTCGTTTTAATTTTTTTTTTGTTTTGACAAGGACGCAGTAAGTTTTTAAGTTTGTATGGCAGCCCCATGACCCCATAGTCCGATTTGATCCATTCTTACATATGTTTTGTCTTATCAATAGAAACACATTTGTGTGAAATTTGGTTGAAATTGGTGCACGCATGAAAAAGTTTTTCTTATAAAAACCAAATTGGGGGGGTTAGGTTTGTATGGCAGCCCCATGACCCCACGGTCCGATTTTAGCGATTCGAACATACAAACTGCCTGCAATAAAAAGAAGCATGTGTGCAAAATTTCAGCTCGATAGCTTTTAAACTGGCCGAGTAAAACGCGTAGCAACAGACGGACAGACGGACAGACAGACAGACAGACAGACGGACATCGCCCAATCGACTCAGCTCGTCATGCTGATCATATATATACATATTTTATATGGTCGGAGATGCTTCCTTCAATGCGTTACAAACTTCATGACAAAGTTAATATACCCTTTACTCTACGAGTGAAGGGTATCAAAATTTCCGATGTAGGATTTTTGCCGACCAAATATGCCATTTTTCTTAGACTAACTGCCCAAGTAACAATTTTATCCCTATAACACTTCATAGAATATTTTCTGCCACCGGTAATAGGGGCCCTTGACAGGGTATATATGCTGAATAATAGTCAGTGGCGTAACGTTTCAAAAATATCTTGTGTGCGAAACCGAAATGGAGGCCCCATGCATAATATAATACTATTAGCCAACATTTTTGAAACGACCATATTTTTTGTCCGCTATGGCTATTATTTTTATTGTAGCGATTCGCATCCTCTTCTTTGATAGGAGCAGTGGCGTAGCTTTTCGGAGAGTGAGGGGATCTGTGTTTAGATTTTTTCTTACATGAGAAATGCAATTTAAAGAAGTATAGGGTTTCGTGAATAACCTGAATTCTTACACTGACTAGTTTTTGTACAAATATTGGAAAGAATTTTTTAAGAAAACTTAAAGTAGGTACTAAAATCGTCAGTTCACGTGAAATCCATGCAAATACTGTCAAAATTTTGATGATCGTGAAATCGAATTTGCTTGGTGGTACTCACTTCACATGAAAGTCTCCACGCCGGTTTTTGACATTTCGCCAGCGAAAATAAATGCAGTTGCACTTTATTTCACAGTGAAAAGATGTCTTCGACAATCAATCAGAACGCGAGTGAACATTTGTCCTAAATTGAGTGAATAAAAAGCAAGTCTCCACGGCGAGCTTTTCACGGGAGACATATATGCAAGTTTTTCGCTATGTGAGCTCAGTACATACCTTTTAGACCAAGCACATTGTGAAAACGATTTTTTTTTTACAAAAGTACAAAGTCTGAAGTGAATTTTGTGCGACCTGAGTCTTAGTTTAATTAATCCATCGTACTTAACTTTTGTACAAAATTGTATGGAAAATTTTAAAACTGAATTGTTGAACAAAATGCTAGTGCATTCAAGCTTGTGTGGGGTTCCTGAAGTCATATTTCATTGCCTTAAAATTCAATTTTAAATATCGCTTTTACACTCCTCATTAATGATGGTAAATTTTCATCATCATGTAAATTACGTAGTAGAAATTTTGCCACTCGCATTGCTTTCGCATCATAAAAGAGTTACCAACCATTTCATCAGCTAAATTTTTTTGTTTTACTTAACTCAGTGCGGAAATAAAATGAATACCCTTTGTATCACGATACAACATGGGGCCAGATGTTTGACCTAAGGCGGATTCTGTTTATCGTCCCCTTTATCTAGGCTACTATATAGGAGAGCAAGGTTTATACCTACCAGTAGCTGAAAAAAAGTGTTATTGGGTAACACTTTCTAAGAGAAGTGAGTCCTAACCTCCAGCAGCTGTATGTATTTTCAAAGTTTTGGTTCTCGGCTCATTTACCAATCTGCATGCCGCCAGTGTGATTTTTGTTTAACTTATTTAATGATTGGAAGTTTTGCTAATTCCTTATTGTGAACCGCGTTTTTAAATTTCTAGGGGTCGAACAATTTCAACAAAACATAAGTTCCGCTGAAAATATTCCCAATTTAATCAGGGCGGAAAATTTAACAGTCAATAGCAGCTTTAGGAGGTGCGAAGCCGGGAAATTAACCTGGACCTCGCACTTTCCGGACATACCACCGCATCCAGCACTAAAATGGCCCTTGAAACTCTCGCTTAAAGCTGCTTCGTAGCAAAGAAGAACACTTCTAACTTGTTCAACAGCTTCTATAATTCAATGACCCAACAAATTTGCTACTCTGCGTAACTACGCTTGGGGGCCCCTGATGGTTGGGGGCCCGTGTGCCACCGAACACATGGAACACCGTACGTTACGCCACTGATAATAGTCCATTATAATGGCATTTCGCGCCGTTTTTTAATCCAATGATAATTGTAGCACTAAATTAGGCTTCGAAAAAGACAAAACATCAAGTGTTTTATATCACCATTTACAGGCATCGAACATATGACCATCGCATTGCCCGTCCTACGTGCTAACCATTCGGCCAACCTCAGATATAGTCAGCATTGCTCGTAAACACTAGTTACTAGTTGCTTCTTTAGAAATGCTTAACAATTCTTTATCGAATCTTCTGCAATGAACCTTCTACTTTATATATCAATCAAGTAACACAACCGATTCTCTGCTATAGAAGAATATTGCATGAGTGAGTTAATTTAGAGAGAAACTATTGCATGGGTGTGTTATGTCATCCAATAAAGACTATAGAGAAGCATAATCTAGTGCTACAATTATTTGATTAAAAAACGGCGCCAAATCCCATTATTGGACTATCTTTTTAGGATAACGTTTAGAGAAATTATTATCGAAGTCTTATAGCACCATCTGATTTTCGGTCTTTTTAAGGATGTTATTAGCTTCCCGGAAGGATTATTTATAGGATCACTATACTTCTCTAAGTGATGTCACACATTAAACTGATTTTGTGTTACTATATAATTGCTACAGGGTGAAGTGCTTCGTTAAAACATACGAATTGTTACTTGTGTGTGACCATCGATGTTTGTGTTGCTTTTAAATTATTTATTGGATTCTGGTTCTGTTCCATCTTTAGTCGAACCTGGTGTATTTACTTAGATGCTGACTCCAAACATTCCTGGGTCACTTTGATTTGTGTAGTATGTCAATCGCATGGATTTTAACAAGTAACTGGGCCACTTACGTTTTTAATCTTCGCTTTCATTGAGATATTTTCATATTCATAGTATCTAGCCGGGTAAATAAAAATCTTTCACACAATTTGTATATCATATTTTCGCGTATCCAAACCCATTTCATAGTATCGATTAATTTGTGTGTAAAGTATCGATAGGGTAGGGATGTCCACTTTTTGTAAATGTTTGAATGCATATTTTGTGAGTTTCCTTTTAATTTAATTGTTAACAAGGGTGCGAGTGTTTAATAATATTTATACCCTATACCCATAAGATGGTATAGGGTATATTGTTTTTGTTACGACGATTTATGTAACACCTCAAAGGATCTACCGGAGGTATGGCAAAGTATATATATAAATGATCAGGGTCGGTCCCTGATTCGAATAAGCCATGTCCGTCTGTCTGTCTGTCTGTCTGTCTGTCTGTCTGTCTGTCCGTCCGTGTGTCTGTCGCACGATAACTCCCGAAATAATGAAGCTAGCGTTTTGAAATTTTGGTCAGATGATTGTTTTGATAAAAGCTTGGATGGTATTGAAAATGGGCCAAATCGGACCAAGGGTTCCCCTACCTCCCATACAAATGACCCCTCCATGATAGTGTAATTCGGCCATATTTTTCGACAGGATATCGCTAGGGACCTGAAATTTTCATCGTTGCCTAATTGTTACATATGCTTGAAGTTAGTGGAAAGTGGGGAAGGTCTGACTACCCCTACCCCTACATCCCCTACAAAGCAATATTCCGCCATATCTTTCGATAGAATGTCGCGAAAAACTTCAAATTTATCGCAAATGATAGCTGCTGAATCCCGTTATAAGATATTAAACATGTGCGAGATTCGACCCATCAACCCCTTCCCCCTTACAAAAAATGAAATGGATTATTTTCGGTCTCACGCGCATTCTAGGTCTGTACATGGGTATAGGGTATACACTCATCGTGCTATTCGCACGATTAGAACTCGGTCTCGTTATGTATTGGTTTTCATTAGTTGGCTATTGAGTACTTTAAGGCTATAGTTTCCGATTACGTCAGACAAATAAAGTTCAGTTTTATTCGGCCACATTGAGGCAAATGTCCGCTTTTTTTGTCGACGAGTGTATATTATTACAGCATAGTTTCCACTTCACTAAAATAGTCTAGTCAAAAAACAAGAAGATTTAACATTTTTAAACAGATACATTTTCTTCTGGAATATGCACCGCGACGAGTCTGCTATGCACGTTAATATCATCTCAATAGCTTTGCATGTCAAACCGATATTCAGAAAACAAAACAGGAAAAAAGAAACAATGTAATTGTGCTAAAAATACTCAGCATATAGGGTGTCAAGATTGAGTTACCCATCCCTAAAACAACTGCAATTTTTATTTAATATTTGAAAAAAGTAACAAAAAGAACGATATCTGGGCGGAAATTGTCATATATCTACCCGGGCAGATAAACCTACGTTTGAAAAAATATATAAAAAATTAAATATCAAGACATTCTAAAATGTAAACTTTTTTCTTTTTATCCTAATTAGTCTGAGGGATTTTAATTGTTGGGGAAAGTTTGCTGAATTTATCAACAAATGAAAATTGAAATATCTACTCGGGTAGAGACTATGAATGCGAAGGTACCGCGCAAAATCGCAGATACAGTAGAGTCAACAGGCTGCATAGTCAGCTTTTGCGGACGAGGCTTAGAGGTCCATGCGCAAAAGAGAGCGCATGGTTTAAGGGATGTGCCCTCCTATACTTTTGGCAGACAGTCTACTCGATTACTGTTTTTTTTTTCATTTAAATTTGAAACATCGCACTTAAATGACCGATTGACTAGTATTGAAGACGATTATTTATTTATTTATTTAGGAATTTATTTATACAGGAAACCAAGAAACATAGCCCTAGGGCCACGAAATGATCTTCCTGTCCTGCATCGCAATATCAGGCTGATGGTTTGTCCCCATTCAAGTAAAGACTCTTCCTCCACTGTGTGCGTCAAATAAATTAACAACACTTTGGTGCCAAATGTACCGAGACTAACTTAAGTTTAAGCAACTTTGTAAAGATGCCCAATATTCAGTGGTATTTCTCCAGGAGTAGTGAGCATGATACGACATCCGTAAAGACTCAAAATAAGCTATATCGACAGAGAAATAAGTTATGAGTCGGAACAACCATGGCCTCTCTGTTCAACTCATTTTCAGGACCAACGAAGTGTCTATGAAGAAATTAAAGCAAATCAACGGTATCGTCGGGTACGGCTTCACGCGGCTGTACCTAATACTAGGTAGCTAGACTCGTCGGGAGAAGGATATAGCACGACATTGTTGCGTCAGTTAGCAATGGTGTATCCAAGAACCGGAGCTGCTTAGCCTGCTCCCGTCAGACCTATTCGGGCAGTGGCTAGCTGCTAACACAGCTTTACATCTACGTGAAACTGGCCTGTGGCGAGCCCTGGATAAAGGGCGCTCAGCAATACTTCGCAGTTTTATCCTGCCACGAGACACTGACTACACTGTTCCTAAACCCTTTTTTTAATGAACCACTATTGATTACACCTGTAGTAGGCGCAGAGTTTTGTCAGACTCTTACTGATTAGGATTACACCTCTTTCATGCCGTAGGTCCCCGCGGTATTACTGCTGTGGCTAATAAGCCATCTCCGCGATTTGCTGACTTACGCCTGGCTTTCTTCTTGCCTATTTCACAGACAGCTCTACTGACTGCATCCCAATTCTCATCGGATTGCAACATTAAACCTTCCAAGTTGCTAGAACTGATGTTGTTGCCTAAATCCAACTCGAGTTGGGCCCGTGTCGCTGAAAACCGTGGGAAGTTGAAAAGGACGTGCCTCGCGTCTTCTACCACTCCCTTGCACCCGGGGCGCTCTGCTGAATTGTCTAGTTTGAAACGATGCAAGTGCTGCCGGTATCCTCCGTGGTAGTGAGTAAGGTAGTGATTCACTTCCCCGGTTTTCAGTTTACCCACTTCGCTATGTCAGGTATTAGAGTGTGCGTCCATCGACCAGTCGAAGCATCATCCCATCTGAGTTGCCACTTGCTTACTTCTCGCATAGGTACTGCAAGTGCTCCATGAAACTCAGTCGATGGCGACCACCCCAACGTCATCTGCGAACCCAACCACAGTCACTTCATAAGACATGGAGCATTTCAGGATGGAGTTGTAAATTATATTCCTTATAAAAAGGGACCAAGCACGGATCTCTGTGGAATGCTCGAGGTTACCGTAGTACATGGTTTGTTCCTTCACTATTATCATATTCCAGGTTGAGACACGAGATGTAGCTATACCGATCAAGTAGTCAGACACACAGATATTCTGCAACAAGGTGCAAATGAGTTTCTGAGTCTTCTGAGCTCAGAGAGTTTTCCTCCGCTGACAGTCGGTTGAAAATAATCCGTTCAAAAAGTTTTCCAGTGGAATCAAGCAAGCAAACAGGGCGATACGAATTTGAGTCGCCAGCTGGTTTATTGGGTTTTGGAATAAGCACCAGGTTTTGCTTTAACCACCACTTCAGAAAGGTCTGCTCTGTTAAACCGGTTTGAAAAACGATAAGCTTTATCTGGAATCCTATCTGGACCTGGTTATTTACCGTCCTTCAACCTAGATGAAACTCGGAGGAATTCGCTCTCTGTGATGGCTGGTGTGTGGGTTTCAGTTAATTCGGAGCTTCGGTATACTGTCTCCAAATCGGATGAAGGAAAAAGAGTTGACACGATTTTTTCCAACAATCGCGGCCTCGTAAGTGGTGGTTCATTACCACCGTATATGCCATCCCCCACGGGTTTGTATCAGCATCCTCACAGAGTTGCCTAAAACAAACTCGTTTGTTCTTCCTAGTAGCAAGTCTTAGGTCTTAGCAGTTAACGTGCTGTTTTCTACAGCAAATTGCTCTATGCCGGTGTGTGCATCGACCTTTAGCTAAGGTCGAAGTCTCCAACACCTGCCCATCCTGCGGAACTAGTCCACATGACGTAGACCATATTTTCGATTGTTGAGCTGCTCCCACGCAACTTACAGCACTTGCGTTATGGTTAGAACCCATCGAATCAGCATTCTTTATAAATCTAAACCTCGAGGATGGAATGCCCACCATCTTCGAATAATAGTGTGCAACTTATAAATTGAGTGTTTCCCCGTTTGTGCCGCTACTACAACAACAACCTTTGGCTAAGCCGCCGCGCATTCAGTCATTTTTGCCAAAGTCCCAAATTTCTTCGGTCCACCATCTCTGAGTCGCATGTTTCTACCGAGGAATCCTTGTCAGATCACAGACTCATAAGATTAATCCATAATCCTAATAGAGCTTACTTAGCTCTCCAAAATGTATCCACGTGCCAACGAAAAATCAATTGACACTTGCTCAAAGCGTTCTTTTCAGAAAGTGAGAACAAGACAACTTTTTGCACTAAATACTTCGCAAGTTTCCGTAGGGTACGAAGAAGTCGCCGTAAAAACGTAACCAGGTTAGAAGGTTATTCGACTCAGACAATCTGAAAGAATGTGTTGGGGAAACAGTAAATTGGCTACACCAAGAATTACAGTTTTGAAAAGTCTTCAGCTCTCTTGAAACAAGAACACCAAATGATGATGCTTGCCGAATGCCGATATTAAGATATTAGATATTTATTATTTTCTATAGGTATAGAAAATCCCAAAATTATCAGACCGTTAAGAACATTAACATAATGTTTTTGTCAAAATGGATCAAAATCTCATTATGAGTTCATTCCTCAGATTTTTAAAATTTCTCCCAATAAAACTATCCGCATGTTAAAACTAGGTCAAACCTAAATATCCACGCACCAACCGAAAACTTTCCATTACAATTTTGTGGCATTCCTTGATCCTTGTCCTAACTATGACAAAAATGAGAAAGTTCGCGGTCGTTTCGCCTCTCTTCTATCGCATTCCTGGAACTTTGTTGTCATGTTGATTTTTGTTGTTTTATACAGTAACCGTATCCTTGCGCATCCCGACGTTGAACTATTATTGCCAAGAAGCTCATATAGAGCGCATTCATTTATTTCAATATTTTCTCATGCAAAAATCTACTTTCAGTAGACACAATACACAGTTATGTACTAAGAAGTTTTCTTTTTGTTTTTGTGCTCAGTGAAAGTGGAAAACAACAGAACCAAAAAAAAAAACAACGACCCTCGAACAAGGATAAACAAATAGCAAAGTGACGAAGTCAACAATGACACACAATATAGTATGATGGTTCATGGTGGAAGTTGTATGACGTTGGAGCCGTGCTCTCTTTCTTCTTCTCCTCGTGCATCATCAACCGCCATAGTGCGCTGTCACTGATTATCCGGAGGTTGCAATGTCATCTGCATAATCAAATAATGGGGTCGTCGTCATCATCATCGTGGTAGAGTCCTTTCCTTGAGTACTCCATCGCGTCGCCGAACTGCTTTTCACGGAGAGCGCGAGGTTAATAGCTCTAAACATGTCCAACAAAGAATCCTACGAGCTGTGTTCGCTGCATTTACGACCACGAGGCGTCCGATAGTGAATGAAATCGGCAAAGGAGCCCGGATAAGTTGCAATGCTAAAGCTAAGCTGGAATAATCCTCCCTGCGGAGGACTCCATCTACACAATTCACTGTCACTCTTTGCATACGTACAGTATAGTAGAAATTATATTTAGGGAGCGGGGAAGAGTAATCGCAAGCGGTAAATCTAATTAAGCAAAATTTAGGATTGTAATGTTGTGACAGTCAATTCAAAGGAAAATGTCCTCCATGTGCGCGCTAGGAAAAGGAATACCAAACAAATTGAAATATGCATGTAATAAGGACACGGCCTGCGACGCCAATGCGGAGGTTGATGTTAATGTTGTGGTGTATAGTATAGTGCGCTGTAAACTAAGGACTCTCCGCGTATTGTGTAGTGCTGCGAGAGTGTATGATGAGTGTTCAAAATTTTGCTTTGCAGTTTTTTTTTTTGGGAAGGCAATTTTCAATGCGGTGTAAGTTTCGTAAATAATTAGTTTGTTGAACTTTGAAGCAGCCAGCTATTGTTTTAATGCGTATGTAATGCAGCAAATTTGAAAGAGTTCTTGTTTTTGGGGTAGAATGTTGAATATATGAGTGGGGTAATGATGCGAATGTAGGGCGAATATAACACCAATTATGATGAAATTCTAAGAATAAATTGAGTGCGGTCAGTATCTGAAATAACCTCAAATAAGTTCAAAATGAACCCAAAAAAAATCTGAAGTTTGGGCTTGAAGAACCGCCATTTACTTCAAATCTAGGGAAAAATTTCGTCCAGAAGGGATTTAATTGAAAATTAATGCGATTTTGAGATACTCCATGGGAATCGGTTTAGACTGATTCTAGGAATCTTATTCATGCGCTTATGTCCTCCTCGAGTTTCCATTGACAAATTACTTATTGATTCGTCGGTCCCTGTGAAAGGTACCTGAAGAGATGCACAGCACACTCTAAATCCGCCGAAATCGGTTTAATCTTCTTTAGAGGGAAATCTTAAAGACAATTCAATATAAAGCCCATTTCTAATTGACAATTTTGCAAAGAAAATGAGTTGTTGGCTGGTTTGGTGTGAGAATACTTTGTGCAACAGTCTTTGTTTGAATATGGTTTTGATATGTGTTTCGATATCAAAACCGTATTCAAACAAAAACTGTTGCACAAAGTATTTTCCCACCAAACCAGCCAACAAAACATTTTCTTTGCAAAATTGTCAATTATCTCCGAACACAAACAAACCTCTTGTGTTTCTTTTAATTTTCTTTTCACCTTTGCTAAACGACAACGAACACAGCAAATGAATTCGTGTCAGAACACCAAAATAAACATCTTTGTCTTTGGCGTTGGCTAAAAGGACTTTTTCGTTTGCATTTCTTTCATGCCATTTCTTTTTTAATTCTAAAGAGAAGAGAAGAGAATAGAACAAACAAAACATTTACCTGTGCTGACACCATTCCATCCTTGAGTCGTTTCAAATCTGTATGACTCCAGGCGCTCGTCGACCACGGTGCAATATCGCTCAGATCCGTAAAGCGAAAATCTTTGAGTTGATTCTTCAGAAACTTTCTGATATTCCATGGTAAATCGTTGTGTCTGCAAAAGACAGCAGGGAAGATAGATAGAAAAAAAAAAGTTAAGAAAACGAAGCGTGGTAAATGTTAAATGTTATGCACTGGTTTGAATAAGTTGGAGACGAACAATTATTATGAATGTAGTTTTCATGCAAAGTGACAGTTCAAAGATAACTCAAATTGTTTGTTCTTGTTGGGTTTTACTCTGTTTTTCTTCTGTTTGCTCTAAGCTTTGCCTAGCCTCCCTATGAATGTCTGATGAAAGCAAATTTAATAAAAATCTCACTTCTTATATTTATATGAGCCAGACCACACAAATTTGATTTAAATACGACTATGTACAGCCTACCGAACTTTTTCGAACAATTGCGTTCGTTTTAAAAAAAAATTGACTTCACTATAGAATAATAAAATTGCAGACATCAGATGTCTGCAAGAGATTTTGTTTATCATTATCATGAAAATATTTTCCATATAAAAACAAAGAGTCCATAATCATGTTGCTCAAGGCGCAATGTTTTGAAAATTACGCAAAGAATATTATAATTTCGGTACATGAATAATATCCATTTTCGCGAGGAATACAATTATACAACGTTGTTCGTGCGTAGGTGTTACAATTTTATCTTTTTGTTTTACGATGAAAAGAGACTTAACTCAGCTAAAAGGATTTTGTATTTAGTTCGGTTTATTGTTATCGGGATAGCGAAAAATGGAATTATTCCGACAGACTGAATTTTATCACATACTCGTAATTGATAATATACTCGGCTTCACAAAAATCGGGCCACTCACCACTTTCGAACTCAAATTCAATTTTCCTAAAAAGTATGAAACTTACAACTATGAAAGTTATATATACCTACAGAAAGTGCATTTAATGGCAATTCAAATCATTATGATTTTTGTCTGAAGTATCGTTAACTCACGCAACAAACACAATGCCTGTTTTGATTAGAGTTCGCGCTTACCGTGTGGCCCGCTTTCATTGAAGCTCAGTGTATTTTTAGAATCTTTGTTGCAACAATGTTCGCATGGTTAAATTCTGAATAATCCGAGTATGTTGCTTACTATGTATATACATTACAAGTGTGAATTGACATAAGTTCCAGCAGTGAGCATGAAAGTATAATAGCTGGATAAGTTTTTGTCATATTTAAAAGAGCCGTTTTCTTCTTCAGAACTAAAAAAAAAATAACTGCGACTTTTCCCCTGCAACAGTTTATCAATAATTCTTCTTCCTTGCCTCGTTTTTTATACCTCTCCATGGTTTCGCGTTGCTCGGCCTGCGGTGTAGGCACATCGCCCGTTTTGGCGATAATATCTCAGCATATTTCTACAGGCAGCTCTATCTTGGATCGTGTCATCGCCGAGACCAATGCTTTGTTGTTGCTTTTTCATTTGACACATCCAGGTGTTCTTCGGTCTGCCTCTGGGCTTGGGTCAATCAAGTGGAACTTCCATTGATATCGCTTTCTTTGCGGGGTTCTCAGGCGGACGCCGTTGAACATGGCAATACCAATCCATTTGTCGGTCTTCGAGCTTTTCGGTGATTGGTTGGTTTATGGACAAGCTGCATCGGATGAAGCTACTCTTGATGGTCCCTTTTGGTTAAACCAACTGACATGCGTAACATTTTCATTTCAGTCGCTGTCATTTGTTTCACGTAACCTTCATACATGGTCCAGCATTCTGATCCTTACATGAGTGCGGGACTTACAACCGTTTTGTACAACTTGTCATTTAGCTTCAGTGGCATTTTCTTATCGCAGAAAATTCCAGAGTTTTCTCGCCACGTCATCCACCGAACCTTTGTGCGATGTTTGATGTCATCATCGCATGTAGCTCCGCTGTTCACCATCGAGCCAAGGTACTTGAACTTGGTACATGACTTAAGCTGCTCTCCTTTGACGTACATATCTGGTATCGGTGCATCTGGGTCTGAGAATGATGCTGCCCATTCTCAGACCCAGATGCACCAGAACTCAGTCTTTCTTATACTTACCCTCAGTCCATGCTCCTCCAGAATGTCACACCATTTTGTAAGTGCAGCTTGCAAGGCAACGATGTTTGGGCTACTGAAAAGTGAGAACTATCATGGGCAAAAAGAAGAGATATTTCTAGGCCGTCGGATATACATGTTAATAAGTAGCACATGATGATGTTGAAAAGCAACGGACTCAATACACGTCCTGGTGTAATCCGACATTCACTGAAAATTTTTCTGATTCACCAGTTGTGCATCTAACCTTAGTCGTAGCTCCATCATACATGTCTCGTATCATCCTGACGTATGCCTCAGGGACATTAAGTGCTCTCAAGGCCAACCATATCAGATCACGAGGTACTCTATCGAATGCCTTTTCCAAATCGATGAATACAAAGTGCAAGTCCATTCGTGCTGCTCTACACTTTTCCATCGCAATACGAATGCACTGAATCGCATCGACTGTAGATCGACCTTCAACAAAGCCGCATTGATTGACATTCAACCGCACACTCTTTCTCAATCGGTTGCAGACAACTCGCTCGTAGATCTTCAGTGTATGAGGTGTTAACTTTATAGCCCTATAGTTGTTGAGTTTGCGTGAGTCTCCCTTGTTATTATAGAAAGGAAGAAGAAAACTTTCCCTGAAAGTACCAGGCATTTGTTGAAGAGAACTGTGAGCCAACTAAGCCCGACATTTTCCATTTTCAACCAAAATTCCGCGGGGATTTTGTCCGGTCCGACTGCCTTTCCGCGTTTCATCTGATGTATTGCCTCCATCACCTCTTCCTCTGAGATTACTTCAATATTTGTGGTATTCGGCTCAACGTCTCGAAAGGCTGCTCGAGGAAATTCTTCATTTAGAAGTTCGTCAAAATACTCTCGCATCCTGCTACAAATTGCCGTATCGTCAATCAGCAATATTCCTTGCGAGTCCTCCACGTACTTTGGCGCCTGTATTTCCCGAGCGTTCCTTCTCCTTTGGGCTGCGACCCTAAATATCCTGGATCGAGGTAGGAGAAGTATGTATTTTTAAGCCATACTGTTATAGATACGATACAATAAAATTTTGGGTAAAGTTTACCTTCCATACCTTTCCAGCTGTCATCAAACGTTCGGGTATTTTGGTATATAGTTGTGCTCAAAATGTGTGTGCTCTGTGTAATATCACTGAACTGACATGCTTCGCTAAAACTTCACAACTTGTTTTATTATTCACCAGATAATACTTTTTATGATCATAAATTATTTGGGACATGCTCTTCTTTCAATTTACCATAATTATGAGAATGGAAAATGTAAATTACTGCCGCGCGCCCGGTAATGTCACAAAAAATGCGCGCCCGCTTGAAGGTTAAATGCGTTCGATTTAGTTTGCATTGCACTGCTTCCTTAGTTTCGGTGTTCCACCGCCATGTTTCTCTCTTCGTGTGGAGTGGACCGTTCGAAACTCCACGTGCCTTTTCCGCCTCACCTACTGACATTTCAGCGAAATTTTTCCACATTTGGTCGGTGCAGTTGGTGTTGTTTTGAAACCACTCCGTCATTTTATCAATGAATGGAGTTACTAAAGGTTCAAAGTTGTCGTTTGTGAGATTGTGCCACTTGATTTTTTCGACAGGCTTGGGAGTTCTTCTATTTCTTGCTCCTCCCACTTTCAAAATAAATTCTGACAGGAGCAAACGATGTTGGCTGACGACAGATTCACCCAAGATCTCACGTTGCAGTCTTTTACTCACCTTCTCATAAAATCGAAGCAGAGGTGGTAATCGATCTGCGTTTCGTGTTTCCCATCCTCGTGTCCACTACTGTATCACTCACTCAAATTTCAATTGAAAAGCGTATCGATAGAATAGAAAACTACAGCACATGGCTTTACGTTCATCTACTTTTTCACATTCGATCTGGAGTTTCGCACAGGCAAGCGCTACTGCACTAATCTAGAAGTGCTGCTGGGATACTTAATTATTCGAGTTTAAAAACATTGTTTTTCTTTTTTTTAAGTTAAAATTTGACGATAGGTTTTATCGTATATAGCAGAGCAAAGCAAGTCTTGACTTTCTCTAGTTGTTCGCAATTTTATTGAATTTAATACGAAAAACTAACTCTCAAAGCCAGGGATTTGGAGCGGAGCGGAGCGACCTTAAATTTCGGAGCGAAAGAGCGGAGCGTGGAGCGATTTTTTGCAGGCTGGAGCGGAGCGAATTTTGCTTTGAAATTTTTCATTTTATGGAACGAATTGATGATTTTGGGCTATTTAAAGGCGAAGAATTCGCTGAGAGACTTGCAAAATTTCGTATTACTGTGAAATTCATTGTGATAAAAGAGGTTTTGCGTTTAGTCATAAACATAATCATCACTCTTCATTATTAAGAAATTCAAAATCATCCAGGACAGAAAAGTCCTGTCCTGTACTCGATAAATGAAACGCCCTTTTTAATTTAAATTAGTTATTAGGTACGTTTTATTGGATGGAGTACAGGACAGCGCAGCTTCCATAGCCATTTGAGAGATCTCTTTCTATACGGGATGTCCGGAAACTATCGCATAAAAGCACCCAAATATGATTCTTCGTGATATTTCCAGCAAAAAGGAGTAAACAAAAATTATTAACTCTTCAGCTTCCACAGACATTTAAAGATTTTTAAAAAATTTAACATTTTACATATACATATTTTCTTTCGGTTGGGCCCAAAAATTGTTCCTAAGAATAAACCCCATAAAAATTGGATAAGCAGTTTAGTTTTTACAGTTTTACACAGCTTCAAAGACAACATTTTGTGATTTTACTGCATATACATTTTTTTTCCCACGGAGGTGTTAGTGGTAGCATTTTTGGAAAATCTTTAAATGCTAAGGAGTTAAGAATTCAGCACCAATTTGGCTGGAAATGACATTAATAATATCAGTTTTGACTCGGTGATCCGGATCTCCTTTAATCCGGATATCACGCTAATCCGGACGACTAAATATTTCCACTATGTCTTCTATAGTCCGGATTTCGGCAGCAAGGTTGACTCTAAAATCCGGATATTTGAGATTTTCAGTGTGAAATCGTAGATTTGGTCTCGTACTTTTTTACGGGACTGTTTAGCAATTGACATGATGCTGGCTAATTTCTAACAAATAAAGCATTTATCGACTTTTGTTCCGCCTTTTTATTTGTTTGGATTGTTTTTCCTAGAAAAAAGTGATTGCGCTAATCCGGATGTTCCAATGATCGTAATCCGGATGCAATAATTGATCCGGATTACGAAATTGGTGCTATCCTGTTCTGTACTTGATCGAATAAAACGCACCTGTTAAGTCATATTCTATATTATGTGAGTAGATATACGTTAAATTGAATAATTCGCGGAAAATAAAAAATATTTACTAAGAACAATGAAGTTTTGTTGTATTTTTGTAATGGAGCGGAGCGGAGCGTGGAGCGGAGCGGAGCGAAAAAATTTTAGTCGGAGCGGAGCGCTGGAGCGGAGCGGTTTCAAATTGGTCGGAGCGGGAGCGGAGCGGAGCGAAAAAATGTGTCGCTCCAAATCCCTGCTCAAAGCTATAACCAGGATTATTTTTTTTAACTAAACCTTCTGTAAAAAAAATGTTGAAATTTCCAAAATTGAAAGATGTATAGTCTTACTGCAGGCAGTAATTCGAAAACAAATTAACAAACAAACGGAGTTTCGCGGTACCCTAGGGTTCTGTGAAGATCTCTCAGGGGCTTCGCAAAGATATCCAAAAATTGAAAAATGCAAACAATCCAAACGAAAAAAATTTGGTAAGTTTTAAAATTTCGAAGCTTAAAGGCACGTATTTATAAACATACCTTAACTCAAGGAGACGTTAAGTTTTCAATAGAATTGAAATATAATAATAACTCAACCTAGGTAACTAGCTACCTTGACTTCAAGTGAGGTTGACTATAGAAAATTTCAAGGCTTCCTTGAAATCGCCTTAAATCGAGGATGCATTAACTCGTAAATATAAATGATTTCAATGAAAAACTACTGGAAATGACATTTAATTTTTTGAATTTCGACATCCTTGACTAAAGGTCTCCTTGAGTTAAGGTATGTTTATAAATACGAGCCTTAGTCTGTTACACTGTACCGGAAATCAACGTATCTGTAAAATATTTGACCAGCATCAGAGGCGATTTTCTTTTACAGCTTTCTACTATATGAAATGGAAAAGGAAGTAGTGTGAAAATAAAGCATGTCCACAGTGTTTGTGACGAGATTTTTGGGATTTAAATTAAGGAGCAAATAAATTAGAGGATTAAATTTGTCTTAATCAAAACTTTTCTACGATTTTTAAAAACGAATGTTTAACAGTCAAAATTTTAAGTTCTACTTACATTTTGGTCTCCTTTTCAAACAATTGGATGATAGCTAGGGCCTCGCAATTTAAAGCAGATATATATTGTTTTACCCTAACTCCTAGTGGAGATATATGACTTGTTTTAATCCTTATTGTGAGGTGTTCCGGCCAGAAAAGCGGCGATGCTGTGTTCCGTGACTCCGAAAAGTTTGGGAGCCACTAGTCTAACCGAATATAAAGCTCTGATACTCCAATCACAGTAGCAAAAATATGTACGGACATTGGCATACTGCAGATTTACTCACCGTAGTAAAAAAAAAACAAAATTTTGCAAAATGATCCCCCTCCTCTCCGAAAAGCTATCTACGCCACTGCTTCTTGATGTCTGGCGCGAAATTGGGAGTCGATCCTATTTTCGCTATCTCAGCTCAGTCGACACACTTACTGAAAGTGACAGCTATCACATACACTTTTTCATCTTTTATGTGCAATATTTACTCCTAATTTATTTATTGTAATTTATCCATAAATTAGCGCAATATCAGTAGAGAGTTTTAGCATGTCGTTCAAATATAACGACATAGTTTGACATTTCCATACAAAAATTCGCTTGCCGACAATACGTAAATCGGAAAACCACGTGTGTTCCAAGTAGGCGTGGGCGTATTTTCGTATATTGAATATTCTGTGAACAGTCGAAATTGAGGATATTATTTGTCGTGGTTATAAACCTATGCCTATTTCGGACATGCAAAATGATTTTGCGTATTGTCGGCAAGCGCTATTTTTGTATGGAAACACAATTCCATACAAAATGGAAACTATGTCGTTATATTTGCAACGACAAAACTCTCTAGTGTATCTTCGTTATTCGCTTTCAGCCCGTTCCATAATGTGACAAAAAACATCGTGACATGCGTGAAGTCATAGATCTTCTCGTAATGCACACTTCAGCAAATTTGGTATACATGATCCCTTCCTTGATGGCCCTGACAAAGAATCGGAGAGATAGTTTTCGCATGGTGTATATACCTACACTTAACTTCACGTTAACGCTTTATGGTAAGGGATTCACTGTATTAATTTGCGAGCGTACTGTACACAAAGAAAAGGAGTCGAAAAATTTCAACTTGAATCACGAGACGACCCGACATTCTCAACTGTTTAGCGTAAGTCGTAAAGACCTACGCCTACTTGGGGCCAGCAAAATTGTGGTTAACTATTTTCTGTACGCAACACAAGCGAGTTTTTCCTTTAGAATCTCATAGACATTGACGTATAAGTTGTACGCAGCAAAGGGGCACAGCAGCGCCGAGAACAAGTGTGGAAATATAATCAGTTTTCAGTTTCTCCGTTTTTTTCATTTTTGTTTTATACCTATTCGAAATATAATTTCCTTATAAGGGAATAAATTTGCTGCAACATAGGCCTGTGATGGTGGGCAGTCTTTTTCTTCTTCTCTGTACCGTACTGTAACCACTTGGCATGGTGCGTTCACTCAGCCGTTTATAGACGACTTCGAGTCAACGTTACAATGCATATTAGGCCAGTCAGTAAACCGAAATATAAGGCGTTAGGTCGCAAATAGCTGCTCAAACCTTTTTTGCAAATTTGCAACTTCAAAAACCCCGTGACTCCCAAAAAAACCTAAAAATGGTCGGACGTTTTTCATATTTTGGTTTGTAATTGCTAAAAATTTCTTCCTACAAAAAAGTCGTCCACTGCATTTTTAAAGCTAACAAAATCTTCTTTTTTGAGTGCTTTGTAGGTGCAAAGGATCCTAAGATACAGCACTTTAAAAATTGTTTTTTTTTTTTTGTTTTTGTAAAAAAGTCCGAACTTGTAGTTATCTTCCGAGTTAGATATGGGCTTAAATGCGCGTTCTACGGGGCAAGCCATGTGACAAGAAGCTATAGAGCAGTTACTTAGCTTTAGTTGAAGCGTTGGCGGAAGTGTGTGAAACCAGTTGTTCCTTATACACCAGGGAAAAAATAAAGAAGGAGTATGTGTGAAGTAATAACTAAGCGGAACAGTCGTGTTATTTTAGAAGACCCAGATTCCAAAGACGACTCTTTTTGCCACTCCGCTGACTCCTGTGTTGTCGGATCTACTGGTAAAAAGTCGTCGACGCCGTCTTCTACTTCCGACTATTCAGCCATGGCTAACGGTGGACTGATCATGCATGTTTTCCCTTGACAAACTTTGCAGAGAACATAGCATTTTGCCCTTCTCTATGACAGGAGCACCTTCCTCCTCCGCATCCTTTCTGACAACTGCATGTCAGAGATTTCAGCAGGGATAGCGGTGCTGGTTTCTTGGTTGAGGTCACGGGCATGAGACCCTGCTGGCTCGTTGCCACCCCCACTCGATGGGCTTTTTCTATATCCCCAACCACTTCAACACTTGGTGGTAGATTCTGTACGAATGTTAGGCAGCGGCCTCTTTGGTTGGGGGCAGACGACCGAGGTGTACTTTTGCATTGACAGCAGATCGTACAAATATCGCATAACGCGAGTCGCTTAGGGAATCGTTTCCTCACATCATACAGAGCCACGAGGCATTTTTTGCAAGCAGAGGGTATCTCCTCATGAGTGACGTCTTGATTGCGAAACACGGTAGCCGCCTCATGAAGTGCATAATTTTCATTTTCCCTTGCCAGAAAAGGGCGGAGGTGGTATCACAACCAGTGAAGGCATGAAGGAACAAAATTATTCCAGGTGGAATGAAGGATGTTGATGAAAAATGCATACAATCTATTCTATTCCTGACACTTTTCTGGAAGAAATCTCGCACCTACTTATGCACACATATACATACTCAGGAACTGATGTCGATTGTTCCGCTGGCGTTATTCTGAATTGCACATCCACGGGTAACCTATTTTCTATAGTGTTTCTCCTGTTGATGCGTGTTCGGCTTCACCGTATGCCATCAGGAATAGTTGTATGTGTTGGTCCCATGTTCGCGGATTGTTCGACACAACTTTGGCTAAGTGTTCGTTCAATGTCTTGTTGAAACTATCGGACTGAGGGTGTAGGAGGGTGTCCTAGTTTTCCGTATTCCCAATATCCGGCACATCTCGCTGAACACTCCAGACTCGAATTTTCATCCTTGATCAGAATATAGCTCACAACGTACTGCGTTTTGGCATTCTTCTTCTCCATATGAACGGACGACTGTTTTCAACCAAAGAGTGAAGGCACTTTGCAATTTTGACGAAATCCGGTAATAGGTGGCTAAATCCAGCAAACTGCGCAGCTGATCTTTATTTTTCGGGACTGGCCATTTTCGAACTGCTTCCGTTTTGTCTGGATCAGTTCGTATTCCTTCCGCCGAAACGATGTGCCCCAAATAGCAAACTTCGCTACTGAAGAACCTACCCTTCTTTGGACGTAGCTTCAGGTTGGATGCACGTAGCCTCGCAAAGACTTCTTTCAAATTGCGCAGGTGTTCTTCGAAGCTCTTTCCGATCACAATTATATCGTCCAAATACACGAGGCAGGTCCTCCAGCTTAATCCTCGTAGCACATACTCCATCATACGCTCAGATGTAGCCGGCGCGTTACACAATCGAAACGTTATCACTACAAATTGCCACAAACCGAAATGAGCGGGTCGCTGTCGTGCGGCCGTATCGAGGACAACGTATCTTTATAATCGTTGATCAACTGCAAAGCAAGCGATCGTTGTTCTGGTGACACGATTCTGTTCTTTATAATTGTATCGGCGCGAATTCGGCATTTCCCGATTTCATGGGTCTGAGATTCATCCGGGACATCTATCGCTGTTACTGACAAAACTGGTTGACAGTTCCCTAATATCGTCCCTTCTCTCATCTTTATATCTCGTTCCGACACATTCATAATCCTTATCGGCACATGCTGGTCCTTATCAATCCTCACCAAACATCGCGCAAAATTACGCAGTCCGATATTATGCAATGTAACATTGAAATAAAAATTGCTGCAATAAATATATATCCCCACAAAGAGTCACGGTAACAGTATACGGTAAGTCAGTGGCGCAACCGCGGGAGGGCTAAGGGGGCTAAAGCCATACCTAGAAATTAGGAAAGGAGAAATTTCCAAATGAAATATGAAGGGATGAATTTGGTTGCAGACTTTCTAGAAATAGAATTTTTGTTCTTCGAGCATACCTACTAGTTTTGATGGTCTGTGGATGTTGTTCGATGCAGCGGAATTTTAAAAACATCTTTGGACAAAAACAAAGAAGTTAAACATGCAGGTCTGAGGTGATTTTTGAAAAAAAAAGAAAAATTTATTTTCCATTGCAATTGAAGTTTCTCAAAATTTTACACCTCAAAAATAACGTGTAAAAATGTCTAGGCGTTCAATCTGTTTTTCTTATAATTAGGTGATTTTTTATAAAAAGAAGAAAGCATCCCTAAAACGTATTTCTGTTCAACACTTGGTAAAAATATTTTAAAATAATTTTATAGTGAAAGAATGAGCGCTGTATCCATCGCAACAATTCACATCCGAATTGATTTGGTTCTCGCCAAATAGAGTCCTGTTAGTAGTGGATTGATGACGTGCTGATTACTACGCTAAGCAACGAAAAAGTTTAATAATAATAATCACTGGTTTGAGACAACAACAAGAACCAGCTTGGAAAATCCGTCTTGAAGAAAAGCGAGACTTGCTGCGTGAAGATATTGGCCGTTTGACTCAATCTGTCGGGGGCAATACCAGCAGACGGTTGAAGAATAGAAGTACTCCATCCCTTCCAGTTCTCCCTTGGTAGAAATACTGGACAAACTAAAACAGAAGCTCGATATACGCTGTACCTCGCCAGACTTGTCCAGAATGCTGCTTATGCCAAAATACCAGAGGAACTTCTTCCGATCAATTAACGAACGACGGCAAGACGGCCCTACATTAACCTTTTCGGTGACTGATGCGGAACAGTACTGGGGTGGGTAATCCCAATCTCGGTACCCCCAAGAAGCCGAGTGGATTCACGCTGAAACCACCCGCCATGCCAGCTTACCTGAATTTCGCTGAAGTTACAGATCTTGGCAGGGTGCAGAATTTCTGGTATAAACGATTCCTGAGTATATGGGTCTTGCACAGCAAACCAATCGGCTTATTAGTAACTCAGAGGATATTCCACCATTCCTAACAGCAGGAGTCACCTATCTATTGCCTAAAAAGGAAACGGTGGGTAACCCTGCTGATACAAGGCCGATAACATGGTTGCCGACCCTCTACAAATTCGAAACAGCCGCTATTAGCCGCAGAATCTACTGCCACCTCAAGGCAAATAACATCCTTGCCGAGGAGCAGAAGGGCTGCCGAGTTGGATCAAGGGGATGCAAAGAGCAACTCACGATCGACTCGGTTGTAGTGACACAAGCTAAATGAAAACGGAGAAATTTGTTTTCGTGCTACATCGATTACACCAAAGCTTTTGACAGCATCCCCGACACTTGGCTAATGGAAATCCTTCGCATATATAGAGTGGATCCTGTTCTAATAAATTTCCTGTCAAACGTGATGGAAGAGTGGCGCACAACTCTTTCGGTGCCATCAACTGAAGCAAGTTCTAGCAAACGATTTAAGTATATCCGGAGGGGCATATTCCAGGGAGATTCATTGAGTCCCCTATGGTTGGTTTTGCATGGCACATCACTTTTGAACTCAGCTAAGAGGTTCGGCTTTGCCATCAAGCACGGTTTGTTGTCAAAGGTTCATGTGACCCACTTGATGTACTTAGATCACATCAAGTTATACTCGGGAAGCGACGACCATCTTAAAAGTCTGCTGCGGATCTCAGAAAAATTCAGTCGTGACATTCGAATGGATTTTGGATTGGACAAATGTCGAATCCGAGCCATCCGTAAAGGCGTTCACGACCCGCATCCCGGCTTCACCCTGGATGATATCCACATAGGTGCAATGTCGGAGGCAGACTTTTATGAGTACCTAGGAATTCTGCAAGGTGCCCACGCCAGCGTTGTTGATCTGAGCGAGGAACTGCTGGGGCAGTTCATGCGTAGGTTGAAACTGGTGCTAAAAACAAACTTGTCGGGAAGAAATAAAATAAGTGCGATTGACGCCTATGTCATTCCTTCACTGACGTATTCATTCGGAATAGTGTATTGGAGTGCCACCGAATTGGAGGCAGTCCAAAGACGGGTTTGTGTAACAACGACCGCATTCCGAATGTTGCAGCCAAAATCCGTAGTGAAGCGAATGTACCTGCCTCGCAGCATCGGAGGCGGAGGCCTAATCGACATTGCCGCTCAACATCATAGGCAGGTAGTTTCGCTTCGCATTTTTTACGGCAAAGCAACAACGAGTTCTCTGCATGACGCTGTCTATAAGGGGGACGACACGGCCTTACTACACTAAGCTTGAAGGATCATTCATTTGCTCCTTTAAGTTTAGTGAAGTCAGACCAAGTGAGTATTGATGAATGGAAGGCAAAGGCAAGTCATGGTAAGCACGTGGGTTGCCTTTGGCAGCCATTTGTTGATCTTAACCTGTCAAACAGATGGATTAGTGCAGGGTGCTTCTTTGCTGAATCGGAAGAGTATATGATTGCTATTCAGGATGGCGTGGTCCCCACCCGAGCTTATCTTTAGCATATTTGCAATCAACGAGTGGATGATGACCGATGCAAAATGTGTGGTTCGATGCAAGAAACGCTAGACCACATCATTTCTGGCTTTCCTGTATTGGCGCCGGCGGAGTATACGGATAGACACAATGCGGTATGCAAGGTAATCCGTCAACACCTTGCATACAAGCACGATTTGGTCGATGAAACAAAACCGATTTACCAATACAACCCACAAGCAGTGCTCGACTTCATGTTGTACACTGGGATCACTAGGTCCTTACTGATCACTCGGTCGCCCACAACAGACCCGATATACTCCTAGTCGACAAGACAAGTCACTCTGCGTGGATTATCGATATTGCTATTCCTCACAACAGCAATATCGAAAGAAAACACGCAGAGAAGAGGGATAACTACAGGGCTGAAGAAATCAAAATACTTTGGCATCTTCAGCAAGTGCAGGTAGTTCCTGTAATATTGTCGGCTACCGGAATAATACCTAAGGCCCTTCTGTCTTCCCTTGACAAACTGTACCTGCCGCACAGTGTAGTTGACACCATGCAGAAGTTTGTACTTCTGCAAACGTGCGCAATAGTGCGGAAAGTACTCGGCATCCTCCAACCATAATCGACTGCCCCACAGTTAGGGCAGATTGTTTGCTTTTGATATTTTAAGTTCGGCAAAGCTGCAACATTTAATCAAACAGAATCTCCTTTTTTGTTGAGTCTTGACAGTCCCATTTCAATACGCTGTAAAACTTTATGCTCCTAACAACTAAAAGGCGTCAAGGACACAAAGTAAACCGAATTTTACTTCGATGGACCAAATGCTTTAGGTTCCAATATGACGTAAAATGTAGATGTTTCAATTTTTAGAAATCCTAAAACCTAACTGTAAATTTATATTGACTTACCCGTCTATTAAAGGCACTTCTTTTAAAATTCTTCGAACACGTTTCAAACGATCTTCGGTACTGTTAGCTAAACATACGGGCGCCAGAAAATGTATTAACGTTAACCAGCACAGACCACAAAGCACGAAGCCTTTGTGATACTTCCGCGATTTCATTGCCTTATTCAAAGTCGTGTTTTGGTTACATTACACCTGAAACGAGAAAAATGGTAAAAAATAAATGAAAACAAACAATTTTAAAACCTTAGCTTTATCATCAGACCGTAATTGATTTTAGTATTTAGGTACATATAAAGGAAACGGATATGTACTGGTATTTTAAAAGGATAACTTAAAAATTCATGACACGATTCGCCCAGGGGAGTGCAAAACTGCGGCAACTTATGTTCCGGTCGTTAAGGATTTCATTGCTGCACCCCCCGAGTCGAGTCCTCTCGTAAAATCAACACACATTTCATCCCAAACAACTAACTAAAAATCAGATCTCGTCATAAACAATTTCGATATTTCCACATAGTGCCTTTGTCGTTGCTGGCGTAGGTCGTTGAAGCCAATTTCTCAATATGGCGTGTTTGACTTTATATTGACTTCGTTTATCCTAAACAAAAAGGTACCAGTCGTGTGCGGATAAACCTCCGTTGTTGGGTTATTGTATTCAAATCACTTTCATATGTGGGTCCTGGATGGGTTCCGGATATCGGGCGGCGACAAAAAGAACATCGAACCACGATAAAGCCATGGCTGAATCCCTAACTAAGGATGTCGGCACGACGACGACGACGTTGGTGGTTTTGTTTGCTCAAAGCTAAGACAACACACAACACTATACGAGCTCGACGTGACAATATCGTTTTGCACCTTTTCTGTATGGTTTCCGATATGTGTACGAATATTAAATTTACTTTCGGTTCAATCAATGATTTCGTATATTGCAATACATATTGGAGAGAATCCGATAGATCCCCGAAGGAATTTGACTCCTGTGATGGATCCTATATCCGGGAATTGATGACAAAAGCTTTTGTTTAAAGATGAGCTAAGAATTTTGGGTCAATTCTTGACATGGTCGTAGTTATGGGAAATTGGAGAGGGGAGAGAGGGAATCAATTCAAATCCGTATCCAACCGATGACACGCTCCAGGATATGCCCGCACATTGTCACCTTTACAGTGTGATAAAATCGATAGTGTGTGTGTGTCAACAAAATGTGGCTTTATGGGTGAACCAATTAAATACAGCCCGGGCCACTTGAGCGTACAAAAGTGGCACAGGAATTGTTTATGAAGCCCCGGTTGCGGGGCTATGTCTTGTGCAAATATTGAAGGTGACTGAATAATGAACGTTGGCGACACGTTCCGCAGGGACGTGAAAGTTCTTCAGCACCAGCAGTTTGCTATAATATTTATGCAAGTGCAAGTTTTCCGAAGTAGACTTTATGGTTTAAGGTTTCACCGAAGGTGGGTTATCCACTTTTCCTGTGAAGTTTGAATAATGAGCTGAAGACAACGATTTAATGATGTGGAATTTGAAAGAGAGAGAAAAAAAGAATCAAGCAGAAGTTCAGGAGATATTTAAGTTTCTTGGAAATTGAAATAGATCCCAGCTGACTTAATTTTTTTTTAATTTTTCACATAATGAAGCCACTTATCCCAATAATGTCTAACAAACCGAAAACATCGCAAATTCCCAACGGACGTTTCGGATTAATTTAGTCGCGTGCTACTCATAATTATATGGCATCATAACAAATAATTGATGAAATTTAATCTGATCCTTTGCGTATATATATCTCTTTCAAGCCGCCTCTAAATCCACTCGGCTGCTAAATCCTATTACCAGGCACTGACCTACTCCTACAGCGTAGCGCTGGTATGGGAATTTTCAATGAAGCTCTCTCATTTATTTTGCGGAACTTTTGGGCTCGAAAGTCCGAACATATTTGCGTCTGTTGCTGGTGGTGGATAATATCATCTTTCGTTGTAGTTTGGCAACTCATATCGTCTATAAAGGGACGAAGAGGACGCGTCTTGCTCTCAAAGAAGGATTTTTGCTACGCCAACGAGAAGTCATTAGTGGTACCTAATGTCTTGTAAAGAGATATTGAAGGAAAACCATTTACTGCGGGCTTCTTCATTACCTACATACATGTATAAAAATAGACATCAGGATGGGCGACCACTAGCACCACCTCAGAATCGGTATGGTAGTTTAGCTGGATGGACGAATAAGGACCCGGGAAAAGCATTGCGTGCCGTAGAGGATGAGAGACCATAAAAACTGATCTTGATTTTGGGAACCGTTTCACAAGTTATGGCCGAGGCCATTGTATATGGGGCATTCAAGGAAACCCGAGAAGACGATATAGAGTAGCGCGTTTTGTGTATGTGTGTTCTATATTAGCAACGGGGAAAAAGCAGGGTCATAGCAATTAAAAGGATTTATGTCGATTGATATACCCTAAGCCAGGTGATTTGTTAGTTGACTACTACTACACTAATTACTCGTGTTTAGAAGATGAGTGTGCCTGGTGCGGGAATATAGTTCCTTCCGGATTTAGGGCAAGAGTGCTTTATGCTCTCGTGAATGTGAAATGGAGTGCGTTGTAACCGTTAGTTCTCGCCACACGATAGAATACATACTTAGAAAATATTGCCATACATTCTCTGTAGGTTGTTGAAGATTGAATAAATTACAACGGAAATCTGTCCCTGGGGTTGCGGTATCACACAAAATAGGTATTTGTGTTAATGAACCGTAATAGTTTACCTATTTTCAGGAGAGATGCGTAACGAACATACGACTGGGGAAGATGTATGATTCTTCATTAGAGCTGCAACTTTCATTATGCATTCATATGGGTTGTTAGGTGTTTTTTAGGAATCGTGGAATAATTTTGTTATTTAAATTGAATAGTTGGCTACAATAGTTACAAAAAGTAAACGAAATCATCGAATTCCCATCACTGCAGTTGTGGGAATCAAATCAAGCTACTAAGCCAGCTCCCAACTGCGACGAACCTATAAGTTTTATCTGGGTAACTGATGATGCAGTAGTAATTGCAGCCAGGGCCGGTCCACGGTCGATTCGCGCCCTAGGAGAGAAGTTTTCTGGCGCCTCTCCCAAATAAGGCCCAAGACACATATCCAAATCATCATGATGATAATCCGTCATGATGATGAAAGTTCGAAATTGGAGTGACACATCTGCTTTCATCATTAGAATTCGTCATTTATACTTTTGAAGTTTGTGTAAATGGTGAAAATGTCCCTCACAATTTCACAATATTTTGATGAATATTCAGTTCAAGAATCAAAGAATCTGAATAGAAATGTATAAAGATGGATAACAAATTTAAAATTGTTGTAATTCTTATTCTTCATTTTTACAACAGATGGCGTCTCCAGTCATTATTGAGCAAATGACGGTCCAAATTCGTAATTTGGAATTCGTGCTAATGATGATAAATTTGCGTGATAATGACGTAATTGCGTCATTCGAAAATATGTGTGTCAAGGTTGTAATAAACAAATTGACAGTTTTTAAAAATAAGTTTTTCTTGCTTTAATTGCAGGAAATTCTCTTATAATTATTCATATAACAAGTGACTTTAACATGTTTTTTCAGTTTAAATCAATGCTAGCTCACATAATCGCTCCTGAGTTATTGACCATCTCAAATAAGTTTTAATAAATTTTAATTTCGAAAAACTCCTTTCTGCACTTGCAACGAAAATCGGCAAAGTAAACCATATTCGCAATATACGTCTGGAAAAACATCACTCAAGCTATTCTTTGTTATAAAATTCAAGGAATCAATTGGTGAACTTTCCTTTGACAACAAAGGTGCCACAATTAGAAACTCATGGTACATTTCTTTACCATCAATATCAAATTGGTCGTTATGTGTCAGAAGTTTTTCGAGATTGAGACATTGTTTTTATAACACGATTTTATCATTTTCGACCAATTCATAAATGTACAAAAAACTAAAATTTTTAGCATTTTCCGTCAATAATGTAAATCTATTATTGATTGAACTAATAGCAACGTCCAAAACAGATAAATCGGAAAATATTTAACTGAATTTTCAGCTCTACATTGGCAAAATTTATCTGAAATTTGGCGCCCTTTTCGGCGCCCCCGGACGTTGGCGCTCCAGGCGACCGCCTGCTTCGCCTTGGCCTTTGACCGGCCCTGATTGCGGCAGACTACAAAGAATCGTCCAGAATTAATCCAACACTACCAGACAAGCCACCGAAAAAACCTTTAATATAAAATAACGAAAACCCGTTAACTGTCTGACCGGTTTTCACGGACATTAGCACCACGTCTTGCATCCGAAAATCAACACATTTATGAGGCACATGTGACTCATAGACGTGAAAGAGGAGGAACGCTATATGCACATGTGACTCATAGACAGTGATCGTGTTAGCTAAAGGAAACCAGTATCAATAACATTTGACAGGACGAATATATCTACAGGGTGCGGCAGAAAGGGCGGACGTTTTTGAGATGGGTAGTACTCTCGCCCTCTTAGGACGAGAGAGGTGGGGAGGGTGCCGTTTGACTCGTGAGTTCCTACCATTTGTTTACCAGTTGGCGTTATGGAGCCGTGGACGGTGGAGCACCACGTTTTCGCGTATGATAGTTTCGTACGAAATAGTGAGTCAGTGACGGTCGTACAGCGTGAGTTTCGACGCCACTTCAACATTCCTCGGAATAGAGATCCCTCTCGAAACACCATCCTTCGTTGGGTTGAATCACTTCGCAGTCGTGGTGAACTGATCAACAGAAGACCAAGAGGAGCTCCGCGAACAGTTAGAACTCCTGAAAATGTTGAAAGCGTTCGACAAGCCTTTCTTCACAGTCCGACTCGATCTGCACGGAAACATGCTGTTGCACTTCGCCTCAGTGATCGTTCGGTAAGGCGAATTTTGCCGGATCTCCGCTTTCACCCCTACGAATTGGCCATTGAGCAACAGTTGCAGCCCGCAGATTATGGACAACGAATGAACTTCGCACGTGAGATGGAAGCACGGATCGATCAAAATGAGAGCCTCATTTTGTTCATGAGTGACGAAGCTCACTTTCACCTTAACGGCATGGTTAACCTGCAAAATTGCCGTTATTGGGCTAACGAAAATCCGCGACAGTTACACGAAAGACCGCTGCACAGCCCAAAAGTTACGGTTTGGTGCGCTGTATCAGAAACTCGCATCATTGGCCCTTACTTTTTCGAAGACGGTAATGGTCGTCCTGTTAAAAGCGCTTGAAGTACCACTAGGCAAGATGACAAGTTTCATTATACCCTATACCCATAAGATGGTATAGAGTATATTGTTTTTGTTCCGACGATTTATGTAACACCTCAAAGGAGCCAACGGCAAAGTATATATATATATAAATGATCAGGGTCGGTCCCTGATTCGAATAAGCCATGTCCGTCTGTCTGTCTGTCTGTCCATCCGTGTGTCGTCTGTTCGCACGATAGCTCCTGAAATAATGGACCTAGAGTTTTGAAATTTCGGTCAGATGATTGCTTTGATAAAAGCTTGGATGGTATTGAAAATGGGCCAAATCGGACCAAGGGTTCCCCTACCTCCCATACAAATGACCCCTCCGTGATAGTGTAATTCGGCCATATTTTTCGACAGAATGTCGCTAAGGACCTGAAATTTTCATCAATGCCTAATTGTGACATATGCTTGAAGTTAGTGGAAAGTGGAGAAGGTCTGACTTCCCCTACCCCTACATTCCCTAGAAAGCAATATTCCGCCATACCTTTTGATAGAATGTCCCGAAAAACTTGAAATTTGTCGCAAATGATAGCTGGTAGATGCCGTTATAAGAAATTAAAGATGTGCGAGATTCAGCCCATCTACCCCTCCCTCCTTAAAAAAAATTAAATTGAATATTTTCGGTTTTACTCGCATTCTAGGTCTGTACATGGGTATAGGGTATTAACTCATCGTGCTATTCGCACGATTAGAACTCGGTCTCGTTTTATTTTTCAATTGTCATATAAATGCATGGCCTACTATGAAAATACAATCATACAAAAACACCAAGCATCCTTCACAATGGACCATAAACATCACCCACGGAGCCATCTCTTGGGCAGTTATCTGAACCAGGCCCTCCCTTTCAACCCCCAACAGTAGGGGATGTGAGTCTCGCCATACGACAGTATCGATCGAAGTGTACTGTTCAACATTTTGCTGCATTTTGGTATACCCGCAAAGTTAGTGCGACTCATAAGGATGGCAGAACAGACTCCCTGACTTATTTGAAACTTGTACTAGACTCAAACAGGGCGATCGGCTGGCACCGACGCTCTTCAACCTTGTTCTGGAGTATGTAATTCGAGCCATGAATATGGACAACAGCGGAACGCTACTCATCAAGTCGACTCCAATAGTAGCGTACGCCGACGACATCAACATCATTTCTCGAAGATTGGGTGATGCAGTAAGCCTTCTGCATACCTCAATAACGCCGCAAAGGAAGTTGGCCTACTTATCAACGAAACCAAAATAAAGGCTATGATTCAATCGAAAACAAGGACGCCAGCAAATTCAAGCATCACAGTGGGGGACCTCAATGTCGAGTATGTAGACAACTTCAACTATCTGGTTTGTAACTTATCAAAAGAGCAAACGAAAACGAAAGGTCCTTCGGCGAAT
This sequence comes from Microchrysa polita, assembly GCA_949715475.1. Lineage (NCBI taxonomy): Eukaryota > Metazoa > Arthropoda > Insecta > Diptera > Stratiomyidae > Microchrysa > Microchrysa polita. The sequence continues at coordinate 20,657,600 of OX454420.1, forward strand.
TTTCGGGGCCGTTCGCGAACGAGATCGATGGCCCATCTGGTACAACCATGAGTTGTATCAATGGTACGATGAGCTATGGAAGTATCGAAAATCGTGAAGCTTCAACGTTTGGACAATAATCAACGGATGGAAAATAATCGCATGCCAAAGAAGGTGATGAACGCACAACGAATTGACCGAGCGATGTTGCGTGGACGACCGAGAGCTCGGTGGGAGATAGGGTTACCACCTGCTCAGGCCTCGCCCGGCACTGACGCGCCTAGAGGATATTTCCGGGCGAACGGACCTATGACAATCCTGCCGGGCCGCGCAATCAAGGTACAAAAAAATGATTTTGATTTAAGAAAAATCATATCCCATTTTTTTCCTCTCGGCAGTACAATATTTATATTTATTTGGTCCTAATATACTTCAATAAATTGCTGCAATTATTGCAATACGGGTTCTTGGCCAACAGTTTTTAAACCGAGATCAAAAGCAACGTTCTCTGCAAGGGGGCGAATCTTGAAATTTGATAATGTAGTAGGTGGTCCTCAATACAATGCTATCTGTGCGGATAGTCTTCACATAGGGTCACTTCAAGTTTGTGAGAAACTGTTGGGTGCAAAAACAGACGAGTAAGGGCTATTTGTATATTTTTCTTGGACCAGAACGTTCATGTAAAATGAACTTTCATTGAGAAAAATAATAGTTATAGATTGATTTAAAATGCTCTAGTTGTACTATTAGGATAACAGGATAACCCTCGAGAAGTCTAACGAGTTGCTAAGAATCTTTTTTTCTTTAAGGCGATCTGAGGTTGATTGTGGGCCAGATGGTGTAGATATTTTTAGTAAAAGATGTATTTTAAGGGTCAAATTTCCACGTTAACATATATTCTCAGTAAAAATTCAGAAATTCCTTTTGCTAAAAATGTATATATTGTACCAGAATAAATCATGCCACGGCACAAGAGGTGATGGTTGACGTGCTTAATATTTTGGTAAGTAGATGATTCTCAAGTTTGGATAGGCTGCCATCTAATACACCCCTACAAAATTAACCGAATACTCAAAAATTATTTAGGGGAAAAACTTTTTCTGTTGATGGGGGCCGGGCGAGACACCCTACTGGGAGAACTCCATAGATGAAGACGCCCACCAGCTGCTGGGCTTCCGAAACATGAGGACAAGGTCACGTAACCGCGACAATTGGAGGTCAAAGATTCAGGCGGCCAAAGCCCGACGTCGTCGGGCTATCGTGCCGCATTGATGATGATTCTCTAATCTGCAACTTAAAGTACTGGAAGATGACTAATTCGTCAATTGGCGATGGTCAATCTGAATGTTGTCAAAGCCTTTCGTCAGTGTGGTTAGTCGAGCTTTTTTCAAGCTTTCCGCTCGGAAGCATTCATTCTGTAAGTAAATTAATATGGTCTGGAACAGTCTGCCAGATACGGTTACACATCTGCAATCAATCTATCAAGTTTCAAGGTGTCTCTATACTTCCCAAAATATTTCACCAGCAGTATCGGGAGACTGTGCGCTTAGCTGCAGGGAGGAAAAACCTTGTGGGCTGCATCTAAGTTTCGGTTATTCAAAACCAACCAATGGTTCAGATCGTTGAAATCTTCTATTCATTTTCAAAGTAAATTTTATTCCGTCTTTAAAATCATCGAACTCGAACATATTTATTACCGGATCTAAAATTTTCACCAAAACCGTAAATTTACCATACTGCTCCAATATGCAATATATAAGATTTCCGCAAGTAACAATCCTAAATTAAACTCGAGGAAAAACTTTTCATGACTGGGCGTCATTAAATTTGAACTACTTTCCAATATATCTCGTTCAAGTCGCGAAATGAAAGCACACAACTTATAGAAATGCAGAGAAAGTTTTGCATGAACATTTTCCTGAAGTACCCACCCGTACATGTACTTATGCCAAGCCATTCATTTTCTCACAAATGAAGTTTTACCCGATGTCGCCGAAGAATGAATGTGTGTGATAAGAAAAAAAAAACACTGGCAGGAAGACCTTTAAGGACAAGCGAAGTAAACTCCTTCAACATTCACTTCTTGACACTGACTGGCACCGAAAAGTGCATGACATGCACTCGCCTCTGATGATATGCTTGTCATACTTTTTTTTTGTCTTTCCTGATTCCTGAATTTCTCTTAAAGTTGTCGATTGTTGATTTTTACGACTGAAGTTGATTTTCGAAAAAGGTTAATCAATTCGACAGGGAATGCACGTTGGAGCTGTGTAGTTCGAATTTGGGTCAGGACAAAATGACGCCAACTACGGATATATGGTTCAGGAATATTAGGATCGTGTTTCTTATGTGAAATTAAGCCATGGCTTATAAAGGAAGAAAACTCTTAATGGTCCCCTCTCAAAAATGATTGAAGCTTATGTGATAGTAGGGATGATATGGATGGCTCCGAGCACATCAGCTTTAAATGAAGTCATCCAAATCATTAACATTAATTTTGACAGTTACCATTTATTTTTCAAATATTAGCGACTGTCTAGTAGCTACTTTATTCTTTGGGTTTTGGGACCAAATTTATTGGATTTCTGTTAGGTATTGAGTTTGAGGAACAATTAATTATGGTGTTGTAGAAAACACTGCGTGCTTCAAATTTAACTGGTGGCTTCTAACACTAAGCCTGTCATTGTTTTGCAACCCATCTACATCAAAATAATTTAATCTCCTTAATTAATACATTCCATACACGCATCTTCATCAATCACTGTCCTTGTGACTTCGACTTCAACTTGATCAACACACTAAATCATCTAAGATTTTCGTCAACCGAAACATACACTTCCCGGGTCGTGATGAATGAAACATTAGCTACGACTACATGCTGCTCGAAAATCAACGCCACCACGAATCCGTTCTGTGTGTCTGTCTATAATATTCTGATCCTGATGTGAAGCAAATGATGCATAATAAATGATGGTTGTAATTTCCAGGAAAACATTACATTGCATACATTAATTAAGTAGTATTGTGCCCTGTGTGTGTCCTTAGTCTCGTCAGCCGTTTAATCATTTGCCATTTAAATTCCAAATGTTCAACAGCCGTACAGCAGCGACGACGGTTACTGTGATTAAGTCGAAGCCTTCGTCCTTTGCTTCCTTTAGTACTCACGTTCCTAATAGACCGACTGCGTACAGAATATTATATACGATAACACTTCAGACGCACACCCATATCGAACCACAAATCCTTGACGTTTGCTACCGGGCTGTAGTATGCAGGATTCAGGACCTTAACCCGCCCAGGATAAGTACATGACAGTCTTAATAACTAATAAGCGTTTTATATTGATAACATTTGCTGGTATAGGAAGTGTGGCATTTCGAAGGCACCATGTTGGAGTATTGTGTTGTGCGGATTTCGGGTAGTCAGATGTCAGAGTGCCACGATTATGTTAATATTTTCCCTTGCAGATGGAGCTTGTGGTCCTGACTAATATGCGAGTGGGGCGGCTGATGTGGAATAACAATCACGACCGTGCCCTCATCTAATATGTATGCCACGAAAAGCGTCTTGTCTGTTATAAATAATTTGCGGAAGAAACCCGACCCAATTAAAGGGAACAGGTCTATTCAATATACAGACAGTCTTGATACTCTTGAAACAAAAGGTCACACGAATGCACTTAAAACGGAATTTAATATTTTTAGGCCAGTCATTTAACGATTTTAGGTCGCAAAAAATTGCTCGGCTCTGTTGTTTTGGGATATTGTTGGGATAGATACCAGAAGTATACCACCAAGTTTGCAACTTCGAAAAACCTGTGCTAACCCCGTAACCCTCAAAAAACCTCACAATTTTCGGACTTTTTTCATATTTTTGTTTGTAATTTCTAAAACGTGCTTCCTACTGTTATATACATAAGTACAATGCGTAGTCAAGTAAATGTATTATATCAGAATGGACTATTGCTGTATAACAATATAAAGAATAACTGTAACATCATTTGTAACTAACTTTATATCATTAGAATAAAAGCCAGTCATCAGTCAGACGTCGTCATTCTTACTTATCACATCATTACACCTACAAGTAAGTCGTCCACTGCACTTTTAAAGCTAAGAAAATCTTCTTTAATTTGAGTGTAACTCCAGCTTTGTAGGTGTCAAGGATCCCAAGATACAGCACTTTAAAAAATGTTTTTTTTTTTTTGTAAAAAAGTCAGAAATTGTATTTTAGGAGGTTTGTATGACAGCCCTATGACGTAATGTTCCTATTCCTTCCATTCTTAGATATGTTTTGAGGCTTTACTAGGAACACATTTGGGTGAGGTTTGGTTAAGATTGGTTCATAAAGAAAAAAGTTTTTCTTAGAAGAACCTAATTTCCAGAGGTTGGTTTGTATTAGGGATGAGCATCGAACATCGATGTTTCGAAAACATCAATATTTTTGGTCCGATTGTCGATGTTTTTACCATGGATGGTTTTGTGTCGATGTTTTTCACCATCGATGGTTTGGGTTTCGATGGTCGATGGTTTTCACCATCGATGGTTTTCAACCATCGATGTTTCTTACCTCATCATAATTTTTTTCTACAACTAAACTTTGTCTTTATAAGTGAATGCGAATACCGTAAACAGCCCAATCGACGGACGACCGAAGTATGTTCAATTATTGTCTAAGAAGAATACGATATTCGGTCGGCAAAATTCAAACATCTTTGGATTTTTGCATGGTTGGGGATGGCTCTTGAATATGGGAAAAAAGTCCTTCCCGATTTGAGGTACGCAACCTTGAAAAAAAGGGGTAAGAGGGGCATTTTATGGTTTTTAGCGATTATTTCAATTATGGCAAAAGATACAGACAAATGGTTTAAGAACGAAAAAGGCAACATAATATTTGGAGCAGAAATAGTCTAGCACCGAATTTTACAATAAATTTCGAATGTATTATAATGGTTGCAAAAGAAGTTTTATGTAGTTATTTTTGTTCTGAACCATTTGTCTGTATCTTTTTCCCGCAGGGGGGTCTGGGTCCCGCTGACACAGCGCGGCTGTGTAATGGGACACAGGTCTTTGGTGAGTTTCGTCACCACGTACCTGAGCAGCGCTACGAGTCTGCTTTAAGCAGACGAGTAGTCACAACAGGTTCAACGAGCTTGGGACATGCACGTCTCAGTGTTTATGTGAGGCCGAAGGAGGATCACACCTGCTATAGAGAAGTCTTCAGCGAATAGCGTACCTCGGGCATGGGTGTGCCCAGGGGACCATGGTCCTTGCCCATCAAGGTGGCTGTAGGTTGTTACCCGAGTAACCAGCTAGTGTTACAACCCCGGGGTTTGGTTTTCTGAAGGTAAGTGCATTCGCTGGATGAAGAAATCTCCATTTGACAATAAGACAATAAGAAGTCAATAAAACGCCGAAGATCCAAAACTCTAGAGGCACCGGGAGATAAGGGCGAAACGCCTAGGTACTCCCCTGACGGTATACCTGTAGGTGGTAAACTTGTCTGTTTTTTGCCGTTTTTTAAATAATCGCTAAAAACACGAAACAACTTTTTCAAGGTTGCGGACCTCCAATCAGTGAGGAGTTTTTTTCCCATAAGCAGGGGGCCATCCCCAACTATCCTATGCAAATCCAAAGATGTTTGCTATTATCGTTGTTTCTCCCTCAGTGATCAGAGACTATGGAGAAAGGAGAACAGCGCCCCACCGCCATCCCGTCGCGTACTTTTCCAAGTCGTCGTCACACGGATTCACAGATTCCGCGCGGTACCACTGGTTGCACTATGCGGTGGGTCCGATAACAATGCATATTATACAAAAAAAAAACGCTTACGTTCTGGTATGTGGAGGAGGCAATGAAGGAAACCCATAAACTAAACTATATTTCTATTCAATCAGGTTAATTTTTGCTATTAAAGTGACTATTTTTTAAGAGTACTCAAAAAACCCAAAACATCGATGTTTTTGGTTCGATGTTTTCTCACCATCGATGGTTTCGTCTCGATGTTTTTTCGATGGTAACCATCGATGTTTTTCTTTCGATGCTCATCTCTAGTTTGTATGACAGCCCTATAACCTAGTGTTCCGATTTCATCCGTTCCTAGATATTTTTTTAGGGTTAACCAGGAACACACTTGGGTGAAGTTTGGTTAATATTGGTACATAAAAAAAAACCCTTAGAAGAACCTAATTTTCAGGGGCAGCCCTATGACACCATGGTCCGATTCCATTCGATCCGACATATATTCAGCTAAGTAACCTCGTTTATAACTTCGTGTCACATGACTTTCTCCGTAGAACGCATTCAAGTCGATACTTAGTTCGGAAGATGACTAAAATTACAATTGCGAACTTTTTTACAAAAAACAATGTTTAAAGTGCTGTATCTTAGGATCCTTTGCACCTACGAAGCTGGAGGTGGACTCAAATTAAAGAAGGTTTTGTTAGCTTTAAAATTCCAGATGCACCTTTTGGAAATTACAAACCAAAATATGAAAAAAGTTCGGAAATTTTGAGGTTTTTTGGGGGTCACGGGGATTGCACAGGTTTTTCGAAGTTGCAAACTTGGTGGTACACTCCTGGTATCTACCCTAACAATATCCCAAAAAACCAGAGCCGAGCTATTTTTTGCGACCTAAGATCATAAAATGACTGGCCTAATAATATAGGTATATAGCGTGTTTCTATGAGAAAAAAGTGGAAGAATAGTTTCCAAATGATAAAATTTGGCAATCCAAGTGATTACTTCTTGCTTCAATTAATTTCCTGATGCCAAGGCCGGCACGTCGATAAGCTAAAGTAGGTGGTCGCAACGCTCAATGGCGCAAATTCCGGTGGCCTTGGGAGCGTACCTAACACAACGCACACAAACAAATTCATATCTGTCCGAAAATTTCTAATATACATGCAGCACTCATCTTATATATATGTACCTACATAATAACATTTTGATTTATTTAGTTCCAGCACAGCCGTACTAGCAAGCAAATGAACGTTCGAGGCGAAAGTACCCCTCTTTTGTTTCTAAATTTCTCACACATGTAAAAAAATATAAAATTTTAGTGATCGATGAATGGTTTATTATTTTTATTGATATTTTTCCTTTTGGGGTTTGTAATTTACAGATTCAAACAGTATTTAACTGCCTGCCGAAGGATAACTTGCATTCAACTTATTTAACGATAAATAAAACGAAGGAATTACTTTGTGCTTTCAGATATCAAAACACAAAGGAGAGTAGGCCTGTTGCTAACACCAGTACAGCGGTTTTAAACCGGTGTTTAATCAGCACCGGTGTTTAATCAGCACCGGTACCACCGGTGTTGGAAAAATATATGTACTGGATATTTTTCCAACACCGGTGCACCGGTTTTTACTTGTCTTTTCAATCACGAGCCGGTCCCGGTTTTATTGCAACACCGGTGCACCAGTTTTTCATGTTTTTTCAGCAAATGTTCAGTACCGGGTTTTTTTTCAGGTTTTTTAGCACTTGCTCAGTACTTTTTTTTCAGCTTTTTTTAGCACCTGTTCATGTGTTTTCAGGTTGTTTTAGCACCTATTAAACAACGATTTTTTTGTTCGGGTTTTTGTTATGTTGCGCTTTTCAGTAGGGTGTTTCTTAACCCTCAGCCAGCGGCAGATTTTTACAACGCTTGCCGGGGGCAAAGGTACACCTGTACCTTAGTACATATTGTATGAAAATCTTCACTATTTGTATGAATTTTGACCGCAAAACCGTTACATTCTGTTGACTAGTCACAAATTAGTAACTGTTTTTGCCGAAGTGGATGTTTTAAGAAGTTGGGTTTATGTGGATTTAATTTTTGGAGTGGGTAAATTTAGAAAATAGGCAAACACTTAAAAAGAAAATTGAAAAAATTGGTTACTTGGTTTTTTAATTTGACGAAATCTAAAATTAATTTACAAATGAAGAGTAGAAAACGGTTCAAATTAAGTCATTAATGATTTTAGAATAGTTTGGTATGTTTGATTTGCGAATCGTGGAGTCCTTTGTTAAAATTTACCCCCCTACCCCCAATATATTATTCTATTACTAGAACCCGTTACCGCTAACGAAAAAAGCATCAATAATTATCACATTCTCGTTATTTTCCATAAAACAACAATGCTTGAAGCAATAAATATATTGGAGAAATGTGTAAATGTGTTATTATACGAAAGACAGGTCCTGTCAAGTAACAAGCAAGTAGAATCGGTTAGGAAAATGTTCTGTCTCTAATCTTTGGAAACCTAAACTCCGGCCAATTCCTATAGTGGAAAAATCTCTAAAATAGTAATTGTGATTGTTGTTGGTTAATTGTAACATATTTTCTCATATATGTAATTAAATCCAAGGATCATTTGAAAAATTCAAACAAGAAACCGAAGACATGTGGCATAGTCTATAGCAGTTATCGATATATCTATATGGTACCGACATACAATTCAACCAAGTTTATATACCACCCAAACATCCAATTTTAGAAATTTGGTTGGATGCTCTCGCTGGTTTTCAGCTTAAACTTCAAAAGGAACTCGGGTGAATGTCCCAAATTACACAAACAATAAATATTAGGCGATGGAATCGAAATTATGGGAATTTGTGATAAAGAAAATCAACCGCTAAAATCCAAAATTTTAGCATTTGCTACAAACCTAATTACCACTAGATGTTATGGGGAAAATATTGTACTGTATTTGTTGCCCCAAGCCATTACTTCAAAAAGTTTGGTATGCCAGTAAACGTCTTCCGATTGAAGTCAAATAACCAAAATATGCTCTATGAGTTATCCTAGTCCTTATAAATCGATATCTCTAAGGACCTTGATCATTAGAAATAAAATTCGTAAATCAAATACTTCTTTACATCACTCGATTCTCAACTTATTGATGCTATAATAAGTCTCTCTAAGCATGAGCCTTCACCAAAAATATCTTATTTTCCTCTTTTGTAAATTTTCTTTCATACAAAATATATGAAGGTACAAATGTACCTTTGCCGCCGTTTAAGGGTGTAAAATTAATTTTGCTCCCTAACTTGGGGATGGGTGGTCATACATTTCTGAAATTTGAAATACATATTTTAAACTAAAATCGTAGAGATGTCAGAAAATTTCAGACAGATCGGACCCATAGCAAAAAAGTTACGATATTTTAAAAACGAAAAAGGTACACCTGTACCTATCCCGCTGGATGAGGGTTAAATTCTTTTATAGGCACGATTCAATATCAATGTATATGACTATTTCCCACAAAACCATAAAAACGCGCGCCGGCCGGCTCACGTTCATGGCTTAAACGAATAAATAAAAGACCTGAGGAAGACCCGGTCTGGTATTCAAAAGGTGCTGAACATGCGGTACTGAACTTGAATAAAACGGTACTGAACAGGTGCTAAAAAACCTGGAAAAGACCGGTACTGAACAGGTGCTAAAAAAAACTGAAAAAAACACGGTACTGAACAGATGCTAAAAACCTGAAAAAAAAAACTGTACTGAAAATGTGCTTAAAAAAACGGTACTTGAAAAGCCGAGCCATGGTTGAATAAACTGGTATTGAAAAAAACCGGTCTATGGTTGGAAAAACCGGGTGTGGTACCGGGTATTGAAGAAAACTGGTATCCGATACTGAAATCTGAGTACCGAAAAGGCCTACAGTAGAGTCTTTCATTGTAGAAAAGAAAACAGACTTGATGAGCCATCTCTTTCGTCTTAAGTTTGTGTTTATACGGTAGCATGTCTGGTGAAGTCTGTATACGTATTGTATTTGTAGGGGCCAGACATTTTAATGCAACCTTTTAAAACCTTCGCTCTCGTGTATACTTCTTCGTTTGACTTGCTCAGCAGTCAGTTATCCTTGAAATATTAGCTAGAGCTCGGGCGACTTTAGCCGTATTGGCTTCCAGAAAAAATTGATGGGAATTGTAAATTAGTCTTGCAAGAGACACCATTAGCGAACAGGCAGCAGATCTGTCGTAAAGGTTGATACTTTCAGGCTTATCTTAAACATAGAGGAGTGATTTCTAGCCTCAACAAATACTTATTCATATAAATTGGAGGCTCAAGGGATTCTAATCCCAAGCCCAGGCTCAAAACTGGCTGCCGACCGAATGGACAATTCGATTTCAAGAGAATTCCATGTACATTTTATCAACAGGATTGCCGAAGGATATGCATTTATCAAAGTGTATATAATTGCAGATGGCAAAGCACCTTGAAATAAAGTTGTGACACGAGCTCATAACACTATTTTCCGCGATTACATGAACTCCATAATTCAAGTTATATTTCGCATAGAAATAATATAATATATATAATATAATACATAATATTTAACCCCTCCCCCTTCAGCTTATCATCATCATCAATGTGGCACGATAGCCCGGGGTCGGGCCTTGGCAGCCTGAATCGTTAACCTCCAATTGACGTGGTTACGTGACCTTGTCCTCCAGTTTCGGAAGCCCAGGAGCTGGTGGGCGTCTTCACAAACGGAGTTTTCCCAGCGAGCTATCGGTCGTCCACGCAACCTCGCTCCGTCAATTCGTTGTGCGTTCATCACTTTCTTTGGCATGCGATTATCGTCCATCCGTTGTACATGTCCCGCCCATTGCAAACGTTGAAGCTTCACGATTTTCGATACTTCCTGCTCATCGTACACTTGATACAACTCATGGTTGTACCAGATACGCCATTGATCTCGCTTGCGAACGGCTCCGAAAATTCGCCGAAGGACCTTTCGTTCGAATCGGTCTAGGAAAATTTCCATAATATAGCACGGGTCGGATGGTCGTTTTGTACACGCGGAGTTTCGTGTTCCTGTGCGCAAGTTTTGAATTAATTATAAGGAGGACCGAGAAATAGGACTTATTGGCTAGTTGTATCCGTCGCTTAATTTCGTCGGTTTCGTTGGATTCCTTTGATAAGTTACAAGTTACAACCCAGATAGTTGAAGTGAACATAGTCGATATTAAGGTCCCCCTTCAGCTATATGGCGCAATATGAAAGCATCGACTAGAGCGCCGGTGTTACTTGAGGCATTAACAAAACCTCAGAATAAAGTTTTTTTTTATCCATTGTGAGGCAACCACTTCCAGTTCCAGCCACTAGCAAAGGTTATCAATAATTTTTAGTAGTAGGAAAAAAGGAGTATAAGTGGTAAATGAATTAAAAAATGATAAGGACTATTTATCTTAAATTTTCTTGACAAAAAAAAATAGACGCAGCTAAAATAGTCATCTCAAATTGGCGACTCTAAGCTGTGGTGTGCACAATGACTACCACGTGTTCGACAAAAATTCATTTATTTATGTTCAAAGTGAAATTTGTAATTTATTAAAAAAGAAAATTTTATATTTTCATAATTCCGAACAATAATAAGGGAATTGGGAAAAATCTACCACTTTCTACGACTATTTTTGACGCAAATCTACCACAGTCCTCAAAAAATAAGTTGAAACACTGTTGCAGATAGTTATGGTGACACAGCATACCATCCGGTCATTGCAGATATTCACACAACCTTTTTCAATCGGTCAATAGGGACACTAGGTAGATATAGAGTTCTGTCAGAGCTTCCACAACCCATATCACCTGAGGGGACTAGGCTCCCGGGAGCCACAAGAGCGACACTAGCTCAGCTAAGATCGTGTTAGCGCCTCATGGTGGGGACCACCTGTTTCAATGCCACGCTGCTGCACCCACTAACCTCACTTCGAGGACAATATGGGACAACCCTATTGCAGCTGCTACGTTATTGCCAATTGAAACAATAGGCAAGAACGACGAAACATAGAGCACATCCACAGACATGCACAGCGGTTCATGCCTTTCTGTACCGCTACAACAACAATACATTTTGACTCAATATTATACGTGAATAGTCTAGCTCTAGGCTCAGTATGACCTAAGTATCGAGTTGCAGTATTCCGGATACTTCTAGTTCTGTTTAATTAAAACGCTTCCCGTTATTCTTATACCATTTCAAAGCACCGCCATTTGAATATATGTATACCTTCCCTATCAAAACTTTGATGAATCCTTGCACACAATACCCACAACCAAAGTCTCAACACTCATCATTACGACATTCACGGCAGCACCGTAAAAATGAAAACGCTTTGAAAATTGGATACGCATGATTTATTCAAGCGACATGAAATGCCGATATTCCCGGCTTCCGTATAGTTAGCATTCACCGGAGCAAAGCCGACGCACAAAACACTTTTCTCCTTTGGTGTAGAGGCGTGCAATCCACCTTCAACCACAAGGCATGAAACTCAACTCTGTGTTCTGTACACTTCGCAACCTCATTGAAGATTCATATATAAACACTACTGTATGTATACCTAACATTTATTTTGTGTATCCTGACAAGGACGACATCAAAACGATATTTCGTAATTTGAAGGAGTTTTGCCCTAGCCGCCACCATGCACAGTCGCCTTATACCATTTTAATAATTGATATGGAGTCTGAAAGCGCCCCCGCCGCGTTTTTTTCGCACAAAAGTGATAATCATCCGTAACGGAAATGTAAAGATTTATGGTTGTTTGAACAACGCTAAAACGCACATTATCCCGAACGCAATATGGCGACGACGACGACGCAGGAGGATGAAGGTGAAAATAATAAATCCGGATTGAACATATTTTCCGGAGCGAGTTCTTTGAGTCTCTGAAGAAACATATACGCATGTAAATGGATGGATGTCTGAATATCCGAAGCTTTTCTTCCCTTTCCTGAAGTGTATGTGATTTATCGTTTAGAATTGTAACGAATCCATAATGTCCTGAAGGAATCGATCCGATTTGGTGCGTGAGAAGGGATAATTATATGTATTTATTACGTTCGCTTCGTTATAAGAAGTATTTATTGCGAATATGTAAAGAAATCCTTTGTGTAACGTCACTCATTCGATTGCACGTAGGAGGGTTTTTGCATTAACCTAATGGCGCGGGGTGTGGTTGGAGCTCATTGAAAGGACGATGATATTTAATAAGTTGTGAACGCCTGTTTTGTGTTATCACTTGGTTCCGAAATTGGGCGAAAATTTCCCCATTTCGGATACGTTTGAAATCCTCAATTATAACCAGCGCCCGCTCTAGCACTTACGTCGCCCCGGGCAAGAGGACAAATTGCCGCCCCTTAGGTTGTATACCAAGCATATTAATAATTGCTAATATGTACGTCGTTGAAGTAGATGAGTAGTTTTCCATAAAATCCTTGCAGACTGCGCAGCCGATAAACTTCAATTAACCGGATTTCTTCAGTGTGGGACATCATGGCTAATTTTTTTGAGAGTCATGGTCGTAGCCCAGCAGGTTGAGGAGGCAGGGAAGGGATTGGCGTTTCACCCTCCTCCTGGCGAATGATCAAGGATACATTTTTGTTTTACTGCTGAACTACCTCATAAAAAATTGATGCTCTACGTATAAAAATTCCCGTACTACAATGTTCAGTTGGCGTCTGGTCTCAATCGCAATTTTAAGAAATATTTCAGTCTGGTGATCTCGGTTATTCCGAGATAGGGATTCTAAAAGTATATCATCCGCACAATTCTAATGAGACAGTTTTAGGCATTTGATATCCGAAACTTCAACACCCATCACATGTAGGTGTCATTAACATCATAATATCCATATCGTACCTGCGTTTGCGTGACCTAGACGATCGAAACTTAAATTATTCCATAAGTGACATCCTAATTTCTCTTTGTGAGGATCCTTACCACCTATGTTTGCGATCATCTTGACCAACCAAACCTAAATGTATATAGAGTTTTTGCTGCCCGCCGCGCCATGTTTTACCGTTAGAATAAATAATACGTCATACGAAATTTTTTTTGTGAAGCTAATGGATTAAAAAACATTTCGTCTGAAAGGGATGTAATTTGTGACAAAGGTCATGGTGATGCATTCAGGAGTAAATACGCCATTTCTCGTTAAAAGGACAAAGGTCGTTTTGGATTTACCTTTCTCAAATTTTTAACCCTTTTTCTAAAAATATTTTTGTTGTCATATAGTTTAATTGCATACCCGCTAAAAAAATCGGGCTAGGGGCATGATATTGAAAAAATGTTTATACCTTTAGGAAATCCAGCCTACGCTCATACTGAGAATTTTTATAAAGAAGAAGGTCAGAACTAGGAAAATCGAAGGAACCAAGCCAAGTCCTGATTTGGCATGTCCGAAAAGTGGAAGTACTACTATTACCGCATAACTGAGCGAATCGACCCACTTCGGAGGTAGACCAGGTTCTAGCATAACTCACGTACAATTTACGCAACTCTTATTCAGGATTTTACGATTCTAAATGCAGCACCTTGTATCAATTGTGGTCTCTTCAAAGCCTCGCAAGGACTTTGCATCTACAAAACACAACTTTCAACTTTTTTTTTCATCTGTAGGTTTCGTTTCCACTAAATGGAAACTGATATTGAATTTTTGCTTCTGACTTTTATATTTTTTTTTGTTCGAGTGCTAGCCAAAAAGCCGCCCCTAAAATATGGAGCCCCGGGCGACCGCCCGGCTTGCCCCCCCTTAGAGCGGGCGCTGATTATAACATCGGAATATCCACAAGGTGTCGTCGGCATCAAGCCTGTACAAATCCCAGCATTTATTTCCAGTACTAATTAATAATATCGCTATCTGCTCAGATAGTCAGGCGGCTATCATGGCTTTACAATCGGTGAAGACGACCTCCAAGGCTGTTGAAGTATGTGGGGAAGCATTAACCAGCCTTGGCACACGACAAAGAATCACCCTACTCTGGGTACCCGGACACAGGAACATAGAGGGTAACGAGAGGGCTGACGAACTAGCCAAAATGGGTGCCACCCTTGACAGCTCTCATGCGGAGCGTGTTTGCGTCCCGATGGCAGCTGTTAAGAGTAAGATATCCACCCACTATCTAAGGGCTGCTAATTCCAACTGGCGAAATCTGAGGACCTACGTTATATCAAAGAAGATGTGGCCCTCCTACGACTGGAAAAGAACTTCTGAGATTCTGACTAAACCGCGTAGAGATATCGCCAAGCTTACTGCTGTTATCACGGGGCACTGGCCAATGGGGCTTCACGCAGCCAGGCTGGGCATCCCCTACAACGCCCATTGCCGCAGCTGCGGTAATATAAATGAGAAGGAAACCCTGTTTCATTTTCTGTGTGAATGCCCGGGTCTTGCCAGAACCCGGTATAGGACGCTCGGTAGGGCTTTTCTAGGTAGCTTGGGGGATGCAGCTAATGTGAAATTAGGGGAACTGCTGTATTTCCTAAATAACACTGGCTGGTTCAAGGCACCTCCCCACTCCTAAATTCATTACCTAACCCTCATCATATACACTAGTTAAGCTTCACGCAGTTTGTGGTTTCAAAACGGCGCTTTATGCGCTTTTGGCTTTTGGCTAGCCTCTGCCTAAGCCGCCACTTTTACCAACCAACCAACCAACCCCCAAGCCTATCCGTTTAAATTTCAATATGTTGCGCATTCTATAAGTAGAGTCCTTCAGGAATAATTTCCTCTGATAATATCCATATCGTTTGGGGGCAAAGTCAAGCAATTTCTAAGGTAAAAATCCCACATCCTGCCATTCAACGTCATAATCAGCGTCATTATACGAGTATCTTCTGTAGAGATTGCTAGAAAGCACAAACATTTACCGCATTTCAATTTTCTCCGCAAGTCATAATTCCACTTCTGCGGATGTCATTTCTAATTAGTCACATCAATGGATACATTATATCCGCTATCCTTGACATGAATCCATCTTCAGGTTTTCATCAGAGAGAAAGCGCATCTATCTATAACACAGAGATGAGTACAAAAGCGAATCTCTTCATTGAATCTAATTCTCTCGAGTTACTGGATATGTCCCCGTCGGGGATACGAATACGAAAACTGAAACGGACTATACTCGTCTCATACAATGCAAATTGTGATGCATTTCTGGATCACTCGGATATATTGCAATTAAGCGAAATGCTTGGCAATTGCCTGCAGGATATGTGTGCAGTAGTGCTTGTATGCATACCGGAAATCTCTCTCTGCATATATCGTATGCAAATATTTATCGTGAATATGTCGATAGTTCCGTTATAGTTAGTTCTTCGTCTCATATATCTTTGCGTCTCTGTCCGAAATGTCCTACTCCTAAATTACCCGCTTCGCCTAACGTCCTATTAATATATCTTGTGAGTAGAACTTGTACCGTTTGCCTGTTGTGTAATAAATAGCTGGTTGTATCGGATTGTAGGATCAGAGAGAGAGAGAGAGAGACTGGGAGAGAAAACATTCAAGTTGAGAACACTAATACGGCAATGGTAGGTAGTAGATAACGACAACCGAGTGGAAACGATTGTAGGCCGTGCAAGAAGTTGTAGGAAATAATGTGCCAGGACTAAGGCAAGAGAATAAGGGCGGGAGCGGAAAGTTCTCGAGAATTGACTATACGGCAAATGCGAAAGAACGTTGCAATCGTGGTTCTATAACAACTACAAGTGGCAGCATGCATTTAATTGCCCATGGAAGGGAAGATGTTATGAAACAAAAGTATTTACAACATTTGTCTCGACAAAACAATGTTGCTGGTGAATGCCACGGTAAAATGGTATTGTGCATGGAATTTACGATTTAGCGGAAGATTATGGTAAAAATACGTAAATTGCGTTTTACGAGAAAAAAGTACTTAGGAATTCTTTTCTTGCATTCGCCATACAAATAGGAAAAAAATAAAAATTATAATATGCAACTTTTGTGTTGCCTCCTGTTTTTAACCCGATGAATAAAACCGAAAGTTTTTATTTTAGCCAATATATTTCAATATAACAATACCTATTTAAACGACCTCAGAGTGTCGGCGGAGCCCTCCTTTTCTGATCATCGCTATCTGCAATTCAGTCTTGCTGCGCGCTTGGATGTGGTCCCGCTTACTCCAAATCGCAGAAAGACAAACTGGCCTAGGTTTCGAAATAGTCTTCTCGTAGACCTGGCTTCGCTTCCAAATACTCCATGCAATGAGCAACAACTGGACGATATGGCGAACAGCTTCACTGAAGCTATGAAGGCTGCGACTACTGCATCATGTTCTAGCATATCACACACAGGTAAGAAAAAATACCGGCGTACAGAGGGCTGCGCCCGCAATACGAGGGTTTTTTAGAATTTTAATGCATAGTGAATATTTTTTGTACATATATTTTATAAGCAATAAATAAGTATTGTGCACAACATTAATGAAATGCTTCCTGTAAATCTATTTTTGGATTGGTCTAAATAAACGCGTTCCAGAATGAAAGGCTAGCGCCTTTCATTCTGTTCCACCTTTAATTAGACCAATCCAAAAATAGATTTACTATTTACCCAGTTTGTATAAAAGTACTCCAAGGCAAATCTAAAGGCAACGATTTAAGATTTCTGATGGCCTTTGACCAAAACGAAACTCAGGCAAACGTAAGGATAGCTTGGCTTTATATATGAACTGAATTATTAGCTGTAAATGTACTGTTACTGTTTTTTAATCAAGGAAAAGCAACCTTATATAAAATGATTCCATTGTGTTCCCTGTCATAAGAGCCAACGCAAGCTTTCCTATGAGTATTGAACAAGTATACTTTTGCAGCTATTCAGGGACACCCTGTTAACTTCTACTAACTTCAAAAATTGTTGTGGCAAACACTATTACCATTCTATGCATTTCCACCAAATTTCATGTTCATTGTTTTATCAGGTTAAAAGATATACATTGAAGAAATGCTTAAGAGGCTTGCATTGTGAAAGGCCCTTACTAAATACTTATTTGGCTATATTTCCGGTTTGGATACAGTTATTCGAATGAAAATTGGTAGACGTATTCTATATGTAATTTTCTAAAAACCCTTAGCAGCATTTTCATATTTGGAAACCTAAGAGGGGCTACACACGAACAAATTGAAATTTTACAAATTTACTGTTATTTACTTTTCCTTTGCAAAAGTCAACAGTCTTAATATTTAACGTATATAAGGCCCTACCGACCAATCTTTGTGCAAAGTTTCATATCGATCCCTATAACGGTTTAGAAAAACGGAGCTCGAAAAGGAAGTTTAACTTTAAACGCCAATAACTTTTTTACCGTTACTCGAAACTGCAAAATTTTAACTGATATGAGGTGTACTCGTTTAGATCTTTGATTTAAATACCCATACGTCAATCTCCGATAAAAACTAAAAAAGTCGACTTTTTTCAAACGTTCGGGACACCCTGTTGTCTTCTTCTTACCAACTTCTAAGGTATATGTGCCAAAGACTGTAACCATTCTACACTTTCCTACCAAATTTCATGACAATCGGTTGAGCCGTTCGCGAGTTATTTAGTGAACAGACGGACAGACGGACAGACGGACAGACGGACAGACGGACGGACGGACAGACGGACAGACGGACAGACGGACGGACGGACAAAATCGATTTCATAAGGGTTTTTTGAAAAAAATTTTCTAAAAAACCCTAAAAAACGACTTGGTGGAGTTCGAGGATTTCCGAATTAAGAGTTGTGTGTAGGAGAAGCTTTAATAAAGCTAAGGCCTCGAGGCTCGAGTCGGATTGGCAAACCTATAAGAGACATCACAAAAAAAGAGCTTAGAAAAGCTAAGCGAAGCGCTTGGAGAAGCTTTTGTGAACAAATAGAGGGGTCTTTCGAGACATCTAGATTCAGGAAAGTCTTGGCGTCTAACCCATCCATGCCAAGCTTTCTCTTAAAAGAGGACGGATCATGGACGTCATCTTGTATCGAAACTATCGAGTGTTTGCTAGATACACATTTTCCTGGAAGCTCAGCTGCTGCTTTACCTAACTTCCCCATAAGTCGCACAGAGTCGTGCGACACTTCATCCATTCTTAATCGTGAGAAAATAATGTGGGCGATATCTAGCTAGCAATGAATCATTTTTTTTTACAGAAGACATACAAATTTATTGTTATTGTTACGATCACATGACCGAAAAAAGTAAGCAATCCTAAAAAATGCGAAAATAAGTGTAACTTTTGGTCAAAATTCAATAAAATTCATTATATTTAATGAAAAATATATTATTTTATTAAATTAGACCAACAAAACAATGAATTTCCTTTTCCACAGAAAAATAATTAAAAAATTATTAGTGGCCCTTATTTTGTTTTGAGCAGTATAGTTTAATAAAATTAAAGATCAAACGATTTTTCCAAAGGTGGTGTTCCGGTTTCCCCGGACAACGAATTCTTTCATGATTTTTGAAGGATCTGAACTCCCTGTTCGTTCCCTTTGAACATGGAAAAGGATTAAATGTGTCAGACGTTTTTTGTGGTATTTTTTGATGTAGCCATGTTTAAAGACGTCGTAAATCACGGAATGACCTTTCTGATGATGCTAGAACCGTCAGGAGTAATGTTACTAGCCGTATTAACTTGCTGTGCTGGATTAACTTGTGATCAGCAATTTCGGCGCAACATGTAGGTGAAGCTCCCGGCATATTCAACAATATCGAAATCGAGCATAGCAGCTCAATCTTACTGTGAGATTCTCTACCCATCGGCACGGTTTTCTGACAAGGAGAATGGAAACTTCCTCGTTTTCGTTGATCAACGGGCAATAGTTTGACTATCATAGGCCTTGTCGTTAATTTGAGGTACTCTTGTTAGCTAAGAAGAAATGAAAATGAATTGATCATGTACATACTCGTAGTACGTATACATGCACTAGATGCACGTATGCAACTTTCAGCCAACCAGATATTCCATCATGGAAAAAATATCCACTAGAACAGGGGTGTCAAACTCAAAACCTGGCCGGGCCAAATATCAGTTTCTTCCGGATTGAGCGGGCCGCATAAAAATTTCAAAAACCACAATGGAAAATTATTTCAAAATTGCATCACAGAATATTACTTTTTAAAAATGAATATAAATTTCAGTGACTAACAACCTCGAAACATGGAAAAATTGGGCTACCTAAAATAGAGAAACTGGAATTCTTTTAAAAATGTTCTTTAAACAATTTTACAATTTATAGAAAATGTTAAAGCATCAAGATATTGTAAATTAATCTGTAACCACTCTCTGAAAATTTATTTCGGACAGCTGATCAAAACAATATAGCACAGTAAATATCTGTAGGTAGTCCAAAACACCCTTGAGAGCCAAAGTTGATCGCTAACATAAACAAATTTCGGATATTAAAGGTACGTTGTGCTAGACACGACTGCATCGGCTCTAGCGACAGCGACTCGCTCATTTCATATAAAAACTCATTTTTCTCTCATTCTAAAAACGAGTTTTTATATGAAATGAGCGAGTCGCTGTCGCTAGAGCCGATGCAGTCGTGTCGAGCACAACGTACCTTAAGGTACGTTGTCCTCGACGCGGCCGCAGCGACTCTAGGGACTCTAGCGGCTCTAGAGCAAGTTCCCTACCCCAAGCAGCCGTCGCCCGAAGCCCGACAAACAATCAAGTGCTAGTGCACCACGTTCACCATTCGTGCATGCACTATGTACAACAAGAGTCCCGCGACTGCTTTCTATATACAAACAGATTCGTGTATCAGCCGAATCAGTACGACTATTGTGCAAAACAACTACCCTACCCCAAGCAGCCGTCGCCCGACGCCTACAAACAAGCGAGTGCACCATGTTCACCACTCATGCGGGCATTATATACAACAAGAGCCGCGCGGTTCATTCATTGTGAAGCTATCCCAAGCGATTATCAACTAAAAACGAGTTTTTATATGGAATGAGCGAGTCGCTATCGCTAGAGCCACTGGAGTCGTGCCGAGGACAACGTACCTTTAAGGTGGATAAAAACATACAAACATTATTGTTATGTGGTGGTACAAATGTTTCATATGGTAAAGCTTAACAAGCTGCACCAATTCACCTAAAATAACCGCCAGCAAATTGTTTGTAGAATAGAGAAAAAGATTTCAGATTCAAGCCACCGGCTTCTTCATGACTTATAGTAAATTTCTTAGACTTTAGTTCAACACCAATATTTAACTTTAGCGCTTTTGTGCCCAAACATTGTGTCTCTTCGGCCTGGTCGCGCGCCGCACAAGACTATGTGATGCGCCGCATACGGGCCGCGAGTTTGACATGTCTGCACAAGAATAATACACTCTATGAAATTTTTACTCTTATAATAGAAGGAAACTTTGTTTCCTTCTATTATAATAGTGAAATTACTCTGCAATCTAAATTTGCAAATCAAGTGTAATTTTACATAAAAAATGTTTAAAAATTTACTCCAATATATTAGCAAATTTACACCGCGCTATGTGTAAAAACACTCCGTAATAATAGGAATATAATGCGGTTTCACTCTTTTTTCGTTGTAAAGATTTAAGTGGCGAACCTTTATAAATAATATAGCTATCAATAAAACTATTTAAGGCTATATAAAATATAAACAAGTATCGGTCGAGTTTTGCTGATCAGTTTTTCGTCTACATGGGAGGTTGCAATATGGTCTTTTTTGTGCGGTCTGTACACTTGTTCTTCTTCTCAGTACCATAACTCAGCCGTTTATAGGTAATTTCCAGTCAACGTTACTTTGCATATCATTTCGGAGTGTAATGTTGCAAGCACTAAATATTTCTTATCCACACATGTATGGACATTTTGGACCACGCCGAGATTCGATCTCGAGACCTCTAGATTACTAGCATCGTAGAGTGCGACTCAACCAAGTTAGCCAACGAGCGTGTACACATGAGTTCTAAATGCAGAGAATTTTTGGAAAAATGTGGTACACTGTGCTAAGTACAGCCGATTGAAGTATGACAACTGGAGAGCACGCTACAAAAAATGAGTAAAACTTCAACTGCACGTTGTAAAAATACAACACAAATCCGAATTATACACATAAACGTTGTAAAAATGCACCAGAAAATCTGAATTATGCAGAAGTGTAGCGTAAAAATACATTTCACACCGATTTTGGTGTAATTTTCTTATTTTACACAGAAATTGTTGAAAAATGCACTCTGTATGTAATTATAAGCGGGAAAAAGTGTAAAATTACCGCATTTTCAGCGGAAATTTAAATTCACTTTTTAGAGTGTACTTTTAATATAGTGCAATAAATGTATTTAATTATTGCCCCTTTAGCCAAATATTGAAGGGGCTGTTGCCCCCGCTGCCTCCCTGTTCCGGCGCCATTGTCATTCCTTAATAGTGCTTGGAACGACGAGGTAATCCCCGAAGATTGGCGCAAAAGCATAATCTGCCCAATCCACAAAAAGGGTGACAAGCTGAAGTGTGAGAATTACAGGGGCATATCATTAGTTTGTACGGCCTATAAGATATTATCTAAAATTCTTGAAAAGAGAATTAATCCGTACGCAGAACGAATCATTGGCGAGTATCAAGGCGGCTTCAGACCTGGTCGTTCAACGACCGATCAGCTTTACACAGTGAAGCTACTACTCCAAAAGTGCTGGGAATACAACATCGACGTATACCAAATCTTTGTCGACTTCAAGCAGGCATACGACAGTATCGACCGAAGTGTACTGTACAACATTATGCTGAACTTTGGTATACCGGCAAAGTTAGTGCGACTCACAAGGATGACGATGACTAATACCGTCTCGCAGGTCAAAGTGCAGAACCGACTCACTGACCTATTTGAAACTCGTACTGGACTCAAGCAGGGCGACGGGCTGGCGCCGACGCTCTTCAACCTGGCTTTGGAGTATGTAATTCGAGCCATGAATATGGACAGCAGCGGAACGCTACTCATCAAGTCGACTCAATTAGTAGCGTACGCCGACGATATCAACATCATGTCTCGAAGGTTGGGTGATGCAGAAAGCCTCCTGCATAACCTCAATAATGCCGCAAAGGAAGTTGGACTACATATCAACGAAAGCAAAACAAAGGCCATGATGCAATCGAAAACAAGGACGCCAGCAAATTCAAGCATCACAGTGGGGGACCTTAATATCGAGTAAGTAGACAACTTCAACTATCTGGGTTGTAACTTATCAAAGGACGCCAACTAAACCGACGAAATTAAACGACGGATACAACTAGCCAATAAGACATATTTCTCGGTCCTCCCTATAATTAATTCGAAACTTGCGCACAGGAACACGAAGCTCCGCGTGTACAAAACGATCATCCGACCCGTGCTATGTTATGGCTGCGAAACATGGACCCTTACCCAAGCCTCCGAAATTTTGCTAGACCGATTCGAACGAAAGGTCCTTCGGCGAATTTTCGGGGCCGTTCGCGAGCGAGACCAATGGCGTATCCGATACAACCATGAGTTGTATCAAGTGTACGATGAGCTGGAAGTATCGAAAATCGTGAAGCTTTAACGTCTGCAATGGGCGGGGCATGTACAACGGATGGACGACAATCGCATGCCAAAGAAAGTTATGAACGCACAACGAATTGACGGAGCGAGGTTGCGTGGACGACCGAGAGCTCGCTGGGAGAACTCCGTAGGTGAAGACGCCCACCAGCTGCTGGGCTTCCGAAACTGGAGGACAAGGTCACGTAACCGCGACAATTGGAGGTCAACGATTCAGGCGGCCAAGGCCCGACGTCGGGCTATCGTGCCACATTGATGATGATGAATAGTGCTTTGAACAGTGAATCCATAAAGCCTGATATGGGACTCGTGGGACACTTTGGATGATTTGCGGGACAAATTCGGGACGATTTTCAATGCGGGACAGACTTGCAAAATGCGGTACTGTCCCGCAGGATCCGATACGGTTGGTCGCCTTACCTTTCACTCTATGAGCGAAGGGTATAATAAGCTCAAACAATTTTTTTCACAATTTTTCCGTTTAGATTGTCGAATTTGTCACTTGTTCAGAGAAGAACGGGAAAGTCCAAAGCCAAAAAGATCATAAACTAATAAAAATCAAACAAATTTAGCACGTTTTACGCGCCTTTGACTTTTGCTGAATAACATCAATGAGTGCTTGCATTTTTGTAGATTATCTGTTTCTCCGAAAATAAAAAAAAATCTCTAAATCACCACAACCCTTCCCGCGAAGTATTTTTATCTGGTCCGGCAGCGACTTCGGAAAAAGTAGTCATATTTTCCTGCTGTGTGGGTTCCTTTTATCTAAAGTAAAACACGGATAAGTGCAACACGCTTAAGTGCGAAACTCGGATAAGTGCATACAATTTTCATGCATCATCCATTCAATGTGATTTTCTATACATTTAAAAACGCATAAGTGCACTACGGATAAGTGGAAAACACGCTTAAGAGCACGCATTTTTCGGCACCATCAACAAAATTTGCAAACGATTCATGATGGATAAGTGAATATGCTCATTGCAAAAATGAGGTGCGTTCCGCTACACCCCCACTTTGGAAAATTACTAAAAAAATCATTGCACCGTTGCGTGCTCATTATGTGCTAATTATGTACCACATTTAAATATTTTGTGCTAGTCAACTTTTAGAGATATTAGCAATTCAAATGGGGGGTAGCGGAACGTTCTTCTACACCCAGCGTTCCGACATGTTAACACTAAAAAATTTATTTTCGCACTTCGATTCAGCAATAGACTGCTAAATGAACACGATGGAACCAAAAATTAATTTCAACGGTGTTTTTTTCTGGCACCCCATTAACAAGAAATACATGCCTCTGGGGGCATGTGCCGCATATGAGTAATAATTTATTACTCCTGTGCGGCACATGCCCCCGGGGGCATGTATTATGTTTCTGTTATAATATTATAATATAGGGCGAACTAAGTAAAATGCTCTTTGTCTCGCTAAAATCGGATGAAAATTAGAGATTTTATAGCTTTCGCACCTGGAGAATAAAAAGCGAATTTTTCAGCCGCACACAAATAATAACTACCACATGCCCCCGGGGGCATGTGCCGCAGCCAACGTGTTAAATTGCTAATATTCTTCAAAGTTGACGAGCACATAATTTTTAAATTGGGTACATAACAATGATTGTTAACGTAATTTACGGAAGTGGGGGAATACGGAACGCACAATTTCACGTCATGTATCTGGTCAATTCTCATACGTCCCGAGGGCGTTAATTGAACCTGTCCGCACCGCAATTAAGTACGACAAATTAGCAGATTTTCGGCGTTTTCGCGACGTGTTTTTACTATTCTTCCCATGTACGAAGTACATTCAACTTGACTTGAGCGAGCGATAATTTTCCATTTAAGCTCGATTTACTCCGTTGAAGATCTTTGAAACATGAAAAAATTATCGGATATATAATGTACTCGACATACCCTTTGCACTGATACCCCGCATGCCGACCTCCGGAGAAGTATTAAATAGTATCCTTTTTCGTCCTTTTTCGGACCTTGCCCATCAATTTTTTTCGGTAAAATAAGCTTTAGACTCCTGGGAGCTAACTGATTTACGAACAACAAAAATGAGCCCTCACCTATTTGTAGGGGGGGTTGTAGAAGAACGTTCCGCTACATCCCCCCATTTGAATTGCTAATATCTCTAAAAGTTGACTAGCACAAAATGTTTGAATGTGGTACATAATTAGCACATAATGAGCACGTAACGGTGCAATGATTTTTTTAGCAATTTTCCAAAGTGGGGGGTGTAGCGGAACGCACCTGCAAAAATGCATATTCGTTCTGTCAGTCTCCTAGAGTTGAGATGGAGCATTGGCTTGGTGAAATCAATATTTTAGCAATATAGCATTTATTGTCGTGGCTATAATGTGTTTCCGAAACGGAGTCTCCTTTTAGAGATAAAACGATGGCAGGACTACTTCAATAGGTATTCGTAAGCCTAGCCAAAAAAAATGGATTTTCTTTTCTTTTTCGAAAATCATTTTTTGGTATCTTATTTCTAAAAAAACGAAACATTTCGCGTTTGGTATCAAATTGTTATTTCCATTGCAGTAGCATTTTTTGCATGTAGATAATAATGAGTGAAATGGCTCTGGATATTCCAGTGGTGGTTTAAGGTAAGGTGACCAGATCCTTGTGGGCCAAATGCTGTGCACAATGTTGACTGAAACAGCTCCACTATTCTGATGACGAAAATCGATCCGAGTTCTCCAGAGAATCGTCGCTTGGTTGTCGCTCCTCAAATAGTCAAAGAAGAATACGATATTTGGTCGGCAATAATCCTATATCGCTGGACTTTAGCAGGATGATTGGCGATGACCCTCAGATTATGGGAAAAGTCCCCACCGATTGGAGGTCCGCAACCTTAAAAAAAGGGGAAAGGAAACGCAAGTTCAGCCATATAATTTTTTTGTGACGTGTGAGTATTCGCATTAAGTGGAAGATGATTTTTACTGAAAGTTTAGTTGCTCCGATCAAAGACCCTCATTATCTCCCCATTTGAATTTGAATTTGGCAAAATGGCATGTCCATAACTCCCCCAAAATTGGAGCAGAGAGCTACATTTTGGTTTATTGCCACTGGAGGGCATCATCACCCCACCCACCAAAAATCAGCTCAATCGGATAAAAACTCCCAAACAAAGTGACCCAAAACAACTTTGTTTTACAGTTCATAAAATGAGTAGTGCGTAGTCGTAGAACAAACTCCTGGTTGTTCTCTTTGAATGGGGGGTTTTCTTAGGTTTTATCTGATTGAGCTGATTTTTGGTGGGTCGTATATTGGTGTATATAATGTGTTATATATCATGGCAAAGGAAATTGTATGTAGTTTTTTTCGTCCTCTGACCATTTCTATCTTTATATCTATCTTTTGCCGTTTTTGAAACAATCACAAAAAACGGAATGCGCATTATCTTTATAGTTCCGTTTCCCAAACCCAAACCCAGGTCACAACCAAATTCAATGGTGGTTAAATGAA
Source organism: Microchrysa polita (assembly GCA_949715475.1). Lineage (NCBI taxonomy): Eukaryota > Metazoa > Arthropoda > Insecta > Diptera > Stratiomyidae > Microchrysa > Microchrysa polita. The sequence continues at coordinate 20,684,372 of OX454420.1, forward strand.
ATAGTTTGACAAAAATCTGAGTTTTACTTTTAACCACCACCACTTGTAATACGTCGACTTCTTTTTATATTTAGTATAGACTATTTTATGGAACTTATCTCTCCGTCGGGCGGACCCGGTTTGACAGGCCGTTTGCTCCAAGCTAGTAGAGAGGTCCAAAACTTTACAACTCCGTTTTCTGGTCTAACATTAAGAATCTCATACAATGCCTACCATGAACATTTAGAAGTTGTGTCGTAAGGGGTCTGGCTTAACAGGGCGCCTGTCCCTGAACGCGATATCTCTGCATCAATGATGTTCTTCTACATTTAATTTCGTAGCCTCATGGGGTGCATTCCTAATAACGACTGCCTGCCTTTCATTCACTTCTTTCTTCGCTTTTTCTAGAAAATCTACAATTTTGTTTGGGTATTATTCTGTTTATACAGATGCTTAGTATTGAATTTAATTTGATTGCTTTCCTCAGATACTAATTAATAAATTTCGAAAAGTATTTGTTAGGAAAAAGGACCAAAATAGATGGGTGGCCGTGGCCTCTCAGGCCGGGTGCGCCCGAAGTAGGATATGGGCACTCCTTAGTCCTTACACTATTACTTTTAAAGTTTTGCACCTGAATCGAATACTGTATTGAGTCAGCTAAATCTCCAGGATGAAAGAATTATGTTGAGGCTTTTTTAGATTTTGTGTATCGTTGCCCCCTGACTCTGGTCAATAACGACAAATTTTACTTTTAAGGATATTGATTTGTTTCCTCTGAATTTGGTCTGTAGTTTAGGATCGATTCCTTCCAAGTTTCTTGAAATCACATTTTTCCAAGAATTTATTATTTTTCAGTGAGTAGTGATCAGACTTCCGAGGACCTTACGAAGAGAGGTCGGGGCGTAAGTAATGCTGTACATTTTGCTGTACGCTTTCCAATGCTGTACGATAGGTATAAATGCTGTACTGTACAGCGAAATGCTGTACGTATGGTCAGCTTACACTTTACGATCCTTGGTGTGCAAACTCTGCAAAGTTTGGACCTTCCGGCTCCTGAGACGAGGTGGTACCTCATTCCACTAGGATGGTATTACTACTGCAACGATCTCTACATTTACCAGCGTTTCGTCCCAATTACTTCTGTACGGTTTAGAAAAAAATTAGACGGTGCAGCGTAGGGATGTCAAAAACCGGGCCATAGCCCGGTATTCGGTTTTTTACAAAGCCGGTTAGTCCGCCCGGTTTTAACCGGGCTCAAAGTACCGGTTTTTCGGTTAACCGAGTCATTTAATTTATTTGCTTAGAATTGTAGTAAAAAACACACTCCTAATGGTGGTGTTCGCATCGTATGCAAAATAAAATCAAAATGCATATCAATGTCTCAAAACATAAAAAACTTTGTGGCCCAAGGATAAAAATGCTGGGATTTAACGACTTCAAAAGCTTTAGCGCTTCAGCGGGCACTGAACCAATGCTCTAAACCAGTGATCGGCAAACTTATTTGTCAAACGAGCCAAATGTAAGCATGTACCGAACCGATGAGTATTCCTTCAAAGAGCCATTTTTTGTAGATCGTATAAACTAGTTTCTAAAAAAACAAAACAGTGATCAACATGAACAGTGTCCCAACCAGGATCTTGAAAAATAGCCATACTAAACGTATGGCGAGTTTCCCCACTTTGGTAGGATAATTTCAAGGATGGTACAAAAATCAGTCAGATCCACATTATCAAAATCCTTATTTTCATACCCTTCGCACGTACAGTAAAAGGGTATATTAACTTTGTCATGAAGTTTGTAACGCATTGAAGGAAGTACATTATCTCTGACCATATAAAAAGTATGTCCGTCTGTTGCGTCGCCTTTTACCAACGTCATCTAGCAACTCAGCTGAACAATGCCGGCATGGCTACCACTAAATTTATTGGCGGATGCGAACAAACACAAAAAACACAACAATGTAAAAACAAATGGAATCGTACTATGGGGCCATGCTCCTGCGTCCTCCAATAAGGTTTTGTGAGACAATATTTCTATTTGCCCACTTATTCCACCCAAACCTCACACAAATATTGTTTTATCGACGCCACGTCGAGAAAACGAAAAGAAGAAGATGGAGGAAGAATTAAACACAAGTCATAGATGCGCCCGTAAAAAGCTTTTAGCTCGAGGAGAGTGAAGGGTACCGAAATTTCTAACACGGCCGAAATTAGTCTAGGTTTCGTTTGTTCTTAATTTTTCCTTTCAACTGTTATATTTTAAGACCTTTGGTGTCGATATTCCTACCTAAAAGTCAACACTCACTGTTCAATCGATTGTACTGTAACGCTTGTTTTCTTTCGTGAAAGCTTATTCTCCTTAGCGACGTCGGTAGTGGAACCTTAAAAAAGGAGCTTTATTGTACAATCATTTGAAGAGGCTGTTATGTTTTTAGAAATAAAAATTATTTTTAGGTTTAAAGAACAACGAAAATTTCAAATTTCATGAAAGGTTTTCCACAAAAGCTTTCGAGGTAGATTTTGTTAAGAAAATGAATGTCCCGCTCTTAAGAATCAAAAATTGCTTCTAAATAAAAATATATTTTATTAGGTACGTTTTATTGTGTTTATCCCGTGCAGGTTTGGGTAGAACTTCATATAAAAAAAATGGCACTTACCCTGGTTAAGTTCACGCGTGCAACTACCCTACACGGGATAGAGCTCAAATGTAGATGGCGGACGCATAGGGGAAATATGAGGGAATTTGTTTTTTTAAACCAAATGTGAGAGTTTTTCTCATAAGGAGAAAAGATTTTGCAAAGAAATAATCATCTTTTGTGATAAAATCCACCACATCTAAAAAATAAGCCGACAAAGGTGAGTCAAAGATGTGCAAAAAGTGTCAAATGTCAGCTGTTTGGTCTTAACCGGGATGTTACCCGCGATCGTTTTTTTCGAGTCAGATTTACACGCGATACGAAAAAAACGTCGCTATTATGTGTGTGTAAGTACCGAATACATGCGTGAGCGTTAAGCTGGACCAGTCTTTCGATTCCGATAGAAGAATTTTTAACCTACGAATCAAACAGCTGCTTTCATTTAGTTTTCGGAGGTCGCTAATCGAATATACCAATGACTTTTTCATGTAATTTGGCAGAAAAAGGTTGCGGGTCCGAAAAACATGAATAATTACTACCGCAACATAATTCACAGCCGAAATTGCTTCTTGAAAGATAGAGCTAAAGGTGTGGTCATTATTCCTTAACTGACTTTGTACAAATTGCGATCTAAACTCCATCTGCATCTGAGTTAGCGGTGGCTTAATAAACTTACCAACTTCGGTGTTCAATATTACCAACATTTGTTTTCAACCAATACGCCAGATCGTTCGCATTGACGATTGTCATTGTCAATTTGTCTGTGAACTTTTAAGACCATGGTCGTCCTTTAACAGATTTTCCCAAAGATGCATAGTGAGCTTCTTAGGATTGTACAGCAAAAAAAGGACGTATTGCTATAGTTTTAAATTTTCGCAACTAATTGCACCTCTTCCATTTATTCTTAGGATGGTAATTAAACCATGATAAACCCAAGCCAATAGGGTCATAAACGAATAAGATTGACCCTTTCCATTACCACTCGTGCGGAGAGGTACAGGTAGGTAATAAAATAAACCCGAGTCTATTCTATGTCTTTACCTGTCCAACCTGAGACAAATATTCGGTAAATAAAAATGAACTTGAAGTTCTGCATGGACATCAGTGTACGATAGTTATCAACAGCACAGCCTACACATTTGATTTTATCCTCTATCACCTTTCGATTAGTTTATCAAGTTCTTGATTACAATCAAAATTAAAATATGACACAAAAATTCAATCCTGGAATGATGATTTGCCCAGTTCCGCCGCGGCCGCGCATTTTGAAACGGAGAAGTTCACCCGTGACAAGCCCTTCAACAACGGAGGCCAGACGATTGTGTTTCATATGTAACGAACCCGTCGATTGTCAGTGCAAAATGATCGCGTCAACGAAAACCGTTCATTCGGAAATGCGTCTATCGGATAAAATTGGGCAACTTCTCGGCGCCGAATATAAAATCAATGTCCATGCAGACGACGTGATATGCAAAAGTTGTTTGATGAAGTTCAACTATTTGGATCGTCTCGAGGTCGATATGCAGTCGGTGAGAGGCGTTCTGGTGGAGAGTCTCAGCAAAAAGTATGGCTTCATCGGAGAGCCAGAGGATGATGAAGAGTTTCCAGAGCCGCCAGTGAAAATATTGAAACCCAGCGCTCCGGTAGTGGACTATACAGCGCTGAAAAAGACGCGGAGTGAATTAACTGCAACCCAGCAGAATGGGGGAAAGTTGTCGCTAGTTACGTCCAGCAAAAGTCAACCAGTGATCGGTGCGCCAAAAACGCAAATACTACTAAAGCCCAACGAAAAGATGTTCAAGTGTCTATCGTGCGATTACGAGGGCGTCAATGCCGACGAATTTCGATCACATACAGCCCAATGCCGACAAGTCAACGGATTACGATGCCGCGTCTGCAAGAAGATCTTCCACAATCAGCTGTCCTTGATGCAGCACATACTCTATCAACATCCGTCAAGCTATACGTGCAATTTATGTAAAATCAAATTTTCGGCGGCCAAAGATTTGGGCAATCACATGAAGCAATGTCAGTTGAGCTGCGAAAAGTGTTCGTACAAGACACGCGATAAGCACGCCCTCGAGGAGCATGTGAAATCTGAGCACACGCAGAAGGGGTACATGTGCTCGGTGTGTTCCGTACGATTTGATTCATACGAAAAAACGGTTGCGCATGCAAAAACGCATCGGCAGAATAAGCCAGCTTTCATGCGATACAGATGCGGTAAATGTCATGCCGTTTTCGATGCCCGAGATGCGCTTGTGAAACATATCGAAAGTCACCGAAATGAACAGTCGAAAAAGCTAGGAACTTTGTTGGTGCAGCAGCCGCCTGGAAATGGTTCACACTTTTGTCACGTGTGTTCGTTGACGTTCACACATAAAAATCAGTACGATCAGCATATGCAGAAGCACGTAACGAAAGGCAAGGAGAATCTTGCAGCTAACAATCAAGTAGCGCGGCTAGCTCAAAATCCGGTGAAAGTCGTAAGACCTAATTCGAATGATAACATCGTTTTGGCGAACGTCGTGGATACATCGGGAATCACGTTTAATATTTCCATTCCGAACGAAGCAGTAGATCCGTCCGTGAAATCAATGAATCAGCTTCCGGTGAACTCAAGCGTACGCCCGCAGAGCCCAAAAGTTGTTGTAACGACCGGCGGACCGCTACTAAGTAACACATCAACGCCGCTTCGTTCCAAGGGCTTCCAGTCGTTCGATGCTATTCGGCTTAAGCAATTGTCTCGGACAAACAGTGCGAAAACTTTGCCGATTGTTGTTGTTGAGGAAAAGCCAGCCGCAAGAGAGGAGCCTGATATGGAAATTTTGAGTGAATTTTTGAACATCTCAAAAACGCCGAGTCAATCAAAGATTCGAACTGACAATCAGCAATCAGAGGAACCAGTTGAATCCAGCGCTACATCTCTCCCGAGTTTTGCAGTTTTGCAAACGAATCCGTCGAGTTCTCAAGTCATTGTTTTGCCAACCAGGAACGATAACTCCAGCGAAGTAGTCCAAACTAATGAGCCTTTCTCGACTGCGGTGGCCGCGACACCAACAGTTCAAGCAGAAGTCGAAAATGTTGAAACTGCGGTATTGCCAACCAATTCCAGTTATTTGCCTCATGTGATTGGTGACTCAACGGAGACAGCTACCAACGAACAGATGAGCCGCGACGCCAGAATTGATGCTGAACTGTCACAAATCTTTGACGATTTGCCGCTTTTCCCGGCGGATGATCTAGATGCAAGTGAAATTATTAAGTCCACTAGTCTGGTTGAATTTGATTTATCCTTTTTGGATTCGCTGTAGATATCAGATTTATTGTATTTTTATTGTGAATGTGATGAATAAATTTACTTTGTAAGGCAAAGACAAAAATGTTTTCATTAATACACTTCCAGCAAATAGAATCTACGGCCAGGCGTAGCTTACATGCCCTTCAACACTTTTGACGGTTTTTTTTCAGCAAAATGTTTCCAGAGCGTGCTACTTCCTTGCGAAACGTTTACTCTAGGCTCCACAACAGTTTCCCCTTGAAATCAACATCAAAATGGGTGAAAGTCAGCCTCGAGGCACTTACTCATCATCCTCGAGGCACTTCCTTAGCTACATTTTAAACTTCTGTTACCCGAAGACATATCGCTATCAACAGATGGCGGCAGAAATGTGCATCTCTCCAGGTGCCTCCGTAGTTGCGCCTCACTTTTCATCTTTGTCTGACCGACAACGAGACCTAAATGCAAAACATAAATTGATACTGACTCCACTCCAACTGGCTACATGAGACAATAATTCCTAAGCAACAGTTCAGCGATGGAAGCCACACAATTAAGAGCTTTAAGTTGAATACGCAGTTAAGGTTTCCCACTAACGCCGATCATAGGCTAGATTACTGACTAAGTCAACAATCTTGCCTTTACTGGTGATGTAAAGTGCTACTGCAAGCAAAGACGTCTAAAGAGTATATGCTTATGAGTCACGTGTGCCTCATGAGTGTATGGATTTACGGAAGCCCAGACATGGTGGTAGTGACTGCAAAATCGGTGGGAACGCCAAAAATATCAAAGCAAAGCTAGCATTATCGAAGCAATGGTGACATCCACCGCTTCGGGTGGTTCTATCTATGAAAAAAAGGAGAAACAGTTGCAAGGCCATCTTAGGTCGCTTCAACTGTTGAACAGTCAAGGGATGTGAACGATCATTTCCGGAAATTTATGGGCTTATCAATAAGCAGAAATCAAATTAACACGAAACGGCCTTATCATAAGGCATCCACAATCTCATATGAAAAGCGCTGAATGCAAAAACTAACTATACCTTCTCCCCAGTCCATACCTCCATTTAAGACATAAGGCTACACACGATATCTCACATGTCTCTTTCTTGAAAGCAAGGAACATATTCCAAGGCTAGGATTGATTCGTGAGGCACGCGAAGTTTAGAGAACCTCTAGCTATATCCCAGTCTATCGATCCGGTATTCATCAACTAAATCTTGAAAGGCTTCTTCAGCCTTCACTGCATAATCAACGGAGTCAACGTACAAGCACCCAAAACCTGGCTACCTGGCAGCTCCGTAGCAGTACGGCTATACTGCGCTTCTGGCTGTGGTTAAGAGCCGGCAATAAGCATTCTCCCGGGTATCCCCAGCTAGCCCGATATCATTAAAATTAATAGCCACGGTCACTGTCCAGTCGAGTTTAAATCATTTATCAGCTCCACTTCAACGACAAAATCCGCCTCCTTCACAAAACTCAAAAGCCTCAATCTTATAAATAAAAAAAACTCCTCCGACTGCTACACGAACTACTGACAGCAATTATTCATGCTTAGTTTATAATAGCCCTGCCACGTCAACATAATAATTGTGGCCGCAAGATGACGCCACTCTACCGCTCAAGTGTTCAAGACTTACGCTCGTAGAGTCCTCGCAGCAAGAAGCTTACTGCAGCAAGCATGATGGTGCCAAGTGTTTGCACATTTTGAGTAATAACATCTTTCCGAGCACAACTTTGATGAACTTTTCGAAGGACGACAACAAGTCACAAAGCTGACAAGAGATACCTCTGTAGAAATGAATGTTATACCCTTGAAGTGTGCTCTCTTCTCACCTTATCGTATTTTTCGCAATACGTTCTGGCTTTTTACAGGATATGAGATGACGACCGACGACGATGATGACATCTTCCTGTGCATTTCGTCATCAGAGTAGGGCATGTTCAGGGAAAAGTCAAGTATTCTCCTTGTTGCGATTCTTTCTTTTTGATCTATTATCATGTCCTTTTGCACAACACAGATTCGCTGACTTTAATGAATAAATGAGAAGCTTTCCGTTTTGTGAGCATTTAAATTTTGCATTTAAATTACAGCTTGTGGATACAGCGCAACGTCCTTCGTCATTCATTGTGTTAGCTTTACAAGATTTTTTCTTATAACGGCAATGAATGATGTTACCAGAGGGATTGGGTTAGAGCTGCACTGTTTTGCGTCAAGTGACTTCTTGTGTTGAGCTACGTCTTGGAAACAGGCGGAAGGTTAAGACAGTTCAGTAACTTTACTGAATAATTTCCGTTTGGTCTTGTCATATTTTACTGGTGAAATTTAGTTAATTTTAAGTTCATAAGAATTGAATAATACTGTTACCATCAATTTTAAGAGTACGTACACTCTGCGTGAGGGGGTAGATAAAGGTGGAAAGGCTTCGGCCGATTCCTATATCTTCTTCAGTTGTGGCAAAACTGCGGACCCTTAGCTATGCAGGAGGAGCCTCATAGGTTGAACGGTTCCGGCCAATTCCTATGTTTTTCTCCGCGGGGCGTTACTTTCCCGCATTATCCGAGTAATCACGGAGAGACGAAAACTCTCCTGGTATCGTACAGATTGGGCCATGTATTTGCGAACGGATCTCCTTTCCCCTCCCTCCCCGGTTCGCGAAAACATGGTCAGGTCGGTACGAGGCTAATTACAAAAAATCACTCTGGAAAATGTAGATCTCCAGTTTTATTGTCCCCCCCTATGCGGAGATATTCTGGTTTCCGTGCTCAAAGGCTAAGCGACTTGAATGTCTCTGCATAGGGAGGTACTTAGACGAACACCTAATCCACGGTGGAACAGCGTACGCCAAGGGATGCGTGGTCAAGAGGGTGCTTGATCGCTTGTATGCGGACTCCGGGAAGTGTCGACCCCCGGATTCATCTAGACTATGGGAAGGAAACCCTAAACAACAAACCAAAAATGGAAGGTGAAATACTGACCAAAACTTACGGTGCAGGGCCTCGGAAACCCAGTGCCGGCGGCTGTGGGAGTAAGCAAGCTCCCCGTCGTCGATATCCCTCGACCGCAGTGTTACAGCAGTGGCGCAACTGGCTGCCGTAGCATATAAAGCTACAGGTGTAGATAAGATAAATGTGAATACCCATCCGAAAGACGCAGCCTTAGCATCGGATGTAGAAGAGAAGGAGCGAAATGGAGGCACTCCGACAGCAAATCCATTCGGAAGGAGCTCCAAGCTACAGAGGTCTCCCCAACAACAACCCTTGCCCGTGTTATCAAAGGGCGGCGTGAGCGACGAGAAGCCAGCGGTCCAAGTAGATATGTTCAGCAAACTGGAGGAAATGATCAGGGATCTAATGGACTACATGGAGTCAAAGCCCAATATACATGGTGTTGTTAAGGAAAGCGTCAAAAACATACGCATTATGTATAATGGTGCCAGGGAACAATTGGGTGCAAAAAAGCTGCAGGGGAAACGGAAGGACAAGGAGGTTCAAACCTCTCCTAAAGCCCCTAAAGTGTTGGCAGCTGAGAGATCCAAGCGTAGGCGAGACGTGGAGGAGACCGCCTCTCCGCAAGTTCCAAAAAGGAAAAAGGAGCCGTCTTCGAAAAAGGCGACTTCTGAGACCCAAGCGAAGGAGGTTGCGAAACGTAATCCCGCTTCGCAGGAACTGGGCACTTGGACAAGGGTTGTGCCGAAAAAACGCGCTCAGCGGGAAAAAAAGAAAAATGTTAAGATGCGAACAAGACCCGATGCAATGGTCATTTCGCAGCCCCGAGAGATGTCCTACGCGGATATTCTCAAAAGAATAAAATCGGAGCCTAAACTGAGGGAGATGGGCGAAAACTTTTCCCGGATACGGCGTACGCAAAAGGGGGAACTGTTGTTCCTGTTGAAACCCCACGCCGGGGACGCAATGGATGGGTATAAGTCCATTGTAACAAGCGTGCTCGGACTGAAGGCTGCAGACGTGAAAACTCTACGCCAAGAAGCCAAAATCGAGTGCCTTGATCTGGACAAAGTGACAACCAAGGAGGAAATCTGCGCATCTTTCTTGGAACGGTTGAACGTCCAAATACAACCCGATGAGAACGGCGTATGGAGGCACGCAAATCGCAACCATCCACTTGCCAATGGAGGTGGCGAATAAAGCACTATCGGTTGGTAAACTCAAGGTTGGATGGACAAACTGTCGACTTAGACAAGTGGTTTCCCCTAAGAAGTGCTTCAAATGCCATCGATGTCGCAATCATCTGCGATCAATACAAAAACTTGCGTGATACGGTTTGAGTCGCAGACAAGGACAACTTAGCCGCAATTTGGACCTGCGGAGACTATGCACACCAAAAGAGAATGCCAGGGAGACCAAGCGGAGTGACAACAGCTTTGGTTAACGGCATTTACATTTACAGCTGTTATGCTCCGCCACGTTGGAACGACTTCGAGCTCGAAATATATGTGGATGGCTTAGTGCACGCTGCGAGCTCACACAGTCCCGTGATAATCGCTGGGGACTTCAACGCCTGGGCTCAGGAATGGGGCTGTCGGGTAACAAATAAGCGTGGGCGAACTCTCCTTGATGCCTTTTCGCGCCTCGACATTGTTCTTATGAACACAGGTCAGAGCAATACCTTCAGAAAAGGAAAATCGGGGTCCATTATAGACCTCACATTCGTCAGTAGCTCCTTAGCGCCAGTAGTCGACTGGTGTGTAAGTGAACACTATACACAGAGCGACCACCAGGCGATTCTCTTTTCGGTCGGCGACAGAACATGCCAAGCCGAGGCAAGACTCCCGTCCGCTGGGTGGTCCACTAGACTTTTTGATGAGGAAGCGTTTAGAGCTGTTTTGCTGCAGGCGGGTTCCATCGACGGTTCGGCCGAACAAAGAACTGCGCAAATTGCAGAGCAGATAGAAACAGCTTGCGATGCCTCTATGCCTAGGAAAGGACTCAATAAGGGACGGCGGGATAACTACTGGTGGACTGAAGAAATCGCGTGTCTGCGGAGACAGTGCCTGAAAACGCGGCGGATCAGCCAACGGGCAATGCATACGCCGGCGTACATTAATCGGCTTCAGGATTATAAAACCGCGCGTAAACTGCTTAAGTTCGCTATTAAGGAGAGTAAGCGAACTTGTTTTAGGCAGCTCTGTGATGATGCTGACACTAATCCGTGGGGAATGGCGTCTAGGTGATGAAGAAGATGGGACAGAAAGCGCCACCGCTAAAATGTCCGGTATTATTAGGAAAAATCGTCTCGACTCTTTTCCCTCCACACACGTCGGAGCCCGTAGAACGAAACACTGCATCAGCGCCAGTTCACATTCCATTTGTTCAAGTCTTTGAAACCTGTTTGGCAGAGCAGACCTTTCCGAAACGGTGGAAGAAGCAAAATCTTGTGCTTATTCCGAAACCTAGGAAGCCTGCAGGCGAGCCGAACTCTTATCGCCCTATATGCCTGCTTGATAACACTGGAAAGCTTTTTGAGCGAATTATTTTCAATCGGCTGTCAGCTGTAGTCGAAGAAGAAGCGAAACTGTCAAACCGACAATATGGCTTTCGACGAGCACGTTCCACGGTGGATGCAATTTCACTAGTAACTGATCTAGCGACCGACTCCCTCCGCAAAGGTACATGTTGCGGTATGGTTACGCTTGACGTGAAAAATGCGTTCAACTCTGCGAGCTGGGAGTGCATCCACGCTGCGCTGCAGAACATGGGTGTGCCCGACTACCTGACTGGTATAAATTCAAATTCAAATTTATTTCTTATATTGGAAATATACAATGCATAACAATTAATGGTTATTTAGATACCGGCTAGTGCCTTAACTCTATGGTTTTATTATATTAGCGTAACAATTAAGGATAAATAAATTAAGTGGAAGTAGTTAAGGAAAAATAATGCAAAAACCTCATGTATCAGAAAAAAAAAACACAAATAAAATAAAATAAAAATAGAAAAATCATAACTAAAATTAACTTACAAATTAGGTCTAGAAAGTACGATAAACTATATTATACTATTTTATATCCATTTTAAGTTATTGTGTGATCTAAATAAGTATATAGTTATTATCTATGGTTAAGCAGTTTGCTAAAAATTTGGAACTCCTTTTATCAACTATATTGTTTAATTCTTTAATTTTAGTTTCATCGTGTAATCTATTTGTAGAATAAAAGAACGGTTTACACATGATGTGTTTCAAAATTTTGTTCTGGGTGACTTGTAACTTATCCCTAGTAGATTTCGCATAGTTTCTCCAAACAGGTGAGGCATACGTGGCAATTGGCTGGATCACCATTTTATAGATAAGCAACTTATTATGGACTGATAATTTAGACTTTTTATTTAACAGGGGATACAAAGAACAGAAGGATTTCATCATTTTTTCTGAGGTGTGCTCGATGTGTTGATGTCCTGTTAGTTTATTATCAAACGTCAGACCTAAGTAGCTTATATCTTTTTTCCATTTAATAAGGTCGCCGAGGAAATTTAGTGGGGCACTTGGTTTATTAGATGTTTTTTTTTTCTTGTGAAAAATAATGCTTGGGTTTTCTTAGTGTTCAGTTTTATTTTCCACCTAAAATAAAACTGGTAGAGAGTCTCTAACTGATGCTCCAGGTTAGAAGTAATGACCGTGGGATCATCGCCTTTACAAAAAATGCCAACGTCATCAGCAAAGCAGCCAATTTGGCAATCGTTGGTGATAGGTATGTCTGCAGTGTAAATATTAAAAAGCGTAGGGCTAAGACTTGACCCCTGAGGGACACCAGCAGGAATATATTTAATTGTTGACCGTGCTTGCCCAACCTGGACGCTGAACGTTCTATTGGTAAGAAAAGATTGTGACCTGACTGGTATAATTAAGAGTTATCTTTCATGACGCATTCTGAAATATAACACTAGCGATGGAGCAAAGGAATACACGGTTACCGCGGGTGTTCCACAGGGATCCGTACTTGGTCCTCTTCTGTGGAACATAATGTAGGTACAATGCTATCCTGGAACTCTCAATGCCAAGAGGAGTTACTGTGGTTGGCTTTGCGGACGATATTGCGGTGGTTTCCATCGCCCAAGATCCGGAGTACGTTGAATTGTTCGCCGGCGAGGCCATAACAACCATTAAACTGTGGCTGGAAACAGTAGGGCTCGAACTGGCGGAACAAAAAACGGAAGCGGTTCTGATAAGCAAACGTAGAAAAAAGTCCACCCTAAAAATCAGAGTTGGAAAAACAGTCATAACATCCAAGTCTGCCGTTAGGTACTTGGGGGTTATGATTGACTCGAGGCTGAGCTTTGGCGAGCACGTGAAGCATGTATGAGAGAAGTCAGCGTCTGCAACAGCGGCACTATCGAGAATTATGCCGAATATAGGAGGTCCTAGGCCCAGTAGAAGACTTTTATTGTCTAGGGTTGTTACATCCATATTGCTGTACGCTTCACCAGTTTGGGCCGGTGCTCTACAGTACGCCTGTTATACTTAACAGATTAATTCCGTTTATAGAAGGTGCGCATTAAGAGTAAGCTCTGCGTATCGCACTACTTCACACGAAGCTGCCTACGTTGTTTCTGGAATGATGCCAATGGAGATACTTGTGGACGAGACAAACAGGCTGTACTGCGGGCGCAATGATGAAACGGCGGTCAATTCGGTTGAACGGAGAAATTTAAATAGACTGGAGTCCCTGAGAATGTGGTAACTCAGATGGGACGACGCTTTTACAGGTCGATGGACGTACACATTAATTCCCGATATAGCATTGTGGTTAAACAGGAAACATGGCCAGGTAAATCACCTGACCCAATTCCTTACAGGCCACGGAGGTTATCGACAGTATCTCCACAGATTTAAGCTGGACGACTCGCCGGAGTGCCCTAGCTGCAAGGGGGTGGTTGAGGATGCGAAGCACGTGCTTTTCAATTGCCCAAGGTTGGCACAGACTCGCAACCAACTGGAGTTCGACCTGGGAGATAGCATTAGTCCCCAAAACTTGGTAGGTTTTATGCTGCAATCGAACGTAAATTGGGAGGCAGTGAGCAGAGCGGTCTGCAAAATCCACAAGGATTTGCGCAAGGAGGAAGCGAGGCGCAAGTCTAGCATGCAAAGTGTCGGCTAATTAGCGAAGTAATGTCGAAAGGTAGTTCCGCAGGGGCCCACGGCACGGAAGAGCTGTTTCGGGGTTTAGTCAGTAAAAATCTCGACATATCTCTGGGTCCTAGTGACGGCTAAACAGAGAATCTTATGAAGATTCCCCTCACAATCTATAAAAAAAAACACTCTGCGTATGAAGCGAGTTCAAGCGATCATCGCAAGCGACTCATTTGATGATCGCTCAGCGATCGTAGTTCAGCAGCCAATTTTACCCACTATTTTTACATATTTTTAATTCCACTACATTCCTAGTATCGACTATCTTTTAAAGAAACATGTCTGTTTAAAACATATATGTACTCTTAAGGTTCTCTGAACCGGTTCTCTGAACCGGTTCTCTACCTCCGATTGCTGAGCGATCATCGCATGAGTCGTATGTAACACAAACCTTTTTCGTGACCATCAAAATGTGAAATTCGTCTAAATTTTCGATAACTCTAATAGCTAATAGCAGTGGCGTAACGTTTCTAAAATATCTTGTGTTCGAGATCGAGATGGGGGCCCCTCACACTGTAATCATTTATAACTAATTAAAAAAATGGTTGAAACCACTTCTATAGGTATTATGCCCGATTTGGAAAAAAATTGAAATTGCAGGGCTATGTTCATAGGGAATTCACACTTGCGACAGGATTTGCTAAAACCTGACGATTCAAACAAGTAAACGGGTTGAAATGAATTTGTTTAGTTCAAATCAAGAATTTGTTTGTAGACGGTTATCAGGTTCTTGTAAAACGCGATTGACAACGAAATTTAGGTTTAATATGAAATCTCGGATCCTGTTAACACTATCGTCCTAGTTTATTACACAAATCTTACACGATCTGACTTACTATGTCGCACACATACGGAGAATCCGTATACATTTTTTTTGGATTTTCGCTCAATCATAATCCAAGAAAATGTATGATTTTGACAGAACGAATAAAAAAAAATGGATTCGGATTGACCGTGTGTGCGTGGCATATGAAAATCTACGTCAATGATTTGTGTTTGTGTGAGAAATTCAGACTTACAGGTTGATAACGAGCTACTGTAAAAGTGGCATTTATTTGAATATATGTGTGTTGCATACACTCAGCGAAATTCACTACATTTTACCACGATTTCGTATGAAATCGCGCTATGAACCGGGTGGATTTTTTCTGTTTATTGGAATTGGCTTTCAGTACCACAGCTGTTAATGGGAGAAGTACTTTCTTTTGTTAATATGGATGAATCCTGTTATTATTGCAGCGATTTAAAGGCTTTCAGCGAAAATTCAGCTAATAAATATCGTACTTTTGAAAAAGACCGAGAGTGACAATTAAAAATTTTAAAATTAACAGAAGAAAAGAACTGCAATTGCTTTACATTTTTCTGGTATGAATAATGCTCGTATGTTTATTTTTTGCGGAAAAGGCAGGGCAAATGCTGCAAATTTCATCGTTCGGCAGGACAACGCTATTGAAAAATCAGGACGAGAAAAAAGAAAACCAGAAATACAAATAGCGCAGAAATTTGCGGGATTTTTTACATACTCAATAGCTAACATTATACAGTGTGATCAGAGAACAATTTTATTTCTGACCTCCCTCCTTGGCATGCGTTTTGTAATCCCCACTATGTATTGTGATGCATTCCTAGCTTCGACACGATCTGTAACAATTAATCGAAGCTTATACGTTCGAATATGTATTTGGTAATCACTATCCAAAACTGCAGCATCTGTATATCCTAAATAGGGTCCCTGCACCAGGTTCCATGAATGCCAGCATATGCCTTCAAGGGAAACTGTCTACAATCTGCTTTGATTATGTACCTACGCCAAACATCAACCAATTGCTGTAGTATTCAGCAATTTCAGTACGATTCTCTTGCCTACGGCCTTACATAATGAGGGCTTTGATATTATTCATACATTATCTTATTTGTAATTTTTTATGACTGTCAGCTGTCTGACATTTGGTGAAATGCCTACTTGACGTCCAAAAACAGGACAAATCAGGATAAAAACAAAATATTCGGGATAATTGCAGTATGACAAGTTAACAGGTGACAGGTCCTGTCAAAAACAGGATGGATGTGAGCATTAGGTATGGGCCTCACAAAAGCAAAGGTAACGGGAATTCAGCGCAACAATAAAATGTTCTTTGAAATTTTCGCTTCAACCCACTTCGAAACAAAGAAAAACGTTTCGCTCAAGAGCACTTCTTACTTGTTCATCCGCTTTAAATCTAGCATCAATGTTGCAATGACCCAGAAGTCTAAAAAATATTTTGTTTAATCACAGTTCAAAATTTTCAACTCCTCTTCACTACGCTAGGGGGCCCCTAATGGTCGGGGGCCCGTGTGCGACCGAACACATGGAACACCGTACGTTACGCCACTGGCTAATAGCTCCACTAATAAACTAAATAAACACAATTTCCGGGGCATCGCGCGTAATGGCAGGCAAATTTTAAGTTTTTCTTCTTCCAATTTTCGAAACATGAAGCACGAGATTTTACAGTTGGTCAATAATAGGAAAAATTATTTTGAAGAGAATATACGAGAAGAAAACTTTTCTTCGAAAATTACGGGTTCCGTTCTTATCGGGTGAACTTGTCGTGTTTTTTTTGTCGGCACGAGCGATACTTACTGTACCATATCTGCTATATAGCGGAAAATATCGGAAACGCGAAAGTTCTCTCTACGAGAAGGGATCCCGTAATAAGCCATAGAGTTACCTAGGCCTGTTCGGCACTCGGATTTCAGTACCAAATGCCGGTTTTCTTCAACACTACTACACTCGGTGCACAGGTACCCCAGGTTTTTTCCAATACCCCGTTTTTTCCAGTACCGGTTTTTTTCAAGCACTGTTTTTTTCAGTTTTTTTGGCATTTTTTTCTTGTTTTTGACCTCAAACTTGGAATCAGCGACCCAACATTATTTTAGTGTTTCTTGCCACGTCGATTGGACGAGTATTTCCCTAAGAAATCGCAGTACCTTTCTGAATGAATGAAATCATCGACGGGATGAAAAACGAATCGTGGCTTAAACAAAAAAAAAAATCCTGAAAGAACGGTTTTGAAAAAAAAACGGACCGGCCCATAGTTGAAAAAAAAAACGGGATATCGGTAATTCAAAATTTTGGTACCGATGGTAGGAACAATCCTAGCGCTACCCATCCACTAAATCAGAAAGCCAACCCAATTTTCATTTCCTTTCACCTAAAACTGCTCGCATTCATGATATGATATTCATTCGCATTTCACGTATCCTTTCATTCGTGTACACCTTTCTGTTCTGAAAAACGGTCCTTGAAGATTTCAGAATACAGAAACAGTCTGTGTAAAGCATACAGCTCAAAACAGCTCCAAAGAAGATTAATCTTATGCTAGAAGCACTTTTTGTCTTTCTACTATCGTACACCTTACAGCTTACACACGGCTTACATCCCGTCCTAATGTGTTACAGTGCACCTATAGTGAAAAGATTGCAATCTTGCTACAATGTGACAATAGGTGTGCATGCATCGTATGAGAAAGGATACACAAAAGCAAAATGCAATGATACTGTTGCATGAGCACAAAATGTAGAGCACAAGGACATGCAGTGCATAAATGTGTAATGTGGATCTAACTTTGTATGAATATGAAAGTAAAACTATTGTACGGGAAAGTAAGCGTATCTTCTTTCTTTGAGTGGCAGAGCATGTATTCGGGATTGCATCAACGAAATAGTATAGTGTAAGTTAATCACTCTGCAATCGAAATGAACAATGACATATTTTCAGTGGAAAGGAATTTTGTATCGAGTTAGAAACTGAGTTTATGAAAATTTGTATGCTGAAATGATAATTGATTTTTGGAGAGTTTCAATTTTGTTTCTAATGTTTTTTGGGGTGCTGAGCCCGAATCCATAGCTTCATACAAAAATTTTGTTGGGAAACAGGATCAAAATCGTAAAAAATATATAAAAAAATGACGATATCGATACCGATACCGCTTGGCACATTTGGAACCGCAATATTGTTTTCTCTAACATGTTCATTGACAGGTTCTGCAGAAATGTACAGTTTCGGAGTTATAAGCCAAAAAAACTCCAAACATGTTGGGGATTTTTGTGATTTGGCACTGTTGCGCAACGAAATTTTGGTGGGAAGCTCCGGATTCGAGCCCTGCACCCCATCAAACAATGTTGCGAGAAAGGCGTATACCACAGCTAACAGAGTGGGACAATTACAAAATATCTCTGCGGGAGAGATTATCCAGCATCGACAGGACTGGCTCCAGCTGGCTAAGTCTGGACAGCCTGGTCTCGAATGTCACAAGGGCCATAGTGACCTCTTTTGAGGAAAACTGTCCTCTCAGTAGGACCAAGGACAATAAGGGAGTACCCTGGTGGACTCCAGAGCTCTCGAGATTAAGGAAGCTCACAAGACGACTCTTTAACAGAGCCAAAAGGACAGGGGAGTGGGACACGTATCGCTCCCAACTTAATGTATACAACAAGAAAATCAGGTCTGCCAAACTGAACTCCTGGGGAAAATTCTGTGAAGGTGTTGAATGCACTAACACAGCTGCTAGACTCCATCGAGGTATGACTAAAAAGGACACTGAACACATAAGCACCATAAAGCACCCTGATGGGCGCTACACGACTGACGCCCTCACGACGGGCGAATTACTCCTCAGTACCCATTTTCCGGGATGCCATATACTGAGGAATGAGGAACCATCAAATGAAAACAGTCTGTACAGAGCTAATTCTTCGGACTGGAGTACAGCAAGACTAATCTTTACTCAAGATAAAGTGAAATGGGCCATAGGATCGTTTGAGCCCTTTAAATCCGCCAGCACCGACGGGATTTTTCTAGCTCTCCTTCAAAGGGGTCTGGAGCTTTTAACTCCATACCTCCTGAGTATATTCAGAAGCAGCTTTGCGCTGGGCTACATCCCGCGCTCATGGAGACTTGCGAGAGTAGTCTTCATTCCAAAAATGGAAAACCGTCCCAAGGAGGATCCCAAATCTTACAGACCAATCAGTCTTACTTCGTTCATGCTCAAATCAATGGAAAAAATCATTGAAAACCACGCTGATTAGTAACCCGCTACACAAAAGGCAGTTTGCTTATCAACCAGGTAAATCCACAGAATCCGCGTTACACAGCCTTGCAGGAGAGATTGAAAGGACCTTTGAGACCAAAAATACCGCACTTGCTGCTTTCTTGGACATCGAAGGGGCATTCGATAATACCTCATTCGATGCAATTGAAAGAACACTGAGAAACAAGATGGCAGGAAATACGACAATAGGATGGATTTGCAGCATGCTCTCCACCAGAAAAGTCGTCTGCCAAATCAACCAGCTATCTCTCCTTGCTGAGGTTACTAGAGGCTGCCCACAAGGGTTCGTACTCTCGCCCCTCCTGTGGTGCCTGGTTGCAGACGAACTTTTGTGGAAGCTCACATCCAATGGCTTCTCCGTGCAAGGGTATGCCGACGATGTGGTTATAGTGGTAAAGGGTTTGTTTGAGGTAACACTACCTGACTTACTCGAACCAGCACTAAAAATAGTTCAAGAATGGTGTAATGCGAACGGGCTCCGAGTAAACCTATCCAAAGCGATCATTATACCATTCTCCAGGAATAGAAATCCGGCTGAACTCAGACGCCCGACAATGTACAACACCCATCTACCAATTGGGAATCAAGTCAAATACCTTGGGGTAATCCTCGACAGTCAACTTTACTGGCAAAAGCATGTCGAAGCGGCGGCTGAAAAAGCCACCAGAGCCCTGTGGACATGCAAAAAATTCGTAGGGAAAACCTGGGGTATGAAACCCTCCATTATGCTCTGGAATTACAGAGCAATAGTTAGACCCACTCTACACTACGGTCCTGTGGTCTGGTGGAAGAGAGCCCTGACTACGGAAGGTAAGTCTGTGTTAGGCAAGGTACAGAGGCTAGCATGTCTCATTACCACCGGTGCACTCCGATCTTGCCCTAGCAGCGCTCTAGAGGTGTTACTTCACCTACACCCAGTTGACATACACCTCGAAACTGAGGCAAAACTGGCATTGGCACGACTCATCGCGAGCGATGCCAATTTGGAGCTTACCAAGGGGCAGATTAAATCTCTCAACAACGTAACTATTGCGAACATGCCTTCCGATCCCCTTCCAAAGGAGATCGCATGTGGTCGCCGTTTCCGGGCTGAAACATGGAGCAGAGAGGAGTGGCAGTCTAATTTCGCTAAGCTGCACCCACAGACCATAAAGTGGTTTACTGACGGTTCCAAAACAACCGAAGGTTCAGGAGCAGGTGTGGTGGGTCCAGCTCACACGGTTTCTATACCTATGGGACAACACACTACTGTCTTTCAAGCGGAGGTGCATGCAATTGCAACCTGCGCCGATCTATGTTTGCGTGCTAACTATGTAAATAAACGAATAGCGATCTTCTCAGACAGCCAAGCGGCTATCAAGTCACTCACCAAGTACACCGTTACGTCAAGGCTGGTTCAGTGTTGTCTGAATGCACTGAACAAACTAGGCGCAAACAATAGATTAACACTCTTCTGGGTCCCAGGTCACATAGGCATCACGGGGAACGAACAGGCGGATGAGCTAGCACGCACAGCCGCAGCAACCCATTTATGCGGCCCAGAACCCTTTAGTAGCATCTCTACATGCGTAGTAAAAAGACTAATCAAGAACCAGGAACAAATTAAAGCATCTGAGCGCTGGGATATCCGGGGCTCAGGCAATCCAAACTGTTCATAGCAGGATACTCCTATAAAAGAACGGCTGAGCTACTTCAGTTAACCAGAAATAGAGTACGTATCATATGTGGAATTCTTACAGGCCACTCCTGCCTAAGATCACATCTGCGCACAAGACGCGAGCTGCCGATTCTGCGAAGAGGATGACGAGACCTCGACCCACCTCCTATGCGAATGTGATGCTCTGGCCCAACGCCGCTGGACACAATTTGGAGTGGCCTATCCAGACACGGACGACATAGCGTCGACGTCAATCAGCAAACTCAGCTCATTTCTTAGCACGATCAAGCTCGATCGTCAGGACTAGTCCTGGCCACAGATGACCAGGGCGATAGTACAATAGGCCCTTCGGCTTCAGTGCTACGAACCCCCATCGGGTTCGCGCCCCCCACAATCTAATATAATCTAATCTAATCAAACATAAGAAAAAAAAATTGTTTCCACCACATTTTGCAATCTGAAATCACTAAATGAGTACACTACAAGTAAATTCAAAAGCTCTGGGCTGCTGATCAAGTCACTGATCGACAGAAATGTTGATAAGTCTCGATAGGACTCTATTGGGAAAGTTGAATTGGGGCTCCTAATGGCAGTCTGTACTGTCGTCCCATCTTCCTGAAACTACCCTGTTACGAAACACCCAATAGTATGCGTGGCGTCGTATTGCGATGAGTAATGGAATGAAAGTCGTATTCCTCTTAATATTGTGCTTATTGAAGAGAACATGATCAACATGTTTTGAGAAGGTTTCTTATCTAAGAAAAAGCCAGATACGTGATTTCATTCTCCAAATTAATATCTTGTCCAGGATAGTGAAATGATAGAAGCGATAGTCAACTGTAAACGTCCTTCAAATGCATAGAAAATTCACAAATTTATGGAAATCACTCACTCGTTCTTCCTGTTAACCCCTTAAGGGGTATAGGGCATCAACTACGCCTACTTTCAACCTCGTTCTGTTCAGTGTCGTTTAGGTAATAAAGCCGCCCCCAAACCGAGCTATCTTGTTTCGCTCAATCGAATATATTTGATAAAAGAAAAAGAATTTTAAGGGACACAGAGACAGACTTTTCCTTAAAATTGGTTTAAAAGCGAGGGTGATCACAGTGATATTTTGAGGCATTATGCAATTTATAAATAACAGGCGCGACAATCCAGCATTGGACTAAGGCCGCAGGATGTGTTAGTGACATCCTATTCCCAAGATCTTATCTGCTTTTTGATGAGGTAATGAGATCAGCATCACGCTCAGCAGTGTTATTTATTCCCATAAATGGGTACTCGTTTAACATCTGAGTGAGATCATAGTCTGTCACAAGCTCGTGAGCTCGAAAAACACAATGGAACACGGTGAGATACGAACTCATGACCCTGTGCACCGAAGGTGCGCGCACTACCCGCTGCACCAGCCAGACTACGCAATTTGATGAGTGTAATAACCAAAATCTCGTATACAGGATCAATTCTCTGGCCCGAAGCATAGACTTCGAGTATACGCAGTTTCTTAGGCTTCGTTCGAACGACGAGCTGTACGGCTCGCGAGCTGTGTTTTGACGGCTGGCACGAGGTGAAAGCCCACGCCTCGTGTTTTCACGCGTACTTCTAATAAACTGATAACATTTTTGTATTGAACTAATTACTAATATTCATTAATTAAACTACAATGGAAGCATATAATCTTAGTACTCCCAAAACCGGGTAAAGACAAGTCCAAAGTAGAATCGTACAGACCCATAAGCTTGCTCCCAACATTATCGAAACTTTTCGAAAGGCTCCTCTTAGGAAAATTACCTCCAACACTACAGTCAGAAAACTTAATCCCTGTCCACCAATTTGGCTTCAGACAAAAGCATAGTACCACTGAACAAGTCCATAGACTAGTAAACTAAAATATATTAAGAATGCACTCGAGGAGAAAAAATACATCATCGGCCTATTTCTGGACGTTTCCCAAGCCTTTGACAAAGTGAGGCACGATACTCTGGCACAAATAATCACGAACACCCTCCCACCTAAATTCCATGGCATACTGCTAAACTACATAAGTCATCGTTCTTTCAAGGTTAAATGTAGCGACTCTCTAAGCAAAAGATATCCAATAAGGGCGGGCGTACCGCAGGGATGCGTGCTGGGTCCATTACTCTATTTAGGTACTTTATACTGCCGATCTAACGACTAGTAACCATATCCTAACCACAACTTTTGCCGATGACACAGCTATTCTATTCTCACACACTAACCCACAAACAGCAACCAGAGAACTCCAATATGAAACCAACAAAATCATGGAATGGGCCAATAACCGGGGCATCTCAATAAACACTTCCAAGACAGAACAAATAACATAACACTCTCAGGAAACGTACGTGCAATTCAGTGAGAATCAACGGCCTGAGAGTTCCTCGAACTAGGGTGGTAAAATACCTTGGGGTTCACCTAGATAGGAGACTGACATGGTTAGTTAGGTTAGGTTAGGTAACTGACTAGCGCCAGGCGCACTTAGGACAAAAAATGCTCCATTGTGATACAACCGTAGTTCCTACGTTCCGTTCAAAACCAGCCAGTGCTAACAATGTATTTGTTAAGAAAAATAGGGCTCACATCTCGAAGATCGTCTGTATCGTAGAAATACCTCGAACCCAGTACACGTCTCCTTTTCTCGGATAAGGCCGGACATTAACAAAGAAAGTGATGAACACTCTCTTCCTCCTCTTCATCATCACAACTTCTGCAGAAGTCGTTGTAACGAATTCGGAGTCTCCTGGAATGCTCCCCAATAGGGCAGTGCCCCGTAATAACACCCACTATGTTGCGTATATATTTCCTGTCTAGTGACAGTAATATGGCGGAACGGGATATATCTAGTAAGGCCAGTTCATCGTTGATCCTACGTCAGAAGCGGCTTCAATTATTATCGATGCGCAGACGGCAATATGTGTTTTTATCTTCTTGTGGTCGACTTCAACAATACTTGCTACCGCATTCCGAGCCAAACCGTCTGCGCAGCAATTACCTGCAAAGCCATTATGCCCCGGTATCCAGCATAGGGTAATGTTGAAGAAATGACCCATTTTTCTGATTGCATAGCGGAACCCTTCAATCGTTTTAGATGTTGTAAATGCTGACTCAAGTGATCGAATTGCAGCTTGACTATCAGTGTATATAGTGACATCCTTACCAGTGACAACGTGCCTACCTAGCCATAGAAGTGCTTCCGAAATTGCAGTGATTTCTGCTTAGAGCACGCTACAAAAATTAGGGAGGCAAAAAGACAAGATGATGTCGAGTTCCTCCGAGTAAATTCCAATGCCGACTCCAGCGTCCGTCCTGGAACCATCAGTGTAGATGGAAAAGGACCTGATGGACTGGGTCCATGTCTAGTCCGAATGAAGGTGTTGTACGAAGAGCTCCTGTAATCAGAGACTGACATGGAGGACAACACTTAGAAAAAAAGAGAAAAGAAGTAAACCTTAAATTTAAAAAAAAAATAAGTTGGCTAATCCAAAATGGCTCAAAACTTGCCTTCGCAACAAAAATACAGCTATACAAGACATTGTTGATGCAATTCAATTGTGGGGCAGTTCGAAAAAGTCCAACATAAACATTATTAAGCGGGTCCAAACAAAAATAATAAGAAAAATTCTAGGTGCACCCAATTACGTAAACAATACCATAATACAACGCGACATGTTTGTAAACACAGTTGAGGAAGAGACTAAAAAATTTAAATAAATATATAAGACGTCTGCAAAGTCATCCAAATTCTAAAGCAAGAGAAATTCTGCAATTTCCTTTCAACTGGTTGAACGAAATTAGATTTATTTCTAAAAAAATAAAAAAACAGGAGAGACGGTTTTGAATAAGAAGAGAGAATATTTCGACTCGCGTTCTCGGCGCCATGCCAGACGACGCCCGGAGCGAGTGCCCCTTTCGCCCCTCCCTTAGCACGGCACTGCATAAGGGCCCCAAAGGTTAATCCTCGAGTACCTGTTCTTTTCTTTACATTCATTTTATCAGTTTGCCTGAAAAACACGCAAGCCTACAACATGGAGACAGAATCTTTCGAAACTACCAGTTTTTTTCGACATGTTTACTTCTAAATTATTCGAAAGCAAAAGAATTGCTGGCATCGCGGCAGTAATCAAGTACTTTCAATTAAAACTCCACTTACCTTATTGATATCCTATAGTGTCCGACAGCATATTTTCGAAGTTTTTCGTATATCGATAACTGTATTTACCCGCGCACAAATTAAGCACATTGTTTTATTCATGTTGGCAATATCACGGTTCTGCATTTCATGACCACTGAAAAAAAAAGAACAAAAAATATATCAGAAAAATATGTCAAAAATATAAATTTCAGTAAAAACGAAAAAAAAAAGGTGAAAATGTGAAAATTGCATTATAAAAAAAATTAAGTTTTTTGACGCTTACTAAATTTTTCAAAATTGTCAGACACAATTATAGAAAATTCGATTGAACCGGGTTGAACATTACTAGATTAGTAGTATAGTATAGGTTATCTGTATTCAGAAAAGTAGCGTGGATTGCGGGGGGAGAGGGTCAAGGGGATTAATTGCTTCCTGCCCTAGGTCGATCATTTCGAACAGTTCGGATAAAATTAAAGTCAAATATTGAAAAATGTTTATTTTCCTGAGCACATTTAAATTTGTAAAAGTCTATCAAAATTGATGGTTCGTCAAATATTAACTACATATCCCCTCCTTTCCGAAAAGCTGTATACTGCTGCAGAGCAGATTTTTCCTACTTTGTTCGCTCAATATATAATTTTTGAAAATGTTTTTCTTTTCCTTTAACGAAATCCTTTTTTTTTCTCTTGTTTCCCATTCTTTATATTTGAGCCTAAAACTAAGTCTCTGCTCTGACCGAATTTGAATTAGGGAATGAAACATCGTACTGGGCGTGGGCACCCAAACTAATTTAATACAGTATAACACGGTTATAACGCTCACGCATATAACGATTTCACGGTTGTAGCGCCATTTTTCCTAGTCCCCATAATTTAGCCATGCATTAACCCATTTCTTCCCAGCGTTGCGTATACGCAACACGAAGTTTGACCTCTGTAAACACCACTAAATTTAAATTGAAATGGAAAAAGAATCATGTAATTTTTAATTAACATTTCTTGGCTCTATTTCTGCATATTTGTTATAGCGAATCAGCCATTGGGTCCTTAAGGGTATAAGAGAAAGTAATACTATGTTTTTTAGGACATTTTTTGTCATAATTTTAAAAATATTTAAATATCTTAAAATCAATATCCAAATGGACTTTCTATATGAAAAACAATTGCTAATTATTTAACTTAACTTGGTTTAGGAAAAAGGTTGGTCCTTGCTGCAGGAGCACGTGTTAAACATAGGTGATGCGTTCACGCATCGTTGGGAGTTTCCCGGTACAGTAACACTGGAGCAAACGCATAAATAGCAAAACATTTTCTTGCTATGTAACGCAGGTTTCGCATCAGCAATATCTTAAAATGAGTTCTAAATACCTCACTATTTACGAGACACATGTGACTCATGGTATTCATATCCAGTACTCTTTTGTGAGTCACATGTGTCTCATTGAAGAAAGGAAAACGATAAAAGAAGTTACGGGACAATGACAGATACTTGTCAGTTTGTCCTTTAAAGCAATTTTCCAAATAAATATTTCATGATGGTGTCGAGATATCCAAAAATGTTTCACGGATTTCTACAGTGGGTAAAGCGGGCCTTTGAAGTGAATGTATATGTGCCCTGAAAAGTCTATGAAATTATTGGTACTGTGTTCACTCCACGGTATGGTCTGAAGCTAACAAGTATGGGATCAAAAACCTTTTCCATTTAAGGATAGTTTTGTTAGAACAGAGCTACTAAGTAAATGTTTTCTAAACTTTTCTGTTGTAAATTTTTCTCTTGCACTGAACGCAAGAACATATTTATTTCTAGTCAACTTACTATTTACTTTTGTCACTTTTGTCACAAGGAATAGTGAAACAATCCGGAATCGCTAAAAGGTGGTACGACAGACTTCCCGGCGATAATTGTGGATAGCAGTCTACATGTTCCCCTCTATGTATTTTGGCTGTTGACTTAAGCACCTAAATTGTAATATGCCTGTTCAAATCTGAAATAGAAACTATCAAAAACAAGCCAAATCCGGGACAAAGTTACTATGAATTACCACCAGACGCTAACGGCAAAGTACGGCCGACCTCCATTATATTACATATGGCCAGTTACTCGTACATCTTATCTAATAGTTAGCCTTTGCGTATAGAGAAGATTCACACAATTTTCAGAAAGCTTTACATTATATTGAAAAGAAAATAGTGTGCGTCTTATCTATATGACATGACCAACCACTCTAGATAAGATGTACGAAAATCCCGCCCAAAATGTCATCTATATCGCCGTAGTGAGTGTTTCAGGATTTTATCACTAAATTAATTATTCGCCATATAAATCAACAATTCTTTGCAACACAAAAGCTTAAAATTTAAATTTCCGTTTCAATTTTTTTTACCAAGAAACTCCCAACGTTGCGTCAACGCAACATCACGTTGGGAGCCACTGGTAACACTTACTGAAATTTTTAAATTTTTTTTTTTTTTAATTGTAATGTAATTAATTGGAATTTACCAAAAAACCTCATAGTTTCAGCGTATTTTTATCTTTGGGAAGAAATGGGTTAAGTGCAAATATTTCACGGTTATAGCTAGGTCTTATAGCGCTATCACGGTTATATCGCTCCAAATTGTCAGTCCCCAGACATTCATTTACACTTTTATAACGCCTTACGAACAAATTTAAAAAAAAATGCCCGGCTAAATGCGAAGAGTTGGAAAAGGTCCTATTAGAATAGTTTCGCCAAATTCGGGCGTCTAATTTGCCGGTTGATGGTCCAATTTTGATGGAAAAAGCTTGCGAAATTGCGGAGACTTTAGAGCTAAACAATTTTGCAGCGAATACAGGATGGATAGAGAGATTTAAAAAACGTCACGGGATATACAAACAAATCAG
Organism: Microchrysa polita; assembly: GCA_949715475.1. Classification (NCBI taxonomy): domain Eukaryota; kingdom Metazoa; phylum Arthropoda; class Insecta; order Diptera; family Stratiomyidae; genus Microchrysa; species Microchrysa polita. The sequence continues at coordinate 20,712,200 of OX454420.1, forward strand.
TGGTGAAACTGTAGATGTCAACGAAGATGTTGTGACTACTTGGACAGAAAGTGTCCTTCCACCCATTGTGAAAGATTATCATCCTCGAGAAGTCTATAATGCGGATGAGCTCGGACTTTTTTCAACCTCTTGCAAGACAAGAGTTTGGTTTTTAATGAGGATAATTGTCATGGTGGTAAGCGTAGCAAGGAGAGGTTAACTGTTCTCCTATGCACAAATGCAGATGGAAGTGTCAAGTTGGAATCCCTTGTGATCGGGAAGTCGCAAAAGCCTCGCTGCTTTAAGGGTATTCAGTATTTTCCCTGTCCCTGTGAATACAAAAATCAAAACCGGACGTGGGACAAGTGGCTTATTCGTAGAACGGTTATAACGCTCACGCATATAACGATTTCATGGTTGTAGCACCATTTTTACTAGTCCCCGTAATTTAGCCATGCATTAAGTGCAAATATTTAACCTTCCGGCGGGCGCAATACTAATCCTAACACGATCGGGCGCAATGCATCTGACAGATTAAGTGCAGAAAATAGAATGAAACTAAGTTTCTGTATATTTTACACTCTTATTTGTGGTTGCATTGTCTTTTTCAATCAGTTCTACGAAATTTTAGAAGCAAATACTGGCTCACAAAGTTTGAAACCCTTCACATTTTCAATTTCCTATAAGAATATTCCGCTTTCAAACGCTATATATATAAAAAACCTCCAACATATCGACCAATTAAAAAATGTGAGCTTATTTTACTAAAAACACACTATTGAACGATTTAGTGAGCCTAAAAGTCAACACAAAGTTATTATGCAATGTGAAGAGTATAACAGGTGGGAATTTTCATAGAAAAGGAGAAAATAACACAATCGGGCGCAATATATCTGAGAGATTATTTCATCTCCTCCCGCCCCTCAGACATATGGTAGATAGAAACTGAAAACGGCTTTGGGTAGTTGATCGATAAAGATTAAGCTATTGTGAGTTTCAGATCTCCCCCTTTTCATATCGCTGATTGGCGCAACAAAAACTGGTCACTTAATCTGTCAGATGCATTGCGCCCGCCCGAAGGTTAAGGGTTTAGCGCAAGTTTTATAACGCTATCACGATTATATCGGTTCAAATTCCCAGTCCCCAGACATTCATTTACACTTTTATAACGCGTTATAAACAAAACCTACGTCGATATTGCGTACAATCATAAAGCAACGTGATATTATCCAAACACTATTATACCTAGGAGGTATAAAAAGAAAAAAAATCGCCCGGCTAAATACAAAGAGCTGGAAAAGGTTCTATTAGAATGGCTTCGCCAAATTTGGGCGTCTAATTTGCCAGTAAATGGACCAATTTTGATGGAAGCAATTTCCTAATGCCAGTTCCGCAATGTCCCAAATGTCCCAGTATCCTAATGTGATAATATAACAATGGCCCAATGTCCTAATGTACCAGTGTCCCAATGTACAAATGTCCCAATATCCCAATCTCCCAATGTTCAATTGTCCTAAGATCCAATATCCCGATGTCCCAATATCTCAGTAGCCCGATATATCAATGTCCCTATGTTACAGTGTCCCAATGTGCGATTGTCCTATTGTCCCAAGGTCATAATTTCCCAATGTCCTAGTATCCCAATGCCCCAACGACCCAGTCTCCCAGTGTCCTAATGTCCCAATATCTAAATGTTCCCATGTCCCAATATCCTAATGTTCCAATGTCCAAATAACCTAATATCCTGATGTCCCAGTGGCCCAATATCCCTACGTCCCAGTTTCCTCAGTGTGCCTAATATCCTAATGTAAAAATGTCCCATTGTCCCAATTTCTCAATGTTCCAATTCCTAATGTCCCAATGTTCCAATGTCCTAAATCGCAGTGCCCCAATGTTTCAATATCCCGGTGTCCCAATGTCCCAATATCCCGATTTCTCAGTGGCCCAATGTCCCTATGTGCCAGTGTCCCAATGTCCGATTGTCATATTATCCCAAGGTCATCATGTCCCAATTTCCTTATATCCCAGTGACCCCATGTCCCTGTGTCTCAGTGCCCTATTGTCCCAGTATCCCAATGTTCCAATATCCCAATGTGCCAACATCCCAATGTTCTAATATCCCGATGTCCCAATGTCCCAATATCCCGATGTCCCAGTGGCCCAATGCTCCCACGTCCCAGTTTCCCCAGTGTACCTTATGTCCCAATGTCCTAATGTGTTAATGTCCTAATATCCCAATGTCCTAATGATCCAAGACCCTAATGTCCACATGTCCTTTAATCCCAGTGCCCCAATGTCACAACATTCCGATGTCTCAGTGGCCCAATGCTACTCCGTACCAGTGTCCCAATGTCCGTTGTCCTATTGTCCCAAAGTTATAATGTCCCAATGTCCCAGTCTCCCAGTGTCCTGATGTCCCAATATCCCAATGTTCCAATGTCACAATGTTCCAATATCCCAATGTTCCAGTGTCCCAATGTCCCCACGTCGCAGTTTCCCCAGTGTGCCTAATGTCCCAATATCCGAAAGTCCTAATGTCCCAATGTCCTAATATCCCAGTGCCCCAATGTCGCAATATCATGATGTCCCAATGTCACAATATCCCGATGTCTCAGTGACCCAATGTGCCTATGTTCCAGTTTCCCAATGTCCGATTGTCCTTTTGTCCCAAAGTCATAATAATGTCCCTATATCCTAATATCCAAGTGCCCCATTGTCCCAGTCTCCCAGTGTCCTAATGTCCCAATATCCCAATGTCCCATTGTCCCAATATCCAGATGTCCCAATGGCCTAGTTTCCCCAGTGTGCCTAATGCCCCAATTTCCTAATGTCCCAAGACCCCAATTTACTAATATCCCACTGCCCCAAGATCCTAGTCTCCCAGTGTTCCAATATCATAATGTCCCAATGTCGCAGTGTGTTTTAAAAAACTATCAATGCGATGAGCCGAAAGACGCAATTGTTGGAAATCTTTTGTTAACTTTACCAATTAATTTACCGTTATTCCATCCACTTATCTAAATGGAAGGCATTGATTCTTTGGAAGGACCACCAGAGGATCCCAGCCAGCATTTAACACATTTGTAATCATTATTTCATGCAACACGCGTAAGCACATATTGCTTATTCATTTATCACGTTTTCATACAAGCAGTATATGACGATGTCTCCCTGTTTCATGTAAATATGCATTTGCGCGCCTTATTACGGATAAACATTATAAAATCAATATTCGTAAACATTATGTAATAGTTAAGTATCATATATATTCAATGCATAATTAAAAAAAAACACACGTGCGACGGTGAGTCTCGAACTCATAACCCTATGCACGGATGGTGCGCGCCGTGACCACTACTCTAGCCAGACTATACGAATGATAATGTTTTCAGGTTTGATTTTTGTATTGCCGGAATTGATAATGTTTTATTCGTGATTCTAATCACCCCAGCAACAAAAATCACACTTGAGGAGAAAACCATTATATTTCCTATATTCATGATCCGTCGACATTCCTTCAGCTGACCATCATGTATCTAACTTTCTATGCGTCCTATCGATACATAATGCCGATTCGTGATTCATGAAGTAATGCTTATTTGTGGCTATGTTCACGGTATATGACGCCGATGCTGGCTGGGATCATTCATTCCAAATTTCATAGAAATCCCATCACGGAGAGAGACAGTAGAAGCAAGTCTTTCTGCAACTGTAGACTCCAGTCTGAAATTGGGTTACTCGCTTAAGTCTGTGAGGGTGAAAATTTCACCGTTTATTGCATATATCTTACCCGTTATTGTGCCGATCGAAGATTTTTTTTGGAAAGGCACTAGAACAGGATATGTGGAATATTTTGGTAAAAAAAAATTTTTGGGGGATGTTGCCTGGAAGGCTGTAGCCCGGTCGAACAAAAAAGCAAGTTGTCTTCGGTAATCATAGACTTGTTCGCTTTCGTTTTTTTCCTTTGGCGGACGATACGCTCTCGCGTCTCTTGATATACAGTCAGTCGGCGCTTTGCTTTCCTACTAAATCCGCGTCGATTACAATTTTCCATCGATGACGAAATCTCAGTAATCATTTCATAAATCGCGAAACGAAAAAGGGATTCGATTTTAATAACTTTTGTTCAGTTGTCGGCTCACAATCCGCACTCTTTCTCTCTCTCTCTGTCTCTTTTCATCTGCCAATGAATACTACTTGTCCTAACATTATTGAATGGACACAGAAAAAAATTGTAAAAGTCCATCAACGCTGACAAGGATATTAAAAAAATGTGTATACGCCGAGTAAGTCATTTTAATCTTTGAATATTATTTTTTGTCATAGAGCATCTGGAGCTCGACTATTAAAGGTATACGAGTCCGAATATACAGTGTACGAATATTACGCTTTTTCCCTCGTTTATTTCAAGCGCGATGTTTTTTTAATCCCCATGCGTGAAACAATATAATACGCGCGGGAGTCATTTTACAAGGATGCTTAAAAAGCAATCCATCAACGGAAAAAATGCCATGTGACACGTTTAAAAGATTTCATGAGTCTCTTTCCACTCTGGCTGAAAACAATTTTCAATCGATTTCGAATCTATCTTCGTTGTGAACAAGTGCAATTCGTTGAACTCCTTGTCGGGTGTATGGAACAAAAATTTGTGCGGAAAAGGATTCAGTAACATACCTACACACACGCTGAGTGTATCACCGTTTTCTGTACAAATTGCACCATAGTTTACACACGCTTCAATTGTTCGCCAGTTTTGTAACATAACTCGGTTACATACGACAAGGACCTGACTCTCCACTCCAGAAATTGATAGTGGCCCATAAAAGAGTATGGACGAATGCAAGTAAATCATCGTCATGTCCTCGCGTATGGGTAGATACAGCGTCCACCGGCGAGCAAGTAAAACTTTGCTACGCTCCGTAAACATATTTAATAGTGTGTACGCGCCAATTACACGAGCGATTAATCCATTCCGTTACGACATTGGTCCTGGTTGTCCTGTTGGTCCTGGAGCTTGTTATGTCGGCCAGGGCAACTTCAACGGAATTCCATTCGACCAACTAGCCTGGGCGAAGTGCAATCTATTTGTGGTTCAGTTACGTGTGTCGGTAAAAGTTTGTGTCGTAACCAGAGCTCACAGAGGGGTTCCAAGCAGCAGGCCCCCCACGGTAGGTTAGCTAGAGCAATGAGAACGTATCGATAACGGTGCAATACAACCAAAAGATGTGCGGTAAGGACTTCGATAAATTAATTTGTTATCGGCAGCTTATAATTGATAACTATGTATATGGACGATTGGAAATGTAACTTTATGATCTTAACACAGGGAGGATCGGGTAATAAGCACGTGCGGAACGCTATAAGGACGCAGGATGAAGTGAACAAATATGATAGTAACGGGCGGATGCTAAGTCCGTTGATGATAATCCAGGAAAATTGAAAATTTATAGGGACACGTAGAGTTGGATTTAATATTGTGGTCATAAGTTGGATATGTTCTCTATATGATTTCAAATGTCCTTTGGGGTAAATAGATGAGTATAAAATAACCAGGATAAATGGGGGATGAGTGGTCGGGCTATGATAAGGTATAGGGAATGAGGAAAAAGGATTTATCGTTGGCAGTAAATTGGATGACGTTGAATCCGAATGTAAAGACTTTCCAGAATACGTCAAATTCTGTCGAAGGATGATATATTAAAACAATTTGTCAAAATGAGACTCTTCAAAAAATCCTCCCAAAATGTTCCATCATGCTGAAGTAATTTCTGTTAAAAAAAAAACATTCACCCGGCACCATACTCCGACCAACATTTCGTAAGAAATTCAATTGATTTTCATCGTTTTTATAAAAAAAAAATGTTCCAAACAAAGTTTCATCCGACAAAATACAGAAAGTTAAATCTTTTCATTTCTGCATTAAGCAAACCATCCTTTCACCCTCTCGTTCATAATAAATCGCTGTCAATTACTTCAATTGAAATTTCAATAAAAAACTGACAAGTTCTGCATATTTTTATTTGGCGGACGTTCGTCGAGGAGCACTCGGCTCTGGGTTCAATAACATGGTGCCCCAGCCGCGGAAAGCAACAACAAACGGACCTTGTTGCTTTGCAATGAGGAAAAGGACTTCTTGTTAAAACTGAAGTCAAACTTGCATTTGCTTGAAAACAATCCAAGTATGTATGTCCTTTGGCTTTAGGCTTTGATCGAGCCGCAACTGAGAACTGAGTGAGAAAGACGAGGTGGGTGAGTCTGTCGACTACAGACGAAGTACCAATGTAATTTATTTTTACATATTTTTGCATTCATTCTTCTTGCGCCTCAGTTCAGTTCCTTCTGAATCGAATTAGCATCCAACGCGAAACGCGATTTTTGTTTTTCATTCGATTTCGCCGGAAATTCCGCGTACATTCATACATAGAAAACGTGAGGGAAATCCTATGATTTATTGTTTGTGGAATGAGTATAAGTCAACTCGACTGTTGCTCTCCATCTACGAGGGACTCTGTGGAAATGGAAACGTCTTTTTTTGCGAAATATTTCTTTTCTTCTTTCTTCCTGGGTAATTTGAAATTTATGTATGTACATACCTGATGATGGGCGGGCCTCAATGGCGGGTCGGCATGGGGCATGGCGACGTGACGCTAAATTACGGGGCGTATGGGCAAAATTTACATTTAACAACAGAAAACTTGCTCTTTGACTACCAAAGAAGTCCTTGTGGTGCGTGTGTATATGCGGTATGCGCGGCACACGACACACACAGCACAGAATCATTGATTGAGACACAAAAGAAAAATATTCAGAAAGAAAGTTTTTTATTGTGCGCTTTCTTTTTTCAAATTCATGAGAAATTCGTTTGTGTTGACTTTTCGTTTGGCTTTTCGACCACAATTGTGTAAATGAAGCGAAAGAAGCGGGAAAAAAACTTTTGATAATAATTGAGTAGTTACGTAAGAAAGATATTTTTTTTTATTATTGTAACCTATGCTAACTTTAGGAAGAAAGTTTAATAATAGTGAATACTTTTGTAAATTTTGTGATAAATTTTCGGAGGTAAACTACATAATTTTTCTATTTTTTCATGCTATAGAAATTCTTCCATTGTGTTTGCAGACATTTGGAAATAAACACATAGCTTGCACGTTGTGAGCGGCGAACCAACGACGGGAAAGTTGCAGATCAAGAGGCACAACATCTAATAGAGGTCGCACAGTTGGCACATTAAGAATACGATACAGAGACCCAACCAGTTTTTTATTAGTTCTTTTACATTAATATAGAGTAAGCTGACCAGACGTACAGCATTTTGCTCTATAGTACAGCATTTTGCCCTGCCGTACAGCATTGAGAGATATACAGCAAAACGTACAGCATTTCCCATGCCACACAATAAAGTCTAATTCACTACATAAAAAGATCCTCAGTGAGGCCTGTGATCAGTCTTGTCTGCTTTTAAGGTGTAAAGTTTGATATCTGTGACTGTGCTTTCCACCAAAATAAACGATCCTAACTATCTGCGTTCGGAAGTTACGGATGCCCAACTTTGCAATTTTGAGGTTTCTAATTGAAAATTTTGTTTATCACTTGGAAATTCGTAGGGGAAAAATTTTGAAATTTAGAAAACTTGAAGTACAGTAAAACACGGTTAAGTGCAACACGCTTAAGTGCAAAACTCGGATAAGTGCACACAATGTTCATGCACCATCTATTCAATGCGAATTTCAATACATTTTAAAACGGATAAGTGCAACACGGATAAGTGCACAACACGCTTAAGTGCACGCAATTTTTTGGTAGTGTTAACAACATTTGGAGACGATTCATTACGGATAAGTGCACATGTGCATTTGAAAAATTTACTAGTGCAGACGTTTCGAACCAGACTATTACGAATTTAAGCGATCCTAGCCCCAGATATCTAATATTTATTGATTCAATTTATGAAGATGTAGAAGAAAGGGAAATCAGGTCTACTGGATAATTTTTGTCTTTAAGTAGGTAAATATGAGAGTTAAAAATTGCTCTTTTTGGGAGCAGCTTAACGATAAGATCAAACATTTTCTCTTTGTCATTCCAGCGTTTATGTTAGCAGTCTCAGTCAGTTTCCTCCTTTGGATCGCAGGATACCACTAAGATAGTCGTTAGGTTGTTAGTAAATTTTGTTTTTTTCTTCTTTTGCGAACAAAATTTGTTTGTATGTTTTGCCATTTCTGCAAGCAAGTGATAATTTTGACATCCATAAATTGTAATTCAAAATGTACAAAAAAAAAAATATTTTAGACTACACACCATTTTTGACGTCCCAAAAGCCTACAAAAAGCTCGATTCGCAGGATCTATGTTCGATGTTCTTCCCTCGATGTTCCCATTCAAAGCCGGCGCCCATGACGGGATTGTTGCTATCAGATGTTAGTTTGATAATAGTGACCTCTGCATTGATCACATTTCAAAAAGATGACTAGTGCCCATTTGTTAATATTTGTTGCCAAAGTTCGAAAGCTTTACAAAGTCGCTTGTACATATGACTATGTCAAATTTAATTGTTGAAAACTATAGCCAGGGCCGGCCTTAATATTTTGGTGGCCCAAAAAAAAAAATCGATGATGGTGACCCCTACCAATTTCCCACCCAAAATTTTGGCTTAAATTTTTGTTTTTCAATTTTTGATTGCCCATATTTTTTGTTTTCTTTTATTGTGTTGATATAGCTCGACACGTCAATGTCTCACCTTGTTAAACTGAATGTTTTTTGCACGTGTTATATCAGTGATTCGCAATCTTTTTGATGTCGCGGAATTCTTCGCTTTGCCAATGTTTTTTTTTTTCAAAATAGAATTTTGATAGTTACTCACCGTTATATACAGGCGCGCACAGAGGGTGGGGCAAAAGGGGCAATATGCCCCGGGCCCCGCGTTGGAGAGGGCCCCGCAGGGACAGTGGTCTCGTAGTGCGCATACGTCTGCAAAATTATTACACGAATTGATGTCAGATAAATTTTATTTAAATCTCTATTTATCTTGTTTTGCGTTATTCCAAGCATTTCTAGGACCCTATAGGATTTTCCTTGACCTACTTTTTTCAATTAAAATTGCTAAATCTAAAATTGACACTGATCTTTATATATATTTTAGATATTGAGATCAACAGCACACTCTGCCGAAAGTTATCTAATTAATCGGCATTCTCTTAAAATCTGAGTGTCCTCGAACTATATTTGTTTTATAGAGAAAGTGTTAACCAAGAAACTGAAAACGATGGAAGCCCCTTTAAATGACTATTTCTTACTTAGTTTCCATAAATTTATATTTTATTAACCCTCATCCAGCGGGATAGGGACAGGTGTACCTTTTTCGTTTTTAAAACACCGTAACTTTTTTAATATAGGTCCAATCGGGCTTAAATTTTCTGACATCTCTACGATTTTAGTTTAAAATATGCATTCCAAATTTCAGAAATGTGTGACCACCCATCCCCAAGTTAGGGAGCAAAATTAATCTTACACCCTTTAACGGCGGCAAAGGTACATTTGTACCTTCATATATTTTGTATGAAAGAAAATTTACAAAAAACGAAAATAAAATATTTTTGGTGAATGCTCATGCTTAGAGAGATTTATTATAGCATCAATAAGTTGAGAATCGAGTCATGTACAGAAGTATTTGATTTACGAATTTTATTTGTAATGATCAAGGATCCTTGGAGATATCGATCTATAAGGACTAGGCTAACTCATACAGCGGTTTTTGGTTATTTGACATCAATCTGAAGACTTTTACTGGCATACCAAACTTAGTAATGGCTTGGGGCAACCAATACAATGTATTACGCCTTCTTTCCCCCATAACATCTAGTGAAAATTATAGGTTTGTAACAAATGCTAAAATTTTGTATTTTAGCGGTTGATTTTCTTTACCACAAATTCCCATAATTTGTATTCCATCACCTAATATTTATTATTTGTGTAATTCGGGACCTCGACCCGAGTTCCTTTTGAAGTTTCAGCTGAAAACCAGCAGAAGCATCCAACCAAATTTCTAAATGGATGTTTGGTTGGTACATAAACTTGGTTGAATTGTACGTCGGTACCATATACAGGGTTATTGGTTAAGTCGACCTATTCCCTGCAACACGTTATAATAGGGTAAAAATGCAACAAAATGAGGCCATAAATGTTAGGCCGATTTTCAACGGTCACTGAGATATTTGAATTTTTAGGTTTTTTTTAAATAACCTCGAATTTTACCATTTAAAGTAAGAATTAAAAAAAACTACTAAGGTAATGGGTTAAAACTTATTTTCGGATTTTAGTCAACACTATAGCAGACATTTCTTAATCATTTAAAATTTTAAAAACCCATCACAATTCGAAATTTTTAATTTTTAATAAAAAAAAATATCTTAAATTTTTTTAAAGTTGATTTTTAATATAGTATTACTAAAAAAATATATGACACGAACTCTGCAGACCGCTGGAAAAACATACTCGTGTTGTCAGCTTTCCAAAAAGGTGTCAATGTCAATATAAATATTTGAAATAATTGAAACAGTTAGCTGCAACTTGCTCGGGGACCATAATTTCGTTTGATAAAAAACGACAAATCCATAAATCAATAAAAACACGTCTGTCAAGTTAGCACTAGCACTTTAAAATTTCGACAAACGCTATAGTGCATTAAATGTCGCGATTTTGTCGTAATTCAATGGAAAAAGAAAAAAAATTGTCGCGCCCCTCCTTCCCCTTAAAAACTACCCTTAAGTGCATTTGAGCCTCAGTTAACCAAATTCGAGTTCCAAGAATCTCCCCAATGCTAAAGGTGTCCAGTAAGATATCACAGGGGCTGTTTAAGAGATTTCCACCCTGAAAAAAATTGTCGCGCCCCTCCTTCCCTTAAAAACTACCCCCGTCAAGTTAGCACTACCACCCCGGTAGCGGCCACTTCAAGCATTTCTGTAAAACAAAAAGTATCCAATTAATTGTCGCAGGAACCGAAAGGGGTGGTAGTGCTAACTTGACCGGGGTAGTTTTTAAGGGAAGGAGGGGCACGACATTTTTTTTCAGGGTGGAAATCTTTTAAGCAGCCGTAGTGAGAGTTTACTGGACACTTTTAGTATTGGGGCGATTCTTGGAACTCGAGTTTGGCAAACTAAGGCTGAAATGCAATTAGGGGTAGTTTTTAAGGGGTAGAAGGGGCGCGACAAATTTTTTGAAGCGTGCAATATGCCTTTCGGTTCCTGCGACAATTAATTGGATACTTTTTGTTTTACGGAAATGCTTGAATTGGCCGCTACCGGGGTGGTAGTGCTAACTTGACGGGGGTAGGTTTTAAGGGAAGGAGGGGCGCGACAATTTTTTCAGGGTGGAAATCTCTTAAGCAGCCCCTGTGATATCTTACTGAACACCTTTAGCATTGGGGAGATTCTTGGAACTCGAATTTGGTTAACTGAGGCTCAAATGCACTTAAGGGTAGTTTTTAAGGGGAAGGAGGGGCGCGACAATTTTTTTTCTTTTTCCATTGAATTACGACAAAATTGCGACATTTAATGCACTATAGCGTTTGTCGAAATTTTAAAGTGCTAGTGCTAACTTGACAGACGTGTTTTTATTGATTTATGGATTTGTCGTTTTTAGGGTTTTTTAGATTTTTCAAAAAAACCTTATGAAATCGATTTTGTCCGTCCGTCTGTCCGTCTGTCCGTCCGTCTGTTCACTAAATAACTCGCGAACGGCTTAACCGATCGTCATGAAATTTGGTAGGAATGTGTAGAATGGTAACAGCCTTTGGCACGAAATACTTAGAAGTTGGTAGAACAAAAATAACAGGGTGTCCCGGACATTTGAAAATTTGTTCACTAAATAACTCGCGAACGGCTTAAAAGATCGTCATGAAATTTGGTAGGAATGTGTAGAATGGTAACAGTCTTTGGCATGAAATACTTAAACATTGGTATGGCAAATATAACAGGGTGTCCCGGACATTTACAAATTTGTTCACTAAATACATCGCGAACAGCTTAACCAATCGTCATGTATTTTAGTAGGAATGTGTAGAATAGTAACAGTCTTTGGCACGAAATACTTAGAAGCTAGTAGGGCAAAGATAACAGGGTGTCACGGAGATTTAAAAATTTGTTCACTAACTGATCGTTATGAAATTTGGTAGGAATGTGTAGAATCGTATGAATCCTTAGCACGAAATACTTAGACGTTGGTAGGACAAAGCTAACAGGGTGCCCCGGAGATTTTAAACAGTCGACTTTTTTAGTTTTTATCGGACATGGACGTATGGGTACTCAAATCAAAGAACTCGATGGGTACATTTCATATCAGTCCCTTTTTCCAGTTTGGAGTAATGGTAACGGAGTTACAGCTAATAAATGCAGTTAATATATGTAACCATGATACATAGTAAATCTATTTTTGGGTTGGTCTAATTAAAAAGTGTAATAGAATGAAAGGCGTTAGCCTTTCATTCTGGAACGCGTTTATTTAGACCAATCCAAAAATAGATTTACGAGAAGCATTTCATTAATATTGTGCATAATTCTTATTTATTTCCTATAAAATATATGTGCAAAATTATTCACAATGTGTGTATCCAAAATCTAAAAAACCCTCGTATTGCGGGCGCAGCCCTCTGTACGCCGGTATTTTTTATCAAACGAAATTATGGTCCCCGAACAAGTTGCAGCTAACTGTTTCAATTATTTCAAATATTTATATTGACATTGACACCTTTTTGGAAAGCTGACAACACGAGTATGTTTTTCCAGCGGTCTGCAGAGTTCGTGTCATATATTTTTTTTTTAGTAATACTATATTAAAAATCAACTTTAAAAAAATTTAAGATATTTTTTTTTATTAAAAATTAAAAATTTCGAATTGTGATGGGTTTTTAAAATTTTAAATGATTAAGAAATGTCTGCTATAGTGTTGACTAAAATCCGAAAATAAGTTTTAACCCATTACCTTAGTAGTTTTTTTTAATTCTTACTTTAAATGGTAAAATTCGAGGTTATTTAAAAAAAACCTAAAAATTCAAATATCTCAGTGACCGTTGAAAATCGGCCTAACATTTATGGCCTCATTTTGTTGCATTTTTACCCTATTATAACGTGTTGCAGGGAATAGGTCGACTTAACCAATAACCCTGTATAGATACCGATAACTGCTATAGAATATGCCACATATCTTCGGTTTCTTGTTTTAATTTTTCAATCGATCCTTGGATTTAATTACATATACGAGTAAATATATTACAATTAACCAACAGCAATCTTAATTAAAATTTTAGATATTTTTCTACTATAGGAATTGGCCTGAGTTTAGATTTACAAAGATTAGAGACTGAAAATTATACTAGCCGATTCTACTTGCTTGTTGCTTGACAGGACCTTTCTTTCGTATAATAACACAATTACTCATTTCTCCAATATATTTATTGCTTCAAATATTGTTGTTTTATGCAAAAAAACGAGAATGTGATAATTATTGACGTTTTTTTTTTCGTTAGCGATAACGGGTTCTAGTAACAGAATAATATATTGGGGGCAGGGGGGTAAATTTTAACCAAAGACTCCACAATTTGCAAATCAAACATACCAAATTCTTCTAAAATCATTAATGACTTAATTTGAACCGTTTTCTACTTTTCATTTGTAAATCAATTTTAGATTTCGTCAAATTAAAATTCCAAGCAACCCATTTTTTCAATTTTTTTTTTTAAATTTTGCCTATTTTCTAAATTTACCCACTCCAAAAATTAAATCCAAATAAACCCAACTTCCTAAAACATTCACTTCGGCAAAAACAGTTACTAATTTGTGACTAGTCAACATAATATAACGGTTTTACGGTCAAAATTCCTACAAATAGTGAAGATTTTCATACAAAATGTACTAAGGTACAGGTGTACCTTTGCCGCCGGCAAGCATTGTAAAAATCTGCCGCTGGATGAGGGTTAAACAAATTGACACCAATTGGTGTATTTAAACAAATATCTTTAACGGAAAATCAGAGCCCCTTTTCTAGCACCACCACTGTTGTTTTTTTTATTGTATTGCACATGTGGAACTGGAACTCCGTGCATGCTAGCATTGCCATCTTGATAGACAGGCCGAACTGCAGAAAAGTTTCTTCCGAGTCTACAATTTCGTCCGTGGCCACTGATAGTTGACATGTTGCTGTTGCTATTGCTATTGTTGTAATATAATACTTCAGGTCCTTAACCATTGACAATTGGAAATAGGTTCTATTTAATCAGCTGATAATCCGGCTTGGATCTAGCTGGCGTTGATGCCAGTCAAACGCTGTATACAGGGTGTCTGGAAACTGCCGCATAAGCGCACCGGTTTGTGATTCACCATATCATTTCCAGCAAAAAAGTAACATACCCCCGATTCTTAACCCTTTAGTTGCCACAGGCATTTGAAGATTTTGAAAAAAACCATTTTCTTACATGACTTAAACCTTAATATCTCCAAAGCTAGACTATCTAGAATAGCGAAATACGATGATTGTTACAGCCAACAAATTATCTAAATAATGCAACTAACCACACTAAACTCGGATAAGAGATTTGGTTTTTACAGGGCTACAAAATTAAATTTTTGTGATTTGACCCAAAAACAAATAATTTTTCCAACTTTTGCCAAGGGTAGGTGCTTGTACGATTCTTTTAAAAATTGGCGCATAGTCATTTTGACATCATTTAAATAAATTTTACCAAATTGCAGAATTTAGGGGCTGTTTGAATTGAATTGAATTCGAGCTATGAAGCTCTGTAAAAACCAAACCTCTTATCCGATTTTAGCGCGGTTAGTTTTATTATTTCGGTAAATTTGACGATTTCGGGATGAAACATGGTTTTCCAATTGACATCCTTCCACGCAATTTCCAGGAAATGTTTTTTTTTAATATTCAGCACATCAAAAATGGAAATGGAAAAATTAAAATTGGTAAATGTAAAATGAAAATGGGAAATAGAAGAAGGAAAATGAAAAAAATGGAAAAGGGAAAATTGAAATTTTAAAATAGAAAGTGGAATATGAAAAAAAAATCAAAAGAAAAAAGGAAAATGGAAAATTTAAACTGGCAAATGAAAAATTGAAAAAGAAAAAAGGAAAACGAAAAAATTTAAAATTGAAAAAAAAAACGAAATTGAACGAGACCGAGGCTAATTTCGGGCGCGGCCGGATTTGAATACCCGTCACATTTGAATAAAGCTTAAGCTTCTTTTGCGTTAACAATTTCTACTGCAGCCCTATGACGTGTTCCGATTCCTTCTGTTCCTGGATACGCTGAGGCTAAGCCAGAAGTTGGTTTGTTTGATAGCCCTATAACGAAATATTCCGATTCCATCCGTTCCTGGATATGCTTTGAGGCTTTACTACGAACATAATTGGATGAAATTTGGTTGAGATTGATTCATAAAGAAAAACGTTGGTCGTAGAAGAACTTAATTTTCAGGTGTTGGTTCGTATGACAGCCTTATGACGTATTGTTCCGATTTCATCCGTTCGTAGATATAATTTGGAACTTTACTAGGAACGCATTTGGATAAAGTTTGGTTAAGGTCGGATTGAAAAGAAAAAAGTTGTTCTTTCCTTTTCATTCGGCACACTGATCAATAATACATATATATACTTTATATAGTCCGAGGTGCTTCCTTCTGTGCGTTGCAAACTTCAAGAGAAAGTTAATATACCCTTTCACATAGTGATGGGTGAAAAAATGGAAAATAAAAAATGGAAATGGAAAAAAATTACAATTAAAAATGGGAGTGGGAGTGGGAAAATTGGAAAAGGAAGACGGAAAATCAAAAAATGGAACATTGAAAAAAAATGAAAATTGAAAGCTTAACACGTTGGCTGCGGCAAATGCCCCGGGGGCATGTATTTCTTATTAATGGAGTGCCGGACAAAACATCAGAATAATTTCTGGTTGCATCGTGTTCATTTTGTAGTCTATTATTTGTTAGTGTAACATGTTGGAACGCTCGCGTCGCCTGGTCCAATTGGCCAAAGCACAGGAGGAAAAAACCAAAAAATTCCAATTATTTTTATAATTACTTGGAATCGGCTCCTGGCTGAAATGAAGACAGGTTTGTACCAAAGGAAGTATTTTGTCTAGTTTTTGAGCGAGTAAAGTTAAATTCCGAGATATGAGAGCTAATATACAGTTGCAGTAGCAACATTCCCCCGGGGGCAAGTGCCGCACAGAACAGAAGATTACCGAAAATGACTGCCGCAGTCAACGTGTACCTAACTAGAAATTGAATTCATTGAATTTTGAAAATTTAAAATTGAAAATTGTACATTGAATATAGAACAAAGTGCTTACTGTTGTTCAATGTTTTAAATATTAATATTTTCACCTCTTCTTCTTCTAGCGGTGCAGAAAGGCATGGAACCACTGTGCATCTATGGGGATTCGAGTTATGGCTCGTCAATGTTTTCCTTCGAGGTGTTAAGGAACAAAAACGTAGGCGCTGCGGTAGGGTTTTCCCCACAGTTAGATAGGTGTAAGATCAGTGGGCGCAGCAGGGCATTGAAACAAATGACCCACATCATGAGGATGTCTGGATTTATGCGAGAAAGGTACGAATGGAGGCGCGAACAAAAGCCCGACCGAAGTTGAGCTAATGTCGCTAAGCCTCGCGGTCGCCCAGGACGCCAAATTTATTTAGGGCCGGGCGGCTTTCTAGCAGTGCAATAAAAAAAAATTTAAAAAGCGGAAATAAATATAAATCAATATCAACTTCGATTTAGTGGAAAGGGTTGCGGTGAGGCGGCTTGTGGCTGAGCGTAGAGCAGCATTTTTGCAGACCTGAATTTTTAACCAGTTTGTATCACATAAACTATGTGACTAAACCTGAAGAAGGACAACAATATCGTGAGATGCTAAACAATGTTACTTGTCCTTTTGTTCAAAATCGACCAGATATGTGGTTTCAGCAAGATGGAGCACCTTGTCATACCGCTGCAGCCACAGCGAAAGAGTCATTTCCGGAGGATCTGCAATTGACTGGCCGGCTAGATCTCCAGACTTAACTCCACTAGATTTTTTCTTTGGGGATACCATAAGGTAATGGAACACACCGTAGAACGATCCCGCCTTTACGAGGCCCAAGTGTCTATTTTTTATATGAAAATTAAAAAAAAATCGGTTCAGAAATAAAAAAGTTATTCATGGTTTACACTAGTTCACTTTAAATGGGCCACCCTGTACATGCTATTCGTATATCGGCCGAACGAATACGACCGTCGTGTGAAACAACTACCCTACCCCAAGCAGCCGTCGCCCGAAGCCTACAAACAAGCGAGTGCACCACGTTCACCACTCATGCGGGCATTACACATATATACATATACATATAACAAGAGCCGCGCGGTTCATTCGACGATAATTTTCATTGTGGTGGTTTTAAAAAATTAAAACAACAACGGCCGAAATAAGCTACTCATAAAACAAAAAACCCAGCAACTCGTCATGCCTTATTTATGCAACGCATGATCCTTATCCATACTCAAACGCGCAGTCCGCATACATTCTAAAGAAAATTTCAAGGAGTTAGCCTCGCGCCGCGCCGTGTGCACGTAGTCCATAAAAACGGGGACAAGTTTATTACTACGGCAATGAAATGAATGAATATTCGACCAAGTAGGGATAAGCTTTGCCGTGTCCTGTTGCCAATGGTCGTTTTGTTCTCATTTACCGGGCTAACTTGCGAAATACTGTGGACTACTGCAGATGAACGAAACGGTCGTATCCGTATATGACCATTTCTGAAACCCCTGAACAATTGAACTGTGGATGTAGGTACTTGTACTTACGTATTGACAGAAATTACATTACACACTTCCTAAGTAATCAGACGTTATAAGTTTTACGATTTGTATGTCCGTCCGCCCAATCAAGTATGTGTATAAGAAATCCGCAAACCGGGAAATTGAAAGCGTCATTGTCGGTAGTTGCACGTCCGCACCCTTTCTACTGACAAGAAAATCGTGAAAGTCCGTGAGAGTTATTCACGGTGTGTACTGAAATCGTAAAACTTTACTTTGTTTGGGTGCAGGAGTTTGAGAGTCCTTGCGTTTTCACCTGCTGAATGTGTGCACTGAATATAATGCGCTAACATTAAGTTGAGTTCGCGAGGGTAGTTTCCTTTTTTAATGACTTTACGAAGTGATGGGCGTACTTTAAGTATGGAAGACGGACGACCTAACGACTGACACGGTGAGTGTAAGTTGCCAAGTAGGTGAAAACTATATAATATTGATTAGAGAGCCAGTGAAACTTCGGTGTGTACCTATAAAGTTGGCCTAGTGCAAAGTTCCGGAAGAAGTACAACTATGTCCCTGAACGTATCAAATAAACATTACTCGGTACGTTTTAGTAGTAGTCCGCGTGCGTTGTCCAGATTTTATGAGTGCTAATACTCATGAAATTTAACGGAAATGCTAACGAAATGGACGCATAAGGATGGATTTATTTTTATGTGCGTTCCACTAAAGTAGCTATAAAAGCAGGAAAAGGGGTTTTATTGGTCTCCTGAAAGAACTAACTATGTATATACTATAAGTATAGTGAAATCAGCTGGTATATTGTAAGTGATTATAGAGAACTTCAGGTACAGCGACTTAGCATAGCTGAATACAAATTTAAAGACGGTAGCATAATTAATTCAAATTCAAATTATTCAACCAAAAATTATAATAGTGTTTAACTGTACTTAATTATATGACTATTTTTTAGTGAACGAGTAATAATTATTCTACTCTTACATCTATAAATAAACGGGTTAATGTGCCAGAATGGGAGTATGTAGATTGAATTTCTTTTAATTGTAACTTATGTAGAAGGAAACTGGGGGAAAACCTCCTATTCATGTAATAAAAGCTAAGACTTAAAACTAAAACTTAAAACTAGAATGCGCTCGCATTGTACCGCGCCTCGAGGAGACACAATGAGAGACGTATGTGTGGAGTATAAGGAGTGAACCGGGACATGGTGAATTGATTTAAAGTAAGTTATTAAGAAGAGGATTTATTGAATTTACACAGGAAAGATTAAAGTTAATTTTAATGTGAATGACTTGAGTATGAATAAAAGAAACCTTTAAAATTGAGTCGAGTAGCAACTTAAGAATTTTGTTTTGTTTGATTTGGAGATTTTTTTTTATGGGTATTAGCACAGGAACCCCAGGCTGCAGCTCCATTCAGAAGAACTGGTTGGAAGATGGTTTTGAATATCAGGATTTTATTTTCAATCGACAACGTAGATTTCCTATGTATTAGTGGGTACAGTGTTTTAATTAATCTATCCGCTTTCTTTATTGAAGCATCCGTATTTGCCTTGAAAGTAAGTTTCTTGTCCAATAAAATGCCTAAGTATTTTATATGTTCAGGGTTCCAATTAATAGTGTTATTACCTAAATTTAACGGAGAATAGTTCAGGCTTCCGTTTTCTTGTAAGAAATAAGGCTTCTGTCTTATTACCATTAATTTTTATTTTCCACTTTCTAAAGTAGTTTGCTAGGGCTGTAAATGCATTTTGAAGAGTTTCGGCTATGTAAATGGGACATTCGGCGCTGCAAAGTATTGCAGTGTCATCTGCAAATAGTCCAATTTGACAGTTATCGGGAATAGGAATATCGGATGTGAAAATGCTATATAAAAGAGGACTGAGCGCTGAACCTTGCGGGACGCCAGCGAGTAGCTTATATAGCGAAGAAGTGGATTAATTTAAAAAATAAATAAATAACAGGCGCGACAATCCAACATTGGACTAAGGCCGCAGGATGTGTTAGTGACATCCTATTTCCAAGATCTTATCTGCTTTTTGATGAGGTAATGAGATCAGCATCACGCTCAGCAGTGTTATTTATCCCCATAAATGGGTACTCGTTTAACATCTGAGTGAGATGATAGTCTGCCACAAGCTCGTGAGTTCGAAAAACACAATGGGAACACGGTGAGATTCGAACTCATGAGCCTGTGCACCGAAGGTGCGCGCACTAACCGCTGGACCAGCCAGACTACAATTTCATTTATCCTAACATAAAAATGACGATCTTTTAGAAAATCCATGATCAGTTTAATATAAGATAAACTGGAAAGCCGTAAGTGTGCATTTTGTAAATTATCCTATCGTGCCAAACACAATCGAACGCTTTTTCTATATCTAAAGTTAGCATTCCGGTAGAGTTTTTCGCTTCAAAATTTAATTATATAATTTTCTTAATCCTGGCAACTTGATGGACCGTGCTATGTTTTTTCCGAAAACCAAATTGCTCGTCTAACAAAATGCTTCTCTCGTTTAAAAATTTATTAACTTCGGTCTTAAGTAAACGTTCAAATAATTTCCCTGCGTTACTTATTAAGCTTATTGGCCTATAACTTCCAAGCAGGGATTTTGACTTCTCTGGCTTCGGAATGCAGATAATAGAAGCCGTTTTCCATGCTTTAGGGAAATATGAAAGTTGCGCACAAGCGTTAAATATTTTACACAGGTAAATTACAGTTTTTGAGTGCATGTGTTTTAAGAAGGACATAGGAATAGCATCTGGTCCTGGTGCTGTATTCGTTTTTGTAATCTTTATTAGATTCTTTAGGGAAGTAACTGTAAAGAAGGGCACTGATTCATAGGTGGAGTTCGAAATAAGATGAATAACATCATCAACAGTGTTCTGTGTTTCTTCGTCTCCCAAGTGATTGGTATTAGTATGTTGTCTATAGAAATATTCGGCAAACGCCTCGCATTTTTCGACACTTGACATTAGGGTGCGGTCTCCTTCCTTTATAGAAACATTGCAAAATGGTTTGCTTCCTTTTGCCAGAGATGCTAGTTTGTTATTCCAGTGAAGGTTCCTAATTTTTTGGATTTCGGTGTTAATTCTAGACTGTAGCTGGTTGATTTGATGTTTGACTAAAGAAAGTCGGTTGCGTTGCCAGAGTCTTCGGAGACGGTTGCGTTCGGTGATGAGATTTTTTACAAAAGGCGTGATTTTTATTATTCTACTAACTGGTTGAATATTACTTTTAGGTATGGACAGATCAGCAGCATTCCAAAGAATACTATTAAAGTTTTCAACGTGACTATCAACTTCAGCTTTATTTGATAAGTTTAGATATGAACTTGAGAGATTTGTCAATTCGCCAGTCTTACGAGTGAAACGTTGCCAGTTAGCCATGTCAAAAAGATACCTTAGTTTTGGAACTTCAACTGTCTGATCGTTCACTTTAAATTCAACTGGTAGATGATCTGATGACAGATTGGTGATCGTGGACGGAATTGAAATGTATTGGGAACAATTCGTGAGTTAAACATCTAGGGTAGAAGGGAGACCCCTGCCTGATTTAGGGAAAAATGTTGGAGTGGAACTAAACAGAATGTCATGATGACTAGTCGATAGTTGAAGCTGAAGGATTTTTCCCCAATGGTTATTC
Organism: Microchrysa polita; assembly: GCA_949715475.1. NCBI lineage: Eukaryota > Metazoa > Arthropoda > Insecta > Diptera > Stratiomyidae > Microchrysa > Microchrysa polita. The sequence goes on from OX454420.1 coordinate 20,733,630, forward strand.
TTAGCGCAGTTCCAGTCTGTTTGTCTTGAGTTTAGGTCCCCAGCGACAATCACATTTCCCTGCAGCCTATTGATCAAATTGAAGTCATTTATAAAATAACGATTCTTAAAACAGTCGGAGTTGCCACCTGGAAAGTAAGCTCCCACAAAAGTGAATGTTCTGTTACATAAATGAATATCTACAGAAATCTTTTCAATAATCTGGGTATTTAGAGCCGCTTTTAAACTATGCATTATATTTTTAAGAACTATAATTGCTACTCCCCTGGCGTTGTTCCGATCGAATCTATAAATGAAATAATGAGTATCATATAATGTACTGGATTCATTCAACCATGTCTCGGTGACTACTGCTACATCAATTTGATTATCGTATAAGAAACTTTACTCAATGATTAAACCCTATCATGGTTTAGCGATGTGCCGACAACTCATCCTAAGAAAAACTTCAAGTCAAGAAACCTGAAACAAAAGCCTCGGATTGGACGGATACAAAACAACGACGACCCCGCAAACGAACAACTGATTAATCTTTCGAATCCTGGAATGTACGCTCCCTGAATAGACCGGGGGCCTTAAGGGCCCTCCTGGATCAGGTAGAACAATACAAGCTGAGCATAGTTGCAATCCAGGAAACTAAATTGCTCAAAAGCGAGATTAACGACCTCAATTCGCACACTATTTTTACGAGTGGTAAAGAGGCGGGCGACAAGGAGTTTGGAGTAGCTTTCATCGTGAATAGGCAGCTCAAGGATCACGTTATCGGCTTCAAACCCATCAACGAGCGGCTATGTGCGATCCGCATTAAGACCCGTTTCGCTAATCTCTGGCTCATTAATGCGCATGCCCCTACAGAAGTAAAAGAAGACGCGATTTAGGACGAGTTCAACAACGACCTAGAAACACTCTTCGACTCACTTCCATCAAACGACGTCAAGCTGCTGCTAGGAGACTTTAACGCAAAAGTCGGAAATGAAAGCTGGCATAGGGGAACTACTTGGGGTCATAGCCTCCACGATGAAAACAACAACAACGGTCAGCGACTTATCGACTTCGCGAGCGGCAGAAACCTGGTAATAAGCTCTACATGCTTCCCTCATCGACGAATCTACAAGCAGACCTGGAAGTCTCCAGATGAATACACCGTGAACCAGATCGACCACGTACTGATCAGCAAGAGATGGGCTTCTAATGTCCTAGATGTTCGATCCTATCGAGGAGCCAACTGCGACACCGATCACTATTTGGTGAAGACAACCTACAGGTGCAGAATCTCTTCGGTGCACCTAACGAGAATCAACCCTGCCAAGATCTTCGAGGTTGACAATTTGATTGATGATGCCACGGCGGCTGCGTATACAACAGCACTAGAGGAAAAACTGTCGCCCATGCTTGATGACATCAACAATTTAGGCATCCATGAGTTCTGGGAGGAGCTCAAAGACAGCATCAAGGAAGTCGCAGAAGAGGTCGTGGGCTATAAAGGCCGGCGCAGACGAGCAGACTGGTTCGACGACGAATGCAGGGCCTCGATTGAGGCGAAAAATGAAGCCTATCGCCAATACACACAACGCGCATCCCGAGCCAAGAAAGAAAGATATAACGAGCTTCGGCGAGTATCTAATAAGTTAATTAGACGTAAGAAACGCAAACATTTTGACGAGCAGTTACAGCAAATAAACCAAAGATTAGCCAGTAAGAACATTAGACAGGCGTACAAACTTATAAATAATGTTAAGAACGGATATCTACCCAGGACAAGCCTATGTAAGGACAAGGATGGTAACATCATCAGCGACATCGAAATCGTCAACAAACGATGGGCCTCGCATTTTGAAGAGCTCCTCAATGCACCATCAACATCCCCCGCGGAGCCAGCTCTTGAGCAGTTAGCCGAACCAGGCCCTCCCGTTCTACCCCCAACAGTAGAGGAGGTGAGTCTTGCCATACAGTCGCTTCAAAATAATAAAGCGCCCGGCGCTGACGAGATCCCAGCAGAACTGCTGAAGCATGGTGGAACGTGCCTGACCAATGCTATACATGTGCTACTGCTGAAAATATGGAACGACGAGGAAATCCCCGAAGATTGGCGCAAAAGCATAATCTGCCCAATCCACAAAAAGGGTGACAAGCTGAAGTGTGAGAATTACAGGGGCATATCATTAGTTTGTACGGCCTATAAGATATTATCTAAAATTCTTGAAAAGAGAATTAATCCGTACGCAGAACGAATCATTGGCGAGTATCAAGGCGGCTTCAGACCTGGTCGATCAACGACCGATCAGCTTTTCACAGTGAAGCTACTACTCCAAAAGTGCTGGGAATACAACATCGACGTATACCAAATCTTTGTCGACTTCAAGCAGGCATACGACAGTATCGATCGAAGTGTACTGTACAACATTATGCTGAATTTTGGTATACCGGCAAAGTTAGTGCGACTCACAAGGATGACGATGACTAATACCGTCTCGCAGGTCAGAGTGCAGAATCGACTCACTGACCTATTTGAAACTCGTACTGGACTCAAGCAGGGCGACGGGCTGGCGCCGACGCTCTTCAACCTTGCTTTGGAGTATGTAATTCGAGCCATGAATATGGACAGCAGCGGAACGCTACTCATCAAGTCGACTCAATTAGTAGCGTACGCCGACGATATCAACATCATGTCTCGAAGGTTGGGTGATGCAGAAAGCCTTCTGCATAACCTCAATAACGCCGCAAAGGAAGTTGGACTACATATCAACGAAAGCAAAACAAAGGCCATGATGCAATCGAAAACAAGGACGCCAGCAAATTCAAGCATCACAGTGGGGGACCTTAATATCGAGTATGTAGACAACTTCAACTATCTGGGTTGTAACTTATCAAAGGACGCCAACGAAACCGACGAAATTAAGCGACGGATACAACTAGCCAATAAGACATATTTCTCGGTCCTCCCTATACCTAATTAATTCGAAACTTGCGCACAGGAACACGAAGCTCCGCGTGTACAAAACGATCATCCGACCCGTGCTATGTTATGGCTGCGAAACATGGACCCTCACCCAAGCCTCCGAAATTTTGCTAGACCGATTCGAACGAAAGGTCCTTGGGCGAATTTTCGGGGCCGTTCGCGAGCGAGACCAATGGCGTATCCGGTACAACCATGAGTTGTATCAATTGTACGATGAGCTGGAAGTATCGAAAATCGTGAAGCTTCAACGTTTGCAATGGGCGGGGCATGTACAACGGATGGACGATAATCGCATGCCTATGAAAGTGAGGAACGCACAACGAATTGACGGAGCGAGGTTGCGTGGACGACCGAGAGCTCGCTGGGAGAACTCCGTAGGTGAAGACGCCCACCAGCTGCTGGGCTTCCGAAACTGGAGGACGAGGTCACGTAACCGCGACAATTGGAGGTCAACGATTCAGGCGGCCAAGGCCCGACGTCGGGCTATCGTGCCACATCGATGATGATAAGAAACTAAAAAATTCTAATCGTTTAGCTAAAGGCCCTAAACTTTGAGCGTTCCACAAGATAGCTCTTACAATTGCTCTATTACTATTTGTCATTGTACAAGTATTTAATAACAAGCTCAGACAGAGCATTGAATTGTTCTTCTTTACATTTGCAATTTTTCAGTTTGATTAACATTCCTTTAGTTAAATTAATTAGTTCGACCGGGTTGAACAAGTTAGTACTAGTAGGTTGGATAATAGTAGTGCTCCTCGCCACATCGGCGAAACTACGAGCAGTATACGGCGGGACTATATTCGGCGTGGAGGAAAGCGACGGAAAAATTTCTTTATTTTGGACATTAGGAGTCGATGGATTACCTCTTACCTTATATGTCCGCTTTGTTTGTAATCGTTCTCGTAGTGCAGACGTGTCAAACTCGCGGCCCGCGGGCCACATGCGGCCCGCCTTGCAGTTCTGTGCGGCCCGCGGCCATGTCGAAGCAGCGCAATGTGTATCAATACAAAAATGTTGAAATTGGTAAGGTGAACAAATTAAGCCGTTGAACTCAAGTCTACAAAAATTACTAAAACTCGTCACTGGCTGCAAGATTATTTTAGAATTTTTTTCCAAATACTACCAACAATTTGAGGTGGGTTATTTGATTTCATAAGACACCTCATCTTTTTCGTATAGGACAATACTAATGGGCGATTCAGACTATCGACAGGATTTAGTAAATCCTAGATTTAGTTGATAGTTGTACCATATTGTACTGCAATTTGAATAATGCAAGTACATTCTACGATGCATTTTGAATTTAATGACATACGAATTAATTTAGTAGGCGGGTTTCGACTCGATTAATTAAGTGGTTTTAGTAAATCCTGTCCATAATGTGAATCCCCTCTAAGTCTCTTCATGAAACTGTTCTGTCCCAAAATGCAGTTAATAAAAAATTGGTTGGCTTTACCGAACATAAATTGAGATTTATTTGGAAAAATGGCAAAGCTTTAAAAACTACAGAAATCTTGGAATTGTTAACTAAATCACCTGGATGTGAAATTACAACATAATAATCACAGCCCAAGTGCTTGATTTTTAGACCTATACTTATCAAGCTGTATTGGTGCATGAGTTTGTACCATATCACAAACAAATTATTCTCTTTTAGCCACCATTCTGCTTAAATTAATTTAATCTGACTATTTTGTTATTGTGGGTGACCTAGATGACTGGTGCTAAAAATTTTTTATCATCTGTCCCAAATCATGTTATTCACAAAAAGTGGTTACTTGAAGCTCAATCATATTTTCACGTTTTCGCTTCTTGTCTCAATTGTTTAATGTTTAATGTTAAGTACATATTCCAAAGAAGGAAGTTCTCACGGATAGTCCCGAAGCCGCTAACAATGAATCCCAAACGGGGGGCGCGCCCCCTAGGGAGGCGTGGCGGCTAGGGAAGGGGGCGCGGGCAATCCATTTGTTTAACACGGCTGAGAATATTTTAGGTAGAGAAAAAATTAAAAATCTCTTTATACGGCTGATATAGTCTTTAAATGTTTTTTTTTAAATAAAATTTACGGATTTTGGTCGCTCCAGTAATATTAATATCAATTTTGCTCATGACGAAATTCAGGATGTGGAAGTCATGAAATTTAAATAATACTTCCTAAAATTCAGTAGTTCCATTTGTTTGTGTGCAGCCTATATTTGCTGCACTCAAACAAATGTTCAAATAATTTAAATTGCGGCAATGGAGTCCTGGATGAAACTTATGTTCAAAATTAAAGCATTCCTTGCCCATGGCATGGGGGGGGGGAGTCAGGATCAGCAGATCTCGCAAGGGGGGCACGAATTGGATCACCACTGCGCTAAAGTGATCCAGACTTTCTGTCACATTTTAAAAGTAATATTCTGTAATCAACTTTCGTAATACGATTATATAAAAGTTTTTGAAATTTTCCTCCTGCGGCCCACCTAAACCTGAGGAGAGTCTTATTTGGCCCGGGCCAGGTTTTGAGTTTGACACCCTTACGTAGTGCAATATAATTTATTCGCGCAGGGCATTTTGTGTAACTTGCCGCGTGATCACCAGAACAGTTGGCACATTTTCGTTTGGCATTGACGTCATCTTTCAAGGGGCAATCGGTTGTTTTGTGTGATTCTGCACAGAGGTTGAACACGATTTTCAAATGGCAGCCACTTACTGCGTGTCCCATCGTTTGACAATTAAAACAACGAATGGGACCAACATTTCGACTTTTCCGAAAGTGACTAAATTTAACTGCGGTATGGAAAAGATGTTTTACACGGGACTGAAGATCTGTCAGTTGCACTTTTCCGCGAGGGAATGTTGGAATATAGGACGCTTGATGGTCATATCGTAAATTTTTCAAGTTAATTTTTTTAATTGCCGTGCAATTTACATTTTTCAACTTTAACTCTTTTTCGACGTCTACAATGGGGAAAGAGTCCAATCCCGACATTACTACTTTAAATACTTTACCAGCCATTGGATCGTGGGTGAAGTAGTTAAAATTTAAAACATTGAGACGTTCGATGAATTTCACATATTCCTCTTCAGTTAACGAAAACACTTTGGTGCCGATGCTTGCGAATTTCAATAGATATCCACCTATATCTAGTGTCATCAGCTCAGACTCGATCCTGCTGCGTGATACATTTATAATTGTGATGGGTGGCATCGTACGACGGGTTACGGGTGACGTTTCGGCAGCATCTTCGTCTTCTTCGTTTGTAGGCAATTGGCTTAGCGGAGCAAACCTGTTATGGCTAGAGCTAGTTCCAGCCGTTGACTTAGAATTTTTATATTTGGCCATTTTCGGATTGAATAAGTTTTCCGCATCGCATAATAGAGAAAGTTAGATTCTCAGAACCCATCTACCCCTCCCTCCCCCACAAAAAATATGAATCCCATCATCGTGCTATTCGCACGATTAGAACTCGGTCTCGTTTATTTTTGGATTTATGTATTAGGAAACAAAACGAAGGCGTGACCAACGGTACACTCGTCTATTCATTTATGATAAAATAAAATTAAAACAACAATTTTGTGGAAAACCCACGTATCACTTTTCACGGAACCATTCTTCAAATACTGTAACTTCTGAGACATATAACGACTCTTTATTCTGGTACCAGATAAGTAGTTTCTCTCCGTGTTCGGATGCACTGCAATGCCCCCATAAAAGTAAAGGTTGATCAAAGTGGTGAGTATAATGGAGGGCTATTGCGGGCATATAACGAAATTCAGCCCCCACTTAGGAGAGTAACGTTGTTTGTTGTTTCGTCGAAAAATAAATGAGGAATACTTGTCTACAACTTGATTGAAATATTTGGAAAAAAAAATTAAAAGTCTACTTTCAATTTTTAAGTTAGTTATAAGGCAAAAAATAACTGTTGAATATTGTAAAGCTCGTTTTTATTTTGCCGTCTAGATTGAAACTTTTCAAGAGTATTATTATATGTATGTCAACAAAGAAAATTGTATGTAGTTTATTAGTATCTTGTACCGTTTGAAACAACCACCAAAAACCTAAAAATTCCCCATTTTCCCCAAATTTCGGACCCCTATCTGTCACGATTTTTTTTCTCATAATCAGTGAACCCATACCCTACAATCCTATGCAAAAATCAAAGATACACAATTTTCGCCGACCAAATGTCTCAATTTTCCGACCTAAAAAACCCATCTCCCGATCTAGAAAATAAAAATAAAAGCTTCTCCATCAGTAACATTGAGTAACAAAATCGTACAGAACATTAATGAAGTCCTTACACGTAATTTCTTTAGGCAAAAATGCAACAACAGAACACGGTTGAATTAAATTTAAATTTCAGATGATTCTCTGAACATGTTGTAATCACAATGTAAATAAGTAGGTAAACATAGCCTAAAATTTCATTCATCTGCATCTTCAAATATTTAAATTCACCACGCGAAAATAAAAAAACAATAAAATGTAAATACAAGAGAAATAAAATAGACTAAATTGAGAGCACTAGAGGATATAAATGTGAAACCGACCGTTTCAGCCCACATATACCTACACACCGAACAAAATTTCTTGAATTTGTGAAATTTTCAGGATATTCCCAAACAAAAACCATATTTATGTAATATCTCGTTATTAAATCGAGGAGTACATATGAGAATATTAAATTCAGTGTTTTTGGCCCACGTCGCACTTATCAAATTGTACGGGGAGGATTGTAGTATAGGAGCACTAGCAAGGAAGCAGGGAAACAAAAGCAAACTGTGACGATACAAATACTCACCACCAACACGGACACCATTATGTAGTACCAAGTTTGTTTGCTTCATGACGATGATGATGATGTTGTAATTTGGAAGGAACAATATGGCGAAAGCGGTTTTCCTATTTTAGTATGAATAGAATTTATCCTGAATGTAATGTTTATCTTAGGTGGGCTATTATCCTACACATATGAGGACCGAAAGGTGGGGGTTTTCAATATAATGAAGCTTGTTGCCATATTAGTAGGACCATATTGCGAGTTGGTAAAACCTCATATGTATATAGATATAAACAAATAGAGGCATTCAAGATAAATATGTATCCACATTTGAGGCAAATACTTTAATGATAATTCAGTTTCCAGCATTCTTTTGAAAGAAGTGGATCTTATTAATTTCAGTGTTTGTATAATGATTTTTTTCAATATCTTGTAGTAGCGGTTATTAGTTTTAAAGGGGATTCAGACTATCGACAGGATTTACTAAATCCTAGATTTAGTTAACAGTTGTACAATATTGTACTGCAATTTGAATAATGCAAATACATTCTAGTCTGGCTGGTCTAGCGTAAACTAACCAGACGTACAGCATTTTGCTGTACAGTACAGCATTTTGACCTGTCGTACAGCATTGGGAAATGTACAGCAAGATGTACAGCATCCCCAATGCCACACAATGAAACCTAATTCAGTACATCAGCCATACATGCGGCTCTTTGACTCATGTAGCGTGCGTTAATGACAGCATTTTAAAACTCTCGCACAAATTAATAAAAAAAGAATATTTACCGTTATCTGCCTTAAATGTATAGCCATGAATGACCATGGTAGTACAAAAGTCATTTCCCATATTCCACTATCTGCATGTTTTTTTTTTTTTTTGTAGAAATTCGCAGAATTAAGGAACTCACAAAGGCGCAGTTAAAGTTTCGTAGCAACTGCTTTCCGTGTTGTTCTGTAAGGCCGTCCATTAAAAATTAGATTTTAAAAACGCATGATCCAATTTTGCGGTTGTTGTAGCGGTCCTGGTGATTTTTTGTCCCTTGAATCTATCGAGCCTGACAATTTATTGAAAAAAAAAACAAAAAACATGTCCTCCCGCCCCGTCCTCTATATCGGCCGTTTCATTTTCATCCCCGCTCTTTAAAAAAAAATTGGAAAAGTACACTTCTATTACCCCCTATGGAATTTCATTAGTCTTGGGTAGCATCTTTGAACGGCTGCAACTTTCGAAGCGAGACGACTAGGACTCTGAAATTTTCATCAAAATGTGCGCCCCATCCTCTACATCGGCCGCTTCATCCCCGCTCTATAAAAAAAATCGAAAAATAGACCTTGGTACCCCCTACGGAATTTTATTGGTATTGGGTGGCATCTTTGAACAGCTGTAACTTTCGAAAAGCTTTAAGCTCGCGATCGAGATCCTGGTGATGGGTTATAAAACTCCAGCTTCTCTTTCATGCTCCGTTTCGAGTTCATCATTAAAGTACCACTAAGAATAAGTTGCCATTTTCCTAACGGCCAGAATTGAGGCTGTAAAGCATTATGTAATTTTTCCTGCTATGAAGACCGGTATGCTTGATATATTTGCAGCAGCATATTTATGTGAATTCACCCGCGAATATGTATTGTAACAAAAATGTATTATGCCCATCCATGCATGTTAGGCTTTGTAATTTGGGATACTTGGAGGAATTTTCGTCGGTAAGGGTAGTGGTTTCAGATACAACATAAACTAAAAATTCTGATCACTCCTCTAACCGATTTTAAACTATCCAGCGCGATATTGGCTTAAAAGTTTGTCAACCACAGCACTACATAATAAGCTGGTGAGGACTGTGATGAGTCTTGTTTGCTTTTAGCCTGTAAAGTTTGACCCCCATACGATCGATATTTAGCTAGATAATTGCACTGTTATGTTTGACAATCGAGCATTTTCGATAACACTGGAGGCTTTGACAGATCTTTCTGAAATTTGGCACACCTGTATAGCTACTTGGCGCTAATTTCAAGGTCTTACGTATTAGCGTTCATAAGTTACAGTGGCCCAAATCGCAGTTTTGTGTTTTCTAATTAAAAATTGTCCATAACTCGGAAATACGAAAGTGCAGTCTTGCAGAGCACCGTACTGCCCGTATTTGGTGGAAATTTCAAGGTGAACATTGAGGACTTTAGGGCTCTTATGAGTCTTGTTTAGTACAACATAACCTCAAGATCCACCACATATTTCCCAGATGATGGTAGGATAATATGAGGCAGGGAGGTAGCCAGGATTTTGTTTTAGGAGTGTCCCGAGGCTCAGTTTCAGAAATTTCGACATTATTAGAAATTAGAATTTAGAATGTTGTTAACTGTGGAAACTATTTTCGGCGTTCCTCCATTCAAACACATGCCTAGTCTCCCACTGTTCATGTACAATTATTATCGTGGGGCATGGTATCAATACGAAGGAGCCAGGATTACGTAAACATTCGCAATATACGGTTTAACGAAACTCTATTACGCATAGGTATAAATTTACCTTACCTAAAAAAAATAAAACATTACTGACTGTTGTTTGAGTGTAGAAGTATGCAAATTATGCTCGCCTATTCGGTGCCCGCATCGTGCCGCTTTTGCCTCTTTGCACGGCTCTGAGAAAAGCGAACTCTTTGATACAGGCAAATATTTTATTTGAAATTTTGGAGCCTGTGTGAAGTCTTATGAAATTTCCCGAAGTTTCGCTTTCTCCAAACCGACGTGAAGAGAGGGAGTGTTGAGGATTTGTATGAAAACTGAATTCCGCAAGTAGGTGTACAGCATTGGGCCTTCGGGAGTCTGGTCAGCTTAGTCTAGCGGTTAGTGCGCGCACCTTCGGTGCACAGGGTCATGAGTTCGAATCTCACCGTGGATCATGGTGTTTTTCGAACTCACGAGCTTGTGACAGACTATGATCTCACTCAGATGTTAAACGAGTACCCATTTATGGGGATAAATAACACTGCTGAGCGTGATGCTGATCTCATTACCTCAACAAAAAGCAGACAAGATCTTGGAAATAGGATGTCACTTACACATCCTGCGGCCTTAGTCCAATGCTGGATTGTCGCGCCTGTTATTTCAAGTACATTCTACGATGTATTTTGAATTTAATGACAAACGATTTAATCTAGTAGGTGGGTTTCGACTCGATTAATTTCGTGATTTTAGTAATTCTTGTCCTGATGCCCTGTGGCATGAGTCAAGAGTAGTGTCATAGTGTCTTTCCCGACGTGTCGTAAGAGGCGACTAAAGGGGCAGGAGAAAATACAACTCTTCAGAGTTCGTACATATCTCTACAATTGTGCGTCCAAATACGTACGAAACTTAACAAAAAATTGACCCCCTTTCTTTTGGATTTAGAATTATACGACAGCGATCCGGGCTTGTCGTAAAAGGCGACTTGAGGGATGCCGTATGTACTATGTAGTAGGGATGTCAAAAACCGGACGGTTAGTCCGAAGACCGGTACTTTCAAAACGGTTAACCGGTTTTTTTCGGTTTTTTCATCCTCCCGGTTTTAACCCGGACGGTTGTTTGCCCATCCGGTTAAAACCGAAAAAAAAACTTTCCAGATTCATAAAATTTTTATATTTTCTTGATTTGTCAGTCTGTAATTCTATTGCTTGTCTTCTATGAAAAATTTCGTATTTCCGAACACTCTCCTTAGTGCTATTATTCCAAGAACAATAGCTTCGTCAAACTACTGCTCCTTGCATTTTTCCTTTCCAAGGCAGATATTGTTTACGTTGCGTGTCACACGTGTATCTTTTGTGCGTCGTGAATGTATATGTGTATCAGATCAGTGCATTTAGAGTTCATTGTTATAGGAAGACGAATCGGCAGTTGCTACGACGTCCGCGTCCACTTCAACATCCGTCGTGTCCACAAAGACTTCCACATCTACATCATAGTGCAGTCATATCATAAAGTAAGAAATTGGAAAAGAGATGGAACTCCATATAGTTGCATCTCTATTCCAATTTCTTACTTTATGGTCATATTAGCGTTTCAAATAAAAAAAATAGAGTAAGGTTATTTCTTGTGGTTTTTGATCAGTGGGCTCGCAGGAATCTAAAACTCATTTTGCTTAAGAAAAATTTGATCGGAAAGGTCCCAAAAAGGGCAAAAAAGGATACTCTTTAATCCTTGACCGGAGGTCGGCATGTGGCATATCAAATCAAAGGGGACGTCAAGTACATTACATATCCGGTGTTTGTTCCATGTTTCAAGAACCCTCAACGGAATAAAACGAGATTAAATGGAGAATTATTGTGTTTCCCGTGTATCTTTCCGAAGCCCTCATTACGAGACTAATTCCAATTGTCACTACGTTTCTCACTTTTCCGAATCTATAATAGCTAAAGATTCTACCATTAAATTTACTAAGAAAAAAAATGATTGGAAAGCTCTCAAAAAGGACACTAATTACAAACCTTGATCGAACGTGGGCATGCGGGGTGTCATATCAAAGAGGACGTCGAGTACATTCCATATCTGGCGTTTATTACTTGTTTTAAGGACCCTCACAGGAGAAAATTGGGATCCAATGGACAATTTTCATGTTTCTCGTATATGTATCTTTCCAAAGCCGTAATTTTTCGTTTTAGCCCGAATTTTTCCATTTAGTGTCCTTGAAAGAGGAAACAAACACCGGATATGCAATGCACTCGCACATGACACCCCGCATGCTCACTTTCAATCAAGGTTTGTAATTAGTGTCCTTTAATGTCCTTTTTCAGAGCTTTCCGATAATTAGAGAATCTTAACCTATCATAGATTCGGAAAAGTGAGAAACGTAGTGACAACTTGGATTATTCTCGTAGTTAGGGCTATGGAAAGATACACGGAAAACACAATAATTTTCGATTTAATCTCGATTTATTCCGTTGAGGGTCCTTGAAACAGGAAACAGACACCGGATATGTAATGTACTCGACATCCCCTTTGATTTGATACCCCACATGCTGACCTCCGGCCAAGGATTAAAGAGTATCCTTTTTTGTCCTTTTTGGGACCTTTCCGATCGAATTTTTTTTTAGCGAAATGAGTTTTAGATTCCTGGGAGCTCGCTGATTCAAAAACCACAAAAAATAGCCTTACTCAATTTTTTTCTATTTGGAGGCCTGAAATGGGATATTTTGACTGCACTATATACCTTGTCTAGCAATAAAACTCAGTTAACTAGTTTTGAAACATTATGAATACTTCTGACAATTTTATTTGATTATCTTTTTTGTTCAACATGTTTCTCTTTTAGGGCTCCATTACACAGTCATATTTCTATACGAACATCAGCTTAACGAGTGTGTATGCATTCTCTCTCTCTCTCTTGATTACCGTAACTCCTAGTGGAGCATGGTGCGTTGATGACTACCGAGTGTAGTCATCAACGTTACAAAGACAACTGAATTCGGAGTGTGATACGGTTGTCAGCCATACCACTTCCTAGTCGCATTGTTAGTTTATTATTCTACGATAAGAATATTTCTTATCATCTTTTTCTGAATAATAAACTTGCGACGAGTCGTGCCGAGTTTGGAAACTCGTTTCTCTATGAGTGTCTATTTCACAGAGTGGCGACCGAACCATCACGGCCACAGAGCACGACTGTATGCATTATTTTGCTAAAATTCTAAGCAATTCAATGAAAAACCGGTTAACCGAAAACCGGTACTTTGAGCCCGGTTAAAACCGGACGGTCTAACCGGCTTTGCGAAAAAACCGAAAACCGGGTTAAGGGCCGGTTTTTGACATCCCTACTATGTAGGCTTGTATCCCGCGTACCTGAAATTTACCTTACACTCGAAACATTAAATGAGCCTCTGATACCTCGGACTGATTCAACGGCACCGACTCTTGGCTATAAACAACGGACCACGATAGGTTTTTGGAAAGTTCGGACGATGTGGGGCGAATGTAGTAACGCGAAGCTCACTGAGGTCGAGCGGGAAATGACCGCTTACAACAGCACTACAGGGTGTCCGGAAACTGCCGCATAAACGCACTGGATTATGATTCCTCAGTTGATTTCCAGCAAAAAAGTTGTACGGAACATACACCCTCAGCTTAACCCTTTAGCTGCCACAGGCATTTAAAGATTTTTGAAAAAATCATTTTCTTGCACGACTTAAAGCCTAATATCTCCAAAGCCAGACCAGCTAGAATAGTGAAATAAAATGATTATTACAGCCAACAAATTTACCTGTAAAATAAAATGAGCCACACTAAAATCGGATAAGAGGTTTGGTTTTTACAGAGCTTCAAAGTCAAATTTGCGTGATTTGACCCAAAAGTAATATTTTTTTCCATCTCAATTTTCTCCAACTTCTGCCAAGGTGAGGTGCTTGTACGATTCTTTTAAAAATTGGCGCATACAATCATATCTTTTTTACATTATTTTATTCTAGCTCCATTATTTCTAACAATTTAAGTACCTTAAGTGCAGAAAACTAGGGTAATTTTGGCTCGATTTCAACATACTTTGAATAGATTTGATCAAATGCCGATATATTTAGGGGCAGTGTGAATTGAATTGTATTGAATTCGAGCTAAAAGTAACCCTAGTTTTCTACACTTAACGTATAAAAACTGTTAGAAGTAATGGAGCTAGATCAAAATGATGTAAGAAAGATATGATCGTAAGACTATGCGCCAATTTTTAAAAGAATCGTACAAGCACCTCACCTTGGCAGAAGTTAGAGAAAATTGAGATGGAAAAAAAGATTGTTTTTGGGTCAAATCAAGCAAATTTGACTTTGAAGCTCTGTAAAAACCAAAGCTCTTATCCGATTTTAGTGTGGTTAGTCTTATTTCACAGGTAAATTTGTTGGCTGTAATAATCATTTTATTTCACTATTCTAGCTGGTCTAGCTTTGGAGATATTAGGCTTTAAGTCGTACAAGAAAATGATTTTTTTTTTTAATCTTTAAATGCCTGTGACAGGGTTAAGCTGAGGGGGTATGTTCCGTACAACTTTTTTGCTGGAAATCAACTGAGGAATCACAATCCGGTGCGTTTATGCGGCAGTTTCCGGACACCCTGTATAATAGGACTGAGCGAAACCCAATGGAGCGGGTCGGGAGCGACTTTATCACCAAGCTCTCGCACAGTAATGCCCTACTCTGGAAATGAAGACGATAATACTCCTCGGCAGACAGGTGATGGAAGCCTGTTATTAAGAAATGAACGTCAATCCCTCATCGACTGGAAACCTATTTCCGACCGTATCATCACAGCCATATTCAAATCCAGAGTACGCAACATAACGATTATTAAGTGCTACGCACCGCACCGACTGAACTCGCAGATCAATCCGCGAAGGACGCATTTCATCAGCGACTTTGCGACACCTTCGATAGGGCTCCCAGAGGTGATATCAAAATGATTGTGGGGGATCTCAATGCCAAAGTCGGTGCATAGGCTTGGAACATCTTATGGGCAATCACTGGCTTGGTGACAGGAACAATAATGGAGAAATGTTTGTGGAGCTCTGTCACTCTCGACAACTAGTCATTTGCGGCACCTTGTTTAACCCTCCGTCGGTCAAAACTGTGCCAAAAACGCACAAGGCGGATTATTCATATTGCCCTTTCACACTCAGTAGCTTCCTCACTTAAGGTGACTGTCAACACCATTCACGGCAGTCTCTCAGACGTTCTCATGAGTAGTAGTATGCCAAGTGGCCAAAAAAAGCACATTGCGACCGAACTCGTTGCATTTTACATGGTACATATTCTGAAATTGTTCTTCATGCATTCATATAAAGGAATTATATTTCATTCATTTATAACCTTATTTTTTTATTTTTGTGTATGAAGTTATATTGGACCACGAGGTGTGCACCGATCGTACACAGTTTCGACGCAACTAATGATTAGATTAGATTAGATTAGATTTAGGGAGGGCACAGGCAACAGGGTTGCCCGAGGCACTGCGACCGGTTGTCTATTGTGACATTGCCCCTACTATGAGTTAGATGAACTCATCCAACCCACTGACTTCGATAAATCGATTCAGCTGGGCCATATTTATAGTGGCGATATCATCTTCCAAGGGAAAAGCGATACCGAAGCATTCCAAACGGCGCCTTGCTAGCCTTTCACACTCACACAGGATGTGAGAGGCAGTTTCGTCATCAGCTTCACAGAAGCGACAACTGGCGTCGGTAACAATGCGCAAGCGCTTTAAATGACCGTTTAAACGGCAGTGCCCCGTGAGGAGCCCGCAAATAATCCTAACCCTGTTTCTGCTCAGTTTCATCAGACCAACGGTACGATTGGGTGAGTAGCAAGCAACAAAAAGTTTTGACTGCCTAAGCCCTGGAAGAGATTCCCAGTGTGAGGTGGCCTTGGCTTTTTCCCACTCACTAATTACGTTTCTGCATATACAGAGTGGTAGTCCACAATAAGGTTCTGGACCATAAAAGGGAGTAGTGGATGCTCTTCTTGCGAGCTCGTCGGCCTGCTCGTTGCCGTAAAACCCCGAGTGCCCAGGTACCCAAAAGAGGGTGAGACTGTTGAGATTTCCCACCTGTTGGAGAATTTCCTGACAAACCCATACGAGCTTAGATGTGACAGTGAAGCTCGACAGCGCTTTAATTGCTGCTTGGCTGTCAGTGAAAATTGCTATTTTCTTGTTGGTGTAGCCTTTGTCAAGGCATAGTCTTGCACACACCTCAATTACGTGCACCTCCGCCTGAAACACGGTCGGATGTACTCCCATGGGAATAAAGATATTGGTATTCGGGCCAGTAATTCCAGCGCCAGATCCTGTATCGGTCTTTGAGCCGTCCGTGTAGAATTTGATGGTACTAGGGTGGAGTGATCTGAATCTGTCAGTACAATCCGCCCTTTCCTATATAGCTGCACTATAAGAAGGATCAAAACGCAGAGTTTTGACCAGATGGTCTGATGGCATATCCAATAACCTACTGTTATTTCACCATCCTTGTTGAACTGAGTTCAATGGGGACGCCGCATCACAAGCTTTGAGCCTAGTGACGGCTAGCCTTGCCACTGCCTCTATGTGTATGTGGAGAGGTGGCAAGTTTAGCAGAACCTCCAGGGCGGCAGTGGGGCTAGAAAAGAAGGCTCCAAGAACAGCCAGCCTCTGAATTTTTTCGAGACACCGTCTTCCGTCTATGGTGGTTGCTCTTCTCCACCACACGACCACCCCGTATACCGCAATAGGTCTAACAATTGTCTTGTAGATCCACAGAACTATGTACGGCTTGATACCCCATGCCTTCCCCGCATAGCTTCTGTTGATCCACAAGGCCTTAACTGCTTTTTCTGTTACCAAACTGAGATGCTTTTTCCATAGCAGTTTCTTGTCAAGTGTGACCCCCAAATACTTGACAGTTTCTGGCATTGTTAGCCTTGCATTATACATGGAGGGACACTCTAGTGCTTGGAGAGTCCCTTTACTACTGAATGGTATCACGGCGGCCTTTGTTGGATTGACGTGCAGCCCGTTTGCTGTACACCAATCCTGGACTATGTGCAGAGCACTCTGCAGGACATCCGGTAGGACCTCCTCGAATTTGCCTTTAACCGTGATTACCAGGTCATGCGCATACCCCTGTGTAGACAACCTAGCTGAGCTAAGTCTCCACAACAATCCATGAACTACCAGACACCACAGGAGGGGGGATAGTACCCCTCCTTGACGGCAGCCACGAGTGGCTAAAGCAAAAAGGGTAGTATTGCCTATACTGGTAAAGATTATTCTTGACGAGAGCATACGCTGCACCCAGGTAATGATCGTGTTGTGGGCTCCTTTGGCTCGTAGTGCCGTTTCTATGGATTTGAAGGAGGTGTTATCGAAGGCGCCTTCTATGTCAAGGAATGCACATATTGCTGTTTCCTTATTGGACATGGCCACCTCGATCTCTTCTACCAAGCTCTGTACTGCCGATTCCGTGGATTTACCCGGTTGGTAGGCGTATTGTTTTGGGTGCAGCGGCCGTGTCTTAAGAAGTGTGCCTCTGATGTATCTTTTCCATAGATTTCATCGGAAAGGATGTAGAGCTGATAGGGCGGTACGACTTAGGGTCGTCCGCCGGTCTTTTACCCACTTTGGGGATGAAGACTACCCTAACTGATCTCCAGGCTGTCGGAATATATCCCAAAGCATAGCTACTTCTATAGATGCTAACCATGAATGGTATCAGTTCGCTTTGGCCTCTTTGAAGGAGCGCCGGAAAGATTCCATCCATGCTGGGCGACTTGAAGTGATCGAACGTCCCAATTGCCTACCTAATCCTGCCATACGTGAAGATATATTTTGCTGCTGCCCAGGCAGATCTGCTTGCTCTGTTGGGTGGATTCATGCAACTGTGACCATCGTTCACGTTATAGTGTAGTCTGCAGCTGGGGAAATGGGTTGCTAAAAGCAGCATGCCTGTGCTTTCGGCATCTCTCGTTATGTCCCCATTTGCACCCTTCAGAGTGTTGATAGTGCTGCAACCATTTTTTGCCAAAATTTTGTGCAGTCTAGCTACTTTGGTGGTGTTGTTGACGCTGTCGCAAAAGTTAGCCCAACTTCGTCTTTTAGCGTCCCTAATCTTTTTGTTGTACTCCGTGAGGGTGGCTCTATACAAAGCCCAGTCCCCGTTGCGCTTGGCCTTGTTTAACAGCTTCCTCACTTTTTTCCTGAGGCTAGCTATCTCCTCATTCCACCACGGAACACACTTATTTTCTTTGAAGGCCCCCAAGGAGCAGTTTTCTTCATAGGAGGACAGAATTGCCCTGGTGGTTTCGTCCACGAGTCTTTCTAGACGCAACTAATGATGTTTTTATTCATTTTTTTTCCGTTTTAATACTAAAACTAAAATGTCAATGGAATTTGATTTGAGTAATCCGGCGGATTTAGAAGGATGATAGCTGATGATGAGGATGATCTAGTAGAAAACGAGTATTTAGGAGGAGAAAGTGATATTGCCTCAGATGATTTGGAAGGAAGAGAAGAAGATACGACTACTGAACAAGAATGTTCTGATTATTTTGATCATAGGGAAGTTTGTGAAACTGATGAAGAAAAAAATCCATTCGCATTGGGGAGAGATAAGAAGACGAATGGTACAGGAAGCCACCAATCTAAGCGCAGAAGACCAGAAAATATCATGACTCACCTTCCAGGAGTCAAAGCAGCTGCAAAAGTTGCAGAGGAATAATATTGGAATCATTTCTTCACTGCTTGAAATGATTGTGAAATACACCAATCAGTACATCGAGAGAGACTTTTCCAGAGAAAGAGACATAAAGCCAACAAATGTTACCGAAGTGAGGGCACTCATCGGTTTGCTATAGATCTAGCAGGGGCATATAAAGGAAATCAACAAATTTTGGAGGAACTATGGAGCAGAGAGAATGATGGAATCGAAAAGTTTGACCTTGTGGTGAGCCTCAGACGGTTCATAACACCGTTTCGACGACCGACAATCCCGAGATCAATGAAAACGTTTTGACAAAATCTGTCCCATTCGTGAAATCTTTGAAGCATTTGTTAGTAATTGTTAACGGAATTACACATGTGGGGCGAAAGTCACTATTGACGAAATGCTCCCTGGCTTCAGAGGTAAATGTCCGTTCCGACAATACATTCCCTCAAAACAAAAAAAATATGGGATCAAATTGTTCGCCCTCGTTGACTCTAAAATGACCTACACGTACAATATATGAATATATGCTGGCTCCCAACCTGAAGGTCCTTTCAAAGTGCGCAATAGAACAGTTCATGTCGTAAAACGAATAGCTGAGCCCAGGTTGGGAAACATAACTGCTGACAACTGGTTCTGTGACTTCTTGCTAATTGATGATCTTAAGAAACAGAATCTAACCTATGTTGGCACTGTCTGAAAAAATAAGAGTGAGTTCCCAACAGACTTTTTGAAAATAAAAAAGAAAAGCTGGTCACGTGAAGCGAAAAAACGTTATCCTGGTTTCATCCCTTCATAATGACGATTATGTTGATCCTTCCACTGGAGAAGCAAGGAAGCCGGAAATCATCACCTTCTACAACGCAACCAAAGCTGGGGTAGACACTGCTTACCAGATGTGCGCAACTTGCAACGTCTACCGTATCAACAGGCGTTGGCCAATGGTAATCTTCTATACGCTCCCAAATGTGGCTGGGATCAACTCCATCATTATTTACCTTGGCAACTGTCTTTAGTCAATGCGCAGGAGGTAGTTTCTATCACATGAGCTCACTCTTCCAGAGCTGCAGAGAAGAAGCTTGGAATCCCCTCGAGCCTCCAGATACGTCTGACGAAATTCAACACCAATGGGCGTGATGATGATGTCCAAACCAACCAAAAGGCTTAGGTGCATTACCTGTACTGCTGAGACTGGTCTGGGTAGGCTACAGTACTAAAATGCCATGCAAAGAAGTGCTGCGGCGAATGCAAAACTGCACAGGTTTGGATTGGATAGGCACTTCTGTCAAAAGGCGAAAGTGGCAATGGATAGGTCACACCCTTTGAAGAGGGCCAAGAAATATTGCAAAACAGGCTCTAGACTAGACCTACAAGGAGCCAATGCAATACAGCGTGTTGGACGACCAAGAAACACTTGAAAAAAAAGGTAATAGCGAGGCTGCTTCATTAAACAAGAGGTGATCAGGCCTAAAGACGGTGGCAGAGAACAGAACAAGGTGGAAATTATGCGTGTTGATGCCCTATGTCCCACAAGGGGTTAACAGGAATCAGAGAGAGAGACTACTTCACTTCACAGCAACTAGCGCTGTCTCATGCCAATGTCTGAATAGTGAATAAGAGTTAGAATTTTCGGGACTGTCCCATTACCCATTCCGCAAAACTCTTTTCTCCATCCTCATCTGGAGCTGTCACCCGACTCTCGTTAAAAGCGCCAGTCAGAAAAAATACCCGACAATCAATGTGGCCCGCGTAAAAATTAGGTTAGACACCCCTGTTTAAGAGGGATAAATTGGGGAGAATGTGCAGATGGTGCCAGCCAACGGAGCTTTTGCATACTCTGTGATCGCACACTGAGGCAGGCGTAGCAGCGTTGAGTTCTTATACAGAATCGGACAACTCAGTTGAGGTGTTTTAAGTCGGATTATTTTCCCGGCGTGCGTTACAAAGAGTGAAGAGTATACCCACTCTTCTGGTCATCTTGCGCATTTGACCATCTATGTGTGTACGAAATAAAACAGCAAAGTGCGAGGGACGCGTTGTCAAGTGGGTGCTCTGACGGGTTTTTACCTCCAGATTTATGTGTAGATTTTCCTAATGCGGGGATACTCTGTTCTCCGGGTCAAATGGCTAGGTAACTTGAGTATTTTGTGTACAGGGTACTTTTTTACCGTTTTCGGCATGGTATACAGACTTCCACTGACTCAACGTAAATAGCTGTTCTCTTCGCCACCCACGGGCTGCGACACAGCCTCTCAGGATCATTTCAAAGGGGCGTTTTTGGCTAATACGCCATTTATTCTGTTTGTTGACTTATGCCGGGCTCTACCTACTGCTCCTTTTCTGGGGATTTAGGGCAAGGGCTACCTTCTACATTTACTAATCGGTTCGCTGAGTCCCGGATTTATTATATAGGGGAGTCCAAAACGACGTTCTTCAATGCTTCGTTCCGCCAATCGATCCTGCACCTTAATGCGGTCACAGCAGCTACGCTACCGCTACTGATCCATAATAAGCCATAAGCGACTCCTTAGCCGTTTTACAACTTTCTGCGCTGCTAAAGGAAGAAGAGAACGAAATGATTCATAAAAAACTATCCCAATCACGTTCAACAACTGCTGGTAACATCAATCACTAAAATACTCAAATTGCTCCCTGATATAATCCGTTTGAGAAATAACAGTATCCCCCCATATAGCGTTTGCATCCTTTTCGCTAACTTCATAGACTCTCTTGGTGTCCCACTCGTATATCCTGTATTTATTCGGTTTTACTCGAACAGTGTGGGCAATGTCGTCAAACATCCACGTCAAGTTTTGATAATTTTACAACCTCCACGAAAGATACAAACGAATCGCGTTGTCGTCTCAATGTGTTGCGTGTCAGATCCTTCGATGCAAACGTGCATTACCCATTTCCTATAGAGGATGGGCGGTAGGAAGCTATCAAAATCGCACGTCTAACGACTAAAATGTTGAAATTGCTAGGGACGAATATCCTGATATGTTATAAAAGCACTATGTGGAAGGATATATGCTCGTCCACGAACGATTGCATAAAGTGTCTATAAGACGGATAGACGTTTGCGGTTGCAAAAGTAAATCGTGATACAAATGCTGACAAGGACATTTTGAGTGAACGAGGATATCTTATCTCCTACAACGCCGATCAAAGACACTGGACAATAACATAACACGTTGAAGCTCTATGCGAAGGATCCGGATGACGATGAGAATCACAGCGACGACGAATGATATAAGGAAAAAGATAAATGCATGTATGCGATGGCA
The DNA here is from genome assembly GCA_949715475.1 of Microchrysa polita. Lineage (NCBI taxonomy): Eukaryota > Metazoa > Arthropoda > Insecta > Diptera > Stratiomyidae > Microchrysa > Microchrysa polita. The sequence continues at coordinate 20,755,820 of OX454420.1, forward strand.
AAAGGATATGAGAGTGTTGCAGAAGACGACCCGATTTACAGTGCGGGAAAAAGATCTAACTTGGAAGAAACTTACTTAAATTGTCGTCGACGTCGTCGTCATGTACGTGACAGTTTTAGATATTTCTCCCCGAGAGTAATATTTGCGAATGGAGATGATGCGATGGCGGTGTGTATGGATTGCTTGAAAAGTCAAGACCAGGGATCTGATTTGAAAGCCATATGAATGAATAACGGTGTGTATTTTAAATAAGTGGATGTCATGAAAATGCTACGAATTTTAATCGCAGACGGTCGTCAACATTTTAAAGTGCATTTAAAAGTGATTGGGCTATAAGATTGAAATAATTTCAAGCAAGTTTTCAATTTTTCGAGTTAAAATGAGTACGGAACGTTAAATATTAGACAAAATGCATATTTAATCGCTCGCAAGGACGAACACGACCAGGGCTTTAATGATTGTCTAAAGCCCTGATTTGTCTGTTTCTTTAAGCGACATAAAAAGGTTTTCCTCTAAATTATCTCTCACTTGTCCTCATTGTTCCAGCCATTTACACCTCATCCTTCCAGACGTCCTAAATATAGCTGTTTACGTGATAATCAGCAATAATTCTTATTCTTTTAAGAAAGTCTCTTATTTTTCAGGGAATTTATTGCCAACACGCACGATAGTCTCATGCAGTTCAGAAGTTGAGTGTTGAACTATTTATCGAAATTAAAATGTCCAACCATTATTTCAAAGAAATTCAACACAAAACATTGTGTGCCGACAAAAGTGAAGGAAGTACCTACACCGAAACAAAAGGATAAGGTGTCGTGCCGGGCTCATTATAAGTTCAACACGGGCACATTAATTACAAGAAAATTTTTAACATAATAATCGGTCGTAAGGGAAACTATGAATTAAATTGTAAATGGAACATTAGTTTTAGTTGACGGGTTGTAAATCATGAAAATCGTGAAACATATTTCTCACACTAGGTGGCAAGTTGATTTGGATTATTTATGGTATAGGAAAGTAGATATTTTACAAAATAAAATATATTTCTGTTGGCAACCCAAAAACAATGATGGCAACCCTAAAATATTACTTGTCAAAAAGATGTAACACCATTTTTGTCTCTTGTTATATAACCTTAAAATAAAGGAGTAGTGTGTATTGATAAAAACGTTTCGTTCTTATTCTACAACAATCTACAACAGTGGCGACGAGGATTTCGGTGCAATGGAGGATTTCCAGAAAACATTGATGGATTTCATCAAGCTCCAACATGAGCAAAATCAATCGCAACAAGAAGCCCTCCTATCACACCTCACAAAAGTGTTTGCACAAAATGGCGGCGGGCAACCAAATCGTCCTGCGGCGGACACTGAATTTCGCATGGAAAGTTTGGGCCAAGGCATAGCTGAGTTCGACTACGACCCAGACAGCGACATAACCTTCGACGCGTGGTATCTTCGGTACGAGACGGTCTTCACAGAGGACGCGGTCAATCTCCCAGACGCTGCGAAGACTCGGTTGCTGTTGCGTAAGCTGAGCACACGATGCCACAGTTTGTATTTAAATTCAATACTGCCACAAAAGCCTGTCGACATTTCGTTTGCGGATACAGTGAATCACTTGAAAACCAACTTTGGCAAACAAGAGTCTCTGTTTAGCACGAGGTACAAGTGTCTACAAATTGTCAAGTCAGACCTAGAAGACTTCAGTGCGTACTCTGCAAGAGTGAATAAACAGTGCGAGGACTTTAAGTTGTCGGAACTGACAGCAAATCAGTTTAAATGTTTGATTTTTGTGTGCGGTTTGCAATCTCACCAGTACGAGGCAATTCGCATGAAGTTGCTATCTTCAATCGATGGGCCGGACGCAGCAGCTGTCACTCTCCAGGGCCTGGTGACCGAATGTCATCGTGTAGCTAGTCTCAAGAAAGACACCGCATTGGTAGAAGTCAGCGCAGTCAATGGATTGCAGCAAAAAAATCGTACACCAGCTCGCCAAGCAAATAGCACACATCAACGTCAAAGATCGAAGAACGATCATAAAACAAACAAAGCCACACCAAAGACTCCTTGCTGGTTTTGCGGCGGTCTTCACTATTCGAAAGATTGCACATTCAAGTCGCACATCTGCGCTCAGTGCAGCAAAAAAGGCCACAAGGAAGGCTACTGTGACGTGAGAAAGAAGAAGAAACAGTCTTCCTCAACAAACACAATCATGCGCGTCAATCAAGTGAGTCAGACATCCCGTAAATACATAACCGTGTACATCAACGACAAATCGTGCAAATTTCAATTTGACACCGGTTCTGACATTACGGTCGTCAATCAGGACACGTACACCCAGATAGGCAGACCAAGCAGCCAAGCCAGCAACATGCAAGCGAGGAACGCATCCGGAGGACAGATTCGCATCAGCGCTGAATTTCAGTGCAAAGTCACCTTTGGCCAGTCATCCTTCGCAGGCACCTGCTACATCACGCCGTCGGGCACGCCAAATCTACTCGGAATAGATTGGATCGAAAAGCTCGGATTTTGGGACGTACCGATTAGTTCCATCTGTCATACGTCAACATCAGCTGTTCCACCTGAAAGCTGCAAGATCACCGACAACATCATGTCGCAATTTCCAGCAGTTTTTCACAACAGCCCAGGTGTGTGCCAAAAGTTCGAAGTTGAACTCCGTGTAAAGCCCGAAGCACAACCAGTGTTCCGGCCCAAACGTCCAGTGCCATTCGCAGTTATCAGTGACATCGATAAGGAAATCGACAGATTGCAAGGACTTGGAATCATCGAAGCAGTTGAATACTCGCGCTGGGCAGCACCAATTGTCGCAGTACGGAAGCACAATGGATCTACACGCATTTGTGCAGATTTTTCAACCGGACTCAATGATGCTCTCGAGCCGTACCCGTATCCACTGCCAACACCGGAGGACATTTTCTCAAGGTTATCGGATTGTCATGTTTTTAGTCTGATCGATCTGTCCGATGCTTTCTTCCAGATTCAGGTGCACGAAAACTCCCAAGAGTTCCTGACCATAAACACACATCGCGGCCTGTTCAGGTATCGCCGCTTACCATTCGGTGTCAAAGTTGCACCGGGTGCTTTTCAACAAGTCATGGACATGATGATCGCTGGACTCACTGGAACGTCAGCATACATGGACGATATATTGGTCTACGGAAAGGACAGCGCTGATCACAACAAAAATCTGATGCGGCTCTTTGAACGAATCCGACAGTTCGGATTCACGATTAAAGCAGAGAAATGCAAGATAGCAGTACAGCGATTGGAATATTTGGGTCACATTTTGAGCAGCCACGGCATCCAGCCAAATCCGGAGAAAACTAGGGCCATCGCACAAATGCCAGCACCCACCGACTTCGCAACGCTTCGTTCATATCTCGGCGCAATTAATTTCTACGGAAAGTTCATCAGCCAAATGCATGATCTCAGGTACCCACTTAATCAGCTGTTGAAGAAGGACGCAAAATGGTCTTGGACTCCACAGTGTCAGAAATCGTTCGAGAAATTTAAAGAGATCTTACAGTCAGATCTTCTCCTTACTCATTTTAATCCGGAGCTTGAGTTGATTGTCGCTGGTGACGCATCAAATACTGGCATTGGAGCATGCATCCTGCATCGTTTTCCTGGTGGCAGCGTCAAAGCAATTTATCATGCTTCACGTACGCTCACCAACGCTGAGAAAAGCTATAGCCAGATCGAGAAAGAGGGCTTGGCACTGATATTTGCCGTAACCAAGTTCCACCGGATGATCTATGGGCGAAAGTTCATCTTGCAAACAGACCACAAGCCTCTCTTGGCAATTTTTGGAGCGAAAAAGGGAATCCCGGTATATACGGCCAACAGACTTCAACGATGGGCACTCACGCTGAGAGCATATGACTTTTCAATCGAATACGTCCAGACCGACCATTTCGGCCACGCAGATGTACTCTTACGTCTCATCACAGCAAGTTCCCAATCATCAACTGAAGAAGACACCGTTATAGCATCGCTTTCACTAGAACGTGACTTCCAGAGTACACTAGTAGCAGCAATATCAACGATACAGCCAATCACAAGCGCAGATATAGCAGAAGCAACGAAGCAGTCCGAATTGCTCAGTCGCGTAATGGAATACATTCAGCATGGCTGGCCGAACAAAAACCAGATCACTGACGACATCGCACCATTTTATGCCAGACAAGCATCGCTTTCAATATGTGAACAGTGTATCATGTTCGGGACCAGAGTTGTCATACCAGTGTGTTTTCAACGTAAAATACTACAACAGCTCCACCAGGACCACCCAGGTCAATCCCGAATGAAAAGCTTAGCTCGAAGCTATGTTTATTGGCCAGCAATAGACAAACAGATCGAAGAGTACGTTCGTAACTGTTCCAAATGCGTCGAAACCAAAAAGTTTCCTATTCGAGTTCCACTGCATCCATGGAAGAAACCCCCCGGACCCTGGTCACGAATACATGTAGACTTTGCTGGTCCAGTCGATGGTCTCTACTTCATCGTCATCATAGACGCCTACTCAAAGTGGCCAGAAGTACATGCAACAAAGACCATCACAACAACGTATACAACCGATACTCTGTCTAGTTTGTTTTCACGCTATGGAAACCCAGAGGCCATAGTCAGCGATAATGGAACGCAGTTCACAAGTGCGGCTTTTCATCAGTTTTGCATTCAACGTGGAATTGAACACATCCGTACAGCGCCATACCATCCGCAATCAAACGGCCAGGCGGAGCGTTTCGTTGATACATTCAAGCGAGCATTGCGTAAATTCAACGAAGGGGGAGAAACGCTACAAAAACAATTGGAATCATTCTTGGCGACCTACAGAGCGACACCGAATCGTAGCGCTCCAGATGGAAAATCCCCATCCGAGTGTTTCATCGGACGGAGATTACGTACAACGCTTGATTTACTCATACCTACGGTTCAACAGGAATCGAACGGAAGCAATTCGGAGTACGTTCAACATCAATATAATCGCAAACACGGTACCAGGCTTAAGGCATTTGCGGTTAATGAAGCAGTCTACGTACAGCAGTATGTTCAACACAAGAAACCTGAATGGCTACCAGGCATAGTCATCGAACGCATCGGTAACGTCATGTACAACATTCACATCAAGAACGGCGGCCGTAACCGACTTGTTCGAGCTCATGTGGATCAAATGCAGTCCACTTACAACTCTACGTCGAAGTCACAGCACATACCGCTAACAACCTTCCTTGATGTATTCGACATCAATCCTCACAAAGCGCAGTCCCAGTCAGCGCCCACACAGCGGAATGACACGCCTAACGTATCCAGTCCAACTTCCAGTCCCATACCAACTATGGTGGAAGAACAAGTAACGCCAGCACGCACACAACGACCAGTGCGTACACGAAGAGCACCTGCATACCAAAGGGACTACGAGCTATTTTGAGAGGGAGATGTTGGCAACCCAAAAACAATGATGGCAACCCAAAAACAATGATGGCAACCCTAAAATATTACTTGTCAAAAAGATGTAACACCATTTTTGTCTCTTGTTATATAACTTTAAAATAAAGGAGTAGTGTGTATTGATAAAAACGTTTCGTTCTGATTCTACAACAATTTCCAAGATAATTTATGAATTTATAAAACTACTACATTTAATCCTTTCAAACTCAGTTTAATCAAAAGAAATCTAAAAAAAAATCATCAAATCAGATTAGGTAGATCTCCCTCACGAAATTTGGTTTATCTTTCTCCAAACGCTTACAATTATCGCACCTCCTCTCATCCCAACCACTATCCCAAATTTCCCGACAAAAAATGTAAAACTTCTCAATTACAACCATGGCACAGAAAAAAAAACGAAGAACAAAATCAACAGAAACAAATACAAAAATAATACTTTTAAACGGTTAAAACATTTTTCCAAATTGCCAACGTACCATTTAATTTTACTTAATGAATCCCCTTTGCAACAAAACTCTCATTCGCACAATGTCCTTTTTCCTGTTCAATGTCGAATACACAATATTCTTCCTTGGGCGAGCGCGCCATACCGGGCGCAGCCGAACGAATGAAAAAAGCAAACAGAAAATTAATGTATAAATATGGAAATTTTTAATCCTTCGTTTTAGCCCGCCGACTTTCCATACATTAGTATTCCCTTTACGACTGAAATATTCGCGTCGAATTTTCCATTACGTTGGGTTTTTCATCCTTTATTTCGAGATATGGAATGTGCCTGAGCTGAGCTATGCTTTTTTTCGGAGGCCCAGGTTTTGCGTTTCTTTTGCAATTGTTGCTCAAATTTCAGCCATAGAGTTTCACAGCGTTATCCGCCATGTGGTGGCCATGTTCCCTTTTTAATCGAGGTGGGCCATTTAGGCAAATAAAGCTGTCGTTATTTCTAATTTTTCGACCGTTTTAGATGTAGTCCAGATATGGTCGAGGAATTAGTGATGACGAGTTAGGCACAAGGACAAAGTGAAATGACGGAAACGATTTAAGCGAAGGAGAATAAATTAAAAATTATTTTGAATTAGGTTAACAGTAGAGAGAGAAAAGGATAATCATTGAGGAAAAATAGAACGGCTGCTGAGCAGTAGAAAGAGTTTAGAGGAATGATATTGTCACACCTTTTTCCGGGCTGGTGGTTCGTACCTGTACACTGAAATTCGTCATCGCAAGGGGCACACACACAACGCTCTTCGCAGACTCGGGTTGCGCCACGTGGCACGTCCTGCTCGTAATAGACCTCCCAGATCCGCTATCTGACGAACTTACCGCCGACCGTATGCTATCGAAGACCACAGTCAAAAAGAGATTCGACGACGATGATTCGCCCGGCTCGGTCGGTGAATACCACCACTCTTCCACAACTCGTTTGCACCACGTGGCGGTGGACCTCCCAGATCCACTTGAGGAACTTACCGCCGACCGTCTTCCTTCCAGTGCCAAAGAAAAAGAGCTCGCGTTAACATTCCGCTTTTATATTATTGTCAGACGCCATAATACGGCCTATCGGAAAGTATCGGAGCTATGTTTTAGTTAAAGTAGTGACCGTTGTTGCTGCTGTCGCTTGATTATTGGTTTGTGTATCTGCTATATCGATCAGCTGATGATGTGATGATGTAGATACATTTCGGGTAGCAGGCAAGATGGATGCGATATATAACAAATAAAATTCTAAAATATTTATTTTTACAGGCAGTTCTATTTTGGATTGTGTCATCTCCGAGATCAATGCGTTGTTTTTGCTTTTTTTCAGTTGACACATTCACATCTTCGGTCTGCCTCTGGTCTTCGGTCCATCAAGTGGAACTTACATTGACATCGCCTTCCTCTTTGCGAGGTTCTCAGGCAGACGCCTTTGAACATGGCAATACCAATCCAGCTAGCGCCTTTCATTCTGTTCCACCTTTAATTAGACCAATCCAAAAATAGATTTACTATTTACCCAGTCTGTATAAAAGTACTCCAAGGCAAATCTACAGGATTTTTTCGATTTCAGATTTCTGATGGCCTTTGAGCAAAAACAAACTCGGGCAAACGTAAGGAAGGCTTGGCATTATATATGAACTGAATTATTAGCTGTAAATCTACTATTACTGTTTTTTAAATCAAGAAAAAACAACTTATATGAAATGATTCCATTGTGTCCCCTGACATTAGAGCCCACGCAAGCTTTCCTATGAGTATTGAACAAGTATACTTTTGCAGCTTTTCCGGGACACCCTTGGTCCTACTAACTTCAAAAATATTTGTGGCAAACACTATTACCGTTCTATGCATTTCCACCAAATTTCATGTACATTGTTTCATCAAGTTAAAAGATATATATTGAAGAAATGCTTAAGAGGCTTCCCTTGTATTGTAAAAGGCCCTTACTAAATACTTACTTGGTTATATTTTCGGTTTGGATACAGTTATTCGAATGAAAATTCGTAGACATATTTCCTGTGTAATTTTCTAAAAACCCTTAGCAGAATTTTCATATTGGGAAACCTAAGAGGGGCTACACACGAACAAATTTGAATTTTACAAATTTACTGTTATTTACTTTTCCTTAGCAAAAGTCAACAGTCTTAATATTTAACGTATATAAGGCCATACTGACCAATCTTTGTGCAAAGTTTCATATCGATCCCTATAACGGTTTAGAAAAACGGAGCTCGAAAAGGAAGTTTAACTTTAAACGCCAATAACTTTTTTACCGTTACTCGAAACTGGAAAATTGTAACTGATATGAAATGTACTCGTCTAGATCTTTGATTTAAATACCCATACGTTAATCTCCGATAAAAACTAAAAAAGTCGACTTTTTTCAAACGTTCGGGACACCCTGTTATCTTCTTCCTACCAACTTCTAATGTATTTGTGCCAAAGACTGTAACCATTCTACACATTCAAACCGAATTTCATGACAATCGGTTCAGCCGTTCGCGAGTTATTTAGTGAACAGACGGACGGACAAAATCGATTTTATAAGGGTTTTTTGAAAAAAGTTCATTGGTCAGTGTGTCGCTAAGATAAGCGACATCTGGGAAGGTTCGAAGATCGAACTAACCTCCACCAAGGCTATTCCTAAGAGACCCAAAGCTGGTTTCTGGTTGCCGATCATGTCAATCGAGGGGCTGAAGCTCCTCCTAGCCCTATGCTTAAAAAACCCAACGGTTGCAATGGACGACTGGGTAGTACTTAAAGCCGAGGAACCGCTACGACAAAGGCAGTTCTATATGCATCTCATCAACGAAGAGTGTCTGCCAGCTCTTGAGGAGGCAAACCATAAATTACGTTTAGGAATACGTAATGCCAAGCTAAAGGTGTTCCGGTCAAATTTGGAGGACGGGCAGGATCCGGTGGATGGAGCCAACGACCTGCTGGAAGAAATGTGAATTTGGGCAGCAGGGGCAATGGATCAGCATGAAGGTAGTGCAGATTAACAAACAGCACTCTAAGCTTGCCTCGGATAGTTTACTTGTCTTTCTAAGGGAGGAAGACATGGAGCTTCTGATTACATTCACCACTTCGAGGAGCTCAACCCTTCTGATAGCGTGTGATGCTAATGCGCGACATACCTTGAGGGGAGACACCGAAATAAATGAAAGATTTTGATTTCATACTAAATACTAACCTTACAGTGTGCAATACTGGGAACTGTTCAACGTTCGTTTTTCCAAGCTTGGCAAACAGCGCAGGGTGGGAGGAGGTACTATACCTTACACTCCTGTCGGGCAACGAAAAAATGAAGGTGGAACAGTGGAGAGTATCCGATCTAAAAATCTTTCTCAGGCCACAAATGGTTACTTTTTAATATCAACGTCTCCAGGGAGACCCCCAAGCCTTACAGGAACCCTAATACAATCAACTGGAAAAAGTTCAAACAGATTTTCAAGAACAAACTTCCAAGACCTCCATATCACTCGACAGGCTCCGTGAAGGAGTTGGACAGGGGAATTGGGGCATTAGAAAAGGCCATGAAAATGGCCTTCTAAGGTTCATGCCCGGTGAACCGTAGTAAGAAAACCCTCCCTCCATGGTGGAATGAGGACCTATCCCCAGCTCAGGAAGCTTACTCGCGACAGTTTCAAGGTCTGCGACAAACACAAGTTCTGGCAACCATATAAGGACTGTTTGAAAATCTATAGGAAATCCATCAGGACTGCAAAAGCCCAAGCCTGGGACGAGTTCTGCCAATTCTTGGATCACGTCAAGGACTCTGCAAGGATAAGTAAAATCCTATCAAAAGCACATTCATGTTATTCATTAATAAAAGAGAGAGGATGGAACCTGGACGGAATTCACGGATGAGTCTCTTTCGAATTTCTTCTGAATACGCACTTCCGAGGGTGCAAAAGTGTTTGCCCGCCCAAACCAACACTGCATAATGCTGACATTGGATTGTGTGACTTTGTAGACTCTGTCATTACGGAGGAGAAGATCTCCTGGGCTATTAATAGTTTTTCCCCATTTAAATCTCCTGGGCCAGACGGCATACTACCGATCATGATGCAAAAAATGCAGGATCTTGTAGTTCCAATGCTTTTACCACTCTTCAGAAGTTCACTGATCCTTAACTACGTCGTGGCGACGAGTTAGAGTCGTTTCCATTCCGAAAGCAGGTAACCGTGGGCATAACACTGCGAAGGATTTCAGGCCCATTAGTTTATCCTCCTTCATATTAAAAACATTGGAGCGTTTCGTCGACCTCCATATCCGGCAAAGGGTAGAGAACTCAGTACTCTCTACGTCGCATCATGAATATGTCAGGGGTCGATCTACATTAACGGCCCTCCATGAGGTGGTGCGTAGGTGGTGCAGCCTTCAATATAAACATCACACGTTAGCTGCTTTCTTCGATATATGTAGAAGGAGCTTTCAACAATGTTCCTATAGAATCCATTCACGATGCCCTTATGGACTCTGGAGTGGATACGGAGCTCGGTAATTGGATTGTGACTCTACTGAGGACTAGACTAATCCATGCAAACACCTCAGGATGGGGTCTCTCCGTTACTGTGGCTGATAGTAATCCACAATATTTTAACTAAACTTGATGAGGTAAGTATAAAGGTGGTAGCGTATGCGGATGACGTAGCGATATTAGTTTCAGGAATGTGTCTCTCCGTGATCAGTCAGATCATGGGGAGAGCCCTTGCGCGGGTCCGCAACTGGCTCACAAGCTGTGGAATTGGCGTAAACCCAAGCAAAATGTGATACTCTGGCTCTACACCGCAATTGTACGCCCTGATGGCCAGCCATCAGTAGAGCTTACAATTTAACGAAATAAGGCAGGGTGCAAACATCAGCATGTCTTGGCATTACAGGGGGTATGCGAACATGCCCGAATGTATCCTACATCTTCTGCCGATCAACCTTTTTATCAAAATACTAGCGGCATGTAGTGCGATCAGGCTCAAAGAGTCGGGTCGCTGGATTGCCAAGCCATATAGCCATTCTGATATTCTCAGCCAACTGCCACAAAATACGATCGAAGCTACAACGGACTATGCTGTGACTATACAGGTGGATCCAAAATGCACTGTGGTGAGGGTGTAGGAATCTTCTGTGATACACTCAATATCTCTTAACCTTACCGTCTTCCTGATCATGCCAGCATTTTCCAGACTGAATTTTTAGAAATCATGAAAGCATGTCACGGGCTCGGGAACATACAAGACAACAAAAACATAGCCAGTCTCATGGCACTGAAATCCGTAGGAATATCCTCCAAGCTTGTAAAACCCTGTAGAGAAACACTGGACAACCTTGGAGGAAGCCACCCTACTTTGGATGCCGGGACACAGGAACATACAGGGAAATGAGGTTGCAGATGAGTTGGCCAATTTGGAGGCAACTCCGGACAGCTCTCATGCGGAGCACGTGGACATTCCGATGGTAGCTGTCAGAAAAAAAATCTCCTCTCATAATCTCGCGAGTGCTAATCGTAATTGGCGGATCCTTAGAACCTGTGTAATATCAAGGAAGCTAAGGCCATCCTATGACCGGAAAAGAACGTCTGAGCCTCTGACTAGACCACGTAAAGACATTGCTAGACTCACAGCGGTAATTACTGGACATTGGCCAATAGGGGATCATGCAGCCAGGCTGCGTACTCCCCACAACTCGCACTGTCGCAGTTGCGATAATGCAAATGAAAGAGAAACTCTGTTTCACTTTCTATGCGAATGTCCAGGTCCCGCCAGATCTCGTTACCAAACGTTGGGATGTGCGCTTTTTGGCCGCCTAGAGAATGCGTCCGATTCGAAAATTGGGGAGCTATGCTTCACATCCTAAATCTATCTAAATGGCTCTAGGTGCGTCTCCACACTCAAAATTATATTTCCTGTAACCACCATCATTTAAGTAGCTTAACGGAGTTCTGTGGCCTCAAAATGGCGCTTTTCGTGCTAATTGGGCTCTTGGCATGTCTCGCCTTTAGCCATCACTTCAGCAATCTTCAGCAATTTCATACAAATTATGCTAAAGTCGAGCCAGCATTAACTCTAGTTTTCTGAATATATCGAAGCCAGAATGAAACGATGTATGAAAGACATGAATATAAGATTATAAACCAATTTTCAAAAGAATTATACAAGCACTTAACCGTGGCAGAAGTTGGAGAAAATTGAGATGGAAAAAAATGTGTTTTTAGGTCAAATCACAGAAATTTGACTTTGAAGCTCTGTAAAAACCTCAACACATATCCGATTTTAGTGCGGTTAGTTTTGATTTATAGGTAAATTAGTTGGCTGTGATATACATCTTATTTCGCTATTACATCTAGTCTTATTTTCAAGATATTAGAGTTTAAGTCACGTGAGAAAATTAAATTTTCAAAAACCTTCAAATGCCAGTGGCAGTTAAGGGTTAAGAATTTGGGGTATGTCAAAAACACTTTTTTGTTTGAAATTACACGAAGAAAAACTTCCCGGTGCGTTTATGCGATAGCTTCCGGACACTACGAGTAATGCTACCCTTACAGATACATACGTATAGGTAGAGCAATTCCCGGGAAAACGTTAGTATAGGTAGAGCAATTCCCGGGAAAACGTTGTTTTTTAAGATTGACCTCACGTAGCTCCCATTGGGGGGCAGGTGCAGCTCGGGTGTTTTGGCATTGTAGTTAGATTTATTGAAGAAACATATTCAATGCAGACGACTTCCCCTAATAAATTACCGTTACTAAGATATTCATATATGCTGAGAAATTATCGCCAAAACGGGCGATGTGCCTACACCGCAGGTGGAGCAACGCGAAACCGTGGAGCGGTATAAAGAACGAGGCAAGGAAGAAGAAGAAGATATTAATGAAATTAACCCTCTTAGTACCCTTAGTATTATTCGTTTTGATCTGAAATTATTGGTATTAATTTAAACGTTCAAGCTTTAAATTCGATATATAAGACTTTTTAGTGAACATTACCGTTATATTCTTTAAGAACGGTAAATTTTTATGTTTGGCTCCTCATAACTTCCTTGGGTGCCCACCAATTGATGGGAACTTTTGGCATTTTGCTTGCAGCCGTTACAGAAAAAAAAACGAAAAAACCCAGAGATTCTCGTTTTTCTAAGGTTTGAACCTCGGTAGCCCCCTATAAGGTGTACATATTGATGAGAATTTTGGCCACTTTCTTCAGAACCGTATTTTGCTACGAATTTGCTATACAACATCTTTTCCGAGAGTTACCGTTATAGAGATTTTCGTGAAACCTTGTTTAAAATGCCGTTTGATCTACTGGCACCGTTAGGAATGTTCGAATCAAAGTCAACTTTTGACACATTATTCTGGAACCACAAGAGCTACAAATTTGCCATACACCACTTTTTAGTACGCATTACCGTTATCGAGATATTAAAAAATAAAACTGGTTTTGAGAGTCTCTGGCCCTATATGTATGTAGCACCGCTAGCGACACTCGTACCGACGGGTACTTTTGAGGTTTAGGACCTCGAAAGGAAGGATCATGTAAAAATGTAATTATCCCCTAATTTTTCTGAAGTGAAATGCCTATTTTGCTGGGGTAAAGAAACACCTGGAAAGATGCACATAAATCGCTTAAATAGGTGGAAGCGGTCAAAACAGATTTAATTTAACGGGTATTACAGGGACTCCGTTGATTTTGTGGCAAAATTCGTTAACTAGAGTCCAGTTATTTATTTGAACTAACACTGTCTAATGCAACATGGAAAGGACAATATCAATTCCAGATAAAATATTCAGGAGAATGTCCATGAAATTCTTGTTACACAAGACAAAAATTTACACTTCAACTATCCACCTGTTACATTATCGTTCCAATCTATTCAACCGAAAGATTTTTTTCCTCTTCGTTATAAATGCTCAAAACCTCCTGGGGTACTCCTATACATAGGTAAGGACGATCGTCTATGACATTCATATTTCGCATCGAAATATCTTCCATCTGGAATTTTAACATTTTTCTCTCGTATCTAAATATCAGTTTGCACCAAGCTATGTGCTTCATTTAGCCCGTGTAAAGGGCACACGCATTCTAAGGAAATAAGGAAAAATGTCATTCCTTTTCACTTTTTTTTTTGTGTTCTGTTTTTTTTTTTCAAGCCGCACAATGTCTATATCACGTTCCACTAACATTATCTATCGCTGAAGAGTGTACTGTGAGGTAGAAAAAAGGATACGTGCCACAAAACTCTTCGAGCTCATATTCCAGACATATACGAAGTCTAAAAAGGCTAGGTCAGGAGAGGCGCCAATTCTATGGCCATTTTACAAAGAGAAATTTTCAGTCAGACAAGCACTCTACAGTCGGTGAATGTGAAGGGATGCCCATTTTTTTTGCATTCTTCACTCTCCGGTGATTTTGCGATGGTCTGGACTGGAGCAACAGCAGCGATTCACGCCGACATAATATGCGGATGAAGGGATGTGTAATATGTACGATATGTGAGGCCATTCTGAGGATTCTTTTTCCCTCAGTGAGTATTATATGGTTTTGATAGCAGGAATAACTATGTGAATTGTATGAATTCTTTGACGAAGTAATGTAAGAAAAAAAGGATTACGACGCTTGTGTATGTGCTCACAGTGTTTCTCTACCGGGCCGCCGAGCTGGGCAGGTTTTATTATTATATTTCTCACTTAAAACGTCAAGTGAAACCTAGCGGAAATGATTAATTAGACAAATTTGAGTGTTATTGTATATGTACATACGAGTTTGAGTAATTGAGAAAGGGAACAAGTACGCACAGTAAACCGCATTGACATTAGACGTGGACTCGAGTTTTAAATTTAATGGAGATGGATGGGTGGAAAATGGAAAGCAATACATCATGGAGCCTATATATTTCAAAGTTAATGATGATAGCTAGAACTAGAACAGCATTCCTGTCAATCGCCTCACTTACTGACAGTATGAATGAATGTATTGATTGAGTACGTGGTTAAGCGTTTACAGCGTTATTTAAAAATAATCTGTTGTGAGCATACATGTGCAGGGAGAAGTTTGATTCAATCAAGACCCCAAGAAAACTGTTGATCGTGAAATTAATAAACAAATTAAGTTTCCTTGAACAAGCTTGAGCTATGAGTTTTGTTAAAACGTGAAATAAGTTTTAATCCCGGATTTAAGACATTCTCGATGACGCCTATAAATTAATTTTAGAATATCTCTAAAATTAATCTCAATTTTCATTACTCACAGCTTTCTCAGCTGTCGGTGTTCTCAACACATATGTACATTTATATGTATGTCTTCAGTATTTTCAACAAATTAAAATTTCATCCACATGAAAGAGTCATTATCCTTCATCTTTTCAACACCGCTCATGTAGCATCGTCTCTCAAATCACGAGTACCGCTTAAAGCAAACATTGTATTTTCTGTATTAACGGTCGTCTTTCCCAGAGATATAAAACACGGCTATTAAGGCTACTGACACCATTTCTGACAATCTCAATTTAAATTCTACTCCATATGTTACGGACTTTTGTACACAGTTTCATACTCGTACAGGAATAATAATTATCCTTGACATTTGCGTGCATTTTGTATCTTTTATATAATACAGAGACTAAACAAACATTCTAAGTCGTCAGCATTAATTAAGCTGCTGCTGTTGGTAGAGCTTCGGCTTCTTCTTGTTCTTGTTTCCCCAAAACCCTAGATCGCTCCTCGAACATCCTCGTGCGTACATGCTCAGCAAGTTTTCCCCCCCAATAAGTTTCCGAGAAAACGAGGAAACTTTAAAATTCTACATGATGTGAAATGTGATGAATGGAATGTCTGAGTGGATGCTCAGAGTTAGGATAACAAATATGTTTGGTGTTTATCTTGAAAAAGATATTATTTTATTTATGAGTATGAATTATACTATACACGATGAACAAATCAGCATACATAATACAACATAATATGGCTCGAGGTGGCGTATCGTGTTGAATGAAAGTTATGGCACATGATGCTGAAAAATTAGCAAAATTTTACGTTTTTTTGAAAATGTAGGAAGCTTATTTCTTGTTAAAAAAGAAGTTTAACATGTTTATTTTCTTAGGAAATTTTTAAAGAATAAGAATGAACAAATAAAGTATGTGTACACAACAGTGGTAAAACAAGTTGACGGGGGGAGTTTAACAATGATCTGACATGTCAATGAAAAACAAAATGTTTGTTACACAATTTTGAATCATCATTTGCTAAATAGGTACTGTTGCCCTCTCCCTTGTTTCAGAGTGTGATAGGTACGCCACTGTACATGAGAGATTTATTTATAAGAGCGTCGATTAGACGCCATCGGGCACTCAGCTCTTTTCTTGTGAAAGACATCGATTAAAATGAAAAATCAAGGGTCTGAAGGAAGAAACCTCTCATCTGCATCGCTAAGTTACATCGTATTTTTTATTTTTTTCCAGTTCTAGTCGTTTGACACGTTTTCAGTATGTCTATGGGCTATTTTCGAATTTTTCTATGGAAGCTCGATTAACCGAACTTTCGCTTATCCGAACCACCCTTGTCGACATTAGTTCGGAAAATGTATTTCTAAATTCTATAGATGTATAATGGTGAACTTGAACCAGTGTGCACCGGGCATGGTTTATTTCCGCAAAACCCCTAGGGCAAGGTCAGTGTGTTATATTTATGAAAGCACATGTTCGCAAAAGAAAATCTTCAGTTTTTCAGCTCGCAGTGTTCGATCGTCCACTTTTTATCTAATGGACTGAAAAAATGCTTTGAACCAGTGAATGGGATTCTGTCTAGAGACTACACTTCTTCACGAATCAAGATGAGATCCCTGTGAGCACAATCGAAATAAGTCTGTTTCGCCAACGGATTAAACTGCATCGATGAAAATGTAGTCGCGACGGAGCACATAAAAGTTTACCGCTTAAAGGTTTGTGTTCGTAGAGACGAGTCGTGTGATGATCGCCCAGCGACCGCAGTTAAACCACCAGTTCCGAGCACTATATGTGTATACAATAAAACACGGTTAAGTGCAACACGCTTAAGTGCAATACTCGGATAAGTGCACAACATTTTCATGCACCATCCATTCAATGCGATTTTCAATACATTACAAAACGGATAAGTGCAACACGGATAAGTGCACAACACGCTTAAGTGCACGCATTATTTTGGTAGGGCTAACATTATTTGGATACGATTCATGACGGATAAGTGCACATGTGCATTTGAAAAATTTATTAGTGCAGACGTTTCGAACACGACTATTTTTTTAGGAATTTATTCGACCCTAGCCCGAGATATCTAATATTTATTGACTCACTTTTTGAAAATATAGCAGAAGGGGAAATCAGGTCTACTGGATAATTTTTGCCTTTAGGAAAATCTGAGAGTTAAAAATTGCTCTTTTTGGGAGCAGCTTAAGGCTAAGATCAAACATTGTCTTGATAAAAAAAATGTTTAGCAAAAGTGGCAGTCTCTATGTCATTCCAGCGTTCATGTTAGCCTCAGTCGGTCTCCTCCTTTAGATCACAGGACACCACTAAGATAGCCGTTAAAAAAATAACAGGCGCGACAATCCAACATTGGACTAAGGCCGCAGGACGTGTTAGTGACATCCTATTTCCAAGATCTTATCTGCTTTTTGTTGAGGTAATGAGATTAGCACCACGCTCAGCAGTGTCATTTATCCCCATAAAGGGGTGCTCGTTTAACATCTGAGTGAGATCATAGTCCGTCACAAACTCGTGAGTTCGAAAAACATCATGATCCACGGTGAGATTCGAACTCATGACCTTGTGCACCGTAGGTGCGCGCACTAACCGCTAGACCAGCCAGACTACAAGATAGTCGTTAGGTTGTTAGAAAATTTTGATTTTTCTTTTTTTTTGCGAACAAAAATTTTTTGGATGTTGTTTTCCCATTTCTGCAAGCAAGTGATAATTTTGACATCCATAAATTGTTATTGAAAATGTACAAAAAAAAAAAATATTTTAGGCTACACACAATTTGACGTCCCAAAAGCTTACAAAAAGCTCGATTCGTAACATCTATGTTCGATGTTCTTCCCTCGATGTATCCCTCAAAGCCAGCACCTTTGACGGGATTGTTGCAATCAGCTGTTAGTTTGGTAATGGTGACCCCTGCATTGATCACATTTCAAAAAGATGGGTAGTGCCCAATTGTTAATATTTGTTGCCAAATTTCGAAAGCTTTACAAAGTCGTTTGAACATGGCTCTGTCAAATTTAATTGTTGAAGCCAGGGGCGGCCTTAGCATTTTGGTAGACCTGGGCCAAATCGATGATATGACCCCTACCAATTTCCAACCAAAATTTTGGACTTTTTCTTTCAGTTTTTGATTGTCAATATTTTTTTTTATTGTGTTGATGTAGCACGATCCTAATGTCTGACCTTGTTGGCCAGAATGTTTTTTACGTACGTTATATCAGTGATTGTGATTCGCAATCTTTTTGATGTCGCGGAAGTCTTCGCTTTGCCAATGTTTTTTTTTTTTAAATAGAATTTTGATAGTTAATCACCGTTATATATATTCTAGTAAGGCCAAACTGCAAGCACGAGAGCTGGGAATGGAAATGAAAATTATCCCCTTCCTTATAAACATTTTACAAAGATAAGCCGAAAAGATGTGAAACATCCAGCGTGTTTGCAGCCTCATTTTTATTTGACGACATCGCCCCCGCGATTCAATTGATTTTGCATCAGGTATGCTTTGATTATCTTGTTGCGTGAAGGTCCCTAGAGAGTGGAGCACTTTCTGAGGGGTCGCCCCCCGAAAATAAAAGGTTCCATGGTGTGGTGGCCCTGGGAAACCACCCAGTTCGTCCACCCCAAGGGCCAGCCCTGACTTACAAAGTATAGCCACACAATATCAGTTGTTACCACTAGTTTCCATTTATACTACGTAAATTAGATAGTTAATATGGAGCACTGATAAGTGCCCAACACGCTTAAGTGCACAAAAAAATTGTGCATTATCGATGTGCACTTATCCGTGTTTTACTGTACTTTCTATACTACAGACATGTTCCTTTAGGTCATAGTCGATACAAGGAATGTAGCCATATTCCAAAAATATGCAAATAGGGTTCGGAATAGGATGTTACACTACGATCGCTGAGTGGTCATCTCATGAGTCGTCTCGATTTTTTCAAACCTTTTCCTTGTGGCATGATATTAGATAAATCTTGAACACACGTGACGTTTCTGGAACAATTTTATGTATAACAAAGGTGAGGCGATAGCAACCACAAAAATGTGGCTAGAACCGATGGGGTTGGAGCAGAAACCGAAGCTGTGCTAATTAGTACCTAAGCGCAGAAAAATCTGAATCGGCAAAACGATCATCATTTATGCTTGCACTTGGGAGTTATGATTGACGCAAGGTTGACCTTTTTCAAGTACAAGAAGGCACCGTGCGTCGGCAAAAGCGATTTTAAGAATTACACTCTGACATGACTGGTAGGAAAATTTTATTGTCCAGAGTAGGGCGCATATTATAAGGTGACCAGACCATACGTTCAGCATTTCAATAGCCAATGCAGAATTCCCACCAGCCGTACAGCCTTTCTGCATTTTTCATAGTATCAAATACCTTAGTACCAGTCAGAACAGGAGCTTTGGGTGTTTTTCCGATAATGCTAATCGATGATGAGTGTTTCGAGTTAACTTTAATTACAAATTAAATCACAATTGCAGATTGTCGATTATAATCAACGAGAGCATTTGATGGAAATAATTATGTTCTTGCAAAAGACTAAATTTCAGGATTTTGTCAATTGTCAATTGTTAGGCAAGGAATAAACAAGCGAGAAATAATATAATTCAGTAGTTGGTGTTTACCTTAGCTTAACCGATCTTACTCACTTGACTAAGCTAAGTCACCCTGTGTGATGGTTTGTAATCGTTTTTAGGAAAGTGTTTACCTAGCTGGACAGTAGCAGTGATTCCTCTGAACTGAATACAAAAGTTCAATATAAGTTCTTATGGGAAATGTTAGGGTAGTTGCTTCGCATAAGCCGATCATCAAATAATATCAAAGAGACAACTCTCATCGAAGCGATAAAATCTAGACCAATGATGTCTTTTCTTGACATTTTAAACAATGGTTTAGCAGCATTTTCGCTAAAACTGTCACCGAAAGGGAGGAAACCATTAGTCAATAGCAAATAAATCAATCCTTGGGAGGGTTTGCACATCAACGTATACTTCTAACTAGGCCAATAAATGATTGCGCATAAGAGGGATATAGAAACCATCGAAACAGACGACAATTTTTGATTTCATGGTTTGGGTAGATGTAGTTACTTATGAAGCAAGCAAAGCCCCCAAGCCTGGGAGGTGTGCTACCATAAATCTGAGTAAACGTTCCCATTTTGATATTTTAAGGCCAGGTTTTTTATCTCCTACACCAGAAATGCTACGAAACAAAAAAATTATAAGACAGGAAAGCTTAAACTGCCTATCGAATTCATCTGATATAATGTCGAATTCCTATTAGTTATTGAGATATACGAGGGTGGTTCAAATATGATCGAGACAAACGCTGTAGATAACGCGCATGTATGTTTTGAAGGTCGTGGCTGGAGTATATGATATCTGGCTACCTTACGAACAGAGTGGCATAGTTTTCGTCGCGAAGGGATATTTTACGCTCGTGCTACGACCATGAGTGAACATCAAGTGCCAACCGCCATTGCGCAACGTATTGTCATTTCTTTTTTTAGTGAGGGGAGGCGTTAAGAATACGGACATTTTTCTGCGATTGCACAATCCGTTCGGTAGTGAGTTCCTGAGTAAGACTGCTGTGTTTAAATGGGCCTAAGCGGTCAAGGATGGCCGTGAAACCGTTGAGAATGAGCCGCGTGATTGTCGACCGCCAACCAACATCACACCAGACAACATTCGCCGCGTAGAAACACTCGAAACACTCATTTCGGAAGACCGTAGGATGAATGTTCGAGACGATTCGGCTGAACTTGGCTCTATCATTGGTAGTGTAGAGTTTCTCATCCACGAACACCTTCAATATCGCAAAATAACGGTGCGATGGATTCTCAGACTGTTGAACTTCTCCAGGATTACGCGCGTCCTCATACCGCGCGTCTTACGGTCGATACAATATCGGAATTGGGGTGGAAGGTACTGGAGCACTCCCTCTACAATCCGGATTTATTACCCTGCGATTACCTTATGTTTGGACCTCTGAAAGAAGCCCTCGGACGTCAAAAAATTCAACACCGACGATGAGGCACAGGAGTTTGTGCGCACATGTCCGAGTTGTTTGAGGAATTTTTCGATACCGGCATCAAAAAGCTTCCGGAGATGTGGAAGATATGTGTAACTAGTGAGGGGGAGTACCTAGAAAAACTGTAATTTTTTTTAATTTTTTTTCTATAATAAATAAACGTGTCAGAGCATTTGTCTCGATCATATTTGAACCGCCCTCGTAGCTTATGGATAAATCTGAAATTTTACACAGAGAGCAACATTGTGTTGATGTGCTCTATGTAAAATTTCTGGTTTTTGGAATAGCTTTATCTGGAGAACCGTTAGTAATTGGGAAAATTCGTACCAGATAATCTTTATTTTGTAAGCTCTCATTCTTGCTTTCTTTTTCCTTTCTAGCATTTGTCGTTTACGGCCTACTTTTACCGAAATAACCGTGAAACAAAAAAATCCTCGCCTATTTCGATGCATCCTATCATGACTTTATTGATTGGACTAGTCGCAGAATATAGTAACGGCAAGAGTCGAGCGGGTAGAATTTGCGGTATTTATGCTTTCCTTTGGCAGACGCTGCACACATCAGGGAAAAATATTTCGCGAAGGGTTTTAGCAAAAAGTCAAATTGATATTCTAAAGCTGCTAAGCGCGATCAAATCACGGTGGAAGCATGGAAGTTATTTCAATCCGTTTTCAATTACTTAATATCACTATACAGCTTCAAATCAGTCGCCTCCAAGCCTTATAGTAACCACTATTGTTGATCTTTGCAGGTTAAATCCACTAGAAATGCTAATAATGCTAATGCACCGAAGAACATAATTCCGAATCAACTGCAGCTCCTAAGGTCGATATCAATTAGTTAGTGGAAATATGGTGCAGCATTGATTTTGATTGTAAGGCCGCGCGCAGACTAAAGGCGTATTGGAGCGTAGCGTAGCGTAAAACCGGTCGCCCAAAACAATCTTTGTATTGGGCGACAGGTTTTACGCTACGATCCAAGTTAGTTAATTTTACTTTATCCTGACCATTTTTTTCAGATTATACCTACACCAGAAAATACTTCAAAATAAAGTTTCTGGGGGAAAAAAATCCAATTATTCAAAGTGCGGTTAAGCAATAATAATTTATCGCATTCCGCCATTTGCTATAGTAATGCTCAAGACAGTGAAGCGGATTGCAACTAAGGAACTCTTCATCACATTTCACAAAAATATATCAAGAACTCCTAGGACCGATGCAGAGGAAAGTTGAAAGTTCAAAGCTCAAATGTATCTACTAGATATTCCCGTGTTAGGGGAAAATTTGCAAAATGTTTCTCTCAAATTCGTGTTTGTTGGCTCTGATTGTCTGTTCTGTTTTGTTTTTTGAATATTGATATCTGTATAACGGTATTTCGATCATAAGCTAAATAGGAACGCAGCCAGCACCTCTAATGAAGCCAATATACACATGTTCACTATTTATCATTTCTTTTTATTATTATTAAAATTTGAATGACTTTTTGAATCTCTTCGGAAGGAGCCTGGACCCTTGGAGCTCTCCACTGGCTCTGGTCTGTCGGTTAAAATTATTGTCTTGAAAAATGTCCTGTTTTTTTATTATCCGAATTTATCAACCAAATGATTCATTTGGATTATGATTATGGATTTGGATTGTACATTATTCATTTCACAAGGATACAGTGTATACTGTAACTGGATACACTACACTGGTCACCTTAGATCACTGTTTCCCGACTGGTGGTCTGGTCCGTCAGAGCCTTATAGGTGGTCCCCGGAAGAAACTTGTCACTATTCTGGTAAAAAATGGAGAATTCAAATTTTTGATTTTCATCAAGCAGTGTCTCTGACGGCGTTAAATTGTTTTGTTGGTAGTAAAAAGTTGAAAAAATCGACCGCGAACCTAAAGATATAAAATTTTTGAACCGTATTCCGATTGTAGCTTATGGAATTCCCCATCATTTCAGACATGTTCCACGACAGTCAGCATGCATTTCATTGAGAAAATCGCAGCGGACAAAAATTTCATTTTCATTCCGCCCGAGGTCTATTCAGGCCTTAAGAAGAAAGATATGGTTTATGGGACATGCTGGTGGCGAAAACATGTTTTTTTTTTTAAAGTGATTTATTGTGTAAATACGGAGCTGTATTATAAGGTGATTCACCCTTACAGGTACAAGGAAGTTCTCCCCCATACGGACAACGCTTCAGTCTATTCATCCACAAGAAATACGCCCACTTTGTTGAATGGTATTGAATCACCCTACTCTGTAGACCTCGTGCGACTGCTTTGTCCTCAACATCGTAATATTGCAAAGCCTAAAAAAGCTAGAAAAACACACTTTTAACACAAAAACGTTCAAAATGAACAAAAATGCAATTAGTTGGATTGCTCGCTGGACACTTTAAATTCAGTAAAATATACATATAACATATAAGCTCGTGACTTCGAAAGATTATTTTAAAAAAAGTTAATTATTATGTTTGCTTTCTAAAAAACCTAAAAAAAAAGTTAAGGCTTTAATTTCTCATTTATTCATAAAATAAAAAAAAAAAGATTCTTCGAATAAACTGTTGCTGAAGAATTAAAATATAAAAAAAAAATCCTTCCCCGGAAATTTAGCTAACGTTATGTTTTTTTTTTATGCTTAAAGCTTTCATTAAACTCGACCGTCTCAATTACAGTATGACAAGATTAACTTTTTAGATAAAATCTATGATAATTGTTTTAGATTTACTTTGTTTAGTATGTTCCTTTTTTGAATTTCGAAAATATGTTTTTGGACTTTTCTTCTAACGAACTGACAGAAAGCTGAAAATTTCTCGAGGCAACAAGCTTTTGTGCAATAAGCAGCTGATATTGTCTGCTTAAAATGGTGGCCGGAGCAAAGCATGCAAGAGAAAGCAGAGACGTTCTTAGTTTCGATCTTACGCCAGTGAGCAATTTCGCTGATTGGTCCCCAATATTTTATCTAAGCATTTTAAGCTTTGGGGTAACGGCGACAAACGGGTTTCCAATCTTATATCTCACTGATGTCTGTTCTCAAAACGTATCTAACTACGAGAATATATTTTATATCTAACGTTGAAATATGCATATTTTAGGCTTAACGTTCACATCTGCTACGGAAAGCTTTAGTGGACGGCTTGCAAAAGAAGCAACGGATTGATTTCGTGACGTCGATCAGCGCCGCTCTAGCGGTGTCGGTGTAGAAGTAACAGTCTTATGACAAGTGCTAAGGCCTGGCGTTACTGCTGGATGCGAGGCCTTTCTCGCACCTCTGCCGTTCCATCAACTGGGATGCGCAACTACACGCTGTTATCAACCACAACAAGCATGAGTCCTACCTCATTAGTTGAGGAGTTCCTGGGCACCCGCGACACGCGCACTTCAGATATATTTCCTCTGTTAGCGACTTTGCAGAAAATTACTACCAGTGAAGGCACCTTGCATACCCTAGGACTGGCGCAGCTCACTGAATTCGAAAATTAGAGTGCGGTAGCCATTACCTGAAAGCCTCATCAGATTCGACACCAAGGTCTTTGAGCCGGTGACGTCAGTATGAACAGTATAAAAAATTGCTTTCAATTTTCCACCCCCTGAAATCTGCCGACAAAAGCTCCAGCCTACTCAGCATACTGGTAGGTTCATCAATGTCGGGCGGTACAAATGAGGCCTCTCTGTGCGATTATTTACCTTTGGAAAGACAATTTTTGCAGAGTTTCATCCGTCAAAATAATTAAAAAAAAATCGCTACAACACTCCATCAGGACCTGACAGTTCACCGTTTGCTAATTTAGCGATGCAGCTTGGAAAAATTCGAAACTATAGGTATTCGTCCCTCTTGTTGAGACCACTTGCACTGCTGTTGCCAAAGTAGGTATTCTTTTCCAGAAGCCATTTTCCCATTGCTAAGCCATTTTTTTCCAAATTAGTGTGGTGTTCCACTTTTTTTTTAAGGTTGCCGGCAGACGTTAGCCGTTGCTACCAATTGCAAGGCGCCTGGTAGCCATGGTCTTTCGTTAAAGATGACCAATGAAGACACGATCATCTTTTCGCGTTATATATTGGTCTCATCATAGTTACCGTGTGACGTTACTTTGTCATGAAAAAAAAAAACAGAATCTTAGCTGAATCAGAATTTACCTGACAGTAACTTTCAGACAAATCGCGTGGTTGATATAGGAGAAAACTGTGGGCACCTCTATTACAATGGCAATCAACCATATCACCCTGACTGACCGTAGATTTTGCTATTAAACCACAAGAAAAAAGAAAATATATCCACTCTCAAAATTATCGATTGCATAACTATTTTCTATTGTGATATCACGCTTTGCATTATTTATAAATAAACTTTTTCTGAGAAGACACCTCTTATACGCCCTCTTGGCTAAATTCTCTTTCCTATAATCCCTTTTCTCATTCAAAGGACCAAATATTGCAGAAAAAAAATCTCATTGAATCGTTCCATATTGCAAGCTACACATCTCATCAATATGTATTTACTATTATAGTAGACACTCTGAACTCAATGTGATTCTTAAGTATTTCAGTGTCTTATTCTTGACACTCCGTGTATGTATATCGTTTCTATACAATATCCAGGTGACGACACATCTTATTCTGGTCCATTTCTTTCCTAGGAACTACTATACCTGTGCACACTATCCTGGAGTCAATAGTTTTCATTGGAAAAAGAATCCTTTTCCATGAGTATTTATCGTTACATTTTTTTCCGGGAACGGATACTTATCCAATACTCATATACATGTATGTACTTTTGGAGTCGACATCATGGCACATCTCGTTAGAAATCGAATTCCAAGCTTCCGCATATAGGTCCTTGCTTTTATATTGACAGCAAGCAATGAAGCAACATATTCGTGTGTACAATTGAATTGAACCGAAAAGGAAAAAGAAAGAAAAGAGAATTTCTATACTTATTGGTGAATCAATTTTTATTTTTGTCTTCTTCCCGGGCATAGGGAAGAGATGTGTATTCTATTATCCTGTGTACTGGATAGCACACATCCTGAATATTTCCATTTTGAGTTGAATACATATCGAAGTGTCGGCGGCGCGGCGCTTCCTTTCGTGCCGAATATAAGCAAACAAAACATTTTCCGAAAAGGACTTATACGGACAAAGGGGGCTGGCCCGAGCTGGCATCCCGGCCCGTTTAGCACTGTAGTAAACGAAAATGTTTTTAAATGGAAATGAAAGGCAAAAGCTTATTTTTTCGGGGAATCATTCGTTGAGAAATATGTTTTGTGTTTCCCGAATTTGAAATCACTATCATTTTCCCTATGTCTGATGTGTATATACATGTATGCGTTATCAATCGTGTCTTCATACATACATATGCTTTTCCGAAGACTTGGTTCGCGTTTTTGCAGGGCGATACCGCACGAAAATGATAAAATGAAAATAAAATTGAAGATTATTACGATACGTTCACTCTCCTTACGTTTTTGTCGGTTAAATCGACGATAAAGTGATTTTTATCCCAGAGCTATACAATGCTTCTTTCAACATAGTCAACGAAGGATATTTTTTCCGAACAAAAACGGATGTTGAATGTAAATGAATTTAAGATTTTTTTCCTTGATATTTTCAGGGATATTCCGGGAAAGAAGGTTGGAATATATTGCTTGACAATTTAAGTGGATTCATATTGACGCTGAATATTATTTCAAAGCTCAGTTAACTTTGATCGAAATATGGCTTTATCTGGTTGGTACAGATTATCCTCAATCAGTGTTTCTCTGAGATATAAGAAAGTATTATTGCGAAATTTTGATGGATTATGATAGAATATATTTGTTTGGAAAGGCTTTTGAATAAGTTAGGTAAATGTGAGTGCAAGTGGGTTTTCGGTAATGCCATAATTTTTTAAGGTTTGTGCGTCAGATCCCCAGCGCCCGCTGTAGCACTTACGCCGCCCCAGGCGACTGGACAAATAGCCGCCCCTTAGGTAAAATACCAGGCAGATTGATAGTAGATAGCACAAATGTTATGTCGTTGTTGTTGTAGAAGCTATGTAAGAGACATTTTATTCTTGAATCGAGTGATCTTGGCAGCCCTTGGTCGTTATAACTCATCAGTTCCACGATGACTGCCGTAGGATCACATATCAGCCCAAAAATCCATAGTCACAGTGGGATTCGAGCCAACGCTATAGTGATTCATTCAAATAGAATATCTACCCACTGAGAAAGCCCAGATAGTATACATATAGAAGTCCGTAGAAGTCAGTTCCATAATTCATACTCTTAAGCGCAATTCACCTCAGTTCAGCAAAGCCTTCTAGAGAGTTTGTTTGAAATTCCAAAATTAAAGCTAAGTATTGAATTTCCCAGCCACATATTATTCACCACCGGCAAAAAATATACAGACGTCATACGGAAACCTGGCGGAATTTAAAATGACGTATATATGTGATTTGGGGATTTATCGAAGCAGACCACAACTTTTTGGGTCCATTTTCGTCCCCTTACAGTGATTTCCAGAAGTCATCACTGTGGTCCGTGTGATGTGTAGCATGTCTTTGAAGCTAAGTTCACTCATGGCTTCCACACTTATTGGGGATTTGCCTAGGATCCTCAAGCTCCTACTACCTAGTGCTGATCATTCACACACAATGTGTGCTGCCGCCTTTAGCCAGACATAGTCAGCATACATCATTCTCCCGATTTTAATTTTAGTTAGGTGCACTTTAAAATTACCATGCCCTGTCACTAAGGCAGTTGTCTAACTTAGGCTACTCCGTGTATAACTGAGTACCTGTTTAGCTTTCCTCTTTAGTGGGCTGGTAATTGCGTTTCGAGCCTTGTAGGCAGGCTCGAAGCCTTCGCCATCGCTACCGATGTATGGATTAAAGTAAGAGATTGAAAATTAATGCGAACATTTTTTTTCTACAAAAACATTCAACACACTTTAGAAAACTCAAAAGTGGTATGCCATAAATGATGAAGCCGATAAACATAAATTAGCTGGGTCTCTTCGAGGACGAGTTTCTTTAGTGGTTTCAATTTGGGTGGCTTATTTTCATAATACCTTCCCGTAGAAGATTTCTTTAACGCTTTTATTTGCTGAGTGTTTATGCACTAATTATTTATAATTTCTTATGGTTTCTCCGGAGGTTCAATATTTACTTAGTGGACGTGATCTCCTATGACTCAACAGACTGAATAAAAATATTAGGCGACAATCGGACCTTGCAAAACCGCGCACAAAACATTAAAGTTGTGGACAACACACTCTTGGGATGGACAGAGAAAGACGATTTTTTTTTCTTTTTATCGCCACTCAGGGCCGGATTTTCCATATGGGCAACCTGGGCTACTGCCCGGGGCGACAGAATTTGAGGGGCGGCAAATTCTTAAATTTTTTCAATGGTCTAAAATTATGGTACAAATAGATTTTGAAAATTCAAACATAATTGTAGAAAATAGTTTGCTTTTTTAATTTATTCTAGTTAGATGTACATATTCGTCTTAATTCAAAGCACCTAATCGAAACCTCAACTCAAATTATAATGTGCCTCCAAAAATTAGGACTACTCAAAAGTTTTGCTTGAAGCATACACTCATTCACTCTGAATGGCGTGGCGGCTTTTAGTTCAGGAGTAAATTTAGAGTAGGAGTATAAATCATCTTTGGCTTCACTTTAAACATGCCTGAAGCCACATTAAATTATATAAGTACGCTAGTACTTGGCTGCAAGCTCCTGTTTTCAAGCCTCTAAAATTGCCCCAGACTTAAAGAAAAAAAAACGAAAAATATTTTTGGTGATAGCGATTCCTTGGAAAGTGCAAAACGCCCCCAAGCAAGTAACTCATCTAACCACATAATTTTCGTGTGTTCAATTACTTCTTAAATTTGTCCCCACATAAAATACGCTGGGAACCAAGGATTTGGTTTCGGGAGAGGTCCAAGTCTCGACTATAAATGTGGCATTGGCTAACAATTTTTGAGTTTCTATCGGGTTTAACTAAATTTGTAAGAATTTTTACGCTCAAATTTTCGGATTTGCAATTTTTTTTTTAGAGAAAAACGAAATTCCACCGAAATAAAAAAAAATTTCAAATAGTTGAAATCAGGAAAATCTAGAACTCTGTAGGCACCGAATGATTTTTTGCTGGATAGCATCAGTAAATGCTTTTCCAATTCGTTTTCGTTATCTTTATCAACGAAAACAAATTAGGTCAAATTGTGTTCAAAATTTACCGCAAGCTTTCTTAATTTGGGGTTTTTTTTTCGGTATGACGTTTTCTGGTTAAATATTATGCTAATATAAGAAATTTCATTTGTTGGGGTAATTCGGAAATTATTTCCAAAACGATCGAAAGAAAAAAATTAGAAAAACTTGAACGCATTTCTAAAAAGGTGAAAAACCGAATGTAATAAGAATTGCACAGTTTTCTATTTCAATCATTCCTAAAACAATTTTGGGAGGTGCACGGAACACCTGGATTCCTCCCCTAAGAAGCAACATAAAAAATTTTCAAGCAAACAAAATACGCTTACTGGCAAAAAAAGTTAAATTTTAAATTTTTCACATACGCCCGCTAACGTTTTGCCTACATTTCCTTTTTGAGCTGACAACTGCTACTTTCAAGCTTATCTGGTGGCGGAGGGCGGCAAATTCGTTACTGCCCAGGGGCGCCATAGAGACTAAATGCGGCCCTGTCGCCACTAGCGACACTTTCTGCATCATCCGTATAACGAACATGTAGCGGAAAATATTAGAAACACAAAAGTTCTCCTTAGGAGAATGGATAGCAGATCAAACCACTTCAAAATCAGGTAGCCCTTATCTTTGGCAAGAATTAGGGAAAATGCAAGCAAATCCTTAATTCTGATGAAAAGAAGAGGAATTTTCAATTGGAGGTCGAAATCAGCACTCCATTTTCCAATAAACTTCTTTTTAAGGAAGAACTTAATTAGCACATGACTTTGCAGATGTTAAGTTTAGGCAAATATCACCAACCATTTGAAGATTCTAAATGCAGTATTTTGCTTTGTCTTTTCGAGTTTTGACATTTTTATGTCTTGACTGGCACATAAATTCGAAAAGCGTCACGAAAATCATAACGAAAAAGCGTTACGTTTTTGGCATTACACCCTGTGAGTTTTGGGTGCCATTCAAGGTTCAACGGAAGTTGGGCTAGGTGGTACCCTGTGAGTGTTGGGTGTCATTCAAGGTTCAACAGAGGTTGGGCTTGGGTTCAATTTACGTTCAACTTGAGTTCAACTTGGGTTCAACTTGGGTTCAACTTGGGTTCAACTTGGGTTCAACTTGAATTCAACTCGAATTTAACTTTCAACTCACGTTCAACTTTCGTTCAACTTTTGTTGAACGACCCAAAAAGTGTAACTTTCAACTTAGTTTCAACTCACGTTCAACTTTTGTTCAACTTTTGTTGAACGACCCAAAAGTGTAACTTTCAACTTCGGCGTATAACATGATTGTTTCATAGTGGTGATTTTTAATTAGTCTCGTGTAATACAGTGCATATTGATTTCGAAAGTCGTTAGCTAATTAAATTTTCAAAAGAAAGGTAATCAGTTACCTTTTCTTTATATCGATTCCATGAATTTCCCCAAATTGAAACCATATCTCTCTTTGTGTACCGCGACTCCTTGTGGGGCATGGTGCGTTGACTCAGCCATTTTAGTAGCTACTTTAAGTCAACGTTTCATTGCATACTGGGAGTGTATATAATGTTGCAAGCATTAATATTTCCTATCCACACTTAACCTTCGGGCGGGCGCAATGCATCTGACAGATTAAGTGACCAAGTGATTAAGTCGAGTGGTTGGAGGTTTTTTAAATATTGAAGCGATTGAAAGCGGAATTTTCTTAGAAAATAAAAAATGTGAAGGGTATCAAAATTTTTGAGCCAGTACTTGTTTCTAAAATTTCCTTGAACTGTTTAAAAAAGATAATGCAACAATAAATAAGAGTATAAAATATACTGGAACTTAGTTTCATCCTATTTTCTGCACTTAATCTGTCAGATGCATTGCGCCCGATCGTGTTAGGATTAGTATTGCGCCCGCCGGAAGGTTAACACGCCGAGATTCGATCTTGTGTCTCTAGATTACTAGCATCATAGAGTGTGACTTTACCAACTGAGCCACGGAGCGTGTTAAATCGAAACCATATAATAATGTATAAATCATTTCGAGGTTGCATTTGTTGAAAACATGAAAATGTCCCACTGAGTTGCGGACTTGTACGCAAGCTGTTTTATATGAAGTTCTACCCAAACCTGCACGGGATAAAGACAATAAAACGTGCCTAAAGTCTCATTTGAAAGGAACAAGTACGAAATCTCAAATAGAAATGGTGAGGCGGTAGCGAAGGCTACAATGGTGGACGACATTTTATTCGTGTTTTAGCCAAAAAGCCGCCTGTAAAATTTAACGCCCCGGGGACCGCCCGGCTCGCCCCCCTTAGAGCGGGCGCTGCAGATCCCCTCCAGTCTATAAGTCCATAAGTTAGAATTTTTTCAAAATATTGACGCCATTTAAAATTCTAAAAGATTGTTATTTGAAACGGCTTGTTTTTTGCTAAAATACTGTCAGGCAAGCTTCTTAATAAACAACAAACACCACTTAATCCGCCCCTTGTCATAATTTATTCGAAAGCTTTTAAGAAATTAAAATTCTTAATTATTTTGTTATGTTTTTCCATGCAACTTCAATTTCAGGTGTGTATACCCTGCTCAAAACAGCTTCGAAATTAAAAAAAAACTTTTTGTACTCATTATCATTAAGACAAAAAATCCATTAAGAGTGCCGATGACACTTAAAGTCTGTCAGTAAGGACCTCTCGTCAAACTGTACCTCTCTTAGCAAAAAAATAAAAAATTTAACCGAAAAATGATAAAAGAAAATCGGCCATGCCCTTATCATGAGTTTCATGAAATTATTACTGGCAGTTAGTTACGAAGATATTTCTTAAAGACAGATTTTTGTTTTTGCTTTCATGTCAAGGTGAACAGTACTTACGAAATAAAAAAATCCTTTCTCATGAATTTCCTTTATGTCCTGACATGAAACAAAAAAAAAAGAGTCTTGCATAATGGTTGAAATAGATTGGCTGCGTCAGCATCAGCATCGGCAGAGGCATCGGCATCAGCAGAAAAATTTCAATTTAGAACACACGCGTTTGCCTTTTATGACCCACATTGACAGCAGCGGCAGAAGCAGAAAAATGCTTCTGCCGATGCTTCTGCCGCTGCTGATGCTGAGCATCCAATCTATTTCAACTACCAGCATTAAGTCCTAATTTAATATACTTTACGATTATGGTATCCTTTTTACGCAATATGCCCGCTAGTTAGAACGGATAAAAAACCGGCGACCAAAAGCCATGAAATACTACCGCAATATGATGTACAGCGGATGTCGCAGTTCGCATAAACCCTTCTTCGTCCTGTTGTTGTGTCCATGATTGTGACACCATTTCGTGAACAGGACAAGAGCGAGTGCGAATAGAAAAACTTACGATGTGTTAGCAACGATCGCCGAGACAAGGGTGCCGACTGAAATATTAATTAGATTTGTTTCAGTCACGGGATAAGAACACACCGAATCGCTGCTGTATGGTTAAGTTGTGGCAACCCAGTGTTGGACTTCTTTTCAAAATGGTATAGGTCGCGGTGCGTGTTTTTGGG
The DNA here is from genome assembly GCA_949715475.1 of Microchrysa polita. Classification (NCBI taxonomy): domain Eukaryota; kingdom Metazoa; phylum Arthropoda; class Insecta; order Diptera; family Stratiomyidae; genus Microchrysa; species Microchrysa polita. The sequence goes on from OX454420.1 coordinate 20,788,703, forward strand.
TCAGTTCGGGAAAGAGCCGGCCTGAAAATCCAATTTGCCAGCAAACGGCCCATGTCAATGTTCTTGTCATTTTCATTCGTTCTCCGGGCTTGTGTCAATATTTAATTGTGATGTCGATATTCAGTGGGACTCATTTAATTTAGTTCTATGGAGAAAAAAAAAGAAGGAAGAAAATGTTTGTCTTGGGATTTAAGAGTTATTTACATTGTGATGCGAAATTGACTTTGACTTTTTTTGGTAAATTGGGACGAAAACGTTTGTGTTTTTCCTGGAATTCAGTTATATTCAACAGGGAACTGCATAGATATTTTTTTCATTGTAAAAATGTTCCAAACATTATTGAGGTTGTTGGGGCTATACAACATTAAAAGACTTCGACCATTTTCAAAATATGCAACCAATAAAAAAATTATATTGTTGTGTGATAACTAGTGTAGTTACTACGTGATAAACCTAGTACATCAGATTGCAAAGTGTGGTGGAGACAATTTTTTTTTTGTTTCTTATGTTTTTTGGGGTGCTGAGCACGAATCCGGGGCTTCCCACCAACATTTCGTTGCGGAACAGGGTCAAAATCGTGAAAAACCCTAAAATTTTTGCTGTTTTCCCGTTATTCGCCCCCTAATTCTGCGAAAAACTCTCCAGGAATATTTTAGAGAGCACATAATTGCGCGTCCAAAGAGATATAAATATTAAAAATCTATTGAGCGGTATTACTACAGTGGATAATTTAAATTTGCCATTTTTAACATAGTTCCTTTTATGAAAAAAATTTTGAGATTGAACGGTTTTTCATGTTTTGTCGTAAAAGTTGCATTTATCTTGTACATTGTGTATTTTGGAGTGCAGAACCTGAATCTGTAAGTTCCCACCAAAATTTCGTTGCAAAACAGGGTCAAAATTGCAAAAAACGCCAAAAAAATGACAATCAATTGTAGCCATACCGCTTAACACATTTTAATGATTAATGGCGCGTTTTCTTTAATATTTTCATGGACAGGTTTTCGGAGAAATGTACACTTTCGGAGTTATAAACAAAAAAACGGGAAAACTCCGAAAATTTTGGGTTTTTTCGCGGTTTTGATCCTGTTCCGCAACGAAATTTTGGTGGGAAGCTCCGCATTCGAGCTCAGCACCCCAAAAAACATAAGAAACAAAAAAAAATTTCTCCACCACACTTTGCAATCTGAAATCACCTCGGAACTACACTAAACATATTTTACATGAATATGTTATTCGCCAAACACCCGCATTATTTTGACACATACTGTAAATAAATTTGACACCACAAGTGCAAATGCACTTGTACCAGTACCAGAATATGATACACTGCGCGACAAATGCTTAGGTTCACTCATATTTCCTTCCATGAAGCGGTAAAATAAAACCTTACCAGTTCAAGAAATGTTATTTTTATAAGTATTAAATATCACAAACAAAATGAATGGACTGAATCCCCACAGGGCATTTTCCTTAAATTACAGTAATTGATTTAATTCAAAGAGTCAATTTGCAGTGCGACAATTGCTTAGGTTCAGGGACGATTTTACCGTTTCACATAATGTTTTCGCTGAAAAATATTTCAAAAAAATAAGGAAAGAGGATAAATACAAAAAAACAGGAGCATTTTTTTGTAATTTAATAGTGTGTATTTTCGCCATTTTTATTTATAATTCATAAAGCCTTCGATGCAGGTAATCGCATAAAGAATGCAGCACAGATATCGGTATTTTAGACCAAGATGTCTTAATTCCACGATTTAACTCTTCTTTACAGTCGTATTGTTTACCACTACTGTAAACCTCCCGAACAAGCCACCCCCAAATGTTTAAAACCAGGGGAGATGGGCACCCAGTCTAACAAAGCCACATTTTTCTCCTCAATAAGCGATTTAACCACCCTCGCTGTATGAATTGGGGCAAGATCATGTTGCAATATCCAAAGATCGCCTCCGTACATGACATTTATCATAGGGATTTCCTCTTCTAAGAGCTGTTTATAAGATGAACTGGTTTGGTAACCTCGTAGAATGACCAAGTCGATAGTTCCATGATATGATATGGCTCCCCATACAATAATGGAACCTATTCGGAAGTGATGGCGTGACAGGTACATAGGGTCCTTCCTATATAATCATGATAGTAGGAGAACCCATCTGGACCGTCCACACAAAGCCGTTTTCCATCCGTAAATATTACCTGCCTCCATTGTGATGTCCAGTTAATGAATCTTGAGGCGAATTCCAGGCGCTGTAGGCGATGTTGCGGGGTTAAGGCTATTTTTTTTCTTTAATCGTAAACGTTTTAAGCAAGATGAAGATCTAAGAACTCGTTGGATGGTCCTTCCTTACACTTGCTGATAACACCAAAATCTCCCCAAGCTTACGCGCAGTAAAGGGCGAGTTCGAGGCTTCTCTTAAGAGACTTCGCCTTGATGCAGCGGAAATCGCTTTTTTTCTGCCTCCTGCGTATCGTCGGCCATAATTTCCACTATCTCGTATAAAATTATTAACAAGGTTCAAGCTCCGCTGAATCCGTATTGCAATTTGTCGGTTTGAATATCCTTCTTGCTTTAGTATGGAAATTGTCGCCTTTTCCTCGGCAGAAAATTGATTTCCTTTTGACATTATCCACTATACGACTCACAGAGTATAACGCGAAAAAAAAAATGTTTCCACAAACACTTCTCACCAGGACGAGATAACTCTTTGAAGTAAGTGAACCTATACAATTGACGCAGTGGAAATTGCGATTCTCATTTTAAAAAATTCCGTTAGCTATGCGAGATGCTTAATAGAAATGTAATATTTATTAAAATAACCGTTAGTTGAGAGAGCATTATTTAAAAATTATTTCCGATCAGAGTACATAGAAATTATATAATTTTAAAGGAAAATATCCATGAACCTAAGCATTTGTCGCGCAGTGTATGTCTGCGAGAATAAGCTAGGCTAAGAATAGATTTAGAATTTAGGTAATATGCTTGGTACGTGTGAAAATATGAAAACGCGTACCAAGCAAATTTAATGTATGAATAAGGTAAGTTAAGAATAAACAAGACACAGTCTGAGAAATACGTTCGTTCAATAAGCTAGAAGCCACAGCAGGTACTCTGCTGCTTCAGCTCGGTGAACACTCCTGAAGCCACAGCTTTCGAGCTGCTTCGGAGGTTCCTCCTTCTAGTAAGGATCCACCACAGAGTACTCTCTCTAAAGCTAGAAGCCACAGCAGGTACTCTGCTGCTTCAGCTCGGTGAACACTCCTGAAGCCACAGCTCTCGAGCTGCTTCGGAGGCTCCTCCTTCTAGTAAGGATTCATCACAGTTGCACCCATATACACTAGGCGGCATATGTATTTTTACATTTGGTACTGTCGAGCCAAAATACTGATTTTGTTTAACTAGAGGGAATAACGGTAAATTTCTTATATGGAAATCAAAGTACATATCAACAACAATAAATATGCTCAATATTTTTCCTGTCCGTTTTCGCACTCTCTTGCTATAAAGAAGAGAACAGATTGGCGCGAAATTTGGTGCGGCATAAGTATTTTGACAATATGTATTTTAATCTTTGATTCTACACCAATTTCTCTGGAAAAAATGGATAAAACATAATTTTGTTAATGATTTGTGTTTATGTTTTGAATTCCAATCAGAAAATGTGTCCAGTGACTTGAAACAGTGGAAAAATATCAGAAATTCGAAGTTTGGTTAAAGCCTCTGTAGAGGCAAACTTCAACCCTGGTTTAAAGGTTGGAGACGGTGCAATTGAATTTAATTTCATACGACAGACTTTCATTATTAAGCACTAAAATTTAATAATAGAAAAGAAATAGAAAACTATTCACTGCTTCACAGAAAGGGAATAAAACATTGAATAAATCACCGAAAAATCTTCCAAATATTTATGGAAAATGTCTTAATTGAACCAAAGGATATTATGAATATGAAAAAAGTGCCATCGGAGGCAGAGATAATAACGACCACCTTCGGCCTAGAACTAAAAAAGGCAAATTGCATGCATACGCAGATAAAGTGAAACCGAAGAATGATTTAAAAACCATACCAAAAGCAAACTTCTGTTACTAAGCAAAAAGTTCAAGCTACTGCAACTTTCGGAAAAGGTTTTTTCGGCTAATATTTTATTACATTTTTACAAAAAAAAATCTATATTTAAAAAAAAATGCCCAGTTTATGTGGAAAAACGGATACCTGGTTATCATAATGAATACCACAGTGGAGGCTCTCTCATGATGCAGGGATATATTGCTTACAATAGCCTAGGCGGCTTTAGTTCAAATCACTGTTTCCATGGCCAAAGCTTCTTTTGGTCGTCATTGAATCGTCGTTTTTTTTTGGGCACAATTTGGTTTAAATTTCACTTCTTTCTTAGAGTTCTTCATCGTGGCTCATTCATCACTCGGGGTTCACATTCGCTTTCTTTCAGAGAGTGCCGAGATTTGTTTTTATTTTGTTTTAAAACTTTTTTTGTTTGGTAATAAACAGTTTACCGTATAAAATAAAATTCAATAGTAACGTATTCAATGTGTAAACCAGGACTAAGGCTTGCATCAATCGATGCTCAAACCAATCTTCGAAATTCTGATTTTTGTTTATGTTTCGAGCCACTGGTGATATTTTTTATTTGAAAATTGATACGGGGAACTCAAAAATTAATAAAAATATGTTTTGTGCATCAATTCTTGCGAAAAAATGGGTGCAATCAAAGAATTAAATGTTGTCAAAATACTTGTGCCACACCCGAATTACGCGTCCATCTTTTCTCTTTTCTATAGCATGAGAGTCCGAAAGAGGACAGGAAAAATATTAAGCATATTTATTGCTGTCGATATGTGCTTTAATTTTGATAAAAGAAATTTACCGTTATTGGCTTTAGTTAAACAAAACCAGTGTCGGGGCTCGAGGGTATGAGATGTCAAAATACATATGCCGACCAGTGTATATTATAATCTCAATTCTGCTTGTGGTGTACATTCAACACATGCATAAAATCAGAAACATCTTGAAGTGTGTTGCCAACTGAAAATTTAATTTCAAAAATTTAATTTCAATTGACAACGGCAAGAAAACCGGCTAAAAACATACAAAACAATGCTATTTCAAATTAACCCATTAATTCCCATTGACAACTTAAGTTGCCAGCAGAGGTCACACTCTATTTTTGATTCTCAAGTCAAAGCAAACACAAAATTTGATAAAAAATTAATTTTATCCAAGAAATTAGATTCTGTCTGATTTTTTTGGCAACTCGATTATGTTTATATACTCCGGGCGGGTTAGGGAGACAATTATATTTCAAGCACATTTTTAAAACGTTTTTCATCTGAGTTAGCTTCAAAAAAGTCTAAGGGCGGAATTCATAGTCCCCACTCAATTAATAAGGATTCCCTTAAGGAATAAGGGGTTTGTCTATATAAGTGTCATTAAGGGAGCTTCGTATTCATAGTCATCACTTATCAGGGCGTTGCCTCATTAAATAAACGATTTACTTATTTGTCATATCTATTGAAAGTGACAAATAAAATATTAAAAAAATATCAAGTAGTTAAAAATTCAAAATTTTTTAAAAATTTCAAAGTGTTTTAATAACGATATGTCAACAAATATATGAATTCATATAAGGGCCGTGTTTTTTAGGGTTTTTTAGAATTTTTTTCAAAAAGCCCTTATGAAATCGATTTTGTCCGTCCGTCCGTCCGTCTGTTCACTAAATAACTCGCGAACGGCTCAACCGATTGTCATGAAATTCGGTATGAATGTGTAGAATGGTTACAGTCTTTGGCACAAATACCTTAGAAGTTGGTAAGAAGAAGATAACAGGGTGTCCCGAACGTTTGAAAAAAGTCGACTTTTTAAGTTTTTATCGGAGATTAACGTATGGGTATTTAAATCAAAGATCTAGACGAGTACATCTCATATCAATTAAAATTTTCCAGTTTCGAGTAACGGTAAAAAAGTTATTGGCGTTTAAAGTTAAACTTCCTTTTCGAGCTCTGTTTTTCTAATCCGTAATAGGGATCGATATGAAACTTTGCAAAAATATTGGTCAGTATGGCCCTATATACGTTAAATATTAAGACTGTTGACTTTTGCTAAGGAAAAGTAAATAACAGTAAATTTGTAAAATTTCAATTTGTTCGTGTGTAGCCCCTCTTAGGTTTCCAAATATGAAAATGCTGCTAAGGGTTTTTAGGAAATTACACAGGGAATATGACTACGAATTTTCATTCGAATAACTGTATCCAAACCGGAAATATAGCCAAGTAAGTATTTAGTAAGGGCCTTTCACAATACAAGGGAAGCCTCTTAAGCATTTCTTTTAACTTGATGAAACAATGTACATGAAATTTGGTGGAAATGCATAGAATGGTAATAGTGTTTGCCACAAATGTTTTTGAAGTTTGTAGGACCAAGTTAACAGGGTGTCCCGGAAAAGCTGCAAAAGTATACTTGTTCAATACTCATAGGAAAGCTTGCGTGGGCTCTAATGTCAGAGGACACAATGGAATCATTTCATATAAGTTGGTTTTCCTTGATTTAAAAAACAGTAACAGTAGATTTACAGCTAATAATTCAGTTCATATATAATTCCAAGCCATCCTTACGTTTGCCTGAGTTTCTTTTTGCTCAAAGGCCATCAGAAATCTGAAATCGAAAAAATCCTGTAGATTTGCCTTGGAGTACTTTTATACAGACTGGGTATATAGTAAATCTATTTTTGGATTGGTCTAATTAAAGGTGGAACGCAGAATGAAAGGCGCTAGCCTTTCATTCTGGAACGCGTTTATTTAGACCAATCCAAAAATAGATTTACAGGAAGCATTTCATTAATGTTGTGCACAATTCTTATCTATTGCTTATAAAATATATGTACAAAAAATATTCACTATGCTTCAAAATTCTAAAAAACCCTCGTATTGCGGGCGCAGCCCTCTGTACGCCGGTATTTTTAATTAGCTAACCTACACTATCCGGAGTAATTTTCTTACAAACGCTAACCTGTGACTTTATTCAGGTTAGAAATTATATTGCTATCCAGATTTAATGAGCTTTCCAAAACTCGCCTAAATGTATGCAATCCCAATTATTTTCTAGTACGTTTTCCAATGACTAGCAAAAATTAAATTTTGAAATGAAAAGCTCTAAGGTATAGTTTACATGCAACAGACAAGTGTGTGCAAAAAAAATAGTTTTTGTTTGTAAAATCATGTTTAAATGTTGTTCGTCGAATTCTTATTCTAACAAAATTATGATTCCTACATAAAAATATGTTTTCATTAAAAAAATTACATGTTAACTTTTGCGTTTGTAAAGTGAAAACGGGGCTTTAACCCTAGATAACCAACGTTTTTCTTTCTACATTGTAACCAATGTTAGTCGATTCGACTAACACCATATTAAGACTCGTTTTTTGAACCTAGGGATGCCTCTAATATATTAAAAGCGGTTCTAACTTGAAATACTATCATTATTTTTACTAAATGTTAAACCAAAAAGTATCGGTGTTCGATTTTTTATTTTATTTTAAAGAAAACTAACTACCTACTTACTAAAGGCATTTGACCTTATCACTGTAGCAAAATAAGTTGCACAGTACAAAATTTGGTCGTTTCCACCTGCAGTACTTTGGTTTAACGATACACACCTCGTCAATAAAGCTGCAAATAGGTTTATTGTTGATGATGTCGATACTTAACTGATTCACCTACTAGGATGTGAAAAGACACAACTATTGAGTGGAAGAGCAAAAAGCAGCAACCAAAGGAAATATCAATGGTAGTCGAAACGACTACATTGGTTATGCAGGGTTAATATTTTTGAGCAATGTTTTGAAATTAATGGCAATGCCTACGTGACAATTTGAAATTTAACATGGATGCTACCCTCGAAAGTTTTTTTTTGCGCGTCTGGGTTAATTACTAGATATGAACCTTACCGAATAAGGGAACCCCTTAAGAAACTTTTAAGCGTTTGCTTATTGAGTGACTATGAATAGCGTCAGTCCCTTAAGGGTTCCCTTAAGTATAAGTGAGGACTATGAATTCCGCCCTAAGTTTTAAGTTTTCTTTGACACTCCGAATTCACACTTATCGAAACGCAATTTAAATCCATAGTCTTCCATGCGATTCAAAAGGCCAAATAGTTCTCGACGGTGCTCAGCTTCGTCAATACCGCTTACGATGAAGTCGTCAAGAAAGCTTGGGTACCACTTAACCAACTTATCATTTTTGAGACGAGCTCCTGAAATTTTCCTGGGGCAGTTTTTATGCCTGGCTGAAGTCGATTAACTCGAAAAAGACCACAATGTGTATTTATCGTGAGCAACTTTTTCGATTCATCGTCGAGCTCGATTTGCAAAAATGCATCTGACAGGTCGATATGACTGAATATCCTCTTTCCAGCCAAGGTTGCGAAAATCTGTTCAGGCGTTGGAAGAGGAAATTTGTTTTGCTCTAAAATGTCATTTAGCCCAGTCGAGTAGTCACCGCAGATTCTCGTTTTACCGTTGCTCTTCTTGACAGCTACAATTGGGGCCGCAAAATCCGAATACTCAACCGGTGTGATGGCTCCCAGATGTTGAAGTCGCAAAAGTTCCTCTTCGATAACTGGTGCCGCCGAAAATGGAACTGAACGTTTATCCGCAATAAACGCAATAAAACAGGTTTTGAATTTGGTCTAAGGCTAAGCGAGACTTTTGATTCTGTGCGCCGTTAATGCTTGGGGTGATGAATTTTCTTCGAGAGCTGGCGAGTCTATCTTCCCCTTTGATTTGTTGAAATTTCGGTGAATCTCACTTTGACTGTGACTCACCACTCACTGTAGATGATTAACCCTTAAATGCATGGGGTCTGAACCCGTTATCGGAACTGACCTCCCCTTATGTAAAATCGGTCACTGAACACGGAATCAGCCTTTATTTTCCCAGGAAATAGCCCGTTTCCCCAGAAAAGCAAAAATAGTAGAATTTGCATTGTGTACCAAATATGGTACGCCATGCATTCAGGCCATATGTTGCATATGAAAGATATTTTTCAAATTTTATTTAATCTGCCTCTTACTTTTATAGGAACAGTGCGAAAAAGAAAGGATAATGATTATTGAGAGTTTTGATCGAAATTATAGTGGAAACTCTATATAATGAACTCCTCTTCATTAAAGGAAAGGTTGTCATTTCTATTGAAAATCGCGAATATTCAGTTTTTTAAAAGGGACCTCGGGTAGGTGCGTGATTAGTTTCCTATTCCTTATTGAAATTTGTATCGATGTCTATTTGTGACATATCCTTTAAGTTGATGGAAAGTCGAGAAGGTCTTACTACCCCCACAAACCTAAATTTAGCCATATCTTTTGATAGAATGTCCGGAAAATCTTCAAATGTGTGTCAAGTGGTAGCTGTTCGACGTCCTTATAAAATATCAAAAGTGCGCCAGATCTGACTCATATGGGGTATATATTCTTCCCCTACAGAAAAACATGGAATTGATTATGTTGGACTTTGCGTGCCATCTACGTCTAGCTCTGTACCCATGTATGCACTCATCATTCTATTAGCGCGATTAGAACTCGGTCTCGTTATAAAATAAATCTTTTATATAATAGTTCGTTATAAACATGTTCCACTGTCAAACGTATACCTTGAGATTTCTTTTGACTTATCATAGCTCATGGGATTCTTTTCTTGAAAAGTATATGGATTGGATTGACTTTGGTAGGATATGAATATGGAAATGAACTGCTGCCTGCTTTATAACCCAAATTTGTGCAGCTCCTAGGAAATGTCCTCAAGAATTACATCCATGTACCTAATTTTTTGTTTATCGAATCTGGTACTCCACCTAGTCTTCCATATGAAATGGTTGACCCTAGAAGCACATTTTCTCAGGATCCTGACCATGAAATTCCAAGACAATACTTGTCATAATCAAATGGTTTAAGAAATTGGATATCAATGCGCAGCTTGAGTCCTGGCGAAAGTCCAAGTATCTTACTAAGATGTTAAGTACGGAAGCTCGGTTTTTTAGTGGCGTGTCCTAAGAACAAAACAAAAGACAATTTTTCAGTATACTTGCAAGCTAAAAAGACTGGGATTATAAAAAGCAGCTACATAAACGCTAAGTCCCGACCGGTGTGCTATAGAAAACAAAATGGCAATAACATCCTTCTCAATCAACTATGACAGCTCTGTCTCCTTTGAGCCTCAACAGGACTGATTAACCTAGCTTTCATAAAAAATGGCAGTAAATGTCCTGGAAAAATTGATCGGTCACATAATTTGTATGAACATTTAGGTTATTTGGACCTGTTCTGGGCCCAATAAAACGCACCATCATATCGAAAGAGCTGATTATTAAAATTTTATGAACATATCCTACCCTACCCAAGACTAAAGGAAAATAATTTAATCAACTAAGAACGATCAGAATGTATGTATAGATATTTCTGAATATGCCCCAATGCATGGTGTACCATATATGGTACGTTGCAAAATTGGTGCAAACAATACCTTTGGTTACTTTTTCTGGTCAAAATCTCAAAAGAATGTCAAGAACACATTCCAATTTACTCACCAGTATTTTTCCTTTTCCAAATAACGGTAAATTTCTCCATTTTTTTTTTAGCTCTAAAGAATAGCTTTTAAAATTCCACAAAAAATAACGTTCGTTCACTTTGACGACGCACAGACAATTCAAGGAAAGCCTCGGGAAGCCAAAATTGAATTTATGTGAAAGCTTGTTTTCTTTACTTTAGCAAAAAGTAAAATAAAAATCAAAAATTTAATAATCGCCAGACTTTTACAGGAATCTAGCCATGTACCATATATGGTACGCTATGCATTTAAGGGTTAAATTTGAGGGAATTGTACATTCAGATTCGCAAAAAAAATTAACATTGATTTGTTTTGGTTGCTACATTGACAATTATTTTTTATTTTACAAAAAAAAAAACCTGAAGACATGCTTTGAACAAACGATATAGTATTTATGTCTTAGTTAGTCTTATTAGCTCCACGTGGAAATATAATTATAAGAACTTTATGAGTCTTAAGATTTATCAAAGAATTGTTACTCATAATAGGAGCTTCGTGCGAACTACAACAAAAAATGCAATTACATACTTTTTTACCCCTAAATATAACGTTTTTCAAGACGAAGTTGACCACAGGAACTCCATCAAAAGTTACGAAAGCGTACATCCAGAACTAATTAGAAAATAACTTACCGCACTTTCACGTCAAAGCTTCATCTGAAATGAAGAAAAAACTCATTAAATATATTATTTTGATTGCAGTAGGTAAAGGATGTTGTACTTCAATTAATGTAATCAACACTTTGTAAGTGCAAAAAAATATTTAATTACATGAATGTATATGTTGTGTCTACTTTAGGTATAATTATATGTTATCCTGTAAAATCATCACCTGACCCTATTCTGTCACGAAACATATTAAAATGAAGTTTCCATAAAATCTTAACCCTCTTTGTCATGTATGTAGGCGTACTGTGCAAAAGTTTGACGAATAAAAGGCGGTTCTCAACAAGAAACATGATGTCTTTCTTTCGATACAACTCGTCCAGTCGTCTTTCGTGTCCGATTGATAATGCCTGACCACGAATCTGAAGAAATATAGTACTCGTATGTTCACCCAGCCCACAAGTTTCACAATGGACATCGCTACAACATTGCAGCGCAATATCCTTTCATTTGTAGAAAACATGCTATTTCCAGGATATCATCGGTCATCAGTGTAAACACAACACATTTAGCATATGAGCTTTTGATCCTACTTTGCGGTTTACCATAGGACGGTATGACCGACTATGCGGGGACGAATCACTATAAAGGTATAAAGGAACAAACATTATAAATGATTTTATCCGAACGACATTTGTACAAGGAGTGTGATAGCATGGCGCACGGACGCACGTATGCGGTTTTCTATGACGGTAATAGAGAGAGAGAGGAAGGGCCCTTCAGAGCCGCAGTTATACTAATTATGTACTGATGTACTCGTAAATATGATTTTTCTTCTCTTCATTTTATGGGAAGTAAAATATGCACGCGATTTGATGGATAATTTTTTTTCACTTCAGCCAGATAAGGCCAAGGTACACATTGTTTCATGCTCAGGGATCATAATGGATGGACGGTTAAAATGATTTTATTGTTGCGGGAAATGCAAAAGGGCTTAAGTTAATGACGACCAACTGCAAATGAGATAAGCATGATGGGTACTATTATCGGATTACAACTGTTCCGATTTGTAGCCAGGATAATGGAATAATTAGAATTATAAATTGTGTTAGGAAACTATAAGCTTTACAACTGGGGAAAGCAATGTTCGTGACAAATATATGTAATACAACTGGCAATACGTTGCTGTTGCATTTGAATTGACGAAATCAAATCATTGGCCATGTAAGAAGCGGTAATTGTTTCTCTATTGTCTATTACCTTCAAAAGGTAACACCTTTTCAAATTCCGTAGAATCTTAAAGTTGCTTTTTTTTTCAAACTATACACCTATTTTTGAGTGGACTGTTTAAATAAAAAATGTTTCCATTCACATTTAAATATATCAAAACGTATAATGTTGGTCAATGATCCTTCACCTCATTTCGAAGATTCATTAAAAAACTACACCAGAAAATTAAGCGAATATTAATATGCATATCCCGATTGCACCTAGTAGCAATTACATTGCCATTAGCGAAATTATACCTATACTAAATGTGTACTGGGAACATGGCGAAAACAGCGAAATGATCCAGCATACGCTCTTAATATTCACTTCACGTGTTCACCGACCATTAAGCGTACGTTAACACACGTATCCATATCAGAAGAGTTAGCAAAGTATCCCGTCGCGTTTCGCATCGTACCAGCAGTTGCCAACGATACTGCTGGCACATTTCTCATTAATTCTGTCCAAATCTTCTAATTAATGAACATACCCGAAAAAAAAATTAAATGTCACCGCAATCCTATTACTTAACGATATCTTAGATTTCCATCATCATAGCCTGAAATAGTCAACCAAATCATAGTATGAAGTATGGTCCTTCCATGTGACATGCTGAGAATTTCCATTTTTTTGTTTCAGGATATTTTTATATGTACATATACATAGTTGTGGTGTGGTATAGTGCGACTCGTTCTGCTCATTTCAGGACATTGTTTTCCGGTAAACGCAAAAGTACACAATACACACATACCAGCTTTCACGAGTATTATACTCGTGTACACACATTTGAAATTAATTCTGTTCATTTGACTGATTTATGCTCTTTTCGATTTGTACCGATTGTGTTCGGTTTTTGTATTCCTTCCTTCCTGAGTTATTTTGTTACCGACAAAATGTATACAACGTACCCGTAACCTACATATCGCGTTGGTTCATCAATCAATTAACCGCAGACCTATAACCATTGTTTCCACATCGGTGAGTTTGAAGCGTATTCGAATCCTCGAGCATACTTTAGGACGAGAGCTTTGGAAAAGTTTTATTATTTGTTTAGTTGTTTTAACGGAAATATATTTATTTTGATAGTGTGTGATGGCACGTTGAGGAGAAGATTTAAAGACAAGATCTTTTGTTTGTTAACGGGTCAGTTCTTATATTTTTTGGTTTTTGCCGAAATCAACATTTATGGGAATTTATAATTACGTCATTTCATTTAGAATGCCTTTAGATACCTAATCCTGTTTTACTAGGGATTAAACTTTAGCAGGCAACAAGCGATTAGATTCGCTGGTAATTCATATGCAGCCTCCGTTGATCCTACTTCAAGTAAACGTGACACAAGCTTCCATAAGTCCCAAGGAAACCGAAAAGAACTCGTTTTGTTCTAATGATCAGCAACAGTCCAGAGCTTGCTCGTTTCCTTACAACGAGTACGATGCACGAGAAGCAAAGCGTTGCGGTAAATGCTCTATTGGAACCGATAACTAATGATTACAATCCACGTAAGCGGAAAAGCGGGTTCAGCGTCCGCTCTAGCACTTACGTCGTCCCGGGCGAGAGGCAAATTTGCCTCCCCTTAGGTACTATACCGAAAAATTTGATAGTAGATACAATATTCACTTATATTGTAGTAGTTATAGAAGTGTTTTCAGAACTTTTTCTTCTCTTTAATCGACTTTTACCAGCTTTTGCTAGCCTGTTACTGTAACAGCGAGTAACTACGAATTGATTTACATTTTAGAACCGGCTGCCGTAGGCGTATTCATATAAAGACAACACAAAATTCATAGTCACATTGGGATTCGAACCAAACACTGCAGTACTTCAGAGAATAGATTCCCCATACCTGCAGTGAGCAACCGAGGGCGGAGTTAGCATGTAGTAGAAGCCGCAATTCGCCACAGTTCAGCTAGCCTTTGTACAGAGTTTGCTTGAAGTTCGAAAATATTAAAGCTTAGTACATATTTCGTTCCCCGTGCGAAATATTTTTGATCACCGTAAAAAAAATGTAGACAGATGGCATACGGCTGCTTTTAAACCATATTTTTCACTAAAACGCTCAATACATTTTTGAAAACTCTCTCTTTGCGTAAGGATTTTCTCAGTGGTTTTAACGGGCGTGGCTTATTTTCATAAATGCCTCATATCAAAAATTAATATTATAGAATAAAATCAGAGCTAGTGGCAGCGGGTACACTGGGGCTTCACCATACCTACTTATCTTACTGAAACCCAAAACCCCTTTTTACAAATTTGTCCTCTCAACGCTATTGATAGCCTAAGAAAATTAAGCCAAAATATGGTCATCAAACGCTGATTTTTTTGCATGATGGTTGGCGATGACCCCCAGATCTTGGCCAAAAAGTGCCAACCGATTGGGGGCCCGGAACCTTAAAAAAGGGGGAAAGGGTACCCCCTTATAATAGAAATTAGAATATTTTCATTTTAGACCTTTTTTAGAAGCTCCATAACCAGTGGCGCAACCACGGGAGGGGCTAAGGGGGCTAAAGCCCCTCCCAGACCCAGAAATTAGGAAAGGATAAATTTCAAAAGGAAATATGAAGCGATGAATTTGGTTGCAGATTTTCAAAAAATTCGAATTCTTGTTCTTCGAGCATACGTTGCAGCGGAGTTTTAAAAAGGTTTTTGTGCAAAACAGAAGAAACACACAGGTCTGAGGTAATTTAATAAATAAATATAATTTTCTATTTAAAGTGATGCCCACATCGGCGCGTCAGCGAATATTCGCGGCGTCAAAATTGTAACACACTGCGTTGTATGGAGATGCCCATACATATTCGCCAATTTTGCAGTAGTTTTTCCGGTTCGAATATTTGCTACCTAATGTCATTTTATTTAAATAATTTATTTGACAGCTGCAGTGTAGTACAACTTGATGTTGGTGTAACCGAAAAAGATGTTGATTTGGAATGAGTTGTTTAGGTATTGAGCATTTAAGTTTTGAATGTTTTATGGTATATCAGTGGATGAGTAAAAGAAGTAACATTTTTGGAAACATGAATTCCAAGGAAGTAATGTTTTTACTTGTTGCTTGGACTTACACAAATGAATTGCCCTATTGTGGCAAGTCCGGCGACAGCCCGATCGTATCGCTCGGCCGAAGAATAGCAGAGATATCGACGATTTTCCAAAGTGCATAGTACGAAGTTGATCGTGAAATTGCTGTGACCGACATTTAGATTAGTAACTAACAAAAGCATACATTTTGTGAATTATTGTACTTATCTCGGTTATCCTTTTGTGAGCTGCGCAGGAAAGATGCTCCGATGCCACCTTAGAGAATTTTGTTGCGAGTCCAGCCAAACGATCAAGCAAAATATGGCGTAACTATACAAAGTTAACATTCAATTCAAAAGAATATTCAAGCTTGTATGTAACTACGCATTTTGCGTAACCATGCTAAGTAAACAGATACATTATGTATATTCAATTCAAAACAGCCACAAAGCAATGTTCAAGCTTTGTGTCTTCTCTATACGATAAGGCTAACCATTCGACGGGCACAAGATAAGATGTAAAAGTTTTCGGGTACGCGATAGTCAATTCAAAAAATCAAATCGAACACTGCCGAAACTTTTTTTAGGGTACGGTATAACAAGGTTGTACTTTACTGCATATCTCCATCAATTTGCGCATGTCAATGATTTTATCCTTAGAATAAGTATAGACATGGAGAGGTAAAATGTCGATTTTCACGTTGATTTCTTCCACTTACGCTTTTACATAATAAGTTACGTTTTGATATAGTGCACGAAAATTGCAGCATGATTATAAATGTCAAAATAATTGTATATGGCCAGTTCTTGCAGTTATTATCTATCATGTCTAGGTCCCTTAGTAGTCTGGCTGGTCTAGCGGTTAGTGCGCGCACCTTCGGTGCACAGGTTCATGAGTTCGAATCTCACCGTGTTCCATGGTGTTTTTCGAACTCACGAGCTTGTGACGGACTATGATCTCACTCAGATGTTAAA
This sequence comes from Microchrysa polita, assembly GCA_949715475.1. Taxonomy (NCBI): domain Eukaryota; kingdom Metazoa; phylum Arthropoda; class Insecta; order Diptera; family Stratiomyidae; genus Microchrysa; species Microchrysa polita. The sequence continues at coordinate 20,805,178 of OX454420.1, forward strand.
CGAGTACCCATTTATGGGGATAAATAACACTGCTGAGCGTAATGCTGATCTCATTACCTCAACAAAAAGCAGATAAGATCTTGGAAATAGGATGTCACTAACACATCCTGAGGCCTTAGTCCAATGCTGGATTGTCGCGCCTGTTATTTATTTATTTTATGTCTAGGTCCCTTCCTTACATAAATCTAATACCTTTTCTAAGGCAACAACATGATATCAGCTGTGAGTGACAGTACCCAGCGAATAATTGGCCCGCGCCGGTGTGGGCACCAACAAATGTGCCACGAATTTTCCGGTGCGGATTCGCGACGGAAAATTCGTGACGCGTTGGTGTGGGCATCACTTAACTGAAGTTTTGAAAGTTTTACATCTAAGAAATAACGTATATAGGCAGATTAGTGTACGCGATTTTTATAAAAATAAGGAAGCATCCATAAAACATATTTCTGTTCCACATTTGATAAAAATGTTTTAAAATCATTGTTGTAAAAATATTTTATCGCGAAAGAATGAGCAGGACACAAGCGCTGTATCCATCGAAGCAATTCACATCCGAGCTAAATTGGTTCTTGCGAAGTGGAGTCCTGTCTTGTTCTCACCTGAGACGATATGGTTGCATGGAGCGGAACGACTTTATCCAAAATTCGGTACAAATTTAGCTGGTGCCTAAAATTCAATTTTTCTTCATGTGGTACCGGGCATTCACAAACTTTGCTCCAATTGCGGTGGACGTAAATGATTAATGACGTGCTTATTGCGTAAATCTTGCGTTTCGACGACGATAAGCTACGAAAAAGTCTACACCGAAAATAAGCAAGGCTGAGTGGGAGCTTAAACCATCGTAAAGTGTAAATTCTAGAAAATAGCACCATCATCCAACGTGCGAAGGCAAACATAAATGTCTAGTAATATGGATGCCCCCTCCAGGACAAATTCCTGGTTGCGCTACTGTCCATAACTCTTGAAAAAATACTAGTTTAGCCGTGAAATTTTGTGCAAGTATTCACAATAAGTTCAAGATCATTTTGGGGGAAACATTGGGTTGCTTCAATCAAGGACCTTCGTTATCCCCCTATTTGAATTTGGCAAAATGGCATGACAATAGCTCCACTCCCCCCCCCCCCTAATTTGGAGCAGAAAGCTAAATTTTGGTTTATTGCTATAAGAAAGCATAATCACCCCACCCACCGAAAATCAGCTCAATCGGATAAAAAACTAAGGGTACTCGTATTTCCCATACAGAGCGACCGAAGACAACTTTGTTCTACAGTTTATAAAATGAGTAGCGCATAGAACAAACTCCTGATGGGAGGTACCCCTAGTTTTTATCCGAATAAGCTGATTTTTGGTGGGTGGGGTGTTATAAGCCTAAGTGATCGAACATTCAACAATAAACCATGTTGAAAAACTGATCAAATCCCATTGTGTCGTTGTCGTTGCTCGTTAACTCAAAGATAAAGCGACTATGACTTTCGTTAGGGTGTATAGTATGTTTTGTGGTTGGTCAGTTGCGTCCCTGTATAACTGTTTTAGGGATGATGAGATGATGTGATCCAGCAGCCACCGAAATTTATTAACTATATGTTGTTGTAGGGATTCATGATATTTTCTTTTCTCTTAAATTCGATATTAGTCCGTTCTAGGCTAAAGAATATAGAAGCACAGTCTTGAAAACGCGAGTCGAAAGGGGAGTAGCGCATCTCACCACGCTGATATAAAGCAACATACTCTAGTTTGGGTCACCGTGAGTATCCTCTAACGTATTCCCTTTCCCTATTTGCTGGCAAGTGATTTCAGAATCTTGTTCCTGGTCTTCATTTTGTCACATATGTTGTTGGCGTGGCTGTTGAAAATGCCATGATTGTCGATTGTGTCGCCGAGGAATTTGGGGTGACGAACAGTGGTGACTACGGTGGTGTTTACTTTGATGTCTAGCCGTAAGTTGTATATTTGAGGTTGTACGTGGTGAAAAGCATGACCGACGATTTGGGCGCTGATAGCTTCAGGTTCTTGATGTTGAAGAAGATGTTGGGGTTTTCCAAGTAACCGGATGTCATGATGGTACAGTCGTCAGCGTAGGATATTATGTCGATTTCTTCGGGTGGGGTGGGAAGCCCTGACATGTAGAGGTTAAAAAAGGTGGGGGATAAGACTCCACCTTGTGGTACTCTTGGAGAACTGAAACACCACGTACCCGAGCAGCGCAGGGAGGCCCCTTGTGTGGTTGATACGCCATGGCGTGGATCTGTACAGAAACCATTCGGATAATGACGCTCTCGAGTCATGTACGGATAGCTCTTGGCATGGCTGACCTCCTCCCATAGATTGTGGGAGGTTAGTCATTAACAGACCGAGCACGATTGTGGTGATCCTTGGCGGGAGGTTCACCATCAGCAAATCGTGTTAGCTGGCGTCTTCGCATAACCCGAGACTCGAAGGGGCTAATAAGGAAAATGGCCTTGATGAAAAATGCCTCCGCACCTACATCTAACTAATTTGTGGATTGATGACCACACATCCTGAATCGCATTGCTGACTAGTAAGCTGAAGAAGCCGCCTGGATGCGAAAAGCACCGCTTCGAATCTGCTTTAAGCAGACGAGTAGTCACAGTTTCAACGAGCCTGGGACATGCATGTCTCAATGTTTACGTGAGGCTTAACCAACAGGGGGACGAAGGAGGATCACACCTGCTATAGAGAAGTCTTTAGCGAATAGTGTACCTCGGGGATGGGTGTGCCCAGGGGACCATGGTCCTTGCCCATCAAGGTGTTGGACTCGGTGGCGTTATGAAATTACTGATTGAATTTTCGATGAAAAATCTTTTTTTAAATTTCTATTAAGTTTGAGTAACTGTATCTTGAAAGTGGCGATAATCTTGGCAACCGGTTTTTCCTTCAGTTTTTGTGAAATTTTATGTAGTTTCTGAAACTGAAATCAAATCTTGGATTAAGTCATCAAGAGGGCTGCAAATTATGATTTTGCATGACAAGTCACGATTTTCGAAGACTTTCACAAAAAGAGCGATAACAAGGTAACGGTAACAAAAATTCCAATTGTATTGGTAATTTTCTTGCTGAAACAAGTTGCGCTATCAACCCTAACAGTATTGACCACCTAATGCGGTACACCCTGTATATATATTTCGGGGGCAACTTACCACCTTATTCAGTACAAAGCTACTATTTCTAAATAGCAAACAAAAACTCGGTATATGCCTAAGAACCGAAACACAGAAAAAACTAGGTAGACTTTTAAGGAAGTCAGGTAACTATCTCGCGGCTGAAGGATGTTACCCAAGTCAATCAGCTAATGGTGCAGCCCCGGGGTTAGGTTTCTGAAGGTGATCGCATTCGCTGGATGAAGAAATCTCCAATTGACAATAAAATGCCGAAAATCTAAAGCTCTCGAGGGACCGGGAGATAGAAGCGTAAAACCTAGGTGCTCCCCTGACCGTATACCAGTAGATGGTAAACTTCTTAGTCTAGATTTCCTATTTCTAAACTCCGTACTGGATTGACGTCCGGCAAGGTAGTTTGCAACCAATTTAACTATGTGACGGGGTGGATGTGTTACGAAGATCCGTCAGTAAAAGCGAGTGATTCACCGTATCAAACGCTTTCGATAGATCTACTGCCACTAGGATGGTGCGCTTAAACCGTTTAGACTGGTTAAGCGGTTAAAGACCTTGGACATGATTCGATCTACTAATGCAGTGGTGGTGCTATGCATTTTCCTGAAGCCGTGTTGGTCATTGGCGACTTGTATGTTCGTAGCAAGAGTTTTATGTATCAGCGATTCCAGTCTCTTTGCCACGGGAGATAAAACCGTGATCGGGCGGTAAGATTCTCCTAAAGAGCGTTGTTTACCAGGTTTGGGTAATGAAATGATGCGGCTTCATTTCCAAATCTCTGATACGATGAATTTTCGAAGAGAAAGGTTCATCGTGGCAGTGATATATCTACTGTATGGCCGATGTGTCAAAGTGTTTGAGTATTATATACCGTCCGTCCGTCCGGACCAACCGCTGTTGAGTTTTTGGCGTTCTTTATGGTATTAGCTACTTCAGTGGTGGTTGTTTGACGATATTCATTTACCTTGGTGTTACAGATGGCTCGTGTGATTTTTCGCTTCAGCCTATCCTGATGGGTTGATTGATTCGCGCATTTCTAGTCGTCGCACACGGTAGAATTACCAAACTTGATAGCGACCCTCCTTTAGTTTTAGTGGGGTTTAATAGGTTTCTAACGGTGTTCCATAGTTTGCTCACACATGTAGTGGTATTAAGATTTCGTAGGTGTAAGTGCCATATACCTCTCCTGTGGTCATTGACTTGTTTAACGATGATATTTTTAAGGTCACCAATACGTGGATCACTAGGGTCTGCATTTCCTTAGCTGATCTTTCGTTTTAGCCAATTTAGCCGCGGATGTTGGAAAGTTGGGTTTTAGGCTGGGAATGCGGTCAGCTTGAATGAATCTCTTGGCCGCGCTTAGTGAACCTCTTAAAGATATCCCAGTCAGCTTTCTTGAAGTTTGAGTACGTTTTCTTGTCGGGATGGACGAATTTAGAATGCATATCCAGCATCAGTACAGTTGGTAAGTGATCAGAAGACATAGTGAGGATTGTTTCCCATGTGATGTCATTAATAAGTCCAGGGCTAGCGATGGAAATATCTGGTGAGCTAGTGCAAGATTCAGCGATACGAGTTGTTTTATCTTCGTTTATTGGAGAGAAATCTGATGCGTCCAGCTGTTGTTAACTGTGGTGTCGTTGTGGAGGTTGGAGTGCCATAGATCGTGGTGGGCGTTGAAATCACCAAGCAGAAGACGATATTGGCCGTTTAGTAGGGAGCTAATATTGACTTTGTAACTAGCGGGACAGCTGGAGACAGGTGGAATATAAATGTTGCAGATTTCAAAGTCAATATTTCCCGATTTGACGGTTAGCGCACCATGGAACATGAAGTGACATGAACGATGCTGTGCGGTAGATTGTTGTGAACGAGAAAGACCAAACCACCTCCAGCATTGTTTTCTCATCGCGTCTGATTACATTATAGTTCCCATGTGAGTTAAGCGAATTATTGGAGTTGAGTTTAGTCTCCGGAACAGCTGCTATCTGGATGTGGTGTCTGTCCATAAACTGTTTTACCTCGGCGATTTTATTCTGGAGTCTATTGCAATTGCAAATTTGGACGATTTTAGTGGTGGAGTAGTTCACGTCGATGATTCGTGGAGCTGGGGTCAAATTTGGTATTGGTGGCACAGGTCGGCCAACGTTTGTAGGAGTAGAGGGTGATAACTGTTGGGAACCTTGTCTGGCTGATGAGAGAAATTAGATGATGATTGTCGCTCTCTATTTCTTCACCTGCTCGCAGTATACGTTGAACTCATTTGACTCAGATGAGTGAGTCCCGGACAATTTTTTAGGTGGACCCATTCTCCATAGCACGTGCATTGAACCGACGATTGTACACTGGACCAAATCCTATTTCCACAAACACAGCATATCCATGGACCTGAATTAGATTCGATGCCGGCACGTAGTAGCAATGTGATGAGCAGCTGGGCCGGCCAAGACTGCTCCCCAAGGATAAAAACGGTACGAATAGACACAAGTTTCCTTCCTCTTCTTGCGTCGAAGGGGGTCGAAGCGATTCTCGACCATGCTGGATAGCATGCGTCGTTCCGGTTCATAGACCTGGTCGCAGTAGGAGCATGTATTGTTCAAGCCTCACTCGGCTCGATTGGAATGATTTCTAGCTTCTCGCACAAACCAACTGGATTACGATGCTCCTTGGACCAGGAACCATCCGATTTTGGTTAGCTGGCCCAGGGTACATAATAAGCTCTCTGTAGTCTGTAATGTAAAAGTTCCAAAATGATTTCCTGCATCCCTGATTTTATCTTTCAGTACATATTTGAGAAAAATAAAAAATTTACTGCGGCGCAGTCTTGTCTCTTTGTCAACATTTCCACTATGCCGTTATTTGAGTTTATACATTCCGGTTGGAAATAACTAAATTCCATCGGGACAAACAAATTGTGAATAACTTCGGTCTTGAATAAATTAGGCGCTGACTTTCCGTCAATTGTAATCCGCAAGTCTTTTGATGCAGTGGCGTAGATAGCTTTTAGGCATGTTAGTAGCGTTTCGTTGCTCATTGAAAGGTTAAAAGCTCACAAAAGCAAACATATTGCCTGTAATTCCGTTTTTCCGAAAGAGACTATTGGTAAAAAAGCCACTAATGGTGAAAAATGTGTGACTCTGGATCCAAGTAAACAAAATGTAAAGAAAACCATATTTTTATATTTTTTTTTAAGAAATAAACTGTGTTTTACAACAATAGTGGAACTTATTCCATTACTCTACGCCACTGCTTTGATGTGTTACTAGCAGTGTTGCCAATTTAGCCGTTTTCCGGCAAAATTTAGCCGGAAACCGTGGTGTTTAGCCGGAAGAAATTTGTAATTCCGGCCGCCTGGATTTTTAGCCGGAATTAATTTTCTTCGGCCGTTTTACCGGCTAAAATTATTTTGTGAATTTTTTATACCCTTCGCTCATAGAGTGCAAAGGTATATAAGTTTGTAACGCACTAAAGGAAGAAGAAAGTATACATACGAGTATATGATCAGGAGTCGATTGGGAGATGTCCGTCTGTCTGTCTGTCTGTTGCGACGCGTTTTACTCGATGGGTATTCAAGCTAGCAGGTTGTTTGTATGTTTGAATCACCGAAATTGGATCACAGGGTCACGGGGCTGCCATATAAACCGAGCCCCCCAATTTAAGTTTTTCTAAGAGAAACATTTTTGTTTATAAACCAATCTTAACCAAACTTCATAAAAATGGATCCATATGGATGTTAGAAAAAATACATATGTTAAAATGGATCGGAATTGCTTTATATTATATATCATTTTCTGTCATTGAACGAATTTGCAAAAAAATAAAAAAAATAAAATTTCCGCAGCTAGCATCGAACCCGTGTCTGTTGATTGCCCATCCTACACGCTACCACTCAGCCAACCTCACATATAGTCAGCATTGCTCGTAAACACTACAAATGGTTAGTTGTTTCTATAGAAATGCTTGGCAATTCTTTATCGAATCTTCTGCAATGCACACTAAATCCATACATTTATCAATAAAATAGAGTAAATTTCAGCGCATATATCTCCTTAATTAGTTTCGAAGATAACAATGAGTACGTATGTGTGGGTTTCATGCAATATTTCAAGGATTTCTATTGCAGAAATTATGTATTTCGGAGCACTTCATAAGTTCAATTCATTAAAAAATCACAAATTCCATCCTTCTATAAAACTACGGTGAACAATTTATCGGGTGTCCATACGAATGTCACTATAAAAACGAAACCGACTGTGCTATAGAAGAATATTATGCATGTGTGTGGGTTAGCTTTGAGAGACTATTGCATGTGTGTGCTGTATCATCCAATAAACACGAAAGTGGAGTATTTAAAGGAGTATATTTTTAGGTTAACGTTTATCGAAGTCTTATACCTTCTTCTTCTTTATGGCACGATAGCCCGACGTCGGGCCTTGGCCGCCTGAAGTATTATACCACCATCTTTAAATTTATTCCATAATGATGATAGCTGCAATCCGGAAGATACTTTAAGGATGTTTTATCGGATCAAAATATTTCTTTAACCCGGGAACACTAACCTTAATTTCAGGCGCTTATTACTAACCATGAGTCATTTTGACTCACTATGGAAATTGCTGTATTTAAAGTCGAAGAGTATGAAAACTTGTGCCAGAATACTTCTGAATACTTATTTTATACAAGCTATATTAAGAGTTTGTGCATTATATCCGAATAAACTGTAGAAACAACCAAGAAACTAAATATGCCAACTAAAGAATTTAGACGGTGGTTACTAACGTGAGTCATTTTGACTCACAACAAACGTTCGTTTAGTACTAACCCCGTCACAGAAAAACACAAATAGCTGCTTAAATCGGAAACGTTTGCTTACTCGGACATTTATTAGAAAACATATTTCTTAAAGAATACATGGGTAGCGGAACCTAATGGGCCAACCACCCTTTCTACGAAAAATGGAAATATGTTGAATATGCGTCAAAATGACTCACATTAGTGTTCCCGGGTTAACCCATTAATGCCTGATGTTACATATATGTAACAGTAAGACATCCTTCGTTTCAAACGGCTGCAAAAGGAATAGGATAACAATTCGGCACTAAAAAGTATTTTATCCTGTACTGGACACTATTAGCAATGCGTAGAAATCAATTTAGCTGAATTTGATTGACTATTATGGAAGTTATAGAGGTTTCTTTCTAATGGTTTTTTCGATGTTGACGAAAATCGCCACGATGGCAAAAGTAGTAGCGGAATTTTATTTTTGTATTTAATTGTATGGAAAAAATTGGGAAAAAATTAATCGTATGTCATTACATGGTCTTTTTGAAACAATACAAAAAATAAATGAAATAAATAATGTCCGTAGTTTACGTTTTATAAGTACTTTTATAACACTGTTACATATATGTAACATCCGTCCTGATATGGGGAAAATGCACTCCTCGTATAAGAGGTATATGAGTATGTACTTTTTCAGTGTTTTTTTTATTTTATGGATTTTTTCCACTCTTGACGCGGTAGTCCGGATTAATTATAAAAAAAAAAGAATTCCGGACTCCCTAAAAAATCCGGATTAACGAAAATTTCCGGATTTTAACAAGACATTTTTATCTAGGAAAATAGCATAAATAGTCTTCATAAATGTTAAAATTTAATAAAAAAAATTCTATTATTTAGGGTTTTCCTTAAAATTAGTCATGTCACATGATTGTCTAGACCATTGTGTCTTCTTGACTGGCAAATTGAGCGGCCATATTTGGCAAAACATACCAAAAATATTGAGAGTGGGAATTAGAATTGTTCCAGAAATCCGGAATATGGATACAATAGTTGTCCTATGTGGATTAAAATGATAGCCGGATTCAAGGGTATCCGAAGCAAGGAGTCAAGGCTTTATTTTCATGAGGCCAAGGATTAGTTATTCTATTTAATTCTGCTAATATAATATTTTAAAGGATATATTTTGAGCTACGAAAGAAGAAATGGTTTCTAGTGTAGACCAAATTATAGACAAGGAGGAATTATAGGCTCTATATTTAGTCCTTTTTAGACAAATTGGGCGGATGGACAAATTGACAAAAAAATTGAAACAATAATTTTATAATTTACTGGCAAATCTTCCATAATCCTCAAAATCTGTATTGTTAACTACTGTACTTCTATAAATTTTTTTCCTATTCACAAACTATAAAATCTAATAGTTCTGTGGGTGCTCAAGAAACTTCTCAATAAAACAACAACAACTCCACATGCAAAAACAAATATATATTAAAATAAAATAATACAATATTTGACGTAATATTTTTGTAAGGCTGTTCATTTTTCGCACACATTTCGTATTATTTCTACGTTATTGTTGCCTTATCTACATTTCAAACTTCATGTAAAATATCGGTTTTCATAAATTATCCGCTTTATTAAAAAAAATTTACTAAAATGTTTTCTTTTTGAAAAAAAATTTAAAAATATACCTTGAACACACTTTCCCCGTATCATGCCTGATGTTACATATATGTAACACCCTCGAGTACCTCGAGTGCCTGATGTTACATATATGTAACAGTACCGGGAGCCTAAACCCGGCTTCCGGGGGAAAAAATTTTTTCTACAAAATGTGTTTTTAGCCATTTTTAGCCGACGTGGAAAATTTCAGCTCAATCGGTAAGATTTTAGGGTCTCGTCGTTAATGGGTTAAGCGATGCCACACGATAAATTGATTTCCTGGTACTATATGATTGCTACAGTCTGAAGTGTTTCTTTAAATCAAACGAATTGTTGCTTGGGTGGGGCTGCCATACAAACCGAACTCCCCAAATTAGGTTCTACTAAGAAAAACTTGTTTATTTAGGCACCGATTTCAACCAAACCTCATGAAAATGTATGTATGCCCCCCGAATTAGGTTTTTCTAAGTAAAACTTTTGTATTTGGGCAACAATTTACACCAAACCTCATGAAAATGTATTTCTATTGATGGCACAAAACATATGCAAATATGCAATATGCAAATTAATGAAATTGGACCATGGGGTCATAGGGCTGCCATACAAACCCACCCCCGAAATTACTTCAAAGAAAAACATATTTGTAAAAATTGATGGAAAGCAGCCATGCGCTCATGGGGCTGCGGTACAAAAAGAGGCGGCACATCAAAAATGGAAAATCAATTTCGTAACTATGGAAAATGAAATAACATTTGGAGGGCTCAAATTCGAAAATGAATAAAATGGTTCAATTTAATCAAAATAAAAAAATATTCGGGTGCGATATCCATGCATAAATGTGGTTGCCCTTGCCCATAGTTACGCAATAGACGCTCCTTTTACGAATTTTATGTTCCACAATTTCGAACCTAATGTGGTTATGGACTTGACCGAGAAATTGTACCTGTATACAACAACTTTGACTAGTTGAGCTATCTAACTCAGTAAATTTTAACTGTAATGCCAGCGATTGGAGCATATATCTCAGATTTCAAATCTGCCTAAAACTATGCTATGCTATGGGTAATTCTCCAGACGAAAGAATTTAAATTATTAAAATCATTTTTTTACTATATTTGTTCGTAATGTGATTGTTTTGTATGATATAGCCGGTTTTTTGGCCGTTTTTCTGGCTGAAATTTATTTAGCCGGATTTTTAGCCGTTTTTGAAAAAAATAAAGCCGGTTTTCCGGCTAAATTTAGCCGTTTTCTAAATTTTCAGTTGGCAACACTGGTTACTAGCCAATTCGACAGCCGCAGTCGTAAATACATATTGCGAACGAGATTGATTGTGGAACTGTCAAATTAGCCTGTTGTGTTTACATACCGCTCCTAAATTTCGCTTAAATTTGTGCACTAAAATTGATCTACATTACCAAAAGTTGTTTTAAACGAGTGTAATTTAGTTACCGGGTGTCTACAAGTTGAAGAATATCCAATCAGCATCGAATATCCAGAGAATTCGGAGTAATTGTTTCCCGTCTGTAGCACAATCCAGGTAAATGTCCAAACGTCATCTCGGTGAAACCTCCCCTGATACATTCTCCGTCTGCAAGAAGAATAATTTCGAAATGACACCGGCAGACAAAAGGGAACTTATGATTATGATGTCCGAGGCACTAGATCAAAAACTTCCCGAGATTTTAGACGAAAAACTAAAAGATATGGTGCGGAAAAGTGATATGCAAGAACTAAACAATAAGATCGCATACCTTGAAAAGTCCAACGAGCAGCTGTCGAATGACTTCCAGCGTATGAAATACCAATGCGAAAAGCAGGCCACGCAAATTCAGCTTCTCCAGAAGAACGCTATCGCAAACAACCTGATAGTTAAACTACCAGCAGATACACAAAACGAAGTCAACACCATCACGGAAATTTGCACGAAAACTTTGCGCTGTTGTGACACCTTGGCAAATGACCAAGTACAACAGCTCCAAAGCATCACGGGACGCAAAAAGAGTTTTCGTGTAGCACTGAAAAATCGCGAACAAGTAATCACAGCACTTAAAAACGCGAAACAGCTCAAAAACACGAATATTTCCGTCCAAAAAGACCTGCCGTATGAGATAAGGCAGATGCGTAACTGGCTCTTACGTATCAAAAGTCAAGTTCGTGACCGCCAACCGAATCTTAAACTGTATGTCAGAGATGAGATTATGCTATTTGAAGGAAAGAAGGTCACATGGAATCTAGCCGAGAATAAACTTGTGTGCGAAGATGTAAATGCACTAAACCAGCTAAATGACATTTTGAGAGACGACTTGAGACAAACGACAACAGGTAGCTCAAATCTCAATAATGATAGAGTATCAGCAATTTCAACTGATACTTATGCATCACAATCGCAAGCATAGGGAGATGCAGTCGTCTGCGATGAAATGCAACAAATAGAATTGAAGATATTAGGTTACAATATATTTGGATTACGAAATAAGAATATTTATCATGACTTTTACGAGTATGTAAATACGTTCGATATAATTGTATTGAGCGAAACATTTATAGTCGACGGATTTGAATTATTTGACCGTAAATTTAAGGACTATGAATTAAAATGGATACCTGCGATAAGAAGAAGCACAAGAGGAAGACCAAGCGGAGGGCTACTAATTGGCCATAAAAAAGAGTTCGAATATATTCATATCGAAGAATACAACAGCTATGCGTACCTGAAGATTAATATTAGTAATAAATCTTTATACTTAGTACCTATTTACATTAATTGCAATAATTGGTTAACCGATTATAACAAACTGAGCGATCTCCTCATTCATATAAACAGTAACGATATTTGCATTATCGGGGATGCAAACGCAAGAATCGGAAACGAACAGCCAATGGCGAACCAAATGCATAATGTCACCAGGAAATCAAAAGATACCGTTCTGAATAATTGTGGAAAAAAACTGCTGGAACTCGTCGATTCATATGGGCTCAAAGTATTCAATGGCTGTACTAAGTCAGATATCAACGGAGAATGCACCTATATAGGCCATCAAGGATACTCGGTAATCGATCTATGCCTGGCCGGAGGGGACTGGTTGCCCCTCATTACGGATTTCATGGTAGCACAGAAGCAGTACTCCGATCATCTCCCAATTATAGCTACGATTGGGTTAGATTGTATCGGCAGTACTGCGACTTACGAACGAATGAGTCTACTACCCAAAATCACATGGAGAAAAGAATTCGCAGCAAGATACAATATGAATGTGAGAACAAAATTGACGGAGAGCGGTTGCGTAAATATTAGCCAATTAAGCCAAATTATTATTGATAGTGCGCCTCATGCAAATAAGCAAAGCAAGGTTTTCAAGCAAGCTTGGTACGATAGTGATTGTGAGAGAAGCAGACTACGCTCATTTTCGTGGCTGAGGTTGTTCAGAAGACATACGAATGAAACCACCAAGAATGCGTATTTGCAAGCCAACCGGCAATTTAAAACATTATGTAATGAAAAGAAACGTATCTTCTATCAGCTTCAAGCAAAAAAACTCGGCGAATGTAATAATTCTAAAGACTTCTGGCGTATTGCGAACATTATAAATAATGGTGACACCTTCAAAATGGGCAATGGCATAACTGTCAATCAACTGCGATCACACTTTGCGCAAATCCTACAAAGTGTGCAAACAAATAACATGATCAACTATGCGCGACCCAATTGGAGTGTACCTGCACTGGATGGAGTTATCTCAACTGAGGAGATTCGTGATGCATTAAGCCAGTGTAAGGATAATAAAGCTCCGGGAAGTAACGGATTGCCCGTCGAATTCTTCAAATACGCAGATGACGGTGTAATAAGCGTCCTTTTCCGGGAATTCAATCGAATATTCGACACGGCAAGTATACCAGATGAGTTTCGCGATGCTGTGATATTCCCAATATTTAAGAAAGGTGATATCAACGACCCCTCATGCTATCGGGGTATCTCTTTCTTAAATTCAACTGGAAAAATATTCTCGACGATTCTTCAGGCGAGATTTTCAACGTGGCTAAGTTCGGAGAGTATAATATCAGAAAACCAAGCTGGATTTAGAAAAGGATATTCCACTAGCGACCACATTTTTGCACTGCAAAACTGGGCAAGATTCTACTTGCATGAAGAACGTAAACTATATGCGTGTTTCATTGATTTCAAAGCCGCTTTTGACACAGTTGATCGCAAAAGCCTTTTCTACAAACTTTATAATAGTGGGATGTCATCGAAATTTGGAACCGTGCTAGAAAAATTGTATGAAGACACAACGGCTATGGTGTGGAACGGAAATCAATTGTCATCATCGTTTGAAACGAATGTGGGTGTGCGTCAAGGATGCAAACTGAGTCCGGACATTTTTGCAGTATATATTAATGACATTCTGGATGATTGCCCTGGCGGAGCGAATGCATTCGGAGTGCTACTAAAGGGATTACTATATGCAGACGATATAGTGCTGCTGGCTGAATCACCAACAGATTTACAAAAAATGATTGACCATCTGGCATCGTATTGTGAGGACTGGAAGCTCACAGTTAACCTGGAGAAATCTAAAGTTATGGTTTTCAAAAAGCAATTCCGTTTAGCTCAAGACGAAAAATGGACGTTCAAAGGAAGTGAGATGCAAGTTGTTAAGCAGTATAAGTATCTAGGTGTGGTGGTCGCGTATAATTTAAGCATGATTCCGCATCATCAAGAAAAATTAAAAGCAGCAAAATGGGCCATCAACTCGATCTGGAAGAAATGTTTTAACAACAGGCACATATCGCATACCGCTAAATATAACATCTACCAGGCGGTGGCAAAGTCAATAATGCTTTATAGTGCCCAGGTATGGGGTGGAAAAAGGTATGACGTGGTGGAACAACTTCAACGTTATTTCTTGAAAAGAACCTTTCATCTACCCACAACAACGCCGAATTATATGCTTCTGCAAGAAACGGGGCTGACAACGCTTTTTGTAAATACGCTATCGGTACATATAAAATACCTCTCAAAGGTGGCATCTATGAACTCTGGCAGGCTGCCGAAGAAAATTCTTATGCACGCCGCTGCATCGAGAACGCTATTCTATGTGGATTTGGAAACGCTGGCGAGCGAAGCTGGGACAACACTTGATTGGGACGGGACGAACGAAAACAGCTACAAACTTTATAAAATCGCACAAGATGTCAAGAACATGCTAGTACAGACCACAGCAGAAGCAGCGAGGGCATCACAGCATCGTCTGATTTATGCAGCCCTAAATCATGAACTAAATGCGAATACGTACTTCCAAAATAGCTTCAGTATCAGCAAAATTTCCTTACTATTTAAAGCCAGAGGCGAGTTACTACCACTTAATTATATACCTCACCGGATAGATCTACCGATTATGTGCAATCTGTGCAATATGGCAGCGAGGGAAGATACCCGACATTTTATAGGGGTGTGTCCCATTCTGAAAGAGACTAGAAGGTCATGTATTGGAAAGGATTATCTTAACGAACATGAAGTGGATGAAATGCTGAATGGCAGGAACTGGGAAGCGCTCTACGAATATTGCAACATCGCTTTGCAGTATCGCAAACGAATTATAGATGGTGAACTCTAATAAAAAAAAAAAACTCTTTAATACAACACGGAACAGGGATTTGGGTCGACGAACCTGCAGCTCACGGAGTTGTGTGAACTTCGTCATCCAAATCCCGTGCGTTCCGCTAATATTAAAAAACCTAATAGCAAAACTTGAACTGTGTTACTCTAAGCCTCTAACTATCAACCATTATAATTTCCGAAGAATAAGATAATCAATCACATAAACTAAATTGATAAATTAACTGGAAACTCCACGTTCTGAACTAAAACATTGTAATCACATTTTGTTTCTCTTAATTTCTCTTTCCTTTTGAATTTGAACTAAAACACGTAATCTTATTTTATTTTGTTTCTCTGAAAATTTTTTATTTTTTTTATTTTTTTCCTCTGAATTACAAGTTGAAATCGAGTGTAATGTAAACGTTAATGTAAAGTTTTAACACAATCAAATCAGGCAGACGGCTAGTGCCATGCCTTATATCGGTTTTTTGAAAAACTTATATTTTGTACTTTTATATAACAATTGAATTATGAAATAAACCATTTATCTATCTATCTATCTATCTATCTATCATATTGCGAACGAGACAGAGAAAGCAAAGGTTGCATTCACATTTCTATTCGTGATTTCAAACGCCGATCAATTTTGAAAACCGTAAACTGGAGTCTGAGAATCTCTTGCACTGACATAGGTACAGGTTTTGTTTTCCCTTTGCCAATTCGCCAGGTTGACTAACAGCGGTTTTGATAAATCTGTGCATACAGTATTGCTTTCTGAAGTGAGAATCCTAATGGCGACACCCCATCTCCCAGGCATACCCTAAAATTGGTATCGTCCTACATGTCACTTGGAAGAGTCATGAAGAATTTAGTTTATACTCGTAAATTTACTTCGATTCAATTTAGCGTCTGACTTACTGACATAAATTTATTACAATTTTACATGGTAATGCCTCATTGTTTATTGATAAATCCATCCAATTAGCCAAACCATGACAAACGTAATTTTCCATATCATTGTGTTTTGTTTAGATTTGATATTTTGATTTGCCTCCAACCTTGTCTGGCCCGGAATGTACATGAAATGACGCTGAAATCACCTTAATTTAATCAGCAAATGGTTCGCCGTCCTTTCAGCTCCTTCCTCTGCTCGTATGGAATCCATTTTCACTACTCGTACGCAACAAATCCAACCCGAACTTCAGAACTTCCCAAAAAAATATATTTCTTATCCATTTATCGTGCAACGAACGAAGGTTAACAGAAACACATTTATTACAACATCGAAAAGTGGTATTGTTGCGGCCTGTCACATGTGCGAGTGAACCTATGGAAAATGGCAATTCATCACAAGAAAAACAGCTCCAAACGCACAAAACAACGAACGACAGCCACCAGCCAACCGTTCTCCGGAGTTTGGAGTTGTCGTGGTCGTCCACGATTCAAAACATTAAAGCCAGGGAGGGCCTATAGTGCCCTTTCCATATACCCCGTCGGCTCGCTGTCAAAGTCAAACCATCTGTTTTTCGAGGCGGTTTCTGTAGAAAATTTGCCATTTTCTCTTGACTACGTTTACTTATTTAGGAAAGTTTCGTTTGAATAATGGCGGCAAAATAGTTTCGGGAGTCAAAGGCAGGATATATGAGCACCTAGGAACTAATGTAACGATTCTGAAAAAAAAAAACAAATTCTAAAGGGTAGCAAAAGGGTGAGTTTCTGAAACCTCTTTGACAAAGAAGTGTGTCAGGCATCGCACTATGTGTCTCCAGGATTTTTAGTGGAATTATGTAATATATTAAAAAAAAAAACAAAAAGGACGAAAATCTTTAACACGTTTACTTCCAGTTTCTTCCAAAAAAAATGTATATACAAACTATAGCATCTGCTACATATCTGCGACCAACGTCTAACCATAGTTCCAATAACTTCCGAAAAACCACCCAAAATGATGGGCACACACACTAAATGGCATTCCGAAGAACGGACGATGGCATTTACTATAAAATACAATGCCAGGCCAAGCCTATTATTCTCATTTTTTGCCCATTCATTTTGGCTTCTTGTTTGGACAGTTGCCAAGTGAAAGAAATACCCCAAGAACCGATATGGGGTTCTATAGTTTGTACCACAAAAAAAAAATAGTTTTTTCTAGGTTTGTTCGGTTTTACAGGATGAGACGACACGAACCGTGATCGAAGAACATGTAAGTCACCAAATTCGATTAGAAAGTTTTCAGTTTTAAATCCAATTTACAAGTTTGTGTTGGTCCTTTCCGCCTTGGCCCATTTAAAACCATAGGATCACACTCTTGATATGCTTTTCCTCGTATAGTTTGAGTACGCTAACAAATTGGTTTATTGACGTCTCAATTTTTTCTCGGTTATTGGTCATCCGGACGTTTTTTTTTGCTAGGATATTGGACAATGATTTATTATCCAATATTTATAATTTTGATCGAGAGTAATCATAAAACGGGAACAGGGAAATTTTCTCGGGTATTAATCATCGTTGGGATGTTTTTTGAGTACATGATGTAATGAACAAAGGCCGTACAAGGATAGTGGCAAGAAATGTTTATGGAAGCCAAGAAAAATATAAACCGTTGAGAAAATGTGTCGACGGTATATTCTAAGAAAATGGAACAATAGGCACACCATAACTTGTATTGAACTGGAACAGTGAAATGAATGGATGAATATCCTTGGTGACTTCAGTTTTTGGTTTAGTGTGTCATTGACATGTTCTGATATCGATTAGACAGTATATTACTGGATGTGAGTCTTTACATAATAGTAGGTAGGGAATGCCAATATTTTCTTTTTTTTGAGTAATTAAAATAACGTTTTTAGTATTACATATTCTGAAAATTCTTAACGTACTCCATAATTTGTAAGGATTGCTGTACGAATGATTGCTGTCAATGGGTTGTTATCGTTGAAGCGACGCAGAACCACAAAGCAAAATTTTTCAGGATCTGTGGAAATTAAAATTGAAATAAAGGAATGTAGTATGTTCCGCTGAGGGAAACTACCTCGCCTCTGGAAGGACGGTGACAGGTGAGGCTGGGTGTCTAACACATTCACTGCCTATGACCTACACTTGTACAAAGCGTTCCTCCCCATGTCTTTGAGTCATATGTGACTCATAAATGTAGGGAATTTCGAATGCCAGACATGGAGGTTATGTCGGCGGAAACCAGTCGGGCAGTAAACGTGTTAGCCGGTTTAGGCATACAACGGAAATCGGGACCTCTATCGGTTCAACCCCACGGACTACCACGGAAGCATCAGAGACGTCAAAAAGGTGAAGAAACATTATATCAGCACTACTGTCAAAGCAGCTAAGCTGGGCAAAGAACTACCCAAAGCACTTCCTAAAAACCATTTATCGAGCTACAAACTGATAGGATAAGGTGACATCTTGAGACATTCGATCCCCTAAAATCGGCCTGCATGGAATTGACACTTTTCGGTTCTCCTGCTGAAGTCTCTGAAGCAGATATTTCGGTTGTATGTGTCTAGTGTATCTAGTGATTGGGGGAAGAATTTTTATTTTATTCCCAAAGTGGGTAAGAGTCCGGCAAATAGTACAACCGTATCCCTAATTCTTTCTTCATGATAACATTACATAAGGTACTGGACGCTCATATTAGGAGCTCGCTTCTAATGATTATAGCCTGTTGAATCGAAAGCCACCGGACAAATAAACGGAATTGACACTAGAAAACTTAGTCCAAATAATCTGGACATTAAAGATCCTGGCGGTGGTTCGCGGGATATGGTGGTGGGAAATAATAGACTGGGAGATGGTTAACACTTTTATTTACTTGAAAGCTAAATGGTCGACGATACTCTTCATCGATAATCCATTTGGTGGTAAAAAATAAATAGCAAGTCTTGCTGTCCAAATCGGTTGCGTTTTTGAGATTTTTTGACGTTAATGTGTCAAATTTATGGGTTCCATTTAACCGAAAGCTAAACGGCTGAATTTTTTATAAAGTCTCAAGCAGGACGGGATGAGTTAAAATCCACACTGCAAGACGAGCCTTGTGGTTGCGTTTTTTAAAACAGACGCGTTCAAACATGTAAATTTTCAAGTTCAATTTAACTGAAAGCTAAATGGATGAAGCTTTTTGAAAAAGTCTAAACTGGTCAAGGAGAGTAGGAATCTGGACCGAAAGACGACCTAGGTGGTTGCGTTTTCAAAACAGACGTTAGTCCAGTCATATTAGCATTTCAAATAGAAAAGTAGAGTAAGGCTAATTTTTGTTGTTTTTTAATCAGGGCTCCCAGAAATCTATCTCATTTTGCTAAAAAAAATGTTGATCGGAAAGGTCCCAAAAAGGATAAAAAAGGATACTCTTTAATCCTTGACCGGAGGTCGGCATGCGGTGTATCATATCAAAGGGGACGCCGAGTACATTACATATCCGGTACTTGTTTCCTGTTTCTAGGACCCTCAACGGAATAAATCGAGCTTAAATGGAAAATTATCGTGTTTTCCGTGTACCTTTCCAAAGCCATACCCAAGTAACAATTTCATCCCTATATTACTTCGTAAAATATTCTCTTCTAACAATAATAGGGGCACTTTACAGGGTATAACCACTGAATAATAGTCTAATTATGGCATTTGGCGCCGTTTTTTAATCCAATAGAACCTTATTGTAGCACTAAATTATGCTCCAAAAAAAAGCGTACGTCATTTGATTTATATCATCATTTTCTGTCACTGAACGAATTTGCAAAAAAAAAATTAAACACAAAATTTCCGCAGCTAGCATCGAACCTTTGGTTGCCCATCCTACACGCTACCACTCAGCCAACCTCACATATAGTCAGCGTTACTCGTAAACAGTACAAATGGTTAGTTGCTTCTATAGAAATGCTTGAGAAATCTTTATCGAACCTTCTGCAATACACCCTAAATCTATAGATTTATCAATAAAATAGAGTAAATTTCTGCGGAGAGATCACCTTAATTGGTTCCGAAGATAACTATAAGTAAGTAAGTGTGGGTTTCATGCAAGATTTCAAGGATTTCTATTGAAGAAATTATTAGACCACTTCATAAGTGTCAATTCATTATGAAATCACAAAGTCCATCCTTCTATAAATCTACGGTGAACAATTTATGGGTGACCATACTATAAAAATGAAACCGACTGTGCTATAGAAGAATATGTACATGTGAGTTAACTTAGAGAGGCTATT
Source organism: Microchrysa polita (assembly GCA_949715475.1). NCBI lineage: Eukaryota > Metazoa > Arthropoda > Insecta > Diptera > Stratiomyidae > Microchrysa > Microchrysa polita. The sequence continues at coordinate 20,825,565 of OX454420.1, forward strand.
GCATGTGTGTGCTGTATCATCCAATAAACACAAGAGTGGAGTATTTAAAGCAGTATCTTTTTAGGTTAACGTTTAGAGACAGTTTTATGGAAGTCTTATACCACCATCTTTAAATTTATTCCATAATGATGATTGAAGCTTTCCAGAAAATGCTTTAAGGATGTTTTATCGGATGAAAATATTTCTTTAACACACGATAAATTGATTTCGTGGTACTATATGATTGCTACAGTGTGAAGTGCTTATTTAAAGCCAATGAATTGCTGCTTGGGTAGCTACGAGAATAATTCAAGTTGTCACTACTTTTCTCACTTGTCAGAATCTATAATATCAAAAGATTCTACGATTAAATTTGCTAAGAAAAAATTGATCGGAAAGCTCTGAAACATAAAAGGACACTAATTATAAACCTTGATCGAACGTGGGCATGCGGGGTGTCATATCAAAAATGACATCAAGTGGATTGCATATCCGGTGTTCGTTTCCTGTTTCCAGGAAACTAAATGGAAAAATTCGGGCTTAACCTTCGGGCGGGCGCAATGCATCTGACAGATTAAGTGATCCGTTTTTGTTGCGCCAATTAGGAGTGAACTGAAACTCACAGTAGCTTAATCTTTATCGATCAACTACCCAAAGCAGTTTTTAGTTCTTATCGACCATATGTCTGAAGGCCGGAAAAGGTGAAATAATCTCCCAGATTGTGTTATTTTCTCTTTTTCTATGAAAATTTTCACTTTTAATACTCTTCACATTGCATTTTAACGTTGTGTTGAACTTTTTTACTCGAGAATGGTTCCATTCCGTGTTTTTCGTTTATGAAGTTCACATTTTTGATACTGTCGAGTTGTTGGTGGTTTTTTTAAAATATTGAAATGATTTAAATCGGAATATTATGAGAAAATTGAAAATGTGAAGGGTATAAACATTTGAGAGCCAGTTTTTGTTTCTACAATTTCGTAGAACTGTTTCAAAAAGACAATTCAACAATAAATTAGAGTTTAAAATATGCAGAAATTCAGTGTCATCAATTTTTCTGTATTTAATCTGTCAGATGCATTGCGCCCGATCGTATTAGGATTAGTATTGCGCCCGCTGGAAGGTTAAATAGAAAATGACGGATTTGAAAAGATACTGATACGGGAAACACGAAAATGTTCTCCATTGAGGGTCCTTGAAACAAGTAACAAACGCCGGATATGGAATGTACTCGACGTCCTCTTTGATATGACACCACGCATGCCCACGTTCGAGGTGTTCGAGGTTCAAGGTGTGTAATTAGTGTCTTTTTATGTCCTTTTTCAGAGCTTTCCGATCAACTTTTCTTTTTAGCAAATTTAATCGTAGAATCTTCAGCTATTATAGATTCTGAAAATTGAGAAAAGTAGTGACAACTTGACTTATTCTCGTAGCTATGGCTTTGGAAAGGTACACGGAAAACACGATAATTTTCCATTTGAGCTCGATTTATTCCGTTGAGGGTCCTAGAAACAGGAAACAAATACCAGATATGTAATGTACTCAGCGTCCCTTTTGATATGATACCCCGCATGCCGACCTCCGGTCAAGGATTAAATAGTATCTTTTTTGGGACCTTTCCGATCAAAACTTTTTTTTGCAAAATGAGTTTTAGATTTCTCGGAGCCCATTGATTTAAAAACAACAAAAATTAGCCTTACTCAATTTTTTTTCTATTTGAAATGCTAATATGACTGGACTAACGTCTGTTTTGAAAACGCAACCACCTAGGTCGTCTTTCGGTCCAGATTCCTACTCACCTTGACCAATTTAGACTTTTTCAAAAAGCTTCATCCATTTAGCTTTTAGTTAAATTGAACTTAAAAAATTTACATGTTTGAACGCGTCTGTTTTGAAAACGCAACCACCTGGCTCGTCTTGCAGTGTGGATTTTAACTCATCCCGTCCTGCTTGAGACTTTATAAAAAATTCAGCCGTTTAGCTTTCGGTTAAATGGAACCCATAAATTTGACACCTTAACGTCAAAAAATCTCAAAAACGCAACCGATTTGGACAGCAAGACTTGCAATTTATTTTTTACCACCAAACGGATTATCGATGAAGAGTATCGTCGACCATTTAGCTTTCAAGTAAATAAAAGTGTTAACCATCTCCTAGACTATAATTTGTTTAGGCGTTCGATCGCTTTTTTGACATTTTTATGTTTTGACTCTGGCACATAAATTCGAAAAGCGTCAAAAAAATCATAACGAAAAAGCGTTACGTTTTTGGCATTACAGTTGGGCTAGGTGAGGAAGTTGGGGTAGGTGGTACCCTGTGAGTGTTGGGTGCCATTCAAGGTTCAACAGAGGTTGGGCTTGGGTTCAATTTACGTTCAACTTGAGTTCAACTTGGGTACAATTGTACAGTTGTTGAACGACCCAAAACGTGTCACTTTCAACTTAGGTTCAACTCACGTTCAACTTTCGTTCAACTTTTGTTGAACGACCCAAAAAGTGTAACTTTCAACTTAGGTTCAACTTTCGTTCAACTTTTGTTGAACGACCCAAAAAGTGTAACATCGCCTCAACAATTTGTCATTGCTATATAAATAGCAAATAATTGACATCGATCGTCAATCGACGGGCGAGATGTCGTTTTATTGGAAATGTTTAGTAGTTTAACAAAGTGAAGTCATATCTCTGATGAAATGTTTGGTGATGTGGCAAATTTTGATTTAGTTCGGCTAGTCGGGTAGTTTTACTTAAAATGCTAAAACAATAGAGGGGTCGCGTTGTAGATTAATTTTCGCTAAATTAGCCACACTACCCACCATTAAGATGTCCTCCATCATGAACATGGAACACTCTGTATAGTGAGAAGAATGCGACAAGTGTACGAATCATTTTTGAGGAGAAAAGAACCATTGTATTTACCATATTCAAGCACACATACTGATTAATGGCATTTTCCTCAGCTGACCATCATGTCTTTCACTTTCAATTAGAGATGTCAAAAAAGTAACTAATCGTAGGTATGTAGTCGTTACTCGTTACTCTTAAATATGGGAAGTAACGATACAAGCGGTTCCTGAACGCGAAAATAGATCATTCGCAATTAATCTTGATGTTGGTGTATTTGAAAATAAATTTCGACCAGCGTTAAGGTTTCAAATGAACTACTGTAGGTATCGATGGATGGGGGAAACAGGTGAAATTTGTGGAGCACGTATGAGTCAGTGGATGGGTTATCATTCTGGCCGGAAATTTCAGCATGATATCCCATTTTTCTCGGGAAAATACTCGTCCAATCGGCGTGGCAAAAATACTTAAAATTAGAGATCAGAAACATGAAAAAAAAACAGAACTTGGGATTGTTACCCAAAATGGTTTTCCCGTTTCCTCAGGGAAAACCTCGATCAATCGGCGTAACAGGAGCACTAAGATAATTTTGGATTATAAATAACAGGCGCGACAATCTAACATTGCACTAAGGCCGCAGGATGTGTTAGTGACATCCTATTTCCAAGAACTTATCTGCTTTTTTGTTGAGGTAATGAGATTAGCATCTTCGTCCTTCATGGAACCAGGCTTCCGATTGAGGACATTGTCATCAACGTTGAGGCCGGGATACAATTCGAGGAGATGGGGACCAATGAGGCCATCCGGAAGGAAGTGGAGGCAGCGATAGCGAACCATTGACATCGAGGATGGGAAAAGCACAGGCGAAGACTATGAAGGCGCATAAACAGAAAGGGTTCTTCTAACTTCAAACGGACAAAAAAGTCGTAGTGGTGGACATTGGACAAGGAGGACGACGATTCAGCGATGCTCGAAAAACTCAAATCAGGGGGTTAGCTGCGCAAAGGTCTATCAAGAGGGTTGAAAAGGTGTTGAAAGAGTGCTCTTCCATAATGGATCACCCTCCAAACTGCGAATGCCGAACCCTGCCCTGCCCATGATAAAAGGCCAACCCAAAGTGCACAAGCCCGGTAACGAGTTCAGATTAGGTCGTCGCAGCCTCTAACTCCTCGACGCAGAATATCGCGAAATGGCTACTCCAGAGGTTCAACAGTCTAGGCGGAAGCGGATCTACAAGAAGTTTGTCGAATAGGCAGGATCCCATCGCTAAGCTAAACAACGTGGGCCAAATTTCATCAGAAGAGCATCGGCAGAGGTATCGTTTGACGCCAAGGCGGTTTTTCCAGCATCCGAGTAATGCTCTCACTCACCTGGAAGAATTGCTGATATCGAAGGGCCTGCCTGGAGGAGAGAAGTTAATCTGCTCATGGCTAAGGTGTGCATAACAGAGAACTACCTCACTTTCCGGGGCAGGTTCTACAAGGGCACCAAAGGGGTAGCTATGGGGAATCCACTCTCTTCGTTCGTAAGTGTGATATTTATGAACAGGATAGATGGACAACTGGAGGAGGAGGACCAATTGCTGAGATGCTGGGTAAGAAACGTGGACGACGTGCTGGCGATTATCGGTGGTGGGCGATAGGATCCTGACCAACCTGAACATGGTGAACAAGAACATTCAGTTCACGATGGAAACAGAGGACAATGGTGAGGTTCTATTTCTGGACCTTAAAATGATCAGGAAAAACGGCGCTATCGAGTCCGACATTTATAGAAAACTGACACACACACACACAGCGGACTATACCCTCTAATTCTAGCCATCCCTTTCCACAGAAGATGTCGCCGTTCCACTCCATTCACCGTCCCCCCGAGCAGAGAACGATTCGAGAAAGAGCAGGAACATATAATCAAAACCGGCCGGAAGAACGGATATGAACCGCGGGTGATATCGAATCTCATCCGAAAGAAGAAGACCAGGATGGAGGAAAGAGCAATGACAACGCTACAAAGGAACGAAGAGCCGATGGGAAGAAGTGGAACAACGCATTCGCAGATATCCAGGCGGCTAAGGAAGTCAATGGAGGACATTGGGCTCGACATGGTTTCGATGAGCAAACGACATCAACTAGGGGACAAACTAGGCTCGACTAAGGACAAGAAAGGGAAACATGAAGACAACGGAATAAACAAGGTCTCTTGCCCGGATTGCGAAAAAACGTACGTAGGACGGACAAAACGACTATTAGCAGTGAGATGAACTGAACACTTAAGAGAACAAACAGATGTCTCCAAAAAGAAAAACAAGAAAAATGCTGGTGGTGGACAGGTGTGACATTTGCGATATTTTTATTTTAAATATTGGCGCCAAGCCGAAAACAAAGTTACATTGCACTGTAACTCAAAAATCGGTTCGGACCGAATGAGGTTGCGGTCCATTGAGACGGCAAGGATGTCGAGAGGTCGGTTTCCACCTGTCGCGGCGGCAGCACGCTTTTTTTTTCGTTGTGAGTATCGAGTGAGTTCGAGTATTACATTTTTGAAAAAAGAAAACAAATAAAAAAAAGAGAATTGGAAGTAGCCCGAAGTCAAGAAAGGATCCGCAGGCGGGACGCAGTTGAAAAAAAAAGGATAAGTTTTTGTGGTGGTATGATGTTGGACGTATTTTTCAGAGACGGTGCTCCACGATCTTAATTTTAAAGTTCGCAAGCATGAGCGTGCATCGTATATCCCTCTTTTTTGTGAAAACCCGCACGTAATGCCTTTCTAAATCGGATTCTTTTCCCCGACCCATTCCAGGGGGGGGGGGGGGGGGGAATGATATAACCTCATTGCCACGTGGCAGATTTCAGTGATGGGCGGTCCCCAAATTAATTTATTCGGCCGATGAGGACCGCATGGTCGGGAATTTTGTTGTTGTTTCACAGTGGGTTAAGAAGGCCGGGGTCCGCTACCATCGGGACCCTGGAGCATCCTAAGATGGGATACTTGAGCTAGTTGTTGCCAACGATGTTCAATTTCGAATTTCCTATTTCATTTTCCTTTTTGCATTTTTCCGGGTTTAGGGTTTAGGATGCTCCAGGGCCCCGATGGTGGCGAACCCCGGCCTTCTCAACCCACGAAAATTTAAAGCCCGATCATGCGGTTCCACACGTCCGAAAAGATTTTTTTTTCGAGAGGGAGTTCCGTTTTGGGATCGGGAGAAGACGACACGCGGCGGATCGCGAAGTGAAATAATGTTTTTTATTCAGTTTCATTTTTGAGTTTTTGCTGGAGTTTTGTGGAGTGTGGAGGCGAGAGATCAAAAATAAGAAAGGTAAGTGCCCGTTTTTTTCTAAATTCATATACTACATTATAGATTTGTTTGATTAAATTAAAAATGGGATTGTGTGTCCGCTAACAAGTTTCTCCACGTGGGTCGGACCCCATGGATATTTAAAGAAAGTTCCCTTCCCCGACCCATTCCAGGGAAAATGAGTTAATCTCATTTAACGCGACGTGTTTTAATTCTTCTAAGAGGGGTTCCCAAAACTTAAAAAAAAAATCTTTTCAGCCCTATGGAACCGCATGGTCGGGCTTTAAAATTTCGTGGGTTGAGAAGGCCGGGGTCCACCACCATCGGGGCCCTGGAGCATCCTAAGATGGGATACTTGAGCTAGTTGTTGCCAATTATGTTCAATTTCAAATTTCCTATTTCTTTTTCCTTTTTGCATTTTCCGGGTTTAAGGCATGCGAGTGTTTTTCAATGTTAGTGGACTGGGGCTGCAGGCGGCATTATCCCACCCCTATTCTCTCCCGGCTCAGAGCTACAGCGAGCACATGCCGACGCTTAGCCTGTAGAGAAGCCGTTTCGACTTTCATCACATTACCTGCACGGTACTTCCCCTTTCGACATCCTGGATGGCAGGTCCACACGTAACACAGGACTCGTAATCACATAGGAAAACATAAATATCATTGCATGCATGGCATCAACCATAGAGAAATGCATAATACCCCAGGAAAATTGGCATTTCACTTCGGAAAAATTAAGGGAAAGCTGGATTTTTGCATGAGCCTTCCTTTCGAGGTCCTGAACAAGTCCCTAAAAGTCCCCGTCCCTACGAGTGCCGCTAACGGTGTTACAGAGGGTCAAAGACCCTCGAAAACAGGTTTCTCTAAATATTTCGATAACGGTAGCATAAACAAAAAAGTGTTGTATGGCAAATTTAAAGCTCTTTTGAATTCTCAATAAACGATGCAAAGACCAAATACTTTCGGGCACTCCTAACGGCGCCAAGAGGTCTAACGGTATTTTTAACAAGGTTTCATTAAAATCTCTATAACGGTAACTCGTACTAAAAACTTTTGTACTGAAAATTTGTAGCCTATGGCGTTCTGAAGAAAGTGGCCAAATTTCATATCAATATGTACAGCCTTAAGGGCGCTATGGGGGTTCAAACCTTCAAAAAACGTGTTTTTTGAGGTTTTTCTTAAATGGTGCTAAGACGAGGGAGTGCGCTCTAAGGTGTTCTAGGAAAAATTTGTAGCTTCTGTGGCTGTTAGGAAGACGCCAAAAGGCCCCAAAGATGGGAGCCCCCCTAACGAAGTTATGAGGGTCCAAACATTCAATTAAGCAGTTTTTGGGGAATACCTCTATAACGGTAAGGTGCACCGAAAACTGTTATACGGCACATTTGTGGCTTATATACCGCTTAATTAAATATCTGAATTTCGGATTGATGCGTGAAATGCTAAGTGCGCTATGAGGGTCCGACTCCGAACCGTACAATAACGGTATTTTTCGTTATTTTCGTGAATTTCTTCACAACGGGAACGCATTCGGGAGGGAAGCCTGTAAATATTTGTTGCTTCTGTAACTTGAAATTCAAACGCCAAACAACTCATCTATGCGAACACCCGCAAGGAAGCTATTAGGGGTCAAAATTAAACAAAAAACCGTTTCTCGGAAATTTTTTGATAACGGGAACCTCTAGAGGGAACCCATCTGAGGCAAATTTGTAGCTCGTGTGCCTGTTAGTGTGACATCAAAAGTCCCCAACGATGGGAGCCCCCCTAGGGAAGTTATGAGGGTCCAAACATCCAAATAAGCAGTTTTTAGTGAATATCTCTATAACGGTAATGTGCACCGAAAACTGTTATATGGCGAATTTGAAGTTTCTAAAACGCTTAACTTAATGTTCAAATTTCAGATTGATACGTGCAGTACTAAGGGCGCTATGAGGTTCCAAAACTTGCAATTTCGATATTTTTGGTCATTTTCGTGAAAATCTCCTTAACGGTAACGTATACCGGAAGCAGTCTGTAAAAATTTGTTGGACATTTTCGTGAAAATCTCCTTAACGGTAACGTATACCGGAAGCAGTCTGTAAAAATTTGTTGTTTCTATGGTTCGAAATAAAAGGTTCCACCGATTTGAATGCACCTGGAGCCACCATACGTGCATTATAACGTATAAATTAACTAATTTTTAAGCCCATATGGACGTACGTAAGGACATACACTACACATACCTTCTTTAAAAATTAGTTTATTAAAACGTTATAATGCCCGTGTGGTGGCTTCAGGTGCATACAAATCGATGGAGCATTTTATTTGAAACCATAGAAACAAAAAATTTTTACATACTGCTTCCGGTATACGTTACCGTTAAGGAGATTTTCACGAAAATAACCAAAAATATCGAAATTACAAGTTTTGGAACCTCATAGCACCCTTAGTACTGCACGTATCGATCTGAAATTTGAACATTAAGTTGAGCGTTGTAGAAACTTCAAATTCGCCATCTAACAGTTTTCGGTGCACATTACCGTTATAGAGATATTCACTAAAAGCTGCTTATTTCGATGTTTGGACCCTCCTAACTTCCCTAGGTGGGCTCCCATCGTTAGGGACTTTTGATGTCACACTAACAGGCACACGAGCTACAAATGTGCCTCAGATGGGTTCCCTCTAGAGGTTCCCGTTATCAAAAAATTTCCGAGAAACGGTTTTTTGTTTAATTTTGACCCCTAATAGCTTCCTTGGGAGTGTTCGCATAGATGAGTTGTTTTGGCGTTTGAATTTGAAGTTACAGAAGCAACAAATATTTACAGGCTTCCCTCCTGAATGCGTTCCCGTTATGAAGAAATTCACGAAAATAACGAAAAATACCGTTATTGTACGGTTCGAACCCTCATAGCGCACTTAGCATTTCACGCATCAATCCGAAATTCAGATATTTAATTAAGCGGTATATAAGCCACAAATTTTCCGTATAACAATTTTCGGTGCACGTTACCGTTATAGAGATATTCCCCAAAAACTGCTTAATTGAATGTTTGGACCCTCATAACTTCGTTAGAGGGGCTCCCATCTTTGGGGGCTTTTGGCGTCTTAGTAACAGCATTAGGAGCTACAAATTTATTTCAGATGGGTTCCCTCAAGAGGTTCCCGTTATCAAAAAAATCCGAGAGCCGTTTTTTTGTTTAGTTAGTTGTTTAGTTTTGACCCCTCATAGCTTCCTTAGGGGTGCCCGCATAGATAAGTTGTTTTGGCATTTTAAGTTGTCGTTATAAAAGCAGCAAATTGTTACAGGCTTCCCAACCGAATGCGTTCCACTTATGAAGAAATCCACGAAAATAACGAAAAAATACCGTTATTGTACGGTTCATACCCTCATAGCGCCCTTAGTATTCCACGCATCAATCTGAAATTCTGATATTTAATTAAGCGTTATATAAGCTACACATTTACCGTATAACAGCTTTCAGTGCACGTTACCGTTATAGAGGTATTCCCTGCTTAAATTGAATGTCTGAATTGAATGTCTTTTCCAGAAATATTGCAACCAGGGTTAGATAAGATTGGGAAATAGGATAAGGTGCGCAGCCAGCGGTGAGCATTTGGAAGGCAATTCGTAGGATTTAGACCTCTGTCTCGTCCATACACTCGTATTTATCCAGATCCAGTAAACCGCCCTACGCTTCGCTCAGACCTCTCTGTCTGTCGCTCATCAGAACATTTGCCAACATTTTTACGACGTAGACCTGAAACCTATGGCTGAGGGTTTACTTGAACACCAAATTCCCCCAGGGGTGTCAAACTCAAAACGTGGCCCGGTATAAATAACACTCTCCTCAGGTTTGGGTGGGCCGCAGGAGGAAAAATTTCAAAAACTATTATTTCAAAACTATTACGAGAGTTGTATGATCGGTAAAGCCAACCAATTTTTTATTAATTGCATTTCAGAACAGAACAGTTTCATGCAGAGACTTAGTATTTTCCTGTACAAAAAACCAAATAACCAGCAGCAAACTGATTGTAGTATTTACAGAAATATTCCTCAAATAAGCTTGCATAAGCCACTGACTAGTTTTAGTAATTCTTGTAGACTTGAGTTCAACTGCTGATTTTTTTCACCTTGCTAATTTCACCATTATTGTGTTGATACACATTGTGCTGCTTCGACATGGCCGCTGGCCGCACAGAGCTGCGAGGTGGGCCGCGACTTTGACATGTCTGGTGTACAGCATTGTGCCTTCGGGAGTCTGGTCACCTTAGTTTAAGCTATTTAGCCGCTTTCGGCACCTTATAGGTAGGTATGAAACTATGCAGAGACAAGTTGAGTGGATATTTCTGACTGTATTGAATTAAATATTTCTGTCGTAACTCCCCTCCATCTCATCTCCACATAAATTTAGAAAGATCCACATAGGTATACGTGAGACAGCTTAAATTAAGAAAGCATTACATTCCTACGGATGTTTATCCTGTAAAAATAAAAAATTTACACAAGAGGTGACTTTCTGCCCTTACGCGCTTCCCAAATAAATCCACACTGGTTAGTTGGAACTACCCTTGGTGAATTCGTTGTGTTTGCACAAGTTAACACACATTTTTTCTGTCTTTGTTCAGCAACGTTGTATTCTTGTATCCTGTACGTAGTACTGATGGTATTTGGTAGTATTTTTGTTTCCGTAGTTCGTATCGTGCGTACATCTCTTCGCGCACGGCACGGACTCTTGTTGACTTTCCAGCCTACCCTCTGTACCTACAGAACCACACAATGCGATTCACCTTGGTACGTATTTTGGATTTCTTGTTTCAACATCGTTCGTCATGTTATTTTTAAAAATTAAATTGGTCAAACATTTATTGTTTGGCCTCCACGCTTCACCCATTCGGCGTGGAGCAGAAATACCGTATATAGTAGTCCTGCCATGCTCTCGTTCTCTGGTATACAACGATGGGGATGTATTCAGCTTGATGATGAATTTTAACCCTTTATCAGAACACGACAGGAATTCTATTACACCAGACATTAGGTTTTATGATGATAGAGCGTGGAATGGTGGATTTATTTTTATATGCATACATACATGCACGTAGAGGTGAATTTTGTGGACTTTTTAATCCTGACTGAATAACATTTGTCGAACAATTTGAATAAATTCCGTAGTACATGCAAGAGAAACAACAAATGTGCATCGTTGTGGTCACGCGTAATTTACAACGTTGCGTTGATTTTTATCAGCCAGGACATACACAAGTTAGCGGCATAACAGCAGATGAATTTTAATTGAATTTACCACAGGAAAAGATATTATTTTTGTGAAGAAATTAAGAGTAGGTACACAATGCACTTAGTAAATTTTTTTTTGTGATTTTCTCAATCGACGCGATTTAAATCTTTACGCTTCTTGAGAGGAGGTTTATGGGAAATTTTATCCTCCCTTTTATAAATTTGCTCCTACTTCTCATGTCTCAATAAATGTGTCGAATATACCTTCCAAAATAGACACGGCGACACGTCACAACAAGAATTTCAAATTTTCAAAGAATCCCCCCATCTATAACTGTAATTCTTTTCAACCGAAAATATTATAGCTCAATTTAGACCGATAAATTTTACATCCCCATAATCCACCATAAAATACATTTTCTACCTTCCGGCCATATAACCGCACCAAATGCCCATAAATTGCGTTGCGAAAAACCTTTTCTAATCAATACCCTCTAAATACGTCGTACGCAATCCTTGTAATATTGGTCAATTTTGTTCAAAAGGGTTTTCCTTATACTTTTTATCTGAATCCTCCAGCCAAAAGGCGGAATTAACTCCGCAGCCCATTTTACATTTTTCCTTTTCAATCGACATTCGACACAAACGGCCGAACATCATAATACGAGTAAAGAGTATCCAAAAGCAGCAGCAGTAGGATAGGTATATGGTGCCTATGTCGATTACGGCAACGAAAAACATTTTTCCCGAAGAAAACCCTTAGAAAACGACCAGGGTCCTTTCTGTGGAAAAGATAATTGCAGGCATTCTCGACATTTTTATATGAGCGCGTCGTACAATTTTTTCTCTCCACAGGATGAAATTTTTGCCAACTGAATGGGGTGACAACGTGATGATGGTCTGTCGACGCTTCCCACACTCCATTACGCATTCAAGGAAACAACGCAAACATAAATTAACACTAGCAAACGTGGTCCTTTCGTAAACAAGGTCATTTCAAAAAACCATTTATGTGTCCTTTGGCGCGGCTGTCAATTGACGATACGGCCTGGTAACGATCCGGCCTGAAAAAGAGTGAAAACGATGTCGGGGTCTTATTAAAAACACTCTGACAGCACATCTCCGCCGGGGAGACCAATAACAAAAAAAAAAAAATATAAATAGCAGGAGATGGTTGAACAACGCCTCAAATTGGGCGTGATCTGACATTTTCGATTCAATTTAAAATTAACCGCACCATCCTGAGTATACGCTCAGATAGCTTAGAGAAATCTTAAGAGAATTAATCAGTGTAACTTTGGAACATGTCTTCAAGTTTTCAAACTTTTTTTAACGGAGGAATGGTTTGAAATGGCCTCTTTCGTCACTTGCAGGAATGCTAACCACGTCCTTGTTATTGGCACAAGAAAAGGCGGTGGCATTGATTTCGTGCAGAACGACGAAAAAAAAAAACTGAAATGATTTTGACAAAACATTATATTGTCCCCCACCACCACATATAGCAACGAACGGTTCGGTCATTCAAATTCATGACGAGAATTTTCACTTTCCTGTTTGTTCAGCATCAGTCAGCCATATCTTTATATGGAATACAGGACATACTCGTAGATCTCTTGTCACCAATACACACAGAATCATAGAAACCATTTTTTTTCATTCTTGTCCTCGTCCTGACTGGAATAAGATTTTCCTTTGGATTGAAATAAATATATTCACTTTAACGGTTTTGTGTCCAGAGGATAAAACCATTCAATTGTGCCATTACGTAACCAACATGGTCGTTGTGTTGTGTCCGTGGAGCAATTCCAGGACCATACTAAGGAGCATCTACAGTGTCATAGTGTGGACGAAAAAACACTCTTCGGCAAGATAGGACTTTTTTTGGGGGGTAATTTGCATATTTTGTAATCGTTGAACTATACAGTTTTTTTCGGGAGGATTATTTGAAGAAATGTGTTATGGGTGGAGAAAGTGAAATTCGATTGTTTGCTGAGTAGGGTGTGAGAATGTTTGAAACTTTTTTTTTTGTGAAATGCTAATACTTTTTTTTCGGGATTTGTAGGCTTGTTCAAATGTGATTTGAAATTACCAAAAAGTCGATGGAAGTGTCATTGAGCAGATATGTAAATGAGTATAGGAATATTGTGCGGAAATAGATATTCTGAGTCTTATGTCAGGTTTCAAGGACACTTCTGCGTATCCACATGTAAATACGGATGTAATGGATTTTTCTTAAATTAATTAGAATCAGAAAAGATTCAATTCAAGTGCTTGAAGAGGCATCAGAGAAGTACTCAAATTTCAATGATCAAGACGTTGGTGTCAGATCGAGCGTTTGTTTGCAATTTTATTAAAAACAGGACCGAGGCTCATTTCGGGCGTGGCCGAAATATGAATACTCATCACGTTTGAATGAAATTTATTTTGTGATCTCATCCGTTTGTGGATAGGTTTACCCCAATGTAGTCCTTTTCCCTAGGTTCATCATTAGGACATTATCCCAGATAATGTCATATCGGTTGAGTCTCCATTCAGTACTGAAAACGGCTGCCATACAAACCCAACCCTCCAAATTAGGTTCTTGTAAGAAAAACTTTTTTATTTGTGCACCAATTTCAACGAAACCTTTATTTGCCCACTTATTCCAAGCAAATCTCACTCAAATTGTTTTATCGACGCCACGGACCTTATATGAAAACGGAAGGAAAAGACTGTGCCGGGGAGGATTAAACACAAGTCGTAAGTACATCCAAAAAAAACTTTTGGCCCGAGGAAAGTGAAGGGTAGCTATATTTCGGCCGCGCCCCAAATTAGCCTTGGTCTCGTTTTTTAATAGAGATGTCACTCAAGATACGAGTACATAAGCACTGTGCACTTAACTGCGTTTTGAATATTCAAATTACTCGTAGGTCATATCCTCCAAATGGGTCACCTGATTTGAAAAGGGTGCATTGTTTTTGAGTTTTTTGTGATTATTTCCAAAACCGCAAACATACAGCAAAATGGACTGAGAAAGAAAAACTACATAAAATTGCCTATACATAGCTATCGTATACCTTAGATATATTTTTGGGAATATAAGGCGCTAGACTAAAAAATAAATTTGAGAATTTTTTATTTTGAACCTTTTCGAAAACTCCATGAAATGCCGAAAACTCCGTATGTGAAGACGTTCACCAGCTGCAATAAAATTCCATGAGTCTATTTTTGACACTTACAATTTGCACCACAACTCCTAAACAAATTCAAATTATATCTTGAAATTTGGTGTGAATATGCTCTTAACAAGTTGTTGATGCGTTTGTGTGAAACTTTAGTTGTTCCAATCAACGACAACAATTATCCCCCCTTTCGAAATTTCGAAAAATACCAAATACACCAAATTTCAAGATATTAAAATAATTGCTTGTTGTGTTTCAAATTCTAAGTTGCCAAAAATAACTTATGTAACGTAGCTCAACGTTGGTCGCCAATTGTAACGTCGACCCTCCTACGAATAAAGTAATAATCAACGAGGGTCGACGTTACAATTGGCGACCAACGTTGAGCTACGTTACACTTATATAATCTTTTCATTTGATCCTGCATATATGATTTTACAAAATAAGGCATAGCTTGCTCTATATCATTGTTAACCCTTAACTACATTCGTGGGGTAGTTTTCTATTCCAGCCGTCAATTTTTTGCTTATAGTTCGTATTACGCCGTGTTAGTGCAAACTTCATGTAATCTCAGTTGACGTTGTGCTCTCGCAGAATGCAGAAGTGGGTCGTCCTACATGCAATAGCAGCCTCTGTAAATGCGCGGTGGGGTAGAAAAATAACCCACGAATGTAGTTACGTTAGTCTTTTGATCATCGTTTATCTTTAGTATTTATTTTTTGACAAAATGGCCCGATATTTATGTGAAGAAGAGATTGCACAAATTTTGGAAGAAGATTTCTCAGACGCCTTTACTTAGTGAACTTCCTTGCGTCACTTTTTTCATGAATATTATATAAAAGAAAGACTTCAAGTCAATATTTTTATGTAAGGTCAAATAAAAAAACTGAAAAATATCCCCCGTTTCACCTATTCTCCCTTTATAGGGTTTTTTAGATTTTTTTCAAAAAACCCTTATGAAATCGATTTTGTCCGTCCGTCTGACCGTCCGTCCGTCTGTTCACTAAATAACTTGCGAACGGCTCAACCGATTGTCATGAAATTCGGTATGAATGTGTAGAATGGTTACAGTCTTTGGCGACTTTTTTAGTTTTTTTATCGGAGATTAACGTATGGGTATTTAAATCAAAGATCTAGAAGAGTACATCTCATATCAGTTAAAATTTTCCAGTTTCGAGTAACGGTAAAAAAGTTATTGGTGTTTAAAGTTAAACTTCCTTTTCGAGCCCCGTTTTTCTAAACCGTTATAGGGATCGATATGAAACTTTGCACAAAGATTGGTCAGTATGGCCTTATATACGTTAAATATTAAGACTAAGGAAAAGTAAATAACAGTAAATTTGTAAAATAAGTAGCTTCTCAATTTAAAATTGTATGTACAGGGTCTTCCAATTTGTGTGGCTAAATGTTTGCAGCCTGTCTATTTTGGTGGCGTAGTCGGTCTAATCTGTTGTTTATTATTCAGTCACTCGTGCGAAATCATCATGTCAAGTTACACGGTTGAGCAGCGCGTTCAAATGATAAAACTTTATTATGAAAATGCGTGTTCGCTAGAAGAAATTTTGCGAGCTTTACGCCTATTTTACGTGAATTGGCCACCAAGATCGTGCGATTTTACCCTGCTAAACTTTTTCCTTTGGGGTTTCCTGAAGTCGCAGGGCTATACTAAGCTGACCAGACGTGCAGCATTTCGCTGTACAGTACAGCATTTTGACATGTTGTACAGCATTCGGAAATGTACAGCAAAATGTACAGCATTCCCAATGACACAATGAAATCTAGTTCACTACATGATAAGCTCCTCGGTAAGGCCTGTGATCAGCCTTCTCTGCTTTTAAGGTGTGTGACCCCTGTACGATCGATATTTAGCGAGATAATCGCATTTATTTATGTTTGACAATTATCTATTTTCGATAGCTTGGGAACCCCTCTCGATCTTTCTGAAATTTGTTACACTTGTAGGTAGAACTAACTGGCGCTCACATTTCCTCCATATTACTCGATCCTACCTCAGTGGCGTAGATATCAGGGGTTCTAAATAAGGAATTTAAGGAATAGTCACCATCTTGTTTCTATGCTTTTCTAAGGAATAACAATTTTCTTTAGTTGTTTGAGGTCTGCTGACGAGATCGAATAATGGGCTAGTTTTGAAAGTGTTTCAATTCTGCTTGTTTAGCTGAGATTCCGGAGGAGTAGGTTTGACACCGCAAAGCAAATATTGTTCATCGAACAACGCGGCACTAGATATCAGAAAGTTCGATCCTGGAAGGTTGTGGGGTGAAGTTAAAATTGAAGGTTCGTCTTTAATATCGACAGTAAATGTTAATAATCGCTTCTGCACTAGAGATGAATACGGTAAAACTTGGCCTCAGTGAGTGTTTTGTCTGCAGCATACTCGTACAATAATGTTCTGAAGAGCGAGGAGGCTGGACGTAAATACGTTGATGCCGTCTCTGTGAATTTATACCGAAAGATGATTCGGCGGATGAGTGAAAGAAATTGTTGTGGTTTTTTTCGATAATAACGGCATACCGGGTAGCATGATACAGTATTGTGCAAGCAAGTTATGTGCAGTAATGCTGCTCAATTAGAACCCTATTGTACCACTAGATATCAGTGTTCTCACTTTAGGCCTCCATCACACAGTCATATTTATATTATAACTAGCTAAAAGAGAGCATATCCTTAAGCCGGTTCGATTTCATTTAGTACACGTATAAAAATTTAAAGCGTATGAATCGAGTAGGTTTAATCACTTACTCTCACACAAAATGGAATTTCGATATTTACCACCACTTCCTTTGATATTTTAAAAAAAATTTGGTCCATAAACCTTCTCCAATGTAAGACGGATAAAACAAAAAAAGAATCATCCAAATCGGTCCAGTGGTTTAGAAGTTTACTGGCAACTATAGATTCTTCTTCCTTGCCTCGTTCTTTATACCGCTCCATGGTTCCGCATTGCTCGACCTGCGGTGTAGGCACATCGCCCGTTTTGGCGATAATTTCTCAGCATATTTCTACAGGCAGCTCTATCTTGGATCGTGTCATCGCCGAGACCAATGCGTTGTTGTTGCTTTTTCATTTGACACATCCAGGTGTTCTTCGGTCTGCCTCTGGCCTTGGGTCCATCAAGTGGAACTTCCATTGATATCGCTCTCTTTGCGGGGTTCTCAGGCGGACGCCTTTGAACATGGCAATACCAATCCATTCGTCGGTCTCCGAGCTTCTCGGTGCCTGGCAACTATAGATATGTATGTCATATGCCTAAGCCTACTCGATTCATTCAGTATAAATTTTTAGTCGTGCAGTAAGCGAAATCAAGTAGGCTTAAGCATATTACATATACAGTCGAACTTCCCTAAACGGACACTTCTAATAACCGGACATTTCTCATAAACGGGCACTTTTATTTTCCCCAACGTTTTTCCACATTTTTACTCAGAAAAAAACTTCTGATAGCCGGACACTCTCATAACCGGACACGGACAGTACTTTTATACCCGTTCTAAGCAAGCGAGTCTCTAATAAACGGACAGTTCCATAAAAAAAATAAATTCTTACAATACAGAATTGTTTTGCGATTACCAGAATTGGCCTTTCGGGTATTAAGCAAGCAAGACCCAGTGTACGGAAAATGTAAAATGATATATCCACGACTGCAGTTCCTTTTTATCTCTCGGTTCGTGTTCGCACCTTTTCTTATAAATTCTCGCGTAAATGCAATTTTCTATTCTTTTTAAAAAAGTTTCAAACAATTTTGCGAATTGAAGAAAAATTGTAAGTCACGGAAGAATTCAGAAAAAATAGTGTGCTTCCCTTTCGGAAAAAAAAATTCGTTGGAAAAACGACGGAAACGTTTATTAAAGATACATTTCATTTTGAAAAAGTAGAAAGAGCATGGGAATGAAATGACTAAAAATTATTCGCGGACCCGTCGAGACTTGAAATTTGTTTTTGCGGTTTTTGAATGGATTCGTAGATATCGTAGTTTAAATCTATTTTATAAAATGTAATACCTTCGTGAAATATTCTCATAAGCGGACACTTCCAATAAGCGGACGAAACCTCATTCCCCAATGGTGTCCGCTTATGGGAAGTTCGACTGTAATAGAAATATTACCAAATATGATTGTGTACTGGAGCCCTTACTGCAATCGGAGTAGATCTGCTGTGATTTTTACGAAATGTTGTCATCTACTGCACCACTGTATACGCCACTGTCCTACCTAGCTGCATTCGGAAGTTACGGCTGCCGAAGTTGCATTTTGAATTTTCTGATTGAAAATTGTCCAGCACTCGGAAATTCGTGAGCGAAACATTTTAGGCAACTTGTAGAGCACCGTTCTGTTCATATTTGGTGAACATTTTAAGGCTCTAGCTGCCAAGGATCTAAAGTTACAGACATGGAAAGCTGCGATTTTAGTTCATTGTGCCCATCACAAAACGATGGAAAATCAGTCACTGTATTCCATCCCATTCCCCTATCAAACTCTATAGGAAAATGCATACTAAAGGAAGGACTTCGCATGGGTTTTTATAGATAAAGTTTTTCCACAATATGTCTTTCGAATCCGTCAAAATTTGCGAGCTCAGGGGACCAGCATGGCATCACTAATTTAGCCATTGATGCATACTCTCCTCCAGAAATGTCCCAACCAGAATAAGCCTCCCTTCCACCGCTCCACAGGCTTTCCTCGGATTCCACTTAATAGCTACCTTGAAACTGTGCGTAGAGAGCCACGCTACATAGATATCACTTACAAAAGGAAGATGAATATGAGGTCTGTTTATGGCATGTATCATAGTGGTAGCCTCGTGTGATATTATTCTTTCACCAAATCGGCGCGAAAGGGAGGGGCACGTAGTATGGCCGAGGATTTGCCTGAAACCTAGTTCCGTAAGTATGTGTACAGCATTGGGCCTTCGGGAGTCTGGTCACCTTAGGCTATACCAATAAGTCGCAATCGACCGATGCCCTTAAAGTCAATATCAACCAACCCCTCGCTCAAATTCAGCAGGATCTATGCGGCAGAGTCATTGAAAATTGAACCACTCGGGTCCGCGCCATCGTGACAAGCTGCGGCGGACACATGAATGATGTTATATTCCAAACGTAATGGCATATATGGGCCTTTAAAATAAAATAAAAAAAAATCGTTTATACCTCACACACAGCTTGTTTTATTCCATTTCAACATCTACCCGCCCTTATTTGAAAACCCTATACAATAATTATACTATGCTCAGCCATATCTCCTTATCCACTTAATCAAGTGGAAAACCCATTTTTTCAATTAATTGCTGAAAATTCAATTGACTTTTTGGAGACAGACAGACTGGATCAACACACACACACACATCACAAACAGATTATTACGAGTATTATCCAATTCCGCCGAGTCAAACGGATGTGACAAATACAACTGGACGAACGAAATATTAGAGCTATTCCCCTGGAAATTACCCGATAAAGTTGCGCCTTCTTCATGAATTTCCCGGATTGTCGTCAAGTTAAAATCACCAATCATTTTCAGTCCAATTAATTTAGAATGATGCGAAGAATATCCTTCAAATGTCCACCGAATCAACACAGTACGACCAATGGTTAAGTGTGTACTTACTTAACTTAGTCAAACAGATTTTTAATCACTTGATGAAGTAAATAACGAACACCATAATTTGCAGCTGTTTCACCGGGCTTATATTGATATTATGAGATGATTTATGCTCCGGACATTTTTCAGATAATCAACACAATGATGGTTGTATGGGTGTCTCAAGAGGATGAAGAAGTTTCAATGGAGGGACTATTAATTTTCTTCTAATTAGGGAATTGGGGTTTCAATTAAAATAGTGTACAAGTTAGTTGTTTTTTAAATGGTTAAAAGATTTTTTTATTTTGTTAAAAAAAGTATTTTGATTGTTTTTAAGTGTGATTTTTATAGGTTGGCAATTTTATAGGTTCAATATGGTTTGATTTTCAAATAATCCATATTTTCTCGTTTTTGTTTTATCAAAATACAAAAACATCAGAAACTCCCATAAACTAAAAATATATACAAATTCAGAAAATCCCTAAATTCATGACGATTCACCCGACTAAAAAGCAGTGAGCTTTACCAAGTTAAGTTCTAATTCACTTTCCAATTTTTTACTGAAAAAATAATGACCACAAATTTTACATAACACAATCATGGACCAGCAAAAAATATCCATTTAGTAATAAATCCGGATTTTTACGATACAGAGCATAGAAAAGCGAAACAAGTTCGCAAAAGTCCTGTGAGTGTTTGCGGTATGTGCGTGTGTATTGACAATAACCACATACTCGTACTCTCTATAGTTCGAGAGTATATCCTGCATGAGGCATGGTCTGTATGATGCTCTTCTATGGGATTCACTTAAATCCCAGTTTTCATACAAAGCTCCCAGTCCGAGTAACTACTTTAATCCTATTATCTGTTTGACAAAGTCAAACAATTCAAAAGGCTTTGCGTTGCGATGATCCAACAAAAATAAAACGTTAAAACGATATCAAGAGAACTTTGTCAAAGTACGTATCCTCTTTAACATGACGTTGCCGTCATGATTTGCTTGGGTTTGTATGTGTGTGTGTGTGTGTTTGGTATCATCGCTCTGGCGTTTTGCTTTGCTTTTGAAGGATTTTCAAGTGAAGCTGTATTCATACTAACTTTAGATCCTTATTGAACTCTTTACGCTTGTGAAGCATGTTCGGTACTTTACTAAGAATTTTGAACGACTCTGTTTCACTGAATTTGTATATTGATTTCAGTATGTATAAATGTGTGCGGAAATAACGTACGAAAATGGTATTCGAAAATATATTTCGCCTTCGACACAAAATGATATTGAATGGTTTATCGTTTATCTGATTTTCCAAGGAAATCAAATACAATATTTTACTTTTCTTGGAAAAATATATTTGCGCCTTTTCCGGTAAAATATTTCTTCTGGAAATCGTCATCAAAAATGCAGTACAACACTATGGGCTTTCGAAAAAATTTAATTATTTTATTATATCCCAGTGGAGAGCGAAAGTTCTCTGGAATTATTATTTACACTCTGTCGACGTGAACGCTTCTATATCTACTTTTGTTTCGATTCTATAAAAATCAATCAGCCAATAATCTGAATTAGAAATATTCCATCAACTTTTGAAAACTAATCACTCAAAAAAAAAGTCAGTACCTAAATGCTTGCTAATAATTCAACGATGTAATCATCCATTACAAAATTCATAAATTCCTACTTATGTGTCTGGTGCATTCGCAAACTCAACTTTGCAACTCGCATCATATCAAATCGGTGATAAGAAAAATTATTTATTTTCAAAACATATTTGTATTTTTTTTTTGCCGACTAAATTTCATATCATTTTTTTAGGCTACGTTTCCTGTTCTCAATTTCTCCAAAACCGATGATGAAAAATCCCAGTAGATTTCAGCCGAGAGACAGCTCACAATATGATATAATTTCAAACACACATATGCACGTACGTACGCACGCTGTTTCCATGACGATACGAAAGCAAGACGGACGGGCTCCATAGGTTTGGCGTCATTTTCCCGAAGGTTTAAAATGAGGCTGACTTTGCAAATAGGTTTGGGAATTCCGGTCCAATCAACCATAATGTAATTTGTGTAAGTACATATATGTGAACAAGATATCACCGCATATTCTTCATACATATATCAGTATGAGTCCTGCTCCCGCTCGGTACGATATTACCTCAGTGTCTAATACGCGAAAGGGCATAAGGATATGGAGTTTTGAGATGATGACGATGATGACGACGATATTCACGTAGTTATGTTGCCCGAGCCAGAGAGTATGGTTCCCATGTGAACGGCACACAAATTACATGATGTCGAAAATAAATGAGGTCATAAACGGATGAGTGATCATTCTGACAGGATAATTCCAGGAAAGTGTGTATACACATTTTCGACTCGAATTTCGAATAGTCTTTATATTTTAATCAGATGGGATTTTATTGTGGTTGATACAGTGTAAATGGGTTTTAAAGGCGACCGGATGATGTCTTATTATTGGCTATAAGTTTACAGTTCGATTGAATTTTCTATATTCTGGTAAGGGATTGGTTAAGCCATTTCTTTCTAATAATTTTTTTTATCCTAACTCATAAGGAAAATATATAAATTAAACAAGACCAATTTGGCGTTGTTTTTATTCAAAGAAGGTTTGTAATACCAGGTTTAATAAATGTTTTTATTTTTTTTTGTAGAATTTTACCAGCATTTTACATGAATGCCAACTTTGCATTTCATACTCATCTTTCATCGCAATTGGAAACATTCGATTTCCCTATGATCGTGCTGCCTACAGCTTGGTCAGTCGGTACTGTGCTTCTGATAGGGACTCCACAAGAAAACTCGCGAGCTGCGGGATTCAGTCCTGTGGAAATCGTAGTACCTACGTCAAATTGGTTGCTTGTTTTTTTTATAAGCCAATAATTTTGGCAGGCAGCGTCTAATCCAAATGCAAAAAGCGGGAGCAAACCAGTGGCGGAACAACTTCACTCGGGGCCCTCCCGCCAACTTCTTAAGTGGACCCCCCTACACTGCAAAAAAGCATAGTGAAATCAATCGAAAACGCTATTGAAGGTCGATCCACACTTTTCAGCCATCAGTCACAGTAATTTTCCATACAAGTTGACAGATTTTCGATTAATTGATTGACTGACAATCTGTCGATTTGTATGGGAAATGATTCTGAGTGGTGACTAAAAAGTGTGGACGTTAAACTCTTTTGAAACATGATTTTGGTGTTACAGTGTTTCTACTAAAATTCAGAACGTCGTACTTAAAATAACTCTGCTAAGAGCTACTTTGACTCTTGGCATTCAGAATACCGTTCTTGGTGTAACGTTTATTAAATTGATAATTTAATCGATCTTTTTTTTTTATTTTAAAATAAAAACGCTCATGCAGCACAGCATTCCCCTATAGTTAAATTTAAACATTGTAAACTACCTGCGCCTACAATGGTGATTTGAAGACGAGCGGCCTAATGCCGTACAAACGGTCAATCCGAATAATTTTTTTTTTTTCATTTAAATTCTATCAAAATTGAAGAAAATGTATGAATTTGCCAGAACGAAGAATCCAAAACATTGGATTCGGTCGCTTTACGTGTGGGCGGCCTAAGTTTGTAACTTTGCTAGACAATTGAAAAGAGCGACGTTATTAATTCAACTCTATTCCTTGTTTCAGCTTTAAATTTAAGTGTGCTCTAATTTAAATTTTTGAAGAACATTTTTGTACTTAATATAAAATTCAATACAGCAATCTTGGCAAAACTCCTTTCAAACCAAATGTGCCCTTGCTCTACAGCCCTAGCGACCGTGTCTATACCGCAAGCGAGATAAAATATTTTAGTCTTCAACGAAATATACAGGCCGTACTAACTAGTTTAAACTATGTTTAGAACGACTCAATCTATTTCTTTCGTGTTTGACAGTTCATGGCAAAGAGGATTGGAAATTAGTCCGAATCCGAAAGATAGAAAAGGTACTATGCATCACCAAAAATGTTTTAAGATAGTTTATTTGCAGAGGGACGTAAAGAATATTTTTATGCCTATATGGTACTTGGCAAGGAAAAGGGCTACAGTTACAGCAGATAACGCAGCAATGTCATTTGAGGATTCGGATTGTCTCATGCACTTTCAAAGATTTTAGGACAATATTTAATTTGTTTATCTAAGGGACCTGGTGAAAGAGGAACAATAAATTAAAGATTTGTTTTGACTTCTTCTTCTTCTTTTAGCGGTACAGAAAGGTGTGAACCGCTGTGTATCTATATGGACTCGATTTACAGTTCGTAGTAGTTTACGTCCCTAATCTTCAGGGCCAAAAACGTGGCAGCTGCAATGAGATTTTCCCATAGTGAGTGGGGGTTGAGATTAGTGGGTGCAGCTGGGCATTGAAAGAAATGGGCCACATCGTGTGGCGTGCCAGTGCAATTTGGGCATATATTTTGTATATTTGGGTCTATGCGAGATATATATGAATTGAGGCGTGAGCAGAAGCCTGACCGAAGTTGGGATAAAGTCACTCTGGTGGCTCTCGGGAGCCTAATCTCCTCAGGCGAAATAGGTGGTGGGAGCGCTGAGAGGACTCTGTTCGTACCTAAACTCGCAATAGACCGACTCACTTCCTCAGTGTGAATCATAGCAATGGCAGCCCGGTATGAATCTTCATCGAAAGGATCCCTTTTGTAACCCTGGACCTCTCTCTCAAGGTCACGAAGGCCACGTTTGATGTTGCGTGGAGGGGGAATTTTGTCCATAAGGTCACGGTTAGGATGATCCTCTCGATAACAACCTACTAAATATTGTTTTGTGAGTAGTCGATTGTGGTCACGTATTGGCATCAAATGTGTCTCCTGATGTAGGTGATCCTGGGCAGACATCAGAAGGCACCCTGTGGCTGGGCGTAGAACAGAATTTGGCAGACTTGAATTTTATTCCAGTTTGTGTTACAAAGACCTTTCGACCAAACTGGCGCCGCAAAATCAGCCGGTGCTCGACCCACCGCTTTATAAGTGTCTCTTTATCTTTGCCCCAGGTGTTGCCAGCCAGTGCTTTAAGAATGTTTTTCCTACTGCTCATCATTTCACATACCGCTTCCACGTGATGAGCTGAAGTCATCATTTTCTCGAAGTGAAGCCCGAGAATTTTTGGATTTGCAACAGCAGGAACTGGTTTGTTACCAATACGTACCCCAACCGGCCATCGACAATCACCTGACCAGGTGGTAAGGACGGTCGCAGACGATTTGGACGCTGAGATTGTTAAATTTCTGCTAAGAAAAAAAGCTTCTAGTCGCGCTAAATATCTATTGATATCTGCGCGCATGACTTCCCTATCCGCTCCCATGGCAAGTACAGTGCAGTCATCGGCATATGAGATAACTTCAATGCCTTCCGGAGGTGTTGTGAGACCTGCCATGTAGATGTTAAACAAGGTGGGAGAGAGAACCCCTCAGGAACACCTAATTTGATCCTTCTGCGTTTAGAACGACTGCCTCGAAACTCGGTGAAGGATTGTCTTCCAGCTAGGTAGTTGACAATCCATCTTATCTCTTGTGTCGGAACA
Source organism: Microchrysa polita (assembly GCA_949715475.1). Classification (NCBI taxonomy): domain Eukaryota; kingdom Metazoa; phylum Arthropoda; class Insecta; order Diptera; family Stratiomyidae; genus Microchrysa; species Microchrysa polita. The sequence continues at coordinate 20,851,187 of OX454420.1, forward strand.
TGCATGTTGAGGAGGTTTGCCAGAAGCATGGAGTGATTGACCTTATCAAACGCATTTGATAGGTCAATCATGATGGTTCTATGGCATGGTGTACGCTAGTTTAGTCCGTCTCTTACACGTGTAGTGATCGCGTCCAGAGCGGTGGTCGTACTGTGCATGCGTCTGAATCCGTGCTGATGGGGTTCTAGCTTATCATGTGAAACGAGGATGGGGTGGATGAGGGCTCCCAGCGCCTTTGCTACAGGTGACAGAATCGTAATCGGTCTGTAGGAAGTTCCTAGTTTGGCACTTTTCCCTGGTTTAGGGCATGGGACTATGCGACCTTGTTTCCAGATGTCGGGGATGGCAAGCGTGGACATTGACAAGTTAAAGACTGCCGTGAGATACTCAATGGCAGGAAGATCAAGATGTTTGAGCATGGCCATTGGAATGCCATCAGTCCAATGGCCTTAGAGTTTTTTGCATTCTCATTGACTGTTTTAACCTGGTCCGGGGTGTAAATTGGTACGGAGTCAACATTTCGGCTGCGAATCCGTCTTCTGATTTGGCGCTTGAGGTTTTGACTTCGATGTATATCTTTTCTTGTCTACAAAAAATACGCCGGAGTGTTGTTTTTCGCAGTCGTGCTGTTGTTATGGTTGGAGAAATCTTTCATGTGGCTTTTGGACCCCTAAATCTCGTGGGCCCCCCGCTACGCGGGCCCTGCGGGCCCTTATGCACCGCCCCTGAGCAAACGTAAACCGACCTTCATGGAATCAACATTTTCGTCAAATCGGTCAACTCCGAATGTTCGTGCGCTTTTGTTTTATCACTCCCATGCGGTCTACTTTTGTTATTGGTTCCAATTGATGGCAATTGGATGCGACAATCACGATGCTATTGGCGTGCCATTCAGCAACAATCATAACACACCTCACCTCACCATTTGCATTTTTCATTGCTATCGAGTCGATCAGCTTACAATTCTGAAGACGATTTCCACGGATAGTCCTTGTACCTCTCACGTCATGCTCTTTCAAATGTTTAAATAATGGCAGGCTTGTAAAAAAATGATCAAAATAAAGATTGAAAGGCCCAAATTCTTTCGACAACGTTGAATGAAGTTCCAATATAACGGCTGCGCCAAGGCCGTGTGTGGGCTACATATTCAACAGAGGACCGGTATCCCCTTGATATAACTCGCAGTTCACGAGATATCCTTGCCGTGTAGCTGCAGACTAAAGTTTGTAGCCAAACCGTATGGGCTTTCCATGAATATGCTGTTTAGTTCCATACAGATACACAATCGAATTTGATCCGTTGATACATTAAAAGTATGATTCTTTTGTAATGTCCGCATATATACAGCAGTTCGAAACACTCCATGGACGACATTTCTTCTTCCAGGTTCATGACTTCTTCGTGACAGTCGCTTTTGCCACAGGAAGTGAGATTAGTGGCATTTTACCATGACTTAACATTATACTTTTTCTTTTTTTGGAGAAACCAAAATTTCTTCCAGCTCGTCCTGTTCGGTGTCGTTTTCGAAAACGAAAGAGTTGTTTTCTATTTCCACTTGACACCGAAGCATACGGTATAGAAGATGTGCCAAAAATGCCTCATTTTCATCGCCACTGTCTTCGTCGGTCACCTCTCCATCTTAAGGTCTGAATAAACCTCGGGTGGAATGAAAATGAAATTTCTCTCTTAAGCTAAATAATCTGAATTGCTTGCCAACAATATTTAACACTATAGAGTTAAGGTTTCCTACCGGAATCTAAGTTAAGGTCTTGTTAAACATTATTATACAGATACTTTGAAATAAATAGAATTGAATTGAATTGAAATTTCTGTCCGCTGCGATTTTCTCAATGAAAATGTATATGTTCGTCCATGACATTTATCTTAGGGATAAAGAGCGGTTTATAAGATGAACTCGTTTGGCGACCTCGTAGGATGACCAAGACGATAGTTCCATGATATGATATGGCTCCCCATACCATAACGGAACCTATTCGGGAGTGATGGCGTGACAGGTACATAGGTTCCTTCCTAATATCATGATAATAGTAAGAGAACCCATCTGGACCGTCCACACAAAACCGTTTTTCATCCGTAAATATTACCTCTCCATTGCGATGTCCAGTTCATGAATAAACCATAAACGTTTCAAACAAGAAGAAGATCTAAGAACTCGTTGGATGGTCCTCACAATTGTTGATAACCCCAAATTCTCCCCATGCTTACGCTCAGTAAGGGACGAATTCGAGGCTTATCTTAAGAGACGTCGCCGTAATGCACCGGAAATCACTTTTTTTCTGCCTCCTGCGTATCGTCGGCCATAATTTTCACTATCTCGTATATAATTACTTGCAACGTTCGAGCTCCGCTGATCCATATTGCCATTTGTCCGTTTGAATATCCTTCTAGCTTTAGTATGGAAATTGTCGCCTTTTCCTCGGCAGAAAGTTGCTTTCCTTTTGACATTATCCACTATAGTTCAGTAATATCGTGTCGATTTAGTACCATTCCGTGAAAAAAATACAGAAGTTTTTTTCTCACTGTTTCTTTATGTATTATGGGGCGCTGATTCCGAATATGAACTTTGCACCCTAAAAAAAGTGCCGCAACCTTTAAAAAAGGGGGGAAAGGGGGGCATTTTTCCGGTTTTTTGCGATTATTTAAAAAACGGTAAGAGATACAGAAAAATGGTCTGAGGACGAAAAAAACTACATAAAATTGTCTTTGCAATGATATATAACACATTAGAGTTTAATTGAATATTTCGGCGTTAGAATAGAACATAAATTAGAATATTTTCATTTTAGACCTTTTTTAAAAGCTCCATAACTTTTGAAAGAATGTTAGTTCAGCCGTTAAATTTTGTATAAGTACTCATAATAAGTTCAAGATCATTTTAAGGTAAACATTGAGTCGCTCCGGTCAAGGACCCCCATTATCCCCCCATTTAAATTTTTCAAAACGGCATGTCCATAACTCCCCCCAAAATTGGAGCAGAGTGGTAAATTTTGGTTTGCTGCTATTGGAGGTCATAATCACCCCACCCACCAAAAATCAGCTCATTCGGATGAAAACTAACGGTACCTCCCATACAAAGTGACCCGAGACAACTTTGTTCTACAGTTTATAAAATGAGTAGTACCTACTCGTACGTAGAACAAATTCCTGATGGGTCACTTTGTATGGGAGGTACCCTTAGTTTTTATCCGAATGAGCTGATTTTTGGTGGGTGGGGTGACTATGACCTCCAATCGCAGCAAACCAAAATTTAGCACTCTGCTCCAATTTTGGGAGGAGTTATGGATATGCCGTTTTGAAAAATTTAAATGGGGGGATACTGGGGGTCCTTGGCCGGAGCGACTCAATGTTTACGTTAAAATTATCTTTAACTTGTTGTAAATACTTATACAAAACTTTACGGCGGAACTAACATTCTTTGAAAAGTTATGGAGCTTTTAAAAAAGGTCTAAAATGAAAATATTCTAATTTATGTTCTTTTCTAACGCCGAAATATCCAATTAAACTCTAATGTGTTATATATCATTGCAAAGATAATTTTATGTCGTTTTTCCGTTCTCAGACCATTTTTCTGTATCTTTTACCGTTTTGGAAATAATCGCAAAAAACCGAAAAAATGCCCCCCTCTCCCCCCTTTTTTAAAGGTTGCGGCACGTTTTTTAGGGTGCAAAGTTGGTATTCGGAATCAGCGCCCCAAAATACATATAACAAAATTGAGAAATAAACTTCTGTATTTTTTTCCTGACGAAAATACGATATTATTGGACTACTATACGACTCTTTTAAGTAAGTGAACCTATACAATTGTCGCAGTGGAAATTGCGATTTTCATTTTAAAAAATTCCGTTAGCTATGCGAGTTGCTTGATAGAGTTGCAATATTTAATAAAATAACCGTTAATTGAGAGAGCATTATTTAAAAATTATTTCTGATCAGAGTACATAGAAATTATATAATTTTAAAGGAACATATCCATGAACCTAAGCGCAGTGTACATAAAAATGGAGCGAAAAAAATGTATAGTAATTCATCAATTGAGAACGGCAGGGCCGATTTGGTTCAAATTTCTTTCCAGTTGTTTGCAATTACCAGAAGACGGGTTTTACGAAAGAAAATTTTGGGAAAACCCTCCGGAAAAGTCGGAAAATTGGAAAAATCGAAGTAATTCATCAATTAAGAACGGCTGGGCCGATTTAGTTCAAACTTTTTTTCAGTTGTTTGCAATTGCCAGGAGAAGGTTTTTACGAAAGAAAATTTTGGGGAAAACCTCCGGAAAAGTCGGAAAATTGGAAAAATCGAAGTAATTCATCAATTGAGAATGGCTAGGCCGATTTAGTTTAATTTTTTTTTCAGTTGTTTGCAATTGCTAGGAGAAGGTTTTTACGAAAGAAAATTTTGGGGAAACCCTCCGGAAAAATCGGAAAAATGGAAAACTAATTTTTCTTCTTGCAGTTTTGTGAGCTGTCTGGCTGTCTAGCGGTTAGTGCGCGCACCTTCAGTGCACAGGGTCATGAGTTCGAATCTCACCGTGTTCCATGGTGTTTTTCGAACTCACGAGCTTGTGACGGACTATGATCTCACTCAGATGTTAAACGAGTACCACTTTGTGGGGATAAATAACACTGCTGAGCGTGATGCTGATCTCATTACCTCAACAAAAAAGCAGATAAGATCTTGGAAATAGGATGTCACTAACACATCCTGCGGCCTTAGTCCAATGTTGGATTGTCGGGCCTGTTATTTTAATTTTGTGAGCAATTTTTCCACAATAGCTTTTCGAATGAAAAAATATAAAATTCTTAGTGGAAAACTCGGAAAATTCAGGAAAAAAGTCGAAAAATTCTAAGTTTTGCATTTCATCGAATGATTTGATGATTTTATACGATGCAAAGGTGGAAATTTCGTTGTGAAGCTTTTGATAATTTCGAATAATTGTGGAATTTATTGTGACAAAAGACGTTTTGCGTTAAATTTTGGGTGAAGAAGCTAACAAGATAAACAATTGCTGTGCTGTGAATAACTAGGAAACACGCGCAAAATTCACCAAGGCTAAAATTATGAGGACAGTGCATTTGCTCACACTTTTACCTACATTTCTTCTGTTCATATTGGCGTATCTCGGTATATTTGCCTTATCGGAATGGTCTTCACTCCGAATTACTTCCGAAATACGAGCAAAATTCACTAAAAGCAAAAATCGCTCATAAATTTAAAGTAGTTGTGAGCGAAGCTAACAACGCGAGCGCTAGGTGAGGGAGCGAGGGTAGCGAGCTCTCTTAGCTAGTTATATATATTTTAATAAAAAGTTAAGGATTTTATATTTTTTATTCTGTACAGTAATCAAGAGACCACAGACCGAGCAAGAAAAAAAAATTAAAATTCAACAATATTTTTTATATAATATTAAATTTGGGCTACAATTGTAGCACGCGCGCCTAACCACGTGACAAATAGGTGCGCGCCTGACGAAGGGTTAAAGAAATAAAATATAACTTACTGTTTGGGCATGTTAATCGCACTTTTCCTTGAAGCAAGAAATTTAGATAGCACTAAAATTAACTGTAAAAGTTTGGCAGAAGGGATGAAGGGAGTAATTTTTTAAAAATGTGTAGTACACTGTTAGGCATACACTTTAGAATAATAAAGTTGGCATTAAAAATTGAGTTTTCTGAAACTCTAGAAAAATCGTTAAAGAAGTGGTACCTACAGGTGACACTGGGAATTAGTGCGTGGAGATGCCCTTTTTTGGTGGCAATGATCATTTTTTAAATATTCAAAATTATGTACTTTATCAACCGTCTGGGAGTCTTGTCTCAACGAATCCTGTATTTTTATATACCAAAAGACATCCTTTGCCGAATGACATCACTAGGTGCACCAATACTGAAGTACCCTGCAAATTTCATCGACATCGGTGTACGGGAAGAATCAATTAAAAGGAGTCACATTTTGTTCATTTTACAGGTGAATCCACATTATTCCAGTCACTGAAACAAAAATTATTGGATTTGGCTCTATTTCTCTGTGGAAATCATCTATACGACATATCACATCGGGCAAAGATTCCATAGAAAGACCGATGAGGCGATGAGGGACGCATGATCAAAAATGTAAGCCTGTTCAATCTAAAAACTAAATTCTGACAATAAATTCATTCACTTGTATCAAATCAGACATTTTTATTCGCAGTGTTAGGCCTTTTGTTTTAGAAACTGAAAGAGAAAGAATATCTCCGTCACCACCTTTTGAAGTGTCTTCATCATGGACCAATTTCCCTTATATGGGCAACTGACCGGAGGCGGCAAATTTTGTGGGGCTGAAAGTTACGTACTTTCCATTCATTTAAAGTTTCGTGAAACTTGCATTTCGAGCACTCAAGAGATAGTTATGAAATAACTCTGCAAAATCAGTAAATGCCTAAGTTAATTTATTACAAAAATCAAACTAAATCAAGCTGTCGTCGTTTGGGGAGGCGGCTGTATCTGCAACATAGTAAAATAGGCCCATTGGCTTCAGCGCTGCGAGCCCCCTTCGAGTTCACGCCCCCAAAATCTAATCTGATCTAACATAACAGTTAAAATATTTGGCCAAAATAATTTTGTTTTTTTTTACCGTCTGGGGAATACCTTCGGACGTTTTGGACCTTCGGCGTTTTATTGCAAGGTCTTATTGTCAAATGAGGATTTATTCATTCAGTGAATGCACTCACCTTCAGAAATCCAACCACGGCGGGGTTGCAACACTAGCTTGCTTAGCAAACTCCAACCACTTCGAGTCCAACACCTTGATGGGACCATGGTCCCCTAGGCATACGCATCTCCGAAGTATACTATTCGCTAAAGACTTCTCAATAGCAGGCGTGATCTTCCTTCGGCCCCTATTGGTTAGGTCTCACGTAGAACATTTAGACGTGCATATCCCACGTTCGTAGGACCTGTGACTTCCGGATGAGGATACGGTTGCAGATGCGGATATTAATGGAGAAATTTATCAGGATGCGGATGAGGATAATATCGAATATGTAAACAACATTTAATTTAATTCCTCTAATTAGTGTGGTTAAAAATAAAAAATTGCATACTTCCTTACTTCGCAAGTACATATTCGCTATTTGTCTGCATACAAAAATGAGGATTGCGGAGTTTAATTTGCGAATTGCGAATAATCTAGTTAGAAAAAATTAGTAAATAAATTTATATGTACACATCGGAGGGAGCCATTAAATATTTTTTTTTCAGAAATTGCAGCAAAATTTGCGGCATATTTTTAGAAATTTAAAAAAATTGCTTCACTTACATTTTAATTACGTTCCATTATTACTTAGCAATTCAGCTTACCTAGAAAAAAGAACAAAAAGAAGAATGAATTTTCAATTGATTGTAAAAAAAAAAATGATGCGATAAAAAAGCTTAGATTATCTGCTTGATTATGGTGGCTGCATAGGAACTAGAGAAACAAGTTATAATGTTAATTTTATTGGGGGAAAAACAGTTTTTTACAAAAGGGTGAAGCCGCCGGCCGTCTCGTTTCGGCAAAATGTTGTTTATGGATATTATCAGTTAGGTAATTATTATCATTTTAATACATAGCACATTCAAATCATAAAAATAATACGAATGGACTAATAGGAAAATGGTTCTTTCATTTTCATCACTTCTTGTCTCAGCAAATTTATCCGAAACTCCATTATAACCGTACTTAAAGAATTTCAAGCTCTTTTCATTGGACAATTCTACCGGAATATTTATATTTGTCAAGTCAAACAACCTTTCATTATTACTTTCCCACTTGGCACTTTATGAATTCCTAGGAAAGCGTTCCTATTTTCCCTGCTTCATAATGTAGTGGTAACAGTAACAAAACACTCAGCCCTTATTTCTTAATATTCGCCTGTCCCCCATATAATCATTGCGACCCTCTCCAACTTGTATTCATATGCTTATTTCCCATAAACATATTTACTCATAAAGCAGACTTTATTAACCACTTTAAATTCATCCTGAAAAGAACGGAAGCACAAGAGCGGAACTGGCAAACACATAATCTTCATTTTTTCGCATAAAACATATTAAATACACTCAGGCCAGCCGGAAAAGCTTTAAGCAATAATGAAATCTTTTACGCCCACTCGACTGCGAGTGTGACTGAATTTTCAAATAGCCAAAAGCGCCAAAAAGCCTCTTCATTAACCGAAGCAGAGGAGACAGCCACCAGCCATCGTCGCATGATGATTTTATAAAGTCCTTGTGTCTCTGTATTGAATATGCTTCGGTCTTTTTTCCGTGTTCTGTCTCTCTGAGATGTGAGTGTATTCCCACATCGGCTAGCGCTAGGCCAATCCGACCCTTACTTAGTATGTCCTGAATTCAATTAGTTAAAGTGATGGCGACGTCGAGGACGAGACGTGGATGCGATGTCGTCGTACTATTTGCAGAGCCTATGCAAGAGCTGCTCCGTGTCTGTGTCTATGACACAAAATGAGACACACTTGCAGAACATCTCCCGCTAGTCTGTATGTCCAAAACCGTCCTCGATCCCGAGAGAAATTTGTGGATTAGACTGTAAATTTTTCCGCCAAAGGGTCTCAGAGAGTAGAGTATATCCGTCCGGTCTTCTATTTCGTGCGTTTGTGTATTTTATTTGAATAATATAACGAGCCTTGTACGGTACGGGCTAAGCATATGCCTATCTATACACATATAGTACGGAGCAAAAATTTTATCCTGAAACTTTTTTTTTGCCTGTGATGCTGGTTTTAGTCTGACAATGCTAATAGCTCTTCAGTGATTCTGAAGTGTTTCTTTTTTTTTGTTGTGTCATCTGTGCGGAGGATGATGATTCTTCTCTCGCTCATCATCCTATAAGGGCGACACGGACAGAACCACAGCGAGATTAAAGTCCAGAGATAACGCGTAGGCCTCATATTTCAGCCAAAGGCAAAAATGTTTAGCATTCATGGAATTATTATCTTTTTCATGGGCAGTATTGCACGTTTTGTACACTTGAATTCTGGCATGGATGTCAAACTTTGCTGCTTCAGTTTTTTTTTTGTCTGCGTTTACCCGGATCCTGGAGTGACGATGACATTTTTGTTTAATGTGTGATGGCGAAATATGCAGAAGTGCGGGGTTTTGACCGGCATTCCAATATGATGTTAATAATGATTATGGATTTTTTTGTTGTCATTACCGGACCGGAATATGTTAGGTTTGACTTGAAGAAGATGAGTGTTATCGGTCCGTGTGATGTAAATTTTAAATCAATTGATAGTGCGCCTCGGGAAGGTGACCAGACTCCCGAAGGTTCAATGCTGTACACATCGCGGAGTTTGGTTTTCACGCAAACCCTCAATCATACTATTTCTCATGCCCCTTTTCACGCCGATTTTGAGAAAGCCTAATATGTTACGAGGCAGCCACCATGATACAATGGTCGTATCCATCCTGTTTTTGGTAGGACAGTCCTGCTTTTTCGACCTTAACCTGCCATCCTGGATCCTGCTATAGATATTACGCCGAATGTCCTGCTTTTGTCCTAATATTTCTTGTTTTTGCATGTCAACTGGTCATAGAAATTTACATATATGATGTACCAGAACCCAGAAACCTCATTTTGTAAGGCCGTTGGTGAGTACAGTTGTTTTTATAGTGAATATGTTTGGCAAGAGAATCGAATTGGAATTTGATGAATACTGAGCATGGCTGATATTAGGCGTCCAAAATCAATGAAGATTGTAGACAGTTCCTCGAAGGCCTATTTACGTCGTTTCAGCCTGGTGCACATACGGATGCTGACGCTTTGGATAACCATTACCAAATATTTTTTAATTTTAACTGTTACAGATCGTGTCGAAGCGGCGAATGCGTCTTAATGCATTGTAAGGATTACAAGTATGCCAAAGCGAGCGAGAGAATAAAATAAAATGGTTCTCTTATCACACGACAATGGAATAAACTGTTGAATTTGTCAACAAATCCCACAAATATTGATATTCTTGACAAATTCGGAAGGTACGGGAAACTAGGCAGCCGAATTGCTGGTCCATTTGTATTTCTGGTTGTCATTTTTACGTCCTGATTTCTTAATAGCGTTGTCCTGCCAAACGATGATATTTTATGCATTTGTCCTGCTTTTTCCTATCATACAATTTACGAGCGTTATGCATGCCACAAAATAAGTAATATCTTTGTAAATCTATAATAACCATAGGCGTAGCGTAGCCAGGATCTCGTTTACAAGGGACAAACTCATGAGTCCGGAATTTTCTTAGAGGGGTAGATATGTAATTCAAATTTGTGACAAAAATTAAAATTTCCTGTCAGTTTAAATTAGCGGCCCCATTTTGTTAGAGAAGTTGTTACAGATTTCAAAACCATATTTTAAGAAAAGACAGCTGAGAATGATCTTCGTTGCATTTTAAGGATAAATGACCTCTTGCACGTGTTTAGCTTTTACCCCTTGATTACGTCTAATTCGCCTACAATTCACTTTTTAGATAGTCGATACTCAGTGCTTTCCATATTTTTAATTTCAGTGCTCAAGGCATTGTACGGATGATAATGACACCAGAATTGTAGTGCCTTAAATTTCAGAACAATCGATCAAAAAGTTCCCAAATTATCGAAAAATAACGATTGCCAAATGTAGGTGTCTGATTAACGTGCTAAAAACACCTTTGAAACAGAAAAGACTGTGACCACACACCACATGCTTCATCGTGGAGCTTATTTTGTAGTGATTTAGGTTTCATTGTGTGGCATTGGGAATGCAGTACATTTTGCTGTACATTCACTAATGCTGTACGACAGTGCAAAATGCTGTACTATACAGCAAAATGCTGTACTATACAGCAAAATGCTGTACGTCTGGTCAGCTTAGCCTAGGCTTTTAAAGTGACTGAGTTCTTAGGGTTGATATTGCAGGAATGGTAGAGTCTCACCATATGCGTTAATTCTGAAAAAAAAAACTTCAGCGCTCAAGTAAAAAAATTATTTTGAATTTATCTCTCACATGTTGCAAATCTACTATTTATTTTTCACTTATTCTCTCTCTCTCTCTCGGTCTCCTCCACTTAATTTGCCGCACTCCATAGTATTTCCAACAGTCAATCGATGTTTCATAACAATTATTTAGTGTTGGCTGATAAGCTGAAGCTTATAAGAAAGGCAACTTTTACAATCTTCTTCGTTTCCATTCCGTGAATTTATTTATAAATTTTTAAATAACATCTTCAGAAACCAGGAAGAACTTCCCTTACTATACTAATATAGAAAAAGGACCAAGTATCCTTTCAATAAAGGAAATTAAATCCACGACCATTATCTGATCAATCGTAGGTATATGTAAACTTATACACATATTTTGAACGAATCGCAAAAAAAACTTATAACAAAAAGTCAAGTATCAACTACTACTCCAATTTAACCCTTCTTTTTTCTCGTAATTTTTCTTCCTCGTCCTCGTCCTCGTTCCATTTTCGAAACCCCAGAAATTGTTTATTTTCTTGAATTCAATCAAAACTTATTTACTACGGCTCGATAAGGATACCCTCTAAAGTCATCGTATTGTATTCTCCTGCATATTTTTTGTCTGTTTGGAAAAGTTTCCCTCATTTTTATGCTACAACGACCGACAACGACGACACAGACTGGACTTTTGATCGGATTCATAGATTTAATTAACTGAATACATACACATTGGGTTGTTTTGTTATTTTTTAAAGGACAACAACAAGTTGTTGAAATTCCATTTTTTTTTCTTTTTCTTGACAAAAAGGGATAATTTATTAAGTTGGGTTCAACGATATATGTATCCGCTTCCGCGAAAAAGAAATAAATGGGATGGTTGAGGGGAAATAAATAATTCAGAAGGTATGGATATTGCTGTATTCTTCCGCACAAGATAAGGAAGTAGGCCTAGTGGCAGCAGGGAACTTCCTTCTGAGACAACATTCAGAAAGTAAAGCTTATAATGTAGACAAATACCCCGGCAGCTGGTCATGTTTTAATAGCAGCGTTCTGGTGTATCTAAGGCCGCATGTATCATACTGATAAGGGTTCATGTTATCATTGTAACCCCATGCAATCACACTAAACTAGCCTACACCGGAGTGCAGAAAAAAAACACGCCTCATATAATAAACTGACGCTGTGTGTATTCGTCAAAGTTACGATGACAACGGAATTTGGAATGTGACAGTTCCTAGTTGCATTATACAGGGTTTCCCGTTAATGGTGGAGAATCTTTTAATGGTAGATAGTGTGGCTCATTTGGGAAAAATTAATGTTCTACGAGACACCTCTATTTTGAACCGTTACAATGTAAAAGCACTTTTTGTAAATTGTGTCAAAATACCTGACTTGCCGAACTAAATCAAAATTTGCCAAACCACCAAACACGTCATCCGAGATATGACTTCAATTTCCGAAACTACATAAAATTTCCTATAAAACGACACCTTGTCCGTTACGAAGTTGCTCGTATCTTCCGAGATACACCAGTTCAAACTTTGAAGAAATTTTAAAATCGGTTTTTCATGCAAAATTCAAATGATAAAATTTTGCATGAAAAACCGACTTTAAAATTTCTTCAAAGTTTTAACTGGTGTATCTCGGAAGATACGAGCAACTTCGTAACGGACGAGGTGTCGCTTTATAGGAAATTTTATTAGTTTCGGAAAGTGAAGTCATATCTCGGATGACATGTTTGGTGGTTTGGCAAATTTTGATTCAGTTCGGTAAGTCAGGTATTTTGACACAATTTACAAAAAGTGCTTTTACATTGTAACGGTTCAAAATAGAGGTGTCTCGTAGAACATTAATTTTTCCCAAATGAGCCACACTATCTACCATTAAAAGATTCTCCACCATGAACGGGACACCCTGTAGAGTAAGAAAATTAAAAAAAAAAAGTAAATTAAAGATGGGTATAATGATTAATAACATTAGTGAAAGTATAAGATTTTAGAAGGAAAAAAAAGATGACAAGTGTACACAATCAGTTTGTTAAGCTGTCCGATTAGATTTTCTTTAAAACCAGCCGCTTAAAATATAGCAAGGAATTCGGTAAAGGACCAAGCTCGAGTCTGTCGTAATAAGACATGGACCTTACAAGAGTGCATGTAGACAGAAAGCATGCTGAAAGGCTGCTCGAAAATGGCCGACGATTGTGTGTGGTAGAAACTCGGTACAAACTAGGAAATTGCTGTCATTATGGAAAGAAATGAAGAGGACCTTGGCACATTATAGTATTTTCCGCTTTTGCTTAAAGACAGCATATTTAGGAATTCCAAACGATCGGGGTATGAACGGTAAGAAATGTTAAATTTAAGAAACAACAACTGTGTAAATTTTCGTTGTACGGACCCTAGGTCGTCAGATTCCCCTGAAGAAGCAGCTCCTGCCGTTGGGGTAGGAGCCCATACGACTGAAGCATGTTCTCAGGTGCTTCTTACAAGAGAGACAAAGAGGTTCAAGGTTGTACGCTCCGATTTAAAATTAGCTGTGCTACGCAAAACGACAGTAGAAAGCTGAGAACCCTTCTTGACTATAGGTTAGAGTAATGCTCCGTCCATTTATTAGAATAAAAAGTTACACCTAAGTCCTTTATAGATGGCGTTAGGACCATAAAGATGGAGTTGATTTCATATGGAAATATGAGCGGAGACGGTTTTAATGCATTTAGATATATTTAGATGCAAATCATTGGTAGCGCACCTGAAGAATGAAAATACTAATACCGTTGAGAATAGCTTGCAATCATCGGCGTATAGCAAACATTCAAAACTTCAAAGAGATGGAAGGTCATTGGCGAAAAACAGGAAAAGAAGAGGGCCCAGAATTGAGCCCTGAGGAACACCAGAAGTTGGGCAGAAACGAGACGAAAATTATTCTTAAATACGACATAATAAGACCAACCGATGAGGTAAGAAGAAAGCCAAGTCTCTAAGTGGATAGGAAAGCCACAGAGTAGTATTTTGTTGAGCAAACTATAGCGTGATACACGTTGTCAAGCGCTTTCGAAAAGTCCGTGTATATTGCGTGAACATCCAGGTGGCTATTAAATGTTTTAGCCACGTAGTGAGAAAATTCGGCTAAATTGGTGGTAGCGGATTTGTTTTTGCGAAAACTATGCTGATTTTCCATATGGTATTCAATTTTCATTTATGAAATTAAAGAGGATTCTCTCGGAACCCTTAGAACATCCGGATAATAGCGAGAGGGGACGGTATTTTCCAGCTAAGTTTCGGCTGCCTTTTTAGGAACGGGTACCACGTGCGAAATTTTCCACTCTGCCGGAAAGACACCTTCCTTAGTACTTTTGTTATGTATTAGGGGGCTTCGCAGTCGCACCATACTCGCTACGCTCACCAACCCAACGTGCGCGCTCTGCCTATGACGTTGGAATATCGGAAGGCGGCTGAAATAATATCGGATCTCTGTTAAAATTAGGTAGACCAGAAGGCTGACGATACGTACTGGCAAAAAATGAAGCAAAAAGCTCACAGATATCTTCCGGAGTTTCAGCCGTAATGCTAAAATGAGATAACGAAGATGGATGAGAGGATATATATCTCACAAAAACAACTCTGTTGTAAAAGGTTTCCGCCAAAGAAAAAGTTGTCAGCTGCAAAAATGATCGATATAATAAATACAATCCCGCCAAAATACTCGCGATGATATTCATTCAAAAGCGATTGAATTAGTATATAACTTCCACCAAACCAGCGTGGTGCGGTAGCGGTACGCGTCAGAATGTATATATATATTAGATATGTAGATGTATATATTAGATATTTTTCAATTTACAAAATCAACTTCCCATAAAAATAACTGAATGCGTTTATTTTCTTGAAATGAAGACGAGATTCACTGCTCTGTTTGTTTGAGAATAATAATAACAATAATCACCCTCTTGGTAACCTTTGTGACCTTAATAACATTGCCCTTCTTCGTAACCTCTGTAGCCTCAACCTTGGTTCCCTTGGTAACCGAGCCGCCTTGGCAACCTAAGTAACAATAGTACACTTGGTAACTTTGGTGACCTTGGAAGTCCTTAGTAACCTTAATATCCTTCGTAATTCTAAAATAACAGGCGCGACAATCCAACATTGGACTAAGGCCGCAGGATGTGTTAGTGACATCCTATTTCCAAGATCTTATCTGCTTTTTGTTGAGGTAATGAGATCAGCATCACGCTCAGCAGTGTTATTTATCCCCATAAATGGGTACTCGTTTAACATCTGAGTGAGATCATAGTCCGTCACAAGCTCGTGAGTTCGAAAAACACCATCATCCACGGTGAGATTCGAACTCATGACCCTGTGCACCGAAGGTGCGCGCACTAACCGCTAGACCAGCCAGACTACAAATTCTGGTAACCTCGTAAACCTTGGCATCTTATACATCACATTATACTTAATGGTAACCCCAACTTTAACCTTAACGTTGGCCTAAACCTTAACCATCAACTCAACCTTAACGCAAACTTGATCCTTAACTTTAACCATAATAATTAACTGCGACCTAACAATAACTTTAACCCTATTTTACATCTTTTAGGTTTTTTTTACTAAATTCCTGGCATTCCCTGCTATTATTTTCTCCTCTATTAAAGACGATTTGGTTTATGACGTGACGTTTCGCATTTTTATTTGCATCTTCAGACTTACTAAAATAGAATCATAGTTGTTAATTATTTTTGTACAAAGAGAATTATTTACTTACATTAAATATATTATTGTTTCTATTAGTTTTTGTTACTTATATTTTGACTTTCATTTTGGCGGTATTCTTTCCTCTTGCTTTCTTGTCAATTGTCATTTGTTAATACGGCTATTTTACATCTATTTACATCTTATTTTCTAAGTTCCAAATGGGGCCACCAAACTGTTAAGATACGATCCACGTTACTGCAGACCCAAGGCTGTTCTGGAATCCAGGTTCCATCCTTCTATCTTTTACAATACTCATATCTACTACCTTAGGCTTCTTGAGCTTCATCGTCGTTACGTTCGGCTTGCTATAGTTACGTTTCAAAAATGTATACCATGCCCCCAGATAAAAGAGTTGTTCTTTTCAAAAACGCTTTTATCCTGTATCGAAGGTCCCGAAAATCGGTCTATTCCTGACCAAACGAATTTACCAAGTAATGGCTTTTGCAATGATAAAGTGGTCTCATGACCAGGAATCAGAGATAGCCATAGCTATCAGGATCAGTCTTTGTTTCAGTCACTTTATACTAATGCTGAGCCCAGTGGCGGCTCGTATACAATATCACTGGGGGTTCACAAAAAAAATATCAATAAGACATCAACCCCTCAAAATATATTTTAACGAATACCTAAGACTACCTACTTTAAATTAAAATTATTTTATTTTAATGTCAAAGTATATTCCATACATACATACACAGTGGCGCAACCAGGAATTGGTCCTGGAGGGGGCTAAGGCCATCCACATTACTAGACAATTGAGACAGCTTTTTCAAGTTGTCAAGGTGATGGTGCAATTTTCCAGTAATGACACTATTCGGTTGTGTTTCTAGCTTCCCTTACGTTTATGCTTATTTTCTAAGTAAATTTTTTAAGCTTAGCGTCGTCGTTTCATGAAAACCCGATTCTGAATCATCCTTTCCGGTATGGCAATTAGTGAGAAGCTGATCATGAACTGAAACATATGTATTGTATTGTATTGATCAAATGGGATTTTTATAGAAGACGAAAAGTAATTACTGACTTTTAGTAACAAGTCGGTAAATGCTAAAACAAAAGGGTGCGACGAAAAATAGGAAGTATTCCACTCAATATTCGATTCAACCGATTCCGTAATTGTTTCTCCATATAATACCGTTGAGGCGGATTGCTTTCTATAACTTTGGCTTCCATTTTGGTTGGCCATTTAGATATTTTTCCTAAGAAACTGGGACAGAAAGAGTGACACAGGTCAAGCGATTGTTTTCGTTCAGGAGACAAAATGTAGGGATGGTTATGTCAACATTCTACGAGTTAGGCCCTTTTTCATTCAAATAAATTTCAGTGAACATTTCTTTTACGAAATTTTGGTGGGAATTTTGTGTAAAATTATGAAAACTTTTTTTCACGAAATTTGAAGCTTGCACATTAACAATTTCTGCACAAGTGATTACATACACCGAATTGTAAAAAAATGCCGATACACCTTATTTCCGTTTTGTAATTTTCATTTACCAATATTTGGGTCTGGGAGGGGCTTTAGCCCCCTTAGCCCCTCCCGTGGTTGCGCCACTGTACATACATACGTTTTTGCGAAAATAACCACTTCCTCATACCCGTTTCCATCCTGTTTTCCTGCATCTCGTTGTAACTGCGAACATAAATCTAGATTTTATAACTAAAGAATCACTGCAGTTCTGCAATTTTCACATGACAGTCAAGAAAAACCATAAAATTTTACGAATCAGCAGCACCCCCAAAGTTGTTTTTTATCATTCACTTGGCATTGAATTTCTCCTCAAAATGCTTTTCCATCGTAAAGTTCAGGCAAGCTAACCTCCTTGAATTTTTAACTTTAATTTTTTGTCCTCATAAAAGTTCTTGTCAAAAAATTTCTTAAGTGAAACGTAAAATCTCTACTCATTTTTATATTCTTTCGTTGAAAATACTCACTAAAAATTCATATCAATTCAGTTCATCACCAAGTGGTGTGCAGGCTGTGCACGACCTATTTGTGCACAAATTCTAGTGTAAATTTTGCACTATCCCCTCACCCCGGGAACCCGTCTCATATCTGATTTTGGAGCGAGTGCACCAGTTCATATGACTGTGCATCACAACCTTGGGTGCTAGATTTCAGTCGCTGGTCGCGACATAGATTCAATGCGTGGCTCGGGTATATGCATATGTATGTACGTACGCTTAGAGTAGGTTGCGTCGGCAGTTTGTTGTTGTTCTGTTTTGTGAAGTGTTTAATTTTGGGAAGATAGTTAGAAAATTATTTGTTGATATGGTTGTTTTATCAGGGGGTGCACGTGCACATGTGCACATATGGGCGAGCCGCCACTGGCTGAGCCCCTACCACAGCAGGATCAATCCGAACGCACTGTATGCATCGCTTATCCAATATTATATTAATATGTACGATGTACGTATATAAGACGAACCAAAACGGGAGCTTTGAGTTCTTACCCCTGCTTTTCCAGACGCTCTACAATTAAAAACTTTAAACTTTGGTAGAATTGTTACCAAATCACAAAACTATACGATTCTTTTCGAAGCATTTTTTTCGGGACAATTAATTACCCGCTTTTTCAACGTATTTCCTTTGAAACATATACAGGGTGTCCGGAAACTGCCGCATAAACGCACCGGATTATGATTCCTCAGTTGATTTCCAGCAAAAAAGTTGTACTGAACATACCCCTCAGCTTAACCCTTTAGCTGCCACAGGCATTTAAAGATTTTTGAAAGAACCATTTTCCTGCATGACTTAAAGCCTAACAACTGTACAACATTATGCTGAATTTTGGTATACCGGCAAAGTTAGTGCGACTCACAAGGATGACGATGACTAATACCGTCTCGCAGGTCAAAGTGCAGAACCGACTCACTGACCTATTTGAAACTCGTACTGGACTCAAGCAGGGCGACGGGCTGGCGCCGACGCTCTTCAACCTGGCTTTGGAGTATGGAATTCGAGCCATGAATACGGACAGCAGCGCAACGCTACTCATCAAGTCGATTCAATTAGTAGCGCACGCCGACGATATCAACATCAAGTCTCGAAGGTTGGGTGATGCAGAAAGTTGGACTACATATCAACGAAAGCAAAACAAAGGCCATGATGCAATCGAAAACAAGGACGCCAGCAAATTCAAGCATCACAGTGGGGGACCTTAATATTGGGTATGTAGACAACTTCAACTATCTGGGTTGTAACTTATCAAAGGACGCCAACGAAACCGACGAAATTAAGCGACGGATACAACTAGCCAATAAGACATATTTCTCGGTCCTCC
The DNA here is from genome assembly GCA_949715475.1 of Microchrysa polita. Lineage (NCBI taxonomy): Eukaryota > Metazoa > Arthropoda > Insecta > Diptera > Stratiomyidae > Microchrysa > Microchrysa polita. Next base: position 20,870,198 of record OX454420.1, read on the forward strand.
CTATAATTAATTCGAAACTTGCGCACAGGAACACGAAGCTCCGCGTGTACAAAACGATCATCCGACCCGTGCTATGTTATGGCTGCGAAACATGGACCGAAATTTTGCTAGACCGATTCGAACGAAAGGTCCTTCGGCGAATTTTCGGGGCCGTTCGCGAGCGAGACCAATGGCGTATCCGGTACAACCATGAGTTGTATCAATTGTACGATGAGCTGGAAGTATCGAAAATCGTGAAGCTTCAACGTCTGCAATGGGCGGGGCATGTACAACGGATGGACGACAATCGCATGCCAAAAAAAGTTATGAACGCACAACTAATTGACGGAGCGAGGTTGCGTGGACGACCGAGAGCTCGCTGGGCTGAGCAATAAGGTGCCGGAGTGTGTATAATTTTTCACATTTAAATGTACGCGCTATGGACAAGCAGGCAAAATGTCTGATTCAAACCTGATTCAGTATAAATAGGCTCTCAGTCTTCCCAACGATATCAAGGTTTCGATCGCATCGGTAAATGTGATATCCATCTAAGATTTCAGCATTGGTTATGGAACAATTTAACCAAGTGTCTGATGAGCAAATAATGTCGTGCGACGCAGTTAAGGAGGGATCATTGAGCTTGGTCCTTAGACTACGCACATTTTGATAATACATATATAATCAGATTTATTCCCCTTTTCGGGTTTTTAGTAGGTAGGACCGGGGAATCGAAAAATAAGACAGGAAATGGCTGAGGAGAATTATGGAACTGATCTCGGATTGTAGCTTATGTAATTCCCCACCGTTTTTGACATATTCCACTACAGTAAGTATGCATTTTTATTGATAAAAACGCAGCAGGAAAAATTTCACTCTCCATCTTAATTCAGCCCTTTACATAACAAATATGCAAAATTTCCCATTAGTCAGGCGGTATAGGTATTTCTTTCGAGGTCCCTTGCGGGCTGGATGAAAGACCTTCGTGACCGGATTGTGGCCCGCGGACCATATGTTGGCTAGCGCGATTGATTTCGTAACAATAGGGTCGTGGATGCTGAACACGATTTAACCAATTTAAAGAAATTTTTATTTTTTGTCGATAGAAGTAGAAACCTTGGGAGACTTTATCTCTCTCTGGTTCCTGTTAACCCCTTGTGGGGCATAGGGCATCAACTACGCCTACTTTCCACCTCGTTCTGTTCTGTGCCATCGTCTTTAGGTCTGACCACTGTTTGTTTAATGAAGCAGCCTCGCTATTAACCGATCTTCTCCACGTGTTTCTTGGCCGTCCAACACGGCGTCTAGCATTGGCTCCCTGAGGGTTCCAATCTAGGGCCTGCTTTGCAATATTTGTTGGCCCTCTTCGGAGAGTATGACCTATCCATTGCCACTTTCGCCTTTTGACAGAAGTGCCTATCCAATCCAGGCCTGTGATACTCAGGAGATCATCATTGGAAATAATCTCCGGCCAGCGGATTTGTAGGATGCGCCGTAGGCACTGGTTTACGAAAGTTTGCAGCTTAGTTGTTATCTCGTTGGTCACCTTCCAAGTTGAACAGCCATAAAGAAGCACAGATATTACAATAGAATTGAAGATTCGGATTTTGGTGCGCCTGGAAATGTTGTTATTTTGCCAGAAAGGAGTCAAAGTGAAGAAGGCTGCCCTAGCCTTATTGATACGCGATTGTACATCAGCGTCCGCGCCGCCATCTGCTGTGACTATGCTTCCGAGGTAGCAGAATTCGTCAACTTTTTCGACTGCCTGGCCCGAAACACAAATTCCGCTTTGTCCACCAGGATGGGAGCTCAAGTACTTGGTCTTGGCAGCGTTTATCTTGGGAGACTTTATAGCACAAAAAATGAGATTATTACATATTGTGGGGAGGTATAGGTACGCTAGTCCTAAAACTGAGTTTTCATACGGGGAAACTTGTAAAAAATTGACTATATATAGGCAGGAATTTGGTGATGTTTGCTAATACCTTGAAGGATATGAATGAAAATCATGATCCTAGAAAGAAGTGGTGTACACAAGTTTAATTACTAAATAGAATATATACGAAGCGGTACCCTAATCATGGTCATAGGTCAAACAGCTTGGTTGCAGCCGCTGAATCAAAGGAGATAAAACATAGGGCAAAGCAGTGAACTTCAAAATTTGGTCCATAAAAATAAATTTCTTAATTTTTGTGTTTGTATCTACTAAGTCTTATCTCGGACTTTGTCTTATATGATCATATCACCTTTCCATATATGTACCTACAATTCCTCGTGAGTACATCCAGAAATATATTCATATTAAAAACATAATTTAAATTTATTTCTGGAGTGTTTCGTGAATACATTGTAATGCATACTCTAGTCACTTCCAACCGCTTTTAATACAATGTTGAGCTATAAGATCTACGACTCTGCTTTACTAGGTATATCAAGAAAACATATTGCAATTATTCTGATATAATCAAATCAATCTCAATTTCAACCTGGTATGAACATACATCTCCTTTTATATCCTGATTTAAAACGATACCTTTTCTTAAAACTCTCCCAGCTTCTCTCGACTTCATTACCGTTTCGCGTACATATATAACTTACAAAGCGTTTTCATATTGTTAATGAATTTTCAAAAGGCAACATCTTGGAAACGGTGTGGTACACGACCGGCGCCTCTGCTACGTCAGCAATACAACATCCGCGTTAAGCTCCTTGGAAAGACTATTCCTCTCTCCTTTATTGCTGAGTTCCTTTCACGAGCTGATACCCTTCATAATTTCACTTCAATTTTTTTTTCTCTACCATTCCGAGGTCGGCATCTAATGAACGCCACACTGCCACCTGTTTTCATCTTGCTTTCATGCTGTTTTTCTTCTTGGTCTGATTTTTTTTTTTCATTCTTTTCGATGGAAGTTAGGTGGAAGATATTGTGGCTTGTTGGATGCTCATTAAGATTCATTAGCACCAACATTTTGAAAGGACCCGGGGATAATACGTACGCGAGTACTAGGTGTGCAATGTGGCGGAAAACGAGAGAGAGAGATAAGTAACGAAGAAAATGTGTTTTTTTTTCGTCAAGCTGTCATCGATTTTCATTTCGTCTATTTTTTTTTTTTGGGGCGTCATTTATATTTGGACTTTCTGATGTTTAAAGACGGAACGCTATCAATTGGTTTCGTTTTCTGTCACAGCCCCTTCTAGGAAAAGCATAATGATGTGTCAATCGTGGCCTATGAGAGGATTGCGGTTTGCGGTTTCATTAGCATAATGTGCTGGGGCGTCGTTCAGTCTGACATTATAAAAAAAAAAGAGGAAAATCTTGAACATATGACTCTGGAACCACACTACTATAGATTCCAGTAGAGAAGTACTCTTGCATCTAATCCATAAGAAAGAAGTTGTCTCTGCATCTGCATAGTGATTATAGTGAATGTGACATATTCATTATGAAAAGCTGTTCGGGATGATTATTATGAATATGTGAGTTTTTCTTCAAGTAACATGAACGACACACTTGTATAGGGTGTGACGTTAATTAAATTTGGCACCCTTTGACATTTTAGCATAAGCAAACCACCCTACGAAAGGACGTCACCGGAAAATTTTAATTAAATTTATAACGAGGTTCCGAAAAATGTTCATTTTCTTTGTGAAACGTCAAAAGTAAGCACGAGAAAAACTTCAAATTTAGAATAATTAAAGCATCTTTCAGCGTTCGTTGACTTATGTATGCAAATTTTTTCCTTTTCAAAAAAAAACTCAAATTCTAATCACTTCCCAAGAAGCAAACTCATCTATGATAAGTTTCAATTAAATCTGACACGAGGAATTATTTATCGTCAATAGATATAAATCAAAAGGAAGGAATCGTATACATAGGATACATTCAATATTGTCCTACGTCCGTATATTGCGTGTTGCTGTCTTCATTTATCTATTGGATATTGGTGAATAATTCATCGGCTCTTCACACGAGTGGACTAGACTTGACCACAATTTCATAGTGTCCTTTACGTCCTAAGCCAATAATTCTCTATGAAATGGACAGATATTAAGTGCGGCATTGATAGTGGTGTGGTGTGGTGTGGTGATTGTGTGGTCTTGTTTTCCCAAGCATTTACCTGGCAATTTATTCAATTACAGTCAGGTGAGCATACAAATAAGGCGTTTGAACATGTTTGGGCATTCAACATGATGGCCATGACCGATGGCAGTTGACGTCTTGACGAAAGGAGCTAATCGATCGAACATCAATAATTCTGTGTTGGTTTTGATTTATGGTATAATCCATAAATCAAAACAATGTGAGACTAATTGATCATTTGGACGACATTTACTTTCTATATTAGATTACAAACTTTGTAACGAGGGGCTATTTAGTATGAATCACATGAAACGTTCCATATAAAATTTTTGTTTCAACAGAAAGCAAATACAGTGTAACCTTGATAATTGAAATTCGACTAATCCGAAATCTTAGATCTGTCACACTCTATGGCTCACTTGGTTGAGTCGCACTCTACGATGCTAGAGGTCCGCAGATCGAATCTCGGCGTGGCCCAGGAAATATATAGTGCTTGCAACATTATATACACTCCGAAACTATAGGTTAGAGGTACGGAAATTTCGTTTTTACGAAATAGATGCGAATTTCAGCGAAATTAGCTCATTTTTGCGAATTGATGCGAAATGATCGAATTTGTACTTTTTCCACGAAAATTTAATTTTTCTCCAAAAATTAATTAAGTATGGAAGATAGTTTTTGATCTCAGATTGATTTTTTGTCCCATTAATAAGAATAGAGAAATTTCCAAAAATGCAGAGTCCGTAGACGAGCACGGTGATTTGCCAAACACCGAGCAAAGTGTTTACTCGAAGGTTGGATGAATGAACTTTATTTTCTGCATCGAGATTTTTGAAGGTACAGCTTTTCTCGTGGTTCGGCGAGCCCCAAAATTAAATGAACTGTACATAAGAAAGCCAAATAACTAGCGAGTTCTGCTTCAGAAGTTTCTCCTTTTACCGTAACTTCTTCTTGTTCTTCTTCTTTTAGCGGTGCAGAAAAGTGTGAAACCTCTGTGCATCTATGTGGGTACGATTTATGGTTCGTCAATGTTTGTGTCCGTGAGGTCTAAGGACCTCGGTACTTGGTTTCACATTTTCTGGTCACCGATTTTTATTAAACAGAAAAAAAATTCTCCTCGTCGCCATTGTAATATTCACTAAAACTCAATATCTATCCGTCCAGTGGCGTGCAGTAACATTTATAAATGGGGATGCGGTGGAGAAAAAGTAACACAAATACATATAATTTTTTCAAATGTTTTTTTTTTATCACACGAAAGTAATTAGAAAATGTATTTATTTTGAATGCTAATTTCATTAATGATTCTCAATCATCCGAAAAACCAAGAGGAGTAATATAATACATAATAAAATGCGTATTAGCTTTTCTTCTGAATAATAATCACTCGTTGTGTAATCGCAGAAATAAATAAAAAGTAAAACGGTTCTCTAGGTAACGGCACGGTGCATATGCGTAAGATCTAGCAAATATTTATAAGAAAAACGTGAACAGACAAAATCTCCGTAAAATGTAATTTCATAAATATCATATCCCTTCAAGATACTTACTTCTCCATTTTGTAATTGTACTTGCTTGCTTTCGTTCTCCATTCCCAGGTATTATAGTGTAGTTACTAGGTGATTTCAAATTACAAAGTGTGGTGGAGAATTTTTTTTTGTTTCTTATGTTTTTTGGGGTGCTGAGCTCGAATGCGGAGCTTCTCGCCCAAAATTTCGTTGCGGAACAGCGAAAAAACCCAAAATTTTCGGAGTTTTCCTGTTTTTTTTTTTGTTTATAACTCCGGAACTGTACATTTCTCCGAAATGTCCATCTCCATGAAAATATCAGGGAAAACATAATTGCGGGTCCAACGCGCAATTAATAATTAAAATGTATAGCTACAATTGATAGCCATTTTTTTTGCGTTTTTTTGCAATCTTGACCCTGTTTTGCAACGAAATTTTGGTGGGAAGTTACGGATTCAGGGTTCTGCACCCCAAAATACATAATGTACAAAAATGCAACTTTTGTGACCAAAAATGAAAAACCGTTCAATCTCAAAATTTTATACATAATATGGAACTACATATTTTAATTATTATCAATTGTAGTAATACCGCTCAACGGATTTATAATATTATGTCTCTTTGGACGCGAAATTATGTGCTCTCTAAAATATTCATGAAGAGTTTTTCGCGATTTTTACCCTGTTCCGCAACGAAAAGTCGCTATAGGAATCTCCGGATTCCTGCTCAGCACCGCAAAAAAACATAAGAAACAAAAAAAAATGTCTGCGCAACATTTTGCAATCTAATGTAGGTACTAGGTTTATCACATAGTAACTACACTATTAGATGAGCTTCACTCATTAGCTTCCTCTTCTTTTCGTTCTCCCATTCATGCTAGCATACACTGCACAGCACAACTTGGAGAATTTGACTTGGATGCGTTCCGTGTACGGGACTGGTTTGCGCATCCCCAATGGTACAAAAATTACTCAATGAGCATGTCTCGTGTCGACTGAAATTTTGTCCGATTGGATTCACGACTGAGTGAAAGTTTTTTCCGCATCCAGCAGAAAAGTACTCAACTCACAGAACGACTGGCACTATGGAGCAAGTAAAATGTCGTATATTACCAGTGGCGTAACGTACGGTGTTCCATGTGTTCGGTCGCACACGGGCCCCCAACCCACAGGGGCCCCCTAACGTAGTGAAGACGAGTGGACAATTTTGGACTGTGATTAAAAAATACTAGATTTCTTATTCATAGACACACTGAAGCTAGATTTAAAACAGATGAACAAGCTAGGAGTGCTCTTAAATGAAGCATTTTATTTTACTTCGAAGCAGTTGATATGAGAACTTCAAGGAACATCTTATTGTTTCAGTGAAGAACTGCATTTTCGTTACCACGGATGACCTTAGGGAACATTACGCTATCAGCTCTCGAAAGGGGAATTTCTTCTTCTTTTTGTCGACACTAGCGACAAAGCAGCAGCAGCCGCCATATAGCGGAAAATATTTGTAACACAGAAGTTCTTCTTATGAGAACGGATAGCAGGACAAGTCTATTTTTTTTTTAAAGAATGGCGAGGACTTAAATTCAATTTTATAATTTTGAGAAAAACGTGTGGCTGCCTATTGACTGTTCTACAAAATATTCGTTTTTGTTTTTCACGTAGGTATGGTATTGAGTTAAATGCAAATATTAATTTAATTTTTGTTTTTGCCATCTGTGGCGTGGTGCCTTGCCCTGTCTGCTCCTATTCTCCCTAAATATTGATACAATACATTTCTAAGTAATTATTCAAAATCAATCAAAATTAAGATAATTTCAGAAAATGTGTTTGTAATCTGAATAAAGTGAACAGAAGAAATGACTGCACCCATTAACAACTAATACTAATAATACTAAACGTAAAATCCAATGAACAGAAAAAAAAATCAACGGTTTCATAACTCGATTTAAACCAAATCCCTGACTAAATCTATAAGCTTAGAAAGAAAGCTTGGTAAAATGTGGTTAATTTCGCCTATGTTGCACAAAACAGAAAAAACTGTTTTAGTCATGCATCAAATATTCGGAATGTACATTTAAACGGATTCTGCTCTACTGTCAAGCTGTGTAAAAAGTTAAGACGATAGTCTGAACATGATTCGAGATTTCATAATAAACCTAAATTTGTCAAGTGTAAATCGCATTTTTACACAGACCCTAATAACCGCCTTCAAACAAATCCTGGATTTGAACTAAAAAACAAATAATTTCGACCCGCTTACTCGATTGAATCGTGAGGTTTTAGTATATACTGTCGATAGTGTAAATCCTTCAATGTCAGTTGGTGTAACCAAAAGGGACCATATCAAAAGTACCTACATCCGAGGTAGCTTGTCTATAGAACAACCAATCACCGCAAATCTCGAAGACCGACAAATGGATTGGTATTGCCATGTTGAAAAGCGTCCGCCTGATAACCCCACAAAGAAAGCGATATCAATGGAAGTTCCGCTTGATGGACCCAAGGCCGAAGAACACCAACAGCGTGTACTAATCAGCAAAAATAGTGGTTTCAATAATTTTGTTTAATTATAAATTACACTTTGTGGGGGCCCCCATTTCGATCTCGCACACAAGATATTTTAGAAACGTTACGCCACTGTCTATTACTATATCCATATGCGTGTAGAATTTAAGGGCTATCGTTTAGTCGACTATTATTGGGTATTTTTATACTATCCTGGTTAAATTTGCTTAGTTCCGTGTACGTACACTATAATTCATACATATGGCGTAGATTTTAGGACAGTTGTAATTAGATACATATTCTTTAACTTTAAGTGAAGAAATATTATTATGTATTCGAAAATTTTAAGGGATACGGCGCATCCACCGCATCTATGGACTGCACGCCACTGTATCCGTCTATTAGCGAACAGTCTCTGGGATAGAATGTCGGCTTATTTTATTTTATTGACAGTTGACAAGTATCATGGGTAGCTAGATACTACAACCATAGAGTAGGATAGAGTTGGAACTCCATACAAAATTAAAATCGGCTGAAAAACATTTTACCTTTGAGTGTGTACTGTAAGTAACGTGTACATACAGGAAGATACTGAATAATCGAAGCCTTCCCCTTAGCATAATTTAAATTCATAAGAATGAATAGACTAACTAGCTTAACGATTCGATCTCTTTCTTAAATGTAAAAAAAAATCTCCTCCTAAATAGTCCACCTCCACTCTCCCGCTACAGGCACACAAATTGACCGTTTTCAGTACTGGGTCGAGATGGGTGGAGTCTCCATCTAAAACTGGAAATGCCTCGTGATCAAGCACTTCATATTTGTTTATTGAGGATGAAGATCATATTCGTTATATTAACGTATTATAGAAAATTATGTAAAAAACACAAACTATCAACATTTTTCGTCTCCAAGTGGATCTCCACGCAAGTGAACATAAAAAAAATGCATGCAAAATGTTGTATTGTTCACGAAATGGTCGTGTAAATTTTCGTCTACATTAGAGTTGCCGTGTAATATTATTTTCCTGACCACAAATGGATTGTCTTCAACACATAACATCAAATCATACTATTGTACGTACAATAAAACGATTATCGACAATTTAAGAACGCTTTTCTATATAACAACCACTCTAAATAATAAAATAATAATCTCAATTGAAATTTTTAAGATTATGCACACTACGCTATTGTACATACCGAAATGGTAACACCGAGCATACATTGTTTTTAAACGAAAATGGCACCAGGGTGGGGTTTGTGTCATTTTCGTTTCGTTTTCGGTGTTACCATTTCGGTATGTACAATAGCGTAGTGCGCAAATTGTTAAAAATGTTAATTGAAAAGTGTTATTTAGAGTGGTAGTTATATAGAAAAACATTCTTAAATTGTGAATCGATTTCTTGTACGTAAAGAAGTATGATTTGATGTTATGTGTTGACGATAATCCATTTGCGGTCAGGGAATTGGTATTATACGGCAACTCTAAATGTCGACGAAAATTTACACACTAATGCAATTCATTGAAAAAGTTAACGCACACGACTGCAATTAATGTTTTCGACCACGCATACACTTAAAAGTACAACTTTATGACTCTCTGGTAAACAAAAATTAGCTATAGCTGTCTTTCTCAATACAATGGGCAGTTTAATGGAAATTCTATTTGTCTCACATTATTTATTTGTAGTGGTTTCCCTCTGGCAAAATTATTTTGTTCTAAGTTCCTGATCTATGTATATCTGATATGTGTCAATAGATTCTAATAGCATATAAAACAGATTTTTTTATATTTCACGCAAAATTGACATTTGGGAGTTTATATTTTGCACGTTTTTCAATTTTTTACTGCACGAAAATCCAGGCTCTAATCATCAATTTAGTTCATCACCATAGTTCATCATAGTATGTAAATAGTGTGCACAGCCTATCCGTGCACAAACTCCAGTGTAAATTTTGCACTATTTGCACTAATTTGTGCACAGTCTATCCGTGCACAAACTCCAGTGTAAATTTTGCACTATCCCCTTGCCCCGGGAGACCTTTACATATCTGATTCTGGAGCGAGTGCACTAGTTGAACCAGTTGATATAACTTTGTGCACCACACACTCTGTGCACCACACCGTATCAATGCTAGATGTTGGGCGCTGGTCGCGACATATTCATTTCGTGGCTACACTGAACAAATTATCTTTCCTATTATTCACGAATCGCATTCGTTGACTTATTTTCATTGCCATAACGTAATAATTCGTTATGATAAGGTAGACGTTAATAAAGGTTTACGCCACATTTCGTCACATTAAAGACTTCTTTCATAAAATTAATGATTATTTTCCTTGTTGTAAATTTAACGTAAAATTTCGTTAAAATTAAGGAACATGTTGAAGAATCTTTACGCTACATTCAGGAAAATTGTTCATAACATTAATGAAAGCTTTTCTTAACTCTGACACTACTACTACACTACTACTTTATGTGGATCTTAGAAACCTTCAGCACGTGTAGTCTGGTTGGTGTAGTAGGTAGGGTGCAGGTCTTCAAATCATAGGGTCCCGGGATCTAATCCCACTATAGTCAGGTAATTTATGATGCTTTTCAAAGCGTATTGAGGCAAATGAAACGTCCCTTACACTTGTAAAGGTCTAATTTCAATGCTGCGCTGCGTCATTTTTTTTGTATTAAAAAAAAATAACGAAACCGAATATTTGCTTTGAAGAATCATTTCTTAAAATAGAGAATCGCGTTCCTCAACTGTACGAAATTACCGCTTTAATATCAACGAAAGACTTTACCCGAAATAATGAATGTTTTCGTTACGTAACGAAACTAGTTTCATTGAAGTGACGAACAATAACATTGGAGGTTTTTTAATGAAGTTTTTCGTTGATTTGAAGATGGTTTTCATAGCATTTACGACAACTTTTGGTTCAGTGTACAAAAATGATATAAATGCTTTTATTGAGAAAAAAATTGATTGAAAAAAAATTATTTTTTTCTAAAAAATAAAAAAAAATGCTCAGTAGGTCCAGCCAGACCTATTTGGTATAAAATATGCATATGCATATGCATGTAGTAAGTGGCGACAGAAGCGTTAAAAAAACTTCAACCAAGATTGTTCCTAGTAAAGCCTCAAAATATTTCTAGGAACGGATAGGCTGTCATACAAACCAACTCCTGAAAATTCGTTTATTCTAAGGAAAAGTTTTTTCTTTATGAACCAATCTTAACCAAACTTCATGTAAGTGTCTTCATAGTAAAGCCTAAAAAAAAACCAGGAACGGATGGAATCGGAATATTACGTCTTAGGGCTGTCATACAAAGGAACTCCAAAATTTTAGGTTCTTATTAGAAAAACTTTTTCCATTTTGAATCTTAACCAAAATTCATCCAAGTGTATTCCTGGCTTAGCCTCAACGCATCCAGGAACAGATGGAATCGGAACATGTCATAGAGCTACGGTAGAAATTATTATTAATATTCAAATTTCGGCCGCGCCCGAAATTAGCCTCGGCCTCATTTTTATTATCTAATTGATGTGCTTACGGTGAATTAATTCGGAAAACACATAAATATGATACTGGGTCCCTAACAAGCAAAGCCTTTTGTCAAAAAAATGTATCCCTTTTTAAATAGAATGATGTTAAATCACGATTAACATTGCGTTCTGGAAAAAAGGTGATAAATGGGGATACCTACATAATCCCGAAAAACAAAATCCCGCCCGTTCATAATCCCGCTTTTTCCAAAAAATCCTGCTTTACGTTATCCCGATATTACAAAATGCCGCCATATCCAAATCCCGCCGTTCTAATATCCCGCTATTAAATAATAAAGAAATCCCGTCAAATACCGTTATTTTTTTTTTTTATTCTTAATAAGAAAATATAGATATGCGTTCGACTTATCAATTATTTACATAAGTTTATGCGCCTAGTTTCTCAAAACATCCGTTTTTTCATAGTCCTCTTTAGTTGAAAGCAACTGCTGGCTACGTCTAAAAAGACCTTAGGTTGCTTTTGGATGCGACATTCGGATCGGGACTGCTCCCCTCGGTTTTTAGCTAGGTGCAATTCTTTAGCTAGTAATTCCACCAGCCGTTACAGACCGATATGGCTTCTCCTTGTGATAAAGTTTAATTGTATGTGCCAAGCCTCAACATTATTTTGAGTTCTTGGAAAATTTGCTGTAACTGCGTCAGCAATACTCCAGAACTTAGGCGGGAACCTTGGTTTTCCTGGATTTCCGGACTTGGTATTTTTCCCATGGATCTGCATCCTCCAAACTTCGTGTCAATTCGGAAAAATACATAGGTATTTTCACTAATATTGAAATTGAATCTCACCGCCTCACTGATAAGAGAATACTAACTAGCTTTCACTTTCCAATCTGTATAGCAATATTTAACCTTCAAGCGGGCGCGCGGGCGGTAATTTACCGCCCTGATCATATAAGCACGCAAAGCCTTTCTTCCGTTGGCCGGATCGAGGTGGGGGAAGAATGTATTCTTAAGCCATACTGTTATACATACGATACAATAAAATGTTGGGTAAATTTTACCTTCGATATCTTTCCAGCGGTTATCAAACGTGCGGGGATGGTATATTTTGGTATATTAATTGTGTTCAAAATGTGTGTGCTCTGTGTAATATCACTGAAATGACGTGCTCGCTAAAACTGCAGAACTTGCTTTGTTGTTGACCAGATAATAGTTTTTATGATGATAACTTATTTGGGACATGCTCTTCTTTCAATTTCCCATAATTATGAGAATGAAAGTTGTACGGTTGAGAGCAAATGGAGGGGAAAAAAGATGGGCGGTAAATTACCGCCGCGCGCCCGGTTATGTCACAAAATGATGCGCGCCCGCTTGAAGGTTAAACGGCAAATGTGATGTAGTAAGAAGGTAAGTATTCTTTTCTGCCCCGCTTTTCAATATCCCGTCACAAAAGATAAGTATACTTTCAAATACTTACCTTTTGTGACGGGATATTGAAAAGCGGGATTTTGAATAAGGGGGTTATTGAAATGGCGGGATTTTGGATTGGCGAGATTCCGATTAGACCGGATTCTAATTGAGCGGGATTTTTAATTGGCGGGATTTTGAAATGGCGGGATATTGAATGTCGGGATTTTAAAAAACGGGAATATGATGGGCGGGATATCGTACCCAACCCGATAAATGTTCTAGAAGCTTCACGGCTTCTTAAATTAAACACAGCAAATATGGAATTCCTCGCAAAGAAAACATTATGGTTTACTTCCACTTTACAGGATAACGATGGCTTAAGTTCGATCTTGGAGATTCAAACTCAAACATTCTAAAATTATATTTCATATTTAAGAAAAAAAGTAAGGCCCTGGGCGATTATCGGGTTGGTTCACGAAAAGGCGGAATTAAAATTTACAGGAATTTATTCCTTGAAAGCCACTTGTTAAAATTCGCTAAAGCCCTTATCTCTTTTCCTATTTCTGAAATCCATTTCCGGGGCACTCCAATCCATGAACTTATGTAATTTAAAAATTTAATTTCAAAAATTCCTAATATGCGCATAGGCACATTAATATTCTCATTTGAGAAGCATAAACATTAATTTCACATGAATATGGAAAAATTCACTTTTACGCTTTCCCTACACGGCAATACTATGTATGTACACAACATTTCAAATCCCACTTCATTGCCGAAAACCTTAACCATTTTTGAATTTATGCATCTGTGAAAATTTATATTCCGCATAGAGTCTTGACTCGGTAATCCGGATCACCTCCAATCCCGACATCACGCTAATCCGGACCATTTAATGTTGCCACTATGTATTCTATAGTCCGGATTTCGACTGCAATTTTGACTCTATCATCCCGATATTTGAGACTTTCAAGATGTAATCGCAAATTTGGTCTCGTACTTACTCACGGGGAAGTTTTGCAAACGATATGATGCTGACTTATTTCAAAGAAAAAAAATACATTTATCGACTTTTACGCTAATCCGGATGTTCCATTGGTCCGGACTACCTCTAGCAATATTTGATCCGGATTATTGAGTCCAGACTGTATTTGGGTTACATTGTTTCAACAAGAGTGATAAGTAGTAGGTATATTGTGTATTTCTCATTTAAAATTTTCAAAAGTGGAGTGAGAATGAGAATACGTCTAACCAAATTTGAAAATAATTCTACCACATTGTGGAGATAGAAAGTCAAGCAAATATGTACAACATGAGTGACAGTAGGTATAGGTGTCATTTCCGTTGTGAATGTCCTTTGGCCTATTTTTCCCAAATGATTCCGTTTTTCCCGTCATTTTATGACCTTCATTTCTTAAGCAAATGAGCACCTATTATTCAAAAATTAGCCAACACTTTCAACAACAAATCCTGACTAATGTCACCAACGAGTCACACCCACGAAAATTTATTTAATGGTCCCAATAAATTCCCGGATTACCCACTGACAAAATTCTGACAACTCAACAGATTTTCTCTCATTACAATTCACATTTCGTCGTATATACATGCAGCGACTAATATTCAAAAGAGCACGACAAAATCCTCCGTCATTCCCGAATATAAATAGCCTACCGTTGAACAACGTTACATTCTCTAAGCTTTCAGCTGCGTATTGTACATTTGTGGAGGACATACCTGCTGCTTTCGCTACTTCACAGCAACAACATTCAGCAGCTTTCGACTACTCCCAATCCGCATGATTAACTGGAATTTATGTCGCATACATGCCACAAAACACACTAAAGGATTAACTAGGATAAGACGATACCGACAATGCTTCTTTATAGGGCCAGACCAACGGGTTAGAACCAGTTCACAATTTAATCAACACCGGATGTTGGCCATTTAAAGGACGAGTATCCTGCTGCTAAATGTTTCCGACACCCCACCGCGCGCGCCTATGGTGTCGGTACCTCCAGCTGGGTCCAATGTTTGGGCGCACAACTTTAGGGTTCATCGGTCGGTCACACAGTCGACCGCATGAAACTTTGACTAAAACCCGGAATGCGAACAGAAGAACACTTCAACCCTTGATTCACTTTACTCGATATATTTCACCTGTTCACCAAACACAAATATCACCACACCTTAAACCACTATACTCGCCGCAGGATGATAGCAAACCGCACTCACGCCGCGCTAAACACAGCACGCACTGTTGTTGTTGTAGGACAAATCGCACCGTTAAGCACAATTAATTGCAATGTATGGAGGCGGGTGTGTACCCGTTCATGCATAGCCCGGGCACCGCATGCAGAACCGACCATCGTCCTAGGGATACACGTCGTATGCCCGCCTGTCCCTATTCGTATACATTGAATGTTGCAAAAATTGAAAGAAAAGCACAAGAAGACTATTCCTATTCACACGTTGCATTACAGAAGAGAACCAGCCGCGAATCGCCCGTTATCAAATCGCACTGCAACAGCTACATTGCCAGCTATATGCAGGGCAGGGATCTTTTCAACCAACAATTGCAATGTGGTTCGACTTTTCATGCATACGCGCCTTTTTTAATTGCGCTTTTCCGCATACACCATTCACGTGAGACGGCCATCGACGACGTGATGTGCCAGCTCTAACTTGCTAACGAGTTACGAAATGCATCCTAGGCGACTGAACGAACGTACGAACGATCCTTTCGACCAACTAGACAACGCAGAGTACGAGAAATCCGAGAAAGGACACCGACAGCTCCAATCGTCGCGAATGTTAGAAGGAAACTGCCCTCGATGAAATTTTCCGATAGCTATAGGAATTCCATCGGTTTTGGTCCTATCTACGAAGGGGACGTGGAATGTCGAGGACATGCGCCCGGGAGGACTCCGAAAACTGGAAATTGGAAGCCGGCAAAAAATGTGTGGAGTAATGTTGTTGGGGTAGTCACGCGGGAATAATTTTGTTCCAGCGATATTGAATCCGGGTGAACTGGAACTGAGGTAGTAGGTCAAAACTATTGTCTGGGTGTCGCGTAGCGATTAAGTGAGTTTTTTGGAAAGCCGCAATGGATTTGGTTGAGGAAGGTTTCTGGGCGTGGAGGGGGAATGATAATAGACATTAAAAGAAGTGCCCGAGCTTGTTAAGTAATAAGAAAGATAATCGTAAAAATTTGCTAAAGTATAAGCCACGACATGCAGCCAACGAACTTTTCATGAATAAAACTCCTAAATCACCTGCAAGTATAAAAACATTTCACCGAAATCGACAATATGCTTGGTGCCTGCTTGCATACGCCTCTTATTATTGTTCGACGCGCAACCAAACATTAACGTGAGCAACTCAGCGGTATTTCGTGGACTTTTACCTTTTGTACGTTGAATTTTAATCAGACGCGAAAATTTGTTATTCAAATTTAATAACTTCCTTTCCTTGCATTGTTCGCTCACTCGGTACAGGTACTTGCTACTTTTGCCAAGAAGTTCCTCCTGAAGATGCCATTCGAATGTTTTTCTTATTCGTTGTTGATGTTTTGGTCTACCTTAAGCATTTTGTTAGCACTGTACAGTTGTACATACAAAGTACCCACATGCAACTGCCAAACAGCGGCAAAAGACAGCGTCGTAAAAGGTTGTAAATCCTGCGAGAGTGCGATGTTTTTTGTAACAGGATTCGCTCTAGAGCAAAATGTAAAGTAGGTAGTAAAATTCAAAATGTTATACGGTGGACGGGGTCTTAATGAGCTTTTAAGGGAAGTGAGTTAGCATAAGAATTATGTGTATACGAATGGAGTTCTATGTTTATGTATGCATTGCTGGCTGCGGGTAGGAATACGATTTGTGGAGAGGATAAGGTTTGTTTTACAGTTGATTGTTCGCGTGGTAAGTACGCATATCCTTTTGTCGGAACAAAATACTCATAAATGTCGTTCAACACAGTGTAACGAAAACGAGAGAATTATTGCACAAAACATGGCTGTAGTTGAACGACTTTCTGATGCATAGGCTAGGAAATGCGAAAGATTGCGAATAAATATCAGCCAGGGGTAAATCAAACATATACACCAGGATGCTTTCGGTAGGTACTTCCCACCATGTCGAGGGGTTACTCAATTACAAATTTCGGCGCCAGGCGGTTAGTGTAAAATTAAAACTGGGGGCTTCGCCCCCTGTTCGCTACGCTCGCCAATCCCCGGGGGCGCGGCCGAAATTTGGATACCCTTCGCTCTCCTTGGGCTAAAAGTTTTTTCGGGCGTACCTATGACTTGTATTTAAACCCCCTCCTCATTCTTTTTCTTCCGTCTTGACAAAAATTTTGGGCTTGGTTGTAATAAGTGGGGAAATAAAAATATTTACTCAGAAAATTTTATTGGGGTTGCGGGAGCATGACCCCACAGTTCGATTCCATTCGTTTTGAACTTTTTTCTTACGATCGCTTTGTGTGCTTTTCTAGACATCGAGGGTGCCTTCGACAATACTGGTTACGATGCGATTAACAGAGCCCTCGTTAGAAGAGGGTTGCCACAACCCACCATCAGGTAGATTCTCACCAAAGGAAGAGAAATTTATTCCTCCCTCGGCGGTCATATTCTCAACATTAACGCTATCAAGGGATGCCCTCAACGGGGTGTTCTCTCGCCCCTATTGTGGTCCTTGGTAGTAGATGAATTACTCTCGCTACTTGAGTTGCGGGGTTTTTTCGCCATCGGCTACGCGGACGATATCACTATCGTGATCAGGGGCAAATTCGGATTTGATGACTACAACCCTAACGACGGTTAACAGATGGTGCACAGCAACTGGACTAAATATCAATCCACAAAAAACAGTCCTGGTACCATTCACTAGGAAAATGGCTCCTCCTCTTGACCCAATCTACTTAAGAGGTGTGCTCATTAACTATTCCAAAGACGTTAAATGTCTTGGCATTACACTCGATAGTAGATTAAACTGGAATAGCCACTTGGAAAACGTTCTTAGTAAGGCTACGCGTGTAATGTGGACTTGCCGAAACTGCTACGGTAAGACTTGGGGTCTTTCACCCAAAATGACAGAGTGGTTATATAGTACTCTAGTACGACCTGTAATCACTTATGCTTCCTTAGTGTGGTGGCCTAAAACACTACAACGCAACGCAATTAAGAGCTGCAATAAGCTCCAACGTCTTGCCTGTCTTGGTATCACTGGTGCTTTTTGCACTACATCTACCCTAGCCATTGAAGCTATATGGGGAATGACGCCACTGCATATTTTCATACAGGAAACTGCAGCATTGAGTGCTTTGAAAATCAACCTATCAGCTGATACTCGTGTCAGTGATCGGGGACACATGCGTATCCTGCAACAAGTTCCTGGCCTACCAATCTGCCAGGTTTCAGATTACATGATCACGGAACTGCGCTTCGGCAGGAAATTCGCCCTCCACATCCCGAATCGGTCGGAATGGGCTAATGTCAACACTTGTATGTATCCTAGAAGCATCACTTGCTTTACCGATGGCTCTAAGACCGATCACGGTGTAGGTGCTGGAGTCCTTGGACCCAATACCAGGATCTCGGTTGCAATGGGCAATGGGTGTCTTCCAAGCCGAAATTCATGCCATCGAAATCTGTGCCAGGGAGATCCTGGGACGTGGTCTCCGTGGCGCACACATCGCCATCTGCACTGACAGCCGGGCAGTAATTAAGGCGCTAACTTCTCACAAGTTTACCTCGAAAATGGTCATCAAGTGCTTTGACATCCTTCAGAGCCTCTCCAGCCGTAACTCTGTTTACATCTATTGGGTTCCGGGTCACAGAGGCGTTGAAGGAAATGAATACGCGGACGAATTAGTAAGAGAGGGCTCATCTTCAACACTCATTGGTCCTGAGCTCTTCTGTGGAATTAGCTGGAAAGCTGCCAGAGGCGTAATTGGTAACTGGTCCTCGGACCTGAGGCATAACTACTGGACATCGCACCCTGGTTTAAGAGTTACTAAAGAGTTTGTGCGCCCTTTCAGCTTGTCCGATATTAAATGCCTGCGCAGGACCGAGCTCAGACTATTAATAGGCTTTCCTGCGGGGCACTTTGGGCTCCGCTACCACCTTCATAAAATAGGTCTATCAAGGGAGACCCAATGTCGCCTTTGCCTGGAGGAAGACGAAACCTCCATTCATTTATTACTGGAATGCCCGGCGATCGCCAGGTCCAGGAGATTACTCCTTGGGCGTGATTTACTCAGCACTAGTATGATTAGGTGCTCCTCTCTGAAGGATCTTGTAGCGTTTATCAAACGGGTTGATGACCTTCTAAACTAGAGGACTATGGCACAATATACCTTGTAGGTAGCAGTGCCCTCCTCTAAGTGGGCTTACGGCAACTGCCTCTACGGGGCGGAACACACCCGTTTTGTCATTTCGAAACGGTCAAAAGCTGCCAATATGCTTTCTGGCAAGAGCCCCGGCAGGAGACCTGAAGGTTCGATGCAGGAAGGTTGTGTTTGTCTGTGTATATGTGTGGGTACGATATATGTGTTTTTTCGTCATATTGGGAGCATTACATCTCGGCGCGGCTGCTCTCAATTTTACTAATTCGCGCCGGTATTGAAACAAATCCAGGCCCAGAGGTATGGATTTGTAGAGTCTGCAACCAATGAATCGGTTCGAATGCCAGATCAGTGCAGTGTAATTGCTGCAGGGAATGGGTTCACTTTAGGTGTTCGGGGTTACGAAGACAAGGTCAACACTCCTTGGCATATGTTGCGGCAGGTTGTATAAATTCCGGGCAACCCAGGGCTGCTCCCAGCCCACCTTCTCCACCACTGCCCCCTACACCGCCAAACAATATGATAAGGATTGCCAGACCCAGTCTTACGCCTGGCCCTCCTCCTCCAGCAGTTTTCACTGCACTATCTATATTACAGTTTAACTGTAATGGCATTCACCGAAAAATCGCTGAGATCACACACTTCTTGAGTTCCAACAGAATTCTCATCGCCGCCATCCAAGAGACGTTGCTTCACGCAAACTCGTCTCTAAGCGTCCAAAGCGAATATGTTATACTGCGGAAAGATCGACCGGCCGCCACGGATGATTCTCACCCTGGAGGTGGACTTGCCTTCCTAATACACAAGTCCGTACATTACTGTGTATTAGATGTAGTTGCTGACGCTACGACGGAAATTCAAGCCATCTCAGTTCCATCAGGGAGTACTAATATCGAAATTTTTAATATTTATGTACCACCTCATTCCAGTTGCCCTTTAGGCTACCGTTTCGATATTGGTCCTCTCCTTTCCGGAGAGCACAGGGTCATCCTTGGCGACTTTAATGCGCCCCATGAGCTCTGGCACTCGGACCTCAACAACAATGCCAGGGGTATAACTATCGCCGAATCACTTAACGCCTCAGAATTCTGTTCACTCAATGAAGACTCGCCGACTAGAGTCGTGGGCCACTTGGAGTAGTTCTCCTGACATAACTATTGTCAGTGCCAGCCTAATTGGTGCTTCCCGATGGGAAGTACGTACCACCCTTAGATCAGATCACCTCCCAATCATTATAAAAATTGACAAACCAGCGAACATGACTAAGTCTGAGAAGCGAACGTTTGTCAATCACAAGAAAGCCGATTGGGATGGTTTCAAAGCTTACTCGTCGGCGAAGTTCACCGAGCTAACATCACCCATTACCATTCATGAGGCCGAGAAAAATATTAGGAACGTCATTACCACAGCCGCGGCACGTTTTATTCCGGCAGGACGTATCCCGAAAGTTCGGCCTAACTTTCCCACTAGTGCCGCCAAATTAGCCGATGAACGTGATCAGATCAGAAGCGCTCACCCTGAAGATCCCAGAATTCAGGAGCTCAACTCCGAAATTGACCGACAAGTTAAAGACTATAGGAGGGCGAAATGGAAGCAGCACCTCGATGAATGTAACCTCAATGAAGGTGTCAGCAAATTATGGTCTACCGTCCGCGCCCTTTCCAATCCTCGGAAAGAAAAGGGCAACAACGCCATTGAATTTGGCAACACTAAAACCTGCGATCCTCTACAGTGTGCTAGCCTGTTCAATAAACAATTTATTGAACATCCCAAGTCTGACGGCCTCAAGCGCAAAATTAGAAGACGGATTCGCAGCCGGATTGTTGACACCATACCATCTTTTACAGCGGACCAGGTTAAAAAAGTCATCGAGAATGCTAAAAACTCCAAGGCCCTCGGACCAGATGGCATTTCGATGACCATGTTGAAACATCTCGACCTTCCAGCCATTGAGTATCTCACGGCCGCCTTTAACTTGTCGATGTCCACGCTTGCCATCCCTGAAATCTGGAAAAAAGGTCGAATTGTTCCCTGTCTCAAGCTAGGGAAGAGCGCAAATCTCGGGGAATCCTACCGCCCTTTCTCCTGTCGCAAAGACGCTGGAGGCCCTTATTCACCCACTCTTGTTGCACATGCGAAGCTAGAACCTCACCAGCATGGCTTCAGGAAGATGCATAGTACCACCACTGCCCTCGATGCGATCACTACACGCATTCGTGATGGGCTAAATCAACGCAGTCGCTGTCACAGAACTATTCTGGTGGCAATAGACCTATCAAGTGCATTCGATAAGGTCAATCATTCAATGCTCTTAGCAAACCTGTTAAATATGCATCTTCCTGCACAAGAGATCCGTTGGATTGCCAATTATCTAGTTGGTCGGCACTCCTTCACCGAGTTTCGAGGCAAACGTTCTAAGCTTAGGAAAATTAAATTAGGTGTTCCACAAGGAGGGGTACTCTCCCCCACTCTGTTCAACATCTACATGTCCGGCCTTCCCACACCACCTGAAGGAATCGAGGTGATTTCCTATGCTGACGATTGCACCGTACTCGCCACAGGGAATGATAAGGATGAAATGCGCCTCCGAATTAATCGCTATCTAGGACGATTACAGGCATTTTGCCAAAGCCGTAACCTCACCATCTCTGCGTCCAAATCCTCTGCGACTTTTCTAACCACTTGGTGGGAGGACATCAGATGGCAACAATTCTGTTCCTACTGTTAAAAACCCCAAAATTCTCGGGCTTCACCTAGAGAACATGATGACGTCTGCGAATCATGCAGCTTCAGTCTGTGAAAAAATGCGCAGTAGGAACAACATCCTAAAAGCTCTAGCTGGTAGCACCTGGGGCAAAAATAAAGAAACCATGCTAGCTACTTATAAAGCGGTGGGTCGAGCGGCCGCTGATTATGCAGCCCCAGTTTGGACACATAATGTATGTGACACAAACTGGTCCAAAGTTCAGGTCTGCCAAAATGCCGCTCTCCGCATCGCGTTGCCTTCTGATGTCTGCCCAGGATCACTTACATCAGGAGACAAAATTGATGCCAATACGTGATCACAATCTCCTACTCTCAAAACAGTATCTTGTTGGTTGCTACCGTGAGGATCATCCCAATTATCATTTCATGGACCGAATTCCTCCACCACGACATGTCAGGCGTGGTTTACGAGACCTTGAGAGAGAGGTTCTGGGATACAAACGGGTCCCTTACGATGAAGTTACATACCGAGCCGCCATTGCAGCGATCCACACTGAAGAACTGAATCGGTCTATCGCGAGTTTAGGTGCGAATAGAGTCCTCTCAGAGCGCCCACCACCAATTTCGCCTGAGGAGATTAGGCTCCCGAGAGCCACTAGAGTAACACTAGCTCAACTTCGGTCGGGCTTTTGTTCACGCCTTAATTCGTACCTTTCTCGCATAAACCCGGACATCCAAAACATCTGTCCAAACTGCAATGGTACTCCTCATGATGTGGGTCACTTGTTTCAATGCCCCGCTGCGCCCACTGATCTTACCCCTATATCGCTGTGGGAAAACCCTATCGCAGCAGCTATGTTTTTGTCCTTAGACCTCACGGGCACAAACATTGACGAACCATAAATCGTACCCACAGAGGTTTCACACCTTTCTGCACCGCTACAAGAAGAAGAAGTGCCCTCCTCTATGGTTAAGTCCAATTGCTTATTATTATTATTATACGTATAAGAAAATTTCGTACAGCGCATGTATTTGCAATGAATTATTGAAGGTAGCGGTAGATAGGTCAGTTGTGGAAACCTACGATAATGAGAAAACCGGGGTACCAATTTGGGGCGGGCAACCCCGAAATTTTTTTTCTTGTTGTTGACATCTAATTTGGAATTAGCGACCCAAATTTACCCTAGTGTTTCTGCCACGGCGATTGGACGAGTATTTACCCGAGAAAACAGGGATGCCATTTTTTTGGCCGGTAGTCTCATAAGAGTGCGCGTACGCTACAAACTGGGTTTCATTTTGCTGCATGTTTCCGTAAATTACCTATTTTACGCATTCATACATATGTAAACAATAATTAACACCAAATCGAAATGCCGTAAGCTAACACTGCAAATTTCCAGAAAGGTTACCTACCTCTTTCAGTTATTCATCATTACATTACCTACCTACAATTTATCTACAACACTACATAGACATACCGACAAGTACGTATGTATATAGAAAATACCAATGGTACTACATTACATTATTAGCTACGACAATCCATTCATTAATACCCACAATTATCTACATACAACACTACACTACACTGAAATCATAGCCATATCAGCAGCAAATCATACGAGCCAACGCCGCGCCGTATGAAAGCCCCTTGAAAAATCCGGTTTTCTTGCTATAGAAAGAAATCGCGTCGGATCGCAACAAATCGCATCGCATCGCCCGGCCCGACATCGCAACGAGTGTGCACACATCGCATCGCATCGCCCGGCCCGGAAAGCTCGGCGTTGCACTGTATGTGTACGCGACCTAATAATTTAAGTGCACAGTCCGATTTTGATAGCTAGCTAGCTAGTGTAGTTGCATGCAGATGATAAGTAGCTGCCAAATGACAGTCCGCAATGCCAGTTTTTGGACACGACTCTATTTAGCAGCCAGTTTAGAAACAGCTTTAGAATAATTTTCGAGGAGTCAAATGAATTGATGAGACTCTTTTGTAGTGAATAATTCATCATCAGTATCATCATCAAATAGGGGTTGATTGTGGACCAGATAGTCGCTATATATGAAAAAAAAACAGATTCCAGCGGTAACGTGTTCTCTGAAAGAATCCTGAAATTGCCATACGAAAATTAGAGTGTGTGTGGTTTACGTGCATAATATTTTGCTGAGTAGCTGATCCTCGGCTAGAGACGTCATACAGGTGGTAACCCTAGTGGTAGAAAGGCTCTAGAGATAAAGAATATTTCATTCACTTACTCTCATCTCAACCACTCAAATTTCAAAACAATAAACTATAAATTCAGATTCAGTACATATTTCCCAGTAAAAGTAGTCCATTCTCCACACAGACCTACCATGCAGTATCAATTGATTTATAGACCCAGCTTATTGATGATGCCACTTGAAATTCCAATTCACATATTAATGGCCACCAATATCCAATAAACTATCCCGCACAGAAAAAAAAGAACTCAGCTCAATTAAATTTATCGCAACAATCGTAAAAAAAAGCGATTCCCTATATAGACAGCAAGTCCTTTAATATCTCTCTTCATTGCCCACCATCATAGCGCACTTCGTCCTGTGCCTATAGTCGTATAAATTCCAGCATTCCACCCCTGCCTGCATATCCTTCACGCGACTATGAAGTCATTCTGTGAATAGCAGCCAACAATATCTGCGTAATGATTTAAACGATGACAAATAGAGATGTTTGGCAAAGATTGAAAATTGACGGCGGCGAAGCAGGGGAGGGGGATGGTCGATTGCGTGCGGTAATGGAGCATTTAAAAAAATAAAAACAATTGTTTGTCGGAATTTCGGGTAGAATCTGATAAGTGTATTTTGTATAAGGTTCTTGGCCATTATTTCAATTTCTCCGAAGGCGAAGGACTTTCCGTGCCGTGCCGTGTCGTGCCTTGTCTGCGTCCAAAGTGAGGATGACTGGCGAAAACGGCGTACGACGGGAACGCGTGGTGCCGTTTCGTGTAAAACGTTCGACTGTTGATAAAGCGTGAAAATGGTGTGTTCCTTTATCGATGCTCTCTCTCGAAATACATAATGTTGTGTCATATACCGGAAATTTACGAAACATTAAACATAGTAATGGATCTATTTTTGTGGAGTACTAAATATTATGGGTCTATCTTTATTCTATAGAAGAGAGCTCTATGAGATAACAATAAGAAGTGATGTCGTGGGTGATGGGTTTTTTAAGGAAATTATTTTAGTTGACGGCTATTCGATTGATATTATGTACGACGAGACTGGCGACGATGTGGTTAATATTGTGAGAGGAGAGGGGTAGTAAAATTGAGGAAATTTTTTCAAAATGATTGCACTTTTGATGGGAGTATTATTGGAATCGACAAAAAAGTGAAACAAGTAACGGAAAATATTTGTGAATAAATCATAATTTAAATCTAATTAAAATCGTAGCAAAACCTAGCTTATTTCTTATTCAACAACAGGAATTATTCTCACTCCGATTTTTTTTTTCGAATTTAATTATTTGATTTCGTCAAATCAAATAGAGAAAAAAAACAAAAACAGAAAAATAACGTCCAACGTAATTTCACATTCAACAAAGCATACTCCATGTCCCAATTTTCTTGTTTATTCACTTTATTTCATTTCATTAAAAACTTTTAAATGTTTTCGTTGAAATTAACTTTTCTTTTTCCCCTAGATCTCATTTCCTCGTCGCACTCCGCTGGCAACCTTTTCGTACTTACGAGCACTTTCGGCTTTCATGAGCCGCGCGTCTGTCGCTCAGAATAATTCTCATTATCTCATTAGAACGTACAAAAAAACGAAACAGGCGAATGTCAAAAAGGACAGACGCGAACCATGAGAAACCCAGAGTGACGTCTTGGTCCACACCAAACCAAATAGCAATATCTTAGCTCCGCGCCCAACCAAGTTGACATACTCGTAAATACCTACGCGAATAAAAAAAAAACTTTCAGGATAAATGATCCTGGGAATGAGCAGAGAAAACGGATTTGTGTGTAACTGAAAAGTGTACTAGACGACGACTACGACAACGTATATTACATTTTTGCAACTCTGAACAAAACAAGTAGACTCTCTCTCTCTCTGTAGCACTATAGTATAAAAATGAAGACTTACCGACAGGCGACGGAAATATGGAAAATCTTTGTCCCTCTGTGTGACACACGACACACAGCAGTATGACAAAAGAAAATGGGTTAATGGTGTTTGAACGCATTAAAATGTAAATTAAAGGGACCCTTGTCGTCCGTTTTTTGACTTTGGCGTACTACTTCGTTCGTATTACAACCTGTTAAGTAAACGAAAACGGAAATGTTGTGAACAACGTATGTCCTGGAGAAAGTTCACTTTGTGTAAATTTCTATTTTGCAAAATGGAGAAGCCCTTCATTGAAATATGTTTTAGTCATTCGTTGCGTTGTCGAGGAGGGTGTCCCTTTTTAGTTCTCAGCACAAAAGAGTAAGTTATTGTGGAATATTGCTTTTAAATGGTATTTGTGTGATTGCGTAATGGAATGGACGAAAAGTGGGTAAACGTGTTAGTTCAGGAGATAGATTGAGTGAGAAAAATATTACGCAATGGACTTCGAAAATAATTCCAAAAATTATTATTTATTTATTTATTTACCAAACAAGGCATTAACAATATAATATAATATATAATGTATATATCCAATACAATTCATTTCACATTACTACAACTTAGGAAGGACAGGAAGTGGACAACTAAAGTTAGAAAAGACAGGAAGTAGAAAATGGGATATATGTATATTTAGTTTTGTTCCGATAGGTTAAGAGTTTGGGTCAGTTTCTGTTTAAAGGATGATTTAGTCATGCCAAAAGAAAAATGGATGCTATGTGCATTGAAGGTCCGACAACATTTGTTAACGGGTTCATTGTAACCATATAAGGTAGTATGCTGATATTCTTTACACGTTGGCTGCGGCAGTCATTTTCGGTATCTTTTTTTCTGTGCGGCACATGTAAGTCGTTATTATTCATGTGCGGCACATGCCCCCGGGGGCATGTGGCTACTGCAACAGTAAATGAGCTCTCATATCCCGGAATTTAATTTTAATTGATCAAAAACTAGATAAACTACTTCCTTAGGTACAAACCTGTCTTCAATTCAGCCAGGAGCCGATTCCAAATAATTCTAATAATAAATTGTAATTTTTCGTTATTTTTCGTCTTTGCTTTGGCCAATCGATCATGCGACGCGAGCATTCCGATATGTTAGACCTAAAAAAATGTATTTTCGCACTTCAATTCAGCAATAGACTACTAAATGAACACGATGGAACCAAAAATTAATTCCAACCGTGTTTTTTTCTGGCACCCCATTAACAAGAAATACATGCCCCCGGGGGCATGTGCCGCATATGAGTAATAATTTATTACTCCTGTGCGGCACATGCCCCCGGGGGCATGTATTATGTTTTTGTTATAATATTATAATAGAGGGCGAACTAAGTAAAATGCTCTTTGTCTGGCTAAAATCGGATGAAAAATACAGATTTTATAGCTTTCGCACCTGGAGAATGAAAAGCAAATTTTTCAGCCGCACACAAATAATAACTATCACATGCCCCCGGGGGCATGTGCCGCAGCCAACGTGTTATGTAGGGTAGTATGTCTGGTACGTCTGGGTTGATCATTAAAAGCGATTCTATCATAGAGATAATTAACACGAATGACACCACTAATAATGTCGAAAGGGAAACAAGCGGAAAGTAGTGTTCTTCTACTAGAGAGAGACATTAAGTTTAAAAGGTCAAGCCTGTAAGTGTAAGATGGAAGATTTTGAAAATCACGGGGATCGTAAAGGTTTTTCTCAATGCAAAAAGAATGAATTGTTCTTGAATAGATTCAAACCTATTGATATGAATCTCAAACGCAGGGTCCCAAACAACACAAGCATATTCGAGCAAGGGTCGTACTAGGGTAATATACAAGGATTTAGTAACCCAGATATTACTAAACTCATGAGCGCGTCTCTTGATGAAACCGAGCTGTTTGTTGGCCATTGATAAAATTCTATCATAATGCAGGGTAAAACGCATTTTGTCGTCTAAAACAACACCTAGGTCTTTGATATGGTCAACTCTGTCCAGCATAGAGTTATTAAGATGGTACGAAGTCATGGGCGTAGCCAGGGGGGGGCAGGGAGGGGCGGTCGCCCCCCCCTGGTCAGTGAAGATGGTAAAAAATTCTTACCGATGTAGTAAAAAAATCGCTGCACTATACAACATTTTCAAAAATTTTCTGCTGCTAGCGCAGCAGTTGCCTTTTCCACCACTCCAAGTGCTGTCGGAGAAGCCATGATCGGAACAGTTTGCAGTCAGGAGGAACATACAAATAGATGACAGCGAGTGGCCTCTCTTAACTGACGGAGGCTGCGTTCCACCACACACATTTCACTTGTAAGTGTGCTACTGTGGCTGCGTGGATCCCATATTTCCTGTTTCATTTCATGGCTTCTGAGCTGGAGAAACAATTTCGGGAAGGTAGTGAATTTCAACTTATTTTGATCTGAAAGGGGACAAATAGTATGGTTTTTAGGGACCTGGTAAAGAACGGACATCATATTTCAGTGCCTTTCAAGTTATTTGATCAAAATTTATTTTCAAGCTGAATCGTGCCAGCAATAAAATGTAGCCACTGATACTACTTTGAGAAATTTAGGAGAAATCTTAATTAAACCGTTATAGTATAGTTACTAGGTGATTTCAGATTGCAAAGTGTGGTGGAGAAATTTTTCTTTTGCTTCCAATGTTTTTGGGGTGCTGAGCTCGAATCTGGAGATTCTCACCAAAATTTCGTTGCGGATAAGGGTCAAAACTGCGAAAAAATCCAAAATTTTCGGAGTTTTCCCGTTTTTTTGCTTATAGTTATAAAGTGAAACATTTCTCCGAAAACTTGTCCATGAAAATATTAGAGAAAACATAATTGCGGTTCCAACGCGCCATTAATTATTAAAATGTGAAGCGGTATAGCTACAATTGATAGTCATTTTTTTTAGCGTTTTTTGCAATTTTGGCCCAGTTTTGCAACGAAATTTTGGTGGGTCTTCACTTCACCCCAAACTACATAACGTACAAGAAAAATGCAACTTTTGCAACCAAATATGAAAAACCGTTCCAACTCAAAAATTTTATTCATAATTATGGAACTATGTTAAAAATGGCAAATTTAAATTATCAATTGTAGTAATACCGCTCAACGGATTTGTAATATTTATGTCTCTTTGAAAGCGCTATTTTGTGCTGACTAAAATATCCATGGAGAGTTTTTCGTAGAAATAAATAGTTTCGGAGTTAGGGGCCAAATAACGGAAAAACAGCAAACATTTTAGGGTTTTTTCGCGATTTTGACTCCACAACATTTTGCAATCTGATGTACTAGGTTTAGCACGTAGTAACTACACTATTATCCATATTTTAAGCAATAAAGGATTTATAAATATGCTGACGATGCTACTTTGATAAGATGAAAGTGACAGACGAAACAAACTGATTTCGCAAGTGGAATATGCAGTCCGAGATACAAGAATTGCACTGAAAATAGACAAACTACGCTTTAAAAGGCAGATATTGGAGGCCAGTTGAATGCAATCAGAATGAAGAAGAAAACAATTCTCATCACCTTTTTTAAATTTGGCTCTAAAATTAGCAAAAAAAGAAATGACATGCGTGACAGTCCACCAGTAAGCTACGACCACAGATGTATGAGTGACATCCAATTTCCAAGATCTAAACTGCTGTTTTGTTGAGGTGTTGCACGCCCAGCAATATTATTTATCCCCATAAATGGATACTTGTTTACAATCTGAGCGACATCATAGTCCGTTACTTAAGTCGTGAGTTCAAAAAACACCATAAAATGAATTCGTTCACGGTGAGTCTGGAATCCATGACCTTGTGCACCAATCCAACCACAAGCCAGGCTACTCTAAAATTTGCTAACAATATTTCTGCGACCGAAACTCCTAAGAAAATCAAATTGCCCCCCCCCCCCCTGACCGAAATCCTGGCTACGCCCATGCGAAGTGGATATGACTTGTTTTTTTCGGGAAAAGCTTATCACCTGACACTTGTTAACGTTAAGGTGAAGAATGTTATGGTTACACCATTGGTCGAGGGATTGGAGTTTGGATTGAAGAAACTCTGCATCATCAAGTGTGTCAATGGTGCGGTATAATTTTAAATCGTCGGCATAGAGTAGATGGGGTATATCAGGCAGTGTGGAAGATAGATCACTGATGAAAATATTGAATAAAAGAGGACCAAGGTGACTGCCTTGAGGCACTCCGGACGAGCCAGATATGCACTTCGAAACCATACCCTGGAATTTAACGAATTGAGTACGAGTGTGAAGGTATGAACGGAGCCAGTTGAAAAGTGACCCAGTTATCCCAAAGTTGCAGACTTTATCCATTAACACGTTATGATCGACCCTGTCAAAAGCTTTACTGAAATCGGTGTAAACAACATCTACTTGATTACCCTTTTCCATTTGACAGAGGACATCGGAGACTAAAATTGTGAGGTTGGTAGTTGTTGATCTGCCTCTTAGAAAACCGTGTTGTTGTTCATTAAGCAGAGGATCAATAGATGGAGTTAATTTATCATTTTCTCGAATAGTTTGGGAATTGCAGACAGAATAGCGATACCTCTATAGTTTTCGACTGATTTTTTATCGCCGCTCTTATGGATAGGTGTAACATGAGAGGATTTCCATAAAGACGGAAACGTGCCTAATAGAAAAGATTTGTTAAAAATTAGGTGTAGCGGAGCTAGCAACTGGAAGACACACTGTTTAACGAAAATGGGAGGTATTAAATCCGGACCTGGTCCTTTGGTGTCACACATTTCGTGAATAGCTCGAGTAATTTCAACCTGTGTGAGAACCATTCTGCCGATGAGGGAGTTTGGGCTATTATTGACAGAACTAGTAGAAGAGCCGGGGGTGAAGATGAATAGAAACAATCCTGGAAATGATCTGCAAATAAATTACAGATTACAGATTAAATTACAGATCCTGGGGACAAGAAGAAGTCACGGTTCCTTTGGTCATGGAAGAAGGAAAACCCATGGACTTACGTTTTACATTAACGCCTCTAGAAACTCCGGTTAGATCATAGTTACGATCTGATCTATATATTGCCCAATTACAATCGAGTAACTCTTCATTTTTAAAAGAATCGTTCAACCAGGTCTCTGTGTTGGCGAAAATGTTAAAATGGGATGATTTAGCATCTAGAAAAAGAGCTATTAATTTTGCCTCTCATACCACTACAGTTATGGTAGAGAAATCTGGGAGTGTTAAGTTGCGCTCTATCGTTAGGAGTAAAATTTTCGATGTTCTTCGCGTGTTTTTTGTAGTCGAGAAATATATTTATAGCTTACAAATGAGCGGTAAGTGTCAAGGTCACATTTTACCTGTTCCTGAGACATACCCAACTCTTCATGATACCGATTATAAAAGTTACGTAAGGAAGTGACGTCAGTTGGTAAACCTTCTTGTTGGATCAACACCTTTATATTGGTTTTGGTTTTTCCGTCAATACAGGTACTTTTAGGGGCATTATGCATATAAGCAAGAAATAGACGTACACTGTCATAAACTTTATGTTCTCTAAAAATCTTGGTAGTAAATATCTAGCATCAAGATCATCCATAGAGTTCTTAGTCAGCTTTACGACAGGTGGTATCACTGAATCCAGGAAATTCGGTGTGGAAGGTTGCTTAAAAGAAGAAGTAGGGATGTGTACCGATCCTGATTTAGACGGAATTAAAGGTGCACCTCGAGCGAAATTAGAATATTTAGAAGTAACTTCACTAACGGGCACGGTAATATCAGCTGAATTATTGATAGGGTTAGTGGTGTTTTTTGCTTGTGTTTTAAATGGCACTTTATCAGAAGAAAGATACGAAGAAGATTGTGGCATAGGCTTATGTGATGCATTATGCAAAGAGGAAGCCGTAGGATTGTGTGAAGTTGTGTGGGAAGCTGGATTAGGGTCTACTTTTGAGCTACGAGAATTAGGATTATTATGGGACTTAGGGTATAGGGAATTGCCTGAATATACTTTTTTTGCAAAAATTTTGAGTTAGATACTAATTTTGAAGATACTTTATAGATATTTTGCCGTTTTTTGGTTTTAGTTGTTTGCGGTTTCGTACTTCTATTCATCCATAAAGTAAATCGTAAGCCATTCCAACTATATGCATGGCCTCTATTTGTGTCGTGCGATCGAAGCAGCCAGCTGTAACGCGCCGGTACAGACAGCTTAAACGATTTACCTGATTTTGTTGACCGGTGACGCAGGTTGATTGATTGGCACTCGCATCCGTGAATTGATATGCTTTTCTTCAAGAGGCCGCATAACCATGTTTCATTCGCGAAACGCGGGGCACCTTTTACAAAAAATATGGTTCGAATTTCGTTTTTACAATATGTAGGTTCTCGTTGTTTTTGGGCGTAGTTGCTAACCGTGTTGATTCGTTGAATCCTTTGGTCCCATTCATTGCTAGTCCAAAATGTTCCAAATCGAGAAATTAGCTTATCGGGAATTGATGGGATACTCGGAGATTCAGGTGTATCACATCCAGAAGATTGAGTAATCGGTGGATGTTGTACCGAAGGAAGAGTTTTTTTTGTTGGACTTGGAGGTTTAACAGCTGGGGGACACGTTGCAGGAGTTTCATTGATTTTCTCGAGAATGCAGTTTACACGACGTTCGAGACCTTCAACTTTGTCGTACAGTTTATCGAAAAATTCACTCTTAAGGTCTTTGAATTTATCGATTCTTGAAATGCATTTTTCTAAAGTATCCCTCATTATGTCGGTGTTGCTGGAGATGGTACTGGCCAAACCGTCGAAACATCTCGCCATTTCGTTGAAGCTTTTTCCGCTGGCTTTCGATTGTTGCAGGTGTTTAGTAACAATATCGTCTTTATTTGCATTTAGATTGTCAATGTGTTCCACGATGTTGCGAAACATTATGTTCTTAGACAGAGTTCAGTATTCTGACAATCCGAGCAGAGGAAATGTTCGGCAAGAAATGGCGAGTACCAGTCTCTTGGAGCATCGAGACAAGTATCGTGGAGTCTGCGTTGACAGAATCCTTTACACGACCTTGGACTTGTTGTCATAGGCGGTACAATTACTTAAACTGCATTTATGGCTCGTCATGATGTAACAACACAGCAGAAATAGTCGCAGACTAAGTTTAATGGTAAAAGGGGCAACTGTATACACACAAAGTTAATGTTAGCACACAAAAGAATTCATGGAACAGAAATCGGGGACGCGGTTAGCACAATAAAATAATTGATTGGTAAAATGTAAATAGGGTATGTGCTGAGTTAACGTAAAGTAAAACACAAAACGAAAAGAATAGATTTACGGCACAGCAAAATCGCGTGTAGGTTTAAATGGTGAAATTGGGGCAACTGTTTACTCGGATTAATATTCGATACAATAATTCAATTAAATTGCAATAAACGGCGGACAAAGGGAAAAACACGTCCGATTAGCTCGACGGTTCAGAGTGTTGATAACGAAAACATATCAAAAATTGGAGACCACACCCTAAGAAGGAACAATTCTGCTAAAAACAATAGGTTTACAGATAGCAGCGTCAAACGAACAGAGAGGTCTTCAAATTTGTTTTGTATCATCATCAGAGGATCACTTCGATAAAAAATAACAAATAAACATTAATTCAAGGATTATAGTCATATTTTGGAGTTCACCCTCAGCGAACATATTAAAAGCCTATCGAGGAATTGATTTTCATACAAAAGTGGCAGTGACTTGTTGATACCTTACGTAACGGCTATAATGGTATGCAGGTCACGCTTTTATACACTATACCCATATGATGGTATAGGATAGGGTATATATTTTTTTGTTGCGCCGATATTATGTAACACCTCAAAGGAGCCACCGGATTTATAGTAAAGTATATTTATAGGAGGTTCCCCTACCTCCCATACAAATTACCCCTCGTTGATATTTTATTTGGCCATTACTTTCCACAGAATATTGCCATCGACTTGAAATTTGAAGTTGAAGCTGATGGAAAGTGGAGTAGGTCCGACTACCCCTACTACTAACTACCTCCCCTACAAAGTTATATTCAGCCATATCTTTTGATAGAATGTCGCAAAAAACCTCAAATTGGTATCAAATGGTAGCTGTTGGATGCCTTGATAAGATATCAAAAATGTGCCAGATCCGACCCATCCACCCCTTCCTCCCCTACAAAAAAACATAAATTGAATATTTTGGGTTTGCCGTACCTTCGAGGACGGTACATGGGTATAGCGTATACACCCATCGTGTTATACGGGCGATTTTTTCAAAGAGGCCGATGAAGGAATTGCCTTAAAATCAAATGGTGCAGGCAAATCTGTGGGTGAAGTGTGCGACTGTAAAAAATACCCGAGGCCAATTACGAGAGACTGCCAGAAATCATACGGATATTGCAGTTAGGTTTGGTAAATGCACTATGCTTTACAAGGAGGTAAGGCAATCCAGCAATCATATGAACAAAAAATAAAGAAACCGACGAACCATTACAGCGAAATTTTTTATGAATAGAGAATGTCGCGAAACACATTTTTCTGAAAATTTTAGAGTCCTAGCTGTCTTTGTTACAGCCGTTCGAAGAACAAAAACCTAAGACTAACTGTGTCAATTTTTCATGCGACCCAAGAACAAAAAATGCCCAAGAGAGGACCAAGCCCAAATAGGGTTAATTTTCAAAAAAAAAAAAATGAAATGGGAAATCGAGGAGTAGAATATGTTGCGGCACACATTTTTTTTGAAAATTTCAGAGAAAAGGTACGTTTTCCTCGGCACGGCCCCAGCGGCTCTAGCGACTGTGGCTTGCCCATTGGCCATTGCATATAAAAACTCGTTTTTAGTTGATAATCGCTTGGCATAGCTTCACAATGAATGAACCGCGCGGCTCTTGTTGTATATAATGCCCGCATGAGTGGTGAACGTGGTGCACTCGCTTGTTTGTAGGCCTCGGGCGACAGCTGCTTGGGGTAGGGTAGTTGTTTCACACAACGGTCGTATTCGTTTGGCCGATATACGAATAGCATGTATGTATACAGAAAGCAGTCGCGCGGCTCTTGTTGTACATAATGCATGCACGAATGGTGAACGTGGTGCACTTGCTTGTTTGTGGGGATTCGGGCGACGGCTGCTTGGGGTAGGGAACTTGCTGTAGAGCCGCTGGAGTCCCTAGAGTCGCTGCGGCCGCGTCGAGGACAACGTACCTTTATAGTTGTCTTTGTCCAGAAGTTACAGCCGTTCAACGATACGACCCAATAATAAAAAAAAAAATCGCAGACCAAGGGCAAACGTGGTCAATTTAATTTTTCAGGCGAACCAAGATAAAAAAGAAATGCCAAAGGAGGGACCAACCAGAAACGGGGTCACTGCCAAGACTTTTTTGTTGTTGTAGTGGCGCAGAAAGGCGTGAACCGCTGTGCATTTCTCTAAGTTTCTTCGTCATTCTCGCCTATTGTATCAAGCGACAAGAACGTAGCAGCTGTAATAGGGTTGTCCCATATAACTTCCTCGAAGAGAGGTTAGTGGGTGCAACGGGCATCGAAACAGGTGGTCTACATCATCATGCACACCACCACATCTCGGACAAATGATCTGAATGTCCGGGTCCATTCGAGATAGGTAAGAATTAAGGCGCGAACACTAGCCTAGTGTCAGACCTAAAATAGACTAAAGTCGCTTTTATGGCTCTCGGGAACCTATCCTCCTCAGGCGGAATAGGTGGTGGGAACACGGAGAGGACTCTATTCCTACCTGATCTCCCTATCTGCGATGGGATGGGATGTACCCGTTAGTATCTCTGAACATCTCTCGAGGGAGATGATTACGCATTGGTAACATTCTGGTTTCCTGATGAAGATGATCCTGGGACGACATCAGGTTGCAACCTGTAGCGATACGTAGAGCAGCATTCTGGCATGCCTGATTCTTACTGCAGTTTGTGTCACAAACGGTTTGTGACCACACCGGTGCTGGATAGCTAGGGATTTCTCTATATATCGTTTTGTAAGTGACCAGCGTTGTTTCTTTGTTCTTGCCACAGGAGCTGCCGATCAGTGCCTTTAGGACGTTGCTCCTACTGTGCATTTTGTCGACTACGTCTTCGACATGACTTTTCGACTTCATCATGGTGTCTAAATCGACACCAAGGATCTTAGGATTTGTAACAGTAGAAGCAATGTCGTCATAATGCTTACCTGTTCGGATCATAAGCTCCTCCGAAAATTTCTGCGTCCAGGTGGTGAGAAAAGTTGCAGCACATTTAGACAGCAATGTGACTAAGTTGCGGATACTGAAAACTCGACCAGTTTTTCAATAGTCATTCAGTGGGGCACGCCTACCCTTGAAATCATTCCCCGTGGTGAGTACGTACGGTGCGATAATCTGCATAGGAAATTAGTTCGGAGTGTTGGACGGTTCGCCGGTTCGGTTCAACAATGTAGGAGAGAGTATGGTACCTTGTGGGACTCCTTGCTTAATTTTCCTATGCTTTTAACAACTGCTTCGAAACTTTGCCTGTTGTCTTCTCCCAGCTAGATAGTTGGCAATCCAACAAAAAATTGTCGTTGACTTTAGTACCCGCCTTCACTTTCATGTTGCGCGCTGCGCGGTAGGTCCGGGGTTTCAGATCGCCCAATTCCATATCCTTTAACAAATCACGTAAATCGGCGCCTTTTGAGCGAGGGTATGCGCTTATGATACGTTTTTTAAAGCCACATACCTGTTGTCGCTCGGAGGATTCTCTACGATGCCCTCCACTTGGCCAAGCACGTCCTGATCGAGATCACTAACTATACAGTCGAATTTCGCCGTATCGCTGGTCACTTTGTAAGAGCGAAACTGTGCCTCGGCCCATAATGCCGGTCGCGTTTTCCAGAACGGTGGCAATTTGACGATTGCGATTCCTTTGATGTCACGGATCTCCTGTTGATTTGTTAATGCCGGGGGCGTCGATGTGGAGCTGCCAGTATCTCCGACGGCTTCGGAGAATGTTGTCCTCGGTTCACATTGTTTTGTATCAAGAAGGGCAAATCGATCAGATGTGCAATTTCAATTTGTCGAATTTTTCGTTCACTAACTTCGTCGCCGGGTCACCAATTTTAGCGTGCCAATTCCTTTATTGCGACTTACTCTGTACTCATCACAAAACATGAACATGAAAACTTAACTACACACTAACCAATTGACTGTCGAACATTCCGCACTAGCCTCTGTCGCTACAGATGCCTTGAAGGCATTCAGGTGTGTCGCATCTAGAGGACCCACCCTGGCCTGGCCTCTGAGCCCTGCGTGTCTGGTTAACCTCTTTTGAAAAAGGTCCTCCAGACGCCTCAACGCCACGAGCACTCTCCTTTAATGGTTGACTTCCTTAAGCCTCTTCACTGGCTTTTCCATTTCGGGAGTGGTCTCTTACTGTATCGACTCGCCAGGTTGACTTGACATCTTTCCGGCCTTCCTTTGCCTTATCTTTAGTCTCTACTTTTCACGCTTGACGGCTTCTATGTCGATTAAGAGACAGCAGTCGTTCTCAGGAGATACTGCTTGAGCTAACCTCTCCACACCTTTTGGCGTTTCATTGTACATTCGAACAGTGCCATCCTCAACCGGAGTAACTGTAGGAACTAACCTCTCCACGCCTTACGTCCGCCCATACCTTCAGAAACTTTGCACACCAAGTTTCTGCATTCAGAGATTAGCCTCTCCCACCCTTGCAAGTCGTTGATATCCATCCCCTTCAACATCGCCAAGTTAAATTCATGAATGCCTTCTAAACTTCCATTCTTGAAATATTTGAAACTTCAGGTTTGCGTTTCCCGTCCTCGAACCACGGTCGAGTCAACCGCCAGTGTTATGCCTACCGCTACTGCCGCCCCCCCCCCCCCCCCCCTATAGGAGTTTCAAAACGATCCGTCCGTCGTTCCATCTCTTCCGGTCGGGAAGTAGACGACTGCACTTCCACCCTAAAGCACCGTAGGATTTCATGTCACTCCACCCTCGCGATCTTTGGTGCCATGCATGCAAGGCTTCTCCACTACTCTAACGGATCGCTACTCCGTAGACCGCGGTTCACTGGTTGCAAGAAAAGAAGCAAGTTGAAGTGTTGACTCATGAACACCGCCTCCTCTTCAGTCACCAGCTCCTACCTCGCAATTGCTTTTGGCCGAATTGTCTTCATCATAGCCCTGTAGCTCACTACCCATGGATTTGGCAGTATATTTCTTGCCTTTTCTAATTGTAATCTTCAGTAATTGTTCTTATAAGCACTGGCACTGGCGGATCCCGATGGAAGCCATAGCACCCACTTCAAGTTCAACCCCTCCCTAAAGTCATTCATTACTCACCAGACTCGCCTCTTAATTAGATCATGATATCACGTGAACATCGGTTGAACCCCAGACACTATTCCTTGATGCGCAATTGGGCTCTCATAGGACGTCACGGGCGCATTTTTGTGCAGATCGCTGGCACAGACGTTATGCTTTTAGACAATTAACCCAAAGGTTCGAAAGTTTTCTCCTCTTTGACGCAAAGAGTTCTTCCGAGGTATAGAGCCTTCGTCAGAAGGTTCAAAAGTTTTCTCCTCTTTGAGGCAAAGAGTTCTTCCGAGGTATAGAGCCTTTGTCAGAAGCCTTAAAATGTTTGCTGATCTCTGTTCCCCGGATCCTTGGCTGGAGTTGCTCTATTTTTCTTTACTTTAAGTGTGTATAATATTTTTTTCGATATGCTCCGATTGTTATTGAAAACAGAATCAGAATGCTTGATGATCGCTTTTAGTGTAAAGCTCACTGATGCGAGACCCCATAACTGGCACCGGGTAAGCTTTAGTTGATGCATGCGATTCATTCGATCAATTGTAATCTGGGTCGACAGTTCGTCCAACCAACCTTTATTCTTTCCACTCCTATCACCTTGTTCGGAATATCTGTCAGCAGAGTTATGGTAGCAATCAGTGTCACCGTACGCCTCTCATAAAACTTTATCGGGCTGAAGGAAAACCTCTTATCGCCGAAGAAATGCCGCAAAAACCCACTCCCCCAAGAGGTAACCTCGTCAAGGTCAAGGCATGTCCTCCGGTTTTAATTCCAGTAGATCATTCAGGATGGATCCACTGCATTGTTTTACGATTTTAAAGCGGAAATAATAGCTCCCCTTTGTATGTTCCACAAACAAAATATTTTCCACCATCTCATTCAATCCAGGCCCAGACATTTCTTTTGTGAGTACCTACATTTGGTAATGTGTCCAGGATACGTCAGCCACAAATTGTATTTCCTTTGTCTACACCAGGGGGCGTTTGTGTCGCTAACGGGAAATATTGTTGACGCATTGCATTATACCACAACAACGAATTTCCGGAAGTTCCCGGAACATTACAATACCAAAGTTTCCGGAACAGTGGAAACAGGTATATAGGGGCGTGGACTAATTATTGTGCAGGTAGGCGAAATGGTCGAACCACTGGAACGTCGTTTAAAAACGAGAAATATAGCAATATTTTCGAATAGGTGAGACTGTAGTATGACCGTTGCATCGTTCCAACGGCCTCCTAAAAGCGGGATTCCTTCCCAGAAAAATTAACCTACGTGGCCCCTTAACTTCTTCGGAAGCGGCGAGTAGAAATTTTGGGAATTATGTACCGAAAGCAGATCAAGAGAATTGAATGACGATGATCATCAAAATCTTTCACAAAACCGTTAATCTTGGATATCCCAATACAAATATGCCTTTATCGAAAAATCATATTTTTTTGTCCAAGAAGTCAGGTGTCACTACGTGAATTTTGTCCTCAAATCAAAATCAAAAAATATCGAAAAGTAAATATCTAAAATCTCTTCTACTACATTTTAACGTGTCCCACACTCAACCTTCACTCCTAATATGTACTTCCTAGGTCCTACAGACACTTCATCCTCATTCACACATGTCATTTCAATTTGTTTTACAATCCGCCCCTAATTTAATGACCATCTCCATCCTGAAATCCTTTTTTGAAACGATTTGAGATATTTCCTCGACAGTTATCCTGTGTGTCCTGCCACTTACAACTTTTACATTATCCATGGCAAAAGAGTGTTTGAGCGAGAGAGAGACAGAGACTGCGAGAGCATGACCAAACTAATGGACAAGCGTGAATCATACGCTCCAAAACTATCCTCTTAATCTCGTACGGAAACTCTTCATTTCCGGTTACGAACCAACTGACGGGTTGGGTCAAACTGTATACACACTAAACTCCTGAGCTGAAATTCAAAGTGAAAACTGAACCACCGAAGTCGTCCTAGACATCGTCGTCGTCCTCCGGTGTAGGTACCAAAGTGTCACTGTTCATGTCTATATACGTTCGGTCCATTCAGCCCGTCTCACATTTGAACCTTTCCGAAAGGTTAGTGAGCTGTAAAGGACCCAAAGTTCATTTCGCTCGAAATTACCCTTGGGCGAAGCGCGATGCTGGCTAGGCTCTATCGGTCGCATAGTAGTCCACTATGCCATTTTACCAGTCTTTTCTGCAGTGCCTCTATATTGACGGCAGCATTCAGCAATAGCGCGGATGATAGTGAAAATTTGTTCGTAAAATGTTTCCCTTTGGAAAATGTTGTTGAACTGTGTAATTTACATTTTGGACTTTTGTTCTTCGTGTACGACCGACGGAAGCCGACTTCCTGCCAGATGTCAGACAATTTTCACATTTTCACTTGGCGAGATATTGTCGTGATGCTGCGATGCGATGTCTAGTCTGTAGTCGTGCCGCGGCCGAAGGGTAAGATCTGTGCGATGTAATGTACGGATGTGCTTTTTCAGGGAAAGCCAATTCCTCGCCGTCAGGGGAGAGGAGCCAAGAGCAGATGGAAAAGGATTGATTGCATTTTAATCGAATGAGAATTTCGTTACACAGATTTATTATTAGAAGTAGTCCTGTTTTGAATTGAATGAAACTGAAACATATTAATTCCATGGAATCAAAATTCGATGATAAAGTCCTGCATGCCTGTCGAATGAGGTTGCTTTCATCTGATTACCTTTGGTCCTTATGGTCAGGTGAGCTGTATTGAAATGTATGAATGGATATCTATGTGCTTTTCGCCAAATAGATATGAAAATCTAATTTTAGAATTCGATGAAAATGATTGGTATTTGAATTAAATTTAATTTCCAAATATATTTGTCCCTTTTATTAACACTCGTATCAGATGTTAAATTATTATAGTTCCCAGAATTCATCTGCTCTCCAAAAAATGGGACGAATTTCCGAACATTGCCCACGAAAATTACCCGTCATAAAACCAAATCACCTGTTCGTTTGCCAAACATTCATTGCCATTCAAGGACACCGCCCGCTTCGCCTCCTGGTCGCAACAACAAGAGAGCTAGGTATTCAAAGCAACACAACCCAATAACACACTTGATTGGATTAATACGATTCCATCGTTTATCCTGTTATGAAAATTGCAATTCTGTCTTTGTAAATGATCACATTGGCAGTCGGGCATTGAAAGGGATCGACGGTCAAGTTCCGAAAAAAGAAATCCTCGTCCGTGTCGTGTATCCTTGTCGACAGTCCAACCAACCTATTCGGCACACGGAATCTCTTGTACTCGGGATTGTATCTCTCTCTAAGCAAGGTGACAAAGAGAAGGCAAATTGATTTCAACGTATTAGTCTTATCCTCGAAACATACATATACGAGTAACATGTCAGCCGCAAAAAAAATTGGAAGGTAGACGTGTGTATGCTCCCCGAAACCGTAGCGAAGGACACAGAAAAATGTGCTAAACATTTTTTTTTCGTCCTCGAGACATCGACGACATGGGTTCTTGTTTTGCGTTCTATAGTCGAATTGCGAACTATTTTCGAGGCATGAGAGGAGCGTATGGATATTGTCGTCGTTTTGTTTTTTAGTCACGTTTCGGTTCGAATCCTATTTAGTGTTTTTCCTGGATTTTTTTTCCTTGTTGCTATGATTTTTGTCGTTCGGAAAATATGATTCGAGTATTTGTCTCGTTTGGCAATCGTGGTTGATGTTTTTCGATCTTTGAAATGGATAATCCGGTATTATTATTTTGTTTTGAAATAACTTTGGTATTGGTATAATACCTATACAAAATTGTCATTTACTGTGAGATTCAGAATATTTGGAATATTACTATATTGAATTTTCCAGAACTGCGCTCACACATCTAGCCAAAAGCTCCTCTAATATTTATGCAATTTGTAACGTTTATTTACACCGAAAGCGCATTATTAACACTCGTAAGAATTGATAATTTAAAATAAATGACGACAATCCGATACAGATAAATCCTTTTTGAAAGCATTTGACAACAATAATTTACGCTTTATCCTCTGTCGTCGTTTATTGCAGCACGTAAGAACAATTACTCATTGACACGACTGCTATTGTCATCGTATTGTTTGTAAAGAATTCAATGGCAGTTAGTTGTTGTCATCATCTTGCCGCATCTTGGTGTGGAAATATTTTTCAAGATTCCGCAATGAAAGAAGACCATTTTTTTGGTTCGACTCGGTACTATTCTTTATAGGTGAAATACGAATTCAGTCGAATTTCGGTTGGTGTCGACGTCGACTTACGCAACAATTTTGAAAATTGAAATGATAAAACCACAAGTGATTTGTGAATACTTAAGATTTGTGCTCGTAGAGACGGCTCATACGATGATCACTTAGCTATTGCAGCTAGGCGACGCTAGCTATGAAACTATCTTATAGATATATAATAGCTTTCACATTACTCTTGAGTGCTTTTGTGGAAAAAAGCGAGTTTAGGATATTCGCAGCAATTCTGACTTTTTTCAGGATCTTCCGTGCGTGTAGATTACTCCTCTCTCTATTATTGAAAAGGAAGCCTAAGTAGTTTAAGTTTTCCTGGAGAGGAATATTTTGTCCGCTTATTTGAATTTGTATTTTTTTACTTTCTGGGACTGCTTTCCAGCCACTGGCTTTTTTAAAACAAGTAAGTACACATTTAGTTGTATTTATTTGGAAACCCCATTTATGGAGAAATTATAAAATAGGGTTGAGGTGACTAACCAGTTTTCCTACTGCAATTGACGGTCTTGGGTCCTCATCCGCGAAGAAAATACTTTGAATATTCAAAAGGCTCAAAGAGGCATCGGAAGCATTTACGTTCGATGTATGAGCAGCCGAGGGGATATCGTGTATATAGAAATTAAACAGCTTGGGGCCCAGAATCGATCCTTGGTGTACGCCCGCTTGTACTGGTATATGATCTGATCTCGTACTGGTATCAGTTAATAAGATCACGGAACTGCGCGTCGACAGGAAGTTCGCCTTCCACATATAGGAAGATTTGGCTCTAAGACCAATCACGGTATAGGCGCTAGATTCTTTGGATTTAATACCTGTATCTTGGTTGCAATGGGTATTTTGGCCAGCGTCCAATATTAAGTGTCTGCCGAGTACAGAGCACCCGGGCAGCCGAATTTCCGCGTAATTTTGTAGCGAGCGGAAGTGCGGGCGTAGTAAACGGTGAGCGTATGGAACTGCCTGGAAACTTCGCTTACGAGGTGCTGGAAAAGAGGCTAAAAAAGATCCTCGTTTAAATTAACGTAACTTTCAATCTGTATTTACCTGTAGCTACAGCCTTTATGTGATATTCAATTTATAGGAATATCAAAATAATATTTACCTTTCGCCGTATCAAATATAGTATGGCACTCCTCAATTCTGTTGCCTAAGTCAATCAGGACGAAACGTCCTTTTTTCCTGCAAGATACGTGTATGCAAAATGGGTATCATATTCCAAGAATTTTTAAAGGAGTTCCCCACAATACTAATGGAAGCATTTTGAAACCTTTTCAGCTCAGAAATGATTTGATGATGATGAGGGAGGTTAAATGGTCAAGATGAAAGAGGAATCTAAGAATAGTGTACTTTGTCAGTTCAGGGCAAGTTTCATCCTTCAGAAGCCGCATCATAAAATCACATTACTACCTACCAAGCGAAGCATGATATAGCCGCATTCTCGTCGTTATATTTTTCAGGACGAAATGTCATTTTTCACCTTGAAAGTTTTACATAGTCAATATGGGTATCAAAAGACAGGATTTTTTAAGAGAAGTTCCCCGTAAAGCCAATGGAGGCATTTCGAATTTTGACATGTATATGTCTTTGCGGAGGCTACCTGAGAAATACTGGGTGTCGTTACGTGAAAAAGCGTCACGAAAAACTGTAACGAAAACGTTTAGCGCTTTAAATCGACCTTCCCGTTGTTCGATCTTCACCAAATTCGGTATACATTATCCTTTGATCGCTCTGACTCAGAATCGACAGTCACGATTATGATAAGTTGCGGGAATAGCGGTAAATTCGCC
This sequence comes from Microchrysa polita, assembly GCA_949715475.1. NCBI lineage: Eukaryota > Metazoa > Arthropoda > Insecta > Diptera > Stratiomyidae > Microchrysa > Microchrysa polita. The sequence goes on from OX454420.1 coordinate 20,914,678, forward strand.
ATTGAAGCGTACGAAAATTCATCCTTCAATTTTTTCTCCTAGCTCTCCCCGTGGACCGATGTCGACGAAACTCGGATGGAAGTTAAGTGGTGCGATCCTTAATATTTTGGTGCCAGCATTTTTCATGAGGAAGATGTCCTTGTACACAATGTGTCCTTTTTTCTGTGGGAATGCATTATAGACGCTATGTATAAGGATATGGATATCAAAATAAAGAATCCTTTGCGACAAGTCTTGTAAAATCACGACAAGTTGATTTTGAGTTTTGGTAAAGGATATTACCACCAAAAAGGACATTTTTCTAGCATGGGAAACAGAGTATGGGCATTATGGGTGTCGTTCGAAAGGTGACATTTGAGGCACTGTATGTGATCAGTTTCAAAATATTTAATATTGCAAAGAATCGACAATCACTGACGAGTTTCGGGAATAGCGGTAAATTCGCCGTTGAAGCGAATGAAAAGTTATCTTTCAATTGGTTCTCTTGGCTCCCCCTGTGGAGCGATTTGGATGAAACTCGGATGGAAGTTAAGTGGTGCGATCCTTATTATTTTGGTGTCGGCACTTGTTATGAAAATGATGTCCTTGGTCAAAAAAGGTCCCAAAATACAGTATTTGGTGAGTTGAGCCCTTTAAAATCACCACAAGCTAATTTTGGGTTTCCAAAGGATATTATGTACATATGTACCACCAAAAAGGACACTTCTCTAAGGAAACTAAGAATCGCCATTATGGTTGTCGTTTGAAAGTCGATATTTGGGGTACTGTATGTAATCGGTTTGAAAGGTTTTTGGGGCTTCTGGAGTGACAAGATAACGGCTGATGCAATGTGGATTATTTTGTAAGCAATAACGTAGACATATACATGATCTAAGATTTTTCCCCTAAGGGAAAACTTCTCGGTGTTTTTTTTATTTACAGACTCAAATCTCACTCATTCCCCATTTGCGGCAGAGCTTGCTGTTAATCTCAACACATCTCCAAAAAATAGTTAAGCTAATGGAAATCGTAGTCTGGCTGGTGTAGCGGTTAGTGCGCGCACCTTCGGTGCACAGTGTCATGAGTTCGAATCTCACCGTGGATCACGGTGTATGTTTGAATCACCGAAATTGGATCACTGGGTCATGGGGCTGCCATACAAACCTAACCCCCAAATTAGGTTCTTCTAAGAAAAACTTTTTTATTTGTGCACTGATATTTCAACCAAATCCCACACAAATGCGTTTCTCTTGATGACACAAAACATATCTATGAATGGATCAAATCGGATAATGGGGTCATGGGGCTGCCATACAAACCTAACCCCCCAAATTAGGTTCTTCTAGGAAAAACTTTTTTATTTGTGCACCAATTTCAACCAAATTTCACACAAATGTGTTTCTCTTGATGACACAAAACATATCTAAGAATTGAGCAAATCTGACCATGGGTTCATGGGGTGGCCATAAAAACCTAACCCACATTTTGGTTCTTCTAAGAAAATTTTTTGCACCAATTTCACAAAACCTTGAATTAATGTGTCTTTACCAAAGCAAGAAAAAAGTTCAAAACGAATGGAATCGTACTGTGGAGTCATGCTCCCGCAACCCCAATAAAATTATCTGAGTAAAGATTTTTATTTGCCCACTTATTTCAACCAATCCCAAAACTTTTGTCAAGACGGAAGGAAAAGAATGAGGAGGTGGATTAAATACAAGTCATAGATACGCCCGAAAAACCTCTTAGCCCATGGAGAGCGAAGGGTATCCAAATTTCGGCCGCGCCCGAATTTAGCCTGGCCCCCGGGGGTTGGCGAGCGTAGCGAGCAGGGGGCGAAGCCCCCAGGTTTTCATCTAACTTTGCATTTTGAGTTGGTTTCTAAAGTCTGATTCCATTCTTCTGAAAAGAAATACAGAAAACGCCGTGAGTATTATACTCCAATCAATAGAGACGAAATAATAGGGGTTAGCGTGCAAAAATTGGGGACTCCTCAAATTTTTGATATGTTATAAAGACAGGTGGGGTAAGTTAAAATCCAAATTTGCGTCACTTTCCCCCCTGTGCTCCCGCCGCTATCTTAAAAAAAATCTAAAATCGGCCCTTTCATCAGTTTTTGGCCTGTAACTTCTTTACAGTCCATTTGAGCACAAAATCTGCCAAGACAATTTTGTAGAGGACAAAATTTCCTACAAATTTAATTGAAGATGTTGTACTCTACAATCAAAATTAACAGAATTATAGCGCCACGAAAATCGAGAAAATATCAACAATCATGCCTATTTCAAATTCACAAAAACGCATTGTATACCAATAACTCATAGCCTGCTCTACAGGGTGTCCGGAAACTGCCACATAAACGCACCGGACTATGATTTCTCAGTTGATTTCCAGCAAAAAAGTTGTACAGAACATACCCCTCAGCTTAACCCTTTAGCTGCCACAGGCATTTAAAGAATTTTGAAAAAATCATTTTCTTGCACGACTTAAAGCCTAATATCTCCAAAGCTAGACCAGCTAGGATAGTGAAATAAAATGATTATTAGAGCCAAAAAAATTTCCTGTAAAATAAAACTAACCACACTAACATCGGATAAGAGGTTTGGTTTTTAGAGAGCTTCAAAGTCAAATTTGCGTGATTTGACCCAAAAACAATCTTTTTTTCCATCTCCATTTTCTCCAAGTTCTTCCAAGGTGAGGTGCTTGTACGATTCTTTTAAAAATTGGCGCATAGTCTTACGATCATATCTTTCCTACATCATTTTACTCTAGCTCCATTATTTCTAACAGTTTTAGTACCTTAAGTGCAGAAAACTAGGGTTAATTTTGGCTCGATTTCGACATCTTTGAATAGATTTTACCAATTGCAGATCTTTAGGGGCAGTGTGAATTGAATTGTATTGAATTCGAGCTATTAACCCTAGTTTTCTACACTTAACGTATGAAAACTGTTAGAAGTAATAGAGCTAGATCAAAATGATGTAAGAAAGATGTGGTCGTAAGACTATGTGCCAATTTTTAAAAGAATCGTACAAGCACCTCCACAAGATTGTCTCGGCACATTTTGTGCTCAAATGGACTGGGAAGGAGTTATAGACCGCAAATGAGCCGATTTTAGATGGTTTTTTCAAGATAGCGGCGGGAGCACAGGGGGGAAAGTGACGCAAACTTAGATTTTAACTTACCCCACCTGTCTTTATAACATATCAAAAATTTGAGAAGTCCCCAATTTTTGCAAGGTAAAATCTCCCCGTTGATTGGAGTATTAAGTTATTATCAGATTTTAATACTCAAATATATAAACAAAAACCATACCATTAAAATTATCCGATAGTATCAAATAATGAAAGTCAATTATTTTCAGTTTTATTAAAATGCAGGTTAAAACAAACAAACAAGTAATTTTGGCATATAGGTATACCACCAATATGATCAGAACGTTTCCGGTTATTCTTCTCATACATTTCCTAATTCTCGTAACTACTGTCGAAAGTGTATCTATCAATGAACTATTCCTATTTAAAGATATAAATAAAAAAAATTTATTTTGTTCTTCTTCCAGGCTCTTCGTTTCACATTCGCCAACTATTCATTTACAGCAAATAGCAATTACGTCGACCTCAATGTGTCCATTTCAAAATCTAAATTTATTCTTAATACTACTATCGGCTTAACCCTTTGACGACTATAGGCAAATATGTTTGCCCGGAGGTTTTTGACATTTAAAATTGTTCACGTTAAAAATATAACAAAATACTCGGAAAGAAATTCATAAATGAGAGCTGGGGCAACAACATTATTATGGGTATAATTTCCTATCTGACCCGCTTTGCCCCCCAGGGGCCCTCAAAGTTTAGTAAAAAGTAGTCACAGTTCAAGGGGCTGTAATGTAACAGTAAAATCGAAAAAATGGATGAGCCTCAAATAGTGCATTTGGTCTATCCCTTCTCTTTGTGTAATTGCAACGTTCCAGGTTTTTCGAAATTCAGTGAACTCGTACAGGCCTAAAATAAGTTGGGCAAATATATTTGCCTATGGTCTGAAACGGAACATAACGCACTATGTCTTTTTTTATTACATTTGCAACATTTAGAGTTAGAGTCTCGAAAATGAATAGTGTAAGAAGGTTTTCGCACTTGCACTTAATTGTGGTGAGTTTATCGGATTTGTAATGGGGTAAATTTAAAATTTTATAAATCTGAAAGGTCAAATAATTTGCGGTACATAGCGTTCATAAATGTAAAAACCTTCTACGTCACGGCAGCTGTTTTTTTTCAGCAACCAAACGAAATATAGAAACTACTGCTTTACGAATCTAGTGATTATGGCGAAGAAAACGTTGTCAAATTATATTACTACATGTGGTATATTCTGGAAATAATATTTGAAAAATCAAGGCTAAGTCTAAAAATTGTCATTGACTTAGCAAAATCCGCTGTATCTCCAAAACGCCTAATCTACTCCTAATATATACAGTTTCAAGAAGAAGCCCAGCTTTATTTACTCCCCCAAAGCAATTTGGCGCCTTTATGTGTCTGAAACTAGCTACACAACTTTGACGTCTACACTGAAAAAAAAAAACATTTATAACCTCGATGAGTTTGCTGTATTATATTAATGCCCATCGACAGCAAAGAAAATGGTTGAAATTTATGTAGACAGTTTTTTGTAAGGATCAATCAATTTCCCATTCTCTAGCAACATTCTAATATGGCAGGTGGACAATTTCTGGCAGATAATGAAGCGAGGGTACATCGGTTTCTATGCAGTGGGGAGCATATCTGCATATGTGGGCATTCGGCGGCTCAGTGGAAGAGAAGTCACTCATCTCTAAGTTTCCGGAGCGTGGGTTCGAGTCACACTGTGATCATGAATGTTTGTGTTGTCCCCCTTTCGATCCTTTACCCTAATTACCCTAATTTTCCTTCCACCAAGACTATGCTTGAATTTAACGGTTATCCCGTAAAGCCTTGACATCGGCATAAAGAAAAATGCAAGGGGCATAATATCTTCATCTGACCGACTGATACAATTAAACTTAAACGGGCTCGATTTGTCGCTGCATAATTTAGCAAAATATACGTAATGTGCCTGTTTGCTGTCAGCTACTACATACAAAAAGGCAAGTTTGCTCTTGGATATTTTTCGAATTACGTAAGCATTTACAATACTCCACCGTAACCTATAGCTATATCTTACAGAAATCTGCACTGAATATCGAGCCGGTTTGCCGGAGGAACACATCTACTTTGGTAGACCACGAGTCCACCCTTTTCCAGAGATGATGAGGACTGGACTTTTCAGGAAATAACTCTTCATAAAATGGGAAACCGATAGAATTTGAAAGTTTGTGCTTGTGGTACTTTTATGGATGAACATGACTGCACAGATGTACTTTGTACCCAACATAATGTGTCCTTTTGCTCCACAACATCTCGAGATTGCTTCAATATTTACCACACCTAACATTAATTGTTTTCAATTAGGACATTTACTCTTAAAATACATGAATTACACGTCACAATGCCGTTATTATGTTCAGTCGTTTTTAGGTGATAAATTCCCTTTCAACCCACAGGCAAATATATTTGCCATGCGAAATGAGGGGTGAAATGGGGGGCTAGGGGCACAATTTTTAGTGACATAACTACTATTGACCTAGTGATTACGAAAATAAAACAAAAAACAAAATCGCTTCGGCCAAAAATGTATGGTCCTCAAAGGGTTAAAGAAAACCGTACGTGAACTTTTCGTGCGCATTGTAATTAGAGGTCATGTTGCAAACCAGACTCGATTTAGGTTTAATAAAACACTGTCCTTTTGTAAACTGAAGCAATTGCGAAAGGGCAATAAACTTGTCGATGCTTTGGTAAGAAGTTTTGTGGAGAAATCAAATGTTCCGGTGCAATGTCCTGTTTTGGCCGGACTCTATTATCAATCTTTAGATTTCAGCTTGGCCGATGTGCCGTTTTTCAGACTGTTTCTACAGAATGGACAACGTATGAAATGGTCGTCGATCGCCACGTATTTTGAGAAACAACGCGATGTGGGATTGATTAATCTGGCAAATATTTTTGTAGAAGGATATTTTCGTTGAAATATTTTTTTCTTTGTAATTTGGGTTCATATCTTGAAGCTTAGAATTAAAATAAAAAAGTGAAACTTATGTTGACTGTAGCTCAGATTTTTTTTTTATTTCAAAGGTCTCAATGCCTAATCTTCTACCGAAAAAGCACAATAATTTGTTCCGATAGGTGTTTTAATTTGAATTATTTGCATTGAAAACATTACGTCCGAACCTATTTTTGTTCAAAGCAAATTTTTGTTTATTATCAACAGAAACTAAAAACCACAAATATATTTACCTATCGTGTGATAATAATTGTTATAGATTTAATGCTTTGGCACCTTCAACACGCCCTCTTTATATTGCATCATCGTATCAATTTAATTGCAATTATCCTAAATACAATCAACCCCCGCCGGATCTGCTGGCGACCGATTAAATGTTAATCATATTTTATCCAAAAACAAACATTACGCACAAACATTATTGTATGATGTTGAAAAATACACGACATGTTCAAATTTCAAAATGCATTCCGAACATCACCACCAATGTATAGCATGGTCAGACTAGAGGTCAAAATTTATGATAGATGGACGAAAAATCGAAATTTAATAGCTTGCTCGGCCCAATTTCATGAATGTGGTCGCGGGGGCTGGTTAGCGAAATTGTAGGGAATTTTATTAGAGAAATTTATTTTATCAATAGCCCAGTACGTGACCGCTAATAACTATGTGTGACTAGTGCGGTGAATTCTTCCGTTGTTCTGGAAAAATGTATGTAAATCAAATTGCTATTTTAAGTTGGGGCCATAAATGCAAATGTGTATGTACAATGTACATGGAGGTTCCGGAAAGTGTAGTGACACAATGTTGAAATTTAACTAGTTAAATTGACCAATCAAATAGTCATTAATTATTGAGGTGGTAGAAGGGGGTGGTGTTCGATTTATTGGCATTGATTTAACTTTAATAAATTGTTTGTGTTATTCTATTTAATTTAACCCTTTCGAACCTAAAAAAATCTAGCAGATTTAGAAAGACTTTATTAATGGAATCATCTTAGATATAGGGAGGTACCAAATTGTAGCCCCAACTCCTCTAGGGGGGCCTGTGGGGGTCGGGACACCTATGTCCCGTCCGGTTTTTTAGATGGAACATTTATGTTCCAACGTCCAAATTACAGTGAAAATAATCCCAGGACGCATCACATGCTCTAATATTTCGTATTCTATTAGTTTCCGCTAGATACTCCGAAGGACACCTTGTGAAAAGGTTTTTTATTATAATTTGATTTGAAAATGAAAAGTATTCCCACACACTGAGTGGGACATATTAGTACCACCAAAGAAACCGGATGGGACACATAGGTCCCGAAAACGAAAATACACAAAAAGCATATACGTAAAGAATAAATAATAAACTTACATAATTACTACAACATTGTCATGCAAATATACTTTTTCTCCTATAAAAATTGTGCCTATACTGATTTTTGACCGAAATAACACCGTATTTCTGAATATGATGAACGTCAGGTGCGAGAGCTTGCACTTTGAAACGATAACTGTGCAAATTGGCTATCAAACTGTGGGACAAACGTATTTTTGTATAATTATCTAAACGTTAAAATACCAGAAGGGACGCCTTTAAACCACATTTAATGGATAATTTTTCTTTCAGATAAAACCAAACTTTCGCCGGGACATATGTGTCCCAATAGGTCCGAAAGGGTTAAATATAATAATTCAGTAAACAAAAATTATGTAATTATAGATTGAGAAGTAGTCAAAAGGCCGTTACCGCTGAAGCTTTAAAGTCAGAAACTTCCATTTTGACATCTTCGTATTCTTGACTTGCAGCATTTTCTCAGAGTTCCTTGAGAGCAGGTCTCTCTCTCTCTCTCTCTGGTTCCTTTTAACCCTTAGTGGGGCATAGGGCATTGACTCTCTTTCTTCTCTTTTACACCTCTGCCTATTAGCAGCCGTCGCCTTTAGCTGGTCCCACGATTTGCCTATAGATTTTCCCTCTGCCTCGACATATCTTTTCCATGTATTTTTGGGTCGTCCCACACGACGGCTAGCATTGATTCCCCAAGGATTCCAATCTAGAGCCTGTTTGCAGTATTTTTTGGATCTTTTCGACGTGTGTGACCAATCCACTGCCACTTTCACCTTTTAATGTCGATGCCTATCACTTATATCAAGTTGGCTAAGCACTATCTAAAAAACCATTACGGAATAGTATTGATCGGCTGCAAATCGTTAGCTCGTATTTCCTCGGCACTTAAAAAAATGTGAGCTATCCTATTTATTTAATTATAGAAAGTTTAACTTTCGGAGTATCAAGTTGGTTAAAAAAACCAGATTATCTCTGCACGACCTCGAATCCGTTACGCAGGGGCGGCACACAATGGCCCGCAGGGCCCGCGTGGCGGGGGGCCTTCAGATTTAGGGGCCCAAAAGCCACATGAAAGATTCCTCGAAATAGAAAAACAGCACGAGAACAATATTCCGACGTAGATATTTTTTGTAGACAACAACATATATAAAGTTTTCGAAGTGAAAACAAATGCTAAATTTATTGTTCCTCTTCCACCAAAGGGCCCTTAGATAAGCCTTTACGCTTAAAACATTTCATATTGTCCTAACATTTTTGAAAGTTCATCAGACCATCCGGATCCTTAGATTTTCACCAAAAAAAATTATTCAAGGGTTGAAAAAGTTTCTTTACATTTTTATAATCATTCATAGTGCAGGACAACTTTGGCCTTCTTTCATAATTCACTTGAAAATAGCTCGAAATCAGTACATTTTCCATTAGTAAATGAATACAATGAAAACACATCATTTTGTGTTGTTGGCTTTGTGAAAAGATAAGTTAAACTTTCAAAATTGTTCTGCTTAATTTACTCTAAATTTATCTAAAATAAGAAGTCGGGTTTCGGCTGTATGGACACCTTATACGCCTCCATCACGGGATAAATTTGATACTGGTATGGCTGTAGCATTTGCTGTAACTGTAGCTGCGGTTTCTAATCCAACCCACCCTCTTCCTTACAAGTACCAAAACGATTCTTTAGGTCCCTCTGAAATAAAAGACTATCTTAAAACATGTTTGAAGATAATACCTTCACTATAGGGTGTTTATGCCAGACTAAATCCCAGTCCTCTCTGTCATGAACTGTCAAACACGAACAAGATAGTTCGCGTTTGAACTTAATTGAAATTAATAAGTACAGCGTGTATACCAGTTCTCTATCAAGTTCATAACTTTGAAATATGATATTCCAAACCTACGAACTTGATGCTCCAAAGTTATGAACTTGACCGAGAGATAGTATATATGTATATTTTATCTTAGCGGTTATACACGGTCATTAGGGCTGTGGTGCTGAGGCGACATTTGGTTTGATTGAATGGAGTCTTGCTAGGGGTTCAGGCTGTGCTAAGGTATCCAACATCTGGAATGAGACCCACTAGTATGGTGGAGAAATTATCGAACTGGCTGGGCCTACGAACGTGATGTGGTAGTTCATACAAAAACTGTATTTATTTATTTAATGGTTTAACGGACATTGTCCTTTTACATTGTAGTACAATTTTGCTGTCATATGAAATTCAGTGAATATAACTCGATACGAATTGATTTACTAATATGTTATCTATAAAATGATAAAAGTAATAATACTAAAAATAATCAAATAAAAAAAAAGAAATTAAAAATAATAAAAACAAATATGCAAATACGAGTAATTCAAAAGTTCCTATTAAATATGCCAAACAAAAAATGAAAATAAAATAATAATAATAATTTACTCTAATACATTAAAGACAATTTTTTTAAATTCAGATTTATTTGTGTTAAAAAAGTCGCAATAATTCGCAATTAAATTTCCGATTGATTTCATTCGTTCAATTGGGGAGTTACATAGGTAATTATATCCAAATGTAAGTTTATAAAATAGCTCGTGTTTCCTTGTATTCTTAGTAGGAATTTTGAATAAAATATCGCACAAGATGTTAGGAGCATCAATAGCACCATTAGTTAAATTATATAAAAAGATTGCATCAAAATAGGTTCTACGAGTTTCCAGGGAACTTATATTTAATAGCTTCTGAATATATAAATAATTTATGTTGTCAAAGGATATGTGAAGCTTGTATGCGATATATCTAAGAAATTTGTGCTGAATTGTTTCAATAGTTTTAGTGTGGCAATAGTAAAAGGGGTTCCAAACTATAGATAAGTATTCTAATTTACTTCGTACTAAGGAAAAATATAATGACTTAAGCGCATGAATATTATTAAATTCTGATGAGCTTCTTATTGTGAATCCCAAATTACGTCGTGCTTGTTCTGCAATCTCCTTGATATGTTCGTTGAAATTAAGGGACGAATCAAATAAAATACCAAGATCTTTAATTAAACTCACTTGATTGAGCGGAGTATTATTTAGATAATACACGTTTTCAAGATTAGCTCGGCCTCTATTAAAAATAATGAATTGGCATTTGGATAAATTAAGCTCTAATAGATTATTGGCGCAATATGAATAAAATTTGTTTAAATTATTTTGAAGAATAGTAATATCATTTGAATTATTAATTTCTTTGAATATTTTGCAGTCATCTGCGAACAACAAAAATTCAACATCATCGAAAACATAAGCTAAATCATTAATAAATAGTAAAAATAGAAGAGGACCAATATGAGAACCCTGAGGAACACCAGATGTTGGAAAAAATTGATTTGAGTAGGTTTGATTGATGTTTACAATCAGGGAACGGTTTCTTATGTAGTCATCTATCCAACTAACGATTGGTCCACCGAAACCAAAGTTTTTCAATTTATTTATTAAAAGGTCGAAATTGACTTTATCGAACGCTTTGCTAAAGTCTGTGTATATCGAGTGCACCTGAGACCGATTTTTGAAAGATTTGAAAATGTAATTTTCGTAACATATAAGATTTGTAGCCGTAGATTTACCTCTGCAAAAACCGTGTTGATTATCAATTATTAGTGGCCGAACAATGGAAGTTAAACACTCAGTTACGAGGTTATCAAATAGCTTAGGGATTGATGAAATAATACTTATTGGTCGATAATTTTGAACATCAGCTCTATCGCCACTTTTATGTATAGGGACGATATAGCTTAATTTCCATTGTTTCGGAAAGTGTCCAGAGGAAAGCGATTTGTTAAAAATGATATAAAGTGGATAAGTTATTTTTTCCGCGCATTTTTTTAACAAAATCGGAGGAATACCATCTGGACCGGCGTTTTTAGAAATGTCCAATTCAATTATTTTTTTAAAAATAGAGTCAGAGCTAATGGTGAGATTCGATACATTAATTTGATTGTTATTCGACTGAATCAAAGGAGGAAGGAACTGAGCAACTTGAGAGCTGTACACTTTAGAAAAATGTTGTGCGAACAGATTAGCAATAACGGAATGATCTGAGCTTTTGACACCGTTAAGAGACAAATTGCTCGGAAGCCCGTGTTCTGTTTTGAGAGAATTTATGTACTTCCAAAAGTATTTTACATCAGTGGAAACTTGCGATTCCAATTTACAAATAAAGCGATGAAAATCTATTTTAGATTGTGCCTTGCATTTGGATCTTAAGTTGGAAAAATCTGAGTAAAATTTTAGACTATGTGTAGATTTATAATTCAAATGAGCTTTTTTCTTTGATCTAATTTTTCAGCTCCACCGAAAACCAATTAGGAAATTTATCATTACTAAGGTATGAATACAAGGAATGTGTTCATTAATTATATTATTCATAATACTATGGAAAAACGCTACTGCATCATCTAATGATAGATAATCTAAATGCGTCCAATCAATATTATCCAACGCGGTATTAATTTGTGCATAATCTGCAGTTTTGAAATTTGAAAAAGTAGATGACTCACCTTGTTTTGATTTATTTTTAAAAATGGGAAAGACTACATCAATTTCTAAGGGCGGGTGGTAGCAATCAATAGGAACTATAGGATAACTCGTTCGTGACACGGAAACACAATTCAAATTCGAAAATATTAAATCAAGTAAATTATTAGATATATTATATTGATAATTAACCTTCCGGCGGGCGCAATACTAATCCTAACACGATCGGGCGCAATGCATCTGACAGATTAAGTGCCGAAAAAAGGATGAAACTAAGTTTCTGTATATTTAAAACACTTATTTATTGTTGCATTGTCTTTTTGAAACAGTTCTACGAAATTTTAGAAACAAAAACTCGCTCACAAAGTTTGATACCCTTCACATTTTCAATTTTCTAAGAATATTCCGCATTCAATAGCTTCAATATTTAAAAAACCTCCAATAACTCGACCGCTTAAAAAATTTGAGCTAAGTTTACTGAAATCACACTATTGAACGATTTGGTGACCCTAAAAGTTAACACAATGTTCTTACGCAATGTGAAGAGTATAACATGTGGAAATTTTCATAGAAAAGGAGAAAATAACACAATCGGGCGCAATACATCTGAGAGATTATTTCACCCTCTCCCGCCCCTCAGACATATGGTAAATAGAAACTGAAAACTGCTTTGGGTAGTTGATCGATAAAGATTAAGCTACTCTGAGTTTCAGATCTCTCCCTTTTCATATCGCTGATTGGCGCAACAAAAACTGGTCACTTAATCTGTCAGATGCATTGCGCCCGCCCGAAGGTTAAATTGTTTGAAATTTAAAAATGAAAATGATTCTATTATTTCCAGACTTTTAGAGTTATTGTTATTAATAGACCATGTGTTGGAAGACCAGTCAACCCCTGGTAAGTTGAAGTCGCCCGTTACAAGTCGCCCGTTACAATAAGGTTGGCGGTAGGAAATTTCTCTGAATAGTTGAGTAGTTCCTCGGCATGCTTATGATACATTTCGGGCGAAGCATCAGGCGGCAAATAAACAGTAGAAATTATCGTTCTGAGTGGTTTTGTGTGTAGGCAGACAATCAGTTGTTCGACCTCATCAGATTGACAACTTAACAAAGAAGATTTGATAGACTTTTTCACTGCTATGAGGACTCCACCGCCCGTTATTTTATTCGATGTTTTTAAATTTCGATCTTGTCGGTAGATAATGTAGTTTGCTAGACCAAGCTCCGAAGAATGAAAACAGCCGTTCAACCAAGTCTCCGTAAAAATGATTATATCGTAAGCAATTGTGGATAGGGTTATTCGTAGATCCGAAAGTTTAGTTCGCAGACCACGAGTATTTTGGTAATACAAACTTAGTTCAAGTTTTTTGACGTGCGACCGTGAATTATTCGTGGTATATTGTTAATATATTTTATAGTTGCATCAGGGTCGTTCTTTTTCACATCTTCAAGTTGTGTTCGTAATGAATTTAAATGTTCGCGTTGCTTAAATGTCGAATCCGGGAAAATATTTATTTTATTAATTTTCAGAAATTGCTTAGATTTTCGGCCTTTTTTACATTTAAGTATATCCAAGACTATTGACGGACTTACAGTTGTAACCCTAATCAGTCTCGGCTTGTCTGATTGGGGCTTACCAATACGTGAAGTTTTAATGTCGTTTGGCTGTATATTGAGTTGTGGTGCAATGTTCTTAATTGTATCTAAGGATTTAACGCTGTCTTCTGCTGGAGTGCTTTCTGAGATACCGTGAATGATGACGTTGAACGATCTTCTTCTCCGATCTTCTATCTCGCCAATAATGTCTTCCATATCGAAAGTTTTATTTTTTGCGGATTTCAAGGCAGAAATTTCTTTACGTAAGTCGGCCAATTCAGCTCGGAGTTCAGCCAGAACATTTTTGAGAGATCGACAGATCTCATTTTTGCCAGTGCATATTGTGCAAGCGAACGAAGATGGATTATTGCTCGACTTCAATGACAGAGTTTGTTGCCTTGTAAGGTCTGCACAGCTTGCGTGTTCATTCCGCTGACAATATGCGCACGTATAGAATTCATCCGCTGGTTTTAATGGATTATCACAAAAGCAACAGTCTTTTTGATTAAATGTGGACATGGTTAGTTGTAAGTTTATATATTATTGATAAATTCTTACTGTGGAATTAATTTAGGTATTGTTTCAATAAACGAAGAAAAGTCCACTAATTTTTCAAAACGAGTTGTCAGTTTAAGCACGCACTACACTGTAGGGTATGGTTTGAGTCTTTTTCGCACTAGCAAGAGGTTAGAGTCTATGCTGATATTATCGTATACTTTTTATACGGATTAGACTGTGGCAATGTCGATCACATTCACAATAGAGAATAGTTTTGGGTTTGTGTCTTTGGTTTTCTCAAGATGTTCTTTGTCCAAGCGCAAACAGGGATCCACTAAAGTTTAACGAACGAAGACACTGCACTTCACTCACGAGTGACTTATAGCAATAGATGTTCAATTCGGAACCACTTATATTGCAAAAGACGGGTATTTAGCAAGAAAAAGAACAAGTTTTGAGACGGGTAAACACAGTGAGTTGTGACTTTTGACAGCTGGTTGTATTCATAGCATAGTAGCATAGTAAGCAATCTTATGTCAGTGAATAGCAAAGTTATTTTAAGTACGACGTTCTTAATTTTAGTAGAAACGCACCGTAACGTCAAACATGTTTAAAAAGAGTTGATTTAAGCGTGTTTTTGATTGATTGCACTCTGCTTTTCTCTCAGTGTAGGCGGGCCCACGCAAGAAATTGGCGGGAGGGCCCCGAGTGAAGTTGTTCCGCCACTGCCGTTACGGAATAGTTTTGATCGGTTGCTCGTATTTGCTCGGCACTATCAGTAGAAAGGGAATGATAGCTATATTCATTTTTTTAAAGTGAGCGAACGAAAAACGCGACTATTTATTAGTTATTAACGGTTATCTATTCAGTTCGAGTCCTGACTATGGCCAACAAATGGGCAAGCGGACTTTTTCGTAGGCTCGAATCAGAGTGTGTTCCAATTCAAGCTATAATTGAAACACACTCTGATTCGAGTCTACGAAAAATTCCGCTACGCCATCTGGTGGCCATAGTCAGGACTCGTGGGAGATTGAAGTCACCGCATATAATTATGTGTGAGTTAGGATGGCGGATATGTATTATATCTGATAAGTAGGTAAACAATTTCTCAAAGGCAACTAAAGAGAAAATTGCAAGGAACGTAGATACAAGAAATAAGCACAAGAGTACTACTAGAAGAGCGCAATTCTATTGTTACACAGTCAAAGGCATCATTGGAAGAGGTTGAAACTATAGCTCGTTCGTAATCGAGATCGCGCCGTATTGCAATAAGGACGCCGTGTCCAAGACATATTCCAAACATGTCGTTATTACGGTCATAGCGAAAAATGTCATAGCCTTCAATAAGTTTGCCATCACAGAAAGAAGAGTTCAACCATGTTTCCATTAGGCAAATGACATCGTGCTAATTAGACAAAACGAAGAGATTTAAGTCTTGTAACTTGGTTCTTAGTCCACGAACATTTTGATAATAAAACGAAAAATTAGAAGAAATGATAGAAGTTTTCGGTAATCGGGCGATACGACGACGTTGAAAATTTCGCTTCACAAACTCCTTAGGCGGCCAGGAGGATTGTTCGCAAGGAGCTTGTAGGTCGATTGGTAGGGTAACTTTGAATGAAGATACAACTTTGTTAGCAATATTTTCCTTAGTTAACTTCGAACAGATGAACTGTTACCGAGCTTTCCGAATATTATACGGAGGTTGCCTTTTATATTTCGGGATTGGACAACCCTAGTGTTGCAATCTGGCAACTGACAGCTCTATTATAAGCTTTGACATTTTTGACTTTATACGTACTCAGAACGTCTTGACATACGAGCGCTATTTGTGTTTTTTACAGTAACTTAAAAGATTCATCTCGGCCAAATAATGGAATTAAATCGTGAACATTTTCGTGTGATTATTTTTTACAACTTTCGACGTGGATTAACTCAGCAACAGTGCATGGATGAACTGAATTCAATTTTTGGCGATGAAGCTCCATCAAGGACCAGTGTTTATCGATGGTATGATGAATTGATTCGAGGTCGTAGTTCACTCCAAAGACGAATTTCGTGAAGGTTGTCCAAAATCAGTTGTTGTTCCGGAAACCATTGCGCGAACTGATATTGCAAGATAGTCATGTGTTCTATCGTGAGATTGAGACAACCTTAGGTATTAGTGAGACCAGCATACATTCAATATTGCATGAACATTTGACTGTCAAAAAAAATTTGTTCGCGTTGGATCCCACACAATTTGTCAATCGCTCAAAAAAAAGCTCGTGTCGATTGGTCGAAAGAAAAAGAAATGCTCAAAAACTACGATCGCGGTGCTTCGAAACACGTCTATGACATCGTGACAGGTGATGAATCGTGGATTTACGCGTCTGAGCCCGAAAGTAAACAGCAGTCGACTGTATGGATGTTTCAACATGAGCCAAATCCAACAAAAGTTGTTCGCGTACGAAGCACTTCCAAGCAAATGGTCGCCTGTTTTTTCGGAAAAACTGGACATGTCGCAACCGTTTCATTATAACAACGCAGAACAGTCAATTCTGAGTGGTACACAACCATTTGTTTGCCAGTTGTCTTCCAAGAAATCAGGAAAACCAACCGCCAAAGACGGATCACTTTTCACCACGACAATGCGAGCTCTCACACATCAGCTCAAACAACTGCATTTTTGAGCACTCAAAACATCGATTTGATGGGTCATCCGGTATAGTCCTGG
Source organism: Microchrysa polita (assembly GCA_949715475.1). Lineage (NCBI taxonomy): Eukaryota > Metazoa > Arthropoda > Insecta > Diptera > Stratiomyidae > Microchrysa > Microchrysa polita. The sequence continues at coordinate 20,931,428 of OX454420.1, forward strand.
TTTGGCACCGAATGACTTCTTTTTATTCCGGTACGTGAAAAACAAACTGAGAGGTCAACGTTTTTTAACACCTGAAGAAGCGGTAGCTGCGTTCAGAATGCATGTTTATTTATTTATTGAGCATAAACGGACGAATGTCCTTTTTACAAATTAAAATTACAAAGTAGCTGCCTAAAAATAAAGAGTAGCCGATCAATAAAATTCTTAAGAAACTAAAAGTTATATTAATTGGTAAATTACACTAAAAATTCAATAATAAAAATAAATGTACAAAAAAAACAGATTTAAAAAACTTATAAAAAAAACGCTCAAATCGTAAACTTATTATTAACTTAATCCAATAATTCATATATATACTTTTTTAATTCATCCTTAGTGGAGCTAAATAAATCTAAATGACTAAAAGCTAGATTTCCAATTCGTTTCATTCTTTCCAAAGGCGAGTTACATAGATAAATAATTTGTCCTCAAGCATCGTACTTCAAACATATCGCGCTGTCTTGTAACGCGATTAGGAATCTTGAAAGGAATTTCAAAAACAATATCAGGGGCATCTATAGACCCATTAAATAAGTTTGCCAAGAAGACAGCATCAAAATAAGTTCTTCGTACCTCAAGTGTATTAATATTCAATAATTCCTGAATATGTGCATAATTTAAGTCGCTACTGGTTATGTGCAATTTATAGGCGATGTACCTTAAAAATTTATGCTGAACTTTTTCAATCGTGTAAGTGTATGAATTATAAAATGGGTTCCATACAACGGATAAATATTCTAACTTACTCCTTACAAGAGAAAAGTACAACGACTTTAAGGCATGAATGTTATTGAATTCCGTGGAGTTTCTAACAACGAAGCCTAGCATGCGACGAGCTTGCTCTGAAATGTCCTGAATATGCTCCTTGAAATTTAAGAATGTATCCATCAGTATGCCGAGATCTTTAATTAAGGTTACTTGTGCCAGTGGATGAGTATCCAAATAATAAACACATTGATGTTTTGCTGGACTTCTACTAAATACAATAAACTGACACTTAGATAAATTAAGTTCTAAACGATTTTGTACACAATAGGTAAAAAAATTGTTTAGATTCCTTTGTAGAATACAAGCATCTTCATAACATTTGATTTCCTTAAATATTTTACAGTCATCAGCAAATAATAAAAATTTAACTTCTTTGAAGATAACCGACAGATCATTAATAAATATTAACTAGACGAGACCGAGTTATAATCGTGCGAATAGCACGATGAGTGTATACCCTATACCCATGTACAGGCCTAGAAAGCATTCTAAACCAAAAATATTCAATATCAAATTTTTTTTAGGGGGCGGGGGGGGGGGGATGCGTCGGATCTGGCACACTTTCATATTTGATAAGGACATCCATCAGCTACAATTTGACACATATTTGAAGTTGTTCGCAACATTTGATCAAAAGATATGGCTGAATATAGTTTTGTAGGGGAGGTAGGGGTAAGGGTAGTCGGAACTGTTCCACTTTCCATCAACTTCAATGATATGTCACAATTAGGCAATCACCAAAATTTCAGCTCGTTAGCGATATTTTGTGGAAAGTTATGGTCGAATTAGAATATCAAGGAGGGGTAATTTGTATGGAAGGTAGGGGAACCCTTGATCCGATTTGGCCCATTTTCAATACCGTCCAAGGTTTATTGAAAACAAACATCTCACCAAAATTTCAGAACCCTAGCTTCATTATTTCGGGAGTTATCGTGCGAACTGACAGACACATGGACGGACAGACAGACAGACAGACAGACAGACGGACATGGCTTATTCGAATCAGGGACCGACCCTGATCATTTATATATATACTTTGCCATACCTCCGGTGGCTCCTTAGAGGTGTTACATAATATCCGGTAACAAAAACAATATACCCTATACCATCTTATGGGTATAGGGTATAAAAATAAAACTGGACCTAGATGGGATCCTTGAGGAACTCCAGAAGTAGCAATAAATTGCTTTGATAGGTTGTTATTTACGTTAACAATTAAAGATCGATTTCTCAAATAATCGTTTATCCAGCTTATTATCGACCCGAAAAAACCAAAATTTTCCAACTTTTTAATTAGTATATCAAAATCAAGTTTATCGAACGCTTTGGGAAAATCTGTGTAAACCGAATGAACTTCGGATTTATTCTTAAAAGCATTAAAAATATAATTTTCATATTCTATAAGATTTGTTGCAGTGGATCTACCCGCGCAAAATCCATGCTGTTGTTGTATTATATAAGGTTTTACTAAAGGCATTATATAATCTGTAACCAAACTTTCAAATATTTTCGGAATGCACGATAAGATATTAATCGGTCTATAATTGCGAATATCTGCTCACCTGATTTATGGATAGGCAAGACATAGAGCTTACTTTCCAATAATCAGGAAATTGACCTGAAGATAAGGATTTATTGAAAAGAATAGTGAGTGGAAGCAATATATTAGAAGCACAATTTTTCAGCAAGATCGGAGGAATGCCATCCGGTCCAGGTCTTTTCGAGGTATCTAGCTTACTTAATTTTCTGAAAAGCGATTCAGCATTAATAGGAACATTGGATAAACTAAAGTTAGTACGATTATTATTTAACGATGAAAAATTAAAGGATGACCGGATTTCATTATTGTAAACTTTAGAAAAATTATCTGCGAATAAATTCGAAATATCAGCATAGTTAGAACACCTAATGCTGTTCAGAAACATGGTGTCTGGTAAAATGTTGCTATTTTTCCTAGAGTTAATGTATTTCCAAAAATGTTTAATATTTGAATGAACATCGGATTCTAATTTATAAAATAATTTATAAAATAAAATGGAGATACCACAATCAGAGTGGCAAAAGTGCTTCGAAAATTGGTTCAAAGGCATGCAAAGTGTATAGATCTTCATAGGGAATATTTTGAAAAACAGTAAAGCGACTTTCGATGATTAATATTTGTTTTTGATCTCTAATCCCGAAATATAAAAGGGTAGTTGGTTATTTTGATCTCAGTGGCGTCGTAAGTCAACCTAGAGATAACAACTTGGTTAGGTGGAGAACAAACCCGTAATTTGTCAACCTGAACTGGAAGCGGATGAAGTTCGTTTTGGTCGTCTTATACGGTGGGCCGACACAAAGAAGGTGACAAAGCACGTGTCGAAACAGCGAAAGAGGTGACAGCTGCATTTATTTATTTTCAGTTTTTTTTTCGATTCTGGATGCTTGAAATAAGCAACTAATACCGAATATGTAATGTATATGTTCATAGTCGACATCCCTCACGGAAGGAAAATGTCTCGGAGTCACTCTGAATCAGCAATTAAATTGGAATACTCACATTTTTAATGCAATTAACAAGGCCACTGAAATAATGTATGTAGGCTTACAGAAGTCTCTTTAGCCGGACTTGTTAAATTGTAGAGGGGCGCGAGCCCGAACGGTTTCGCAGAACTGAAGCCAATGGGCCTATTGTGCTATCGCCCTAGTCGCAGATGGGCAGGACTGACTCGATCAACCCTGACGATCAGGGTTGATCGAGCTGAGAAACGAGTTGAGATCGCTTATAGATGTCGAAGCTATGTCGTCCGTATCTGGAAAGGCCACTCCGAGGTGTGACCAGCGGCGCTGGGCCTTCTTCACAGAATAGACAGCTCGCTTCTTGCGCAATCCTTATTGTGCGTAAATGTGACCTCAGACATGAGTGACCTGTGATAATGCTACAGATGATGCGTACCTTAGCTCTGCTTAGCTGCAGCAGCTCAGCCATTCTTCTGTGGGAATACCATGCTATAAACATTTTCGATTGTCTAAGCCCAGGTAGTTTATCCCAGTGCTTAGTTGCCTTGACTTGTTCTTGGTCTCTGAACATGAAGAGATGCTGCAGAAGGGTTCAGGTCCGGGGGGATGATGCAGCTCATCAGCCTGTTCGTTTCCAGCGATGGCCATGTGGCCTGGAACCCAGAAAAGTGTTATGCTGTTGTTTTCGCCTATAGTTTGTTCAACGCCTTCAAGCTGCATTGAACAAGTCTTAACGTGACGGTGTACTTAGTAAGGGATTGAATAGCCGCCTGGCTGTCTGAGAAGGTGGCTATACGTTTATTTACGTAGTTCTCTCGTAGGCAAAGATCAGTGCAGGTTTCTATTGCGTGCATTTCTGCCTGAAAAACAGTGGTGTGGGGGCCCATAGATATATATATAGTATGTGCTGAGCCACCAGCCGGCAGTAAACCATGTGGATGTAGCCTAGCGAAGTTATAGGGTGCCACTCCTCCCTGCTCCATGTTACAGCCTGGAAGCAGTGGCCGAATGAGAGCTCCTTTGCAACGTGGTCGGCGGGCATATTCGCGATAGTATTGTTGTTGAGGCATCTGAGCTGCCCCTCAGTAAGCTCCAGACTGGCATCATTTGCAATGAGTCGCAGCATTGCTAGTTTTGCCTCGGTATTGTGAATCCCATCGTTCTGGTTCCCCAGATACTTAAATGCCTTCTCCGCGTTGCACACCGAATCTGAATCTTATTCCGGCGAACTTCGGCTTTACCTGTTTGGCGCGCTCTGACGTTAGTATTTCCGCTGGGTCGGTGGGGATAATGGCCACACTGGTATTTAAGGCCCCCTTCGCGTAGGAAGCTTTCGCTTTTCCTTTGCCTCCAGAGGGGGCAGAAAAGCGGCTTCAATCGGCGGTTCTTGAGGTCTTCTTGCTCGTAGAGGTTTTCGAGTCAGTCGTCTCGCCTCCTTCGATGCCGCCTTCAATCGTGACAGCGCTACCTTGGTCTAAGCCCATAACTTGCCGCTTACTGTCTAGCGTAAGAGCCGGTGAGACCTCGTCCGTGGAGCGTGGTTGCATGGCTTGAGGTGCAGGCTGATTACTGGAGTTCCGTGAGAGTTTCGCGGCTAGCTCCCTCACTTTTGTCGGCTCATGGCCCTGTGTCAGGAACTTGAGATAGCATCCCGCGCCGCTGAGCCCTTGTCTGGGGGGATCCTTAACGCCTCCTGGCTCGAAGAGTTTCGGATTTTTCTTTTTATAATTCGATGGCCTTGGTTTGGGCTGGTCAATTTTCGAGAGGTAGAGCTCCTCAGGGACACTCCGTTTGGGGGGCTTAATTGATGCCATCCCGTGGTTGTTCGGAAGTGCCGGACTTCTCTTCTTCCATAGAGGAATCACTCGAAGCAGTGAGTGTCACCTTGGCTTCGGGTGAGCTGTGTGTTTTGGTCGTGTTGTTTTTGTTTCGCTTGTAATTCATGTTGATCCCACGAGTAGCTAGGGAAAAAATGCTCCACCGAAGTAGGGCCCCGCTTTACTCCGGTAAGGTTTTAGCTACCCTTGGATATAGCCCCGGTATACAAGGAGCTTCGTTAATGATGATGATTTACGCCCTGATCACCTTCCCCCGATGGGCACAGGTCGCCTGACACCCCGGGACTTAGGCATATCTAACACCATGCACGCTATCAGAAACAGTATGGTTACAGATCCTGAGAGCGTCTGGTCTATACCGTGATTTAAGGAGCTCGATTCGCCGACTCACAATGCACCTAAATACATATTTACTTGCATAGCGAGTCTTGTCTGAGAGGAGGTCCCACGATCACCGGCTCCCACAGTTTGGCCTTAACCTAATTTAAGTCTGTAGCTGCCACCGCGTAGAGGTACTGTGGGCACTTCCCGTGATGATCGCATTTTCAACCTGCCATCTCACAAACTGACTTAGGGTTTAACCCCAAAAATTATTGACACTGTACAAACATTGCTATCTTTGCTGACAGCCAAGCGGCAATTGAGGCTCGCTCCTTGCCTAGCCCTAGTTCCGAGTTAGTAGACTCTTCGGTACTTTCGCTGTAAGTGTCATCAACTATGTCATAGTTTGTTGTATACCGGGACACCGAGGAGTTGAGGGAAACGAGGCAGCATACGAAATGGCCAGACCAGGATCGTCATCCATCTTCACCCGGCGGGAACCCTACTGTGGTTTGAACTGGGCCTTTTCCAGATCAATAGTTAGGGAGTGGTCTAAAAACCAACAGCTGTGTTATTGGTACAGCTTCTGAGGACTGCGTCAAGCAAATGAGTTAATGAGACCTACAATTACGGGACTACAACCAACTTCAGTAGAACTAACATGTGGTTGGTAGTAGGACTTGAGTTGAGCTTTCACTGTTCGTCAAATCATTTAAGGTGGTTAGCCAAACTATACAATCTTTGTGCAAATAAGCTTTTAAGGTCTGAATAGACCTCGGGCGGAATGAAAATGAAATTTCTGTCCGCTGCGATTTTCTCAATGAAAATGCATGCTTACTGTCGTGGAACATGTCGGAACTGATGGGGAACTCCATAAGCTACAATCCGAATATGGTTCCAAAATTTTTCTCGGCCATTTTATGTATTATTTTTCGATTCCCCGGTCATTAGATATTTTCCACGGTGAAATGACCGGGGAATCGAAAAATAATATATAAAATGGCCGAGAAAAATTTTGAAAACATATTGGGATTGTAGCTTATGGAATTCCCCATCATTTCCGACATGTTCCACGACAGTAAGCATGCATTTTCATTGAGAAAATCGCAGCGGACAAAAATCTCATTTTCATTCCGCCCGAGGTCTATCCAGACCTTTACAAGGTAAATGCTTATGCATTTCATTGAGTTGATTTTTGTTCTGAACATGAAGAAGAAATCTCTCGAGATACAATTTCCGCCTTACTTCCATTTAAAATTAGCCCACTTTTTCTTGCAGGATTTTCTCCAACTACGTCTACGTATTCATTAACGTCCTTCAAGAACAAAAAAACAATTGTCCCAGAACTATAACAAAACTATGAAATTTATATTCATCTTGCATTCTGTTTTCCTTCCATCCTATTCTTCCACATACAAATACAAAACGAAACCCAGTGAATTGATTCCCTCAAAAAAAACTTCTTCTTTAATTTAATATCTTTTTTTTTTTTTTTTTTTTTTTTTTTTTTGCCTCACAGAAGCTTCTGCCCCGGGACAGGGCTTCTCGGCATCACTTTACTTACTATGCGTACGTAAGTGACTAATCAATCAATCGAGTGTAAACTCTAGCAGATCGATAAAATAAAATCTAAAACAAAAAATAAATTAATAAGGAAATTTATCAAAATAATTTCTTTTAAAAATTAATTTGTTAATGCAATTAAAATTAACTAAGTCCTTCAAACTGTTATAAAGAATTATTGACCTTGTAATTGGTTCGTTAAGACCATAATTTACTCTATGATAAGGCTGAACAAGAAGGTTGTTCCGCCGTAAATTGTGAGGAATAGTTCTGACTTCAAAGTTATTTAATATATCTTCACAAACAATATGAGAGCAAAACAGATCTCTAATGAACATAGCGTTTAAAAACGTTCTTCTATAATCTAAAGCTTGTAAACCCAATAAGGAACAGCGAGTTTTATATTCTGGCTTGAAACGCCAGCCAATTTGATAAATAGCAAACCGTGTAAAATTGTGTTGAATTCTTTCTATACGCTCGATATGAACCTTATAAAAGGGATTCCACACAATAGAACAATATTCCAAATGCGAGCGAACGAAAGCTGTAAACAATATTTTTAAGGTAAAAGGATCATTAAATTCACGAGCGTTACGTTTAACAAATCCTAACATACTATTCGCTTTTGAAATAATGTAATCAATGTGTTGTCGAAATGAAAGATCATGGTCGAAAATTACACCAAGATCTGATATTTCGGCAACCCTTAGAAGAACACTACCTGTTAAGGAGTACTCAAAGAAGATCGGAGTTTTCAATTTATATATGCTAAGTACTTTACATTTACTAACATTTAAATTTAAATTATTATTAAGGCACCAAATTTGCAGTTTTTCTAAATCGGATTGCAAGTTAAGACAATCACCTATATTGCGTATTCTCATTGCGATTTTCATATCATCGGCATACTGCCATACACGCACGAATTGAAAATTTTGTATGATATCGTTTACGAAAACTAAAAAGAAAAGTGGTCCTAAATGGCTTCCTTGCGGAACTCCTGACGAACACTTTATGATAGAGCGCGATGTACAGCCATTCAACTTTACCAACTGCGTCCTATCCGTTAGATAGGATTTCACCCAGCTAAGAAAAACCGACTGTATACCTAAATTTTCTAGTTTCTTAAGTAAGATATTATGATCTACTCTATCGAAAGCCTTCGAGAAATCGGTATAAACCACATCAACCTGCATTCCCTGCTCAATACCATCTGCAACAAATTTAGTGAATGATACCAAATTTGTTGTAGTTGATTTTCCTTTAAGGAATCCATGTTGACATGGTGATATTAAACGGCTAATTAAAACATCTATTTTATTTTTAATAAGCATTTCAAACAACTTCGGTATTGCTGATAGTTTGGCTATGGGTCTATAGTTATCAATAAGATGTTTCGGACCCTTTTTGTGAACAGGGGTTATGTACGAAACTTTCCATTCATCAAGAAAAACACCTGAAGACAAGGACAAATTAAAAATAAGGGCTAAAGGACGACATAACGATTGCATGCAATTCTTCAAAAATATATTAGGAATGCCATCAGGTCCGGCCTGAATACTAACATCAAGATCACGGAAAGCATTCAATAGGTCATCCTCAGAAATCTCAAGAGCACTCGTAAGGTCCTCCTGAGCTATCCGAGGGACCAATGCACTGTGGCTTGGCTTGGTGTTAGTATTCATTTCTGGTGAAACGGAGTCTGGCACTTCGTAAACTGAATTGAAAAATCTAGCAAATCCATCACAAGCCGATTGAACATCGTTGTAAAAATTGCCATTGAACTCTAAATTTTTGGGTATTCCTGTATTCTTGCGCTTGCTGTTTATAAAACTCCAAAATGTCTTACTGTCATTTTTTATATTATTTTCAGCTCTCGCGATATACTGTTTGTAAAGATTTTTATTCATTAATTCATACTCTCTTCTCAATCTGAAGAAATGTTCTTTATTGGCAAGAGAGGATGACTTCTTATACAACTTATGAGCTTTATTTTTAGCTCTTTTAAGTTTCAACAATTCTTTACTACCCCAAGGATTTTTTGCTTTTATTTTTTTCTTTTGTAAAGGAACGTACTTATGAATAGCTTCCAATAAAATTGATTTAAAATTTGTATAACTTTCAGCAAGATTTATATTTGATATAACTGAAGCCCAGTCCATATTACGAAATATTGAATTTAATTTTGTAAAGTCAGCTTTTTGAAAATTTCTAGTAAGAGTAACTTCTGCCTCTTCTTCAATGTAATCATAAAAAACAAACTCAAGAAGAAGAGCACTATGATGCATTGAATTGGGCAAAAATGGTTTATCTACTTTAATTACAGAAGCATTGAAATCAGTACTAACAAAAATCAAATCTAAAATTCTACCAATTGAATTTTTAACAAAGTTCATTTGCATCAAATCCATGGCAAATAAACAATCTGTTAGAACAAATTCACACTCGAGATGTAAATTACGCGGCAGAATTTTTTTCTCGTCGTCGTTCCAGTACCAACTTATATTACCAAGATTGAAATCCCCAACGACGATCAATTTGTCTTTTTCCTCAAAGGATAATCTGGAGATATTATCTAAATGTTTTTTATAAACATCAACTGAACTCAAAGGTGGTAAATAGCTATTAAAAATGTATATTTTTTCGCTACTAGAAACATTAATAGAAACACATATCTGTTCCACGTCCTTATGAAAAAGCTCAACTTCATGAGATGGGAATGTTGTTTTGATAGCTACCAAAACACCACCTCCTCTCTTTGTTGAAGTCTCATAACGATCGCGGCGATAGACATCATAGTTTCTTATGAAAAGTTCCTCATTTGAAATGTCTGTGTGGAGCCAAGTTTCGGTTAAGCAAATGGCAGCATAATCTTCTAGTGAAACTGCAAGGTAAAAGTCATTTGTTCTTGAACGAAGACCACCAACATTTTGATAATAAACTGAAAAAACTGAATTGGAAATTATGTGTTTAGCTGGGCACTGTTTTGGCGTTTGCCGTTTTTTGAAAAATTGAATGGTGATATGTTGATGCCCTTGGGCCAGAAGTTGGCACAAAACACTTGCTTTGAATATTCTTGAGGAATTTTCAAACCAAAACTGATTGAAACTAATTTGGATATATCACAATCTTTTTTTATAAGTGCATAAACCGAAAGAAAAGTGTCATCTTTTAAATCAAGTTTTTTCATTACGTATTCCTTCAATTCATCTGCTTTTACCGAAGCGTGCAGCTTGGAAACATGGAATACTTTAAAACTAGGGACACTTCGAAGAGAATCATTAGCTTCATCGACTCCAAAAATTCTTTTATGTCGCCTATTATTATCAGCCTTTTTGGAAATAACATCACCAACAGGAGAAGGTTTTTTGATATTAATCTTTTTCTTACGTACAGTGACAAATTTATCAACCGGAGATTGATTTTTGTCAACATTAGAAGGAATTATAGAAGACGATGGATCTAAAATAACAGTAGAAGTTCCCGTATCTTGGCCATCAATAGGATGCTCAGAAGATTTCGCAAAAACTTTCATAGCATTCTTTTTAGTTTTTTTCTCTAAATTACTATTTTTATTTTTCAATTTTACATTTTTATCTCGTAATTCTCTACTATTGTTCTCACAACAATTTACAGAGTTCATTACGGATCTCAACTTGCTAAGTTGGCTCTGCAACGACGAAACGAGCTGAGATAGACCGTCAATTTGAACCTTATAAAATTGCTCGCAAACACAATTCATTTTACTATAAGAAAAAAATGTAATTACTTGAAAAAAAGAAAAATAAAAAAAATTGTATATAGTGGGATTTGAACACCGGGCCTGAGGGGCACGAATCTAGCACGCTACCACTGAGCTGTATACTACTGTGAAAGATACTATTCAAATAATTCAGTTAAGCTGAGTTTGAATCCGCTACTGGCCAAATGAAACAAAGAGAACAAAGGCAACTCGAGCGGCGATGTAAACAACACACAACCAAAAACTTTCCGAAGTGATAATATATAATTTCACTGCACTAATCCGCGATACCACTTTTATTTAAATAACAAACGAGCAATTTAACAAAAAAATGACGGATTTGGTAATTAAAATTATGAATTTTATGAAAAATTTAAATTTTAACTCGGAGCAGAATTTTGTTGTGTTCGCAATCGATAAACGTCAAACACCATTTAAAAAACCTCCAACAACTCGACCGTTTAAAAAATATCCAACAAGTTCGGGGCCGGACGTATAGAAATGTCCAAGACGTGACCATTGTTTTCGCTCCGATATGAGTGTTATCCTGGTTGTCGCTTTTATTTGCGTCATGGCTTAAAACCACATCGCACTCCCTCCCTCTGCAGGGACCACTATCTTGGTTAGTCGCGTCAAGAACATGAGAGAGTATTTCTGCAACAGTGCCACATCTAGAGAGCAAGAGAGAGAGAAAACTACCATTAAACTTGAAAGTCCATCTTTTGCAATTTCGCTTGCGGTTTTGAATGGAGGACGAAAAATTTAAAACTGACTCATTGCTTGCTGTACACTACTATGTACGCTAGCCATACCGTTATTAAAGAAATAGCACAGCCCCACTATATAGCTTGCCGTAATTACACGAGAGAGAAGGACATTTTCATGAAACTGTACATACACTAACAGCAGGGAGCAATCATACTCCAGAGTATATCCTGATTTTTGTAGATTTGCTGGAGCTGAAGTGTCTGTTGGCCAACATAGCGTAGTATGGTGCATGCGATTCAAAGGCGACAACGGTAAAATGCAAGCATATAGGATCGGCCTGATTTTAAAGTATCCTTAATCAGTGTGCTCTCGTTTACAGGACTCTAGATTTCTTCGAGTTACTGTTTGGACATTAAGTGCATTCTAGTGAAGTGGATTTCTTGACTCTCGTCGTCGTTTTTTTTTTTGCCATGCTATGTTCAAACCCATTTTCCAGGACACTGTACAACTGAAAGTGCATAATGTGTGCTATTTGCACAATATTCAAATATATGTACTGTACTGGGTTTCCTGAATAGTTCTGGTCATTCAACCGACATTTTGTATGCGAATCAAGTTCAACACGAGAGTGGTGGTTAGTATGATGGTGGAGAACAAGCGGGTAAGTGCAACCGATATAATATAAGTTGAAAATTTTAATTTGCATGCCTTTGTGTGTTTGTGAGGACTGAGGACTGTTGAGGCGAGGTTCAACAAAGGATACCTGCGGTCAAGCCATCATTAAAGTTTAGTATGTTTTCGGTCGTTTAATGAATCCAATTTACGACTGAACGAACCAACAATGATTTTAGCATAAGAGGATAAGATTGGTTTTATTTTTGGAGTAGTTTTTGCGGGGTTGTGTTTCTCTTTGTGGATTGGTACAAGATATGTGGAAAGGGAAATGCATTTTTAGCATAATTGAATTGAATATAAAGTGCAAATGTATTCGAGGAGGATTAAGGTTTGTTTACTCCATTTTAGATATTGAAACAGCGTTTTGATTCAAACATGTGAATTCCTCGATATACAGTGACACGCAAAACTGTTCACGAAATTAAAGATTTTTGCTTTTTTTGCCACTGTGAAATTAGGAGAAAGAAATCAATGAAAGCATACAAATCAAAGAAACTTGATAATTAAATTATAATATTTAATAAAAAAAATGTATTTGTTTATTTATTACTTTCGTGAACACTTTTGCGGGTCGTTCGCATTTTCAATTCTAATGCATCGTATAACCGCATGTAGCCTTAATAATGGCGTGAATACGCTTGGGCATACTTTGGATAAGGTTATCCAACAGTTGAGCATCATTTTTTCCCATTCGCATTGAACTTTTTCCCAAAGCTCGTCCACAGATTTCAGAATATCCTTATTTGCGAGCAGCCGTTTTTTTTTTTAAACAGACCACAAATTTTAAATAGGATTTAGGTCGAATGACTGAGCGTGCCATTTTATTGTCCTAATATTATTATTTTCCAGCCATTCTTTTGTTATTTTGGCCGTATGTTTTGGGTCATTATCATTCGTAAAGATTGCGTCTTCGGTTTCGCAACCAAAAACAACGATACTCGGAATCATAGAGACTTCCAGGATATCTATATAATCAATTGCACGCATTTTTCCCTTTACTAGAAGCAATTTTCCACACTTGTTGCCTTTAAATGAACTCCAAACTAGGGATGTCAAAAACCGGACGGTTAGTCCGAAAACCGTTACTTTCAGAACGGTTAACCGTTTTTTTTCGTTTTTTTTTCCCCATTCCGGTTTTAACCCGGACGATTGTTTGTCCATCCGGTTAACCTTCAAGCGGGCGCGCATCATTTTGTGACATAACCAGGCGCGCGGCGGTAATTTACCGCCCTCGTCTTTTCCCCTCCATTTGCGCTCAACCGTACAACTTCCATTCTCATAATTACGGTAAATTGAAAGAAGAGCATGTCCCAAATAAGTTATCATCATAAAAACAATTATCTGGTGAACAATAAAATAAGTTCAGCAGTTTTAGCGAAGTGCGTCACTTCAGTGATATTACACAGAGCACACACATTTTGAACACAACTATATACCAAAACATGCCATCCCCGAACGGTTGATGACCACTGGAAAGGTATGGAAGGTAAAATTTACCCAAAATTTTATTGTATCGTATGTATACCAGTAGGTATGACTTAAGAATATATACTTCTCCCACATCGATCCGACCAACGGGAGAAAAGCTGAAAAAGCGTCTTTATATGATCAGGGCGGTAAATTACCGCCCGCGCGCCCGCTTGAAGGTTAAAACCGGAAAAAAATACTCTCAAAATTCAAAAAATTTTCTATATTTTCTTGATTTTTCAGACTGCAGTTCTATTACTTTTATCTTATGAAAAACTTCATTTTCATATTTCAGTCCTTAAACATATTTTCGAACATTTTCCTTATAGCAGTTACTCGTTGAACGCTTCGTCAAATACCTCTCCTAATCTTTTCCAAGGGAGATATTGTTTAAACTTACGTTGCGTTCCACGTGTATCTTGGTTGTGCGTCGTGAATGTGATATTCGTGTATCAGTGCATCCGCGTTTCATCGTGTCGCTAAAAAATGTGGTATTCCGCCCCCTGGTGCAACTGTTTGGAATTTTTTTTTTCAAAAACTAATAAATTAATGATATCACTTCTGACAATTTTATTTGACTATCGTTTTTGTTCAAAATGTTTCTCTTTTAAATGAGCTGTTTTATTACATCATGCACATGAATTTTGATTTGATTTTGCATACAATACGAACACCAGCCATACGAGTGAGTAAGCATTTTTTAGTAAAATTATAAGCAAATTAGCGAAAAGACTCGGTTAACCGAAAACCGGTACTTTGAGCCCGGTTAAAACCGGACGGTCTAACCGGCATTGCACAAGAACCGGAAAAACCGAAAACCGGGTTATGGACCGGTTTTTGACCGGCATTGCACAAGAACCGGAAAAACCGAAAACCGGGTTATGGACCGGTTTTTGACATCCCTACTCCAAACCATTAAAGAGCCTCCACCGAATTTCAGACTTTTGATGATATTGTGTTTGCGTTGCGGAGCCCTAATTTTTGATCCACTTAAGTCCAAGTCCTCCCAACAGAGCCTAGTCGGTTAATTTTATTCTCATAAGACAATATTGCAGACTTCCAATAAGCAATAGCCCAATTTTGGTGCTGCTTAGCAAAGGTCAAGCGGGCTTTCTTATGGTGCTCTTGTAAAAATGACTTCTAAGCCTTTGCTTTCGCTTTATCCCTCCCGTTTTAAGACACCTACGGTCTGTGTCATTTGAAATACGGATCCCCCGTGTGCTCCGTAGCTCTAGATTCCCTTCCGCAGCATTTTCAACGGCACCATAGTAACAATTATCCGACGAAAACACAGCTCGGATTCGGGGGATACCTATTTCGGGCGACTTCTTTTGAACCTCCCCCAGAAATTTTAACAAAAGAATGGCTAGAAAATAATAATATTAGCAGTGGCGGATTTACCAGTAGGCTGAGTAGGCTGGAGCCTAGGGCGGCAGATTTTACGGGGGCGGCAAATTCGGTGCATTTTTTTTTTTACGTTAAGCACATTACATACATTACAATGGAAACCGAATTCCGAATACGAATTTGAATGCCCTCATATAGCATTTATACTTCTCATGAGATATGTTGGGAGCAGTGTGTGAAGTGTGTTTGTACCTCAGTAAGATACAAAAGTGTAGAACTGTAACCGTTATCTCAGAGTTTCAAACACCAGGAACGATTTGTAATTTAAGACGAATCTTCGAAAAGGCCTCTTACAGTCAATTGTTTACAGGCTGAACTTCAAAACCAAGCACTTTTTTCTTTTTTTAATGCAAGAGATCTTTTTGTTAGTAAAAACACCAACAACTTAATCTTACACTGAAGATCCCGGTTTCTTGTCAGTTCCATAAAATATAAGCAAAAGGCAAATCAATTAAAATCCAGATAGGGAAAACGCTATAAATCTCATAAATAATTTTTAATTTCGTACTAAAATTAAGACGGCAGATTTTCAAAGCGGTTTCAAGTATGACAAGTGTAGCACTTAAACTGAATACCAGGGGAGGGAAGAGATATATTTTTGTAGTATTTTAATCCTTTAGCAACGGCTGATTTGAAGATTTCAATTTTTTATAGTACGACCAGAAATTTGAAATTTCAACTCAATCTTTAAAGTTTGCAGTAAGCTAATTTAATTTAAAATATTGTTCTCCCAAAATTGTTGAATCATGCGTTGGAAAGTAATCTCACTAAAGCAAATTTCCGGATTCATTAGATAAAAGTACCGTTATGAAATTGGTTTTTAAAATATTCAATTTAAAATTAAAAATAAAATTTCCTAAAGATATAAAAAGTGTATCATAGAAGTGACGTTGATAGAAAAGTATTTGAAACCGGTTTCAATGAAATTTCAAGTATGTACAGTGAATCTCCGTCATTCGCGTTTTGCGACACATCTTCAATATTTCACATTTCCCCTATCCAATACTTCATGTTTGGCCGCCATCACAGCTCCAGTCTGGTACGAACTGGTGGTTCCATATGCTTCTTGTACGGTCACCAACTGGGGGAAAAAATACACTTCAACATGACCCAATAGCCCAATACTTACTTGAAGTGGTCACACGATTTCATTTGTTGGCAGCCTTCGCCTAGAAAACATCCTTATGCTCGATCCTTCGCACAAGCTCATTTATGATATGCGCTTCACCTCTTCTATCGACTTCATTTGTTAATCAGCTACGAAAAGAAAAAGATCATGGAGTTTTGATGATCAAGCAGTGCGTAAGACCGCGTCGCAGTCCTGCTGAAACCACTTTGGTTAAAGTTTGTCTTCTCAATTCAATTGAAACAACTAAAGGAATTCATCAGGGAAGAGATGGGGTGAAATAAAGTTTGAAATGTTTCGAAGAGTGCAAGAAAACAAAAAAGACCCCCAAAAGTTGAGTGACAAGCTTCCCACTCTAAATATAACATTATTTATATTTTATGAACATTTTAAACAAGTCCCACCTCTATCCTCAACACCGTATCCCGAAATTCGCGATAGTTTCGTGGAACACATCCGTCACGAATCTCGGTGGTTCACTGTAGTTTCAAAACCTCATTTCAATTTTTTTAATTACGTACGACAATTTTATTGATTGTGTTTTTGCTCAAACAAATTGTACCATCGATTCTATCAGTATTGCTGAATTGTGCAAAAAGTGGGACACTATGAAGAAGAAGAACATACCTTTCAAACCGACTTCCCTACCAATCAATTTTTGTATCGCTCTTTTTTCATATTTATCTATTACATAAAGTTTGAAGAATGCTCAGGACCCACGAAGTGGAAGCACTCATCTATTAAAGTGCAAAGGGGAAAGTTGAGAATAAATTAAGGTCAATCGGCAATATTCTCGTAGAGCTTGGTAGGCAATGGCGTAGATAGCTTTTCGGAGAGGGAGGGGATCATTTTGCAAGATCGCGAATACTTTTTCCGTTATAAAATTTGAAATTTCAGAATTAAATTTTCTGTATTTATTACACTTCAAAATAGCAACACTAATGTGAAAATTTTGGTGCAATAGTGAAAACAATTTTTGAAAATAAATTCTTGAAAATATTGAACGCTCGGCAAAAATTGTGAAACTACATAGATAATTTTTAACTCTTTATTACAGTGAGAAGTCCACAGCATTCCAGTTTTTGTACAAATTTTCGCTAATGTGAGGGGAGAATTGGATATTGGGTTAGATCATACGCATAAAAGTTTGATTTGCCGTCAAGTTACTGGCGACATATCTTTCAATTTTGGAAATTTAGTTTAAAAAAATAGGCCCTATTAGCTTCGTAGTAGTAATTCGTAATAAATTTAATAACATTTATCTAATTTTAACTTTTAAGAAAAGAATGATAACAAACTGAAACAATTAGGGATGCTCTAAAATTGGAAGCTTAGCAGCATTTTCTGTTCCTTCGCATAAACGCTTCTTGGGAAAAGCTTTCCAAAAACGACATTTTAAACTGAACTGAACATAAAGTCAGAAAACAAATCTTAAACTAGTGCTCACGATTAATTTCAGAAAGGCTTGCATGTGCTGCCATACAGATCCAAGCAAATAAACCAGAATCATAACGGAGGCCCTGTGCTGTAGTGTTTTTATCGACATGCTTTTCAAATTGAAATTTGAATACATTTTCTATTGCAGTTGTGAAAATGTATTCACATTAGTTTTATAAATAATTACACACGATAAATAATTTCAGCAAAAATTTCACATTTGCATTGTTTTGCGGAAAGTAAAAACAAAAAACGTGTGACACATAGAGGGGGGATTAATCCCCTTGATCCCCTCCTTATCTACGCCACTGCTGGTAGGGGCGGCAAAATGTTAACAGCCTACTAGCAGCAAATGTGCAAATCCGCCACTGAATATTAGGACAAGCAAATGGCACGCTCAGTCACCCGACCTAAATCCTATTGAAAATTTGTGGTCTGTTAAACCAAAAAACGGCTGCTCGCAAAAAAGGATATTTCGAAAACTGTGGACGAGCTTTGGGAAAAAGCTCAAGCGAATGGGAGAAAATTGTTGCTCTGTTGGATAACCTTATCCAAAGCATGTCCAAGCGTATTGAGGCCATTATTATCATAACCTAACCTATTTCAGTTGGTAAAATGTATGCGGACGGTGAAACACCTTGGGTTGTGAAAAACAGAGATTTGGTCTCGTGATCCTATGGTTTCAGCAAGATGGGGTCACAACGCGTTATTTATTCTCTGAGGGGTAAATTACGAATTGATCGAAATAAACAACATACAATGGCAAAACTGGAAAAATCTACCCGCGTGAATAGATCGGGCGAACTAAATGAATTTACTGTGATGCTAAAACCATACCAGCATGGTTTCAGGAAAATGGATAGCACAACCACTGCCCTCGATGCCATCACTAGAACACTACACGCATTCAAGGTGGGCTAAATCCACGACTTCCATGTCACAGAACCATCCCACTAGGAAAAATTAGAAGTCCTTCTCGAAGAAGATGTCTTTTTCATTCCAAGGGAGCAAATAAGGAGGTATTTAGAATGACTTTAAAAATGAAATGAAATCCTTCTCGGGAAGGTATTTAGAAGGTGTGTAGAAGGTAATAGTCATTCCGAGGAAGTAAATATGGAGGCATTTAGAATGAGTTCAAAAGATAATATAAAATCATTTCCGGGTAGGTGTTTAGGAGCGAATTCGAAGGAATATGCCGTTTGTTTTACCGCTAACTTTGCGACGTACAATTTCGTATATTGCTGGAAATCATTTCCTGCGCAGTTCGTGCCTAATTTTTGTTGTGAGTGGTGGATTGATTCAGTTCGTAGCAGAAAATTTCGATTATACATAGTTTGAAGTTTATAAAGTGCATTTTTAACCAATATATATTTGGTACGTTTGCATTACTTTTATTTCTCGACTGTATAACTATATATCTAATAAGAATTTCATCCTAAGATGCTGTGAAAACTGAAAAATTTGGATACTTAAATTACGTGGAAGAGATGAAGGCGGAATTTAAAGCAGCAAAACAAAAATTTTACAAAAAGACGCGTAATATTGTCAATAAGTCTTGTTAAAAATCTGAATTTACCGAAAAAATATCAAACTATTTTTTTTTTTACAGAAAAAATTCTAAATTTCATTTTTTTGTCTATACTAAAAACAGCTGAGTAATCTCATATACATATTAGTTTATTTACTTAAAAATAACGAAATTGTTTTTTTTTTCTTTTTTATTTTAAAAATGTTAAGAGTGTGATATAATAAATATAATATAAAAAATTCTACATAAATTACTAAGTTTTTTTTCATCATCAAGGGGCGCTATATGCACGACGCCCGATAAGAGAGTTCTTAGAACTCGTGAGATGCTGATCTATCTCTTTCGTAAGCAATGTTTGCTCTTCTTCCTCCTTGCCCTCTATACCATTGCGTCGCGTAGCTCGACCTGCGGTGTAGGTACGTCGCCCGTTCTGGCGGTAATGTCTCAGCCTATTTGTACAGGTAACTTACTCTTTTGGATCGTGTCATCGCCGAGACCAATGCGATAAGTTTGTTATTATCAATAAATGAATTTTGTTCCTTTCTGAACGGCAATCTCAACTCAAAAGTAAAGTATCAACTTAATTTGCATCATTTTAATACATTTTTGGACATTGAGTGCGGGTAGGTGGTATTTCCAACATAAAATATAGAAATATAAAAAAAAAATAAATAAAAATAAATATAAAATAGATCTTAAATAAATAATAATAGTAACTTCTTATAAGGTACAAAGTCCTTCCCATTTTCATTCTAAAGAACTACCAATAAGGCCTTTCAAGAAATCCTTACTATTTCCTTCCGAAGTACTGAAAAAGAATCCTTCTTAGAAGTTCTTACTAATTCATTCTGAAGTACTGCAAAAGAAACCTTCCTAGAAGACCTTACTGATTCATTCTAAAGTACAGCAAAAAAAGCCTTCCATGAAGTCCTTTTTATTTCAGTCCGAAGTACTGGAAATAAAACCTTCCTAGAAGTCATTATGGAATCATTACATAGTACTTCCAAAAGATTCCTTCTTGGAATTACTTCTTTCCGCGGACATGGCTATGGAAAATGGTAGATATAAAGGTAGGTAAAAAGAATGAATTCTTTCATTCCAAGAAGACCTTTGGAAGGGCTTACTTCACACTCTTTTTCCTAGTGGGATTCTAGTGGCAATTGACCTGTCAAATGCGTCTGATAAGGTGACTCACTCGATGCTTCTTACCAATCTTTTGAATATGCATGTGTCTGTCCAAAAAATACGTTAAATTGCCAACTATCCAGCTGGTCGATATTTCTTCACTGAGTTTCGAGGCAAAGGTCCCAAGCTCGGGAGATTCCAATTAGGTGTTCCACAGGGAGAAGTACTCTCCCCCACTCTTCTGTGAATTCCTATGCGGACAATTGCGTACTCGGCACGAAGGAGAATAAGATAGTTTGCGCCTCCTCATTAATCGCTATTTAGCGCGATTACAGGCATTTTTCCAAAACCGAAACCTCACCATCTCAGCGTCTAAATTTAGTGCGACATTTCTTGTCACCTGGTCGGGGATTTTCGGTGGGCGGTTGTTCCTAAGGGCAAATTCTAAAATTCTGGGGCTCCACCTAGAGAACATGATGACATCGGCCCATCATGCAGCCACTGTTTGCAAAAAGATGCCCAGTAGGAAAAATTTTTAGGTGCCCGTTCACACCCGAAACGATGTGATGAGAGGCGAAAAGCTTCGCCCCCTGCTCGCTACGCTCGCCAACCCCCGGATGCCCCGAATCATTCTTTTTCTTCCGTCTTGACAAAAGTTTTGGGCTTGGCTGAAATAAGTGGGCAAATAAAAATATTTACTCGGAAAATTTTATTGGGATTGCGGGAACATGACCCTACAGTACGATTCCATTCGTTTTGAACTTTTTTGTTGCTTTGGTTTTGTGAAATTGGTGCAAAAAATGTTTCTTAGAAGAACCAAAATGGTGGTTGGTACAAACCCATGACCCCATGGTCAGATTTGATCAATTCTTAGATATGTTTTGTGTTAACAAGAGAAACAGATTTGTGTGAAATTTGGTTGAAATTGGTGCACAAATAAAAAAGTTTTTCTTAGAAGAACCTAATTTGGGGAGTTGGGTTTGTATGGCAGCCCCATGACCCCATTGTCCGATTTTACCGATTTAAACATACAAACTGCCTGCAGCAGAAAGAAGCATTTGTGCAAAATTTCACCTTCAAAGCTTTTAAATTGGCCGAGTAAACCGCGGTGCAACAGACGGACAGACAGACAGACAGACGGACTGACGGACATCGCCCAATCGACTCCCCAAGACATGCTGATCATATATGTATACTTGTTATATGGTCCTTCAATGCGTAACAAACTTCAGGACAAAGTTAATATACCTTTTCACTCTATGAGCGAAGGGTTTACAAATTCTTAGTATTTATATGGGAATGCGCAATGCGATGTCAGGTTGTGCGATGAGGAATTTTGCCATCACAAAAAAGCATGATTTTTCAGTGGCATGAGACATCGATATGAGGGGCATGATTTATGATTGGCTTCGTGACATATAGGTGATTTGTGTTTGTTTTACCATATTGGGAACTTGCATATATCCATACATACGTTTTGGATGTGTATGTATATGTAGTGTTGTAGAATTGTAGATATTAAATAGATTTTCATCGGTAATGTAATGGTGAATTGGTCTACGAAATAGCCTTTGTGTCCGGTTTGTAGCGTACCTGTGGGAAAAAAAAACGAGTATGCGGATTTTACAAGAATTGATGCTTTAGGTATCTATGAAAGTTTCGGACGGCGCGCATGGATTTGAAATGAATTATGTTGTTGTTTTTTGTAGCGATTCAAAAGATTCTTTTTCTCTTGAATCTAAGAGGCAGCTCTTGGCTGTTGTAACAACGGGTTGCTCCGGGACGATTTAAATCGAAGAGCCGGCTATCGTTGGAGCATTTTTTTTTCTTCAGAAAACTCAAATATCGATGTGGTCATTATGGGATTCGAACCCAAGCCCGGGCAACTCAGAGATAGAGTGTCATCTCTATACCATTGCGCCATCGGATGCCCTTGAAATGAATTATTCTAGGTATCGGTGAATAGGTCAGGAACCATGCAGTGCATCACAACTGAGTATTTCCCCGACATAATAGTGGTACTATTTCAGCTATAAAGAGAATCATATTTTTACCTTGAATTTCGAATCAGCGACCCAAATTTCTGCCACGCCAATTGGACGAGTATTTCCCCGAGAAAACATTCTGCATCGTTAAACCTAAATGTTTTTTCTTGCTTTTAGCCTCAAATTTGGTATCAGCGACCCAAATTTACCTGTGTTTCTGCTGCGCCGATTAGACGAATATTTCCCCGAGAAAACCGGGGTACTGGTCTGGGGCCGGCAACCCCAAACAAATTTTTCTTGTTTTTGACCTCAAATTTGGAATCAGCAACTCCTTAGTCTTTTTGCCACGCCAATTGGCCGAGTATTTCTCAGAGAAAACAGGGGTACGGTCGTGCCACAAAGAGCTATGGATTACGCAAGAACTATAGATTACCCTTTCAACTAAACGTTAAAAACTGAACGAAACAATACAATATTTCAAACCAAATTTATAGATCGCATAAGAAATTCACTAGCAAACACCCAGTGGCGCAACCACGGGAGGAACTAAGAGAGCTAAAGTCCCTCCCAGATTCTCCTCCATTTTTGAATGGAAACGACCATTTTCCAACATCATAATCGTAGCCGGGAATTTTCTTATGGAGTCGAAGGTACACGGTTTGAAATTTTTACAGCTTTCAGAATAGGCAATTGGTTGCCAACGTTCAGAGTTGTAAATTTACAGCACGAAATTTAAGTTAAGTAAAGCATTTAAAATTACATCAATATATTTAACCCATTTCCAACAAAGATTTATAGCTTTGAATTCTTAGAGGGAAACAAGTCCCATATCCATGTGTAAAATTAAACTTTTTATTTAAAATTAACTTAACGTTAACTCAGCCGTTTATAGACAATTTCGAGTCAACGTTACAATGCATATAATTTCGGAGTGTATATAATGTTGCAAGCACTATATTTCCTATCTTCACATGTACGGAAATTTTGGACCACGCCGAGATTCGATCTACGGAACTCTAGATTACTAGCATCGTAGAGTGGCGACTCAACCAGTTGAGCCACAGAGCGTGGCAAGATTTCCGAAATGTAAAAATGAAATAATGAAAAATCACATTCACTTGATTTAATTTTAGATTTTTAGTTTGTAAAATTACAGTAGCAATGTGATTTCACAATATTTTATTTAAAATTTAATAGTTGTCATTTATTTTAACCTTTCGCTAAAGAAATGTGATAGATTAAATTTCAAATTTTTTTTTAGCTTTTTTTTGTAGTAATTTCTACTAAACTTTGTGTGGGAAATTCAATAAACTTTTTACTGTGTATGTAATTGAAATCTATGACAACAATTAAGATTTCCCGCCAGTTCAAATTGCCATTCTCAAAAATACTGTTAGAAAAGGTGCTAACAATTTTAAGAAAGAACACCAGGTACTGATTCTCACGAACATAAAACCTCAGGGTTTCACTAACGGAAAAAATTTAGCTTGGAAGCCTAGGCGATATGCGAAATTGTAGGATTTGATGATGTTATCAATTAATGCACACGTATGGGTTTCGGATACCAATGCCTGAGTTTGCAATCTCAGCATAACTTTGCGGATAACAGTCTCGTAGAGTATTTCTTTCTCAGAACACCCAAGACTCGGAGACTGAAATTAGGGGCGCTCCTCCCTGCCCTTTCTTTGGTTACGCCCATGACTCACAACACTGTATCTGTATATGAATCCGTTGGAACGGTATTAATCCGATTTTAGTACGAGTTTTATTTGTGACTAAGTTTATATTTTGCTGGACAACTTTGGAGCGAATCGTGTTTTATGAAAGGGTTAAAAAAAATGCAATTACTGCGTAACGGTACAAGCTAGGGGTATAATTTTGGCGTCAATTTTCCTAAAACAAAATGTAGAGGCTACAATGGGTCTATGGTGAACAGATTGCGCACACACACTGTATACTGGCAATTTGAAATGGAAGTTTTAAGAAAACAAGAGAAAGAGTGTAGATTTTCAATTTGCGATAACAACTTTAAATTTCCAGTAATAAGGATGGCATTAGCTCCCTCCAGCACTAAATCCTGGTTGCGCCACTGCAAACACTACTGGATAATTTTTAAGAAGCAAACAAAAAAAAACAATCTGCTGCGATCTTGTGAAATAAAGAAAAAAGTACCTTGTCTTAAAAACTTGTTCCAGCAATAATTTTGTCCAATGCTGAAAAAATAGCCCTGGCTTCTCTGAAAAGCTATCTACGCCACTGATTGCGATTGCGCAGACAGTTTTCCATAACTTTTATAACTTATACAATAAACCTGGTTGGAGAAGCAATTTCTTCTTCTTCTCTTCTCTACTAGCAATAACTGTAATCTTGAAATGCAGTTGCGCATAGCAATTATGAATGATGACGGAGCTTGCCTACTTTCAAAGTGTACTCTACGCAATGGTTTCTCGAGAAGCATGATCCCGAATGGAGAGAAACCGTTGATAAACTGCTTTCATTACAAGCGTTTCTTCGGTAGCCAATTTGCTTCCAGAAGTTCTTAAATATTTTTCCTTTCGGAATATTGCACTCCGGGAAATTATTATTTATATACGAATAAGACACATCATTTGTCGGTTGGGAGCATCCTGTCAACTTTGTTTGGTCAAAAAGCAAATAAATCCCGCAACAGAAAAACAACGTGAAAAAAGACGAAATAGTAATCATTACGCCATCTTCCTTCAATTTGTTTTTCGAGCAAAAAAATTAAAGAATCCGGCACTCTGCTTGTCGAAACGGCATAGTCTAATCTTCTCACAGTAGTCACAGACTAACTTCTATGGCTTCATTTGCCTAGTTGGTCCTGGAGCTGAGTGTCACAACAACTTTGATTTCCTCATCTCTCATCGTCAGCGGAGCACGACATACATTGCCATTCTCGAATTTTCTCATTTTCAGAATCCGAAAAAAATCTGTCTGTATCCTCCCATCCTATGCTTTCACGCATTCCATCCAATTTTCATTCTTGAAATGAAATGAGAGTTAGTGCGCGACGGCGAGGTCAAGATGTCTCTAGTGGTTGGGGAAGCGCGAGCTCGTCAAACACCACAATTTTACGACCCTGAACAGTGAACACTGTAGCACTCTAGGAACTAGGATACAATTCATGGGCGAGAAAATCATTCCATTTTCATCTCGGATTTGCTTGTTGTGTCACGAGAAACATTATGAATGATTTAAAATTTGCATTTAATGATGGGACACAATAGAACACAAAGAAGTGTCCTGCAAAGTGGTTTTCAGAAATTTCATTTTGTTGTATTTAATCTGCAAAATCATTCAGGATTATAAGGAGAGAATGAGATGATTGGAGCAATTTTATATAAATGATAAAATTAAATTTCAAAAATGTAAAGACACCCTGCCAAGGCAATTTCGGGCATTTCAATGAGACAAATATAAACAACACAAATAAACATTTCTTTAACCCTTAAATGCATAGCGTACCATATATGGTACATGGCTAGATTCCTGTAAAAGTCTAGCGATTTTTAAAGTTTTGATTTTTTTTTTACTTTTTCCCAAAGTAGACAAAACAAGCTTTCACATGAATTCAATTTTGGCTTCCCGAAGCCTCCCTTGAATTGTCTGTGGGTCGTTAAAATGGACGAACGTTATTTTTTGTGGAATTTTAAAAGCTATTTTTAAGAGCTAAAAAAATTAGCGAAATTCACCGTTATTTGGAAAAGAAAAAATACTGGTGAGTAAATTGGAATGTGTTCTTGACATTCTTTTGAGATTTTCACCAAAAAAAGTCACTAAAGGTATTGTTTGCATCAATTTTGCAACGTACCATATATGGTACACCATGCATTGGGGCATATTCAGAAATATCTATACATACATTCCGATCGTTGTTACCTGATGAAATTATTCTCCTTTTGTCTAGGGTAGAGTAGGATATGTTCATAAAATTTTAATTATCAGCTTTTTCAACATGATGGTGCGTTTTATTGGGCCCAGAACAGGTCCAAATAACCTAAATTTTCATACAAATTATAACACCGATCCATTTTTACAGGACATTTACTGCCATTTCTTTATGAAAGCTAGGTTAATCAGTTCTGTTCAGGATCCAAGGAAACGGAGCTGTCATAGTTGGCTCAGAAAAATCGTTGTTGTCATTTTGTTTTCTATAGCACACCGGTCAAGGCTTAGCGTTTCTGTAGCTGCTTCTTATAATCCCAGTCTTTTTAGCTGGCAAGTATACTGAAAAAAAAATTGTTCACAGCTTTTGTTTTGTCCTTAGGACACGCCACTAAAAAACCGAGCTTCCGTATTTGACATCTTAGTAAGAAAATGTGCTTCTGGGGTCAACCATTTCATATGGAAGACTATGTGGAGTACCACATCAGATAAATAAACAATTACATGGATGTAATTCTTGTGGACATGTCCTGGGACCTGCACAAATTTGGGTTATAAAACAGGCAGCAGTTCATTCCCATATTTATATCCTACTAAAGTCAATCCAATCCATTTACTTTTCAAGAAAGGAATCCCATGAGCTATGATAAGTCAAAAGAAGTCTCGAGATATACGTTTAACAGTAGAACATGCTTATATCGAACTATTGTATAAAATATTTATTTATAGAACTCTAATCGCACTAATAGCATACATACTCTATACTCATGTACAGAGCCAGACGACACGCAAAGCCCAAAATAATAATTTCCATGTTTTTTTTGTAGGGGATGAAGGGGGTATATGAGTCGGATCTGGCGCACTTTCAATATTTTATAAGGACATCCAACAGCTACCACTTGGCACACATTTGAGGTCTTTCACGACAATCTATCAAAAGATATGGCTAAATTTAGGTTTGTAGAGTATGTAGGGGTAGTCAAACCTACTCCACTTTCCATCAATTTCCAGGATATGTCACAAATAGGCAACGAGACAAATTTCAATAAGGAATAGGAAACTATTAACACACCTACCCGAGCTCCCTTTTTAAAAAACTGAATATTCGCGATTTTCCATAGAAATTACCACCTTTCCTTTAATGAAAAGAGGTTCCTTATATCTCAATAAACATTATCCTTTCTTTTTGCACTGTTCCTATTAAAGTAAGAGGCAGATTAAATAAAATTAAAAAAAAAAATCTTTCATTTACAACATATGGCCTGAATGCATGGCGTACCATATTTGGTACACAATGCAAATTCTACTATTTTCGCTTTTCTGGGAAAACGGGCTATTTCCTGGGAAAATAAAGGCTGATTCCGTGTTCAGTGACTGATTTTACATATAAGGAGGTCAGTTACGATAATGGGTTCTGACCCCATGCATTTAAGGGTTAATATTTGTTAATTTTTGGCAAAGTCCTTTTTCGTTTCGGCCCATAATATTTACAACAATTATTGTATCCTTTTCACATTGACATCGCCTTCGCAATCTGTCCTAAATTGGAATTTCCATTTAAGAATATTCAAAGAAACGAAAACGGCAAATGTTCTGAGATTGTAATGTGCCATCAGAGTCCTATCAACAAATAGTATCCTCTAAAACTATCTAAACGGCCTTAATCCTTGTGGAAATATGCTTGTATCCATTTTAAGCAATGGCGCGACGATGAACATCATGATCCCACATTTGAATGCAAGTTCACTCGGCACTTGAGAGAATGTATGCCAAAACTATTTTAGCGTATGAACAGGAATGTCCAAGATCCGTTCTTCCTGCCAGGATTGGGATAATATTGTGTTCTTGTTGTTGTCGGAAGATATGTCTATTGCCTTCTGCTGGTGGATATATACGTATATATACATATATAGAGCATTGTTCGATGCCAATTGAATTGGGAATTTGCCACACATAACAGGGACCATATTGCCGGACCGGGAAATTGTTGAACATATCACTTATGCAACTAGATTAGCGATTGATGACAAAAGGGGATACTTACGTAAAGAATGTCTAAAGATCCCAGGATTAAGTTTTGCAGAAATATCTTTGACGAAAAAATTTGGAAAAAATCTAAATCCACGAGGTTTAGTAGGGAAGACTAAGGGGCGATTCAGACTATCGACAGGATTTACTAAATCCTAGATTTAGTCGACAGTTGTACCATATGTACTTGCATTGTTAAAATTGCAAATTGCAATATGGTACAACTGTCAACTAAATCTAGGATTGAGTAAATCTTGTCGTTAGTCTGAATCGCCCCTAATTTTCCAACATATGATTGATGGTTACAATAAAAATAAATTTCCGATTCGGCCCGTAGCATTTTGATGCTCAGACAGCATAATATAACCGCACTCAAATGAGCCGGAAAGCGAGAACCATGACAAAATAAATTATTTTAGATATTAGCATACATACTTGGATTAATTACATAATTTTAAAAATGTTTCTGTAATTTTAGCAATCTATTTCTAACGCTCATCTAACCGTGACGCATACCTACTAACTAAAATCGGAAGAGGAAAACATTTTTTAAAATAAAATACAATGTAAAATAATTACTATCTGATGAACAAAACAGTGGCGTAGAAATAGGCGTGAGAGGGAAGGGGTTTTTCCAGGGAACCTATCTCCACAATACAGAGTGTTCCGCATAGTGCTAATAGACTAACATGTTTAATAATACTTCAAAGAAAAACATGCCTCTTGTATAAAAAATTATATGCAAAAGGCCCGCTCAAGGAAAATGTATGGAAAAAATTCTTTTGTTGTAATATCTTAATATCAAAAAATTAGACCTTGAGGCTCTGTAGAAACTTACCATAACGAGGTGGAAAAAAGGCGTAGTTGAAGCACAATCTTCCTAAAGGGATAAACATGAACCGATCCGATAACTGATACTAACGCCGATAGATCAGGGTTTGGGTAGGGGCGCTGTAATACCGCAGGTATACGCAATGGAACTTTGGTCGTCAAGAATGATGACCACGAGAGTTGTCCCTTTGATGATGAAGTCTACATAGAAAAATATAAAAGATTAATATGGTCAAAGCCCCATTAGGGCCACACGACCTATCTCAATCTACTTGCTCTCGTACAGAGCGTAGGTTTGAGATGTTAGTTAAATGACCTTAGTGCTCGTCTGGCGATGCACAAGAATGATAAGATAAGATAAGACTTAGTGCTCGTCAAGCGATGCACTCTTACCATGTTAACAGTCTTGATGTTTGACTTAACAGTAATTCTTTATTCTATCCATAGTTCCTTAAATACTAAATTTTACCATACAATTATGCTTACTCTAGCTTAATTTTACAATGAGCAATAATGCTATTGGTTTATTAGTCATAGTTCGATAATTAATAATTAGGTCAAAATAAATAAAAGTAAAAATGAACACACTATGCATATACTCAACTACATGAGTATCTTCATCATAGCAAAATGCAAGTGTCTAATGTCGCGAATGGTTTCGGATGACATGACATGCATTTTATATGAATGAATGAAAGAATGATACTTGAGTCATGCACAATGGTATTTGCGAGTATGTACATAATTTATTATAGGTTGAGGTAGTGCATGGTTACAATATTACAATGCCATTACAGCGCATTCCAGAGGGTATACGAATACTTGTTTTTGCTTGTGCAACATGCAGATCCGTAGCTCTTATCGACTACATCCTTATCAGTCAGCGCGTCCCTTTATGTAAATGTCTCTGAGTTGAGTGTGTAAGAAGGTAACTTTTTTTTCATGGAGGCGGGAAAAACCTTGCATAAGGTACTGTCTAGAATCCAGTCAGTTATGTTAGATTCTTACTGACAAAATAACCAGGCCTTGCTAACGTTTTCCTCCGCAGTAGCCCCTCTCTCCGCTATTTCCCTGCGCAACAACCTTCCGGCAAATTTCACACGGAAGGCTCTTGCCCATTGGCTACTTCGATTTTTGCTACTCAGCCGTCAAATGCGGTGTTCTGCCTTTCGCCTCTCTTCCTCTTTCCGCAACTCTCGGTGAAATATTGCATGGCTAACTGACTCCCACATGCTGGGTGACTCAAGCATGCAATCCACCAAATTCTCCGGGCCAATAGCAGTACCAAGTTCTGCTTCCAGCTGCTTTCGGTATACTGCGGGCCGTGGCAACTCAAACAAAACGTGCTCTGCGCTCTCTTCAGCCTCTTTGCAGTTTGTGCAGTAGGGCGAATCGTACAACTTGAACCTACAAAGGTACTATCTGTATCCCTCATGACTTGTGAGGATCTGAGTCAAATGATGGATTAACTCTCCTCTCCGTGTCCCCGGTGGTGCCACCTCTCAATCTTAGGTATGAGGGTATAGCTCCATCGACCCGTGGATGCCCGGTCCCAGCACTTCTGCCATTTCCTCATCGACTCCCCTCGTTCTCTGCATTTTCTCTGTTTGTGCTCTGCCTGTGTTTCTACCTGCCGTCCAGTATAAAGCCTAACACTTTCGTCCACTAGAATGTCTACTGGCAGTATTTCTTAAACAACGTACGCTGCTTCGTGAGATGTGGTTCTATACGCGCAGCACACCCTCAAGGCGCTCCGTCGATATATCTAACAGATACTTTTAATATTCGAAGAACAAAGCAGTGCAGTGTCCCACCCTGGAGAGGCGTACGGGTGGAGGTAATCACCGTTTTCGGGCCTCCCATCTTTGGCATCATCCGTGTCAAAGCAACTGTGGACCGCCTTCTTACATACATAGTCGATGTGCGCTCTAAAGTTTAGCTTCGCGTCAATCATCACTCCTTACTTAATGCGCTCTCGAATCTGATCTTCAGAGTATTCCTCTTTCTGCGTTTCGTTGTGAGAATGGCCTCTGTCTTGTGAGCAGCCAATTCTAGTCTAGCTTGATGGCTGTGATTGCCTCGCTGGCATGCACTTCGAAATTAAACAGACTCTCGCTGTAACGACTAATGCGATATCATCCGCGAATCCGACGATGGTAAGACCTCAACGTACCGGGAGGTCGAGGATTGCCTTACATATTATTATCCACAACAAAGGACTCAGTACAGAACCCTGTGGAACGCCCGCTGTTACTATGTATTCTTTCTTCAGTATTATACTGCAGAACTCTGCATGACAAATAGCTTTTGATTATACCTATCAGATAGTTTGCTATATCGATCCTTCGTAGGGCCGCATTAATGCAACCCCAGTTCGCAGAGTTAAAGGCATTTTTAGCGTCTAGTGTCACCACAGCGCAGCACCTACCCTTATCCATTTGTTCCCGTTCCAGGTTCTTCACTGTCATTATTGCGTCTACCGTGGAACGTGACCCTCTGAAACCGGACTGTCGGTCGGATATAGTCGCCTTCGTTTCCACTACCTCAGACAGTCGATTAAAAATAATCCGTTAGAATATTTTGCCCGTGATGTCCGGTAAACAAATTGGCCGGTACGAACTTGCTTCTCCGGGGGGGGGGGGGGGGGTTTATTTGCTTTCGGTAATAGAACCCGCTTCTGTTTTTTCCACCGCTTAGAAAAAGTCTGTTCCGCGAGACAGGGTCTAAAATCGTCAACGAACTTTCCGGGCATTGTACGGACTGCTGCCATCAGCGCCCTATAGGGTACCCCGTCGGTTCCAGGCGCTTTATCGTCACCAAATCGGGCTGCTGCTTTGAAAAGCTCGTCCTCAGTTATGTCTGTTGCGATCTCGCCGTTCATCGGTGGATCAGGTTGGTTGCGTTCCAATTCGTGGCGGGGGAAAAGAGTTGCGATAATATTTTCTAGTAGATCTGGACACGTCAATTGTGGTGATTTTTGGCCTATTTTCTTTGTGAAGACTTTGTAGGCTGTTCCCCAAGAGAGAGAGAGCTGTTGCAGAGCTGTTTCAAACAGCGTTCCTTACTCCTTTTTATTGCATTTTTAAAGAGCCTTCGAGCTCTCTTGTATGCTTCATGTAAATCGGAACATGCAGTTGTAACCGATGAACGCTGCATTTGCAGCGTAACCCTGCAATCTCCTCATTTCACCAGTAATTCTTCTTTGGATGGTTTTATGACTTTCTTTTCGGCATAGAAGCGTCACAGGATGCCTCTATGTGTCTTACAATCTGCGCTGCTATTTGCTCTGCCGACCCCTCGACAGGACCCAGCTCAAGAAGAACTTCTTTAAAAATTCGATCAACGAAATTCTTAGCAGACCATCCGAGAATTCCTGTGTCCGGCACCCGATGTGCTGTTTCCTTTGGTTCGATGAAAACCGTCTGGTGATCGCTGTGTATATATTCTTTGCTAACCTAAAGAGTCTACAAGATTCTGGTCAGGGAACACACCATCGGAACGCTTAAAAACTCCGACGGAAACAAAAAAAAAACAGGTAGGAAGACCCTAGAAGTCCATCTGGGATCTCACTGGATTTACGAAGGAATAGGGGCAGGAGTGGAGTTTAGGGTAACTCCGGGTAATATGGCACATTGGGTGATATGGCATAGTGTCTCGATCTCAGAGACACCGTCCACGAGCGAAGTCCAGACAATTCCATTTTTTTAGTCTCACGTCAAAAACCGGTCAGTCGAGTTTGTGTTTCCATAGCCTTGAAATTTTACTGTTAAGTGAAGTGAAAACGAAAAAAAAAACCTGGAAATTGAGTCGCAATATTTTTTTTCGAGTTTTTTTTTTGAGCATTTCATAGTAAGTATTACCCAGAATTGTAAGGGAAATGTACCGCAAATTAAGTAAAAATGTATACTTGCTCATATTTGTGTCTGAAAACATTAAGCCAATATTCAATAGTTTTTTTTTTATGAAAACGAAAATCATGCCAATATCGGAGAAATGTCAAATTGCAGTTTGGGGAGATATGGTATGGTGTGCCATATCCCCCTACTGAATTTTTGTTGTGAATTTGCCTTAATGTTCTTGAATGCAGTATTGTTGTACCTATTTACAATAATTTCCTTAATGCGCTTTCAGAAATGCCATTAATATACAAACGGAAAGAAAATTCCAACCGAGCAAAATGGAGTGCAGCGAATTTAAAGGCGGCAATGGAGGCTGTCAAAAGCAAGACGCTTACGATAAATAAGGCTTCCGCCTTATACAAAATTCCTGGTACTACTCTGCGAAGGCGCTTGAAATGACAAAACGATGAAAAGCTGGCATTAGGTGCACCTTCTTGTCTCGGAGAGCAAAATGAAGCTAAATTAGTCGGTCACATAAAAAAATTACAGGCGTATGGATTCGCTCCAACAAGACAAGAAGTATGTCGCATGGCTTACGAATTGGCAGAGAAGTATAAAATCAAGCATACATTTAATAGCGAACGATCGAAAGCTGGCTATGGTTGGTCAAGCCTTTTTATGAAGCGTCATCCCGAGCTATCAGTGAGGAAATCGGAAGGCGTTTCGCAAGCAAGAGTCGATGGCTTAAACAAAGAGGAAGTTTCAAACTATTTTCAGCTCTTGGAGAAAACTCTCATAGAAAACGGTCTTATCGATAAACCAGGACATATTTTCAATATGGATGAGACTGGTTGTCAACTAAATAACCGTCCTGGATATGTCATTGCTGAAAAGGGCTCTAAAAATGTGGTTGCCGTTACTTCTGCTGAAAAAGGGGAAACTGTGACCGTAATTGCCTGCTGTAATGCAGAAGGTCATTTTCTTCCGCCGGCTTGTGTTTTTAAAGGCAAAAATAAGCGGCCTGAATTTGAAGACGGAATGCCTCCTGGATCAGTTGTTTTTATGGGTCATATGTCAGCGTATGTGAACGCAGACATATTTTTGATGTGGCTAAAAGTACATTTTGTACCGAGGAAGCCACCAAGAAAAGTAGTGCTTATCTTAGATGGCCACTCATCTCATTGCACAAGCGTGGAAATGCTAGAATACGCTAGTGGCAATGATATCATATTGTTATGCCTAGGCCTGTTCCAAAAACCGGGATCCCGGTACAAAACCGGTGTTCACTTGGTACCGGACCCGATATTCTAAAGTACCGATATCCCGGTTTTTTTGGTACCGAGTTAAAAAACCGACCAACGAGTCGGTTTTTTGGTACCGAGTTAAAAAGAACGATTCACTTCAACCATGAGCCGGTTTTTTTCAGGTTTTTTGGTACCGGTTTTTTACCCGGTACTCAAAAAAACCGGCTCATGGTTGAAAAAACCGTCGGTACTGAAAAAAACCTGAGTCGGTTTTTAACCCGGTACTCAAAAAAACCGGCTTATGGTTAAAAAAACCGTCGGTACTGAAAAAAAAACCTGAGTCAGGGAAACCGCTTGTGGTACCGGGTATTGAAAAAAACCGGAACCCGGTACTGAAATCTCGGTACCGAACAGGCCTAGTTATGCCTACCTCCT
The DNA here is from genome assembly GCA_949715475.1 of Microchrysa polita. NCBI lineage: Eukaryota > Metazoa > Arthropoda > Insecta > Diptera > Stratiomyidae > Microchrysa > Microchrysa polita. Next base: position 20,965,939 of record OX454420.1, read on the forward strand.
CATACTACGCAATTTCTACAGCCACTTGACAGGGTATTTTTCAAATCATTAAAAAAATACTTTTATGAGGCATGTAATTTGTTTATGAAATCAAATCCCTCACGCAAAATTAACCGATTTCAGTTTGGAGACTTATTGTCTGTTGCATGGAAAAAAGCAGCAACATCTAACAATGGGATCACTGCGTTTTCAGCGACTGGAATTTTTCCATTTAATCCCAACGCTATCCCAGACTATGCGTTTATATGCACTAATAGCTCATCTGCTCCCAATGAATCTCCAGCCGCGGAATTTTCAAGGACATTAACAAATCAAGATTCTTCGCCTAATCGAATTGTCGAATTGGGAGATCAACCATCAACTAGTGGATCTACAACTACGCTCATCAGTGATGTTACTCCCAGTAAAATGCTGAACATAATTTCGCCGGTACCCTCAATCTCTGCCCGAAGGCAAATCAACCCAGTAAGGAAAAAGAAAGATCGAGTTTTGACTTCTACTGAAAACATAAACGATCAAAAATTGAGGTCAATGAAGAAAGAAGGCGTAAAAAAATTAAATCGAGGAGAGGCAATAAAAAAAAAATACAAAAAATAAAAATGTTTCCATAGCTTCTTCTTACTCTGACGATGATGTACAGCTCGAGCTAGCGGATGAGTCCGTTGATCCTGAAGATTTTGAGGAGAATCTCTGCGTGGGCTGTGGCGAAAACTACTACCAAACAACCAAAAAAGACTATTTGCAAAAGGTAGTCTCATGACACTTGCACATCTTTTGTCAACACTTGCCATGATTGCGGCAACCAAAACACGAAAAACACATGATGTGCCATATCACCTTAACGGGTATACCGTATCTCCCTACATGTTAGGTGATATGGCATTTTGGAAACATTTCTGTTTTATGATTTTTTTAATATGATCAATGGAGTTTTGCTTAATTTTTAAAAGTTTATTTGTTATGTGAAAAATAAAGAATATTTATGTTTTTGTTTCGATGTGAAAATGTATACCATATCACCCGGAGTTACTCTATGCTAAAGCAATAAAACTGTAGTATCTCCCAGCCCCTATATCTTCGCACAACTGTCTTCCAAGCAGAACTTCCAGCCATAAACCTTGCAGTAGGGGAGAGTACTCGAAAGACCATATATTTTCTCTCCGACAATCAAGCTGCCATAAAGGCTGTCCAAAACAACTTCTAAATAGGTTTGGGTATACCTTCAGAACCTCAAAAACCTAGCTACCCGAAACAACGTAACCTTGAAATGAGTAAGAGGACATAAGGGGATCGAAGACAACGAGAAAGCGTCCGCCCTCGCAAGAGAGGGTTCCGGACTACTCTTCACTGATACTGAACCTGCAACTGGAATTAGCAGATCCACTGCTAAGACTTTTGCCAAACAGTGAACTGAAGAAAAATTCAAAATCGATGGAGACTTGCTGAAGGGCTCAGACACAGCAAGGGTATGCTGGGAGCCAACTGGCAAATCAGCAGTGTCGAAGTCCTTTGCCTCAGTAAAAAAAACCTCAGGGCAGGGACAAGCCTCATAAACGTTCACTGAACCCTGCGAAAACATCTGCATATGGTCCTACGGCAACTGCCTCTACAGGCGGACCACACCCGTTTTTTGCAAAACGGCCAAAAGCTGCCAATTTGCCAATGGTGGGATGCCTAGTCTAAATGCCCCATTATGATCCCTTATTACCATACAATTAAAACTAAACCTCCGTACAAAGTGAACCAAAAACCTAACAAATTTCAAATTTTTCATTTCTAAATTCTATATAAAATAGAAAAAAATGTAATTGCTAGAACGTCATTATAACAGAATGTTGTCTTAAAACATATAAAGTTAGGTGGCCCTTATTTTGTTCGGAGTAATGTATATATAAACAAATTAAAAACGTTAAGGACAATCGTTTATGCTAATGTTTTCCTAATATTTTTGACCGAATTTTGGTGAAAGTCCACATCCAAAATGTGCCAGCGAAATCAGTGTTAACCTAACACTGCTTTCAGAAAATCCAATCTACCAGCAACGAACTATTAAGCTTTTAAGCATATTCTGCATACTATGAGTCCCCGAAATTATGAAACATCGTTCAATATTTTCAAATACTCTTACTATAACGCATTTTTCTATCGACTCATTCCGGCCCTAGTCCATTTACCACTGGAGGCACACTACAATGCCTCAAACCTATAACAAAACAAAAAATAATATGAGTAATATGAGTAGCCTCAGGGAGCTACTCTTGAAGAACTATCAATGCGAATAAGAACTACTTTATCAGATGGACTGCTCACCATTTCAACGTGCAAAAAAAAAATACGTCCAGACTAGAGATCACCTCCCCCGCTGAAAAGCTCTCCACGCCACTGGAAGACAACATCAATTTGCTGATTCAATCAAATTTCGTCCGACAAAGAGCTATTTTTGTCAGTATTGCATTATGTTGAAAACGTTGCACATTATTTTTCTTCTTCAGATTTTTATAATAATTGCTCCTAAAGTTCAAATCAAAAACGTAAAATTTTGTATCCACGACCGAAAACTGTTTATTTTTTGTTTTTTTTCTTTAAAGGATATTCGCGTTAAATTTTCCAACTATTCAAGCACAATATACAGCAACTATGTGGACGGACATTTTAATCTATCAAAATCGGGAAATATTTTAAACGCAACTTTCATTTTAAGGAAAGCCATAATACGACCGATTATACGCTGTTCGCTGGAAGCGCAACATCACAATCGGACACTTTTCTATTTCAACAAAACTCTTGATTTTTGTCAATTGAACCAAATCCGAAAGGGAAACAAACTTGTCGATGCCGTAGTGATGACATATTTGAATAAAACAAGCGTTCCGCTACAATGTCCTGTCCAAGCTGGGCAGTATTATCAGAACTTTGAAATGACGCTGGTGGAAGTACCGTTTTTACGTCCTTTTATACAGAATGGACGTTGTACCAAATGGATTCTGACGACACGGTATTTTGAAAAGATGCCTGGATCGCGTTTGGCCAAGCTTGCTGAAACTTATGTTGAAGGATATTTTTCGTGAATTTTGTAGTATATGTAATTTTGTTTTCAGAAGTACATAATGATAATAAACTAGATATTGTGGTAAGCATGTAAACATTGGTACATTACAATATTATGATGAGATGGTTAACCTCAACCATAAATTACGGGTACCTATGTACCAAGCGTATCTGTGACCAGGACTTATTTTTTGCAACACTGGGAAAATGGGGAGTGCAGCCTCTTCGAAAGAAGAGGTTCGACAATAATTCCTAACATATATCAGGTTGGCGAATCCTGACTGCGACATGAATCTCATTTCGGTTGAAGATTCATCAGGTACTCGATTGGAAATGTTTCCGTGCTATGCCATTTAACCTTTAAGCGGGCGCGCGGGCGGTAATTTACCGCCCTGATCATATAAACACGCATTGCTTTTCTCACGTTGGCCGGGTTGAGGTGGGAGAAGTATGTATTCTTAACCCTTGTGTTGCCGCCAAAAAAAAACCTACACTATCTCCCACCCGAGTACCCCCTATGAAACTCTTGCTAAAAGTCCATTGTAGCTGAAAATAATTGTTTGTATTTTTACCAGGAAAGTTAAGAATAGATTGTAGTTTTGTTTAGAGAACTTAGCAACTCCAAAGCATGCACTGAATTATTGCCGTTGGCGTGAAGAAGCCAGACATTCAGTCACTGCTGCGAGAGTTTCGATGGACGAATAAAAGAAAACGATGACGACAAAAGAAACGTTGAGGAGGATAGTATAGCAATGGCAATTTTTGTCACGGAATCTCACTATCGTCGGTATTTTGAAAAAAAAAATGCATTCTTCAAAAAATGAAACTGACGAACTGTTGACCGTTATTGTCGACGCTTTTGGATTTTACGAGGAGGTACCATCTGTTCGTATGTGCCGAAGAAGAAAAAAGCGGTGATTCTTACCATTACGATATCCATTACGTACGTTACCTACTATGAAAACAATGATATGCTTGCAAAAAAAAATAATTAACGGGCGCAGAATTTTACTACACCAGCTCTCGGAAGAATTACCTATGCTAATGATAGGAGAGTGATTTTCTAACCAGCAAGTCATGCGAAGTCATGGAACGAAAACCACAATCGAAAGGTACTAAGGAAGGCCAGTAATAGAAGTGGTTACTAACAGCAACGATCAAAGAAACGCTAGAGGTAGAAAAGTTGACGCATTTTTACGATATACTCGAAATATGTATACGATAATCTATACGAAAATCATTCTTTTTATATCGGGGTACCCGGGTACCCGGGTGGCTCATATACGTGTTGTTTTATTCAAATGCGAAATTTTTAAAGTTAAAATATTTCTATAAATACGTAGAATGCAAATTTCGATACAAATTCGATCAAATCATGGAGATTTGAGAAGGGTTTGGACAATCTTTCATGGGAAAAAAATTATTTAGCAAAACGTATCAAGATGGGTAGATGGGTACCCGGGTACCCGGGTAGCAACACAAGGGTTAAGTCATAATGTTATGCATACACAGAGAAAAAAACATCACTTAAATTTTAAGCGAAACATATTAAAAACAAAATTGGATCACATCAATAAATCATTTTAAAAACAAATAGTTTTATATTAAATTTAATATGATTCACTTTAATGATCTGTTCAAAACTGACTGAAACATCGATTTAAATGTATTCAACTTTGTTTAAAGTTGTTTCATTTTGAAGGCTGTGTCCGTCACATGTACCCGCCCGCCACTATTTTGTTCAGTGTTAGTAATCTCTGATAGCTTAGGTTTAGGAAGTAGGGCTACGAAACGAGAGGTACCCGGTTCGATTCCCAGTAGAAGCAAAGTGAGAAAATAAATTTTTTGAAATATTGTAAAAATAAAAAAAAAATAAAAAAATTAACCGTCGGGCGGGCGCAATGCATCTGACAGATTAAGTGACCAGTTCTTGTTGCGCCAATCAGCGATATGAAAAGGGAGAGATCTGAAACTCACAGTAGCTTAATCTTTATCAATCAACTACAGAAAGCAGTTTTCAGTTTCTATCTACGGTATGTCTGAGGAGTGGGAGGGGATGAAATAATCTCTCAGATGTATTGCGCCCGATTGTGTTATTTTCTCGGTTTCTATGAAAATTTCCACTTGTTATTATCTTCACATTGCGCAATAACGTTGTGTTGATTTTTAGGCTCACCAAATCGTTAAATAGTGTGTTTTGAGTAAAATAAGCTCACATTTTTTAAGCGGTCGAGTTGTTGGAGGTTTTTTTACATATTGAAGCGATGGAAAGCGGAATATTTTTAGAAAATTAAAAATGTGAAGGGTATCAAACTTTGTGAGCCAGTTTTTGTTTCTAAGAATTCGTAGAACTGTTTCAAAAAGACAATTCAACAATAAATAAAAGTCTAAAATATACAGAAACTTAGTTTCATTCTTTTTTTTGCACTTAATCTGTCAGATGCATTGCGCCCGATTGTGTTAGGATTAATATTGCGCCCGCCGGAAGGTTAAAAAACAAAAAAAAAAAATAGAAAAAAAGGGAAAAAATATTTTTTCACTTTTTTAATTTTACAATCAAAATATTTTAAATTTAAAGTGGTGAAACACTTTTGAAATAAAGTGAAATCACTTTGAAAATGAAGTGATATTCAATTTTGATTTGACATGCAGCAATTTTAAAAGTACAAGAATCACTTTAATATTTCCACTATTGATTCAAAATGAACCATTTTTGAATTAAACGTAAACGTATATGGAGCAAATCATTTTGATTTTATAACGATTTTTTTCTCTCTGTACCATGAAAAAAAAGGTTGGGTAAATTTTACCTTCCGGGGATGGTATATTTTGGTATATAGATGTGTTCAAAATGTGTGAAGGTTAATTCCAATAGTAGTGTAGTCATTACGTGATTTGAGATTGTAAAATGTAAATTTGTTTATGCTTCTTATGTTTTTTTTTGTGTGCTAAGGGCGAATCGAAAGCTTTCCACCAAAATTCGTTTCAGAAATTTTTTATTATTAGTTTTTCTTTATGCTTTTTTTTCTGACAACTGCCAGTTGACATCGCGAGCTTCCACTTGGCAGCCAGTGTAGATACAGCTTAAAGTTGTAATTAATACACAACCACATTGCTTCTTTCTCCACTCCCACATTTATCGTAATACATGCCCTTATAGCTTGGGGCATCCAAATTTTTTTTAACTATTGTGAATGACTGGGAAATAGTTCGATAAAATTAATAAAAACAAGCATTAAATAATACATTTTTTAATGCAGTTTTGAAATAAACATACTTTAATTTAGTTTGAAAAATGATGTCTTGGAGATGACGTCCTTCGTGCTGGATACAAATTTGGATCATCTCCGGAAAGTTACGGACGGTTCTTTCCAAAATTTCATTCGGCACGGCTTCAATTTCCTGACGAATGGAATTCTTCAGGTCATTGATTGTGCGAGGCGTGTTCATGTAGAATCTTGAGTTCAAATATCCTCACAAAAAGAAGTCGCATATCGACAAATCGGGTGAGCAAGGGGACCAGTGAACATCACCATTTCTCGAAATAACCTGTCCTGGAAACATTTGTCGAACCCAGGGGCGTACGCAGAAAAATATTTCGGGAGGGGTTTTAGCAAAAAATCAAATTGATATTTTAAAGCTGATAAGCGCTATCAGACCATTGTGGAAGTATGGTCGTTATTTCAATCCGTTTTCATTTACTTAATATCACTACAGCTTCAAAACAGTTGCAAACCGCCTCCCAGCCTCATAGTAACCACTATTGTTGATCTATGCAGCTTAAATCCACTAGAGAATGCTAATTATGATAATGCACCGAAGGACGTAATTTCGAATTAACTGCAGCTCCTAAGGTCGATATCAACTTACTGGATATATGGTGCAGCATTGATTTTGATTGTACCAGTTCAGTTGTCCTACTTGCGAGAGACACTTCATTGGCTTCTCAACTGCAAAAATAATAATTAAGCCAGCACATAATTTTTATGATGCTGAGTTCCTTGGTCATTAGATGACTTGAGAGATTTCTTGTACAAAATCTCTGTCCGTCTGTCGATGAAAATAGGCGTAATTTCAATTTTGCAATTGTCGACGAGTGGATCTGATTTTTTTTTAGTCAGGGTATAGTGAAATTAACTAACTAAAAAGTTAATTTCACTTTACCCTGACCAACTTTATCAGATTATACACTAGAAAATACTTCAAAATAAAGTTTCTGGGGAAAATTAAAAACATTCAAATTATTCGAAGTGCGGTTAAACAATAATTTATCGCATTCCGCCATTTGCTATAGTAATGCTCAAGACCGTGAAGCGGATTGCAACTAAGGAATTCTTCATCACTTTTCACAAAAATTCATCAAGAACGCCCAGGACCGATGCAGAGGAAAGTTGAAAGCTCAAAGCTCACATGTATCTACTCTCTATTCCCGTGTGAGGAGAAAATTTGCAGAATGTTTCTGTCAAATTCCTGTTGGTTGGCTTTAATTGTCTGTTCTGGTATTTTTTAATATTGATATCCGTATAACGATATTTCGATCATCCGCTAAATGGGATCGCAGCCACCATCTCTAATAAAGCAAATATACAGATGTTCACTATTTATCATTTCTTATTTATTATTAAAATTTAAATTACTTTTTGAATCTCTTCAGGAGGGGTCCGAACCCTTGGACCTCTCCACTGGCTCTCTGGTCTGTCGGTTTAAATTATTGTCTTAAAAATGTCCTGTTCTTCTATTACCCGAATTTATCAACCAAATGATTGAAACACAAACAATTTCGGAGGGGGTTTGAACCCCAAAAACCCTACGTAGGATCGCCACTGGTCGAACCACTTCCATGAATATTTAGCATTTCAACGTAGCGCGCTGATGTCACAGTAATGCAGTTTATGTTCCTTCCTTTTAAAAAAAATAGGGTCCAACAATTCCCATATCTGTGAAATGCAGCAACACACTGTTACTCTTAAACTGTGGAGAGGTCTTTGGTGCAATTGATGTGGGTCTCCGACGCCCAATACCGACAATTTTGAACATTGACGTAACCGTCTCGATGAAAATGTGCTCCATCACTCATGACGACTGTAGCATCTGCATCTTCTGTAAAAATTTCGTCCATTGCGCGACAAAACTCTCTGCGCTGCACAAAATCCCCTACACTAAGCTGTTGGACGATCATTATCTTGTCCGGGTGAAACTTAAGATTATCATGTAAGATGCCATGAAGCGAACGATGTGACATACCCAGAGCTACAGCCTGTCGTCTAGCCGATCGCTTCGGACTAGCAACAACTGCCGTTCTCACTCGGTTTACATTTTTCGGAGTTCGTATTGAACGGGGAAGACCAGATGATTTCTTTTTTATCACAGATCCAGTACTTCTAAACGCTGCAGCCCATCGGACTACAGTATTTCGATCAGGCACTGCTCCTCGACGTCCAACTGTAAAATTTTGACGGAAAAGACGTTGCACTGAATCATTGTTTCTAAAGTACTGCTCGACAACGAACACACGATGCTCTACGCTCCAACGCTCCATAGCGACTCAAACTGCGTTGTATGGGCAGCCTACCAACATTCATTCAAGGTCAATTCCCCCTCCGCCGTGTACTAGCAGTTCAAAAAGCATGCGTTTCCTCTGCTCCACCCTGTATGTAGTGAGCATACATACGTACGAGTACATACTAATTTTTTTTGAGGAATGATATATGTACAAGTTTACCATCTACGAGGTTTACCGTCAGGAGAGCACCTAGCCTTTCGGACTTTATCTCCCGGTCCCTCGAACTGTTTGGACCTTCGGCGTTGTACTGGCAAGGTGTTGTTGCCAGAAGGAGATTTCTCCATCCGGCGAATGCACTCATCTTCAGGAACCCAACCCCGGGGTTGCATCACTAGCTGGATGACTTGGGTAACAACCTCCAGCCACTACGAGTCCAACACCTTGATGGGCAAGGACCATGGTCCCCTGGGCACACCCATCCTCGTAGTACACTATTCGCTATAGACTTCTCTATAGCAGGTGTGATCCTTCTTCGGCCCCCTATTGGTTAAGCCTCACGTCAGAATTCAGATGTGCACATCCAGGCTCGTTTGACCTGTGACTACGAGCCTGTGCAGACTCGTAGCGCTGCTTTTCACATCCAGGTGGCGGGCAGTGTGGTCATCAATCCACAAACTAGTTAGATATAGGCGCGTAGGCATTTACTACCAAGGCCATTCTCCCTAACTAGCCCCTTAAGGGCTCGGTCATGCGAAGCCGCCAGCTCCGAATCTCACACGATTTACCATACGATGCACTCCCCCCACCAGAGGACACCATAATCGTGCTTGGCCTTTAGTGACTTCCCTCCCATAAGTCATGGGAGGAGGTAGGTCACGCCATGAGCCACCCGTACATAACTCAGGAGCTCGGGAACGTTACCGCCCGAATGGTCTTTGTACAGATCCACGCCATGTCGTATCAACCATACCAGGGGCCCCCCTGCGCTGCTAGGCCCGTGGTCGTCGCACCAAAGATCGTTGTTACACTACATACCTACAGCGATTTTGGCTGATGTCACAAGGACACGGACCCCCCTGCGGGGGAGACGATATATGTACAGTGGTACATATACGTCTGGGTGCAGTGCACTTTTCACTAAAAAAAATTCGTCGTGATACTGTTACGCTTGTCTGTTCGTCCTTAGCGCTCATGCATGGGGGGGGGGGGGTAACGCCGGAAGTCCGCTTCTGGCTAAACTCGGACGTGGGCGCTACGCGTTTCAATAAAAAATCCCGGTCACCATAGATTCGAAGAGCGAAGAAATCCGAAACACCCACCAACACTATAAGCAGCAAAATATAAGCAGCGCTGCCCCGCAACCTCCTCCTCCCCGAAGACACCGGCAATCAACCGTCAACGCTAGTGAAAATTGGCGAACTCTCGATTTGCTTCGCAGTACGCGTACAAATGCGAAAGAGAGCTTTTCCACTTCGACTTCCACCTTTTATCACCTCGTTTGCCGCCGTCATAGCCGCCATAAATACGAATGGGCCGAGTACTAATTTAGTGCTCCGCTTTGGCGCATACCGGATGTTGCTTCGATCTTCGCTATTATGGTTGTGGTCTCGAATATTGAGCAGCGGAGCAACTCAGGTTGAATTCGCTTATGGTTGCGGTATCGGATATTGAGCAACTTAATACATACTCTAGATCAGTGGTTCTTAACCTTTTGCACATAAGGGACCATTTGATAAAATTCGTTAGTTGTCGCGGACCACCAAATTTACATTGAAGTGAATATCGCAATTCGTTTTGTTTTTGGAATATTGGAAAAACGTATGGTGCGACCATGCGTATGTGTTCCACTGTATTTTTGTTAATTATTATGCTTAATTACAGATTTTCTTTTTATTCTTAAATTGCTGTGATTTTTTCTTTGCTACAAAGACATTGAATTCCACATATACGTATATAACTAGATATTTGATTGAAAGAAATGCCGTAACTACAGGGAAAACACAAGAACAACTGTTGGAAAATTTGACGAATCTACAGAACCCAATTAACTGTTCAACATGTAAATATATTATTAGTAGTAATTACAAAAAGAAATAATCCCGGAAGATTGGCGTAAAAGTATCATATGCCCAATCCACAAAAAAAGGGGATAAGTTGAAATGTGAGAACTACAGAGGCATCTCATTACACGGAGAGAAAAATGTGCAACGAATTCAACAAAATCATACAATGAAATTCACAACATACAATTTCACTAAATTTGTAGCGAAAGTTATTAAAATGTAGTGAAATTCATTACAATTCAGTTGTTTTTACTGGTGTTGGCCTATTGTAAAAATGATTGCAGTTTAGTGACAAAAATAATTGCATGATATTTGTATGGGTAGTAACATTTATTGTGTTTATGGTAATTTTCATCACTGTCTGTAATAATGATTATTGCATGGTGTACATGAAATTAACAAGAGCGCGTAATAATTATGAAACTTTCAAAAAATAAGACGACCAATTTATTCGCATAACTTGTAATCGTAGATATCTTAGGTGTAGGACGTAGGACTACGAAACGATAGGTCCCCGGTTTAATTCCCAGTAGAAACAAATTGTAAAAAGGTAAAGTTAAAATAGGGAAAAACAAAGTTAATGATAAAATGGAAGTAAAAAATAAAAAAAAGGTAAAAATAGAAAAACGAAAAAATAAAAAAAGAAACTTTTTGTATTTCTTCTATTGTCGCCAAATTTATCTTCCTGGAAAATTTGATTATCAAAATTGTTAATTTTATTACAGCGCAATGACATTTTTCATAACAGATGTAATAACTTTTACATCAGTTGCAGTAAGGTAAAAAATCATTACAAATGCAATGATTTTTATTACATCGTTTTAATGCCTTTCACTACATTTTTTCTCTCCGTGTAGTTTGTACGACTTATAAGATTTTATCTAAGATTCTGGAAAATAGAATTAATCCGTACGCAGAAGAAATCATTGGCGAGTACCAAGACGGCTTTAGACCTGGTCGTTCGACGAAAGATCAGCTTTTTACAGTGAAGCTTCTACTCCAGAAGTGCTGGGAATACAACATCGACGTATACCAAATATTTGTTGACTTCAAGCATACGACAGTATCGATCGAAGCGTACTGTACAACATTTTGCTGCATTTTGGAATACCGGCTAAGCTAGTGCGACTTATAAGGATGACGATGACTAATACCGTCTCGCAGGTCAGAGTTCAGAACAGACTCACGGACCTATTTGAAACTCGTACTGGACTCAAGCAAGGCGACGGGCTGGCGCCGACGCTCTTCAACCTAGCTCTGGAGTATGTGATTAGAGCCATGAATTTGGACAGCAGCGGAACGCTACTCATTAAATCGACTCAACGCCTACGCCGACGACATCAACATCATGTCTCGAAGATTGGGTGATGCAGAAAGCCTTCTGCATAATCTCAATAACGCCGCCAAAGAAGTTGGGCTACATATCAACGAATCTAAAACCAAGGTCATGATGCAATAAAAAACTAGAACGCCAGTAAATTCAAGCATCACAGTGGGGGACCTAAATATTGAATATGTAGACAACTTCACTTACCTGGGTTGCAATTTGTCAAAGGACGCCAACGAAACAGATGGGATATGCTATGGCTGCGAGGCATGGACCCTAACCCAAAACTCTGAACACCTGTTGGACACATTCGAGCGAAAGGTTCTCCGAAGAATCTTCGGGGCCGTTCGTGAACGAGGTGAATGGCGCATCCGGTACAACCTTGAGTTGTATCAGCTGTATGATGAGCTACAGGTGTCGAAGATCGTGAAATTGCAGCGATTTAAATGGACGGGACATGTACAGAGGATGAACGACGATCGCATGCCCAAAAAGGTGATGAACGCGAAACGAGTGGACGGAGCCAGATTGCGTGGACGACCGAGAGCCCGATGGGAGCATTCTGTATGTGAGGACGCCCACCAGATGCTAGGCTTTCGAAACTGGAGGACAAGGTCGCGTGACCGCGACAATTGCAGGTTTTCAATCCAGGCGGCCAAGGCCCGACGTCAGGCTATCGTGCCATAAAGAAGAAGAAAGAATTACAAAAAAGTGAATAAAAGAATAATTATACTACACATTACATCTTCAAAAATTGAAGAATTTTGGATACAAATAAAGAAAACCGAAGCTAAAATACAAAAACGCATTTTTCTCAAAAACTACTTCATGTACGTGTCGTTTGGAGTGTGACCAGGAAGACGTGCAATGCTCCTTAACACGGGAACACTAACCTCAATTTTATGCGCTTGTTACTAACCATGAGTCATTGTGACTCACTATGAGATTTTCGTTACATACAATGGGAGAGTGTGAATAAAAATCATAGACAGCAAAGGAAAACAATTAAGAATAATTTAATTCCTAGAAAATTCTTTATTAACCAAAAATAAAAATAAGAAATCATTGACTTTCACAGCCATAAAAAAGAGCTCTGTGATTTTAACAGCCTCAACCAATGAATGATCATAATGCTATAAATTTACGATTCTTATTTTGTAATTGCAGAATCGACAGCAGGGACGTAGTCAGGATTTTGTTTCGGGAGGGGTCCAAATATTGCCGGTGTACCAAATTTTTCATTTCGCATTTTAATTTTGATTTTAATAATAAAGAAAACTAGAAATTAAAATTTTTTGTCATCACTCTGTTGGAAACGATTTCCATCTTTAAAATGTCGATGAGTTTCTCTGTGACGATTGATTAACCCTCCACCAAGCACATATTTCCAGAAAAAAAAAACTCGGAGCCATACTCTATTCATTTAGACTGTCTCGATATCTTTACTATTCTTGTCTGTGGTTTCATTATTTTCGCACTGAACTGGTGACCGAGGTAAGCCTCATATCGTTTGTGGCTACAATGAAAGTAATGGATCAACTTCCCAAAAATTATCCTGGTTTGAGAAATTCACGAAAACAGCTTCTAACTCTGTTCTTCACTTGCTGCGATAGCTTCTTCTGATATAGGGCAGAAAACATACCTTTGACTGTATAGCAAATCTGAAAAAAAAGGTCAAAATTTTGCCTCCACTAATTCTTACTGTATCTTACCATATCATCTACAAAGGGTTGAAGACAAGTTTATAGGCACTGCTAGTTCACACTTCAGAAATTATTCCAGGAACGAAGTTTTCCTTGAGTCCAAGGCAGAGGGGCAAAAAAGTAAAAACGTTAATCGCTGCAGTCGCTTGAAATTTACACATTTCACCGTATGAACAACAAAAATAATCTAGTATATATAGTATTTCCCAATTGAAAACATCCTTATCCCAAATGAAAAAATCCTTATCCCAAATGTAAAAATCCATATCCCAAATGAAAAAATCCTTATCCCAAATGACAAAATCCGTATCCCAAATGAAAAAATCCATATCCCAAATGAAAAAATCCATTTCCCAAATGAAAAAATCCTTATCCCAAATGAAAAAGCCCGTATCCCAAATGAAAAAATCCGTATCCCGAATGAAAAAATCCGTATCCCAAAAGAAAAAATCCTTATCCCAAATGAAAAATCCTTGTGTGCGAATTAAAATAAAATGAATTTAGAGGTGTTTTGAGTTGTTTCTCGCATCAAATTATGAGGTGTGGTTGATGTTATTGAGGATACGAGTAGCATCGGCTTCGTGGGGTTGGCTAATGCAATTGCCGTGGTTGGACATTTATGACATTTTCTACTCGTACTTTACGTACGTACGTACGTTCATTGTGTGTGGTTGGCTTTAGATCTTCATCACATACGCATACCGATCGTCATGAAATTTTGTGGAGATGCGTAGAATGGTAACAGTCTTTGGCACGAAATACCCAAAAGTTAGGTTAGGGCAAAAATAACAGGGTGTCCCGGAGATTTGAAAATTTGTACTCGCGAACGGCTCAACCGTCATGAAATTTGCTAGGAATGTGTAGAATTACGATTATTACAGCCATCAAATTTACCTAAATAATAAAACTAATCACACTAAAATCTGACAAGAGGTTTGGTTTTTACATAGCTTCAAAGTCATTTTTTTGTGATTTGACCCAAAAACAATCAATTTTTCCATCTCAATTTTCTCCAACTTCTGCCAAGGTGAGCTGCTTGTACGATTCTTTCAAAAATTGGCGGATAGTCTTACGATCATATCTTTCTTTCATCATTTTATTCTAACTCCATTATTTCTAACAGTTTTGATACGTTAAGTGTAGAAAACTAGGGTTAATTTTAGAGTCCATTTGTTAGAAATAATGGAGTTAGAATTATTTTTTCAAAAATCTTCAAACGCCTGTGTGGGGGTATGTTCCGTATAACTTTTTTGCTGGAATTTACACGAGGAAACACAATCCGGTGCGTTTACGCGGCAGTTTCCGAACACCCTGTATAATGTTGCAAGCACTATTGTATATTTCCTTTGACTCCTCATAATTTTCAAATCTGCAGACCTGCGCTACACACCCACAAAATCCAATTTTGATTTAATTAAAAACTAAAAAAGTCGACTTCGACTTCAAATCTTCGGGGCACCCTGTTATCTTTGCCCTACCAACTTCTAAGCATTTCGTGCCAAAGACTGTTACCATTCTAGACATTCCTAGCAAATTTCATGACGGTTGAGCGGTTCGCGAGTGCAATTTTTCAAATCTCCGGGACACCCTGTTATTTTTGCCCTAACATAACTTTTAAGTATTTCGTGCCAAAGACTGTTACCATTCTACGCATCTCTAAAAAATTTCATGACGATCGGTATTCGTATGTGATGAAGATCGAAAGCCAACCACACACAGGGAACTTTACGTACGAGTAGAAAATTTCATAAATGTCCAACCACGGCAATTGCATTAGCCAACCCCACGAAGCCGATGCTATTCGTATCCTCAATAACATCAACCACACCTCATAATTTGATGCGAGAAACAACTTAAAACACCTCTAAATTCATTTTATTTTAATTCGCACACAAGGATTTTTCATTTGGGATAAGGATTTTTTCTTTTGGGATACGGATTTTTTCATTCGGGATACGGATTTTTTCATTTGGGATACGGGCTTTTTCATTTGGGATAAGGATTTTTTCATTTGGGAAATGGATTTTTTCATTTGGGATATGGATTTTTTCATTTGGGATACGGATTTTGTCATTTGGGATAAGGATTTTTTCATTTGGGATATGGATTTTTTCATTTGGGATAAGGATTTTTTCATTTGGGATAAGGATGTTTTCAATTGGGAAATACTATAGTGACAAGGGTGTTAAATTAAAAAGAGAGGAACACAGAAGACTTTTTAAGAGCCCCGAATGGAAGGTTTTCTCTAAGATCCAGTTAGCGTCTTTTCGCGAATAGTATCTCTATTTTTGGAGGACTTTGATAAAGGGAATTGCCACGATTAAAAAATGCGCCCACTAATAATAAGACTAATCACCGATTGTTGCTGCATTTTTTTCGGAGTCGTGTTGTGCTGCCTCGATTTTTGCATTTTTTTTCTATTTGTATTAACACTTCATATGCTCTTAGCTAAAACCGATACACGTGACCCCTCCAACGACACAGCTAGCCTATTGGACCATATTATGCCACCGTAAATATTTTATAGCTCACTAATTTCGGACTGTGACGAGGCTGAGGGTGATATTTGATATTTATTTGTATGGAAAAACTACCACGGCCGAAATTCATCTTCAACCTCTGTGCTTTCAAATTTCGTACAGCGGTAATCGGGCCTTTTCAGCCTACGACCGCGACATTTCGGGAGGGGTCCGGACCCCATGGACCCCTCCCTTGGCTACGTCCCTGATCGACAGTAAGCCAATCTGAGTCACTGGCTTGCAGGAAAACACTTATATCTACTCACCACGAAAACGAAATCGACCACTCACAATGAAATTCGGTACAAAACTAGTTTCTCGAGGAATACATAAGTAGCGCAACGCGGTGTGCGTACGGCCCTTTCAAGGGCAAGTGTAAAACTTTTATATGTGAGTCAAAATGACTCACATTAGTGTTCCCGGGTTAAAGACATATGGCAAAGAGGGAGTGAAAAGATACACATAACTTTTTGGTATCTTCCTTGAAAAACTAAATCACCTATGCTGGCAACGGAGAATCAACATTGTTGTTCTTATTAATTTACGGAACTTTTCGTCATAGAATTTGGTCTGGAACTTTTCACAGATTGCCTCGAACAATGTTCTAAAGACTATGCATGCATTGCACTACTCATCTGTTTTACTATATTTTCTGGATGGACGCTGGACTTGCACCATGAACATTGAAGTGTAGTTAACCTTTTGCTTTTGACTTTTTCACCTATACAACGCTCTATATCTTACCTCGCAACAGAACGTCATACTTTTGTTTAGCTAGCAACAAAGTGTCCTTATTTACGTATGTTACGTATGTTATTTACATAGTTTGGCCGTAACAACTTCGTGATGGAAACTACAAAATACCTAGGACTGGTACAAACGTGCTGTTAGCTATTTTACTTACCAAAAAGATTAGAAATTCCGAACGATGAAACTTGAGGAGTAGTGCATAAGTTTTCACTCAAGAGCGCCATGAATGGGCACATAATGGCTATATGTTGTTCACAGCGAAAGTTTGATGTTACTTTGGTCAACTTGTGAGAGAGAGCCGGAGGATATGTAGTAACATGATGTACTCGTATGTTACTGAAGAATAAGGAAAAAAATAAAGCTTAAGTGTCAAACGACTGTTACTACTGTTAGTAATAATTTAAATTTAGATAAATAGCAATTAAAAGGTAAATAATAAATAAAAAGGTGAAGGACAATTTTTCTAACAAACAAAAATAAAAAACTGTAAATGACAGGCCAGCTCAATTATTACTATACAGGGTGTTCCGCAACTGGTTAGCCATAAACCAATGGGCGACTCTACAGGATGTTTTAGGAAAAATGTCGCCAAAATTATTGCTCTAGCTTTTACCGTTAAGGAGTAATTGCCTTTTTTATGATTCTTGTCAAAAAACACGACTTTTTTTCAAAAAACTCCTATTTTCTAGCTTCCACTTTAGCCAAATCAACGGCATATCAGAATAAGGCACAGAGTCATCCAGTTTCTGAATAATACGTATAAATGAAAAAAAACCATAGCCTGCAAATGTACCAAACTGACTTCAATCTTGAAAAGGAAGTAAAATTTTTACATCAAGCAAAGACTTGGTTGTTATGCATTATGGAAAATTACTTTTCGCTACTGTTGTAGATGCTACTTTACTAATTATAACGGTAAGTATAAACAAATTTGTTTTATGTGTTGAATTATTTGTACGAAGGTTCGCTGTGTAGACAATTAATATTGTGAGAGTATTTTTCAATTTCATCGTCTAAAGGATAAACATTTTAATATGCAGGTATTAATTAGTGTCCTTTTATGTCCTTTTTAAGTGTTTTCCGATCCAATTTTTCCTTAGTAAATTTAATGATAGAATCTTAGATTCTAAAAAATGAAGAAGACAGTGTCAACTTGAATTATTCGCGTATTTATGGCTTTGGAAAGATACAGATGATAAGTTACGGGAAACACGAAAATTTTCCATTCAAACGCGATTTATTCCGTTGAGGGTCTTTGAAATAGGAATCAAACACCGGATTTGTAAGGTCCTCGGCGTCCCCTTTGATATGATACACCGCATGCCGACCTCCAGTCAAGGATTAAATAGTGTCCTTTTTTAGGACCTTTCCGATAAAATGTATTTTAGAAAAATGAGTTTTAGACTCCTGGGACCCCACTGAATCAAGACCAAGAAAAAAATAGCCTTACTGCATTTTTTATACCCTATACCCATAAGATGGTATAGGGTATATTGTTTTTGTTACGCCGATATTATGTAACACCTCAAAGGAGCCACCGGAGGTATGGCAAAGTATATAAATAAATGATCAGGGTCGGTGCCTGAATCGAATAAGCCATGTCTGTCTGTCTGTCTGTCCGTGTGTTTGTCTGTTAGCACGATAACTCCCGAAATAATGAAGCTAGCGGTTTGAAATTTTGGTCAAATGTTTGTTTTGTTAAAATCTTGGACGGTATTGAAAATGGGCCAAATCGGACCACGGGTTCCCCTACCTCCCATACAAACTACCCCTCCTTGATATTTTAATTCGGCCATAACTTTCGGTAGAATATCGCTATCGACTTGAAATTTTGAGCAATGTCTCATTTTGACATATACTTTGAGTTGATGGAAAGTGGAGTAGGTCCGACTACCCCTACCCCTACTTCCCCTACAAAGTTATATTCAGCCATATCTTCTGATAGAATGTCACGAAAAACTTCAAATTAGTATCAAATGGTAGCCGTTGGATGCCTTGACAAGGTAATAAAGATGTGTCAGGTCCGACCCATCTACCCCTCCCTCCCCCACAAAAAATATGAAATTGAATATTCTGGGTTTTGCGTGCCTTCTAGGTCTGTACATGGGTATAGGGTATACAAAAAAAACCCTATTCGCACGATTAGAACTCGGTCTGGTTTTCTATTGGAAATGCTTTTATGGCTGAACTATTTCCACGTAAAAGCAAGATTTCTTCCACTTACGGACTATGTTTTTTCCCCTTTTACACATATTATTCACAAACTGGATGATTCTCGAAAGAAGTCGGGTTTTTTGACAAGAATCACAAAAAAGGCAATTACTCCTTAACGGTAAAAGCTAGAGAAATAATTTTGGCGACATTTTTCCTAAAACATTCTGTAGAGTCTACCATTGGTCTATGGCTAACCAGTAGCGGGACACCCTGTATAAAGCAGTGAATTTACTTCATTAACGCGCATTTAAACATCATGTTTACAAACTAATTATAGTGGCGGCTAATTATGATGTAATATGATTTTATCAAACTAAATAAAACCCCATCATTTAACAAATAAAAACAAAAATTATCTATAGGTTCGTTTTTTTATTACATTGCGTGTAGGTTTGGGTAACGAACTCCATATGAAAAAATGACACTTACCCGGGTAAGTTTCATGAAATGGCAGTGGTGCACCACTGCCATCTAGATAGACAGGCCGGATTATCAGCTGATCTGTCAGTCGTCATGCAACACAAGTACTGCCATGGTGAGTCATGGTCCGCATTTAGTACTGCCAAAGTACCGCTCGGTACAATCCACAAATTGTCCACAATCTAAATATCAGTGGCTGTCAGCCTGTCATTTCGTGTGACTTGCTATGATATACGCACATGCCAGTGCGTTGATTTTTGAGATAAATATGGTAAGTACGATGTTAATGTATACTAATTTACCATTTGCACATCAAAAACACAAGAAAGCAAACCATAACCTTTGTTTCGCAATAAACGCTCGGCACATTAAAACTTTTGGGTTCCGAAGCACTGGAGTTTGTGAGCTCTAGAAATGTCAACTGTCACTGGTCACGAACGCACTTTGTCCACTCGTGGACGAACAAATTTCTGCAGTTCGGCCTGTCTATCTAGATGGCAGTGGTTTCACGCGTGCCACTAACCTGCACGGAATCGAGTTTAGAGAAATCACATGTAGATGGCTAATGCATAGGGAAAAATACGGACATTTTTTTTTTCAAACCAAATAATCAAATAATAATATTTTGTGATGAAATCCACCAAATCTAAAAAATAAACAGACGAGAGTGAGATAAAAATGTAAAACAACTGTCATGTGTCACCTGTTTGACCGAGCAGCTGATCTTAACCGGGAAGTTACACGTGATCGTTTTTTTTTAGTCAGAGTTAACCGCGATAGCGAAAAAAACGCAACTATTATTTTCATCTGTATGGATTTTAAATCACAGAACTATAACACGATTTTTTTGTACATAGTTTGGCTAATTCGGTGAAAATGTTTTCAGCAGTGCAGTTAACCATTTTACTCTCTTTCCTAACAAATGTGGCTTTTGCACAAAATGTAAAGAAATAATTCGGGTAATAATCTATAGACTTTAAAATATATTTTATTTCCAGGACATGCGTTTCAGAATCACTAACTATTCAGTTAGTTCCGTCTACGATTATGCTGAAACCAACGTAACTCTCTCCAAATCGAAGTTTACACTAAATTACACCATCAACCTTAAGAAAAATTGTAATGCACCCTATTTACGGTTGTTGCTCAGTGGCATGCTAAACAATCGACCACAATTTAGTTTCAATAAAACATTTTCATTTTGTCAACTAACGCGTCAACAAAAGGGCAATAAGCTCTTGGAAGCCTTAGTGAAATCGTATAAGGAAACTACAAATCTTCCGCTGAGATGTCCCATTTTAGCCGGATACTATACGCAAACGACTGGATTCTCGTTGAAGCAAATGCCATTTTTGAGAATATTCGTACAGCGTGGCAGTCGAACTACTTGGAAATTGGTGATAAATTATTTGGAAAAACGGTCAGGAACAGGATTTTTGGATTTGGCACAGTCTTATCTTGAAGGATATTTTGTGAATTGAAAAATGAATCGAATTTATTATTTGCAATTGAATATTTGATTGACCAAATAAGCAACATAAAATAAAATGAAATTCGTAGAAATTCTCTAGATGTTTAATCATGCTCTTCTTCTTCTTTATGGCACGATAGCCCGACGTCGGGCCTTGGCCGCCTGGATTGAAGACCTCCAATTGTTGCGGTCACGCGACCTTGTCCTCCAGTTCCGAAAGCCTAGCATCTGGTGGGCGTCCTCACATACAGAATGCTCCCATCGGGCTCTCGGTCGTCCACGCAATCTGGCTCCGTCCACTCGTTGCGCGTTCATCACCTTTTTGGGCATGCGATCGTCGTTCATCCTTTGTACATGTCCCGCCCATTGCAGTCGCTGCAATTTCACGATCTTCGACACCTGTAGCTCATCATACAGCTGATACAACTCAAGGTTGTACCGGATGCGCCATTCACCTCGTTCACGAACGGCCCCGAAGATTCTTCGGAGAACCTTTCGCTCAAATGTGTCCAACAGGTGTTCAGAGTTTTGGGTTAGGGTCCATGCCTCGCAGCCATAGCATAGCACAGGTCGGATTATGGTTTTATATACGTGAAGCTTCGTCTTCCTGTGCACCAGCTTCGAATTCATAATTTGGAGGACCGCAAAATAACACTTATTAGCTAGTTGTATCCGTCGCTTTATCTCATCTGTTTCGTTGGCGTTCTTTGACAAATTGCAACCCAGGTAAGTGAAGTTGTCTACATACTCTATATTGAGGTCCCCCACTGTGATGCTTGAGTTTACTGGCGTTCTAGTTTTTGATTGCATCATGACCTTGGTTTTAGATTCGTTGATATGTATTCCAACTTCTTTGGCGGCGTTATTGAGATTCTTCTTCTTCTTCCTTGCCTCGATCTTTATACCGCTCCATGGTTCCGCGTTGCTCGACCTGCGGTGTAGGCACATCGCCCGTTTTGGCGATAATTTCTCAGCATATTTCTACAGGCAGCTCTATCTTGGATCGTGTCATCGCCGAGACCAATGCGTTGTTGTTGCTTTTCCATTTGACACATCCAGGTGTTCTTCGGTCTGCCTCTGGCCTTGGGTCCATCAAGTGGAACTTCCATTGATATCGCTCTCTTTGCGGGGTTCTCAGGCGGACGCCTTTGAACATGGCAATACCAATCCATTCGTCGGTCTTCGAGCTTTTCGGTGATTGGTTGGTCTATGGACAAGCTGCCTCGGATGTAGCTACTCTTGATGTGGTCCCTTTTGGTTACACCAACTGACATGCGTAACATTTTCATTTCAGTCGCTGTCATTTCTTTCGCGTAACCTTCATACATGGTCCAGCATTGTGACCCATACATGAGTGCGGGACGTACAACCGTTTTGTACAACTTGCCTTTTAGCTTCAGTGGCATTTTCTTATCGCAGAAAACTCCAGAGTTTTCTCGCCACCTCATCCAGCCAACCTTTGTGCGATGTTTGATGTCATCATCGCATGTAGCTCCGCTGTTCACCATCGAGCCAAGGTACTTGAACTTGGTACAAGACTTAAGCTGCTCTCCTTTGACGTACATTTCAGGTATCGGTGCATTTGGGTCTGAGAATTGGCCGCATAAGAACTCAGTCTTTGTTATACTTACCCTCAGTCCATGCTCCTCCAGAATGTCACACCATTTTGTAAGCGCAGCTTGCAAGGCAACGATGTTTGGGCTACTGAGGACTATATCATCAGCAAAAAGAAGAGATATTTCTAGGCCGTCGAAGACACGTGTTAATGAGTAGCACATGATGATGTTGAAGAGCAACGGACTCAATACACTGCCCTGGTGTACTCCGACATTCACCGGAAATTCTTCTGATTCACCGGCTGTGCATCTAACCTTAGTCGTAGCTCCATCATACATGTCTCGTATCATCCTGACGTATGCCTCGGGGACATTAAGTGCTCTCAAGGCCAACCATATCAGATCAAGAGGTACTCCATCGAATGCCTTCTCCAAATCGATGAACACAAAGTACAAGTCCTTTCGTGCTGCTCTATACTTTTCCATCGCAATACGAATGCACTGAATCGCATCGACTTCAACAAAGCCGCATTGATTGTCATTCAACCGCACAATCTTTCTCAATCGGTTGCAGACAACTCGCTCGTAGATCTTTAGTGTATGAGGTGTTAACTTTATAGCCCTATAGTTGTTGAGTTTGCGTGAGTCTCCCTTGTTCTTATAGAAAGGAAGAAGAAAACTTTCCCTGAAAGCATCAGGCATCGGTTGCCCACCTTTGATTTTGTTGAAGAGAACTGTGAGCCAACTAAGCCCGACATTTTCCATTTTCAACCAAAATTCCGCGGGGATTTTGTCCGGGCCGACTGCCTTTCCGCGTTTCATCTGATGCATTGCCTCCATCACCTCTTCCTCTGAGATATCTTCAATATTTGTGGTATTCGGCTCAACATCTTGAAAAGCTGCTCGAGGAAATTCTTCATTTAGAAGTTCGTCAAAATACTCTCGCATCCTGCTACAGATTGCCGTATCGTCAATCAGCAACATTCCTTGCGAGTCCTCCACGTACTTTGGCGCCTGTATTTCCCGAGCGTTCCTTCTCCTTTGGGCTGCGACCCTAAATATCCTGGCGTCGTGCTTAGGTCTCTCGCGCAAAGACGGTCCTTCGGTCGCAGTCTGAGTTTCTAATTCTTGGTAGAATTTCTCAGCTGCCTTCGCCTTTGCTTGAGCTACCAAGCGCTCTACTTTCTTCCGGCATTGCATATAATTTTCGCGAAGTTGAACCCGTTCGGCTTCACTGCTTGACTCACATTTCGTCCATGCCTTAAATGCGTTCGATTTGGCTTGCACTGCTTCCTTAGTTTCGGTGTTCCACCACCATGTTTCTTTCTTCGTGTGGAGTGGACCTTTCGAAACTCCAAGTGCCTTTTCCGCCTCACCTACTGACATTTCAGCGAAACTATTCCACATTTGTG
Source organism: Microchrysa polita (assembly GCA_949715475.1). Taxonomy (NCBI): domain Eukaryota; kingdom Metazoa; phylum Arthropoda; class Insecta; order Diptera; family Stratiomyidae; genus Microchrysa; species Microchrysa polita. Next base: position 20,989,925 of record OX454420.1, read on the forward strand.
TTGGACTGTGCTCGGTGCAGTTTATGTTGTTTTGAAACCACTCCGTCATTTTATTAATGAATGGAGTTACTACAGGTTCAAAGTTGTCGTTTGTGAGATTGTGCCACTTGATTTTTTCGACAGGCTTGGGAGTTCTTCTATTTCTTGCTCCTCCTGCTTTCAAAATAAATTCTGACAGGAGCAAACGATGTTGGCTGACGACAGATTCACCCAAGATCACCTTGCAGTCTCTTACCCACCTTCTCATAAAATCGAAACAGAGGTGGTAATCGATCTGCGTTTCGTGTTTCCTATCTCCGTGTCCACTACTGTAGGTGATTAGGTGTCTCTCGTTTTTCACAAACCATGTATTTAGGATGACCAAACCATGCGATCTGCACATGGTCAGAATAGCTTCACCTTCGTCATTTCTGACCGTTGAAGGGCTACCCTTTCCACCATGGCAATCCTCGTAATCATAATTTGATTCACCCACATGGCCATTTAAATCTCCTCCCAAGAACACCAATTCGGTATCTGGAATGGTCTGAATTAGGGTGTCAACGTCGTTCCAAAATGCCTCTTTTTCTTCTGGTGGCAGTCCCACTTGGGGAGCGTAGGCACTTATTACGTTCCACACCCTTCCGCAGATAACCAATTTGATGCTGATCAAGCGGTCACTTCTCTTCGCGACACTTATTATACTGCCAAGTAAAGACGACGCCAGAATAATGCCAACTCCGTTTCTTTGGTTTGTAATTCCATAGTAGTACAATTTGTACTTCATGGAATTCGTAAGAAACCGGGCTCTGTCGATATGGGTATTTCGCCACTTTGTCTCTTGCACGGCGTTATTGAGATTATGCAGGAGGATTTCTGCATCACCCAATCTTCTAGACATGATGTTGATGTCGTCGGCGTAAGCTACTAGTTGAGTCGACTTAATGAGTAGCGTTCCGCTGCTGTCCAAATTCATGGCTCGAATTACATACTCCAGAGCCAGGTTGAAGAGCGTCGGCGCCAGCCCGTCGCCTTGCTTGAGTCCAGTACGAGTTTCAAATAGGTCAGTGAGTCGGTTCTGCACTCTGATCTGTGAGACGGTATTAGTCATCGTCATCCTTATGAGTCGCACTAGCTTAGCTGGTATACCAAAATGCAGCAGAATGTTGTACAGTAGACTTCGATCGATACTGTCGTATGCTTGCTTGAAGTCGACAAATATTTGGTATACGTCGATGTTATATTCCCAGCACTTCTGGAGTAAAAGCTTCGCTGTAAAAAGCTGATCTGTCGTCGAACGACCAGGTCTAAAGCCGCCTTGGTACTCGCCAATGATTTCTTCTGCGTACGGATTAATTCTATTTTCTAGAATTTTAGATAAAATCTTATAAGTCGTACAAACTAATGAGATGCCTCTGTAGTTCTCACATTTTAACTTATACCCTTTTTTGTGGATTGGGCAAATTATACTTTTGCGCCAATCTTCCGGGATTATTTCGTCGTTCCATATTTTAACGATAAGTGTGTGAATAGCCTTAACAAGACTCTCCCCACCATGCTTTAGCAGTTCAGCTGGAATCTCGTCAGCGCCCGGGGCTTTATTATGTTTCAGTGATTGCATGACGAGATCAACTTCTTCTATTGTTGGGGGTTGAATGGGAGGGCCTGTTTCAGCCGTAAGCTCCAGGGCTTCTTGTGTGGGGTTGTTCGGTTGAACATTAAGAAGCTCTTCAAAATGTGAGGCCCAGCGTTTATCAACGCTATCGGTGTCGCTAATTATATTGCCATCCTTATCCTTACAGAGGCTGGTCCTGGGTTGGTATCCACTTTTAATTGAATTAATTAGCTTGTACGCTTGTCTACTGTTAATACTAGCTAGTCTTTGGTTTATTTGCATCAACTGCTCGTCAAGATGCTTACGTTTCTTACGTCTAATTAACCTATTCAAAAATCGTCGAAGCTCGTCATAATTTGTTTTTTTGGCTCTAGTTGCGCGTTCGGTCCATTGGCGATATGCCTCGTTTTTCGCATCTACCGCATTTTGATATTCCTCGTCAAACCAATCATTTCGGGCTCGCCGGGCTTTGTATCCCACAACCTCCTCTGCGACCCCTTTGATGGTGTCTTTGAGTGTATCCCAAATCTCAAGGGCGCCTTTGTTGCTGATGTTATTTAGCAAGGGCGTCAGCTTCCCCTCAAGGGCAGTCGTATAAGTGACCACCGTGGCATCATCCAACAATTTGTCAACCGCAAAAATTTTTGCCGGGTTGAATCTCGAATGATGCACCGAAGAAATTCTGCACCTATAAGTCGCCTTTACCATATAGTGGTCAGAGTGAATATTTGCTCCACGATAGGACCAAACATCCATCATGCTCGATGCCCATCTCTTGCAAATAAGGACGTGGTCAATTTGGTTTACGGTATGTTGATCTGGAGATCTCCAGGTCTGTCTGTGAATACGACGATGCGGAAAACACGTTGAGCTAATGACCATGTTTCTGCTGGTCGCGAAGTCTATTAGTCGTTGGCCGTTGTCGTTACATTCTTCATGGAGGCTGTAACCTCCAGTAATCCCCCTATGCCAACTTTCGTTTCCGACTTTGGCGTTGAAGTCCCCCAGCAGCAATTTGACATCGTTTGATTGAAGTGAGTCGAAGAGATTTTCTAGGCGGTGGTAGAACTCGTCTTTGGCCGCGTCTTCACTGACTTCGGTGGGGGCATGCGCGTTTATGAGCCAGAGATTGAAGAACCGAGTTTTAATGCGAATCGCACACAGCCGCTCGTTTATGGGTTTGAAGTCGATAACATGCGGCTTAAGTTGATTGTTTACAATGAACGCCACTTCAAACTCCCTGTGGCCCGCAGGTTTTCCACTTGTGAAAATTGTGTACGAATTTCGGTCGTCTATCTCGCTACTAAGCCATTTTGTTTCCTGGAGTGCAACTATGCTCAGCTTATATTTTTCAACCTGATCCAAGAGGGCCCTTAATGCCCCTGGCCTATTCAGGGAGCGTACATTCCAGGTTCCGAAAGAGTAATCCGTTGTTCGTTTGCGAGGTCGTCGTTGAGTTGTATCCGTCCAATCCGAGGCTTTCGTTCCAGGTTTCTTGACGTCGAAATTTTTTTACAAGGATGAGTTGTCGGCCCATCGCTTAACCATGATAGTATTCGTAAACGAAAGAGGTCCATCATGGAGGGGCCTCGGAGGTGCTGCTTCGGTGATTGACTATTCGGTTTTTGTCACCCTATTACGTTTAGTAACCTGAGACGCTGAAGTTGTTAATACAGCACTCAGGCGCAGCGGTTACTCGGATAATGCGGGGAAGAAACGCCCCGTAGCGAAACATAGGAATTGGCCGGAGCCGTTCACCCTATGAAACTCCTCCTGCATAGCTAAGGGTCCGCAGTTATGCCACAACTGAAAAGGATATAGGAATCGGCCGGAGCCTTTCAACCTTTATCCTCCCCCCTACGGAAGGTGCTGCTTCGGTGATTGACTGTTCGATTTTTGTCACCCTATTACGTTTAGTAACCTGAGACGCTGAAGTTGTTAATACAGCACTCAGGCGCAGCGGTTACTCGGATAATGCGGGAAAGTAACGCCCCGTAGAGAAACATAGGAATTGGCCGGGGCCGCTCACCCTATGAAGCTCCTCCTGCATAGCTAAGGGTCCGCAGTTATGCCACAACTGAAAAGGATATAGGAATCGGCCGGAGCCTTTCAACCTTTATCCTCCCCCTTACGGGGGGAGGATAAAGCGGCGCAAAAATTCTCATACGTAGTTGAATCCGATGTGAACATTCTGAATTCATACTGAAATCATAGTGAACTCATTTCATGAAGTGAAATCACTTGAGCTTCATTTATGCTTCAGTTAAGTTAAGAGTCGATTGGGCGATGTCCGTCTGTCCGTCTGTTGCTACGCGTTTTACTCCGACAATTTAAAAGCTATGAAGCTGAAATTTTGCACAAAGGCTTCATTTTGCTGCGGGCAGTTTGTATGTTTGAATCGGTGAAATCAAACCATGGGGTCATGGGGCTGCCATACAAACCCAACCCAGTGGCAGAAAACTCGACTGTAAGGGCAGAATGGTGTATGGTGTTGGAAAAGAGGTTCTCGGCGGCGATTGTAGGAGTAACTTTAACTTCGTCATAGCAGTTAGTAAAAATAAGATCTAACCAATTGCCATTTTGGTTGGGTATGGAAACAACCTGCTGCAAATCATTGCTATAGAATGTGCTGACGAGGTTAAAGTCAGTATTGTTAAGCAGGTTCACAGGAAGAAGCTGATTATCATTATCGTCGACTATGAATCTTATGTTTGGACGATTAAAGTCACCAAATACAATGATTTTGTCTTCGTCGTCCAGAGAAGCCATAACAGAAGAAATTATTTCACAGAGCTCATTATATGTATCTTCATCCGTGCGAGGGGGTATGTAAACAACACCAATATAGAGGTAATGGCTTTTGATGGGAATTTTGGCAAATACATGTTAAAAAGCTATGTTAAAGCTGGTTGTTAATAGCTCACTAGGGAGCGGGTTGCGGATGGCGATGAGAGCCCCACCACCTCTAGAAACACCGGTCAATTCATAATTACGATCTGACCTATATATTGACCAATTGCAGCCAAGAATCTCTTCATTTTAAAAAGAGTCATTCAGCCAGGTTTCCGTGAAAGCAAGAATGTTAAAATGGGATGTTTTAGCATCAAGGAAAAGGTTATTAATTTTGCCCCTCCTGCCACTGCAATTATAGTAGAGGAATCTAGGAATTATGGGGTTCGCTCTATCATTAGGAATAGTACTTGCGATGGTCTTCACGCGATTTTTGTAAACGCGAAATATATTTAGAGCTTACAAATGAGCGGTAGGTCTCTAGATCACATTTCACTTGCTCCTGGGTCATGTCTAGCTCTTCATGATATCGAATGTAAAAACTTCTCAAAGAGGTAACGTCGGTAGGTAGACCCTCTTGTTGGATCAACACTTTTAAATTGGTTTTAGTTTTACCGTCGATACATGTACTTTCGGAAGCATTATACATATATGCAAGATACAAACGTACGCTGTCATAAATCTTATGATCTCTGAATCTGGATAGTAGATATCTAGAGTCAAGATCATCAATTGAGTTCTTAGTAAGCTTCACGACAGGTGGTATCAGTGGATCAAGGAATTTCGGAGACGATAGTTGTACAGGAGAAGTGCTTGGAATATGCGTCGAACCTGATTTAGATGGAATCAAAGGGGCACCGCGAATGAAATTTGTATATTTAGGTGTTTTATCAGGATTGGTCAAGGAGATAGCATGAGAATTACTCGGAGGGTTAGAGGTTGACGGTTGTGTTTTTTGTTTTTCAATTGGAATTGGAGTTTTTATATTTAGTTTAGCTTTGGCGGAAGAAAGATTGTCTAGGGACTTATGTGGCACAGTTTCTAAATTAGGGACAGCAACATTTTGTGGGATTCTGTTGGAAGTTGAGTTAGGTTTTGATATTGAGGCATATTTAAAATTATTAGTAGAAGATCTATGATTTTGGGATATAGGGTGGATGGAATTACCTGAATACATATTTTGTCTTACATTTAAATTTTTGACTGTAGATATTTTGGATGATATGGCCCGTTTGTTTCTCCATGAATTGAAAGTCATACCCTTCCACGAGAATACTCTTCCTCCATTCTGTTCATACTTACAAAACAGCCAATCGTACCGCGCTGGTATAGATAATTTGAAGCTGCGACGACGGGATGGTAATATTTCACACTTACGGCCTTCGATGAAAAAATCATCTCTCATGATTTTGCATAACCAGGCTCCATCGGCAAAGCTAGGAGCACCTTGGACCAGGAAAGTTGCGCTACGTGGGTTGTGGTTAGTTGTTACGGACGCTTCATATTTTTGAATGTTGCCAGTAGGTGTTTTGATCTTGGAGATACGTTGCTTCCACTCTTCCTTAGACCATGAAGTACCAAAGTGTAATATAGGTTTCTCAGGCGATTTTTGTATGGTCGCAGGTGGCGGTAGATGCTGTTGGTTCATATGGGGACCGCTTACCGGAGAAGAGCTGATGGCAGTGTTGGTGTTTGCATTTGAGTTAATTTCAGGTGTAGGGACAGGTATATTCTAGTCATTATTGGATGACGGCATAACTAGGTTGTTGATTTGGTCTAACATCACGTGCAAAATTTTTTCCAGGTTACTGATTTTCTCGAATAATTGGTTGAAATGCTCTGTTGGACTATTCAGGGGAATATTGTGGGCGATTGTTGGATGGATATTTACCCACCTATTCCAAACAAACCCCCACACAAATATTGTTTTGTCGACGCCACGGAACTTTTGTGAAGGCGGAACTAAAAGAATGAGGGGGGATTAAATACAAGTCGTAGGTCCACCCGAAAAAACTTTTAGGCCGGAGGAGAGCGAAGGGTATCCAAATTTCGGCTGCGCCCGAAATTAGCCTCGGTCTCGTTTTTCATTAATATCGTGGTTTTCAAGTGCTGGCATCCTTCCCTGTTTTGTCGCTTGCTTTAGCGGCAATCATTGGGTGGAGGGACAAAACGGAACAGTTGCGTATGTTCCGCAAACATGTTTGCCATACTGATCCCCTAACTGCTACTTTACGGATCAGGAATATTTTCCGGTTCTTTGTCTTGGTCTGCCTTTGTGAAATATGTTAACGAAAAGAGCTATGGAGATGATTTCTGATCCGCAAAATGGCAGTTAGGGGATCAGAATGGCAAACATGTTTGCGGAACATACGCAATTGTTCCGTTTTGGAACCCCACCTAATGCCACTAAAACTGGTGACCCCGTCGATCAATTGAAATTCGCTGAAAGTGCAATGTCGATTTGCGTGTTTCTCGTCATGTGACTATAAAAATTGCATTTTTCACACCACGCGACACCATATTGCGCAGCAACAATGGCCACGGATGAACAATTTTCGGATAGATAGACGAACAATCAAAAGATTTAGATCGACATCATCGGACTTCTATCGCTACTGCCTCACGATGATAGACCGATTTTCAAGACGGCCCGAAATATGTCAAATGCTTGATCAATCCGCCGATTTTGTTGCCGAAGCGTTTCACAACACCTATGGATTTCGCGATATGATGAACCATGCATCATCACTGCTGATCAAGGCACTCAATTTGAGTCAGCTTTGTTCAAATCACTTGTACGTTTAACCGGTTTTCAAAGTACCCGAACCACACCTTACCATCCAGCCGCAAACGGGTCTATCGAGCGATGGCATCGCTCACTCAAAGCCTCAATCATGTGTCACGAGGACAAAATCAACTGGATCGAACTTCGTCCCATTGTGTTGCTTGGCGTACGCAACAGCGTGAAGGAAGAGCTGAATGCTTCTCCCGCCGAGCTAGTGTTCGGTACAACTCTTCGCCTGTCTGGTGAATGGTTCATCGACGACAACCGATACATCGATCGTCACGACTTCTGCATTCAACTTCCGCCAGCACATGAGAGAACTACGACCATAGCCAATCGTTCATCGTAACAAAAGGACTTCCTTCATGCACAGGCCCCTCAGTTCTTGTTCGCAAGTCTTTGTTCGAGTGGATGCAGTTGAAAAATCTCTTACTCAGCCGTACACCGGATACCATCGAGTAGTCAAGAGATTGTCAGTCCCCGTGTACACAGTTCAAATTCACGGAAAGCAGAGTCGATCAGCTCAGCGAACTACACTTCAACTCAACCTGCGAAAACCATCCTAGCCTAGCCTTGCCTGATGTTCAAAGAAGCCCTCGTCACACAGTCCTCGCAGTCATGATTGACCAACCAAGCAACATAAAATAAAACGTTCTAAGCCCCGATGAACATTTACATTGACCGCTTTCCTACAGCCTTAAAAAATAAAAATAAAATAAGCGCAAATCCTACCAAAGGAATATTACATTTAAAAACATCATTTTTTTACAAAAAAAACTGTCAATAACTCATCTCATTGACATACACTGACAGTAATGATACTAGTAGGATAGCTCAGGATACTATCGTATTATGACGTTGATGATTTTATGTCTAGCAACTTTTAGAATCAGCTCATCAAAAAAAGGACTCAATTGTGACATAATCCTCTTTCGAAATGAACTTCTCGGAAAAGAGCCTTTCGTGCATATGAGCGGCATTCGTACACTACACTCTCATTTGAGCTATCCATCTTTGCAGTCAGTCAGACAGTCATTCATTTCATTTTTGGATTTTCATCCATTTACGGATAATCTAAAATGAATGGAATGGGGATTTTTTTATGTGTCCATGCAGACGATATACTCATATCAAAATGGACGGCTTACTTTAAAAGAAAAAGGGAAACCAATTTAAAACTGATTTCGGGGTTAATCGGTTTTAAGCGGATTCTATAGTAAGAGAAAAGCGTTTTAAACTTAGAAAAAGAAATTTACGATTAACGATGGAATTCGTATAGTTGTCGCACGAAATGGGATAACTTTATGCGTAAGTAAACGCCGAAGGTATCGGAACTCTGGATACCAGTTAGCTTCTGAGGTTTAAATCTGTACTTTTCACGACATATTGCAAGTGCAGTTGTGGGCGACTGTTGTTCCCGAGAATGAAAAAATGGGACCGTGAAAAAGTGTCTAGTTTCGGCAAGCTCAACTAACATGCTCACACTCCGGAGCATCGATTTTGTTGAACATCGGACTTCTTTTAATCCACTTAAATATCATCATCCCGGGATAACATATGCGAAAATGGAAACTGGGGACCGGGTGGAACTGACGAACACATCAGAACTTACGAAACCTTCCACACAATTTAACGCGGTACTTAAGGGCACCACAAACCTGACGATTTATCGGCCGATCAAAGCTAATTTCTGTGGAGAAAGCACATTTTTTATGTTCCACTACCGAATTCGCAAGAGAAAATGAGCTTTTTCCACAGAAAATGTGCTTTCTCCACAGAAATGAGCTTTGATCGGCCGATAAATCGTCAGGTTTGTGGCGCCCGTTAGGTGAGTTTAGTAATACATTTGTCGTAGCCGTTGGTGAAACTTCTCAACACAAGTTTCACTGATCTGCCAATATTGCCTGGCAGGCGAAAATGTCCCGTTTTCTTAATAGAACTACATGCGACACGGGCGACCGGTTATTTTTTCTGTCCCTTAAATGCATAGCGTACCATATGGTACATGGCTAGATTCCTGTAAAAGTCTAGCGATTATAAAATTTTTGATTTTTTTACTTTTTCCCACAGTAAACAAAACAAGCTTTCACATAAATTCAATTTTGGATTCCCGAAGATTTTTAGATTGATAATTCAACTTTGCCATTTTTAACATAGTTCCATATTATGAAAAAAGTTCTAAAAGATTAAGTCGCAAAAGTTACATTTTTCTAGTTCTTTATGTATTTCGAATGATCAGTGTTCAAAAAACGGTACTATAAAAAAAAATATTTTTAGCTTAATAACACTGCGTGACACCAAAAAACCGTCAAAAAAACTGAATGCCATTTTGGTTATAACAAAAGGGCAATTAATTTTTTTCCTGACCCTCAGGTTTTCGAGTTACACGCCGAAATCTTTTTTAATGGTCCTCATATAGTATCTGCTACTCAATTACTGCAATTTGCAATAAAATAAGTAAATTTCTTATCAGTATCCTTAAGAGGACTCTTGGCAATAAAAATCGCCGAAAATAAATATAATTTGCGTGGTTATTTTATTTTTTCCCCTTTTATTGTGACTTAAAACCGTGAAAAACCATTTTTTTTAATCTTTTCGCGACTACATATCTTTACGTAACTTTTATATTTATGCTATTTTTACCTTATATCTCTCTAGTTCCTGTCAACCCCTTGTGGGGCATAGGGCATTAACCACGCCTACTCTCCACCTCGTTCTGTTTTGCGCCAACGGCGCTAGCTGCGACCATGTAAGATTTAGCGTTTTCGCTTCGCTAGTTACCGATTTTCTCCATGTGTTCCTTGGCCGCCCAACAAGGCGTCTTGCTCCGGAGTCCTGTGGATTCCAGTTTAGAGCCTTTTTTGCGACGTTTTTGGGCCCTCTTCGGAAGGTGTGACCTATCCATTGCCACTTAAGTCTTTTGATCGAAGTGCCTATCCTTTCCTGGCCAGTTATAGTAAGGAGATCCTCGTTCGAAATGATCTCCGGCCAACGAATATTTAGGATGCGCCGTAGACACTGTTTAACAAAAGTTTGCAACTTATCAGTGATCTCTTTAGTCACCTTCCAGGTTAAACAGCCATATAGCAGAATGGATTTCACATTAGAATTAAAGACACGTATTTTGGTGCGTCTGGAAATATTGTTGTTTAGCCAGAAAGGAGTCAAATTGAAGAAAGCTGCCCTAGCCTTGTTAACCCGTGATTTTACATCAGCATCCGCTCCACCATCTGCTGTAACTACACTTCCGAGATAGCAAAGTTCATCTACTTTTTCGACTGCCTGTCCTGAAATACAAATTTCGCTTTGCCCACCTGGATATGTGCTCAAGAACTTAGTCTTGGCAGCATTGATTTTCAGCCCCGCATTACGACTCGCGCAATTTAAAGCTTCTGTCATTTGAGCGACATCATCCGTGTTTGTTGATAGAAGGCAAATGTCGTCAGCATAGTCAAGATGTTGAAGGTGATCGAACAATTTCTATCTGATACCTTTGTTACGATGTAATTGGAGTGCGGAGCCGAGTACATCACTAATGGCAACAAGGAAGAGAATAGGTGACAAAATGCAGCCTTGCCTCACTCCACTGTGCACCTCAAAATGATCTGAAAGCTTGCCCTTATGCAGGACGTGACATTGGGCTCCATTGTAGGATTCCTTGATGATGGAGATTATCTTATCTGGGATATTTCGTCTCCGTAAGGCATTCCAGATGTAGAGACGATCAACGCTATCGAAGGCTTTCTCAAAATCGATGAACATGAGATGTAATGGGGATCTCCATTCCGCGGATTGCTCGATGATAATACGGAGGGTGTTAATGTGGTCGCTACAGGAAAACCCTTAGCGAAAGCCAGCTTGTTTATCATTCAATCTGTCATCGATTTTGTCCTTGATTCGTCCTAAAACAATCTTAGCCATCAGCTTGGAAACAGCAGGAAGTAGGCAGATCCCACGCCAATTATTGCAATTCTTCAGGTCACCTTTCTTCGGAATCTTAATAATTACGCCCTTTTTCCACTCACTGGGAAGAGTTTCGGTTTCCCAACACTCTTGGATTAAGGGAAGGAGAATATCCGCTGAAGCGATAATATCCGCTTTCAAGAATTCAGACGGAATTCCATCAATCCCAGGGGCTTTACCGGCGTCCATTGATTTAATAGCGTCTATTAGTTCCTTTTTGGATGGTGGACCAGAACTAATGCCGTCTATTCGAGGGACGTCTTCTGCTGGCAATGAAGATGCACTTACAGGCCCGAAGGTGTTATTAAGGACCTCTAAAAAGTGTTCTCTCCATCTTTGCATCTGTTGGTCTTCGGTAACGAGCAGAACAGGATGTTCCGTTAGTAAAGATCTGCCAGTTAATGGCTTGATAAGCTTGAAGAGTGTTCCACTGTCACCGCGGATAGCCGCATCCTCTGCCTCCTTCGCAAGCGCGTTGATATTATTGCGCTTATCACGCCTAACACTCCTTTGAACGCCTTTTTGGAGCGAACGGTATTCAGCTCTGTATCGTTCCTTAGCTGAATCGTCAGCAGCTGAGTTGATCTGCTCTTTAACTCTCTTGCGTGCTGAGATAAGAGACCAAGTGGAGTCGCTAATAAATGGTCTCCTACCGCGATCCAATCGTCCTAAAATTTCTTCGCCACACGAAATAAATGAGTCCTTAGCGACTTTCCATCTATCGTCAATTGTCGGATTCTCATTTAGTGGTGGTGCATTAGCTTTTTCGCGCAAAGCGGTGGAGAACGCACGCTTGGTTGATGGAAGTTTGAGCTTCTGCACATTATATCTAGGGCAAATATTTGCATGGTTAGGACGCTGGATTGCTGCCGTTCGTAAGCGCATTTTTGCGATGACAAGATGGTGGTCACTGCCAATATCAGCACCACGTTTCGCCCTAACGTCTAAGACACAGTTTCTCCACGTTTTGGAAACAGCAATATGGTCAATCTGGTTCTCAGTTCTGCCATTCGGAGAGGCCCAGGTTGATAAGTGGCAATCTTTGTGTTTAAACAGAGTTCCACCAATGACGAGCTGACGAGAGTTACAAAACTCTATAAACATCTCGCCATTCTGGTTTCTGTCGCCTAACCCATGATTTCCCATAAGGTGTTCCAATCCTTGGTTATCTGACCCGACTTTAGCGTTGAGATCCCCCATTATGATTTTAATGTCACCTCTGGGAGCCCTATCAAAGGTGTCGCCAAGTCTTTGGTAGAAAACGTCTTTGTCAGCTTGATCAGCTGGTTCGGTCGGTGCGTAACACTGAATTATCGTGATATTTCGTACTCTGGATTTGAATCGGGCGGTGATAATACGGTCGGAAACTGGTTTCCAATCGATAAGGGATCGACGTGCATCCCTAGTCAAGAGGATTCCGACTCCTGCCTGCCGAGGAGCATTTTGGTCATCATTTCCAGAGTACAATAAAACAGTATTAGAGCTTGGTGATAGAGTCGCTCCTGATCCGAGCCATCTTGTTTCGCTCAGTCCTAATATAGCGATGTTATACGCGGTCATTTCCCGTTCGACTTCAGTAAGCCTCATGTTGTTACATTCGCCCCACATCGTTCGAACGTTCCAAAACCCAATCGTGGTCCGTTGTTTATAGCCAAAAGTCGTTGCCGGTGAGTCAGTCCGAGGTATCCGAGGCTCGATTAATGTTTCGAGTGTAAAGAAAGTTTCAAGTACGCAGGTTACAAGCCTACGTACCCTATCCCTCAAGTCGCCTTTTACGACAAGCCGGGAACGCTGTGGCACAATTCTTACCCCAAAGTCCACAGGGGTCAATTTTTTGTTAAGTTTCGTACATATCTGAACCCTTGAGCGCACACAACAGAGTCGCTGCGCGCACAATTGTAGAGATATGTTCGAAACTCAGGAGAGTTTTATTCTCTCCTGTCACTTTAGTCGCCTCTTACGACACGTCGGGAAAGACGGAGGCACTATTCTTGACCCGCGCCACAGGGCAACCTTACCTTATATACTCGTTTTTTATTATCCTTATATTATCCCTTTTGTTTTTACCTGTCATATTCTTTTTTTATTATCCTTATAATACCCCTTAAAGCGTGAAAACCGTCAGGTACAAAAATTTAAAAAAAACTTAAAAAAGATGTTGTTATGGTATAAATAGCACGTGTTGTAATAGGTTTACTTTAACCCTTCTGTCGGCACATAGGTCTGGCCAGACCTTTGGCACTATATATTGGTCAAAAAAGTATAGAAGATGAAATCGCAGCGACTTCATATTTCATGATATCCTAGAATAATATGTTTAGAAGCATTTTGCCAAAATTTAAAAAAAATCGGTTGAAGTTTTGAGCATGTTTTTGATGATTTTCAATTTATAGTGCTTTTTGATACCCAATAGGTCTGGCCAGACCTATAGTTTTTCCCCCCATTTCCGTCTTGAGGTAAAAAGTGAAAATATCAAATTCTCTTAAAAATCTCCTATTTATAATGTAATAAAGTCATGAAAATTAAATTTGTACGATAAACGATAAAATTTTCTGAGATTTTGCTTTAAAAAGTCGTGAAGTTCGCAAATTGGGTACGCCTAATTTTATCCCGTCTTATAACATCACCTAATCAACTGAGATTTGATTCTAGGAAAATCAAAAGAGTTTTATTTCCTTTGTAATAGTATGAACTAAGTATTAGTGACTTACGATGATGTTTCTTAATAGATTTAATTAAGATATTTACGGAAAATTTAGAATGAAATGATTTTTGCGGTTGAAAATTCCCTATTTCTATCTATCGATTTTCCCAAATCTGCAGACTAATATCGCGATAAAATCTACCAACAGAGTGCCAAAAATTTCCTTAAAGATATTGGACTTGGAAAATTTGATCAAACTTTCTGTACGGATACGCAATGAAAAAAGAGAAGCAAAAATAGAAGAAAAAAAGGGAAAAACATGTTTGTACAAATACCACCTCAAAATATGTCTTCTTAAAAACGCTTCTAGTATATCTACAAAAAAGATTTTAATGCTTTTATTGTTTATAAATGGATGTAAAGAATGGGTAGAATGATTATACCGATAAAAATTTAACTTTTTATAAAAAATAAAAAAATTTTCTCAGTAGGTCCAGCCAGACCTATTGGGTATAGAATATGCATATTGTAGTAGGTGCCGACAGAAGGGTTAATTTGTTTACAATATGGATTCTAAAAGAAGTATTCGCGACTTGTGCAAAAATTCACCAAATAAATTTTGCCACGTATGTGGCAAATATATTTTTAAATCGCTAGAGAGAAAAGTAACACAAAAATTAAGGGAAGCATATTTCGAATGTTTTGGCCGCGTTGTGTGTCAGGATAAGCCTTGGATACCCGATTTTTTTTTTGCATATCGTGTTGTATGTCACTGCACTTTCAAAAAACTGGAAAACGAGAAATGCCTTTCGCGGTTCCAGCACTTTGGAGCGAGCCTAGCAATCATCACGACGATTGCTATTTTAGTGTGTTCGATTTGCGGGGTGCTACGAAAAAGCATAAGTATAAAGTGGAGTACCCTATAGTGAGTTCTATCACGAAACCTGTGCCTCACAGTGTAAACAGCACTGTTCGCCCTCCTCACAGTGATAAAAGTAACGACCCTCAGGATACACAGTTTTTCCCCTCTCCTTCATCAAGCGATCAACGAAAACCACACCTAATTCGCCAAGAGGAATTGAATGATTTGGTACATGGTACATGAACTTCATTAAAAGCTGTTATAAAAGGATTCTTAGGAAATCACAAAGCCGAAAACGCAGAAATTTTAGTAACAAATATGTTTAGACGCATATAAAGAGATGGGATGCAGAATGTCTTTGAAAATGCATTTTCATCACTCCCATTTCTCTTTCTTTCCTGAGAACATTGGAGCCGTAAGTGATGAACAAGGTGAGCGGTTTCATCAGGACATAAAAAGGTTTGAGGAACGTTTTCAAGGTCATTGGGATGCAGCGATGTTAGGAGATTATTGTTTGCGCTTACAGCGAGAAGACAATTCTAAACATAGGAGAAAAAGTTGATTTTTTTTTTTTTTTCCCTTAAAATAAATGTGTTTAACAATTAAGTTTATAATTTTATTATTTTAATATATTTATTATATTGTTTTATGTCCGTTTTACCAAAAAAAATTAATAAATAATAACCGATTTGTTACTGGAACTTTATTTTGTATTATTTTCTAGGAATATCAGTATGTTTCGATATCTCTGAAACTGGGGGGTCAAGGGAAAAAGTAAATATGAGGTTTTAGTAAGGATTAGATAAGAATAAAAAAATTAAAAAATTGGAGATGACGGTTATTTTTTTTTTGAAATTTGTCACGCAGTCAGGTGTACGTAGTCGACTATGTCAGCATGACATGGTTTGCGGGGAAATATATGGAAATACACCCATGCCTACTTAGGACATGCAAAATTAAGATATATATTGTTTCGTATACCTACGGTAAGCAAGCGAATTTTTATATGGAATGTCAAATTATGTCGTTTTATTTCAAACGATAAGTTAAAACTCTCTAATCTAATGAGTGTACACATTGCGTGATTTGAGATTGCAAAATGTGGTGGAGACATTTGTTTTTTTTTTTTGTTCTTATGTTTTTTGGGGGTTCCGAGTCCGAATTCGTACACCAAAATTTCATTACGAAAAAGGGTCAAAAGGGCAACAAAAAACTTCAAATAAGTATTACCAATTGTAGCGATATCGCTTAACGCATTTTGAAAATTAGTGTCGCGTTGGACCCGTAATAATGTTTTCTCTAACATGTTCACGGACAGTTTTTCTCAGAAATGTACAGTTTCAGAGTTCAATGTTAGTTTTTTTTTCGGTTTTGGCCCTGTTCCGCAACGAAGTTTTGGTGGGAAGCTCCGGATTCAAGCTCGAGAAACAAAACAAAAAGGTTTCTGAACCACATTTTGCATTCTCAAATCACGTAATGACTACCTACACTAATTATTAAGGTATTAAGCTAAACATAGTTTTTTACATTACAGTTTTCTACTGGTGAATCAACGATATTAATCTCTCGGTTCCACCAAGAAGGTAGCATAGGATATGTCTCTAAACTAAAGTTACGGGTTGGGCTGCACTGAACCAAATGTTTATAGAGTAGTCATGCAATTTTTCGTGTATGCAATAAATTTTTCATTAATTTTCAGCCAAAGAATACTTTCATTGATATAATGAATTCAGTTTCATTGACTTTACATTTTCTAAATATGCAATGAACAATTTCATTGAATTATTGAAAAATATTCACTTTACCTATGATGGATTCATAATAAGTTTTTTTTTTTTTAATTTGAGATTAAAAAAGCTGACGCAGCCCGGCACTTAAACCTAGGCCTGTACAAGTCGTGGGGACGTTTAATTTAGATACCTCAATACGATTTAAAAAGCATAAGAACGTAAATTATTACATACCTACAGTGGGATTCGATCCTGGGGTCCTATGATTTAAAAACATGCACTCTATACCCTACCTACCAGACTCTACGTGATGAAGGTTTCTAAGAGTCGGCATACATTATCCAATCGAATGAACAATCCATGCCGAAAATTTCAATGAAATATCAATGATTTCTGCATACATACAATGAATATTTTTTAATGAATGAAATTCATTAATAGAGCCTTTTTTCAGTGACCGGAAATACTGAAAATTGTGTCCAATGAATCTTGTTTCATTAAATAAAACAAATCTTTCATTGTCATAATATCAACAATTTGTACTAGGGATGCCAAAAACCGGCTCATAAAACGGTTTTCGTTTTTTTTTTCGGTTTCCTGCAAAGCCGGTTAGATCGTCCTGTTTTAACCGGGCTCAAAGTACCAGTTTTCCAGTTAACCCAGTCTTTTTGATTTGCTTAGCATGTTAGTAAAAACCCATTCGTAATGCTGGTGTTCGTATCGTATGCAAAATCAAATCAAAATGCACAAACACGGCGCGCCAGAGAGACTTACTCAGGGCCGGCCCTAGGGGTGGGCGAACTGGGCGGTCGCCCAGGGCCACCAATTTGAAGGGGCCACCACTTTCCAGGAACGTTAACATTCCCGGGGCCACCACTCGGAAGGAGCATTTTTTTCAAGGGGCCTCCTTTTAAAATATAGGACTAAATTGCAGCTAATACAAAGAGTAATAACGATTATCTGATTTTATGCCATAATAAGTCGTTTATAATTTTTGCTCAATATTCTTCGGAATTAATCGAAAAGTTTGTCCGGTTTCCAAATTTATAGTTCTAAATTGGCTCTTTATAGTTTTATCACACCAGAATAACTAGTAAGATTGCGGCATAGGTTTTTCCTGAGAACAATAACAATTTTGCCAGCATACATAATCGGTAGAGGTACGGAAATTTGGCAAAACAGGAATTTCGCAAAAACTAATTTTGAAAATTAGAAATTTCGCTGAAATTCGCACAAAAACATAATTTTGTACATTTTGTTGCTGTTAAACTTTATTAAACTTAAAATTCTAGAGATTCACAGTAAAACGAATGCTCAAAAATAACGAATACATTTAAGTCGGAGATTTTTTAATAAAAATAAGCAAAAAATCGACTAGGAAGTAGTGTGGTAGCAACTGAATCATACTATGAGTTCGGTTGTCGAGAAATGTTTTTGACAATTCATACAACAAAGTCGACAACGCTTCTCAAGGAGTTACGATAAAAAAAGCAAAACTCCTGAGGCAGAGGCACGATCGTATTGTTTCGCTCTTGCATGTACAGTTCATTTTAACTTTGGGGCTCGTCTAACCATAAGAAAAGCCCTACCTACAAAAATCCCGTAGCAGAAAACAAAGTTCATTCATCCAACCTCCAACTAAACAGGTTGCTCGGTGTTTGGCAAGCCATCGTGTTCGTCAAAGAAATTTCTCTATTCTTAGGGAATCTTTTGACAAATAATTTATTTGAAATGAAAAGTTATCTTTCATAATTGATTTTTTTGGAGAAGAATTACCTTTTCGTGGAAAAAGTACAAATTAGAACATTTCGCATCACTTCGCAAAAATGAGCAGATTTCGCCGAAATTCGCATCTATTTCGTAAAAACTAAATTTCCGTACCTCTAATAATCGGAAATTTAATCAAGCAATTAAAAAAAATGTGAGCATCATGCTCGGACGGATTGTTTTCTTGTTTTGCTCTAACTCCTGAGGACGATGGTAGGCTGACGACTACCATGTGTAATTGCCAACGTCCGACAAGCCTTACCGAGTATCGAAAACTCGTTTCTCTATGTCACAGAGTGCCGACCGAACGATCAAGGCCACAGAGTACGGTTTTTGATTTTGCCTTAATAAATTCTGCGAAGGTCGCTCTCGCTCCATAGACTCTGTGGTCTATTAATTTGTAGTGCTTACAATGACAAGGAAAACATAAAATTAAAACACGCTCATTAAAGTAAAAGGGAAGCGGAAAAGCAGCGAAAAATACTGACTTTCTACAGCCTAATTAAAATGTTATGCCCAGTTTTGATTTCTTAGCTGACTGCAGCATGCCAAATACTTCCATTCCAAAAGACATACAACGAACGGACAATTTCTGTGAGGAGTAATGAATCTCTAAATTGATAATAACTTTACCATCCAACTTACGCTTTAAGTACCTATATATCGCCGAGGTCAGTAATACCAATGAGTTTAAAAGAGAAGACGAATTGTTGACGACGAGTTCACGAGAGTATTGTCTTTTTTAAAATTATTCTCGAACGTATAGCCCCGCAAATCGACGGAGATGACGCTATAGGAGTATTAGTCGGACCTGAAGAAACTTTAAGACGACCTAAAACGGAATGTCCCTTTTTAAATTGTTAAACTTGGAATTTTGGGATTCAGTATGAAAAAAAATGGTTGAGCTAAAAGCATCAAAAAGAATTCTCAATCAGATGAATTTCGCAGATGTCATGGGAGATATAAAAATTTCCTCTTAAAAAAAGAGGACCCCCAGAGAAAAATTATCCCGAGTAAACAGCTCACAAATGGGTCAGTATTAATGAAATTTCTACAAAACAACTCCCTCCAAGCAAGCAGGGATGTCTGTAGATTTCTTTAAAATATATAAATAAACGAAAAAATTGTGACTGAAAATAAACAATTTAAACAATGTTGCCTCTGTAACAAATTTTGACTTCATTGTTGGTAGGCGCCACGAACATCGATTTGGCCCAGGGCCACCAGAATGCTAAGGCCGGCCCTGGACTTACTTATTTGAAAAAAACTCCCGAGCGGTGAGTTGGGTGGGTAGATGGGGGGGAAGGGGCGCATCTGGAGGGGAAAGTCCCCAAGTATGTTCCAAATTCTAGTCAGTTGCCATCCTGCTCTGGTCTAGAGAACAGCGGGCCTTCACCGTCGAGAGATTCTTTTCTAACGGTCGCTCACTATGATCATGATCGAGGAGTTTTTTTAAATGAAAGCAAAATGGAGCCACAGCACACACAGCACGAGACTGAATGAACAACAACATTTCCCCAACCGCCTGATTTCTCACAGAGGCCATCTCCCATGGCCAGCACGCTCTCCAGATATGGCGGCTCCATGCGGTTTTTTTATGGGGTTATTTGAAAACCCTGGTTTATGTCGCTCGACTACGGACCATAGTTCACCTTAAGAACAAAATTCGCGACGCCATTGCTAACATACCGATTGATATGCTGCAAAGAGTGGAACGAGCACCATGTGAGCTATCATACCCTTCCGGCCTCACGTTGGCTAATACAGGGTCAATAAAAATGAGTCAATATTTTCCTAGTTCCACCACGACACTGTGTCGTATTCCAGCTAATACGATACCTTGCAAGAGCTCATACCATCCATCGCCTGAAAATAATTTGTCTCTTTACAACTTACACCTCACCCACGTAACATAAATTTAGTAATTAATTTCATTCAATTCAATTCACTTAGTTCCATAAATAATTAACTTTCATTAGTCCCCTATAATTCCCATCCATACCAAGTCAAACTATATGAAGCAACGCTCGGCCAATTAGATACGGACTTTAGTCTTGCAAAACTGTAGCAATTTAGGAATCCCATTAAAAAGTGTTTATTTTCGCGAGAATAATTAGCAAAGGACAATAGTACTACACCATGTCCGTTGTATTCGTCACAAAGAAGAACCAGGACACGACAAGTAGTCAGTCAGTCAGTCAGTCGACAGCAGAAACATCAGCAGCTCATCACACAAAAGCCAGCCGGCCCTCGTGCATGAAGTCTGTTTCTCTAGTTAGTTAGTGACTTTCGTGACTAAATTTATTTCAATTCATTTAATTACAATTTGTCAACTCGTCATCAGATTCGACAGAGGCGAGGCACTGAGGCAGAGCGAGGTTCGTTTTATGTATTTCAGTCAATTAGAATGAAAGGTTTTCGACTGGCTTGTCTCATCATATACCACACAAGGATATATAGGATTCGGTTGTGAGGCGCTCTTCTATCCGTTTGTAAAGGAATCGTTATTTGAAGAGGCGCAGAATTCGCGGTTGATCCTTATAGCCTAAATATTCTCGTTGTCCATTCATCGCAAAGATGAAATGAAGTCTTCTTCTTCTTCTTCATCGTCGACGTAGTCATGGTCATGGTCGTCTATATACCATTAACTTTGAATGGGTTTTTGGCTTTTTGATATTCACTCCCACTTTGGTTTTGTGTTTGAGATACGAAGGCTTTTTTTTTGCTCCCTTGTCTACTGGTCGTATATGATGATGTCCTTTCAAACTCATACCATCATCAACGGCCGCCAGAAAGCGCAGATAGCCTCGGGGACAGTCGAAATTAGTTTCTTTCTCTCGGACCAGAACAACCACATACACACACACACACACACATTGCTCGTTCGTTTCCGTTTTCTTTTTTTACATTTTTTTATTCTCATTCTCTTTTTTCTTGGCAAACTTTATTTCACGTCCTTGTCTTTTATATTAATATTTGTACATATTTTAAAGCTGTCCAAAGATAACCGAAATTTATTGCTCTGATGCCTTGATAACTTTATGACCAGAGAATATAATGGGTTTTGCATAGTTTCAATACAGCATTCGAGATTCGGGTTGTCAGGCGTTGTGAATGAACGACAAGGACGAGGGTCGATTCGTCGTCGGCTAATGGATCGCGGCGGAAACGAGATGTGTGTGTCCTTTCACATATGTCACTTAATCTGTGTATATGTCAGCCAAGGATAGGGTATAGGATGATAATATCGTTGGCGGATTTGAGAGTGGATGCCAGATGATAGTTTTTTTTGTGCATTCTTACATTGACTGGCTGAATGCTTTTTTTTTGTGTTAGTTAGGTTTAGGGAGATTCATTTTCTTTTGAATATTCCTTGTCACATTTACGAATAAAATGCAAAGCCTTACTTGGTAAGGCTAAAAAAAATTAGTACTCGCATCGATTAGAATTCACATAGCTTTAAGATACTCGTGACTTCTGACCAGTTTAATTCTAGACTCAGGGTCCGTGTGGGTATATTCCAATGTATCATTTCCGAAATTTAATAACTCGATATTTCACCCGCAGGAGGCTCTTCTCCACCAACAGACGTAGTTCCAATAGAGCTGGTAAGTTGCCATGCCAAAATACTAAAGACATGCACCGCAGTGGGTGTATAGAATAGAACGATAAGTCATGATTTCCACAATTTAGTTAAAACTCGCACCCATGATATTGGGAAACAGAATTAATGCAATCATTCTTTCACACGTTTCAGTCTTGGAATCACCTTTGATCCAATTGATAGTCCCGAAATCAAGATACAGGCTATCATTAGCCCATAGGTCATCCTGCCTGGATTCAGTATTTCATGCCGAAATGGAGTTTCGTTTCATGTGAACTGATTTCAATCAGATTGTTAAGCCAGCAATCTGATTTAGGTTTCTCAAATGACCCCGACAATTGATGTGATTACGAGACGGATGATTATGCAAGGCAAATGCAATATACAACGGCGTTATTCCTAACCTCAATATGTAACGCGTCATCAGATCCGGTTACCTTGAAGGACCCAAGCCACCTCGAGGTGTACTACTGTATAACCTACTTCCATTTATCCTTATACATTGTCCCCGCAGGGGGGTCTGGGTCCTCCGTGATAACAGCAAAAGGCTGTGTAGTGGGACAGAGATATTTGGTGGGTTGCGTCACCACATACCCGAGCAGCGCAGGGAGGCCCCTGGTATTGTTGATATGCCATGGCGTGGATCTGTACAAAGACCATTCGGGCGATAACCTTCCCGAGCTCCATAGTTATGTGCGGGTAGCTCTTGGCATGACCGACCTACTCCCATAACTTACGGGAGGGAAGTCATAAATTGGCCGAGCACGATAAACGGTGTTCCCTGGTGTGGGGGAGAGGGTTTACCATACGGTTAATCGTGTGAGCTTCGGAGCTGGCGGCTTCGCATAACCCAAGCCTCTAAGGGGCTAGTTACGGAGAATGGCGTTGGTGGAAGATGCCTACGCGCCTATATCTAACTAGTTTGTGGATTGATGACCACACGGCCCGAATCGCGTTGTTGACTTGTATACTGAAGGGGCCGCCCGGATGTGAAAAGCAGCGCTATGAGTTTGCTTTAAGCAGACGAGTCGTCACATGTCCAACGAGCCTGGGATGCGCACACTTGAATTCTTAACTTAACCAATACGGGGCCGAAGAAGGAACACACCTGCTATAGAGAAGTCTTTAGCGAATAGTGTACCTCGGGGATGGGTGTGCTCAGGGGACCATGGTCCTTGCCCATCAAGGTGTTGGCCTCGAGGTGGCTGTAGGTTGTTACCCGAGTCATCGAACTGGTGATGCAACCCCGGGTTTGGTTTCTGAAGGTGAGTGCATTCGCTGGATGAAGAAATCCCCATCTGACAATAAGACCACGTCAGTAAAAAGCCGAAGGTCCAAACCGCCCGAAGGACCGGGAGAAAAAGGCCGAAAGGCTAGGTGCTCCCCTGACGGTAAACCTCGTAGATGGTAATCTTGTCCATCTGGCTGTCTGTCTTTCCGTCTTTCCGGCTGTTGCGACGCGTTTTACTCGGCCAATTAAAACCTTTGAAGCAAAAATGTTGCATAAATGCTTCTTTTTGCTGCAGGCAGTTTGTATGTTTGAATCGGTAAAATCGGACAATGGGGTCTTGGGGCTGCAATACAAACCCAACCCCCAATTAAGGTTCTTTAAAAAAAAAAACTTTTTTATATGTGCACCGATTTCAAGCAAATTAAATACAAATAAGTTTCTATCGATGACACAAAATATATGTAAGAATAAATCAAATCGGACCATGAGGTCATAGGGCTGCCATACAAAACCAACCCCCCATTTTGGTTCTTCTAAGAAACATCTTTTACACCAATTTCACAAAACCTAGAACCTTGTCTTTATCAAAGCAACAAAAAAGGTGAAAACAAATGGAATCATACTAGGGGGTATCTGAGTAAATATTTTTATTTGCCCACTTATTCCAACCAAACCCCACACAAATAGTGTTTTGTCGACGTAACGGAACTTTTGTGAAGACGGAAGGAAGAGAATGGGGGGGAGGAATTAAATACAAGTAGTAGGTACGCCCGAAAAAACTTTTAGCCGGAGAAGAGCGAAGGGTATCCGAATTTCGGCCGCGCTCGAAATTAGCCTCGGTCTCGTTTTTAACTATAAATCTTCTATATAAAAAAATTGTAGAAATATTCCAAATTTCCGAGTTTCCCGGTATCGTAGAGTTCCGTGATGGTCTCTCAGGTATTCCGCGAAAATATCCAACAATAGGAAAAATGTGGAAAGAGCTTTTGACAACAAAAAGCTAACAGTCCATACGAAAAAATATTTATAAGTTTTAAAATTCCGAAGCTTAGTCTGCTACACTGTACCGGAAATCAACTTAAGTGTAAAATATTTGACCAGCATTAGAGACTCGACCGATTTTCTTTTATAACTTTCTACTATTCTATATGAAATGGAAAAACGAAAAAAACCAAGTAGTGTGTACTAGAAAATAAAGCATGTCCACAGTGTTTGTGATGAGGTTTTTGGGACTTAAATCAAGGCCCAAATAAATTGGAGGATTAAATTAATTAATTAAATTAATTAATTAATTAAATTGCGTTCTACTCGCATTTTCGGTATCCTTCTGAAACAATTGGCTGATAGTTATAGGGAATACCTACTCACAAATTTCTGAGCTATTGGAAAATTTCGATGTAAAACCACAAAAGCTGTACTGTACTTCATCAACATAAACTGGTCATTCCCAATGAGCTCACGTCTTCACGATTTTCTTTTTTTTTTCATACGGCAAAGCTATGCTATCTATTTCGCACGAAAATTTGCTCAAAAACTGCTAATTTGAAGTGTGATAAATATAGAAATTGTCGTTCTGAAATTTAACATTTGATAACCGTGAAAGTATAAATGATCTTCCAAAACTACCCCCCCCCCCCCCTCTCCGAAAAGCTATCTACGCCACTGGTTCTGATAAGTGAAAAAAATGTATTGAATAATCTTTTGGAAGTAGGTAAACTGAAGCTGTGCCCTGGTACCATTCGGACTTTCAGGCTGACATCAACCTCTTCCCTAAATATATTTCGGCGTTCGGCTGCGCAGGAAACTGAGATTTATATTTATTGAACCGCAGGCAGATTATAACGTGGTCGATAATTATTATAAGGAGTACCGAAAGAAGAAGAGCTATGTAATGGAAGTATGTTTGTTAAACATTTAAACATGGTCGGCCTGAATACGCAAAAAAAAAACGAGACCGAGGCTAATATTGGGCGCGGCCGAAATTTGAATTCCCGTCACATTTGAATGAAACTTAAGCTTCTTTTGTGTTAACAATTTTTACCACAGCCCTATGACTTGCTCGGATTCCATCTGTTCCAGGATGCGTTGAGGCTAATGGAAGAACACTGGGATGAATTTTAGTTAAGATTCAAAAAGAAAACAAAGTTTTTTACAATAACCTAATATTTGGGGGTTGGTTTGTATGACCCTATGACGTAATATTCCGATTCCATCCATTCCTAGATATGTTTTGCGGCTTTACTAGGAACACATTTGGGTAAAGTTTCGTTAAGATTCGTTCATAAAGAAAAACAATTTTCTTAGAAGAGCCTAATTTTCAGAGGTTGGTTTCTATGACAGCCCTATGACGTAGTGTGCCGATTCCATCCGTTCCTGGATATGTTTTGAGGCTTTACTAGGAACATAATTGGGTAAATTTTGATAAGGATTGGTTCATACAAATTTTCTTAGAAGAACCTAATTTTTAGAGGTTTGTTTGTATGACAGGACAGCCCCATGACGTAGTGTTTCGATTTCATCTGTTCCTAGATAAGCTTTGGGGCTTTACTAGGAACACATTTGGGTAAAGTTTGGTTAAGATTGGTTCATAAAGAAAAAAGTTTTTCTTAGAAAAACCTAATTTCCAGGGGTTGGTTTGTATGACAGCCCTGTGACGTAATGTTCCGATTTCAGGAGAGCGTTCCTAGATATGTTTTGAGGCTTCACTAGAAACACATTTCGGTAAAGTTTGGTTAAAATTGGTTAATAATGAAAAAAGTTTTTCTTAGAAGAACCTAATTTTCGATTTTGGGTTACTATATGGCAGCCCCATGACGCCATGGTCCGATTCCATTCGTTCCGACATATATACAGCGTAAACTTAAAAGAAACTTGTATACAAAATTTCAGCCCGATAGCTTGAAAACTGAGGGACTAGTTTGTATTGTAACAGACGGACAGACAGACAGACGGACATCGCTTAATCGATTTATATACTTTATATAGTCGGAGGTGCCCTGTGGCTGGGTTAAGAATAATGCCTCGTGTCGTAGAAGGCGTGTCGTAGAAGGCGACTAATGGGGCAGGGGAGAATAAAACTGTCCTGCGCTTCGTACAAATCACCACAATTGCGCGCGACGTTGTTTGTGCTAAATTGTGTGAATATGAACGAAGCTTAATATAAATTGACCCCTGTGGTGTTGGGGTTAGAATTATGCCACAACGTTCCCGGCTTGTCGTAGAAGGCGACTTGAGGGAAAGGGTGTGTAGGCTTGTAACTTGCATACCTGAAACTAAACTACACTCGAAACATTGAACGAGCCTCGGATACCACGGACTGATTTACCGGCAACGACCTTTGGCTTTGGCTTTTGGAACGTTCGAACGATGTGGGGCGAGTGCAGTAGTACAAGACTCACGGAAGTCGAACGGGAAATGACCGCATATAGAATTTCGATATTAGGACTGAGCGAAACAAGATGGACCGGATCGGGAACGACCTTATCACCTAGTTCCCAAACTGTGCTGCTTTACTCTGGTAGTGAACTTGAAGCCTCACCCAGAATGGCTGGAGTCGGCATCCTTTTGAACAAGGAAGCTCGCCAATCTCTTATAGATTGGAGGCCCATTTCCGACCGAATAATAACTGCCAGATTCAAGTCCAGAGTAAGGAACATTACTATAATTCAGTGCTATGCCCCGACTGAGTCAGCCGACCAGCATGCTAAGGACGCCTTTTACCACCTGCTTGGCGACACCTTTGACAAGGCTCCCAGAGGTGATATAAAAATTATTATGGGGGATCTCAATGCTAAAGTTGGGTGTGACAATGTTGGATTGGAACATCTTATGGGCAATCACGGTCTGGGTGCTAGGAACGACAATGGTGAGTTGTTCGTACAGAGTTCTGTAACTCTCGTCAGCTTGTCATTGGCGGCACCTTGTTCAAACACAAACCTTGCCATTTAGCAGCCTGGATATCTCCAGATGGCCGAACAGAGAACCAGATTGACCATATAGCCATCTCCAAAACATGGAGGAATTGTCTCATGGACGTCAGGGCTAAGCGTGGTGCTGATGTAGGCAGCGATCACCAACTTGTCATCGAAAAAATTCCCTTGCGCACCGCTGCTATTCGTCGCACACAAAACGAGCGTGTATCGCCACGATTTAATGTGCGAAAACTTAAAGATCCATCAACAAAACGTGCAGTTTCTAGTGCATTGCACGAGATAGCTAATGCACAAACGCCAGATACTCCTTCATCAATTGATGATAGATGGAACATTGTGAAGGACGCTTTTACATCATGTGGCGAAACATTTGTGGGCAGACTTCAGCGAGGTAGGAGACCATTTATCAGCGACGATACATGGTCTCTGATTACTGCACGGAAGAGAATTAAAGAGCAATTGAACTCGGCTACTGACACTACAATCAAGCAACAACTGAGGACCGAGTACAATTCTCTTCAAAAAAGAGTGCAGAGAGGCGTAAGACGTGATAAACGCAACAACATTAACGCGTTAGCTGTGGAGGCAGAAGATGCGGCTTACCGTGGTGACAGTGGGACCCTTTACAAGCTCATTAAGTCATTGACTGGCAAATTTTTTACCCATGAGCATCCTGTGGAAGATAAAGACGGGTCTCTGCTAGTCACAGACGAACAACAACTGCGCCGTTGGAGAGAGCATTTCATGGAGGTACTTAACAACAACTTCAACCCTTCAAGCCCACCTCCACCGGAAGCAGCAAGTCTTCCGCAAATGGCCAGAATTAATACCGGTGTACCATCCAAGCTGGAAATAATTAAGGCCATTAAATCATTGGAAGCTGGTAAAGCCCCGGGGGCAGACTGTATCCCCATGGAACTTTTGAAAGCGGATACCAACGCTACATCGGATATTCTTCTACCCCTGATCCAAGAGTGTTGGACAACCGAGACTCTCCCTCAAGAATGGAAGAAGGGCGTCATTGTTAAAATCCCTAAGAAAGGAAATCTCAAGGATTGCAATAATTGGCGTGGAATCTGTCTCCTCCCTGCAGTCTCTAAACTGATGGCCAAAATAATCTTGGACCGGATCAAGACAACGATCGACCGCACTCTGAACAATGAACAAGCTGGTTTTCGTGAGGGTTTTTCATGTAGCGATCATATCAACACCCTCCGAATTATAATTGAACAATCCGCTGAATGGAGATCCCCGTTATATCTTATGTTCATTGACTTAGAGAAGGCGTTTGACAGCGTTGACCGGGCTTATATCTGGACAGCCTTACGTAGGAGAGGCATACCAGAGAAACTTATTTCTATCATAAAGGAGTCCTATAATGGAGCCCAATGTCATGTCTTGCACAAGGGTGAATTGTCCAGTCCTTTTGAGGTGAATAATGGAGTCAGACAAGGCTGTATCTTATCACCAATGCTGTTCCTTATTACCATCAACGACGTAATCTGCGATTCTCTACGCGACCATAAAAGTAAGGGTATGTGGAAATTATTCGATTACCTTCAGCACCTGGACTACGCCGACGACATTTGCCTTCTCTCAAACACACCAGATAATCTGGCTCAAATGACGGATGCTTTGCATCGTGAAAGTCGAAGTGCTGCCTTAAAAATGCATGCCGCTAAGGCTAAATACATGAGCTTGTCATCAGGAGGGCAAAACACCATATATATAGGTCACACACTTCGAAAAGAGCCAAAAAACATTGCTAAACAGGCTCTAGATTGGAATCCTCAGGGTACCAATGCTAGCCGTCGTGTGGGACGACGCAAAAATACATGGAGAAGATCTGTTGAGGCAGAAGGAAAATCTATAGGCAAATCGTGGGACCAGCTAAAGGCGATGGCTGCTAATAGGCAGAGGTGGACAAGGGGCGTAGTCAATGCCCTATGCCCCACTAGGGGTTAAAAGGAACCAGAGATATAGTCGGAGGTGCTTCCTTCTGTGCGTTGCAAACTTCATGACAAAGTTAATATACAGGGTGGGCCAATTACAAGTTCGTTTTTAAAAAAGCAATAAAATGAACAAAATTATTTTTTTTCCATGCCTTATGGCTTTATTAGAAAGTAGGTAAGCTCTCATTAATGATGGAACACAACTTCACTCAAGTGGCTGCCCCGGCTGGCGTCGCAGTAGCGTATTCTGCCACACCAATTTTTCAAGGCGCTGTTGATGGTTTCGGACTGTAGCTCACGGATTGCATGGATGATATTGGCCTTAAGTGCTTCAATCGTTTCTGGATTGTTTGCATAACATCGGTCCTTCACGGTCCCCCACAAAAAAAAAAGTCCAAAAGGGTCAAATCGCAGCTCCGAGGCGGCCAATTGACATCGCCAGGACGGCTGATAGCACGATTTGGGAATTTGGTGCGTAAAAGATCGATTGTGGCATGGGTTGTGTGGCATGGTGCGCCATCCTGCATGAACCAGAAGTTGTCCAAATCCATATGTCTTCAATTTCAGTAAAAAAAAAGTCGGATAACATGGCTCTGTAACTGGCTCTGGACTAGACAGCACTCCCTTTGCAAATAAGTTTTCAATATTTCCCAAGCGACTCATTTCGTTCCGTGGAGGTATGATACTGACTTTCTACTAAGATTTCGAGCGAAAAACAGCTGTCAGTGTCAAACTAACCTATGATTTCAAAACGAACTTGTAATTGGCCTACCCGTTACCCTTTAACATAGTGAAAGTATAAAAGTATAAAAACTTCGGATAAAGTGCAGCATTGCAGAATTTTGGATATCATCTATCAATGCTTAATGGGATAGATATCGGCAGTTCAAACCCAAATATGCAACCTCGAAAACCTTACGCAATAAGAAAATTACTTTTTAAATCTGTTTATTAGATGCTGCATTTTTTTACAAAACAAAAGTTCCAATTTTCACTGCATAGTCAAATAATGTGTAAACAACCATACGAAAAGGACTTCATCCTTTCCCTTATACTAAATAACAAACTTGGGATCTCAGCCAAAAGTCTTGTTCATGGTTTGAAAGCAGTTTATTTCGCTTTGACAGAAATGAACCATATGTATAAAATCCAATGAAAAGTTTTCACCTCTTAGTGAAACTTTTATATAGGTAAAGTTGCACAACATTTCTACGATATGGCTGAATGTCGAACTTGTGTGTAGGACTCAAGAGTTTATGTGTATTCTTTTCTCGATTAAGGCATGTATTGAGTATGAACTGCAACAATTTTTTTTTCAGTCTATTAGTGCGACAATGAATTCTGTCTGATTACATTTGAAATAATTCAATAAATTCAAAAGCTTTCAAGTTTTTTTAGAATTACGAAATTCTTTTTAAAAGAGATTTTTTTCTACAGATTTTATTAAGTAACTTGAGTTTTCGCTATATATATGCTAAAAATTCATTGAAAAAAAATTTGAAGTTATAGCAGAATAAACATCTCGCAGTGAAGGTTGTTTATTAGCAAAATTGTTAACGCTTCTGCAGACATAATGAATGAATTATGAATCCAATGCCAACGAAGTACAATTTCATGCTCTATAAATCTGTTTGTATTTTTCACAAAAACTACCTACTACCAAAATCGAAAAAAATCTCAAACTACTACTTTTGGAAAAACTCCCACAATTGCATCTGGTAAAATCAGCAGTAGCGAAGCTCAAAAAATAATTACGTACTTGGCGATTCCATTGAGTTCTGGTATCTTCGGCAATATACGATTATGAACAAATCCCAGAGCCTTGCAAAAGCATTTTGCCTGAACAATAGACCCGCCCAATGTCTATACTTTGGTAGTGCAAGCCTATACAATACAGCAAACATAGCAAAGTCCTTAAACTTTCTCGCGTAAAGCATTGAATTCCCTTAATCGGTAATTCAACGAAACTTGAGACAATGCAAAGTGCCTATTCTGGAACAACCACACTGTGTGTAATACTGGTAATCCATATCGGTACTCATCGAACTGTTAATACCACTTTGAAGAAGAGAGGAGACTCTCCACCATTCTACCACCGCACACTATACACACAATAATGGCCAAGTAATGATGCAAGTTTTATTTCCTATCACTAAGTTTGTTTGTACGTGGTGGTGGCGCGCGGCACGGCAGGACATAGATTCAAGGAATGTCGATAAGTATCAGCATAGTATACGAGTACTTGGGTAAACTATGAAGTTGATGATAAAGGTTCAGGCAGCGGTTTAAGGGGATGCTGTTGGTAAGGGTTACACTAATTGCAACGATTATTATTTTGGGGATTATGGGATGAAGAAGCGAGCGGAGAGCCAAGAGAAATTGTCGACCGTCAATATGAAGCTAATGTAGGGTTTCAATTAGTCTGTACGCAGTTTGAATGGAAATGGTTTGCCATTATAGTGTTTGTATTGTGTCGATAGTCATCTTTAAGTAGAGACAAAAGTAAAGCAAGAGGAATAGACAAAAACATAGACAAGGGATATAATAGTCTAGTAAGTGATTGTAGGAAAAGGGATAGGGAAAATTTCTGAAATCACAAGCTTCTTGAGAAAGTACAGAATTCTGATTGCAGCCATCCAAAAGACGAAACTCCACGCGAATTCACCATTCAATGCTGAAGGTGAATATATCATCATACGCAACGACAGAGAAGGCGCCACGAATGTTTCTCACCCTGGAGGTGGACTTGCCTTCCTAATACACAGGTCTCAGTTTCATCAGGGAGCACCAATATTGAAATTTTTAATATTTACATACCACCACATTTTAGCTGTACAAACTACCATTTCAATATTGGTCCTCTTCTTAATGGAGAGCATAGGATCATTCTTGGCGACTTCAATGCCCATCATGAACTCTGTCATTCCGCGCTTCACAACGATGCCAGGGGTCAAGCTATCGCCGAATATCTGGACGCTTCAGATTTCTGTACCCTCAATGAAAACTCGCCAACCCGTGATGCAAACAATTGTATTAGCTCACCAGACATTACAATTGTCAGCGCTAGCCTAATTAGTGAGACCTCCTGGGTAACACGTACTGGTCTTCCCTCTGATCACCTCCCAATCATAGTCAGAATTGACAAACCAGTGACCTGACCAAGTCAGAGAAGCGAACTTTTGTCAATCACAAAAAAGCAGATTGGGAAGGTTTCAAAACATTCACGTCATCGAAGTTCTACGCGCTTCCCCCTCCCACCAATATACATAAGGCCGAACGGAACATTAGGAGCGTCATTTCCAAAGCTGCGGCACGGTTCATCCCTGCAGAGCGCATTCCAAAGGTTCGTCCAAATTTTCCAACAAGTGCCGCAAGGTTAGCCGATGAACGTGACAACATTAGGCGCGCTAACCCTGCACAGAACGAAAAAGTAGCATAAATACAACGAAAAACATCATCATATCGATGAAAAAATCATCATTTTTGAGCCGATGCAATGATTCTTCAATATTATGAAAACGTATGCATCATTCTGCAATCACCAATACATACAAAGATAATTTCAACGAATTTGTTCATCATTCTTATGTACGTAATAATACAATTGATATAAATGTTCATAATATTAATGAAATAATTTTATACTATTAATGAATTAATTCATGGAATTAATGAACCGTATCGTCATATATATGCAAGGCTCCTTGATCATGATGAAACTTCTAGGTCATTTTAATGAATTTTTTTCATACTATTTAAGGAGAAGTTGTTAAATATTGATTATCTGTTTCATATATATGGATATTACATAAATATGTTTTCAAATCAAAGCCACCTATATTAGAAAGACGGGAAGCAGCGAGAGAAACTGGGGAAATCAGCCTATGATTGCTTTTTTAAACACGACGAAATGGTGTACTGCCCGGGTTTCAAACACGCGAAAATCCACTGAAACTAAATATTCCTCGCACTTTTTTTATTTCAATGATCTCACAACCTTTTGGTGCCTAACATTTACTTTTGGCAACGCAAATAGACCGGGAACCAATATTTATGGTTTAAAGTTTGTTGCAACACATGCATGAATATAAACACAATTTTATGAAAAAACAATTTATTATTAAAAAAATAAATCATTGTAAAAGTTGTAATAGTAAAATACATTATAGAAATTAAAATATACAATTATTAGTAGGAGTTTAAGTCCCGAAAATTCAAAGTCACTAAATGAAACACTGAATAAAAACACAATATACAATAACCGATCTGGTTGTACACTCAATATCACTTCTGGAACACTGGAACAAATCGACACGACTGACGAGAAACGGAGTCATTTTACTGATTTAGAATTGCATTGCATTCAGGAATTCTTTTCATTGAAATTGTTCATCAAAAATATGAACTTTTACATAGAAAGTAATAAGTTTGATGGGTTCATTCATCAACTGTATGTATGCATTACAAGTGTTTTGACATATTACATCAATATTATGAAAATGATTCTCGCTTATGTACTCGTTCATTAATATTATGAACTTACATATTTTATGTATTCGTTTATCAATTTTGATGTAACCTTTCATCGAAACACTCTAGCATTTTAGCTATGTGTTAGTGCGCTGACAGTAAAATGAGGTAAATAAAATTTAACGCCAACTGGTTCATAGGATTGATGTACGGTACATCAAATCTTCAATTTTTTCTATGAAAATGTACGTAATATTGATAATTTTTTCGTCAATATTATGTTTTGTTGTTGATGATTGCATTTCGTAAATATGATGAACGATATTTTTTTTAGTGTGGTGACCCCAGAATTCGGGAGGTCAATATTCATATACAGCGACAAGTTAAAGACTACAAGAAGGCCAAATGGAACGAGCACCTCAATGACTGTAACCTTAATGAAGGTGCTAGTAAGTTATGGTCTACTGTCCGTGCCCTTTCGAGCCCCACTAAAGATAAGCGCAATATAGCCATAACCTGCGGCAAAAAAGAAACATGCAATCCTCTTCAGTGTGCGAGCCAGTTCAATAAGTAATTTATTGAACATCCCAAGTCCGATGGCCTCAAGCGCAAAATCAGAAGACGGATTCGCAGCCGAATTGTTGACTCCTTCCCAATTTATACTCCGGACCAGGTTAAAACAGTCATTGAGAATGCAAAAAACTCTAAGGCCCTTGGACCAGATGGCATTTCAATGGCCATGCATCTTGATCTTCCTGCCATTGAGTATCTCACGGCAGTCTTTAACTTGTCAATATCTACGCTTGCCATCCCCGACATCTGGAAACAAGGTCGCATAGTCCCATGCCTTAAACCAGGAAAAGTGTCGATTACGATTCTGTCACCTGTAGCAAAGATACTGGAAGCCCTCATCTCCCCCACTCTCGTTTCACATGCGAAGCTAGAACCCCATCAGCGCGGATTCAGACGCTTGCACAGTACGATCACCGCTCTGGACGCGATCACTGCACGTGTAAGAGACGGACTAAACCATAGTACACCATGCCATAGAACCATCATGGTGGCGATTGACCTATCAAATGCGTTTGATAAGATCAATCACTCCATGCTTCTGGCAAACCTCCTCAATATGCATGTTCCGACACAAGAGATAAGATGGATTGCCAACTATCTAGCTGGTAGGCAATCCTTCACCGAGTTTCGAGGCAGTCGTTCCAAACTCAGAAAGATCAAATTAGGTGTTCCTCAAGGTGGGGTTCTCTCTCCCTCCTTGTTTAACATCTACATGGCCGGTCTCCCAACACCTCCGGAAGGCATTGGAGTTATTTGCTATGCCGATGACTGCACTCTACTCGCCACGGGAGCGGATAGGGATGTCATGCGCGAAGATATCAATAGATATTTAGCGCGACTAGAAGCCTTTTTTCATAGTAGAAATTTAACCATCTCAGCGTCCAAATCGTCTGCGACCTTCCTTACCACCTGGCCTGGTGATTGTCGGTGGCCGGTTGGGGTACGTATTGGCAACAAACCAGTTCCTACTGTTGCAAATCCAAAAATTCTCGGGGTTCACTTTGAGAAAATGATGACTTCAGCTCATCACGCGGAAGCGGTATGTGAAAAGATGCGCAGTAGGAACAAAATTCTTAAAGCACTGGCTGATAGCACCTGGGGCAAAGATAAAGAGACTATGCTAGCCACTTACAAAGCGGTGGGTCGAGCAGCGGCTGATTTTGCGGCGCCAGTTTGGTCGCAAGGTCTGTGCAACACAAACTGGAACAAAATCCAAGTCTGCCAAAATGCTGCTCTACGCACAGTCACAGGATGCCTTCTGATGTCTGCCCAGGACCACCTACATCAGGAGACACATTTGATGCCAATACGTGACCACAATCGACTACTTACAAAACAATATTTAGTAGGTTGTTATCGAGAGGATCATCCTAATCGTAACCTTATAGACAAAATTCCCCCTCCACGCAACATCAAACGTGGCCTTCGTGACCTTGAGAGAGAGGCCCAGGGTTACAAAAGGGATCCTTTCGATGAAGATTCATACCGGGCTGCCATTGCAATGATTCACACTGAGGAAGTAAGTAGGTCTATTGCGAGTTTAGGTACGAACAGAGTCCTCTCAGCGCTCCCACCACCTATTTCGCCTCAGGAGATTAGGCTCCCGAGAGCCACTAGAGTGACTTTAGCCCAACTTCGGTCAGGCTTCTGCTCACGCCTCAATTCGTATCTATCTCGCATAGACCCAAATATACAAAACGTATGCCCAAATTGCGCTGGCACGCCACACGATGTAGCCCATTTGTTTCAATGCCCAGCTGCACCCACTAATCTCACCCCCCTCTCACTATGGGAAAACCCCATTGCAGCTGCCACTTTTTTGTCCCTGGAGATTACGGACGAAAACGACGACGAACTATAAATCGAGTCCATATAGATACACAGCGGTTCACACCTGTCTGTACCGCTAAAAGAAGAAGAAGAAGTAAGTGATTGTGGATACTAGGGATGTGGTCACATACAAAAAATATTCAAAAATCGCATGAGGTCTTGTTACACAACCTTAAGACCTCTCCTCCCTCTTTACTTAGGCTGGTGTGTACACCATTGACTACCCTTAGATCTGTTCACCTAAGTCTAGTCAGATAATAAGCTAACTAAAGGTGGAAGGATTTTGAAAACGATTCCTGGATTCTTTTTGCCATTTTTACGACAAGAAAGGTAAGAAAAAACCAACTTGGTGGAATTCTAAGATTTCCGAACTAAGGGTCATGTGTAGGAGAAGCTTTAATAAATCCAAGGCCTCAAGGCTCGAGTCGAATTGGCAATCCTATAAGATACATCTCAGTTCTTTTAAAAAAGAATTAAGAGGAGCCAAGCGTAGTGCTTGTAGAAGTTTCTGTGAGAAAATAGAGGGGTCTTCTGAGAAATCTAGATTCAGGAAAGTTTTGGCGTCTAACCCATCTATACCTAGCTTTCTTTTAAAAGAGGACGGATCGTGGACGTCTTCATGTAACGAGACTATCGAGTGTCTGTTTGATACACACTTTCGTGGAAGCGCAGCCGCCCGCCGCTTCACCTGAATTCCCCATGAGTCGCATACAGTCGTGCGATACGGCATCTATTCTTAACCGTGAGAAGATAATGTGGGCGATATCAAGCTTCAATCCCTTTAAATCAGCTGGACCTGATGGTATTATACCTGCGAAATTGCAACAGTGTGTAGACATTACGTATCATTGGGTAGAGCGCATACTTACAGCTTGCTTGGATTTAGTACACATCACATTTCTGTTATCTGCGGAGAGAAGTGAGAGTTACTTTTATCCCTAAAACGGGTAGAAGTTCGCATGCAAGTCCAAGGGACCTGCGGCCCATTAGCCTTTCATCGACTATGTTGAAACTGCTAGAGAGATTAATTGATATTCATCTACGGAAGACCGTTTCATCAAACCTATTATCCATGTCACAACATGCATATTGGAAAGGGAGGTTAGTTGACACAGCTTTACATTCGCTGGTTAGCTATATTGAAGAATATCTTTATCATAAGGAATACACCATGGTGGTGTTTCTAGATATTGAGGGAGCTTTTAACAATATTAAACCCAGATCGATTACGGATGCTCTTCTTAATCTACAGGTTGAAGGTTCAATCTGCACCCTCGTGGATATGTTGCTTACCTCTAGACGTATACAAAGCAATTTGGGTACTGCGTCTGTTTGCAGATATGTTTCTAGAGGTACCCCGCAGGGAGGGGTCTTATCCCCTCTACTTTGGAATTTAGCGATAAATAAATTACTTTTGAACTTAGAAAGAATAGGTTCCAAAGTCACCGCTTACGCCGATGACGTTGCTACTGCCGTTAGAGGCAAGCTTCCTGATACTCTTAGCGGGCTATTAGAAAACGCCTTAGCTATCCTAACGGATTGGGCAAATCTCAGTGGAGTCGAAATTAATTCATCCAAAACGGAATTGGTCCACTTTACAAGAAAGCGCCCAATATTCCTAATATTAGGCTTCCCAGACTAGGAGGCTTTCAACTTGAGCTTGCTAAATCCGCGAAATTTCTTGGACTTATCCTTGATAATAAACATCGAAGAAAGGGTGAATAAAGCTACAGTAACACTGTATTCGTGTAGGAAAGCCATCGGGAAAACCTGGGGTTTGCAGCCAAAAGTTGTGCATTGGATGTATACCACTTTTGTGCGGCCAGTCTTGCTTTACGGAGTTAGTGTGTGGTGGATGGCATTGAGCACCGCTACCTATTATAATTTGCTGGTCAAAGTTCAAAGGTTGCCTTCTCTTCCTATTACAGGAGCTTTTGGAACTACTCCTACATTCGGATTAGATATGGTCTTGGGACTGTTCCCATTGGACATTTTCGGCTAAAGAATGGCCACAAAAGTGGCCTTGCGCCTACGTTGCGCCTGGTCTCTGGCGTGCGCTGGACTTTGAGCATTCAGCGATACTTCCTAATTTTAACCTGCCCCTAGCGACTGACTACACTGTTCCCATAATCACTTCTTTGGTAGGAACCATTGTAGTTTGATCCCCTCTAGTGAATCTTGGGATAGTAACAGCTTCTTGGTCAGTGGATCCATTTCCATCTATACTGATGGTTCCAAGACAGATGCAGGAGTTGGCATAGGAATCCACTCGGATGAGTTGAATATTCATTTGTCTTTCCGCCTGCCTGCTATTTTAGAAGCCTTAACTTGGTTGGGCTGTCACGTCATCACTGGTAGGGACGTCTTTATATTCACAGATAGTTAGGCTGCAATTCGATCAATTGATTCAGTGCTGGCCACTTCAAGAACTACTGAGAAATGTCGTTCAGTACTTAGAGAGATGGGTCGCTTCTTCAACATTACGTTATGCTGGATACCGGGCCATAGTGGCTTTGCAGGTAATCGCAATGCAGATGACTTGGCCCGGCATTCGTCAGCAGGTAGCGTTGAAGACGGTAATTCCTTCTTGAAAACACCTATTGCGGCTTGTGCATTGTTAATAGAGACCGCTACAATATGCAGAACCAATGCAAGAAGGATTCATGGCTTGACATGCGCAACGACGAGAATGATCTGGCCAAAGCTATACAATGTCCGTTCTAAGATGCTACTTTCCTTAGACAGAAAGCATATTCGTAGTGTGGTGGGAGTAATAACAGGTCCTATTGGCGAGTACGCGAGAAGACTCCGAATTCCTCACAACGACTTCTGTAGAAGTTGTGGCGTTGAAGAAGAGGAAGAGAGTGTGCATCACTTACTCTGCCACTGTCCCGCCCTGGCTGAGAAATGAATGTGTTTTTTGGGCTCAAGGTATTTCTACGATACGTATGATCTTCGGGATGTGAGCCCAATACTGCTCAATAGATTTATTGTAAGCACGGGTTGGTTTTTAGGCAGTTAGTAGAGACATGATTCTCTCGGTGGTATCACAATGGGCCAAATCTGGTCTAAGTGCGATGGGTGCAAATATGGCGGCCCCTGTACCTAACCTACGACAAGAAATTAGAAATATGTGCAATTCAAAGAAATTTCCTGGTACAAGGACTTCTTCTTCCTTGCCGGACAATACCAATACATGGTCGTCGCTGCGCTCGACCTGTGGTGTAGGCACATCGCCTGTTTCGACGGTACTGTCTTTTAAGATCCATTCATTCACTTCAGCAAACATTGAATTGACAATTCGTTAGTATTAAGAAAAATTCTGACCTAAAAATTAATTCCCAGAAAAAAAGTTCACCTTCGTCAGTATAGTGACACAAATTTCGTTTTTCTTGTAAAGATACATTGAACCAAAATCATAGGACCGTCGATAATCTCACCTTCGTATTACACCCATACTACGAATATAGCGCACGCGAGTAAATGACGTGCAGTGACTATAAAATCCACAACGAATATTACACCTACAGAATAATTCAACGTTTTCGCAAAGCAACCACCTAGTGCCTGATGTCAACTCAGGATGACATCATTCGAGGCCTAAGACAAGTGTCACTGTCATCCTAATGACGCTCAATACCTACAATTCCACAGACAGCCATAGAATTCCGACGAAACGTGCTAAAAATAAATGCTTCTTCAACGTATCCGGTATCTGGTGTATAGTAAGGATGCAAGGATACTACTTGGCAGTGTTTTAAAGTTGGTTGAAATAAACAGTCTTCTTTTTTATTCTTCAGGAAAAATTGTATCTAATATTGAAAGTTCATCAACACACAGAGGCGTGTCCTCATCCTTTCGCATTCTGCTCGAGGTTTTCGCGGAAAGTTATTCAACGAATCTATATAACTTTAAAATCTCATCATACGTACGAACTCTGCTTTTCGCGGCACCTACTCTTACTATTTCCTTATATTTTACCCTTTATCACAGGAAAGGAGTGTTTTTTTTTTGTTTTGCTTCATTGAGACAAAGTCGTCTTCAACGTTTCTACTCAAGTTTGAGTTAAATTTGTTCGGTAAAAGTTTTTTTTTTCTGGGACCTGATATTGGTTGAACGAAACAAAAAAGCAGACAAAACAGAACTTTTGCATATAAAATATTGCAAACTCGCATTTGATGTTGGCGAATATTCAAATCTTCGCCACAAAAAAAAAGATACTTTGGCTTCGCTTCTTGTTACTTGGAGGGTAGGGGTCTGCATAATGTTTTTTTAAAGTT
The DNA here is from genome assembly GCA_949715475.1 of Microchrysa polita. Classification (NCBI taxonomy): domain Eukaryota; kingdom Metazoa; phylum Arthropoda; class Insecta; order Diptera; family Stratiomyidae; genus Microchrysa; species Microchrysa polita. The sequence goes on from OX454420.1 coordinate 21,029,932, forward strand.
TTTTTTTTACCTACTATGAAAATATACTGAAAATTATGATTATGTAAAAGACTAGGTATAAACCTGTCTGAAATTCTCATTTAACCCTCTTTGGGAAAAATTTATAGGATATTGCGGAGAAAGATTCGTGCGCGAATAAATGTCCACGCGCGCCGCGAATTGAAAAATCAAAAAAGATGATTCAAGGGCAGTCTCTTGTAAATAATATTCAATCAAGCGTTAGGTACGCGCTTATGAAATTATTGAAAATAAAAAGTAAAAATGATTACATATCACCTGATATAAGATTTTTTTTAGTAGAGTCTATTCATTTCACCCTGGAAATGTAGTTGTACAAGAGTATGACGAGCATGTAGCATGTATATGCCACTTGTAAGGCATGTATAGGAATTAAAGTATTATTACCGTTCTCCGACATCCATTTTCCCAACTACTAATGCTGATATCATCGGATTGAAATCACGTATTTTGGAAGCAAGAAAAAATATCCAGACACAATCACATTGTATTGGAGGCTTGCCATGTACTTGCTATAAAGATAATTCCCCAAAGACCATATTTCAGACTGTTACTGAATGTTTAACCTTTAATCTAATGCATTACCATCTTCAAATGTTTTAAGATGTTTGCACAGTGAGCGTCTTACCCTAATAATTTCCAATGGCAAGGTGAAGGTTATCCTCATATATTTATGGTGGGTTCTAGATACTACATCCTTCGGCTGATGTTGTTCTTTATGCGTTCTTTTCAAATTGGGAGATTGGGTATATCTGATCGCTGTCCTGTTTTGTTTTTCTAAATTATAAGTACATACGATTGCCGAAAATCTCCTCTAATTGTGAGGTGTTTTTTTTAACACCGGTTTTTCTTCTCTGATTATAATTAAGGTTGATTTTCGAAATTTTGAGTCCCGATCCAGGCAGACGTTTTTGTTGCACCATTATCTACAACTCAGTTTTGCTGAGTGCTCTGTTGTGGCCCGCACCTTTAACCCTTCTGTCGGCACAAAGGTCTGGCCAGACCTTTGGCACTATATTTTGGTCAAAAAAGTATAGAAGATGAAATCGCATCGATTTCATATTTCATGATATCCTAGAATAATATGTTTAGAAGCATTTTGCAAAAATTTGAAAAAATCGGTTGAAGTTTTGAGTATGTTTTTGATGATTTTAAATTTATAGTACTTTTTGATACCCAATAGGTCTGGCCAGACCTATAGTTTTTTCCCCCCATTTTTGTCTTGAGGTAAGAAGTGAAAATATTAAATTCTCTTAAAATTCTCTTATTTATGATGTAATGATGTTATTAAAATTCAATTTGTACGATAAACCATATAATTTTCTGAGATTTTACTTTAAAAGGCCCTGAAGTTCGGAAATTGGATATGCCCAATTTTATCACATCTTATAACATCACCTAATCAACTGAGATTTGATTCTAGGAAATTCAAATGAGTTTTATTTTCTTTGTAATAGTAAGAACTAAGTATTGGCGGCTTACGAACGTGTTTCTAAATAAATTTAATTGAGATATTTACGGAAAATTTAGAATGAAATTATTTTTCGCCTGAAAATTCCCTCTTTCTTTCTATCTATTTCCCCAAATCTGCAGACTAGTATCGGGGTAAAATCTACCAACAAAGCACCAAATGTTCCCCAAAGATATTGGAATCGGAAAATTCGATTAAACTTTCTGTACGGATACGCAATGAAAGAAGAGAAGCAAAAAAAGAAGAAAATAAGGGAAAAACATGTCTGTACTAATACCACCTCAAAATATGTCTCCTTAAAAACGCTTCCAGTATATCTACAAAAACGATTTTAATGCTTTTATTGTTTATAAATGGCTGTAAAGAATGGGTAGAATGATTCTACCAATAAAAATTTCACTTTTTCTAAAAAATAAAAAAATTTTCTCAGTAGGTCCAGCCAGACCTATTGGGTATAGAATATGTATGTATATTGTAGTAGGTGCCGACAGAAGGGTTAAAATAGCAGGACGACTTACTGAATTATATTTCGGGATGCACTCTTCTCGCAGAGCTGCCTTCGCCTCTAAATATCAGAAGCAAAGGGGCAATATGGTGAACCGTTTCACTGATGATTTGAATGCTGCGACTATTGCATCGTGTCCTTCACATGCCTTCACAGTAATTTGGCTACTTCGTCTGTTTGTACACAGTCGAAAAATTTGGTGTAATTTCATTAAAAAAATTTATCTATATAAATCTATCTAACTTTTGTATAAAAATAATAATAATTGATTATATTTCAATTATAGAGGAGTAGAAAGTGCACCACTTTTGTATTAACTATTGCAACTCAAAAAGCTCTACAGATTAAATAAAGGGTGGAGTAAAATTAATCTTTTCCTTGTATTGTTTTAATATATGGTAAGCACCCATTTGAGATATCAGTTACATTGAATAAATACACAGTTTTGAATAATTTTCAATACTTTATTTGGTGTTAGAATAACACCTTTTCTTTATTTTACATTTTCTTTCGTATTTCCTTTTTTCTTCTAATATAGGTGTTGTGCTATATTTCTAAGGCGGTAATTTCGATTCGAAGGTCGCAGGCAACCATGACATCTGAAGCCTGAGGCACGTTTTAACATCAACAAGACCTCCCATAGGTTAGTGTGTGTGTGTGTATGGGTTGCCGCGTCTGGAGATAGCCGGCGGACGTAAAAGGAAAGTCCATAAATTTACTTATTTCCACACACTAGTGCCAAAACACAACCTTTCTCCAAAAGGTGTAAAAGAATGGAAGGCCTTATGGAAATTCACGCAAATACAAGCACTACCCCGCCGGGCACTACTTCTGCTATGCGGTTGAGTGATCCCGGGGCGAACCTAGTTCGCGCCAGAGCTCGACGGTTTCCGGGGGCGAGCAATATAAGGCAGTCCAATTACATTGTGGAGAAGCTGAGGGTTGCAAGCTGGAATGTCGGTTCCATGACGTCAAAGAGCGAGGAGAATGAGGATATCATGAAGCGGAGAGGGATAGACATTATGTGCGTGCAAGAGACAAAGTGGCGAAATACCCATATCGACAGAGCCCGGTTTCTTACGAATTCCATGAAGTACAAATTGTACTACTATGGAATTACAAACCAAAGAAACGGAGTTGGCATTATTCTGGCGTCGTCTTTACTTGGCAGTATAATAAGTGTCGCGAAGAGAAGTGACCGCTTGATCAGCATCAAATTGGTTATCTGCGGAAGGGTGTGGAACGTAATAAGTGCCTACGCTCCCCAAGTGGGATTGCCACCAGAAGAAAAAGAGACATTTTGGAACGACGTTGACACCCTAATTCAGACCATTCCAGATACCGAATTGGTGTTCTTGGGAGGAGATTTAAATGGCCATGTGGGTGAATCAAATTATGATTACGAGGATTGCCATGGTGGAAAGGGTAGCCCTTCAACGGTCAGAAATGACGAAGGTGAAGCTATTCTGACCATGTGCAGATCGCATGGTTTCGTCATCCTAAATACATGGTTTGTGAAAAACGAGAGACACATAATCACCTACAGTAGTGGACACGGAGATAGGAAACACGAAACGCAGATCGATTACCACCTCTGTTTCGATTTTATGAGAAGGTGGATAAGAGACTGCAAGGTGATCTTGGGTGAATCTGTCGTCAGCCAACATCGTTTGCTCCTGTCAGAATTTATTTTGAAAGCAGGAGGAGCAAGAAATAGAAGAACTCCCAAGCCTGTCGAAAAAATCAAGTGGCACAATCTCACAAACGACAACTTTGAACCTTTAGTAACTCCATTCATTGATAAAATGACGGAGTGGTTTCAAAACAACATAAACTGCACCGAGCACAGTCCAACACAAATGTGGAATAGTTTCGCTGAAATGTCAGTAGGTGAGGCGGAAAAGGCACTTGGAGTTTCGAAAGGGCCACTCCACACGAAGAAAGAAACATGGTGGTGGAACACCGAAACTAAGGAAGCAGTGCAAGCCAAATCGAACGCATTTAAGGCATGGACGAAATGTGAGTCAAGCAGTGAAGCCGAACGGGTTCAACTTCGCGAAAATTATATGCAATGCCGGAAGAAAGTAAAGCGCTTGGTAGCTCAAGCAAAGGCGAAGGCAGCTGAGAAATTCTACCAAGAATTAGAAACTCAGACTGCGACCGAAGGACCGTCTTTGCGCGAGAGACCTAAGCACGACGCCGGGATATTTAGGGTCGCAGCCCAAAGGAGAAGGAACGCTCGGGAAATACAGGCGCCAAAGTACGTGGAGGACTCGCAAGGAATGTTGCTGATTGACGATACGGCAATTTGTAGCAGGATGCGAGAGTATTTTGACGAACTTCTAAATGAAGAATTTCCTCGGGCAGCTTTTCAAGATGTTGAGCCGAATACCACAAATATTGAAGATATCTCAGAGGAAGAGGTGATGGAGGCAATGCATCAGATGAAACGCGGAAAGGCAGTCGGCCCGGACAAAATCCCCGCGGAATTTTGGTTGAAAATGGAAAATGTCGGGCTTAGTTGGCTCACAGTTCTCTTCAACAAAATCAAAGGTGGGCAACCGATGCCTGATGCTTTCAGGGAAAGTTTTCTTCTTCCTTTCTATAAGAACAAGGGAGACTCACGCAAACTCAACAACTATAGGGCTATAAAGTTAACACCTCATACACTAAAGATCTACGAGCGAGTTGTCTGCAACCGATTGAGAAAGATTGTGCGCTTGAATGACAATCAATGCGGCTTTGTTGAAGGTCGATCTACAGTCGATGCGATTCAGTGCATTCGTATTGCAATGGAAAAGTATAGAGCAGCACGAAAGGACTTGCACTTTGTGTTCATCGATTTGGAGAAGGCATTCGATAGAGTACCTCGTGATCTGATATGGTTGGCCTTGAGAGCACTTAATGTCCCCGAGGCATACGTCAGGATGATTCGAGACATGTATGATGGAGCTACGACTAAGGTTAGATGCACAGCCGGTGAATCAGAAGAATTTCCGGTGAATGTCGGAGTACACCAGGGCAGTGTATTGAGTCCGTTGCTCTTCAACATCATCATGTGCTACTTATTAACACGTGTCTCCGATGGCCTAGAAATATCTCTTCTTTTTGCTGATGATATAGTCCTCAGTAGCCCAAACATCGTTGCCTTGCAAGCTGCGCTTACAAAATGGTGTGACATTCTGGAGGAGCATGGACTGAGGGTAAGTATAACAAAGACTGAGTTCTTATGCTGCCCATTCTCAGACCCAGATGCACCGATACCAGATATGTAAGTCAAAGGAGAGCAGCTTAAGTCTTGTACCAAGTTCAAGTACCTTGGCTCGATGGTGAACAACGGAGCTACATGCGATGATGACATTAAACATCGCACAAAGGTTGGGTGGATGAGGTGGCGAGAAAACTCTGGAGTTTTCTGCGATAAGAAAATGCCACTGAAGCTAAAGGGCAAGTTGTACAAAACGGTTTTACGTCCCGCACTCATGTATGGATCAAATTGCTGGACCATGTATGAAAGTTACGCGAAAGAAATGACAGCGACTGAAATGAAAATCTTACGCATGTCAGTTGGTGTAACCAAAAGGGACCACATCAAGAGTAGCTACATCCGAGGCAGCTTGTCCATAGACCAACCAATCACCGAAAAGCTCGAAGACCGACAAATGGATTGATATTGCCATGTTCAAAGGCGTCCGCCTGAGAACCCCGCAAATAAAGCGATATCAATGGAAGTTCCACTTGATGGACCCAAGGCCAGAGGCAGACCGAAGAACACCTGGATGTGTCAAATTAAAAAGCAACAACAACGCATTGGTCTCGGCGATGACACGATCCAAGATAGAGCTGCCTGTAGAAATATGCTGAGAAATTATCGCCAAAACGGGCGATGTGCCTACACCGCAGGTCGAGCAACGCGAAACCGTGGAGCAGTATAAAGAACGAGGCAAGGAACAAGAAGAAGAAGAAGAAGATTTAAATTGGAAAGTACTGCTTTTAGTTGAAAAACTACACACAAATGGCTCCAGAACTGCCTCAGTTATCAATAATCCTTTTTTTCGGAACTTCACCAACTTTTTTTAAAGAATTTATCAGCCATTACGATTTGAATCTTATCGTTTTGTCATAATTACTTAATTTAACAGCAAAATGCTGGAAAAGGAAATATGTATGTAATATTTTGGGCTAGGATACCCCACGCCACGGATTCATTTGTAAAAGGGTCACGACACCTATTTAGGGTTAATGTTGAGCAGCAACCACACTGTCCGGTGTTTGCCCAACTGCGCGGTACAAAAGATCAACTTTATGTTAATTTGATCCTGATATGTTACTTCAGAAGGTATGGTAATGCTATGTTACTCGTGTAATATCATACTAATGTTACCTCACTCATTTAAAGTTTCTTTACGTTATTCTCCTATCCTCGAATTCGCGGAATGGCCCCCAGTATATGAGACACCTTTCGCGTAAACATTATACGTATATCAATTATTGTGCTTACCTGTTGCCGTTTTGAGTTCGGATAGTGCTTGGAGGACAACAATCGCAGCCGCTAGTTTGATAGTGGGGTCAATGTTTCGCCCTGGAATGAAAAAATGAATGATGTGTATCGTCATCGGCTGACGTATGTACATATTTCGTTTTTTAGGGTTTTTTAGAATTTTTTTTTCAAAAAACCCTTATGAAATCGATTTAGTCTGTCCGTCCGTCTGTTCACTAAATAACTCGCGAAAGGCTCAACCGATTGTCATGAAATTTGGTAGGAATGTGAAGAATGGTTACAGTCTTTGGCACATAAACCTAAGAAGTTGGTAGGAAGAAGATAACAGGGTGTCCCGAACGTTTCAAAGAGTCGACTTTTTTAGTTTTTATCGGAGATTGACGTATGGGTATTTAAATCAAAGATCTAAACGAGTACATCTCATATCAGTTAAAAGTTTTCAGTTTCGAGTAACGGTAAAAAAGTTATTGGCGTTAAACTTCCTTTTCGATCTCCGTTTTTCTAAACCGTTATAGGGATCGATATGAAACTTTGCACAAAAGATTGGTCAGTATGGCCTTATATACGTTAAATATTAAGACTGTTGACTTTTGCTAAGGAAAAGTAAATAACAGTAAATTTATAAAATTTCAATTTGTTCGTGTGTAGCCCATCTTAGGTTTCCAAATATGAAAATTCTGCTAAGGGTTTTTAGAAAATTATATAGGGAATATGTCTACGAATTTTCATTCGAATAACTGTATCCAAACCTGAAATATAGCCAAGTAAGTATTTAGTTAGGGCCTTTCACAATGCAAAGGAAGCCTCTTAAGCATTTCTTCAACGCATATCTTTTAACTTGATGAAACAATGAACATGAAATTTGGTGGAAATGCAAAGAATGGTAATAGTGTTTGCCACAAATATTTTTGAAATTTGTAAGACCAAGTTAACAGGGTGTCCCTTAATAGCTGCAAAGGTATACTTGTTCAATACTCATAGGAAAGCTTGTGTGGGCTCTTATGTCAGGGGACATAATGGAATAATTTCTTATAAGTAGCTTTCCCTTGATTAAAAAAAATAGTAACAGTAGATTTACAGCTAATAATTCGGTTCATACTAAAGCCAAGCCATCTTTACGTTTGCCTGAGTTTCTTTTTGCTCGAAGGCCATCAGAAATCTGAAATCGAAAAAATCCTGTAGATTTGCCTTGGAGTACTTTTATACAGACTGGGTATATAGTAAATATATTTTTCGATTGGTCTAATTAAAGGTGGAACGCATTTATTTAGACCAATCCAAAAATAGATTTACAGGAAGCATTTCTTTAATGTTGTGCACAATTCTTATATTTATTGCTTATAAAATATATGTACAAACCATATTCACTATGCATTAAAATTCTAAAAAAAACCCTCGTATTGCGGGCGCAGCCCTCTGTACGCCGGTATTTTTTTTCTGTCAAACGAATGTTGAGAAAGTCATAAGGAGATCGGTTGCTTGCGGTTTCGGGCCTCATTTTTGTGTATGAGTATGTATTTATACACCCTATTATTAAAATATGCAACGTGATGGGGATGCCGAAACAGGTGGGTGCTACCGAACTGGAGCTGGAGCGACCTTGGCGACCCTATTGGTTGAGAACAAAATAAAAGTGAAGCATGCCACAGACCTCGCCTCTCTGTTCTTTTCGCAACCAGCCCTCAAATTCGAATTTTCCAGAGTTTCACTTCTTTTGAATGTGCCCAATACTCCACTCTCAACTACAGCAAACGCATGCTGCTGCTTACTCGCTGAGGAGTCCTTCCGTTAGCTTAACGTTATCACGGTTGCAGAGGCATTGGCTTCGTTCTCTAGGATATCTTCGGATGTCCATAATCCACCATTACAAATGCAAACGTGTCTCTTGTGGGGCATGGTAGGGCTCAGCCAATTTCCAGATAATTTTTTTTATAGAGATTTTTATAAGAAAAATACTGGAAAATTATAGTTTTTTACAGTTTACGGTTTCAAGTAACTTTCTCGAAATAACAGATGACTGCCTTTCTTGAAAATATTCTCTGCATTTTCTACCCCAAAACCTCTGCACGTATTTAAACATTTAATCAATCAAGCGCACTTTGATGCAAATATCCCCGACACAAGGATGAAGCAACTACGCGACGTCGACATGGAAAAGTAAATCTTTCCTATGTACATGTATACCATTCTGCAAGAGTTTGTCACAACTCACAACTTGGTGAAAATTCTTAATTACATTTGAATGAAAAACGTCGTTCAGGGGCTGCACCATAGAATCTAGAATCGTCTTGTCAGTATGCGGTTTTTCAACAGCTCCTTCTCACATCACAAAGTGTTACTTCAACTTCTTCTTCAGTAGCACCGAGTAAAAAAAAAATAAAACTTTTAGAAGACAGCACTGCTGAAAGGAAATTAAGGATTGCAAGGAAATCGTATATCCATACAGAGTGGTTGTCGGTTTCTCTCTTTCTTGATGCCATTGAGACGTCCCGCATTTGATTTAACGGAAAGTACAGAACAAAATTTATCTAAAGCTGGCCAATTTTACTAAATGTTGGCTTTGAAAATTACGAATAAAACCTTGTTCAGCTCGCTGTAATTTATTTCATTTTATATAAAGCTGTTGATAAGGACGACAAGATGACACCCAAAGCCAAAATAGGGGGTGCTGGTGCTGCTTCCATACAGGAAAGAGGAAGATATAGTCTGCAGTGTGGTTAAGTACGAACGAATACTTTCTGTATTTGAACAGGAAGAAAGTTTAATTTTTCTGTAGTTACGATAGAGAATAAGGGATGAAACACAGAGCACTACTGGTTACTCTATAGTTATAGTATCCTTTAGGACGCCGGGAGAGGATGGTCCCGCAGAGCTTACCTAAAAAACTTTATTTCATTTCAGTTTTAGAAAGTTTCCAGTTAATTTACATTTTCTGCGGCCGGCTAATTGAGGGCAATTGTACGGAATGGAGAGCGTATGGCCGTGACCATTCGTAACTAAATGCAGCTCGAGTATTATTGTTTCAAGATAAAGTTTTCGTCTTTAAAATTGCATGCGGTAATGGGAGTAAGTTTTGGGTTGAAAAAAAAAAACAAACGCAGGCAAATAGTGTTAATTATTATTCTCTTCTTCAATTTGCTGGGACGGGCTATTGGCTGCCAAAATCTGCCTACAGAAGGCTTATAACAAATTACCCATTGTCATTGACAGATGTCATTTTAAATGTTAGGTTTCGTTACTCAAAAGTACTTCTTCCTCTTCTTCTCTGTACCGTAACCCCTTGTGGGGCATGGTGCGTTCACTCAGCCGTTTATAGGCTACTTCGAGTCAACGTTACATTGCATATAGAGGAGTGTATATAATGTTGCAAGCACTATATATTTCCTCGACCACGGTTCGATCTCCGGACCTCTAGATTACTAGCATCGTAGAGTGCGACTCAACCAAGTGAGCCACAGAGCGGATTGTAATACACAAGAAAAAACAAAAGAAGATGAAAAAAAAATTGCTCAGATAATAACTAATCCTTTTTGACTACCTGACCGCAAAGATGGTTAGTTTTTCTTTACTTTAACTGTAATTTGACCTTAAGTCCCGACAACTAACAAAACTTAACTGAATCGTTGTAGGTCTGCTTGTCAGAGGCACCAAATCGGCTTCCTCTATAAAGAGAAAGGCAATCAAAGAACTGCTTTAATTTAAAGAAAACCCAACGCAACAAGATATCATCACTAAATCGCCATACAATTCATGATTTCACGACTACATCCTTCCATTTCGTCAGACACGTTTCACATCATTCTCCCTGGACTAGAAATAAATCCATATCAATTCCTAATCCATTACACAAAAGGATTGACTAAAATATGATTATTGGCCACTTATGAAGTCATGAACCACGACAGCTCTAACCGCGCAACTTTTCTGTCTCACGATAAGGTCCGGTAACCTCATCACGTCTCCACTATAAATTTAGATCAATAAGTAAAGGCAACTAATTTTTTCATCCATCGCCATACCAACTCGAACTCATCGTCGTCGGCGTGGTCCTGGTCGTTCATTCCCAAGTGGATGAAGGATACCCGTAATTGAATTGGGTCCACTTACTGCAGCAAGAATGTATGGAATAAAGAAAAACCCTTTACTCCGCAGTTAAGGAGAGGACATCATATCGCCTCACCACAAGAGAAAGGTGTGGTCTTCTCTTCTCTCCCGGTCGCACGGGAGTACGAAAAAGTCAATGCATGCATGGTACAGCAGCATTGAAAAACCGCATTGTGACACGAACACAGTACGGTATGACCAAATCCTTGCGGCAGCAATACCGACCGAAGTGACGAACGGGTGTCTATAGGAAAAAACGGTACTCTACTCTGAGTGCCAACATTTTGATTTCATCACGTAAAGATTTGATTCGAACGACCTTCAATCAGACTTGAGATGTTTCTCCCCTCTCTCTACGGACAGTCAGTCCAGGATTACGTGATAAATCTGCTTAAGTGCTCGCTGTTCCACGGACGGCAGCATAGTAACACGTTAGGGCAATGGGTTAGGCGGAGAATTGGCATCAGAGAAGGAGGTTGATGCTGTCAAGTAAGGCAACCGTATTTGGCACTTTGTGGTATTCTGAGTGGTTGCATTCGGATTGACAGGAGTTAAGTCTTTGTGTCGTTTGTGTATGGACATTACTTAGCATTTCGGTGAAAGAACGTCCTCGGAGAGACTCTGACGTAGGTAATAGTCGAAATGGTTGGAAGTCAACTACATATGCTTTGAAAAGGACACGGAGAACTAAGCTAATTTCAGATGCAATGTGTTTCGTTCTAATGGGTATGTAATGAAATGGTCAGTGCAAAATGAGAACGGATAGAGTTATGGTGAGATTTTTTATGGGGTATGCTAATGGCGGGATTAGACGAATTCGCTTGCTTTCAAATGGATTTGAATGGGGAGAATGACTTTAACTAATCGCTAAAATTTCACGGGAAATATGGTAAAAATCTGGCAAATGGGATATGTTTGTTGATCAACCTATACGACCTGGATGACTCCTCATCAGAAGTACTCTATTATTCGTTTCTGCGCAGGCATATTTCGTTCGTTCATTCATTGTCTTGATTTTTCAAAGGGATTGCTCCTTGTTTGTATTATTTGCGCGAGCTTTATGAGCTCTATGAAAACACAGTTACAGTCGCTCTCATGCGTTTTACTATTTTACGTCTGATTTGAGCTTTGGCTGTGTTATACGCAGATCGATGTCACTCTCAACTTTGCGCTTATTTTTTACGACCCTTTTAAAATTGTTAACATCTGCCACCTCAAGTGGCAAAAGGATTTGGGCCATTATTATAGTCACACGGATTAAAGGTCCGATAATTATGATCCGATTATGAGGGCCGATCGATAAATATTCGTGTTAGGTATGAACAGACACTTTTTCGAAAAAAAAATATATATCAAGGATTTTTCTCATCATACTTACATTTTAGTACAAACACTTTTCCCAGCATTTCTGCCATTTCCTTAACGCCTCAAAAAAAATAAGATTTATTAAACTCTTCAAAATACGCTTCTGTCTCGCCTAATCTCTTCGTTTGAGCAGAATTTCCTCCCTCACCCTTTAAAATTTTTCGTAGTCTTGATGTCAACGGGGTGGTTGGCTTTTTGTTGATCGAGATGAGAGAGAGACTTCAAATCAAATCCACATCTGTCTGATTTTCTTCTTGGGGGACACTAACAGGTTGCGGAACAAATTTCGGAACAATGGTCGGTTCGATTATTTCAGGCCATTCGGGAACTTCAAATAACTCACTGAACTCAATACGCGTGTGCTGGAATTTCAGCTGGATAGCATGAGCTCTAATAATACGTTGATTAGACAGCGATTCGATACTTCCTCTTTCTCCTGTGATCCACGTGGGCTGTGTTCAAGATGTCATCGCAAAAAACAGTCAACAGGTGGGGCTCCTAGCTGGAATCTTCACAGATTGTAATGCCAGCGATTCGATACGAACATCGTACTTGACTGTGTGTGTTCCTTTAATTACGAGTATATTAGCTGGAATCGAAGAACAATAGACATACCAGAGATCACGCATTGCGCATTGTGACGTCACACTAGACCCAACATAAAATACTCTGCTTATAATTTCTTTACAAATTGTTCGTGAACTTGACAATTCTCGTATATTACCGGTCTATTGTCGGGTACATGCGCAGAACGAACAATTTTCGACCAGCTATCCGCGTGATCTGTCTATTGTTCTTGGCTGGAATCCAGGCCCACTTGTCACTCGCTGAATAAAATTTGAAGTATACTTCGTCGTTGATCTGGAATTCTTTAAGTTTGGCACCATGATGATGATCGCACTGTTCTGCCATTCTAAAATTTCGAAAACTTTCCATCGGGACTTTAATTTTGAGTCGATCGAGGTGAGTTTTCTCTGGCCGAAAGAAGCTCCTAAGGTAACTTTGAGCCCAAATTGTAGGACGGTGTTTGGCGATAGAACAAAAACTATTTCGCAACACATTTTTCAGGAGAGGAGATCCACAAACCGCTCAGCCTGACCATTCGATTGTGGACTGTAGGTATGGTGCGGTTTTACATGCATGATGTGAAGAGTTTTATTTGGAATTCTTCACTAGTCCATTGTCCGACACGATCGTATCATACAACCAGTGGCGCAACCACGGGAGGGGCTAAGGGGGCTAAAGCCCCTCCCAGACACAAAAATTGGGAACGTAGAAATTAAATAAAAAACAAATGAAATATGAAGCAAAGCCTTTCCTTGAATATTTTAAGAAAAATGTGAATTGTTGTTCTTGAAGCATAGGTTATTCATAAGAATTTTTGAAATATATCATTGAGCAAAAATCCAGAATATAAGCGAACAGATCTCAGGTGATTTTTTTTTTCAAAAAGGGAATGTCTTCAAAATGTGTATATGTTAAACCTGGCTTCTTCGTTAATAATTTTTACATCGAGCTTTAAATATTCAAGAGCTGAGACATGTGTTCTCACGCATCAACTATCGACTAGATTTTAAGTTTCAATTGCGATTGAAGTTTCAAACATTTTCTTCTGTCTTAAGTTGGTGGGCTGGGCTTGGTCTACGTGATTAACATAAAAAGAATAAGCTATCGATTAAACATATTTCTGTCCATCATTTCGTAAAATATTTGATGCCTAACTATTGCTGTACAAATAAAATCTAGTAAAAAATTAAATGAAATGGGAACAAGAGTTGTATCCTTAGATGTTTTATCATAACATAATGAGCCGCCACCGCAGCAAATTTACTTTTTTTCAACTTGAAAGCTCATACGACGATTGGTACATACAACGTACTGACTACAAGAATGCCACTACACATTTTAACGACTCTAACCTATGAACAAATTTATATCAAAAATAGGCAAGGCTGTGATAGGAGCAAAACACCACTGTATAGTGTCATCCCGAGAAAATATATCAGCTTAATCCATCTTGCGGAGGGAAACTCAAATTTCCACTAATGTAGATGGCCATAGCCCCCTCCAGGGCAAGATCCTGGTTGCGCCACTGCATACAACTCACGTTGACTGAAGGCGGTTAATATACATCAGTTCAATTGTCTTTGCGGTTGTTATGCTACTCGTTTCAAAAACTTATGCCCATTTGCTGTATGCATCCACTATTACTAGGAACCAAGTGCCGTCTGTGGGGCCTTGTGAACTCCTGACCAAGGCTCTGAATGTATCAGCCATGGCTGAAGAGTTCATTTCACCGGTGTATTTGCAATCGTTGCACAAATCTCGCAAGTTTTAATTTACGAGTTAATGTTTGGCCAAAATACTTTCGCAGTGGGTAATAATTTCATGCGACACTCACTCAGATGACCCTGCTGTAAATCGCTTAAAATTTGTTGTCGGTAAATATAAGAGATGAGTATTCTTTCACCATCCTTGCATCCTTGCTTGGCTGTAAGTTGACGCCGATGTTGGAAATAACTAACTATACGTGGCAGTCCTTAGTTTGACTTTGTTTTTTTTATACCAATTATAATTTTCATTTAAATCGAGTACTTTCCACAGAGCTGAGCAGGTTGCAGCGGATTATTGAATATTTTCAAATGTCACTGGAAGCTGGTTTACTTATTCGATGAGAAAGCATTGATTGTTATCATCTTTTCGAATCTGAATCGATGCAATAAACTCATGTGAAGTTAGCCGCCGAATTCTTCGAATCGCTTCGGAAACCGTTTGTGTGGGGGCGGCTGCGTTTGTGCATGATTGTTTATTTATTTATTATAACAAACTACATTTTTACATCAATTCTGTGGTCAAAAGTCAAAACAGCATAACTCGACTTATGTCAAAATTGAGTTACATATGCCATCTTGTTAAGCATTTTTTGTTTTATTTTGTAATTTTTTTTTCGTGCAAATCGGATAACAGGTTCCAAAGTTATTAATAAAAAACCTAACAGCATATCTCGCCACGATCAGAATTACAAAAGGTATAACAGCATAATTCCCCATTATGTCGTTATTCCTTTTCGTATTTCGACGAATGAACACTGTTTTACAAGTAGAGGATTAACAACATAATTGAGGTATGCTTTTATTCCCAAATAAAAAAAGGTATACAAACTTCACAATTGACTTATGCTATTTTTCCAAAATGCATAATAGTTTATCACTTGATACAATTTGAATAGTGTCCTTTTTCCATTTTGATCTACGTACCTCGTGCATACATAACTAAACTTGTGCTGTTATTCAGATTATAAATTCTCAAACTGAGTACACATATGTGGAGATATGTTATTAGTCAAAATTCACTTTCTGCGAATTCCAATATGTAACTAGAGTTATGTTTTTATTCCGTGGACAAATCTGTTCCAGAAAAATAAATAGTACTGGAATTATGCTATTATGCTACGCTACTAGTGTGATATTCTATATCATAGAAGTAACTTTATATTATAAGATTATGCAGAAGGTTTGCTGCATAGTTATTTTTCGACACATGATTTTGATGATATCGACAAAGTAGCGTTCCACTTCTGTCCATTTTCCGGGCTCGAATTATACGTACTTCAGAGCAAGGTTGGAGAGCGTCGATATGCCAGTGCATCGCTCTGCTTCAGCCCAGTGCGACTTTAAAATAGGCCAGTGAGTCTATTCTGTCCTCTAACGCAGGTCAGACGGCAAAAGTCATCTTCATATGCTCCAGCCTCACTAGCCTCGCTGGTACACCAAATTCCTGCATTATGTCCTACAGTGCTATCGATACACTCCTTCAAACTAATTAGATGCCCCTGTAATACACACTTATTATCCTTTTGGACTGGACGATGACGCTTCTGCGCCAAGCTTTCGGCATTACTTCGTCGCTCCATATTTCAAGTAGTAATCTTGTGATTGTGCTCGTTCCACCGTGCTACAGTAGTTCCACTGGGATTTCGTCAGCGCCTGGGTGTTTAGTAGGTGGAAGTTATTGAATGGCAAGATGTCCTCTTATGTTGGGGGTCAAACGGTAGGGTCTGGCTAAGTCAACTACTCAGCTCTTGTGTGAGGGAGTTTAACTCATTGCCGGACACAACGCCAAAATTTGACACGATGTGTATGTCAAATGCTCAAAATTGGACGTCTATAGACATTCTGTCCGGGAAAGGGTTAAGAAGCCACTCAAAATGCAACTTCCATCGCTTATTAATAATGTCAATGCCGCTGGTAATGTTACCATCCTTGTACTTACAGAGACTTGTATTGGCTTGATATCCACTCTTAATAGCGTTTTTTAGCTTGTATGCATGTCTAATGTTCTTATTAGCTAATCTTTGGTTAGATTAGATTACATTGTGCGGGGGCCAACCCGAAGGGGTTTCGTAGCACTGAAGCAGGTGGGCCTATTGTACTATCGCCCTGGTTATATGTGGGCAGGACTATGCCTGACGATCGAGGTTGATCGTGCTAAGAAATGAGCTGAGTTTGCTGATTGACGTCGAAGCTATGTCGTCCGTGTCAGGATAGGTCACTCCTAATTGTATCCAGCGGCGTTGGGCCAGAGCACCACACTCGCACAGGATGTGGGTCTCGTCATCTTCTTCACAGAATCGACAGCTCACGTCATGTACGAGCCTCATTGTGCGCAGATGTGATCTCAGGCAGGAGTGGCATGTAAGAATCCCACTTATGCTACTTACCTTATTTTTGGTTAGCTGAAGTAGCTCAGCCGCTCTTTTATGGGAGTATCCTGCTAAGAACAGTTTGGATTACCTGAGCCCGGGTAGATTGCCCCAGTGCCTAGATGCCTTGGTTAGTCTTTTTACTATACATGTAGAGATGCAACTAAAGTGTTTTGTAGAACTCATCCTTAACTGATTATTCTTTCGCTTCGGTAGAGGAATGCACATGAATAAGCCGGAGATTACCGAAATGGGACTAAACGCGGATCGCACACATATGCGAATCCGATGACGTGCCCCTTGAGCTGATTATTACTATAAAGGCTACTCCAAACTCTCTGTTATACCCTATTCTTCACCACTCCAACTCGCAATTACTGTCGGTAATCTCGCTATTGAGCCTTTTTGTTTCTTGGATTGCAACATGCTCAGTTTGTATTTTTTTGCTTGATCCAGGAAAGTCCTAAGGACACCTGGCTTAATCAGGTAGCGTACATTCCAGGATCCAAAAGAGTAGTTGGTTGTTCGTTTGCGGGATCATTTTCGTCCGTCCAATCCGAGGCTTTGTTTCAGGTTTCTTGACTTGATATTTTAGAATGAGTTTGATAAGATTAACCGCGGAGGAAGGCTATCATGGGGACGCGTCGAAAAGCAGCTTCAGTTTTTGATTCTATAGGTTTTCCGTCGCCATATTACGTGAAGTAAGCTGAGACGCTGAAGTTGCTAATACTAATTGTCGTACCGAAAATGATATGACATAGCCCTCTACAGTTACATCGAGGAAGACAATAAGAGAAGGCCTTTGTCCCCTACTAATTAACTCATTGAAATTAGTAAAAAATAAAGTTTTGTGCTATCAA
This sequence comes from Microchrysa polita, assembly GCA_949715475.1. Taxonomy (NCBI): domain Eukaryota; kingdom Metazoa; phylum Arthropoda; class Insecta; order Diptera; family Stratiomyidae; genus Microchrysa; species Microchrysa polita. The sequence goes on from OX454420.1 coordinate 21,047,458, forward strand.
AATCTAGGGCGGACTGCATAGTCCCCACTTAAGTAATAAGAAATTCCTTAAGGAATAAGAGGTTTCTCTAAGTGGCCCTTAAGGAAGTTTCGTATTCATAGACATCACTTATTAGGGCATTGCCTCATTTAAAAAACGATTTACTTATTGGGCATATCTGTTGAAAGTGACCATTAAAATATAAAAAAACATCAAGTAGTTGAAAATTCAACATTTTTCAAAAATTTCAAAGTTTTTGAATAAGGATATGTCAACAAATATATGAATTAATAAGGTTATTAGATATGTACCTTAACGAATAAGGAAACCCTTAAGCGCTATGTATAGCGTCAGTCCTTTAAGGGTTCCCTTAATTATAAGAGGAGACTATGAACTCCGCCCCTAGTGTTTTATTTTATTTTTCATAATTTAAAAAACAACCTTATTCATGAAATCGTGCAAATAGTATCAAAAACTTTAAATCGCGACACCTCATAACTCAATTATAAGACACACTTAAGAAATAGCAAAAAAGCATATCTGTACATAAACTGTATGCAGTTCAGTTGTAGGATTCGGAAGAACAACTTATGTGTAAATATCATAGTCGTGGCCTGAGATTACAAAATGGAATAATGACATATATCGAATTACGCTTTATAATATATTTTCCCTCAACAAAGAATAACAGCATAAGTCGATTTTTTCGCTATAACTACAAAACTGTTATAGTTATCAACAAAATTATTATCCTATAAAAATTTATATTTTTTTCACTCTATATATTGGAAAAACACACATTAAAATATTTATAAACTTTTATCACAGAATTTTTCAAAACTTTAAAATGCTCTCCTGAAAAATCAACAAATCGGACTTATGCTGTTTTACCTTTTGACCACAGAATTTTTCAGCGTTTAGACAATTTTGTTAAGCTCCAATTAAGCGTTCAGCTTGTGTATGGAGCATATTTGTACATTGCATTTGTTGGCATTTCGAACTAAGATTAATTTTTAATTAAGATAATAAATTATATAAACTAACTTACACGATTAATTAAGATTATTTATATGTAACATTTTAGTATGTGATTTAGCAGAAGGGAAATAACAAAATAAGATCATATACATTTAGATTGTGAATCCAATATTTTAATTTTTGTTTAAATTCAGGCAAAGAGTGCAAATTTCTAATATATTCTGGCAGATTATTGTATGCTCGTGGACCAATGTAAGTTATATATCGCTGTGTGACTTACGATAAAAAGGAATGGGAAGATTTCGACGATTGAAACGAGTGGTTCTTAAAGGAGTTTGGCGTAGGATGCTTAAATATTTATGAGTTCTTATCATTATGGTTTTTAAGTATATATATTTAAATTCAAGCACGTTGACTAGATTATAGAGATCAAAAGTAGGATACAGCCGTGGTAATCTGTATATTAATTTAAGAATACTTTTTTGTGTGACTCTTAAATGTTTCAAATGGGATTCATAGGCTCCACCCCAAGCTGATATGCAGTATTGTAAAGCAGATTCAACAAAGGCGTGATAAAGTGCTTTTAGCTGCGTTATGTTTAGCACGTGTTTTAGGTAGCTCAGTAAGCATAAATACTTTCATAATTTTGTGTTGATGTGAGTAATATGAAGATTCCATTTGAGCTGATTATCTAAAATTATGCCTAAATATTTGACCGAATTACTAACTATTATTTTTTCACAAATTGTGTGACAAAAAGTTCCACCTAACTGACAATGCTGGGTATGAATAGTTATTTGACTGAAATTTGGTAATCCATTCGTTGCAATTGAAAAAGGAATTGCTTTCGTTTTATTACAATTCAATTTCAGAAGATGGGCATCTAACCATATTTTTATTGAAAGCATACTTTTCTCACATCCTCGAAGTGTTTCAGCCCATGAGTCGGTAGCGACAAGTAGGACAGTGTCGTCCGCAAAGGATACTATTTTGCCATTATTTATGTTCATTTTGTACAGTTCATTTACGTAAATTAAAAATAGAATAGGTGATAAGACAGTTCCCTGTGGGAGGCCATAGTTCGAATTAAGTGTTACATCACTCAAACTATCTTGAATCTTTACCTGTTGAGATCTGTTGTTCAAATAGCTTTTAAACAGTTCTAGCGCAGTATGTGAAATACCAATGTTTAGCAGTTTTTTAAGTAATATTTTGTGCGAAATTGTGTCAAAAGCCTTTGATAGATCCATGAAAATAGCCAATGGTTTTTTATCCTCATAGTTTTGAATTAATAAAACTCGCCACATCTAACACAGCATCTTCTGTATTAGTGCTTTGACGAAGTCCATATTGCTGTTGAGACAGCACATCATTTTCATGAAGCCGTTTCTTAATGCATCGCTCGAATACTTTGCTGACGGTTGACAGAAGTGATATTGGTCGATAGTTTGAAACCTCGTCTGTGTTTCCACCTTTGTGTATAGGTATGATAATGGCTCTTTTAAATGCCATTGGAAAACACCCCTCCTTAATAAATTTTGTAAAAAGGGCTGCTAATGGCGCTGAAATATCTAATTTAATCCTTTTAAGTACCCCTACTGAAATTTTATCATAGCCAGCTGATGTGTTATTTTTTAAATTATTTATTATTTGCAACACTTCAGACTCTGTGATCTTCATTAGATGAAAACTTGAGCTGTTTGTGTATGCAAATTGGATTGGCTCGGTATTTCTTGGAGAATGATTTATAGACTCTGCTATTTCCTTACCCGACTTTACAAATGTATCGTTCAAGTAATTAGCAACCTGTTTATTTATTTCGTTTGGACAGTTCGACAAGTGCGGGACTTTGTTTTTAGGAATAATAGCTGGTGAGATAACGTTTTTTGCTTTTGTTTTATTAACTGAGTTATTTACAATCTCCCAAAGCTTTTTGTTATTCTTTGAAGAGTTTATTTGAGATTGTATGTGTTTTCTTTTTTCGAATTGAATAATTTTGCTCAACTTATTCCTATAATTTTTATATACATTTTCGAGGGTTTGATTAAATGGTTGCGAGTTTAATCGCCTCCTAAGCTTATCTCTGTAACGTATTGAACGTACTAGGCCAGGAGTTATCCACGGTTTGAGAGAAATATGTTTTTTCGGGATTTGGTAAGTTTCGGTTGATATACGGATGTTGTTTTGAATAATGTTTATAAATTTATTTGTAGAAATGTCACAGCTATCAGTAGGAGCGATTATAGTTTCCCAATTAACTTGACTATTTAAAATGGACAGACGATCATAGTTTATTTTACTGATTTGATCATTCGTTTTCGCATTAGGATTATTTTTTTGCTAACATCAATTGATAAAAGTATAGTGTAATGGTCTGTAATAGAGTTTTTTAATATAATTCCAGACATATTTTGGGTGAAAGTATAGGATTTGCTTTTTGTCTAAAAAAAAAGTGATCAATGCAGGATTTTGATCTAGAGTCAACACGAGTTGGCTAATTAATATACGAGATGAAGCCCTGACTGCTCAGTACATTTAGAAAATCGTTTGTTATTGTCGAGCTATCAAGTAAATTTAAATTTAAGTCTCCTACGATAATATCGAAATTAGAATTTAAATCAGTAGTAACCAAATCGTTTAAATCGTCAACAAATGTACTACCGTCGGTAGCAGGCGATCTACAGGGTGTCCCGCAACCGGTGGTACATAGGATAATGGGAGATAGTACAGCTCATTTGAGGACAATAAATGTTCTACACGACCCCTCTATCTTTAACCGTTAGAAAGTTATAGCATTTTTTGATAAAAGTGTCAGAAACCCCGACTTGCCGAGCAAAATCACTATTTGCCACGCTCCCAAATATTGGATCCGAAATTTGACTTCACTTTCTGAAACTGCACAAAATTCTACATAAAATAACGGTTTTGCCAATTAAATTATTTAAAAACCTACCCAGATACAACCACTCAAACTTTAAAGAAATTTGGAAATTGATATTTTCTTGTAAATTCAAATTGCAAAATCGTAACGGTACTTTGAACTGACAAATGTGCAAAGTTTACAAAAGTTGCATCATTATGTCAGCTTTCGAACGACATATAAAAAATAGGGTCTTAAGGACTGAAAAATTGAAAATATTACGTGTAAAAGAAAAAAAACGCGAAACTAAAGCAGAACAAATCTAATTAAAATACATACATACTTCAATATTATTAATGGTTTTCAAAGAATAGTGAAATTAAGGTGTCAACGAACTTTGCCTTGAAGATGTTTCATTCTGGAAAAATGTGAAAATGTACTTGTTGAGAAAACGGTAATATTAACGGTTAATCCTTGTTATTTTAAAGTCATTTGCTTCAGTTCGTTATTCCACCAGTTTAATTCAACTGATTAGCATTGATTATCACACAATTGATCTGTTGCTAGAACGTTAATATTAAAACAGGTATTATTATTAGTAGTATTTATTAAAATCGTTATTAGTGTGATGTTTTATTAGATGGCGACAAAATATTCGGAGATCGAGTACGCTGATATGGTGTTGGTGTATGGTATAGCTGGATGTAACGGACGCGAAGCAGTTCGCGAGTATGGTCGTCGCTTCCCCCAAAGACAGGTTCCGGACAGCCGAACGTTTGTTAGGGCGTTTAACACACTGCGACAAACTGGTAGAACACCGAACCATTACACGTTACAGCGAAGTCAACGTACTACGGCACGGCTGCAAGAAGAAATTCTTCGTCACTTCAGGACGAACTCGGATTCACGCACGAGAAGGGCGGCTATTCAAATGGGTGTGCCTCGTATGACAATTCACCGAACACTACAAGAGGATAGTCAATATCCATATCATTTAACGGAAGTGCAAGATCTACTGCCTTCCGACTTTGAAAGAAGAAGGACTTTCTGTAGTTGGTTCATACAAAGATTGGCAGCGGATCGGCACTTCCAAAGAAGAATAATATGGACAGATGAGGCTACTTTTACTCGGAGTGGTGTATTCAATACCCGCAACACCCATTTCTGGTCTCATCAGAACCCCCGCGAAACTCGTACTTCGAGATACCAGCACGAGTTTAGTGCAAATATCTGGATCGGTGTTCTTGGAGATGAACTACTACCTGAAATTATTCTTCCTCAAAGACTCAATTCATCCGCGTTCCACCAGATTCTCGAAACAGAAGTCGTAGATGAAATTCCATTAGCTAGATTATCAGAAATATGGTGGCAAATGGACGGATGTCCGGCTCACAGCGGAAGAATTGTTACGGAATTTTTGAATAGTGAGTTCCATGAAAAATGGATTGGACGATACGGGCCTGTCGCTTGGCCTCCTAGAAGTCCCGACTTAACGCCGCTTGATTTCCATGTATGGGGTAGACTCAAAAATGAAGTTTACGATGAGCCAATAGTGTCCCGGGAACATCTTTTGCAAAAAATTAAAATGGCTTGCAATAATTTGCGCGAAAAAAGGGAAGAGATGCTTAAGGCGGTCTCTTCTGTTGGTAGAAGGTGCCGAATTTGTGTCCGATATGGAGGAGGACACTTTGAACAGCATTTATAATATAAAAGTTCCTATTCTCAATAATCTTTCTTTTTAGTTTTTATAAAAAAAATATTGTTTACTTAATAAAATGTATACTTTGAATTTCTCTTGAGACCATGTTTTTTTCTGTTAAACACGTAATATTTTCAATTTTTCAGTCCTTAAGACCCTATTTTTTATATGTCGTTCGAAAGCTGACATAATGATGCAACTTTTGTAAACTTTGCACATTTGTCAGTTCAAAGTACCGTTACGATTTTGCAATTTGAATTTACAAGAAAATATCAATTTCCAAATTTCTTTAAAGTTTGAGTGGTTGTATCTGGGTAGGTTTTTAAATAATTTAATTGGCAAAACCGTTATTTTATGTAGAATTTTGTGCAGTTTCAGAAAGTGAAGTCAAATTTCGGATCCAATATTTGGGAGCGTGGCAAATAGTGATTTTGCTCGGCAAGTCGGGGTTTCTGACACTTTTATCAAAAAATGCTATAACTTTCTAACGGTTAAAGATAGAGGGGTCGTGTAGAACATTTATTGTCCTCAAATGAGCTGTACTATCTCCCATTATCCTATGTACCACCGGTTGCGGGACACCCTGTATATAGAGCAAGTATATTAATATTATGCTTGTTTCGAGTAAAAAGCTTAATTTTAAACCCAGTTACTTCATTATTTGAAACTTCTCTGAATTTGAAATTTACTGACTGGTTTATGTAAACAATAACACCATCGTTTTTGTTTCTATTTTTAGTAGTGTGAATCATTGAGTAATGTGGTATTTGAAAGTGACAAGAAATTGTTTCAAAATCTGATATATAGCTTCCATGGTGGGTCTCTGAGAGCACTAGTACATCAAAAGTTACATTATTTAATTCATTTAATAATATCAAAAGCTCATTAAAATTTCTTTTTATACTTCTAATGTTTAAATGTAAGATCTTAAATTGCTCATTGCTAAGAAGTTTTTTACAATCTGCAATCTGATTTCTGTTGTATCAAATACGTTATTTACAGTCATTGTTAGGATTTAATTTAAAAATTATAAATTGGAGATGATGTCTAAATTGAATTCAAAAAAAGCAATATTTTTTATAGTGATGATAGGAGATGACTCGTCTTTTCTTACCAATACTTTATTATTTCTTTCCTAAATGAACTTGTAGCTTTTCTCTGAGCAGATCTTCTTCGTCTCTCTTAGAAGAAGAGCAGTTTTAGTTGTAAGGTGGTCGCCCACGTAAATGCGACCGTCGCCCAGTTGTTTGCATATATTCGTGGCGAGAAGACCTCCTCCGTTTGCGTTTTGCTTGACCTTTTTAGGGTTTTTTAGATTTTTCAAAAAAAAAACCCTTATGAAATCGATTTTGTCCGTCCGTCTGTCCGTCTGTCCGTCCGTCTGTTCACTAAATAACTCGCGAACGGCTTAACCGATCGTCATGAAATTTGGTAGGAATGTGTAGAATGGTAACAGTCTTTGGCACGAAATACTTAAAAGTTGGTAGGACAAAAATAACAGGGTGTCCCGGACATTTTAAAATTTGTTCACTAAATAACTCGCGAACGGCTTAACGGATCGTCATGAAATTTGGTAGGAATGTGTAGAATGGTAACAGTCTTTGGCATGAAATACCTACAAATGGCTATGGCAAAGATAACAGGGTGTCCCGGACATTTACAAATTTGTTCACTAAATACCTCGCGAACGGCTTAACCGATCGTCATGTATTTTAGTAGGAATGTGTAGAATAGTAACAGTCTTTGGCACGAAATACTTAGAAGTTAGTAGGGCAAAGATAACATGGTGTCCCGGAGATTTAAAAATTTGTTCACTAACTGATCGTTATGAAATTTGGTAGGAGTGTGTAGAATTGTAACAGTCCTTAGCACGAAATACTTAGACGTTGGTAGAATAAAGCTAACAGGGTGTCTCGGAGATTTTAAAAAGCCGACTTTTTTAGTTTTTATCGGACATGGACGTATGGGTACTCACATCAAAGAACTCGATGGGTACATTTCATATCAGTCGCTTTTTTCCAGTTTGGAGTAATGGTAACGGAGTCACAGCTAATATATCCAGTTAATATGTGTAGCCATGATTCATAGTAAATCTATTTTTGGATTTGTCTAATTAAAAAGTGTTACAGAATGAAAGGCGTTAGCGTTTATTTAGACCAATCCAAAAATAGATTTACGAGAAGCATTTCATTAATATTGTGCATAATGCTTATTTATTACCTATAAAATATATGTGCAAAATTATTCACAATGTGTGTATCCAAAATCTAAAAAACCCTCGTATTGCGGGCGCAGCCCTCTGTACGCCGGTATTTTTTCGATATGCCTCGAAAAATTTGCTTTTAGTGACAGCTCGTGTGAAACGAACAATTATCGGTGCGGTCGCGTTCGTTTTAGTGTTGAAAGTGCGATAGGAGTCGATGATATCGGATTCCTCGTAGTCGCAATCGATAGACTTCGCGACGCATTTTAAGATGTTACTTATGTTTTCTTGAGGTGTTACTTTTATGCCATTTATTTGAATGTTCTCGCGACGCAGTTGGTGTTGCAGACTGTCATTGCTGGCTTCCAATGTAGCCACTTGCTTTTTGAGCCAATCGTTCTCGTCCTTCAAAACTTTCAGTTCATCCAGAATTTTTGCGAAATTGATGTTGTATTCGTCGAATTTGTCTGATAGGAACTGAACTGATTGCACAAGTTCATTTGTTTTGTCATCAGATTTGTCCGATAGGAGCTGCACTGATTTCACTAGCTCATTAATTTTGGCATCAGATTTGGTGGCAACAGCTTGAAGCTCGGACTTTAGTACATCGCGGACTTTGTTGATACGGTCGTCCTCTAGTAGTTGTTGGCCGCTGCAGGAGTCGCAAGTCCAATCTTCTTTGCGCGCGCCCTTACGAGTGGTTTTCGAAGGCTTTTGGCCGCCGCATTCATAGTGGAAGTAATTAAGACACTTTATGCATAAAGCGACTTCTTTGGGATCGGTAAATCCTTTGGAACACTTTTAACATTTGTCAGCCATTATTTGTTTACTTTAGTAAACCACAAAGATAATGTGAGTTAGAAACACTATTTTAATTTTTCCAACCACCCGATTTATGGTTTTTTGGTATATTTTTGTCGGGGACAATACTTTTGCAATTTATACACAATTTGTATTTTTTAATGGGCAAAAAAATAGTGTATTTTATAAAATTGTATGCACTTAAAATTTCACAGTTCCGAACTTGCCAACGGTATAATAATATGTGCCACAATAATTTTCGTTTGTGCATCACTAATTATTTAATTATAGCACTTCGGAAAACTTCGAATGTGAAGTTGGCCGCCATTTTTTAAATATGATCGTATAAGTATGAATCTGGCATCAATCGATCGGAAATCGTTTGTGCATTGATTTTTGCGTTTGTGCATCCTGAAAACGCAAGGACCCTAGAGTAATTAAATAAAAACCCGCCTGGTTTGAATCTTAGCTAAGAGTGATATATTGTGAGCAGTGAATGTGAACTTAGCGCGCCATCAGGGCCGGATTTAGCCTCTATGGAGCCCTCGGGCAATAAAGAAATTGCCGCCCTTCGACACTAGATAAGCTTGAAAGGTAGTAGTTGTCAAATACATAAAGGAAAGGTAGACGTTAGCGGGCGTATGTGAAAATTTCATATTTTTTACCAGTAAGCGTATTTTGTTTGCTTGAACATTTTGGCTATTTACGCTTTGAGCTCTCGCGATAGTAGCGCCATTTGTGGCTGATGCCGCGGCTAAGTGAAAATCTACACCTTTCGTGTCAGCTGATTGTCGACCATGTACTGATCCCGTGATGACGCTCTTGTATGAACTCATTTTAGAAGGAGATTAATCGTCTTTTAAGTCAAAGTTCCATGGATGCGATAATATCACCCAAGAAACAAACCAATGTACCTAATATGGCTGCCATGTGGCGCTAGTATCGTAAGGAGAAAAATCGCTCGATAGCGGATCTAGGAATGTCCCGTTATTCAGCAAAAATCATTCGGGGCCTAAACAGTTCGATATTTTCCTGATATCAACTATTTAATAATTTTTTTTATTTCCCGTTTAACTCCGATCAAAAAATTCAAAAATTTAAGCGTAAAAATTCTTAAAAAGTTAGTGTAACCTATTTACACCATAGAAACTCAAAAAACTTGATAGCCCGAAACCAAATCCATGCTCCCCAGCGAATTTGATGTGTGGACAAATTTAAGAAGCAATAGAATAAACGAAAATATGTGGTAAGATTAAACTTTCCAAAGGATCACTATTACCAAAAATATTTTTGGTTTTTTTTTTGAAGTCTGGGGCAATTTAGAGTCTTGAAAAGTGAAAATCAGGAGCTGGCGGCCAAGTACTCGCGTATTTAAAATATTTAATGGGGCTTCAGGCATAATAATTAAAGTGAAGCCAATGCCTTAAACAAAGATTATACTTCTACTCTAAACGAACTAAAGGCCGCCACGCCATTCAGAGTGAATGAGTGAATGTTTATCCCATTTTTTGAAGGCGGACTCACATTATGATTTGAGTTGAGGTTGCGATTAGGAGCTTGGGGAATGTGAAATTTTCTCTTATTATTTGTAAACGTGGCGAATTCTTAACAAAAGAAAAAGAATGAGCTGAAAAACGCCTTCTTTCGATTTTGAGCGAAATTTTCTGTGGGGGGCGCCAGATAATGCTAACCTTGCAAGAGGGCATGCACTACAAAAGGTTAGGAAGGTTGGTCTAACGTCAGTTCATAGGTTTTTTTGCGGGCAATATGGCGTTTGCAATCTGCTCTAAATCAGTACGCTTGAGCTTGCTCGTTAAGAGTCGAACTTTTATTGCTTCCGTGAGTTCCGCAGCCTCTATCGCCGAGCATAGAGTCCGATGAATTTTTGAAGGTCGATGAGGACGCTGCTGGATATTGTGCGGCAGCTGGCTGATTTTGTAAGAGTCTGATGGTCTCCAGTAATCTTGCCTCGGTTTCTCCAAGTCGTCTGTTGTCCTCTTCTTGCTGTTGTCGGATCGCATCCAAAAATAAGTTGATCTGGAATGATACCATGTTGGAGGTTACGTTGAGACTTGCAATGTTTTCGAGTTCAATTGCATCCTATCCACGTCGCCACACGTGGTGTGGTGAATTTATATTGATGAGTTTACTTAAGGTAATCTCTCTATAGCTCGAGAAATTCATGTTCTAGCTCTAGCGAATCAATAGTAGATTTTGTAGACGAACTGTACGAGTACGTTCTACTGATTCAAGATAGATTGGGACTGGTTAAGCGTATCTCTCTGCAGTTTAGTAAACACAGGCTTTACCAGATTATTATCTAACCTTCTGTCGTCAATTTAGTCCTTCGAGACCACCTCTCGATATTGGTAAAGTAAGCCCTTCTAGATAGGCCAACAATTCCCTCGCCTGAATAAACTAAATAACGAGACGAAATTGGATACCCTTCGCTCCCCTCAGGTTAACATTTTTTTCGGGCGTACCTACGACTTGCATTTAATCTCCCCCCCCCCCCCCAATTATTCTGTCTTCATAAAAGTTAATATTTGTGTGGGGTTTGGTTGGAATAAGTGGGCAAATACAAATATTTACTCAAAAATTTTATTGGGGGATGCGGGAGCATGGTCTCATAGTACGATTTCATTTGTTTTGACCTTTTAGTTGCTTTGATAAAGACACATTAACTCAAGGTTTTGTGAAATTGGTGTAAAAAAATGTTTCTCCGAAGAACCTAACTTGGGGGGCTAGGTTTGTATGGCAGCCCCATGACCCCATGGTCCGATTGGATCCATTCTGACATAATGTTTTGTGCTATCAATAGAAACACATTTGTGTGAAATTTGGTTGAAATTGGTTCACAAATAAAAAAGTTTTTCTCAGAAGAACTTAATTCGGGGGATTGGGTTTGTATGGCAGCCCCATGACTTCATTGTCGGATTTTTCTGGTTCAAACATACAAACTACCTGCAGCAAAAAGAATCATTCATGCAAAATTTCAGCTTCATGGCTTTTAAATTGGCCGAGTAAAACGCGTCGCAACAGGCGGACAGACGGACAGAAGGACAGACAGACGGACAGACAGACACGCAGACGGACATCGCCCAGTCGATTCCCCAAGTCATGCTGATCATATATGTACACTTTTTATGTGGTTGGAGATGCTTCCTTCAATGCGTTCCAAACTTCATGACAAAGTTAATATACCCTTTCACTCTATGAGCGAAGGGTATAAAAAAAAGTTAAGGTGGGAATGGCACAAAATCGTCCTTAAACTTACGACTGTCGAACCTCATTCTGGCGACAATAAAGGGCTTACTAAAATACTTGCGCCTTTAGACAGAAGCTATTAAAACCAATGAAGGGCGTGCAACTGGACAATATACCGAACACACAAAATCAACTGAGGAGCACACTAGGTTCAGCTACGGAAGTGAATAAATACTCCGGGCGGTAAATCCGGTGCTGTCACGACATATGATCGAGTTAGTATGTAGGATATGATATTGTTGCTGAGTTGGCATAGCAGCCTGTGAAAAAACTAGGTTCCTATCTAGGGTGACCACCTGCCTGCCTTCGATTTACGGGCCACTACCGTATAAAATACGGGTTTTCAATTTTTTACGGGGCAAATATTAAAAAAAAAATATTTTTAGGCCGTTATTTTTACATGTCATTTGAATTGTATTTTATTTTAGGCTCAACCTTGACAGTGTGAATATTTAGTCGGTTCCGCCTATCTGTCCATGCGTTACCGCAAAGCGAGAATATTCTCTCGATCGGTGAATTGAATGCCAGGACGAGTATTTATAGGAAAGCTTGTTCAGTTCGTCACCTGCTTGGGGACGAAATCGATGGGCTTTCTAGTGGAAAAACTACCCAAAACCCTTATCGATTTCGTCCTCTGTACGTCGAGTACATTCTACGTCAAAAACAGCAAAAAAAACCCTTCTTCAGATCGAACAAGTTTCTGCCTGTTTTGGACATAAATTGTACTGGAGACCCTATGCGAGCTCGTCCACTTTCAGGAAACGAAATCGATAAGGGTTTTTTTGGTACTTAGCCACTAGAAAAGATGATCGATTTCGTCACCTGCGTCTGGGCAAACTGAACAAGTGTTCCTTAATACGCTAAAGACCGGTTTCAAAAATCGAATCATATTTTACTACTATTATTGATATCTTTAAATAATGTTGTCCGTGTGTCAGGGTTTATCACTTCATCGGCATCTCTTCATCTCCTGTACATATTTATTAATAAGGGGCGAAGTTACACAAAATTCCTCATTTTCTTAAATTATCCATTGTTTGCCCCGTATTTGATTTTTTGGATTACGGGTTTTTGGACTTTCAGTGCCCGAAAAACGGGCTAACCCGTAAAATACGGGGCATCTGGCCACCCTATTCCTATCGGTACTGCAAAAACTGCTTTACAATCGTTGTATACGCAACATTGTGTGGCCTATAGTGCAAGCAAGGCATTGGCTTTTCAAATAACCAGGGGATCTGCTACTAGGTCTCAGACTTCCTAAAGCTTTCTTTGAAATTTTTGAAAAATTAATTCTTTAAATTTCCGCATTCCCTCAAGCAAAAATTAAAAGTCTACAATCACCATTAATATCAACTGCACACAACCAACACCGCGCGTTCACCTTTTACATAATTGTCCAATCTGCAACGATATCGTGTGACAGTCAATGTGGCATAGTGCCCAAAAATTAGCATGTATCATTGGGGCACGTTCCGGCCATAGAATATCAAATAGTGCTCGAAACGACCAACTATGCAACAATTATTGCTTCCATATCGCCCCGTCTCTATAGCATTCCTACAACACCGTACCGTACCGTCACTCAATACACTAAACACACAGCTTTACATCGAAGGACATACACAGCATGAAGGACTTGAACCGATACAACCCACAGATTCACATAGAAGACCATCGAGAGAGTTCGACAGCGAATGTCGAAACCGCAAAACCTATGAATGTCTTCATTCTCAAAACTTCTGCTTCAGTCTACATACCAGCAACGTGACGGTATCGTCAATTTCTTTGGCATATCCTGTATCGGGTTTTGTCATTAAGTACTCGTGTCACGTTCGTTCAATTGCACTTTGGTCGTATGCCATTTAATTTCTGCAAAATTCCCTAAAAACTCCCGAGCGCCATAGTTGAATATGGAGGGAACCCCCGTTACCGGGGGGGGGGGGGGGGGTAGAATATAAATGGCGAGTGATGGTTCAAGTATAGGCGACGATGGTAACTAACGGGAAGGGCAGAAGGCTAAAAGCCAAAGCACCAGCGACTATTGGTTCGGGATGAATTGAATTTCCTGCGGCCAACGCGAATAATCACTGACTGAAAGCTGCAGAAATACATGGCGGATTAGGTTGGTCTTAATCTAGCTTATGAGTACAAAACATGTTGGCCAAATGTTTTGTGGAATTTGTGTCGCGAAGTTGATCAGGAAATTAATTAAAAAAACTTTTTTCCTGAAGATCAATATTGTTTACAGGAAAAACATGTTTTGTTCTTAAAACTAGAAAAATATTTCAAGTTTTAAATAAGACAAAAAGATGTCAGCATCAAATCCTTAAATATCCTAATTTAAGGATTTGATGCTGACATCTTTTTGTCTTATTTAAAACTTGAAATAGAAATAGAAAACTTTGTCTAAAATATTCTGTGTCTTGGACAGACGTTTTAAAACAGCAATGGACCAGCCTCGCAAAATTTCTACAAACATTTCGACGAAACTTTCTCGAAACAATCGCTCCATTTGGTAAAGTATGATTGATTTAACCGACTTCTTAGACTACGGTCAGCCATGGTTGGTTTCCTTCGCTCATATGACTGTCAAGAGTCTTGACCAGAATTTCCTTACAAAAGTTTCAGCAATATTTCCTATATTGTTGTGAAAGATTTTCAGGTGGAAAGTTAAGTTTCTCTTATGTTCATACATTCATTTTCAGCCAAAAAGAAAATATATGTATTCCTTAAAATACGAAAATTTATACAAGAGAGAAAACTGTTGCAGTCAGTTTGTTTTATTTTTGTTGAGAAAATAAAACCTTTAGTTGAAACATATCCTTCGTATGTCCTTCAGCCGAGTGTAGCGTATGGGTATATCCTGGTTCTGTTTGCCGAACAACAATGACAGGACTTGGTAAAACTTGACTCCGTTGTATATAGGTATGTGAATTGATTTAAGGAGTATGTTTTCATCGTTCTGCACGGTGAAACGCATCCTTCATACACGAATGACATCCTCTGTGTGTACTTGTCCTTCAAATAAAATATATTTTCTTTAATTTTACCAAGAAATAATGTACAACGTCAGATACTTGTCTGTGCACAAAAGTTACTTTAAAAAAAAAACGTATCTAAACCACTACTTTCTGTTGACAGTGGCTTTTCCTGGTATAGTACTGTTTTGACGTTGGTTGATCGCTTGAAATACGAAGCCACGAAGGATATGTTTGCGGGAGCTACAAAAGTTGCAAGAGAAGTTTTCGTTTATTTATCCTACACAGCCAGGATATAAGGATCTCTTGTGTTTGTATGGGCATACCGGCTGTGCATGTGTGTCGAGAGCACGTATCCAACCCAGACACGGGTGTGTGGTGAATTAAGTAAACAATTTTGTGCAGAAAATTTGTTTAATACGATAAAGTTCGATACGACGAAGATATTTCGTTATTGAATTTTGATTTCCTCTCGGCAAGATTTGATTTCATTTTCCAACATTTCAACATGTTTGTGTCGAGAAATGATAATATTTAGATGGAATTTTATACGAAAACAGATAAGTGACTTTTTGGTGACTTCGAGGTTGGATTGAAAGGAAAACAAGTCGGAGCGCAAAATTGTTTTGCATGCTAAAAAGTGAACCGTTATGTTTAGTGAGCTCGTGTACGTAGGCATTTGTTGGATTTGTTAATTGTTAAGGCAGTCGAGAGAAAAGTTAGTTTTCTGTCGTGGTGACGTCATCGACTAGATAACAGCCTTTTCAATTTGATAACGAATAGTGATAAAATTATTTTTTTTTTCAGAATTTAGAATAAGTTAGCAGAAAATTATGGTATAGTCCCTCTGTCCCTGCCTTGATCAGTGAATTCTCGCTCCACTCATTGCTGCCCAATTTCCATTAAAGTTGGCTTTCTCTTGGTCCGCAGTCAGATAAAAAGGCATGCGAAAGAAGTCTTGCAGTTTTGAATATAACAAAACTTTTTTTTTGATGAATGTTGTTGTTAGACAACGGTTTTGTTTTGCCGGGAACGTTGCTATTCTTCGGTGTCGGTGTCGGTCCAGGAAACTAAATGGCTTAAAAGCGAGATTAACGACCTCAATTCGCACACTATTTTTACGAGTGGTAAAGAGGAGGGCAACAAGGAGTTTGGAGTAGCTTTTATCGTAAATAAGCAGCTCAAGGACGACGTTATCGGCTTCAAACCCATCAACGAGCGGCTATGTGCGATCCGCATTAAGACCCGTTTCGCTAATCTCTGGCTCATTAATGCGCATGCCCCTATAGAAGTAAAAGAAATCGCGATTAAGGACGAGTTCTACAACGACCTAGAAACACTCTTCGACTCACTTCCATCAAACGACGTCAAGCTGCTGCTAGGAGACTTTAACGCCAAAGTCGGAAACGAAAGCTGGCATAGGGAAACTACTGAAGGTCATAGCCTCCACGACGAAAACAACAACAACGGTCAGCGACTTATCGACTTCGCGAGCGGCAGAAACTTGGTCATAAGCTCTACATGCTTCCCTCATCGACGAATCCATAAGCAAACCTGGAAGTCTCCAGATGAATACACCGTCAACCAGATCGACCACGTACTGATCAGCAAGAGATGGGCTTCCAATGTCCTAGATGTTCGATCCTATCGAGGAGCCAACTGCGACATCGACCACTATTTGGTGAAGACGACCTACAGGTGCAGAATCTCTTCGGTGCACCTAACGAGAATCAACCCTGCCAAGATCTTCGAGGTTGACAATCTGATTGATGATGCAACGGCGGCTGCGTATACTACAGCACTAGAGGAAAAACTGTCGCCCATGCTTGATGACATCAACAATTTAGGCATCCATGAGTTCTGGGAGAAGCTCAAAGACAGCATCAAGGGGGTCGCAGAAGAGGTCGTGGGCTATAAAGGCCGGCGCAGACGAGCAGACTGGTTCGACGACGAAAGCCTATCGCCAATACACACAACGCGCATCCCGAGCCAAGAAAGAAAGATACAAAGAACTTCGGCGAGTATCTAATAGGTTAATTAGACGTAAGAAACGCAAACATTTTGACGAGCAGTTGCAGCAAATAAACCAAAGATTAGCCAGTAAGAACATTAGACAGGCTGTCGTGGAGCGAATTAGGTTTCCAAAAAATGAATAGATTCGTAGTTTGAATACAATTTATTGTCTGTTGTACGAAAAGAAATATAAGAATGAAAGTTTACAAATTATAAAGGTTACTTCGTTTACTTGATGTATTTCCATGTAGTTTCCTACGGCTTCTCTCCACGACTGGACCGATACGAGTCTTCGTCGATCGACATGGCGTCGCTGTTGAAGATTTGAATGTTCGCCGGTAGATGGTCAAAATCAATACGTACTTTCGGAACTATCGCCGACATCCCACCCCCCGTGGACTGCTCGCAGCATTCACCATTCGTTTCCTTAATATCTAATACTGCAATCTTTGATGCTGGCCTGCTTATCGTTCCACTCGTTGTCCTGACTTCGGCGCTTCGTGTTTGACCGTCCTTTCCAGCGTTGACTTTGACGATCACTCCTCTCTGCCATCTTTTCCGCGGAGTGTTGTCATCGCAGACCACGACAATATCTCCTTGCTTCAGCGGTTTGACCTTTTCGTGCCACCTCTCTCGACGAATTAATGTAGGCAGATACTCCGTCGTCCACCGTTTCCTGGGTTTCGATTTTAATTGCTCGGCGATCCGGTATTGTTTACCGAGATCTATGATTAGATCGTTGGTTGGCTGAGGTGTTTGTGCAGAACTGGCAACTCCTAGTAGGAAGTCGTCACTAGGATTCGCAGGACAATTGAAGAGCCATTCAATATTTTTACGGGCCAACGTTGCTTGCACTTCATTATTTTCGTACGTCTCGTTCTTTATGTCCTTTGCGGCTTTAACAAAGTTAGTCCCTCGGTCACTTCGAATTCGTTGTGGCACCCCTCTTCGATGATGAACTAGTGATGAAGTTCGCAATGCACATCAAACATGCGCCGCTGGATAGATCTTTCGCAATCTCGAGATGTACTGCTCTGGTGGTTAAGCAAGTGAATAAGGCTATCCACCTTTTCACTCTATGTCTGGCTACTGTGACTTGCAAAGGTCCAAAGTAATCCAAGCCTGTATATGTGAAAGGTCGTATGAATGGTGTTACCCTATCGACTGGTAGCTGGCCCATTTGAGGAATTTTCGGTGCTGCATTATTTAACCTTCCGGCGGGCGCAATACTAATCCTAACACGATCGGGCGCAATGCATCTGACAGATTAAGTGCAGAAAAACGAATGAAACTAAGTTCCTGTATATTTTAGACTCTTATTTATTGTTGCATTGTCTTTTTGAAACAGTTCTACGAAATTTTAGAAACAAAAACTGGTTCACAAAGTTTGATACCCTTCACATTTTCAACTTTCTAAAAATATTACGCTTTCAATATGTTCAATATTTAAAAAACCTCCAACAACTCGACCGCCTTAAAAATGTGAGCTTATTTTACTAAAAAAGACACTATTGAACGATTTGGTAACCTAAAAGTCAACACAACGTTATTACGCAATGTGAAGACTATAAAATGTAGAAATTTCCTTAGAAAAGGAGAAAATAACACAATCGGGCGCAATACATCTGAGAGATTATTTCATCCCTCCCGCCCCTCAGACATATGGTAGACAGAAACTGAAAACTGCTTTGGGTAGTTGGTCGATAAAGATTAAGCTACTGTGAGTTTCAGATCTCTCCCTTTTCATATCGCTGATTGGCGCAACAAAAACTGGTCACTTAATCTGTCAGATGCATTGCGCCCGCCCGAAGGTTAATTTGCAGGTATTGCAATCCCGTTTCACGGCTTTCACAAGAAGTTTTAATCGTGGAATGTAGAACTTTCTTCGGATCTCGCATATTATGGTGTGTTCATTCTGGTGCATGAAACTATCGTGATAGTCTGCGACAATCAACTTGACGAATCTGTTGTCGGAAGGCAAAATTTTTGGTTTCCTCTGGGACTCCGGCAACGACATGGCTAAGTTGAGACGGCCTGACATACGAAGTACTCCATGTCCGTCGAGTTCTGCGTTTAGCTTATATAGAGTACTTTGCTTTTCAATGGCCTCTCCCAACTTCAATGAAGCAATTTCCTCGCTAAATTTCTTCATTTGTACGTATTTGAAAATTGAATTCTCCGCAATGTGTAATTCCTGCACGGTCAGTTCCCCTTTTGCTTTGTGTCGTGATTTCAGGTTTTTTGTAAATCGGATAACCCAGGTCAGCACTCTCTTGATTTTCCACCACTTCGAAAATTTCTCCAAATATTCGTATGTCGCGTTTTCTTCGATAAAGATTTTTAATATAAAATCTCGTCGGATTTCCTCCAGCGCTCTGTTGGTGTAGGCCCGTAACGTTCGTCTTGTTTCAGAAAGTTCGGCTCGAGTAGCCAAATGCTGGAAAGTTTGAAATTTATTGGATATATTGCTCGGGTTGTCGCATCTGCTGCATTCTCTTTGCTGGGCACCCAACGCCATTCTGATACGGATGTTGATTCTAAAACTTCTTCGATTCTGTGAGCCACGAACGGTTTATATTTTCGACTTCCAGATCGTAGCCAGTGAAGTACCGTCTGTGAATCACTCCATAATATCGTCTTTGTTATAATGACGGTCAAGCTACGCTGTACGGCTGTTTTAAGACGCGTTTCAAACACTGCCGCCTGTAATTCCAACCGGGGTACTGATAGAGGCTTCAGCGGTCCACATCTCGATTTGCCACATACAAAGGCTACGTCTATTTCGACATCCTGTACCCGAAGATAGGCTACGGCTCCAAAACCTTCCTCACTAGCATCGACAAATATATGAAGCTGAATATCTTCCGTACTTGGGATATTGAGCGAGTAGCATCGGGGAACTCGCAGATGAATTAAAATTTCGAGGCTTTGCAACCATTGATGAAACTTTGATTGTATGTCAGGCGGCGAATCGTCATCCCAGTCTAAGTTGTGTTCCCACACTTCCTGTAGGAGTCTTTTAGGATAGATCAGAATGTTGGCCAAAAAACCGTACGTATCGAATATTGACATAGTTATTCTGAGCATTTCTCTTTTTGTAACGTTACGTTGTCCATAAATGATACTGGGGTCAATTTTGTTAGTGTTAAGCTTGAAAATGAAAACATCACCTTTTGGCTCCCAATGCATTCCAAGTATTTTGTTGATTGCGCCCTCCGAGACTTTGTGCATATTCATAGTGGCACCATCGGCGTCGTCATTCAGCTCAGCTAAAACTTGTCTGGAGTTCGACATAAACCTTTTAACCCTAGAGAGATAATCATATTTTTTACCCCTGAAAAGATAATCATACGTCGATTCGACGTCTTGCGAGTTAACATCCTTATAACTTCTTTGTTAAGAGTAACATGTTGTTAAAAGGTAGATATATAATCATTTGTATTTAATATTAATCTGTTAAACTCATGGTTTTGCAAAATTATCATTTGTTTGTGTATATAATATTAATTTTAAAAAAGTGGTTCTAGTAAAAAGTGGGCTGTCCTTTCAATAGATTAAAATAAAGGATATCTTTATCGAAACAGGCTTTTAGTGGTTATATCCAAGTAAATACACATCCACATTATGAAGATTTATAAAAATGTCAATTCGGGCGAAATAAAATATTTTTCAGTACAAATTTGTTCTACAGTTTTTACTGACGTTAAAGATAATCATACGTCGATTCGACGTATATTTGACTTATGACCCCCCAATATTTTAGGCTGTGTGGCACCCAAGCTAATTATTTTGCCACGTAATTACGCCTACAGACATGAATTGAGTTAAATCTTGGAACCAACAAATTATGAAGCTTCACTTATGAGATATAATAAAAAGAAAAATTTCTGTACGTCGATTCGACGTAGATTATCTCTCTAGGGTTAAGAACAAATCCGGCATTTTTGTGGATATCGCGTACCGCTCCTGAAACCTCGATTGCTTCTTCTTCCGTTTGGAAGCTGTCGACGTAATCGTCCACGTAGTGACGGTTTATAATGGCTTCGACGGCACGGCGGTTTGTGTTGGAATACTGTTCTGCATTCACATTTTTCACATATTGCGCTGACGCTAGCGAACAGGACGCACCGAAGATCATCGACGACATGACAAATACGCATGGCTTCATTGATGCATCGCCAAATCGCCAAAGAGAACGTTGTGACTCTTGATCCTCACGTCGGATGCGAACTTGGTGAAACATTTCAACAATATCAGACTCCTATCCGACCTTCGCGAAACTTGATCAATATCTCCACCAGGCTAGCATAATCATCAGGCCCTTTTAACAGGTTGTCTTTTAAGGAGATTTCATTTACCGTTGCAGCAGCGTCGAATACCAGTCGATATTTTCCGGGCTTGTTGATGTTCGTAACTAAGAAATGTGGCAGGTACCAGATCCTCGGTACCACTATCGAACGTTCCAAGTTTGTGAGTTCACGCGCGTATCCCTTTTGTATATAGCTTGCGATGATGTCATTGTACTGCCTAGCGTAATTAGCATCCTTGTTCATTTTCCTCTCGACCCTAAGCAGTCTGTTGTACGCTATTGCATAACTATCCGGGATAGTAATGTTATAGGCCTTCCAGATAAGCCCGGTTTCGTATCGATCTCCTATACGTTGTGTGGTGGCATTCATTACTTGGACGGCTCGAAGCGTTTCTTCATCGATTTGGTCGTCTTTCGGTGCCCGCGTACCAAAACCCTCAGTGGAAAAGTATTCCTTCACTATTTCGTCCACGTCGCGTTGGATTAAACACACATGAGGGATCTCGTTTCTCTTGCCAATGTCCGCTGGTCCATAAACTACCCATCCAAATTTAGTGCAAGTGGCTATCGGTGTTGATTGACTATTCACGATAGCTCGTTTGGCAATTCCTAAATGGCAGTGCTCTAAACCAATCAGCATATGTGGTTTGGCATCTTCATATCCCTCTATTGGAAGACCTTTGATATGTCGAAATGTTGCGCCAAGTTGGTCGATATTCAATGTCTGCGTCGGCAAGGACAAATTCTTAACAGTTCTCACATTCTTCATCGGATATATTGTGCTACCTCGTTTTTTCCCACTGATTTTCACATCAACACGTTCTGACGGCTCTTCAGTTACTTTGTCTCCGAACCACTGCAGCTTGAGTACATCTTTTTCTCCGACTGCGCCAATTTCATCGGCCAAACTTTGTTCGATCATGGTGACAGATGATCTTTCGTCCAAGAACACGAACGTTTCCTTTTCACCTTTGGGTCCGTAGACAATTACCGGCACAATCCGATAAAGTAGATTTATTTTTCGCACTTGATTTTGCAAGCAAACATCGGAATATCGTGTCGTTTGGATACAGTTCGCAGAGTCTTTTGGTGTTGATGTCTCCGGCTGTGTATTTTTCTGCTCGTGCAACAGCTGGTTATGACTTTTTCGGCAACCGTTTGTTTTGCACTGGCGTTGGGCGCGACACTGAGCGGAGGAATGTCCACGTTTCAGGCACGAAAAGCACAAATAATTTTGTTTTACGATGTCCCATCTATCATTTACATTGGCAGCGAGAAATTTCTCGCAACGCGATAGAAAATGATGGTCTTCACACATATGACACTGGGGCGCTGCACCACCCGTCGTCGGTTTGTTTTGTGCAAGAAAAACATGAGCATTCAATTTGTTGTCACTGCGATTGTATGTTTTTGTTCCGCCACTTATTATGGTTACGAATTTCGCAATATCGGCGAGCCACACACTGAAGTCACATATGGTAGCATATGGCTTTATGTCATAGGCAGTTCTCGCCCACTCAAGTTGCTTCGATGGTGGCAGTTTATTGTGTGTAGCTACACGGGGAACAACATCGCGAGAACAAAACCGGTTTTTATATGAAAATTGAATTTCTCCTTGCCTTGCTCCTCACCGATCTCTTCTAAAAAAAACCGGTTTTCATCTTGTTCTTCTTCCGCGTGTAGACAAGCCCATTCACAACCTCCTCCAATAGTATCGGGTTGCCCATATGTTGCAGACTGTTGGCAGATTTAAGGAATGCCACTAAATTATGCACTTTTATGTGGAATGGAATAAGATGCTCGAGTTTATTCTCCGGTATCGATGGCACTTCTCTCGCTTTCTGTAGCTGGTGGCGTATCAACAGTTCCGGTCGACCGAAAGTAAATTTAAGTGTCTCAACAATTTGCTCGGGATGGAGGATTCGCGAAATGCACTATAGAAGAGGGGCCATTGTTGAGGGCTTCCATTGAATTCCGGCAAGTCCAACAATTTTCTGCTGGCAAGCGGCTGGGTATTTTGTGTTGACAGCCTTTGTGGCACGGGCGATACGGATGGCGGCGGCGGCGTATGACTACTTACATGAAACGGCTGTTGCATTCCGAGTGGCGATTGAGATTTCGGCGGCGGCTTGTTGTCGGCTTGAAGATCGAGTTTTGCGGCTGCTATTTCGGCTTCGGTGCACAGGCTCATGAGTTCGAGTCTCACCGTGTTCCATGGTGTTTTTCGAACTCACGAGCTTGTGACGGACTATGATCTCACTCAGATGTTAAACGAGTACCCATTTATGGGGATAAATAACACTGCTGAGCGTGATGCTGATCTTATTACCTCAACAAAAAGCAGATAAGATCTTGGAAATAGGATGTCACTAACACATCCTGCGGCCTTAGTCCAATGCTGGATTGTCGCGCCTGTTATTTATTTTATGAAGTGAGTTCGGCTTTTGAGGCGATTAGCGCGGCTTTTGTTTCTGTTAATTCGTTTTTCGTCACTTCAAACGCACCTTCTAGCGCTTCTAACTTCGAGGTTAGGACGGCCATGGCTTCTAGAATTCCTGCCGTCGACGTGCCCGGTGATTGAACGGAGTCGGTGTCGTCGTTTTCAATAATTTTGGCTGCTACTTGTGTTCTAGTGACGCGGCTCCCTGGCTTGTTTGGGGTTTTCGCGCTTTTTGGATGTTTTTTTCGATGACATGTGGTATGATGGTTCATGCGGCGTGGCTGTCGGCGTGTCCAAACGCGAAAATTTTTCTCCACAAAGATGGCGTAAATCAAAAAATAAAGATGTCGTGGAGCGAATTAGGTTTCCAAAAAATGAATAGATTCGTAGTTTGAATACACTTTATTTTCTGTTGTACGAAAAGAAATATAAGAATGGAAGTTTACAAATTATAAAGGTTACTTCGTTTACTTGGTGTATTTCCATGTAGTTTCCTACGGCTTCTCTCCACGACTGAGGCCGATACGAGTCTTCGTCGATCGACAAGTGTTTATCATGGCGTCGCCGTTAAAGATTTGAGTGTTCACCGGTAGATGGCCCAAATCGATACGTACTTTCGGAACTATCGCCGACACAGGCGTACAAACTTATAAATAAATATCAAGAATGGATATCAACCCAGGACAAGCCTATGAAAGGACAAGGATGGTAATATCATCAGCGACATCAAAAGCGTCAACAAACGATGGGCCTCGCATTTTGAAGAGCTCCTCAATGCGTCATCAACATCCCCCGCGGAGCTAGCTCTTGAGCAGTTAGCCGAACCAGGCCCTCCCGTTCTACCCCCAACAGTAGAGGAGGTGAGTCCCACCGTACAGTCGCTTCAAAATAATAAAGCGCCCGGCGCTGACGAGATCCCAGCAGAACTGCTGAAGCATGGTGGAACGTGCCTGACCAGCGCTATACATGTGCTACTGCTGAAAATATGGAAGGACGAGGTAGTCCCCGAAGATTGGCGCAAAAGCATAATCTACCCAGTCCACAAAAAGGGTGACCAGCTGAAGTGTGAGAATTACAGGGGCACACATTAAATTTGCACCGAGCAATAACCAACAAAAAAGTATTGTGAAACTTCGTAGACACCTTCGAGCCCCGCGTGCGGAGCGAAATAGTCCATCAGCCTGCGGAAAATTCGCGACAACCAAGGCGGACAGTGTGTAAAAGCCGCGACGGCTGATTGCTTGAGTGCGTACTCTTATATCTATTTAACGACGTGGCAGAAGAAATCCGGCCATTCCCTCCGTTCGGTTCGCGGTGTGCAATTTAAATTTAAGTTAATGCGCCAATAAGTGGCAAGTGCGAAGAATTTTCCGCATATTTGTGCATCTTGGAGTGGAAGACGGTTACCACGCGGAATACTCGCGTGGCACAGTGAGTTATTGTTGCGCGCTATTTAACATCCCATGCAAGCACTACGCGCATTTGCATTGGATCAAAACCCGGGTGGTGTGAGTGTGTGTGACAGCTGAGCCTCCGCCGCCGTGCCGTGTACTCGACTTGGAAGTGGTGGTGCTGCTGCGGTAACAAACAAGTGCATTTCGCAATAAAAGTTATATCGTGTGGAAGTGCAGGAAGTGGAATTAATCCTTTTCGGCGAGTCACATATACTGGTGGATAACCTTATTCATTTTCACGCTGTGGGCACACTCACTAACGGAATAGGATTTATTCAATTTCGCGGGGTGACTATCTGTTCTGACTCTGGCGGATCTTCAGCCAGTTCCGGATAGCACAAGAAACCATACACGACAAGGTACTCGTACACATATCTGAATTTTCTTTATCTATGTAATTAATTACAGCAATGAGTGAGGACATGGGTACCTCATCCGAGGATGAGCTGCTTGTCTCCAGTCAGGAGACAACAATTATTCTTAAAGATACAGAGGGTACCAGCCATAGTACCCCTGTTCATGATCATTCAACAACATCAGAGGCTGTGAGTACCAGACATAGTACTCCAGTCTCAAAAAACATACTACCGTCGACGTCTACTGGAAGCACCAAACAGGATGTCCAAATTTCTACTATAAAAAAACATAAGTCTACAAGCGCGTTACTCAAGTCCCAATACAAGAAGGCCCTATTCATTCTTAGCAAGATTGCTAGAAATGAACAAGAGGGAACTCTGAGCAATCGGGACCAGGAGGACAAGAAAAAATATCAGGCGGTTGTGGATGAGTACAACGAGCGCCTTAGTAAAGAGGGACAGGGCAGTTCTAAGCGGAATAGATCCCAAGACCAGGGAGCTCCGGCCGCTAAGAGAATCAGAGCAGTCCAACCTACTACTACTACTACTACTGACAGCAGGCCTATAAAATCATACCGTGGGGTGGCCAGGGATCACCTGCAGGTTGCGTTGGTGGACAGACGAGCCGCCTCTGGTAAGATCGCAACCGATGTGTGGATTAAAATTGAGGCCAAACTGTCAGAGATGACTGTTGAGCACATAATTGCCAACCAGAAGGGACCGTTGCCTTGCTTCGACTCATCAGTGATGATCAGAGGCTTCAGGGTGATCACGTGTGAGGACGGATTCTCGAAGGAGTTCATTGGTGAGTGTGTCGCTAAGATTAGCGACATCTGGGAAGGTTCGAAGATCGAACTTATCCCCACCAAGGATATTCCCAAAAGACCCAAAGCACGCATCTGGTTACCGATTATGTCAATCGAGGGGCCGAAGCTTCTCCTAGCCCTGCGTCTACAAAACCCAAAGGTTGCGATGGAAGACTGGGTAATACTCAAAGCTGAGGAGCCACAGGGACAAAGCCAGTCCTATATGCTCCTCATCAACGAAGAGTGTCTGCAAGCTCTCGAGGAGGCAGACCATAAACTACGCTTCGGCATACGTAATGCTAAGCTAAAAGTGTTCCGATCGAATTCGGAGGACGACCAGGATCCGGTGGACGGAGCCAATGACCTACTAGAAGAAATGAACATTGAGGCAGCGGAGGCAGTAGATCAGCATGAAGGTAGTGCAGATTAATCTACAGCACTCGAAGCTTGCCTCGGATAACTTACTAGTCTTCCTAAGGGAGGAAGACATAGACATAGCACTTGTCCAGGAGCCCTGGGTTCGCGATGAATCCATCAGAGGGTTGGTCGACAAGCAGTACATTCTTTTCTACAATAGCGACAATCCGGACCAAGGTAAACCAAGGACTTGTATTTTAGTAAAAAAATGCATTAATGCTTTCCTTTGCCCGCAATATAGCACATCAGACCTAACAGTTGTTAGAATAGAAGTTACAGACATGGGTGAGCTGTTTATCTCATCAGCTTACCTGGCCCACGGAAGGCCGGCGCCTCCAGAGGAGCTGGAGCTCCTAACTACATTCAACACCTCGAGGAACTCAACCCTTTTGATAGGGTGCGATGCCAACGCCAGACACACCTTGTGGGGAAGCACCGAAATAAACGAAAGAGGTGAGGACCTTTTCGATTTCATACTAAATAACAACCTTACAGTGTGTAATACAGGAAACTGCTCGACCTTTGTTTTTCCAAGCTCCGCAAGCAGTGCGGGGTGGGAGGAAGTACTAGACGTCACGCTCCTGGCGGATAATGGACGAATAAAGGTAGAGCAGTGGAGAGTATCCGATCTAAAATCTTTCTCAGACCACAAATGGATACTCTTTAATCTCAACGTCTCCAGGGAGACTCCTAAGCCATTCAGAAACCCTAAAACAATAAACTGGGAAAAGTTCAGACAGATCCTCAAGAACAAACTTCCAAAGCCTCCATATCACCCAACACACTCCGTGAAGGAAGTGGACATGAGAGTTGGAAAAATTGAGAAGGCTATGGAAGCAGCGTTCAAGGGCTCATGCCCGATGAAGCGTAGTAAGAAAACTCTTCCTCCCTGGTGGAACGAGGACCTAACCAAGCTCAGGAAGCTTACCCGCGACATTTTCAATATCTGCAACAACCACAAATTCTGGCAACCATATAAGGACTGCTTGAAATTTTATAAGAAAGCCATCAGAACTGCGAAAGCCCAAGCCTGGGATGAGTTCTGCCAATCCCTGGATCATGTGAAGGATACAGCAAGAATCAGCAAGGTCCTATCAAAGGGGCATTCATGTCCGTCATTAATAAAGAGAGAAGATGGAACCTGGACGGAATCTACGAGTGAGTCTCTTGAAATACACGAAATCCATACACGATGCCCTTAGTGACTCAGGAGTTGAGCCGGAGTTCAGTAAGTGGATAGTCACTTTGCTGAGAACTAGGGTAATCCACGCGAACCTGGGAAGCAGCAATCTGACTAAATTCGTTCTCAGGGGTACACCTCAGGGGGGGGGGTGATCTCTCCATTATTGTGGTTAATGGTAATCAACAAAATTTTAACTAAACTTGATGAAGAGGGCATAAATGTGGTGGCGTATGCGGATGACGTAGCGATACTAGTGTCAGGTATGTGCCTCTCCGTGATCAGTCAAATCATGGAACGAGCACTTAGACTGGTCCACAACTGGGCCACAATCTGCGGCCTTGGTGTGAACCCTAGCAAGACAAAACTGATGCTGTTCACTAAAAAAACCAAGCTACCACCTTTTACCCTTCCAAAGTTAAACGGAGAACAACTCACACTATCAGACAGCTCAAAGTATCTTGGAGTCGTTTTAGACACAAAGCTTAGCTGGAAACTAAACATAGAGGAGCGTGTTAAAAAGGCCTGCGTAGCCTTCTACGCCTGCAAAAGAATCTTCGACAAAAGATGGGGCACCAAACCAAATGTGATATTATGGATCTACACAGCAATTGTACGTCCTATCTTAACATATGGGGCACTGGTCTGGTGGCCAGCCCTCAGTAAAGAGTACAATGTAACGAATTTAGGCAGGGTGCAAAGATCAGCATGTCTTAGCATTACAGGGGGAATGCGAACATGTCCGAGGGATGCTTTGAATGTAATTCTGCATCTTCTGCCGATCAACCTTTTTATCAAAGAACTAGCGGCGATCAGGCTTAAAGAGTCTGGTCACTGGATTGCCAAGCAATATGGCCACTCTGATATTATTAACCAACTGCCACAACATACAATCGACGCTACTACGGACTATTCTATAACTACACTAAGTTTCGGGAAGAACTTCCATGTAAGATTTCCCACCAGAAGCCAGTGGACAGCGAGTGTGCTAACAGGAGAATACGATTTCTCCTTTTTTACAGACGGATCAAAAATGAATTGTGGTGTGGATGCAGGAGTTTTCTGCGGCATACTCAATATCTCAGAATCCTACCGTCTGCCTAATCACGCCAGCATTTTCCAGGCTGAATTGTTTGCAATCATGAAAGCTTGTCACGAACTTGGAAATATACAACATAGCAAAAACATAGCCATCTGTTCCGATAGTCAGGCAGCTATCATGGCACTGAAATCCGTAAGATCATCCTCCAAGCTCGTTAAGACCTGTAGAGAAACGTTGAACAATCTTGGAGAAAGACACACAGTCACCCTACTTTGGGTGCCGGGACACAGTAACATACAAGGAAATGAAGCTGCAGATGAATTGGCCAGAATAGGGGCAACTCTACAAAGCTCTCATGCGGAGCACGTGAACATTCCGTTGGCAGCAGTCAAAAGTAAAATCTCCGCTTATTATCTCGCAGTTGCTAATCTTAATTGGCGGAGCCTTAAAACTTGCGTAATATCAAGGAAACTATGGCCATCGTATGACCGGAAAAAAACATCCGAGATCTTGACCAGACCGCGAAAAGATATTGCTAGAGTCACAGCGGTAATTACTGGACATTGGCCAATAGGAGACCATGGAGCAAGGCTGCGTATACCCCACAACTCGCACTGTCGCAGCTGCGATAATACAAATGAAAGAGAAACTCTTTTTCATTTCCTATGTGAATGCCCAGGTCTCGCCAGATCTCGTTACCGTGCGCTGGGTTGTCCGTTTTTTGGCAGCCTAGAGGAGGCGTCGGAGGCAAAAATCGGCGAGCTGCTTCACTTCCTTAACCTCTCTAAATGGCTCTAAAGCCCTGTTTACATGAGTCGAGTGCATGGTGGAGTGGAGTGGAATTTTTCCAATGCCAAACGAAAAATTGTATGAATTTGAAGTTTGACAGTGGAAAACAGTCCCGATCTACTCTATCGTTTACTCGACTCATGTAAAGGACGCTTTGGTGCATCTACGCCCAAATTTATACTTCCTGTAACCCTCATCCTATAAGCAGTTAACGGATGTCTGTGGTCTCAAAACGGCGCTTATCGTGCTAATTGGGCTCTGGGCAAGTCTCGCCTATGGCCACCACTTTTACCAACCAACCAACAGGGGCATATCATTAGTTTGTTCGGCCTATAAGATATTATCTAAAATTCTTGAAAAGAGAATTAATCCGTACGCAGAACGAATGATTGGCGAGTATCAAGGCGGCTTCAGACCTGGTCGCTCAACGACCGATCAGCTTTTCACAGTGAAGCTACTACTCCAAAAGTGCTGGGAATATAACATCGACGTATACCAAATCTTTGTCGACTTCAAGCAGGCATACGACAGTATCGATCGAAGTGTACTGTACAACATTATGCTGAATTTTGGAATACCGGCAAAGTTAGTGCGACTCACAAGGATGACGATGACTAATACCGTCTCGCAGGTCAAAGTGCAGAACCGACTCACTGACCTATTTGAAACTCGTACTGGACTCAAGCAGGGCGACGGGCTGGCGCCGACGCTCTTCAACCTGGCTTTGGAGTATGTAATTCGAGCCATGAATATGGACAGCAGCGGAACGCTGCTCATTAAGTCGACTCAATTAGTAGCGTACGCCGACGATATCAACATCATGTCTCGAAGGTTGGGTGATGCAGAAAGCCTCCTGCATAACCTCAATAACGCCGCAAAGGAAGTTGGACTACATATCAACGAAAGCAAAACAAAGGCCATGATGCAATCGAAAACAAGGACGCCAGCAAATTCAAGCATCACAGTGGGGGACCTTAATATCGAGTATGTAGACAACTTCAACTATCTGGGTTGTAACTTATCAAAGGACGCCAACGAAACCGACGAAATTAAGCGACGGATACAACTAGCCAATAAGACATATTTCTCGGTCCTCCCTATAATTAATTCGAAACTTTCGCACAGGAACACGAAGCTCCGCGTGTACAAAACGATCATCCCACCCCTGCTATGTTATGGCTGCGAAACATGGACCCTTACCCAAGCCTCCGAAGAAATTTTGCTAGACCGATTCGAACGAAAGGTCCTTCGGCGAATTTTCGGGGCCGTTCGCGAGCGAGACCAATGGTATATCCGATACAACCATGAGTTGTATCAATTGTACGATGAGCTGGAAGTATCGAAAATCGTGAAGCTTCAACGTCTGCAATGGGCGGGGCATGTAAAACGGATGGAGTCTAGTACATGTGCCAAACAAGGATACCAGGAAATTGTACAGCAGTATGCGTTTACCAACCGATTTCGTGAATTTTCCAGCCTGCAGGCACTGAGTTCCGAGACAAACTTGTTAAACATATTACAGAGGAAATGGTTTCGTGCGAATGCGATCTTATTTTTTTCAATGTTTTTCCTACAATCCTACCTCTTCAAGCAATTTTCTTATTACGTTACTAAGTCCCTGGGTTTATTACGGCATCCCCAATTTCAACGACAATTATTTCTGGAATGAAAACCTACAAATGAATGGAACTTCAAATAAAATAAATTCTACTGATTAAAATGCAGTCACTTTTCTCAAGAAAATCTCGTGCAATTACGAGAAGATTATTATTATTATTGAGTCTCACAAACGGAACGATTCCATGGTGGAGTAAATCGTTGAAAATGAACTTTTAATTTCCTCTCTGTGTCTGTGGCAACGGTATAAGTGCGCGAGTTGTGAGTTTGAGTGACTTCTTCATGATTTCGAAGCGTAATGGATGCCATCTGCAAGACATTACCTTTTTTATAAAGTCAAATGTGCTCGGATTCACTTTCTAAGGATGCTGGGGTTTCATAGTGGTTTTGTCGTCACTAGACAGCACAGCTCAAAGCATTATTGTCATCATCATCGTGTTTGATCAGTAATTATTTTTATACTATGTCTGTCTCCTAGCTTTACCTTTGCGATGGTTTTCCTTGTGAAAACTTTTTCTTTGGTGGCATAAGGAATTATCTTCTCTGGGTGCATGCACGTCCACTTGCAAAGGAATATAGGGGAGAGGTGATGAACAAAGAATAAAAAAATGATGTTCAGTTTCTGTCCATAAAAAAAGGACTAGAATACATTTTTTAATGCTTCAAACTCAAAGCAATAAAAACCGCCTTTCATTTTTATTTCGTGCTACTCTCGCGTTGCGACGTTGGAGTTTCAATTGCAAAACTCTTATTCGAGCTCCTCTTCCTCTTTCCAATAGCACTACATACGTTTGCTGAAGTGGAATTGAACGCGGGCGAGCGTTTCCTTTTTTTTTTGTACATTTTCAGCTTTTTGAGATTTTTTTCAAGGTTTCATTGTTCACCAACCTGATGGTGAAACAAATGATGGACTCTAGCCAGGCTAGGGATTCGTGCGTATGTGCAGTGCACTCAAAGTTTCAACCAACTATGTACGTATATATGTATGAACACTATAGCCATGAACGATTACAAGTGCACTTGGATGTCAAGTGGGTGTATCCATGTCCTGTTGTAGTTATGTGTCAGAACAACAAGTTTTTCGAGTACACATAGCGTTACTGGTGGTTTGTTTTCCTCGCGAATTTCAAGAGGTTGAAAGCCAGATCATTGGTTTTTTCCCAAGTCATATTTATGAAACCCGCGTATGATGCGATGCTTATGCTTATCCTTAGTGGGGAAATGTAAAGAAATCCTTTTGATTTCGGCATACTTTCTATATGACAGCACTGAAGTTCCAACAGCGAGCTTCATGAAAGCGGTAGACTACGCCAAGCGGAAGGGCATAGGTATAATCGGCGGGTGCGATGCCAACGCGCATCATGTAGGCTGGGAAGGCACCGACATCAATTCCAGAGGATCCGAACTCGCCGAGTATCTAGTTTCGACTGATTTCGAGACTCTGAACCAGAGCAACGAGTCTACATTTGTCACAACTGCAATGCGAGAATTGATTGATATCACATTAGTTTCTAAGGGTCTGACAAACATTGTTCACAAATGGGAGGTCTCCACGGGCATCACGCTATCGGACTATCGTCGCATTGATTTCGAACTAGGTCACCTAGAAAAGCTTTTCGAAATCCCCGCAGAACAAACTGGTCGCAATATAAAGAGATTTTGCAGACTACCGTACCGTAACCAAGCCGCCGAATTAAATCTGTTAAGGCGGCTGAAGAGGCGGCACTTTTGCTACCCAATAGGATAGTAGACGCCTACGATCAATGCTGCCCGATGCAAAGAAGGAACGTACACCTTGGTGGAATCCGGACTTAGCGCAGAAGAGAAGGGCTACAAGGAAACTCCTTAATAGACAAAGACAAATTTGTCTACGAATTGGTCTAATTACTAACAGGCCCAAAAAATCCTCAAAAAAGGCATAAGATCCGCAAAAAGATCATCATGGAGACGCTTTTGTGAAGAAATCGATTCCACACAGGCTAAGGCCAAACTTAAACGAATCCTCGTTAAAGAGTAGCCAAAGGCTAGGCAAACTGGACGGAGAGTGAAGAGGAAACCATAAATGTTCTACTTGACGTGCACTCTTCAAAAAGCAGACAGAGTGAAACTCTAAGGGAGATCATTATAACAGTCCCCACCCAAGAGACTGGTCTCTGGTCTGCAAAATATGTAGTTACGTTAGAACGGGTTAAGTGGACGCTAAACTCGTTCGACACCTACAACTACAAGTCCCCAGGGCCAGACGAGATCTTTTCTGCTCTCCTGAAAGAGGGAATGAAATTTCTTGGCCTACATTTAAGGAAAATTTGAATAGGACATGCCTGTGTATGCCTTCCCAGACGGCCGCTGAACAGCAGGCAACATGCTTGCCAGGAAGGTAAATCGACAGAAACTGCCCTTCATGAACTCGTCAGGGAGCTCGAGAAGAGCTTGTTTCAGACAGAGTTTGCACTCGGTGCATTCATCGGCATCCAAGGGGCGTTCGATAACGTCTCGTTCACCAGCATCTGTAACGCAGCAAACGAGCATAGAATCGGCCATTTGCTGGGTAATATGCTCACTTCAAGGAATATTCTCATAACAGTCGGATCAAAAACCATCGAAGCAGGGTGTACTAGAGGGTGCCCTCAGGGCGGAGTTCTCTCTCTTATCTGATGGACACTCTGCTCCGGACTTTAGATAAAGTGTTTGCGGAAGCTTATGCAGACGACCTTGCTGTAATAGTCAAAGGCAAATTTGTGAACATAATCTGTGACCGAATGCAATCGACACTAAACTAAGGCTAACCGACAGATGGAGGCAAAATGGGCTATCAGTAAACGCCGAGAAGACTGTCTTGGTTATGTTTACCAGAAACCGAAATTGGGGTAACTTCATCTTACCCAGGCTACACGGTGTCGAACTTCATCTATCTCCTACAGTCAAATATCTAGGGGTGCACTTGGACCCCAAACTTACGTGGAAACTCCATATTCAAGAACAATGCCATAAAGCCTGCAGTCGGCTCTGATGCTGAAGCAATAGGTAAGTCCGTTGAACGCCACTCTGACTTCGTTTTAGATACCATAATTATCTACACTGATGGATCAGTGATGGATGGCAGGGCTGGTTCAGGGATCTTCTCGGCTCAACCAAGAATTGAGCTGTATCAGTCTCTTAGATCACATCGATCTTTCAAGCAGAAATTTCGTCCATTATAGCGGCAACCCATGAATGTATGCAGTTCAACTGGCGCGACCGTAACATTCGAATCTCCTCTGGCAGCCAAGCTGCCTTGAAGGCGCTGCACTCTTCATAAATATCAAGTCAGCTGGTATGGAATATTCACCAAGCGCTTCTGAGGCTGGGGAGACTTAACGGGCTACAGTTGGTGTGGGTGCCCGGACATTCAAACATCACTGGGAACGAGATGGCAGATGAACTCGCCCGACAAGGCTCTAGCTCACACATGATAGTGCGGAGCCAGCTTTCGGCATACCATCATCCGTGATCAAGCTTACCCTATAAAGGAAGTCTGCGATTTATGCCGGAATCTGGGAGAACTTAGATTCCCGCCGACAGACTAGAGCCTTGATCGCCACACCCATGCGACACGTGGCGTTCTTCCTGGTCAATCTCAGGAAAGGGAATATAAAGACCCTCACAGATCTAGTGACACACAGTACAGTACAGTAGTTATTAACAAAATCCTAGCTAGGCTTGACAGGAAGATGATTAAGGTTGGCTCATATGCGGATGATGTAGCTATTGTAGTATCAGGAATGTGTCTTTCCGTGATTAGTCAGATCACGGAAAGAGCCCTTGGTTTGGTCAGTAATTGGGCCACAAGCTGTGGCCTGGGCGTAAACCCGGGGAAGACAAAACTGATGTTTACTACAAAAACAAAAATACCGCCTTTCTCACTCCCAAAACTAAATGGAAATCAACTGCAATTATCGCCCAGCTCAAAGTATTCGGGTGTTATTCTGGACTGAAAGCTCAACTGGAAGTTGAACATTGAAGAGCGCGTTAAGAAAGCCTGTATTGCTTTTTACGCCTGCAAGGCAGTATTTAGCAAGGAATGGGGTCTGAAGCCAAACATGGTACTCTGGGCTTACACGGCGGTGGTACGACCCATCCTAACATAACTCATCGGCTAAAGGCTACACTGTAACAAAACTTGGTAGAGTGCAGAGATCGGCTTGCCTTAGTATCAAAGGGGGCATGCGAACATGCCCGAGGATTGAATGTAATCCTGCGTGTTCTACCCATCGATCTTTTAATCAACTAACTGGCAGCATGTAGTGCAGTCAGGCTCAAAGCGTTAAGCTGCTGGAGTGCTAGGCCATACGGCCTCAGGAATATTCTAAACCAGCTCCCACAAGACGTACGCAACGCTGTAACGGATCTCAAAGTGCCCAAACTAAGCTTTGGGAACAACTTTGATGTCAAATTCCCAACTAGAGGTGGGTGAAAAGAGAGTGAGGTGGTCAAGGATTTTGACATCACATTCTTCACCGATGGGTTTAAATGGATTGTGGCGTGGGTGCTTGAATCTTCTGCAGATCACTAGGTATCTCTGAATATTACCGTCTTCCTGATCATGCCAGCATTTTTCACGCAGAAATGCTTGCGATCATGAAGGCATGTCACGCTCTCAGGGACATACAATACATATGCTTAGATAGTCAGGCTGCTATCAGGGCTTTACAATCGGTGCAGACGACCGTCAAGGTTGTTGAAGTATGTGAGGAAGCATTAACCAGCCTTGGCACACGATAAAGAATCACCCTACTCTGGGTACCCGGACACAGGAACATAGAGAGTAACGAGATGGCTGTCGAACAAGCCAAAATGACAACTCTCATGCGAAGCGTGTTTGCGTCCCGATGGCAGCTGTTAGGAGTAAGATCTCCACCAACTATATGTAAGGGCTGCTAATTCCAACTGGCGAAATCTGAGGACTTGCGTTATATCAAGGAAGATGTGGTCCTCCTACGCCTGGAAAAGAACGTCTGATATTCTGACTAAACCGCGTAGAGATATCGCCAAGCTTACTGCTGTTATCACGCTGCCAGGCTGGGCATCCCCTACAACGCGCATTGCCGCAGCTGCGGTAATGTAAATGAGAGAGAAACCATGATTCGCTTTCTGTGAGAATGCCCGTGTCTTGCCAGAACACGGTATAAGACGCTTGGAGGCTTGGAGATGCGGAAAATGTGAAAGTAGGTGAGCTGCTGTACTTCCTAAATAACACTGGCTGATTTAAGGCACCTCCCCACTCCTAAATTCATTACCTAACCTTCATCATATACACCAGTTAAACGTCACAGAGTTGTGGTTTCAAAACGGCGCTTTATGCGATAATTGGGCGTTTGGCTACCCTCTACCCTAGCCACCACTTTTACCAACCAACCACCTACATAAAATTATGCTGGTACTATCAGCTATGTGTGGACATTGCGAGGAAGAGGAAGAAACAGCATTACATTTCATATGCAGCTGTCCTGCCAAGGATGAGGTATCTTGGCGATTACTTCATCGACGAAAGCGAGGCGTTCTCATAACCTCTAACTTCTTTCGAAGATTTCACAGCCCCGGTCCTACCGAAAAAAAGCTCTTTGTCGGAACAGAGATAGAATTCCACCAAAGAAGTGGTTAAGTCCCCTTGGGTTATATCATTTCGTAAGTCTTATAAGCAAATGACGCGCTTTACGACGTATTTTAGCGAGGCTTCATACATCTAATTGCCTATAGGCATTCACACAATGTAGAAAACGAATGTCGCCTTATGCAATAATGAATTCGCCAGCGAAAGCTATAAGCAATAATGAGCCACCGTTGTAAAAATCGGAGACAAGAGAGCACCAGACAAACTCTCAAATAGAGCCTTTCAACTATACACAAAATTTTACTACATCTTTTCAGAATGCTCAATAGCCTGCTACAGATTTATTAACATCCATTCTGCCCCATCCAATCCAAATCATTCTTCAATTTTGATTGATTGCTACCAATCTTGAACCATTCAGCCTGATGTCGCATTGTTACATACTTTTCAAGTACTACGTGAACACATAGGACCATACTCGGTCGTCCTCGTAGTAGGTTCGTAGGACTATATTGCCCATTCACCAAATAAATCTTGTTTTTGCAAAATTCATTCTCATTCTCCTTTTTCTGTTCCAGTTTCAGTTCTGTTTTTTGTGAGTCCCTTTTGGATCCCTTTTCAGATTTTGCATTGTTCGATTCTCTTCAATGCAAACCGAGACATAGGATTTTCAGACTAACCAACCACGCTGCCCGATCCATTCCTCACCACCACCGCTACGTAGTACATAGATATCCTTTTTTACTCATATAGTAAGTAGTCCGTTCGTCCAGCTTGGGGTACAATAAAATTCAATTGAAAGCTGGAACTTGTAATTTATATCACGAAAAATGGTTCTTTATGGTAGACGGAGAGCGAGAGGTCGGAAAAGTAATGGTTGTGTAAGGGTTTATAGTCGTTGACCATGCTCTCCCTCGTCGTCGCACGGCGGAGGGACGACGCAAAACAAAAAACAGGACATTGTGCATTCCGAGAATATGGTGAATGCTAAAATGAATAGGAACAAATATAGACATTAGAGGCTCGGAAGTCGGATTGTGTGTGATGAACGTGTATATACTAAGCATAAACTTATTTGAATTTGTTCGTACTATAACCGACTTGCAATGGGAATATGGGCTACTGTGTACACGGATAGTGGGTCCTTGTGGAACAATAGATGGAACTAGTAGCGGGTTGATTTCTACATGAAAAAAAGAAGAAACTGAAACGAAGAAGTTATAACTCGTTTATTTGATAAGAATTTATCGTCTGGAAAGTTTTTACATATTTTTTTTCTGTTTGCCGATAAGTGTATGAAAGAACCCTCGAGAGTATCGATATTAAGTTTGTCTTTTTTTATGGGTTGCATGTGGACATTGCGGACATATTTTTTGATAATAAAAATCCCAGAATACATTTTATCAATATTGATAGAGAGAAAGGCTTATTGAAGTTGATAGACAATTCGAATTTTAGCCGAAACATTTAAATATAATGTTGTCTGTTCTCTGCATTAAATAAATTGGAATTCGCCTCCCGTCATCTAGCAAACCGTAGTTGGAAATTCAAAATTCAGAACTATGCATGGTTAGACACTACAGTGATTTCCCCTAAATGAGGACGCGCGCTAGAAGAATGAATCTGATAAATGGATAATCGTTCGAACTCCTCCTCCTTTTGGTTGTCGATTTTCACTGGCTGATGTAACTTCATTACGAACCTAAGCCGTACAGAGGGGCCACTGGTATGATGACACCATGACGTAAATCTGTGCAAAGACTTTCGGGCGTTGACACACTTGAGCCATGCTGGCGGGTTTCGACATGACTGACTTCCCCATCCAGATTGTCAGTCCATATTTAAGCCGAGCACATGTCGCAGAGCTTCCGCGGTAAGCGAGTATATAATGCCTTCAAATTGGTTTCTTCACATAAGCCGAGCGCCTATACCTAGTTACCTTATGGTTTGATCGATGTCCACGCAACCTGTCTCGCAATGTGAATAACTAGTCACCATCAGAATGGAAAAGGTGCGCCTTCCGTCGATCGAATAAACCGGCGAGTAGCCACAGGCTAAACGAGCCTGCGATATGTCGTCGAAACACGTGAGACCACACAGACCTGCTATTGAAACGTGAACTTCAGGAATGGGTAGGCCGATAAAGGCGTTGGACTTTTCTGAGATGATTTTGGCTAGAATTGCGACCGCGGGATTGGGTTATGAAGAAGAATGCATGCTTCGGATGAATAAATCTCTATTCGAACAGCCGTGTCAATAAAGCATCGTATGATCCAATGCACGGAACGGGAGTTAAGAGCGCAAACCGCTTAGGTATTCCCTAGGCCTTATAGGAGGAGGAGTTAAACACTTCACGTTGCATTTTCAACGGTGATCGCGGACTCCAGAACGGACAAGGTTTCATAAAGTGTCTCGCACCTAAGGCCCGTATTTATGAACATTCCTTAACTTAAGGAGACTTTTTTGTCTGCTTTGACCAGGGTTGTGCTTTGTTCCTGAGTCACCGCCGCTATGCGAAAGTCCACAGGTCAAGGAGACCTTGGGTCAAGGATGCCGAAATTCAATAAATTAAATGTCATTCCCATACTTTTTCATAGAATAAAAGTCTCCTTAAGTTAAGGAATGTTCATAAATACGGGCCTTAGAGTATGATTACTAGTAAGCTGTAAAATCGTATAAGAAAAAAAAAATCAAAACTGAATATTTCCCTTACCTATATAGGATTACCACATACAAGACATAAAAGTGAAGAAGTGTTTGTCGCCATTATCTCAGAGCTTCAGAAACTCAAAACAAATATTGAAAGCCAACCAGCAGACTTGTAAATTCTATTGCTTACAGACTTAAATTATTTTGTTAGTTTTTTATTCATGACTTGCTCCGCCCAATCTTTAAACAGACATGCTTTTTAATCTTGCACACAAGCTTGTCGCTCCGGGATTTCGTACAGTTTGGCACAACTAAGGCAAATAACAATGACTTAAATCCGAAAAGGGTTAAGACAATAAAAATAAATCTTTCATTAAAAAAATATGCTTCATACTAAAAATGGAAACGCCCGAGTGAAGAAAAATACATTATTTGATTGTTGATCATCCAGCAACGGTTCATTCGAAAATTCCATTTTTTTATGTGTAAATGAGAAAATACATTCCTTGTTTCTCTTTAGGGAACATGTCTAAATAGAAAAATAAAAAACGCATAAAGTGCTTACGTAACTACGCATCAGTCGTTTCTACAAACCTTAAGCTTACAAAGTTTAGAAATTTTTTTTTAAGGAAATGAAATTGAAATTAATCTCCGAAAAAACTAAAACTGAAGTCAATAGAAAAAAGGATTTTCTGACAAACATTCAAACCAAGGAATTACTGCGTAAACAATTTTTGCTTCGTGATAAAGATTGAAGAACACTCAGGATCTACGAAGCGGAATGCTCGGAGCTTTCACGTAAATGTGCGGAAGATTAAATTGAAGGTAAATAAAGGAAATCCGTCCTGGGTGTTTACTATCGACAAATAGTATTCACACATTCTGTGCACAACTTGATTTGGGTAAAGTTCGTGAAGCTAATCGCCTGTCAGGCATCCCTGCAATAATATGTACTTGTAGAGCTCACTAAAGCTGGCAGGGCCGGATTTAGCCTCTATGGCGCCCCTGGGCAGTAACGAATTTACCGCCCTCCGCCACTGGTTAAGCTTGAAGGTAGTAGTTGTCACCTAGACAAAGGAAATGTAGGCAAAACGTTATAGCGGGCGTATGTAAAAAATTGAAAATTTCATATTTTTCACCAGTAAGCGTATTTTGTTTGCTTGAACATTTTTTTTTTTGCTTCCCAGGTGTTCCGTGCACCTCCCAAAATTGTTTTAGGAATGATTGAAACTCCAATAATAACATAGAAAACTGTACAATTCTTATTACATTCGGCTTTTCACTTTCTTTAGAAATGCGTTCATGTTTTCTAAATATCTTTTCAATTTCTGAGTTTTTTTTTCATTGTCGATCGTTTGGGAAATACTTTGTGAAATACCCAACAAATAAAATTTCCCTAATTTAGCATCATATTTAACCAAAAAAACGTTATACCGAAAAAAAGATAATGAAAACAAATTGGGAGAGCTTACTGATGTTATTCAGCAAAAATCATTCGGTGCCTAAAAAGTTCTAGATTTTCCTGATTTCTATTACATATTTTTAATTATTTTTTTTTTTCAGGTGGAATTTCCCATCAGTTCACGTGAAATCCATGCAAATATTGTAAAAATTTTGATGATCGTAAAATCGAATTCGCTTGGTGATACTCACTTCACATGAAAGTCTCCACACCGCTTTTTGACATTTCGCCAGCACATTATTTCACAGTGAAAAGATGTCATCGACAATCAATCAGAACGCGAGTGAACATTTATCTTAAATTGAGTGAATAAAAAGCAAGTCTCCATGGCACCGTCTTCACGAGAGACATACATATATGCATGTTTTCCGCGAGGTGAACTCAGTTCATACATTAACCCTTCTGTCGGCACGAAGGTCTGGCCAGACCTTTGGCACTATATTTCGGTCAAAAAAGTATAGAAGATGAAATCGCAGCGACTTCGTGATATCCTAAAATAATATGTTTAGAAGCATTTTGAAAAAATCTGAAAAAATCGCTTAAAGTTTTGAGCATGTTTTAGCCCAAATTCAATTTATAGTGCTTTTTGATACCCAATAGGTCTGGCCAGACCTACTGTTTTTCACCCCATTTTTCTCCACAGGTAAAGAGTGAATTTATAAAATTCTCTTAAAATTCTCCTAATTATGATGTAATAATATGATTAAAAATCAATTTGTACTTTAAACAATAAAAAATTCTGAGATTTTTCAGTAAGAAGCCGTGAAGTTCGGAAAATGGGTATGCCTAATTTAATCATGTCTTGTAACATCGTCTAATCAATTGCGATTTGATTCTAGGAAATTCAAACTAGTTTTATTTCCTTTGTAATAGTAAGGACTAAGCATGAGTGACTTGCGAACGTCTTTCTAAATGGATTTTATCAAGAATTTTACGAAAAATTTAGAATGAAATGACTTTTGGGGATAAAAAGTTCTCTAATTCTATCTACCTATTTCCCTAAATCGACAGACTAATATCGGGATAAAATCTACCAACAGAGCGCCAAATATTTCCCCAAAGATATTGGAATTGGAAAATGCGATCAAACTTTTTCCTAGATATACACCATGAAAATACAAAAGTAAAAAAGAAGAGAATAAGGGAAAAACATGTTTGTACTAATACCACCTCAAAATATATGTCTACTTAAAAACGTTCCCAGTATGTCTACAAAAATGATGTAAATGTTTCTATTGTTTAAAAATGCTAGTTTAGAAATGGCTGAATGACACTACGAATAAATATTTCAATTTTTCTAAAAAATAAAAATGTTTTCTTAGTAGGTCCAGCCAGACCTATTGGGTATAGAATATGCATATTGTAGTAGGTGCCGACAGAAGGGTTAAATAAAAATTTGCAAATTCGAAAATTTTAACGTAAAAAGAAACTCAAAAATTTGATAGCCATTGCTGTATTTTTAATATCGAGACTTGGTCCACTCCCGAAACCAAATCCTTGCTTCCCAGCGAATTTGATGTTGGGACAAATTTAAGAAGTAATATAACACACGAAAATGGGTGGTTAGATGAGTTACTTCCGTGGAGGCGTTTGAAACTTTGCAACGGATCGCTATTACCAAAAATATTTGTCTTTTTTTTTTTTTCAAGTCTGGGGCAATTTTACAGGCTTGAAAACAGGAGCTGTCGGCCAAGTACTCGCGTATCTAAAACATTTAATG
This sequence comes from Microchrysa polita, assembly GCA_949715475.1. Classification (NCBI taxonomy): domain Eukaryota; kingdom Metazoa; phylum Arthropoda; class Insecta; order Diptera; family Stratiomyidae; genus Microchrysa; species Microchrysa polita. The sequence goes on from OX454420.1 coordinate 21,090,067, forward strand.
TGGCTTCAGGCATAATGTTTAAAGTGAAGCCAATGCCTTAAACAAAGATGATTTATACTCCTACTCTAACTGAACTAAAGGCCTCTACGCCATTCAGAGTGAATGAGTGAATGCTTCAAGTAAGTTTTGCATAGTCTCAATTTATGAAGGCGGAATCAAAATAAAATTTGAGTTGAGGTTGCGATTAGTTGCTTTGGATTTAGACGGATATGTACATTCAACTAGAATAAATTAAAAAAGCAAATTATTTTCTACAATTATGTTTGAGTTTTCAAAATGCATCTTTCCCATAATTTTAGACCAATGAAAAAATTTGATAATTTGCCGCCCCTCAAATTCTGCCGCCCCGGGCAGTAGCCCAGGTTGCCCATATGGGAAATCCGGCCCTGAAAGCCGGAAAAATTTAAATAGCCCACTGGCGATAAATGTGTATGTGTATGCCTGCTCTTGAAGTGACACAGCTTTATAAAAGAAACGGCACTTTAATTTCTCTTCGTATGCATCTTAGCAACTCCATCTAGATATACAAGCCGGATTATCGGCTGATTAAATTGAACCGGTCAATGGCCACGAACCTTAAATATCACGTATTACAACAATAGCAATAATAACAGGTACTTTGGTTCGTAGCCAAGCCATTGACAGATGGTTTCTACAGTTCGGCCAGTTTATCTAGATGGCAGTGATCTTAGCTAAAATCTACACAGCATAAGTGAGCTTCGGCAATAAATTACGGATAACTATATCAAATCGCTCAGAATGAAGAAACGGCTGTCAAGGAATGTATAATTCACGGAAAGGTCTAAAACTGAACAGGTTTTTGTTACTAGGGCGCTGGAAGATTAGATTAGTTAGTTGGTTCAGCGTAATTTATGTCAAACCCAAACTAAGGCCGTCGACGTCTGCGTCAAAGCGATTATCGATTACCACAAAGCAAAATGTATGCATGTTGGCTGTCGGTACACAGGAGAATGGAGGGACACGAGCCAGCAGATAGAATGGTTCTATGAACTGGACCTCTTCTTACGGATTGGTATAAAATATCGAGGAGGATCAATTGGGGTATTCATTAAATAATCCCTCATTTGAAGGAGCTACGGATACTCAATCCTTCACTAAGGCGACCTGAGATTGCCTAGGAATTGGGATGTAAGCGGAGCACTACATATGTCATTGGGCTGCCATAGGAACCGCACTGGAGTCTTAACCTTCCGGCAAGCGCAATGCGAATTAAGCGGCGAAAAATTTATGAAACTAAGGTATCTTTTTCACTCTTATTTATAATTTTATTGTCTTCAGTTCTACGAAATTCTAACGATCAACTATACCAAGATCAGTGACTCCGTAGCCCATCTTTCTGAACGTGTTAAATTTTTTCTATCTGTGCACATTCATGTTATGAGAAATTGCGAAACAAAGACTCACCTATCTATAACCCTTCATAATGACCATGTAAATCAACTCAACCGTTTCGTAAAGTGTTCATTTCACTCTAAATTTTACGTGTGGTAACCCGATAAGCTGAACATCAAAAACGAACCTTAGACCAAAACAACTACTTTTTCGATGATCGGTCTACTTTTTTTCTCTCAGTGTAGTAGAAACAACGACAAAAATGTCACATCACTGAAAATCCATGATGTATGTAAATTTAGATATAAGGCAAATCATCAGCTTTTCAGAAACTATACACTGATTCTCCAGTTGTTCTGACTCTGACACGGTGAGAATATCGTCAGAATAACTCTTGCATCGCCTCGTCCACGAACAGCTGTGAATTCGTGAAACCCGAATGTCCTCTTTGGTCACGCGATTATCATAAAAAGCTCTTAATCGGCAAATTTTCTAAAATAGGGGCGTCAGGAACCATGTTTCAATGAAGCGAGGTTATCCATATCATGAGGAACGATTTACTTCTCTTAACATTGGATCGCGAGGCAATGGGTGAACTGCTTGACCAACTTCTGTGCATTACCCAAGGCACAGTAGGATTTCTGCATAGGAGGAATCGCGAATCATCTAATCGATGAAGTTTAACACGACATTTTGTTAACTTAGAAAATCTCTACCTAACGGCGAGGGCTAATTTCCACCAATCCGGCTTTTCTACTACAATTAAAAACTCCTTTTCCAGAAATAGCGCCTTTGTGTCGAGTTTTCTTTGAAAAAGATGTAATTCTTTCAATTTTGAATGTCTGTGTCGCGTGCAAAGGTTTCTGTCTGCAGTTCTTGAACTGTTGCAATGAGTTCTGAAATCTCTTGTGATTGCGATTGTTAAAAAAGCTACGGCAGAGGTGTCAAGCTCAAAATCAGGCCTGGGAAAAATAACACTGTCCTCGAGATTATTTCCCATTTACTTCAAGAACATTTGGAAACTGAAGATAAAAAGTTAAACCTTCAAAATTTCTACCAAATTTTGGACAGATTATTGTCACACAAGTCATTTAGAGTGCAGAGACATCAGGATCACCTAAAACAGCCATGCGAACCAAAATTGTCAGGCAGAAAGGTGGCTATAAAAGACCAAAATTTTGTTGAGGTGTGGTGCGAAACCAAAGCATTTACCATTAAGACCAGTGGCGTAACGTACGGTGTTCCATGTGTGCAAGCAAACCATCTACAGGTATACCGTCAGGGGAGCACCTAGCCTTTCGGCCTTTATCTCCCGGTCCCGCTAAAAAGTTTGGACCTTCGGCTTTTTACTGACAAGGTGTTGTTGTCAGACGGAGATTTCTCCATCAGGCGCATGCACACACCATCCGGAATCCAACCCCGGGATTGCATCACTAGCTGGATGACTTGGGTAACAACCTCCAGCCACTACGAGTCCAACACCTTGATGGGCAATGACCATGGTCCCCTGGGCACACCCATCCCCGTAGTACACTATTCGCTATGGACTTCTCCATAGCAGGTGTGATCCTCCTTCGGCCCCCTATTGGTTAAGCCTTACGTCGAATTCGGGCATGCACACCCCAGGCTCGTTGGACCTGTGATTCCGCGTCTGTGCAGACAACGAAGCGCTGCTTTTCACATCCAGGCGGCCCCTTCAGTTTACTAGTCAGCAATGCGACTCAGGCAGTGTGGCCATCAATCCACAAACTAGCTAGATATAGGCGCGTAGGCATTTTCCACCAAGGCCGTTCTCCCTAGCTAGCCCCTTCTTGACTCGGGTCATGCGGAGCCGTCACCTCCGAAGCTCACACGACTTCCGTATGATGCACCCCCCCCACCAGGGGACATCAAAATCGTGCTAGGCCTTTAGTGCTTCCCTCCCGCAAACTATGGGGGGAGGTAGGCACGCCAAGAGCCACCCGTGCATAACTCAGGAGCACGGGACCGTTAACGCCCGAATGGTCTTTGTACAGATCCTCGCCATGGCGTATCAACTGTACCAGGGGCCCCCTTGCGCTACTAGGTCCGTGGTGTCGTAAGTCACCAAAGATCCCTGTCCGACTACAAACAGCCTTCCAAGCTGAGTGTCACACGGACACAGACCCCCCTGCGGGGGTTCCATGTGTGCATTGGAACACGGGCCCCCAATCCAAAAAGGCATTTATCAAGCGCGCAAAAATGCTGTCAAACCGCGGGAACACAAGTACAAGTAACGCCGAATATACCATTTAGTTAAAGTTAAAAGTTAGCCTTTAACTTAAAAACACAAACACGTTCCATTGACAAAATGCCATTACACATTGACGAATTTAAGAATTTTATTGGCGATTACCATTACAAACTGAAGTAATTCCATGTTAAATTTCATTACAAACAGAAAAAAACTCCAGATCATGATCAACAAATTTCAATCACAAATTTTAATGTCAATTTGACGAATTTCGAATTTCAGAGTGTGGTGGACGGACAGAAGTTGACGAATTTTCACTACGAATTGACGAATTTAATAATAATAATAATAATATTTATTTAGAATTTCTCTATTATTACATCTATTAGCTTATTTTTAAACTTAATTATGGATTCTTCATTTCTTAAATCTATATTTAGACTATTAAATAGTACAATTTCTTTATAAAATAATGAATTCTGACTACATGTTTTAAATTTAAATTTTAAATTTCAGATAGACGAATCAAGACCAATTTGAAAGCAATATGATTTTCAAAATCAGCCAATTTATAATGGAAATTCGTCAATAAGTTTTTCAATTTTTTAAATGGAAATTCGACAATTTTTAATTCGACAACACGATTTTGAATATCGCAAATTTTTAATTGAAGTTCCCCGACATGATTTGGAGATAAGTCAAGTTGATCTGGAAATTCATCAAATTGAAATGAATGAAAATTTCGACAACATGCTTTTGAAATTCGGCAATTTCTAATGGAAATTCGTAAACCAGATTTTGCAATTTGCCAATTGGTAATAGAAATTCATCGACATGATTTGGAAGTTTACCAACTGGAAATGGAAGTTTCTCAATTTGATCCGGATAAATGTCAATTTATAATGGAAAATTATCAACATGATTTTGAAATTCGTCAATTTAAAATAGAAACTCATCAATTTATAATACAAATTCGCTAGCATTAACAACATTATTTAGAAATTCGTCAAGTTGACATGGAATTTCGTCAAATTGTCATGGAAATTCGTTAATCTAATTGACTTCAAGATAATAATTTTTTTTTTGATTGGACGGAGGTTTTCGCAGCTCTTGACCATTGTAACAATGGGGTAGCTTCGGCATTTCGAAGAACAGGCTACCGTAGGAGCATTTGCTTTATAAAGATAATACTAACATTTAGGGTGACAAATTAGCCGAAAATTTAACGGTCTAAAGAATGGGCCCCCACTTTGATTTCGAACACAAATAATTTAAAAAAAAGTTACGCCACTGATTAAGACTTAATATGCGAAAAAGCAAAATCGGGTATACTTGCGCTGAAATTGTCATGTTAACGAAATTTTACATCTTGGTGATTTTCTCTCCAAATATCCAGAGCCTTCAAAGCTTGGCATTCTTTAAAAAAAAACTCAATCCAAGATGTCATTGCCCCATAAGCTTAAAGATGCGTTGAATTATAATGCAACCGTGAATGATAACTATCAAATTCGGCAAAGCGAACAACTTTTTTCTGAGATTTCTGAGATATACGAATTTGTATTGATACACATTCTGTTGTCTCGACCTGGCCGCAGGCCGACGAAAATTTCGAGGTAGGCCCCATGTAGCCCGCGGGCTTTGAGTTTGACATCTCTGCTCGACAACATATCGACCATTATGAAACTCAGAAATATTCACCAGCGATGCACTTACTGAGCCTCGCTTTCGTCGCCTATTCTCGCGTCACTCGTTTTAAAACAACCATAAAAAGTGCCCTGAAATCCATTTTTTATATGATATGAACCTATTTTTAGAACTTTTAGAACAACTTTCATTTTTAGATGAAGTGAGATTTATATGTCAGCCCTATGATTGCCCGATTTCAGTTTCTGCATATGTTTTGTTACTGCGCAGTTGTAACCTGAAGTTTGGTTAAAATTGCTCCATAAATACACAAAAAAATTCTTAGGAAAACCTACTTTTGAAAGTTGTGTTTCTATGGCAACTTCTCACGACTCTTGAATTTCATATCAAAATTAAAAACATATCTCATAACATTGTGTACACGCCGCGCCGGCCCTGACATTACTAATGGATACGCACCACCTGAGACTTTTGTGTGTACAACTACGATATTAGAAAATATGACCGTATCATCAGGCGAGATACATCTCAAAATTGTTTCGACGTGACGCTACGTGTACGCAAAGAAGGATATGTCGGTCTCGACGAGAAGCTCAAAACAGGAAATTCATCTTGCCAAAGAAAACAAAGCGACATTGCTGCTCTTCACCTAGAAACTCGCTGAATGTCGTTTCATGTATCGTTGAATAGGAAAAAGGAATTTCATTTGTTCATATTACCTTATCCTGTAACATAAGGAGTAGTGTTGTACCTATATGCATGCTCCTCTAGTGTATCTATCCTCGCATAAGAACTCCACTGTAGGTCGTCCTCGTCACAGATTCATGATGACATAAAATTAATTTCACTTAATATGCCCTCTGAGCTGAATTGAATATGTTTCTTTGAGGTGAATGAATAGTGCAGATATTCTCTTAGAAATTATATGATAAATTATGTAATAACTCGCAGACGTAGAGTGAAGAGACATTTGAATGATATTGCAAACGCCATTAAATTACTTGAAAAATGAGTCGAGTTTTAAAAAAAATTAAAGAAATTAAATTTCGGATGTAGAACGCATAATTAAAAAAGAGCAGGAATACGATGTCGTTATGATAAGAGTGTTCTCGAAAGCGCTATCTACAAAAACGATTGATAAAAAAAAAACAATTTTAAACTAAATTTTCTGCAAAATTCGACTTGTTTTTTCTTCAAATAAATAAGTAACTGTCGCACTAATCCTACATTTAATCTAGGCCGTGTGTTATTGACATCCTCTATTTACATATGTTCGCGCGGCATTTTTGTAGACGTGTGGAGATTAAAACCACGCTCTACCAAGTTAGTGATCAACATAAGTGAGTAGATACTAATATAAAATCTATTGAAATCATAGTATGGCACACGGGTTCCGAATTCGAAAGCAATCATAAACTAAATTCGTCTATAGTGAAACCCACTAAAGCTGATCCCTGTAGGAAAAATGGCAACTGGTCTAGAAAATAAGTAGTTTTGAAACTATTTCCAATGTAACTACTTCCGCGACTAGTTCAAAAGTAATGCAGATCGGAACAGTTTGGTGTCTTTTTGGACTAGCCATCAATATTTTTTTAGGAATCGTCGTGAGTCGTTCATATTCGTTTCATTTTGACATATGGTGTCAACTTATAGTGATGGAATTTTTTTTTGCAAAATTGTGCGTGGTTTAATTTAAGAAATGTGAAAAAGTGCATTGTGAAGATAAAGAATGACAACTGAAGAATGCAAGTAATGTTTGTAATTATGTATGTATGTTATATTAATTGATCTCACGGTCTTATTTTTTGATATTTGTTTTGTTTGACTGGGTTGATTTTTTCTTCAAAATCCAATAAGTACTATTCCAGCTATTTTGTGTCTATTATTATGCAATTCTACGATGTTTGCTTCCTAGAGCATTTTAAGGTATAATTTTCTTGTTTCTTCTTAGTGTAGTTACTACATGATAAACCTAGTACATCAGATTGCAAAATGTGGTGGAGACAAATTTTTGTTGTTTCTTATGTTTTTTGGGGTGCTGAGCACGAATCCGGAGCTTCCCACCAAAATTTCTTTGCGGAACAGGGTCAAAATCTCGAAAAACCCTAACATTTTTGCTGTTTTCCCGTTATTCGGCCCCTAATTCTGAAACTATTTAGTTCTGCGGAAAACTCTCCAGAAAAATATTTTAGAGAGCACATAATTGTGCGTCCAAAGAGACATAAATATTATAAATCCGTTGAGCGGTACTACTAAAATGGATAATTTAAATTTGCCATTTTTAACATAGTTTCATTTTATGAATAAAATTTTGAGATTGAACGGTTTTTCATTTTTGGTCGCAAAAGTTGCATTTTTCTTGTACATTATGTATTTGGGAGTGCAGAATCTGAATTTGTAACTTCCCACCAAAATTTCGTTGCAAAACAGGGTCAAAATTGCAAAAATCGCCAAAAAAATGTCTATCAATTGTAGCAATACCTCTTAACATATTTTAATGATTAATGCCGCCTTGGACCTGCAATTATGTTTTCTTTAATATCTTCATGGACAGGTTTTCGGTGAAATGTAAAATTTCGGAGTTATAAACAAAAAAACGGGAAAACTCCGAAAATGTTGGGTTTTTTTCGCGGTTTTGACCCTGTTCCGCAACGAAATTTTGGTAGGAAGCTCCGGATTCGAGCTCAGCACCCCAAAAAACTTAAGAAACCAAAAAAAAAAAATTCTCCACCACACTTTGCAATCTGAAATCACGTAGGAACTACACTATCTGTCTATACGATTTCTTTGGAATGAAAAAAGTGTAATAGAATAGAAGTAAGAAACAAAACCGAGGCTAATTTCGGGCGCGGCCCTACACTCTCCTCGGGCTGAAAGTTGTTTTTTTTTTCGGGCGTACCTATGTCTTGTGGCTAACCACCCCCTCTTTTCCTTTCGTTTTCACATAAGTTCCATGGAGTCGATAAAACAAAATTTTTGTTAGGTTTTTTGGAATAAGTGGGCAAATAAAAACCATCGTCTTCGAAGACTTTATTGGGGAAGCAGCGAGGGAGCAAGGTCCAGCAGTACGATTGCATTTAGGTTACCAAGTTTTGTGAAATTGATGTAAAAAAACATTTTCTTAGAAGAACCTAAAAGGGGGGTTGGTTTTGTAGGGCAGCCCCATAACCCCCTGGCTCCTTTCCTTCCATTTTAACATATCTTTTGTGGTAGCTGGGAAAGGAAAGTAATTTAATTTTCGGTCTCTCTCCTGTTACGATCCTTAGGAACAAAATATGTATTTATGGATCGGATTCAGATTTAAAGTGTAAAACAAAACATTCTCCCTGATGAAATTAAGTCGACGTACCCCATAAGCCCTTCCAAATCAAAACAAAAAATCTTAGATCCCGCGAATTGTCGCCTTGACCGATGCGCTGTAAGTGCTAGAGCGGGTGTACAACACCAATCAATCAATCTTTCGAATGTAATATCACTTTACAAACGATTACAATAAAATTATTTCAGAATGTTTATGTTATAATAAAGCATAATTTGTGTTTTCAGATGTGTTACAGTTTAATCGAAAATTTCGAAAGATTTATCTAAAAAAAAAATATTTGAATCTTCAAAAATATAAATTTTTACTTTACAGCTTGTAAAATCGAAAACAATCAGTCTCACCAATGATAACAAAAAAAGTGTTTTTGGAACCATTTTAGTACCAAATACAATGTAATGCAAAACGCACCAATCCTCTTACTGATATCAGTCTTACTAGTTCTTGAACTAGAATTTTGGAACTACTTCCACAACTAGTTGATTAGTAATGCAGGAGGAGTCAACATTGACTGCATCCTATGACAAAGCTTAATTAATGTAGCTAGTTGTTTGCATGTAAATGCAATCGAAGTCAGAACTAGTTGTAACTCTGTGGGAAGTGGTTCCGAATTAGTTATAAAACTAGTCCATTTCCCGACTGGGATAGCTCAAACTACCACAACATCAAAACTACATGTATATGTTCTTATTTTTACGTAGCTATTTTCTATTGATCCTTTTCATTACAATGAATGCATCCATTTGCATCAGCTTGTTGCAACCACCATACTTCTCTTATCATCACTTTTTTCCATCATACATACCCTTGCCCGAAGGATAACGCCTAAAGCCCTGGCAGGAAGCACCACTTTCTGCACAAGTACAACTTGTTACGGCTACGATATGGCTTGGCAGACTTTTTTTTTTGCATTATTGTCCTTTTGTACTGTTGTGAATTGTGTGTGTAGAGAGAGAGAGAGTCTACACACACAATACCTAACCTCATAAACTACATACATTGCAAGAGCATTATAATGGTATAAAATAAAAGCTCTTCTTACGTTGTCCGAGGAACTGAACACTTTTCGTTCATCCAGCACTACTAAACCTACTTTTGCATTGTTTAAATTGTACTTGAAAACCCCAGAGAGTGCCGCAAATTCTTCTATACATTCAAGATAGTAGGATGCGATATGAAGATATAAAACACGATGTCCTATTTCAGAAAGTTGCAGAGAGTAAGTTTTCGTTTACTTTTAAAAAATACGAGAGTACGTAGTCGGTTAAACTCTCTCAAGTTGTGTCTTTTCATATGTACTTGGTCTTGGATGGTGCGTTGTCTAGTGTGTGTGATGTATCAAGAGACATTGTTTGAATCCTATGTGACGAGGACAGTGAAGGGACACACATGTTAATGTCAAGGAGAGGTTTTATGTTTTTTTCCAACCTGACCTCTGTCGTTATCTGTTAAAAACATTTATACATACGGTAGTTAGGTATTTCGTATATTTGTATATAGCGAACCTTGTGAAAGAATGAGGCGTATTGCCGGATGCTACCTAAGTACTCCTTCTTGGTTTAAGACCCAATTTTATGCTGAAGACTATCTTGCCGATTTCTAGCTTTTTCTCTTTTAAGTTTCTTGTGGATGCTGCACACAAACTCACTCATTGCCTCCTAATTGTGTTGGCACTACAGCATATGGTTCATCTAAATCTGTGGGATTTACGTTTCCGCGAATTCCAAATTAAGTTACACGCATCACATGGAAAATTTAGGGCAGTAAAGAAACACGTGTCTTGCGCCTTCTGCGATTTTCTTACAGCTAGGGCGTTCTGTCGAGTTATCGTGTTTGAAACGGTGCAAATATTGACAGTACTCACCGTTTACCCGTTAGGAATTGAGTTAAAACATCGTTTTCGCGGTGAAGGCTTTTAACCCATTTTGCAATATGAGGGATGAGGGAGTGAGTCCATCTACCGGTTAAAGCTTCGGTCCACCGCTGTTGCCACTGTCAATGTTCTGGGCGTTTCCAGAGGAATCTAGTAAATAGCAGCCCACACCGGTGGGATAGATGTAACAACCATAACCACCAACAATCTCCTTTTGATATTGGGCTCCCTATATTCGGCATAATCTTTGGTAAAGCCATGGCAGCGCCCACTGCTTTTACATGTCAAATCAATCATGGTGACCCCCAAATACCTAATTGCTTTTTTGGAGGTTATGATATTGCTTCCTACTCTGATTTTTAGAGAGCTCCTTCTTCTGCACTGAATGACAGCCTCCGTTTTATGCTCAGCAAGTTCGAGGCCAAACCTTAACAGCTAAAACTTTATAGTTCGCCTCGTAAGCGTAGACTTCGATGCACTCTAGTTTTTTTGCTACCATTACGACTGCAATATCGTCGGCAAAGCCTACCACAGGCACTTTTCTAGGCATCGAAAGTTCCAGAATGCCGTCGTACACTTTAATATATAGCAGTGAGCCAAGCGACCCCTGTGGAACTCCGCTTGTGAAACTATAGTCGGTAGGTCCATCGCTAGCATCGTATTGGAGGACACGATTTGAAAGGTAGCTCCTGATTATAGCTGCGAGATAGTCTGGAACATCCATTGTTTGCGCGGAGGCATAAATGGAGGCCCAGTTTGCGATAGGAAACGCGTTTTTGGCATCGATCATCACCACGTAACAGTATGTGTCATTTTGAAGTGCTTATCCTGCTAAATTTGTTACCAATTCAATTGCATCCGCCGTAGACCTCGCCCGTGTAAAACCATACTGTTCGTCTGACAAGCACCCTTTTTCTCCGACTACCGGGTACAGTCTGTTAAATATTATTCTTTCAAACAGTTTTCTCAATATGTCAAGCAGACTCATTGACCGAGATGAGCTTGGCTCATCAGCCGGTTTATTTGGTTTGGGAAGGAGTATCAACTTTTGCCATATCGTGCCTTCTGGCCAAGCAAGTTGAACAAACAAAGACTTCATCAAACTTCTGAGGAACGGCAGGGATCGCAGCCTTCAACGCCTTATTAGGGATCCCGTCTGTTCGTGGAGCTTTGCTCTCCTCTACTCTTGAAGCAGCTTGCTGTTGTTGTTGTTGTAGCGACTCAAGGGATTTTTTTCTCTTAAATCGAAGGGGGTTTTGACAGCTCTTAGCCGTTTTAACAACGGGTAACTCCGGGACGATTTACATCGAAGAACCGGCTGCCGTAGGAGCATTTTTTATTGACAACACAAACATCCATGGTTACATTCGAACCCACGCTCCGGCAACTCAGGGATAGAGTGACATCTCTACCACTGAGCCACCGAATGCCCAAGCAGCTTGCCAAAGTTCCTCGTCTGTTAAAGCCGGAATTTGAACCATCTGCTCTGAAGAATCTTGTCCCACGACGATCAGCTTGTTAGCCGTAATTTGAACCATTTGCTCTGACGAATCTTGCGCTTTCACCCCGACGCAACTCTTGAATCACCAATGTATGGAATGGAATCTCATCGAGTTGTGCAAAATCACATTAGCCTAGACACTCACCACCACACACACTGTGCTTGTAGCGACAACGATTAATATTTTAACGTAAAGGCATACATACATCCTTTACTGCTATATAATGATGTCTGTTTGTGTGTGTGAGGCTCCATGGCCCCCGCGCATCGTTGTTTGTTGGCGAGCGGTTTAGTCGATGATGAACGAAGAAGTGTCGGATTGAGGCTTGGTGAATTTTCGGCCCTCTTCACGTTTTGGGTCCGAAGAGACAGGGACGCACTGGAACGTGTGGCGTCCATACTCGTCTGACTGAGGCCTTTTTCGGAGCAATAGTCCTGCCGCAAGAAGCCCTAATCCAATACAGGCGGTCATGAAGCATTGGACAGAAAGTAAGGTGTAAGGACCTCATATTGAGCGAACAAGTCTGAGCACAGCAATTTCCACAGACCACCAGTAATTATCATTTCCTTGACTTAGTGCCTTCTTTCGAGGCATAGATGTATCGCAGGCCATAAACGGCATCAACTAACTATGCTGACAAATGTGAGATAAAAAATGGATCCCACATTTCCCCTTGAAAAGATATTACTATCTGAGTTCATTAGAAACACATCCAGCTGTGAAGACGCGACAAGGAGTACCCTCTCACGCCTAATTGTCTCCCGACTGTGCCATTCCGTGGCCTATGCGCTGTAGTCCCCCGAAATTACCACAGGGCTTTTTGTACTCGCGTCATCATCAGTCCGTCCAGAAATTGTTCGAAGGCAACGTCGTTACATCGTTGTGGAGCGTAACTACTGTAAACATATACGCCGTTGACCTTTGGAGTTTGGTATTTCTGGAGATGTTGTGTTGTTTCGCCAGAGAGGAGTGAAACTGAAAAACACTGCTCGGGCCCTTTTTATGCGCAGCTCTACATCGGCATCAGGCCCAGAATCCGCTGTCACTACTCTTCCAAGGTAAGTAAAGTTCTCGACTTCTATCGGCTGTCCGGAGATAGCAATTGTTCTTTGTCCTTCTGATGACAAGCTCAAGTATTTAGTCTTAGCGGCATTAATTTTTAAAGCAGCACTTCGACTTTCACGATGCAAAGAATCTGTAATTTGAAAGATGATCTGGTGTGTTTGAGAGAAGGCAAATGTCGTGAGCGGTGCTGAAGGTAATCAAATAATTTCCATCTGACACTCTTACTTTTATGATCGCCTAGCCTAGACCGTTGCAGATTACATTACAGCATTGGTGATAAAATACAGCCTTGTCTAACTCCATTGTTCTCCTAAAAAATACTAGACAATTCACCCTTGTACAAGACATGACATTGGGCTCCGTTATAGGACTTATTTATGTTGGGAATAAGTTTCTCTAGTATGCCTCACCTACATAAGGCTGTCCAGATATAAGCCTGGGTCAACGCTGTCAAATGCCTTATCGAATGGATTAACGAGTTTCCCTCTGTCCCTATCTACTTTCTAGCGAAACCACAGCGAAGGGAATGGGCTTGCAAAAATTAGCGCGGAAAGAAGACCCTGTTGAGCTTGACACTAGACATAAGAAGACATAAGATGTAACGGGGATCTCCATTCAGCGGATTGTTCAATTATAATTCGGAGAAATTCACGAAAATAAACTTGTTCATTGTTCAGAATGCTGTCGATCGTTTTCTTCATCCTTGAGATTTCCTTCCTTAAAGGTACGTGTACGTAGAGACGACCCATGGGATGACCGCTTAGCGATCGTAGATTTGCATCAAATTTCAAGACATATTTGCATATTTTTTGAATTACTCTACTATGACCTAGAGGAACATGTTTGTATAAAAAATATGCGAGTATAGTGCTCAGAAGCGTGGTTTAACTGCGATCGCTGAGCGATCATCACCTGAGTCGTCTCTACGAACACAAACCTTTATGCTTCTCTGCACTCTTTTTTGAAGAGAATTGTACTCGGTTTTCAGTTGTTGCTGGACTATATTGTCAGTAGCCGACTTTAATTGCTCTTTAATCATCTTCCGTGTAGTTATCAGAGATCATGTATCGTCGCTGATAAATGGTATCCTACCTCGCTGGAGTCTGCCAATCTTCCATCTATCATCGATTGAAGAAGTATCTGGTGTTTGTGCATTAGCTACCTCGTGCAATGCGCTAGAAACTGAAGGTATTGTTGACGGTTCTTTAAGCTTTCACACATTGAATGGCTGAATTCAAATTGTAAGAAAACGACCGGACGGGTAAACTTGCACGAAAAGAACCATCGTATGATCATTTCACACTATCCGATCAAAACACGGACCGGCGAACAATAATCACACAGCAAGTATGTATAAATGTTGCCATGCACGCTCCAAAGTTAGTGTACAATGAAGTGACGAGTCGACAAGATTAAAATGCAAGTAAAACACGCGCTAATTGTCTTTGCAGAACGCCTGAACTATTGGTAGATGCAATCGTCTTGTCGATCGTACGATTCCTACGAAAGAAAAACAATCGTGTCACGATTTTTTTCTTTCGTAAGACTCGTTCTTACAATTTGAAATGAACAATGCTTGTCTGCTGGCCACTACAAAAGCTCTCTTGTCTTGCAAGTTTACCCGTCCGGTTTCGTCTTATAATCTGAAATCAGCCAATCGTGGCAATACCCGCTCGTTTTGTGTGCGACGAATAGTAGCGGTCCGAAAGGGAATTTTCGCGATGACCAGTTGGTGATCGGTGCCTACATCAGAACCACGATATGCCCTGAAGTCTATGAGACAATTCCTCCATGTTTTGGAGATTTGGTTTTCTGTCCGCCTATCTGGAGATATCCAGGTTGCTAAATGGCAAGGTTTGTGTTTGAACAGGGTGCCGAGAATGACTAGCTGACGAGAGTTACAGAACTCCAGGAACAACTCACCATTGTCGATCCTGACACCCAGTTCGTGATAGCCCATTAAATGTTCCAATCCAATATTGTCAGATCCAAATTTAGCATTGAGAACCCCTATAATAATTTGTATGACACCTCTGGGAGCCTTATCAAAGGAGAAGCAGGTGGTAAATGGCGTCCATAGCATGCTGGTCGGCTGACTCAGTCGGGGTCTAGCACTGAATTATAGTAATGTTTCTTACTCTGGACTTGAATCTGGCAGTTAGGCATCCAATCTATAAGAGATTGGCGAGCTTCCTTGTTCAAAAGGATGCCGACTCCAGCCATTCTGGATGAGGCTTCATGTTCACTACCAGAGTAAAGCAGCACAGTTTGGGAACTAGGTGATAAGGTCGTTCCCCAACGGGTCTATCTTGTTTCGCTCAGTCCCAATATCGAACGGTCATTTCCCGTTCGACTTCCGTGAGTCTCATACTACTGCACTCGCCCAAATCGTGCAAAAACTCATATGGGATATGATACAGAGGACACTTGACCCCTCCCGTTTGATGGTTCCAGTTCTCCTTATCTGCTTATTGACATTTTATTCAATTGGAATCACTACCCGCAGGATGCCGCGCCGCATTGTAACTTTCTTTTCAAAGCGGCGCGTACTGCGATAGGGAGTCCAATTGTATATTATGTCAGGAAGCAGATAAGGAGAACTGGAACCATCAAACAGGAGGAGTCAAGTGTCCTTTCTATCGGGAAGCACTAAAGCAAATCAATATACGATTTTCTTGCAGATGAATGCGAACCCTTGCCAAGCAGCACAGGATCTTCTACTCATCATCAATGTGGCACGATAGTCCGACGTCGGGCCTTGGCCGTCTGAATCGTTGACCTCCAATTGTCGCGGTTACGTGACCTTGTTCTCCAGTTTCGGAAGCCCAGCAGCTGGTGGGCGTCTTCACCTACGGAGTTCTCCCAGCGAGCTCTCGGTCGTCCACGCAACCTCGCTCCGTCAATTCGTTGTGCGTTCATAACTTTCTTTGGCATGCGATTGTCGTCCATCCGTTGTACATGCCCCGCCCATTGCAGACGTTGAAGCTTCACGATTTTCGATACTTCCAGCTCATCGTACAATTGATACAACTCACGGTTGTATCGGATACGCCATTGGTCTCGCTCGCGAACGGCCCCGAAAATTCGCCGAAGGACCTTTCGTTCGAATCGGTCTAGCAAAATTTCGGAGGCTTGGGTAAGGGTCCATGTTTCGCAGCCATAACATAGCAGGGGTCGGATGATCGTTTTGTACACGCGGAGCTTCGTGTTCCTGTGCGCAAGTTTCGAATTAATTATAGGGAGGACCGAGAAATATGTCTTATTGGCTAGTTGTATCCGTCGCTTAATTTCGTCGGCTTCGTTGGCGTCCTTTGATAAGTTACAACCCAGATAGTTGAAGTTGTCTACATACTCGATATTAAGGTCCCCCACTGTGAAGCTTGAATTTGCTTACGTCCTTGTTTTCGATTGCATCATGGCCTTTGTTTTGCTTTCGTGGATATGTAGTCCAACTTCCTTTGCGGCGTTATTGAGGTTATGCAGGAGGCTTTCTGCATCACCCAACCTTCGAGACATGATTTTGATATCGTCGGCGTTCGCTACTAATTGAGTCGACTTGATGAGTAGCGTTCCGCTGCTGTCCATATTCATGGCTCGAATTACATACTCCAAAGCCAGGTTGAAGAGCGTCGGCGCCAGCCCGTCGCCCTGCTTGAGTCCAGTACGAGTTTCAAATAGGTCAGTGAGCATGGGCGTAGCCAGGATTTCGGTCAGGGGGGGGCAAGCCCAAAATTTTTTCAACATCATGATTTTCTTGGAGTTTCGGTCACAGAAATATTGTTAGCAATTTTTAGAGTAGCCTGGCGTGTGGTTGGCTTGGTGCACAGGGTCATGGATTCCAGACTCACCGTAAACGAAGTCATTTTATGGTGTTTTTGGAACACTCATACATCTGCGGCCCTAGCTTACTGGTGGACTGTCACTCATGTTATTTCTTTTTTTTCTAATTTTAGAGCCAAATTTAAAAAAGGTGATGAGAATGATTTTCTTCTGCATTCTGATTTCATTCATCTGGCCTCCAATATCTGCCTTTTAAAGCGTAGTTTGTCTATTTTCAGTGTAATTCTTGTATCTCGGACTGCATATTCCACTTGCGAAATCAGTTTGTTTCGTCTGTCACTTTCATCTTATCAAAGTAGCAACGTCAGCATATTTATGAATCCTTTATTGCTTGAAATATGGATAATAGTGTAGTTACTACGTGATAAACCTAGTACATTAGATTGCAAAATGTTGTGGTGTCAAAATCGCGAACAATCTTAAAATTTTTGCTGTTTTTCCGTTATTTGGCCCCTAACTCCGAAACTATTTATTTCTGCGAAAAACTCTTCATGGATATTTTAGAGACCACATAATAGTGCGTCTAAAGATATATAAATATTATAAATCCGTTGAGCGGTATTACTACTAATTTAAATTTGCCATTTTTAACATAGTTCCAAAACTATGAATAAAATTTTTGAGTTGGAACGGTTTTTCATTTTTGGTTGCAAAAGTTGCATTTTTCTTGTACATTATGTAGTTTGGGGTGAAGAATCTGAACCCGCAACTTTCCACCAAAATTTCGTTGCAAAACGGTAAAAATTGCAAAAAACGCGAAAAAAAAATAACTATCAATTGTAGTTATACCGCTTAACACATTCACGCGTTGGAACCGCAATTGTATTTTCTCTAATATTTCCATGGACAGGTTTTCGGAGAATTGTTTACTTTCGGAGTTATAAGCGAAAAAACGGGAAAAATCCGAAAATTTTGGATTTTTTCATAAGAAGCAAAAAAAAAAATCTCCACCACACTTTGCAATATGAAATCACCTAGTAACTATACTATAACGGTTTTAATAAGATTTCTTCTAAATTTATCAAAGTAGTATCAGTGGCTACATTTTATTGCTGGCATGATTCAGCTAGAAAATAAATTTTGATTATATAACTTGAAAGGCACTGAAATATGATGTCCGCTCTTTACAAGGTCCGTAACAAAATAAGTTGAATCCCACTACCTTCCCGAAGGGACCTAACGGTTGAAATTGTGGAGTACACAGAAGCCATGAAATGAAACAGCAAATATGGGATCCACGCAGCCACAGTAGCACACTCACAAGTGAAATTTGTGTGCTGGACCGCAGTCTCCGTCAGTTACGAGAGGCCACTCGCTGTCATCTATTTGTATGCGCCTCCTGGCTGCAAACTGTCCCGATTATGGCTTCTCCGGCAGCACTTGGAGTGGCGGAAAAGGCAACTGCTGCGCCAGCAGCAGAAATTTTTTGAAAATGTTGTATAGTGCAGCGATTTTTTTACTACATCGGTGAGAATTTTTTTACCATCTTCACCGACCAGGGGGGGGCGACCGCCCCTCCCTGCCCCCCCCCTGGCTACGCCCATGTCAGTGAGTTCTACTGGAAACTGTGAATAAGGAAGTTCGATGGGAACACCAGAATCTTGGCATTGCGCACTCATAAAGCATAATTTGATTTTTTTTTAACTGAACACATCACGAGTTCCAGTGACTCGATGGAGTTTTTGCTTAAATATATTATCCTCTTAACCTTTTCAGTGTTCCCACCCAATGCTATATAGCAGTATTATGAACTTTATAAAAATATTTTGTCAATAATATTTTAATGCTCCCATTATTTTTATGTTTATTTATATTAACACACTAATCGGATTTCCTTCGCATCGATTAGCCCGACCACACTTTTCCATGCCATCAATCAAACCAACAAAAAGAAAAGAAAATTTGACACGCCTTTTAAAATTCTCCACTCTACTTTATAGCCAATGTTGCATTTTATAATCGGATTGTTTTCCCGGCTAATTGGCAATCGTTTTAAAGTCGTCCTCGACATCGTCTCGGAACCATCGACATCATCGTCAGCTCGTCCTTTCTCAGGCCATAAAAAGGACACTATAAAGTCCCATGTCGGATCGGCTGTAAAAACATTTTCGAAAGTCGGAAAATTGGAATTTCCACTCTCTACCATATCCTACGAGTATTAAAGTACACAGGACGAGCTATAATGCTCTATAGCCATACGACTACACAACGAAACAGTGGCTTTTTCGCGGATTATCATCGTTATCCCGTGCAAAGAGAGCTCTGTAAGTGTAAGAGAATTTTAAAAGTCCGTCAATTTCATCGAATGATTTTTATGCGACAGTAAGTCTATTAAAAGTTTTCTCTCGTTTCGTCCTCGCGCAGCTGGAACGGCTATGGAATACCATAAAATACACAAAAAGGAAAACGAGAAAAGAAATGAAATAAGAAACCATTCGAGATGTATGTACGCGCGGAAGAAGCGGTTTGTTCTATAGGAAAGGATAGACATCCACAAAATCCACATCCTTCTTTGATCTGTCGGTATGTATATACATATCTTGGACGTTTCGTTCCGACTTCCGATAGTCTTCAGTCATATCGTTAAGACACTATAAACCTTTAAAATGTCCGTGACCCTATAAAGTTTTCAAGTCGTGAGTTTATGTGTGTTGGCTCGTTGGCTCTTCTAGAGCTCTATCGACTCGTTTCCGCCCAGTTCAGCGGGCTTGTCTCTGCTTCTTATTATTTTGTCGGTTTAGAGTTGTTTTATTTTCTCCATAACAGTAGACCCGCTCCCGCCTAACAACGAAACGATTCACCGGGGAAATGAATGGCAAAAGACGAACGAGAACAATAAAAAAGGAAGATTTTTTTGAACGGAAAAGACAGATACCAACGACCAAGGATGTAAGGATAAAGAGGAACTATTCGGATGGAAGATAAAACGTTTACCTTCCGCGCGACGAAGGAAGGGATAAGTCGACCGAATGTAAATTCTCCATGGAATTGAGATTGATGGTATTCCATGCATGCCATGCCACTCTAATTTAAATTAGGTGTATTGAGAATCTAGCGCCAGGAGGACAAGTGCGGTGTATAGTGGATCTAGCTAATTAGATTTATGGTACGAGTAGCTATACTGCATAAAAGATGCAATTGCCTCAAAAAATTGTGGGTAATTATAGCTTCAAAAGAGTGATAGCTAGGACTCTCACCAGTGTAGAGAGAATTTGCACCTGAATAGGCTCTACAAATGGTCTCAAACCCCCAAATTTCTGAAAATACGGATTTAAAGAGAATCGAAGAATGTCCACTACAACGACAGGAATTTTTCAATCGATTTATTTTACCCATTATATGCGAAAGAATTAACGGTACAACAGTGACTCAGTAAATCAATATGATAGCTTAAGTGTTTTGCTCTACTTTGTCTACGCAATTTCTCTACAAGGATTTATTCTTAGCTGCTTACATTTTTTCCAAAAGCCAAGTTCCGAATAATAAAAGCAACATAATAGGTATGAAAGGATTCCATTTCCATCAATATGCATATGGGGTCCACTGACCAATTTACTATACACATACCTATAGGACAATGCGTCCCAAAATACTCTATAATCAAGTTTGCTAAAAGATTTCATTCTCATAACCATACAAAGTAGTGTCCTGTATGCATTATCCAAATTAATTGTATCGGCAGTTTCCATAAAATGGATTAAGCGTTCTGCTTCATGCCCGCGCAACCCCAACTCTCCTTGCTTCTGATTGATTCCCTCAATCTTCACGTTCCATTTTTATGTTTTCAATTTCTCCCCATCGTACAGTTGTGCTGGTGCTGCCATTGTCCCGTCATAAACATTAATCCCCAGTCTGCTTAGTTGTCGCTCTAGCCTAGCCGTAGCATATCCTTCTATACTATGTTATACATACAACACAAACGACACATATTGTCATTGTCGTCCACTTCAGAATTATATTCTGCCTGCCTGCTGCCTGATGCTGATATCCTTCTGTTTATAACTTTTTATTCACATTACGAAAAATTCAATCTCTCCCTTTAGGATTATGCCCGGACCGTATACATACTATAAGCAGACAACCCTCATATGAGTTTGCTATTCAGAATATGTTCACACAGATCTACTTGTGTATACCGGACGACATACAGGGAGAAAAACCTGCGATTATCGGCTTACGAACAGCAACGGCGAGGTAGGACGAAAAGTTTGAATCTTTTCTCTGTTGTATGTATCGTACCGTTGACCGTTATACACTATAGGTATGTACCCGTTTCCCGCAGTTTATACTCTTTCAGCTATGGACTGAAGGCTAGCTTCCTCCTGTCGACAATAAAAACGAGAAAATATCATAATCTGGGAATTACGGCGGAAAAAATATATTCTGATATTAACAATTACACTTATTACCGATGTCTGATCCTTTTTTCGGGTCGGCTGGACTGCGGCATGTATAGAGTGGCAATGTTGCCGCGGTGGCATGCATACGAACGAGCCATAAACGCATCGGTTGTATAGTTCTGAATCAGTTTTTAATTATTCAAGGATGCCCCCGTATTGGTTCGGTTCCCCGGGTTGGTCAAGGTAATGGAGAAAAAGTGACCTAAATAATTGAGTGCGGGAAAATGAACTATGTTGGTAAAGCATAGCATTGGATTTTAAGAGACCTTGATGATGGACAGGAAAGGATTTTAGGAGTATATAAATAACGGTACACCTAACGGGGAAATAGTGATAAATTTAGGCATAAAACCGATTTCTCAAAAGTCGATATCCGTGCAGCCGTAAGAGATCTACGAGAACTCAAAAATGTTAATGAATAATAATCCTAAAGTGCATAAGCCCGGTAACGAGTTCAGGGAAATCGTCGCAGCCCCAAGCTCCCCGGCGCAAAACATCGCGAAATGGCTAGTTTAGGCGGCAGCGGCACAATAAGAAGGGAGGACCTCATTGCCAAAATCAACAATATGGCTTCAATTTCACCAGAAGAGAAGCTAGTATTGTTTGACCTTAAGGCGCTCTTTCCCAGCATCCCGGTACTGGA
The DNA here is from genome assembly GCA_949715475.1 of Microchrysa polita. Lineage (NCBI taxonomy): Eukaryota > Metazoa > Arthropoda > Insecta > Diptera > Stratiomyidae > Microchrysa > Microchrysa polita. The sequence continues at coordinate 21,111,918 of OX454420.1, forward strand.
TGCTCTCATGTATCTGGAGGAATGGCTGCTATCGAAGGGCCCTTTGTCGCCTGCCTGGAGGAGAAAAGTTAATCTACTCATGAGACTCGGCAAGGTGTGCATGACAGAGAACTACCTCACTTTCCGGGGCAGGTTCTACAAGGGCACCAAAGGGGAATCCACTCTCTCCGTGCGTAAGCGTAAGCGAAACACGAAGACAACGGAGTAAACTCGATGCATTAGAAAGCCTTGAGGAATCGGAACACCGTAGGATGAATCACGACACCGGCAATGTACAATCAAGGTTGCTGAGAAAGCTGACCGAGCCAGGTATTCAACCCTTCGGTTAAAAGTTGGCGGCCAAGGCCCGACGTCGGGCTATCGTGCCACATTGATGATGATGATGATGATGATGATGATGATGGTTAAAAGTTGGAGTGCAGTCATTAGACTCTCACTACCCCAGGTAATAGGCATTACTACTTTGAAGTCAAAGGTATACAAATCCAGTCAACACCAAATAGAAATCAGTGGATCTGAAGAAACTGATGCCCGAAATTAGCTATGCGGGAGGAGCTTCATAGGCTGATCGGCTCCAGCCAATTCCTATTCCTATTATCCAAATAACCCCTGTGGGAAAAGAATAAACCACAGCGTTCCCGGCTTGTGGTATAAGGACTAAAGGGAACTCTGATGTTCTATCTTCTATGGCTGGGCGACCTGAATGAACCATGTATTCCCATCCTTCCCCCGTTCACGCATATATGATGGAAAGTGTCGATCTCCAGTTGTATATTCTAGTCTCCGCGTCCAACGGCTAGGTGACTTGAATGTCTTCGTACTTAGACAAGCACGAGAGTTAACTTAGCTCGGCGTTGTACACATACACAAAAATCGTCTTAAATCCCCGTGGTGTTATGCGACCCGTGCCCATCGGGGGAAGATATCCAGGGACGCAAATGGACATCACTAACGGAGCTGCCTGCTATACTTAAATCTAGCCTTGCTGAATCATGCGGAGTGTAGTGGACCTTTATTTGCCTAGATACTCCTGGGAATCCAATGAGCAACCATTAAAAAAACCAACACGAAGACCTATCCGAAAGGAGCAGCCTAACAATCGGATGTAGGTGTACATGAGGTGGTGGGTACCCCAACAGGAGCAAACCCATTCAAGAAGAGCTCTAAGCTCTCGAGGTCTGCACAACAACAACCTCTAGCCGTTGTTGCAAGAAGCCTCGCGACGGAAGAGACGTCAATAGTCGAAAGAGACATTTTCGCAAAACTGGTCGAACTGATTATCGTCGCGATGGCGTTTGTAGAGTCAAAACCCTATACATACACCGCGCTGTGAAAGAGAAGCTCAGGAACGTGCGCGTTATGTATAACGGATCCAAAGAGCAGACGCTAAAAAGGCCAAAAAACTCCAAAGAGACCAAGAAGTCTAGACTTCACCGCGACTTCCTAAGGCTTAGGCGCCTGAGCGATTAAAGCCTAGGCGGGTCATGGAGGAGAGTATAGCTCAAATCTCAAAAAGGAAAAAAAACGCAATCTCCAAAAAAGAGGACAGTGGATGAAGAGGAGGGAGGGGCCCCACTGGAAGAAAACCCGGAACCATGGACCAAGGTGGAATCTAAACGGGAGAGGAAGAAAAATGTTAAATTTATGAAGCTAAGGACAAGACCTGAAGCCATGATAATTTCTTAGTGAGAAGTGATTACCGACATCCTAACGTCTCCCGAATTCATCGAACAAGAAATGGGGAGCTCTTGATCCCAATGATAACCCGCGGTGGAGATTCGGTAGATGCATACAAGGCAATCGTTACGGGCCTGTTAGGACGGAATCCATCTAATATAAAAGCTTTGCGACAGGAGACGAGGGTAGAAGTTCTAGATTTCGATGAGGTTACAACGAGAGATTATGCCAGGGCGGAATTCGTTGAAAAACTTCCCCTTGACGCCGAGACGCCTTTGAGGAAGGCGTACAGTGGTACCCAAAGAGCAACCATAAGCTTGCCTACAGACGTAGCCAACATGGCTGATGGAAGTAGGCAAAGTCAAGCTGGGGTAGACGGTCTGCCAGTCGGTTAAAATGGCAATTGTCTCCGAAGAGATGCTTTAAGTGTTTAGAGCTTGGCCACTTTGCGAAAGACTGTAATAGCCAGCACGATTGATCAAATATGTGCTTCAAATGTGGAGAGGGGGGCCACAAAGCGCAATCCTGCGACAAAAAGCCCGATTGCATTTTGTGTAAGGAGGCAGCTAGGACCAACTATAAGCACCAAACTGATTGCATTAAGTGCCCAGTATATCCGGAGGCAATAAAACTAATCCCCAAATTAGATTCCTGCAGTTGAACCTGAATCACTGCCAGGCCAGGCAGATCTGCTATCACAGACGGTGAAAGAGAAGAAGATCGACGTTGAAATTTTCCGCGACCAAAATAAAAATCTGCGTAACTCGGTTTAGATCGCAGATAAGGACAACAAGGTAGCAATTTTGACTTGCAGACGTTATGCGTTCCAACTAGGTACATCGAGAGCTTTAAACGGAGTGGTCAGAGCAAAGATCAACGGCGTGCACGTGTATAGCTGCTAAGCTCCACCACGGTGAGGGAATGAGGGTTTTCTGGACGCACTTGGGCACGACGTGAGTAACCACACTCCCGTTATAATTGCGGGAGACTTCAACGCATGGGTACGGGAAACAAATAAGCGAGGACGGATGCTTCTAGATGCTTTCTCTCGGCTCGACATCGTTCTAATGAACTCGGGGAACGTCAACACCTTTAGAAGAGGAGATACGGCGGGGTCCATCATCGACCTTACATTCGTGAGCAGTTCTTCAGTTACAACTATGGAGTGGCAAGTACGCACAGCGAACATCAGAGAATTTTATTTTCGAATGCAGATAGATCGCATGTGGGTATAACGATTGTATTCTACGAAACGCTCTGACGAGGCGTCGTTCATAGAAACTCTGTCTGATGTAGGTATAGTTAACGAATTAGCGGAACAGAAGGCCTTGCAATTGACTGCTCAACTATCAGTAGCATGTGACGCCTTCTTGCCAAGAAATAGTTCTATCTCTAATCGGAGAGAAAACTATACTATATAAAAGGAGCAAACAAAACTGGGTATTCGGTGGCTCAGTGAAAGAGATATCACTCTATCTCTGAGCTGCCGGAGCGTGGGTTCGAATCCCACTCTAACCATGGATGTTTGTATTGTCCATAAAAATGCTCATACGGCAGCCGGTTCTTCGATGTAAATCGTCCCGGAGCTACCCGTTGTTAAAACGGCCAAGAGCTGTCGAAACTCCATTCGATTTAAGAAGAAAAAAAAATCTCTTGAGCCGCTACAACAACAACAGCAAGCAAAACTGCTTTAAACAGCTCTGTGAGGACGCGGACACAAATCCATGGTGAACGGCGTATAGGGTGAACATGAAGAAAATTGGACAGACAGCTCCCCAACTTAAATGTCCGGCACTGCTTAGAGATATTATCTCCACTTGGTTTCCTCAGTATTCATTTGAACCTGCGAGACAAAGCCTTAGGCCGACTAGTGGTATCACACCCCCGATTACAGAGTCCAAACTTCTAAAGGCAGCATCCAGGCTTGAGGATTGTAAAGCACCAGGCTCTGATGGTGTCCCTAATTGGGCGTTGAAGGCAGCAATTCTGTTGGATGCCCGGAATGTTCATTGACGTTTTTGCAACCTGTTTAGATGAACGGACTTTCCCGCAATCAAAGATTGGCAAGGCAAAGATTGGTGCTTATTTCCAAACCAAATAAGCCTGCTGGTGAGCCTACCTCGCATCGCCCAATTTGTTTACTCGAAACAACGGGAAAAGTTTTCGAAAGAATTATATATAACCGCTGGTTGTCAGATATAGTGGCGGAGCAGGGGCGTTTATCAGACCGTCAATACGGTTTTAGACGAGCGCGGTCTACGGTACACGCAATAACATCGGTAACTACTATAGCGACGGAATCACTATGTTAAAGTACTTGTTGCACTTGTGTGACGTTAGCCGTCAAAAAAGCATTCAATTCTACGAACTGGCCGCTCAGCATAAGATGAATGTACCCGACTATCTAGCGGCGATAATTAGGAGCTACCTCTCATATCGCGTCTTAAGTTATGACAATAGTGAGGGACACAAGGAATACGTATGGTTACTGCAGGAGTACCGCAGGGACCTGATCTTGGCCCACTTTTGTGGAATATCATGTACAATTCCATCTTGGAGCTCGCTATGCCGAAACGAGTGACAGTGGTAGGTTTTGTTGACGACATAGCTGTCGCAAGAGACTCGGAGTGGGTCGAAATGTAATTACACATGCGAGGCGATTACAATCATCCAGCTGTGGCTGGAAACCGTTGGATTAGAGCTCGCCATTCAGAAAACTGAAGCGGTCTTGATAAGCAAGCACAGAAAAAAGTGTTGCATCAAAATCAGAGTCGGAGAGTGTGTCATAACCTTTAAGCGGGCCGTTAGGTATCTTGGGTTATGATTGACTCGAAACTAAGTTTTGGAGACCACATAACGTATGTAGGCGAGAAGGCGGCAACCGCCACGGCGGCTCTAGCAAGAATGATGCCAAACATAGGTGGCCCGTGAACAAGTAGGAGGCTGCTATTGTCGAGGGTAGTAGCATCGTAGGTGTGCTTTGGTAGAGTGTCATGCGTACCACACCACATAACATGAAGTGGCCTATGTGGTAGCTGGAATGATGCCTTTGCCGATCCTAGTGGATTAGATCAGCAGGCTGTACAGGGGTCACCAAGGTGTAACACCGAAGATGCACCCAGGGCGCAGAAGCATTGAAAGGCTTGAATCTATGAGAATGTGGCATGTCGATGGGATGAGGCCTCTACTGGCCGATGGCCACATACCCTTAGCCCAGACATAGCCATGGGGGTTAACCGAAAACACGGGAATAAGAATTTTTACGTGGCCCAACTCTTAACGGGCCACGGAGGGTACCGACAATATTTGCATCGGTTTAAGTTAGACGATTCTCCAGAATGCCCGAGATGCAAGGAAGTGGCGGAGGATTCGAAACATGTCTTGCTTGGTTGCTCCAGATTTGGAGATATCCACAGTCACCTCGAAGCGGAACTGTGAGAAAACATAAGCCCCGAGAACCTAGTGGTTCTGATGCTGCTATCAGCAAATAACTGGAATCTAGTACGCTACAGAGGGAGCAGCGTAGACGCAAATCTGCTACACGTGATGTAGCATCCTAAAAAATGAAGGTACGTACGTGCAGTCAAATTTTGAAAGAAACTCTTTTCACGAAAAAAGGATTTGCATTTTTCTATAACGATAAGATGCAATCTGCAAAATCCCTTTCAAACATCTTTCAATAAATCTAAAAATAATTCTCTAAAACCTAATCGAATCAATGACTCTTCTAGAGTCATTTTTACTTCAATCTATTCATCTACTAAATCCGCGTGACAACTCAATTGTATGCGCTCTCGTGACTCCAACTTCCTCAACATGAATATTCTTCACACCTCCGTGTATCTAGGCATCAACAATAGAATGTCGAACGAAAAAAAAATCCTATTTCGTCGCATTCTATTCTCAGTGCAAGAGTCCTTTTGCGTCTACTATTCATTCGCGAATTTATGCATTGTCACCCGTAAAGTGTGTTGATAGTTTGCGCTGTCGAACGTCTAGCAAATTTTATGTACTTGCATAGAAAAGTCAACGGAGTGCCGAAGTTATGGGGAAGAGAGAGACAGAGATAGATGGAGAATTAGAGAGTGAGAGCTGTGAATGTCGGATCCGGGCCAAGAGCATGCAAAGTTCACTTTTTTTTGCCCTATGCATACTATTTATTGTACGCAACGAAAAGTTTCTAAATGTCATCCATATTTTTTCGTATAGAATCGACACGTTTGGTACTTTGCGAGATGAAAATTTATATTTGTTGCAAGTGGCTGCAGTGCGGGAGTTCGTTGTAAAGTTGAATGACATGAATAGCTTTTTTAAAGTGACAACGAGGAAAATTTATATTCAGTGAACTCATCGACTTTTAGAAATATTAGATGAAGTTCAATTTTATTAAAAGTAACTGTAAGTTTCGAGCTTTAAATTTCGCGGAGCTTTGAAGTCATTCACATTAATCCGATGTTTGTCGTACGCTCAGAAAACCTTGTTGGAAATGAAGGCTTATGACCGGAAAATCGATTTAGTATTGCAATTAGGTATATCTAGAGTCAGTTGTTATCGCTTTTCAAATTCTTGTTTATTCAGAAACTAAAAAAGCGCGCCACCATTTTCAAAACATATTTTTTCCAGTTGAATACTAATTTAATCAACAGTCAGCTACATCCACTTCAGAAATCACATTGCTCACTCCTAACGCTAATTTCTAGCCTTAAACCATCCATTTACCTCTTCATCATCGTCCATTTTCCAATTACCCTTATAACTTACAAGGATACTCTGCGAAACAAAAAAAAACGAAATGTAAAACTCTAATTGCACAAAACTGCATATCCTGTGAAAGCATTCAAAATGCTTAGTTCAAAATCAAATATCCACGTCCAAGCAGAGGTATGTTGACGACGCTTTCTCTCTATAGCATCGGTTCTCAACCGTTAGGTCACGAACCCTTGGGTTTCTTTTCTTTCTTATTTTGTGAAGATCATATTATGTCTTTGGGATCCGATCCTGGGGCAGTTTGACCCAAGCTTACCCCCCCCCCCAGAGTTTATGTTCAGCTATATTTTGGAAGTAACTAAAGGTCACAGGAGTGGGGAAAATCAATTCTAATGTACCGCTGACGTCCGGCGTAATACGATGTTTTTGATCTAGGTCGGTAAAACAGTTGACACAAATGTGAATAGGTAAGAAAATCTTTCGATAATTCCCATATATTTCCCACAAAGGAAAATCCTGCATTGGGATGCTTAGAATTTCATTTCTCGCCTGTTTTCAGCCAAAACAAAAATGTTAAGAGGAAGTAAGGGTTGCAAGCTTTGTTGTCTCTTTGGTACTTAGGGAGTCGCATTGTGGAAAAGGTTGGGAACCAATCCTCTCTTAGACTCTTGTGCACTCACTTGTCGTCCACACCATACACACATGGTTGATTATTTCCCAGCTCTCCCTTTGACCGACTGAACGAACATTTAAAGAAACAAAATGAAATTTTTCGTCCATATATCGTTTTTCTCGCTTTCTGCCGGAACAAAATCCTTTTACTTCCGCCGTCATCGTCATCATCATTTCAAGGGATTTCTTTACACATGAACATCATACAGAATCAGGATCTAAGTTATAGAAGTGGCTCGCTCCATCTCTTTTTTTCGACAACGTTCGTTCGTCTTAACCCTTTTTTTGTGGATGGAAAACATGAGAATCATTACGAAGACTTGATGAAAAAAAAAACCAAAACTTCATACAGAGAGTTTTATATTATAGCAAGAGTTATAAGCACTTAAAAAAAATCGTGTAACCATGTTCATGTCCAAATGTTACAAGCATCACACACATCACACAGTGGTAACGTGCAAAGTACCGAAGAAAGAGTACGAGACCATGCAAAAGAAAAATCTAGTTAACTCTTGGTTTCCGAGAGTAATTGTGGAAAACCAGAAAGTTTTCAGTTTCGGACTTTTCTCGGTCGTTTTTTTTTTTAACAAAAATTTGATTACATAATAATTTTCTTTATTTATAGCCATTACGCTGGTTCAGAGGATTAAGGTGAAGTAATTTGTGCTAGAAGAAGGTATAGAGCACATGGAAGTAAGTGGCAAATTCTGATTGTGTGGTTATGTAAAGACGGTGCTATAAGGAATCTGGGAGTATTAAAAGAGGTATCACGTTTTCAGGTTATTAAGTGTTTGAGGAAAAGTTGTACTTTATTATGTAATTTACATTCGAGTATTAAGCAGAATGGGCCGGATATCCTGAAACGTTCGATACGCTGGAAAAAAAGTTGTAAAAGTCTAAGTCTTACTTATTGGGCTTTTGAATAACCTAAGGGAATCCAATGCTCCAGGTACTAAGATAATAACTTCCTATCAATTAAAAACAGATTGCAGAAAAAAAATTCAAAACAGGTGTGGATTGGTATATTTTGGAAGTTACAAAAACAGTTTGTTTTTGCTGCATAAATTGAACACATAAGATCGGTTGACTTGCTGAAACATCAAAATCTGGAAGCCATCGTCTGCTCTCTACGAAAAAGGTATTAGGTGCCAAACTTCAGGGCTCTCTCTCGCAGAGTTCAATCAAAATACCAATTTTGCCGTAGCCTCCAAGAAAAGGACAGCATCCAATTGATAGATTGACGACGTATACTGGCCTAGATTATTTCGGTACTCTGTTTGTCACTATCGGCTGTCGTAATGAGAAAAGATGGGTGGCCTCTTTACATGTCTGACTACCCGCGCCGTACATCTGAAGATAGCCGGATGCTTGCATTCTTTGCATCCGAAGCTTAATTTATTTACGGGGAGTGCCTGCACGAATAATAACGCACAAATTGTGTCAAAGCACGAAAGAAATTGGGAAGTTACCATCCATGTTTGACACTTCAGCTATACAACAGGATCTAAGTGGTCGCGGAAGCAAATGGATTTTCAATAGAACCGTGAATCTGGAGGCAGTTTGTTGCTGGGAGAGAATGATTCAGAATATCAAATGTGTGCTAGCCGTCACTTTGAAGGAAGAAGCCCGACAAGTAGAAACACTTCGGAGTCCACTTTTGCAAGCCGCCCATATTGTCAACAACAGGCCTTTAACGCATGTACCCGTGGACCCAGTTAACAACGAAACGCTGACACCCAATCATTTTCTAATCGGTTCCACAAATCTAACGTTGAGTCCCGGCACAGACAACAAGTCAGTTTGTCTTGGAAAGCAGTGGCTGATTTTGCAGCAACTCAAGGCTAGTTTAGGGACACGTTGGGTTAACGAATATTTGCCGGAATTGACTCGCCGAACTAAATGACATAAGGACACGACTCAATTGAAGTGCGAAGACTTGGTCCTTATTTGCGATTTGATCATGGCACCCTTCCGTGCTGTCACGGATTATCCCGGTCAGTTTGTTGAAAGCGCGCCGCCCGGAAGGATCGACAAGAGTAAGGAATTTTGCATAATCCATGTAATCCTTATAAATATTCAACTTTCCACAGGAAAATAAAACGACATAAGAACAAATCCAATTTGTTTATTATTATTTGTATACAAAACAATGGAAGAACTTTAGCCCTTCCAAGCTACTTAGGAACTATTTTGAATAATTTTTGGTTTTTCCCCCCTTAGTTAACACATAAACCGATAGTGAAAAAATCGTCGTTCTTGTAAGCAAGCAATTTAATAGAAATTACGTTTTTAAAGCCGAAAATCATTTTTTCAGAAATGGCTAACATCTCCCAACCAAAACCATTATGAAAGCCAACTCAGGAGAAAGGAGCATAAAATCTAGAAGAGATACCATAATTCCCAATAAAAGCTCTGATGACAATAACGGAAAAATTGAGTCTTCATAGTATTTTAGATCTAACAGATCGCTGGATCCCTTTACACATAAAATGACTACACTCATCCTAAATACCTTTTAAAAGATAAAGATAAACCTAAACCACAAATCCAACATCTTTAAGATATTATATAGTTAAACACAAATATCTTAACAATGCACAACAATTGGATACTTTTTTCGATAGAGAGTAATGTAATCTTAACAAGCATCCTTCGATGTAACGTATAACTCAGACGTCATCCCATCACTTAGGTACATACTGTACTTGTCCTTTTTTCCCTATTCCTTTTTCCATCTCCAACACATTACGACAGTAAAGAAACAGCCAAAAACCTCCGAATCAAGCATCAACAGCACACACACAGTGGCTGACTTGGCTATTATTGCTCCACCGTATGTGGACGATTTCTTTTTGGCACAAGTGGTGAACCATTTCAACTATGTGTGTTGTAACAATCTTCGATTTCTATTCTATTTTTTTTTTTTTGCTTTCCTATCTTCCTTCCTTTTGCTTATCCTAAATCGTGTCCTCCCAATTGCAATGGCAGTTTTATGACTGAAAGGATCTTGCCCGTCGTACATCCAACTGTGGAACAACTATTTTTACATACTTACATACTCGTATGTACCCATACTTATCGTTTTCGAACACAAAATAGATGGAATATGCTCGTATATATGGGTACGTCTGTGCTGTTTTAGCTACATGGTGAAGTATCGAAAATTGTTTGACTTTTATCTCTATATCTCTCATCCGGTGACTTCTAGGATAGAGAGGAGCCGCTTACGCTTAGAGAGAGTATATAGATGTGCCGAAGTTTCAACTTCAAGAGTTTCTATAGTTTTCTGGTTCTTATCCGTGTGCTTATCCCCCTGGAGGCAAGCGTATACGGAAAATAAGAAAAGTACAGAATACAGTCGAAAAGAAAAAAGGTCCTGGCGAAATGTATGTAATTATTGGAAAGAGGTTTTTTTCTTGCAGGCGGTACAAGTTCATCGATACTAATAGTAGACATTTATTTACGGATGATTTTTCGTTCGGTATTAAGCCGTGTGTCTGATACATTGTTGCCATCGAAGATATTCTGATATTCAATACTTCAAATATCACGATCATAGATCAGACAAGGTTTCCACTTTAGTGTCCAATTTTGGAATAATAACAAATAATAAAATCCCTGCTTCCTGTTGCTTCCAAGCCCATTTAAGGTAGGGAAAAAACGTAGTTATAGAAAAAACGAAAAACGGATGCTCCCTTTTACTAACTAGGATTACCTTTTAATCGATCAATCTAACCCGGGCACTCGTCTAGTAAGAAAACAAGTTTCGACAATGTATGGTTGGTTGGTAAAAGTGGCGGCTTAGGCAGAGGCTAGCCGATAGCCCAATTAGCGCATAAAGCGCCGTTTTGAAACCACAAACTCCGTGAAGCTTAACTAGTGTATATGATGAAGGTTAGGTAATGAATTTAGGAGTGGGGAGGTGTCTTGAACCAGCCAGTGTTATTTAGGAAGTACAGCAGCTCCCCTAATTTCACATTAGCTGCATCCTCCAAGCCTCCCAGAAAAGCCATACCGAGCGTCCTATACCGGGTTCTGGCAAGTCTCGGGCATTCACACAGAAAGTGAATCAGGGTTTCCATCTCATTTACATTACCGCAGCTGCGGCAATGCGCGTTGTAGGGGATGCCCAGCCTGGCAGCGTGTAGCCCTATTGGCCAGTGCCCCGTGATAACGGCACTAAGCTTGACAATATCTCTACGTGGTTTAGTCAGAATCTCAGACGTTCTTTTCCAGTCGTAGGAGGGCCACATCTTCCTTGATATAACGCAAGTCCTCAGATTTCGCCAGTTGGACTTAGCAGCCCTTATATAATGGGTTGATATCTTACTCTTAACAGCTGCCATAGGGAAGCAAACACGCTTCGCATGAGAGCTATCAAGAGTGGCACCCAATTTGGCTAGTTCGTCAGCCATCTCGTTACCCTCTATGTTCCTGTGTCCGGGTACCCAGAATAGAGTGATTCTTGGTTGTGTGCCAAGGCTGGTTAATGCTTCCTCACATACTTCAACAACCTTCAACTTCCAGTTGAGCTTTGAGTCCAGAATAACGCCCAAATAATTCGAGCTGGGCGATAGTTGCAGTTAGTGTCCATTTAGTTTTGGGAGTGAGAAAGGAGGTATTTTTGTTTTTGTAGTAAACAGCACCAGTTTTGTTTTCCCCGGGTTTAAGCCCAGGCCACAGCTTGTAGCCCATTTACTGACCAAACCAAGAGCTCTTTCCATGATCTGACTAATCACGGAAAGACACATTCCTGATACTATAATCGCTACATCATCCGCATATGCGACCACCTTAATCATCTCCTTGTCAAGTCTGGCTAGGATTTTGTTAATAACTAATAGCCACAGTAGTGGAGCTTACTTACTTTCTAATAAAGCCATAAGACATGGAAAAAATTTAATTTTGTTCCCTTTATTGCATTTTTAAAAACGAACTTGTAATTGGCCCACCCTGTATATACATTTCCAGTCAGGCTAAAGATTTTGATCTTAACCCTCTCGAGATCCTTAGACATTTCGCTCAGATGTAAAATCTTAAGCGAGAGCATGCAAATGTCATTAGCGTTTTTAAGCCCGCAGCGCCTTTTATATTTCCATCCTGGATAAGTAGCCTTCCATCGATGGCATTGATGGCACTATATACGGTATTTAAGTCCCTGTTTAGTACAGCGTGTACTTTTATCATGGCGTACGCATCGCCGAACTTCTTAGGCTTTCGCACGATACAGAAGTTCAATATTTTGACGATTTTCCGCTTGTTGCCGATGCGAGACACACCCTGAGCTCTTTTCGCTCGGCAATCCGTTGGCATGTGGCGTCCAATATCCAAGTCCTCGGCGGACCAGCCGAGTTCGGGCCAAGGATGCTCTCAGCGCTTTCTATATATGCACTTTTAATGGCATCCCAATGACCCAATGTACATTCAAGTCACTAACCTAGAGGCAAATATTCTGAGCTGTTTTCTGTGCAAGATGGTTAAAAAATTATTGTGCAGCAGCTGAATTAATTATCTGGCCTGCTTGCATAGCTGCAGTCGAACATTAGCAACCATCAAATGGTGATCCCTTTCCATATCGATGTCGGCGCCTCTTACGAACATCCAGAAGGGTGGTATTAGTGGTAACCATTATTTCACAGTAATTTCAAGCCTCTACGAGGCGGACGACACCCGTTTGTTACAAAAACGGCCAAGAGTTGGCAAAACGCCTCCCTGGCAAGAGTATCGAAGGTCTCGATGCAGGAAGGTTATGTGTCTGTCTGTGTAGAGTATGTATGGAGTCCATTTATGTGTTTTTTTTTTCGTCTTATTGGGAGCATTTTATCTCGGCGCGACTGCTCTCAATTTTTCTAATACGCGCTGGTGTTGAAACAATTTCTGGCACAGTAAGGGTATGGATTTGTAGTATCTGCAACCAACGTATCGGTTAGAATGGCAGGTCAATTCAGTATAGTTGCAGTTCGGAGTGGGTTCATTTTAGGTGCTCAGGTTTGAGCAGGATGGGTTTGCACATTGAAGTATCATTATGTTGAAGCCGATTGTAGGTTTACTGAGAGGCCTCAGGCAACACCAGGCCCTTCCTCACCACCGTTGCCCCCTACTCCCCCCAACAATGTGATCTTGAATACTAGACCAGTTTGGCTCCTGCCCCTCCACCAGCAATTTTTACATCGGCGTCCATATTGTAGTTAACTGCAATGGCTTTTCTTCTTCTTTGCCTCGTTCTTTATACCGCTCCATGGTTTCGCGTTGCTCGACCAGCGGTATAGGCAAATCGCCCGTTTTGGCGGCAATATCTCAGCACAATAAACTGCAATGGCATTCTTAATAAAGTACCTGAGATAACACATTTCTTGAGTAAGCCTATAATTATGATTGCTGCCATCCAAGAGACGAAGCTCGACGCGAACTCGCCTCTTACCGTTCAAAGTGAATATGTTATATTACGGAAGGATAGAGAACCATTCTAACCCTGGAGGTGGACTTGCCTTCCTAATGTATTAGATGTAGTTGCTGACGCCTGACGGTACGGCGGAATTGCAAGCCATCTCAGTTTCATCAGGGAGCACCAATATCGCAATCTTTAATATCTATGTACCACCTGACTCCAGCTGTTCGTCTGGCTATCATTTCGATATTGGTCCTCTTCTTACTGGAGAGCACAGGATCATTCTTGGATCAGGGTAATTTTTGACCTATCAAATGCATTTGATAAGGTCAATCACTCTATGCTTTTAGCACTTGTTAAATATGCCTGCACAAGAGACTCGTTGCATCGCTAACTATCTAGCTGGTAGACAATGCTTCACTGAGTTTCGGGGTAGACGTTCTACGCTTAGGAAAATCAAATTAGGAGTTCCGTATGGTGAAGTACTCTCTCCCACTCTGTTCAAAATCTATATGGCCGGTCTTCGAACACCACGGGAGCCTACACTGACGACTGTACCATTCTCGCCACGGAGCGCGTAACACAAACTGGAGTAAAATCCAAGTTTGCCAAAATGCTGCTCTACGCACAGCCGAGGATCACTTACATCAGGAGACACATTTGATGCCAATATGTAACCACAACCGCCTACATTCAAAACAGTATTTTGTTGGCTGCTATCGAGAGGATGATCCTAATCGTGGACTCATGAACCGAATTCCTCCACCACGTCACATCAAACGTGGTCAACGAGATCTTCAGAAAGAGGTTCAGGGCCGCCATTGCAATGATTCACACTGACGAAGTGAGCGAGCTTAGGTGCGAATATAGTACTCTCAGCGCTCCCGCCACCTATTTCGCCTGAGGAGGTTAGGCTCCCGAGAGCCACCCGAGTGACTTTAGCTCAACTTCGGCCAGGCTTCTGTTCGCGACTTAAATCGTATCTATCTCGTATAGACCCAAGCATACAAAACATCTGCCCCAATTGTGCTGGTGCCCCTAATTATGTGGGTCATTGTTTCAATGCCCAGCTGCGCCTACTGATCTTACCCCTTTATCAGTGTGGTAAAACCCTATCGCAGCAGCCACATTCCTGTCCCTGGAGACCACGGATGAGAACGACGACGAACCATAAATCGAATCCATATAGATGCACATCGGCTCACACCTTTCCGTACTAAAGGAATAACATCCAGAAGGAAACTTCTGAATCTTCTTCAAATAACAAAATTGTCGATTCTATTCTCAGTCCGGTGCCGATCATCAGAGTACACCTCTGACTTTATGGCACCTCTTGTGTTCAAACATAGTGCCTCCTATGAAGAGGCAATGGAAGTTGTCGAATTCCACCTAAAGCCGAAATTGGCTTTAGGTGTTTTACACTGGACAGTGTTAAGTTGTTCGTAGAAAGAGTCCTTATCTTCGACGGAGCCTAACACTGTATTATTGTAATTTTTCTCATTCTTGTCTGAAACTTGGCGGTCATTCTCTCTGGGATTGGTTCCCACTACCAGAAGTGTGCAGAAGCCCAGTACCAAATTCGCAACAGTCCCAGAAACTTTTATAAAGTTCAATAACACCGTGTTACAAGTTGGAGAAAGATATTCCCCACTGTTCCACCATCTACTTTCGTTTTGTGGGCCTTCTGAACCAGTGTCTAGTATGGGGTGCGGACATTCCAGAATACAATCATTGTCATTGTATGTAACCGGTAAATCAGTCCTAATCCGAGGCCTAATAGACGTTTCGTTAGTAGCATAATTAAAATTTCAGATGCGCAAGTTGCTGGCATACACATCCTACCCCTATAGTCGCCTTATACGACAAGCCGAGAAAACTGTTGTTTAACGTATGTAAATTAACGCCGCGTAGAGAAACCTGGGAATAGATCGGAGCCGTTGAACCTTTGAAGCTACTCCTGTATAGCTAAAAGTCTGCAGTCTTGTCACAGCTAAAAAATATATAGGAATCGGTCGGATCAATGGCGTAAGATTTTCTGAATTTTTTGTGTTCGAAATTGTAGTGGGGGCCCCCCACATACGACTTTTTAGCCGCAGGAAATATTGATTGAAATCGCATTTACAGCAGCAAATGAAAAAGAGCAACATTTTCCAACATTTCATAACTTGAGACAAAACATTAAATTTGAAAAATAAACTGGAGAACTTGTAAAAATCATCTACATGTCCTATTTGAATATTTATCACTAACCTAAATAGAAGCTACTAAAAAAACACCACCTCGAGACGTGCGCCTTGTCTAGTCCAGAAGTTTTTATCCTAAATCTGAGGATCAAGCCAGCTCTGACAACCCTGGCTAAGTTGGCGTATCCATGGCGAATTTCATCGATTCTTGGTAGAGTTTCTCCAAAGAAAAATGCGTCCAGTAGGAGAAACGACTTTTCCGTTATCTGGACAGAAGGGTTTAGCGGCATGAATATATTTAGTTTCGGAATCGGTAGCTTAACGTATACGGCGCTCCATGTGTTCATTGGAGCACGGGTCCCCAAAAGGCCGAAATCCATATTTGTCTCGAATTGCTTCAAATGTGTGCCGAACTATTCCCGCCGAATTTTGGCTTAAGTTAAAGTTAATATTTATGCTTTCAGCTAAAAGTATTAACACAAACATGCTCCAAATTGACGAATTTCCATGACGAATTGGCAAATTTCTATTATAAATTGACCAGTTTACATGTCCTAGTGACGAAGTTCCATGTTAAATTGATGAATTTCAAAATATTGTGAACGAATTTCCGATACAAGTTGACGAATTACCATCCCATATTGACAAATATCTTGAGAAATCAAGACTAATTTGAAATGTGAATCTTTCAATTTTATCTGGAAGTTCGTCAAAATGATTTGACAATTCGTAAAGTTGACGTTGAAATTCGTCAACATGATGTTGAAGTATAACAATTTAAAATGAAAATTCGTCAATATGATCCGGAAATTTATCAATTTGTAGTTGAAATTCGTTAACAAAATTTTTAAATTCGTCAATTGAACATGGAAGCTCGTAAATTTGATTTAGGAATTCGTCAATTTCCGTCAGGATGCCGCAGGAGCGTTTTCTTTATCAAGACAACACAAAGATTCTTGGTAACAGTGGGATTTCAACAATAGGCGTGTTTTTTTGTGCTCGGGTGTAGATTAGTTTAGGGTAACTACATGGGGTTACAATAACAACATAACCCAGATAAACCCAGTAATGTATCGAGGGTACGTACTCTGACCAAAGTTAACCCGGAAGAAATGTTACAGATACAGATGTGACAACCAGAGGCGCTCTAACACGAAAAAGCATGAGCTAATACCAAAACCATTGGTTAAATGTTCATTGTTGTTTTTGTAAGACATGTTCATTTACTGGTTATTTATTTATCACAACTTTGAACCTTCAGCTTTTTACAAAGTTCATGGTTGGTGCAATAGATCTAAACAGCTTTTAACCCAAATCGTTTTTTTTTTGTGCTTATATACCCTAACCTGCACCTTTTTTTACAAGAAAACACGCTTAATGTAAGGGCTCCCGCTTTAAGTTTGAACACAAAGATTTTCAAAAACGTTACGCCACTGTTCGGAATGTCTTGTCTCTATCTCTCTGGTTCCTGTTAACCCCTTGTGGGGCATAGGGCATCAACTACGCCTACTTTCCACCTCGTTCTGTTCTGTGCCATCGTCTTTAGGTCTGACCACTGTTTGTTTAATGAAGCAGCCTCGCTATTAACCGATCTCCACGTGTTTCTTGGCCGTCCAACACGGCGTCTAGCATTGGCTCCCTGAGGGTTCCAATCTAGGGCCTGCTTTGCAATATTTGTTGGCCCTCTTCGGAGAGTATGACCTATCCATTGCCACTTTCGCCTTTTGACAGAAGTGCCTATCCAATCCAGGCCTGTGATACTCAGGAGATCATCATTGGAAATAATCTCCGGCCAGCGGATTTGTAGGATGCGCCGTAGGCACTGGTTTACGAAAGTTTGCAGCTTAGTTGTTATCTCGTTGGTCACCTTCCAAGTTGAACAGCCATAAAGAAGCACAGATATTACAATAGAATTGAAGATTCGGATTTTGGTGCGCCTGGAAATGTTGTTATTTTGCCAGAAAGGAGTCAAAGTGAAGAAGGCTGCCCTAGCCTTATTGATACGCGATTGTACATCAGCGTCCGCGCCGCCATCTGCTGTGACTATGCTTCCGAGGTAGCAGAATTCGTCAACTTTTTCGACTGCCTGGCCAGAAACACAAATTCCGCTTTGTCCACCAGGATGGGAGCTCAAGTACTTGGTCTTGGCAGCGTTTATCTTGAGCCCGGCATTACGGCTTTCGCAATGCAGAGCATCGGCCATTTGAGCTACATCCTCCTTTTTATTTGAAAGCAGACAAATATCGTCAGCATAGTCCAGGTGTTGCAGGTAATCAAACAGTTTCCATCTGATACCTTTCCTCTGGTTTTGAAGCGCGCTCACTAGTACATCGTTAATGGCTATGAGGAAAAGAATAGGTGATAAAATGCAACCTTGCCTCACTCCACTGTGCACCTCAAAAGGATCTGAAAGCTTACCCTTGTGCAAAACGCGACATTGGGCTCCCTGATAAGATTCCTTGATGATGGAAATTATTTTATCTGGTATGCCCCTCCTACGAAGAGCTCTCCAAATATACTCCCGATCAACACTATCGAACGCCTTCTCGAAATCAATGAACATGAGGTGTAATGGGGATCTCCATTCGGCGGATTGCTCAATAATAATTCGGAGAGTGTTTATATGGTCGCTACATGAAAAACCCTCACGAAAGCCAGCCTGTTCATTGCTTAAAGTGCGATCAACTTCATCCTTGATCCGGTTCAAAATAATTTTAGCCATCAGCTTGGATACAGCTGGAAGTAGGCAAATACCGCGCCAATTATTACAATCCTTAAGGTTACCCTCCTTGGGAATTTTAATAATTACGCCCTTTTTCCATTCTACTGGAAGAGTTTCGGTTTCCCAACACTCTCTGATGAGGGGAAGCAGAATATCCGCTGTAGCATTCGAATCCGCTTTAAATAGTTCGACCGGAATTCCATCTATCCCCGGGGCCTTACCGGCGTCCATAGATTCGATAACCCGCTTTAATTCCGTCTTAGATGGTGGTCTGGAATTAATACTGGCTACTGGAGGGACGTCTTCTTCTGCCGATGAAGATCCACTTGCAGGCCCGAAACGGTTGTTAAGGACCTCAAAAAAGTGCTCTTTCCATCTCTGAAGCTGCTGTTCTTCAGTAACAAGCAGTAACCCTTCTTTATCTTTCACAGGATGGTCCGTTGTGAACGACTTGCCAATTAGTGGTTTAATTAGCTTAAATAGGGTACCGCTTTCACCACGGTAAGCCGCATCATTTGCCTCCTTCGCTAAAGCGTTGATGTAAGTACGCTTATCACGCCTCACACTTCTCTGCACGCCTTTTTGTAGTGAACGGTATTCAGCACGAAGTTGATTTTTAGCTGAATCATCAGCAGCAGAGTTAATCTGTTCCTTAACTCTTTTGCGTGCTGAGATAAGAGACCAAGTAGCATCACTGATAAATGGTCTCCTACCACGATCCAATCTTCCCACAGTCGCTTCGCCACATGAAATAAAAGAATCCTTTGCAAAATTCCATCTATCTTCAATTGTAGGATTCTGAAGAGATGTTGCTGCACAAGCTTTTTCGTGCAAGGCGGTCGAATATGCACGTCTAGTTGAGGAATTTTTTAGCTTTTGCACATTAAATCGTGGCAATATTCGCGTGTTGTGAGATCGTTGAATCGCTGCCGTTCGTAAGCGAAATTTCGCGATAACAAGGTGGTGGTCGCTGCCAACATCAGCCCCACGCTTCGACCTGACGTCTAAGAGGCAGTTTCTCCATGTGTTAGAAACAGCAATATGGTCAATTTGGTTCTCTGTTCTGCCATCAGGAGAAATCCAAGTTGTTAGGTGGCAGGGTTTATGCTTGAACAACGTTCCGCCAATGACTAGTTGCCGAGAGTTACAAAACTCCACCGACTTTGGCGTTGAGATCCCCCATTATAATTTTGATGTCACCCCTGTGAGCCATATCAAAGGTGTCACCTAGTCGCTGATAAAAAAACGTCCTTTGCGGATTGGTCTGCAGGTTCAGTCGGTGCGTAGCACTGAATAATTGTGATGTTTCGTACTCTGGATTTGAATCTGGCTGTGATGATACGGTCGGAGATAGGTTTCCAGTCGATAAGGGATCGGCGTGCATTCCTAGTCAACAGGATTCCGACGCCCGCTTGCCGAGGTGAATTATCGTCTTCACTTCCAGAGTAGAGCAATACAGTGCGAGAGCTTGGTGATAAAGTCGCCCCCGATCCGAGCCATCTTGTTTCGCTCAGTCCTAGTATAGCGATGTTGTATGCGGTCATTTCCTGTTCGACTTCTGTGAGCCTTGTGTTATTACACTCACCCCACATCGTCCGAACGTTCCAAAAACCGATCGTAGTCCGTTGTTTATAGCCAAAAGTCGTTGCCGTTGAATCAGTCCGAGGTATCCGAGGCTCGTTTGATGTTTCGAGTGTAAAGTAAATTTCAGGTACGCAGGATACAAGCCTACATACCCTATCCCTCAAGTCGCCTTTTACGACAAGCCGGGATCACTGTTGTATAATTCTAACCCCAAAACCACAGGGGCCAATTTTTTGTTAAGTTTCGTACATATCTAAACCCTTGAGCGCAAAACAGATTTGCTGCGCGCACAATTGTGGAGATATGTTCGAAACTCATGAGAGTTTTATTCTCTCCTGTCCCTTAAGTCGCCTCTTGCGACACGTCGGGAAAGACGGTAGCACTATTCTTAACCCGTGCCACAGGGCAGTCTTGTCTCTATAGGCGTGTTTTATTGTGCTCGGGTGTAGGTTAGTTTAGGGTAACTACATGGGGTTACAATAACAAAATAACCCAGATAAACCCAGAAATGTATCGGGGGTACGTACTCTGACCAAAGTTAACCCGGAAGAATTGTTACAGATGTGACAACCAGAGGCGCTCTAACACGAAAAAGCATGAGCTAATACCAAAACCATTGGTTAAAGTTTACTGTGGGAGGTTGAGTGTTACGATAAACCGACCGCAATGTTCATTGTTGTTTTTGTAAGGCCCATTCTCTCGTAGATCTTATAGAATGGTTAGTCTTATCGCCTAGAGAAGACACACACAATATTCAAAAAGCTTCTCCATTATATTGAATTGATTTTTTGTTAATTTTGCATAGTTATGTTATCTTTTGCTTATTTACGCTGTTGGATGAAAGTGCGCAATGATTTTCTCAATCTAAGATGATGGCTTAACCAAGCAAAATATGGCGTAGCTATGCAAAATAAACAAAAATTCCATTCAATACAATGGAAAAGCTTTCTGAATATGGTGTGTGTCTTGTCTACGCGATAAGACTAATCAGCCGACAGGTACTGAATAAGAGCTATCAGAAACCCGGCCTAAGACATGTTAATTTAGTGGCTATTTATTTATCACAACTTTGAAACTTCAGCCTTTTACAAAGTTCATGGTTGGTGCAATAGATATAAACAGCTTTTAACTCAAATCCTTTTTTTGTGCTTATATACCCCAACCTGCACCTTTTTTACAAAAAACACGCTTTATGTTAGATTCTCGTTTGCCTATTGTTTTGCAAACTAATCAAAATAAATATCTTGAAAAGAACAGTTACCCAAGAATCTATAAAAAAAGAATATTCTTAAAATTTTCGGCCTGGGGGGCCCTTGCGACTTTGGGACCCGTGTTCCACTGAACACCTCATACGTTACGCCACTGGGTCAGAGCCTTTCAACCTATATCTTATCCCTAGTTACTCCACAAAATAGAGAGTCCTAGCTATCACCGTTTGGAAGTTAGACTAGCCTAAAGTTCCAAAAAAAAGTGCACATTTTAGCACCATTTGGAATCGAAATTTTTGAAATTTATGGTTCGGAAGTTCTGGCAGTTCAGATTCCTAAATAATGGAAAGCTAGTTTTTGCTTTATTTGTAACCTCCAAATAAAATTGTAGATTCATCTTTCGAGGTCTATTATTACTCATCCTAGCTACACAATTTTCATTAATTTCCCTAGTTCCTTAAATTCAACTCCAACTCCGAATGAGGAAGGTCATTGTTAAATTTTTCACTTAACAAATATTTACAGTACCGAATTAGCTGATCGACTTCACTAGATCCATATTTGGCTCAAGGATATCAGCGAACCTTCATCGGATTCATTCGTCTGATTATCTTGTACGGAAAAAGAAGTGGAACACAGTCACAGACACAAGCTCTCAACAACGAAAGAAAAGAAGAAGTCATCGTTCCAATTCTTATGTCAACTGCTCCACTTTTGTTTTTATATTGTTAATTGTTTGGCCGGTTCCCAGTGAGACTATTCTGTTATGTTTCATCTTCATTCTGAATACGAAATAATTCGCTCCATTTCTATTCAGTCGCGCCTACACATATAGGACAGGGTTATACAGAGTTTCATATAATATGAGAACTAGTGGATCCCTCAATGTCCTTTACCCGGATACTTATATGAATGTATCCTTGCTCCTTGCTGAGAATGAGATGAGATGAACGTCGAGAAACATTAATAATGAATCCTCCAAATTCTATTCAAAACAGAGAAAAGATTTTAGTGAATAGTCTTTTTCTCCCCCACGCGCGCATCCTTGTATGCATGTAAATATATGGAATGGGACAAGGCCAAAGGATGAACATCTAGTTGAATATTCGTTTAACAAGTGTCGTGTCGCCGTAAGCCTTTTTCGTTTCGATTTTTTTCTTAGTAAATGGGGAGATTCGATTTTGGTAAAACAAATAGCCTATCTCTGGTGTACGAACCGAGTATGGAGGTGCAGTTTATCGCCTTTTGTCATTAATACGTGTCAACACCTACAACACAACCATACCATATGTGTCACGAGGATAACGAAATTCGTCATCCATAGATTTCGGGCGAAAGCCATGATGTGAATTTCGTGACTGAGAGCCCTGCCGGGCGTATTTTAAGCATCTTATTTATCACATGACGCGAGGAAGATGTGGATATGTGATTACATTGTTTAAGATATGCGTTTGATATAGACAGTGTCGGGATTTAGGCAATATGTTTTGAAGAGTAAATATATAGGGGAGAAGTGGTTCGTTAAAATCACTTAGATTCAAGAACCAGCGATAAAAAAATAATCCTAAGGACTGAACTAAAAGGAACTTGAACTGCAGAATTGAGCATTCGACCCCTGTGGACATGTGGCCTTATCATGGGAGCGGAACTACCCATAATGTTCCAGGTGGATTGCACTTAAAAACTAACTAATTCCACGTATTGAATAGCAAAGAAATGTCGTCTGTGAACGGGAAGACAACGACAAAGTAGGTCCAGCGCTGGATGAGGACGAGTGTCTGTCCCATAATTAATTTCAGCTCCTAAAATCAGGACATCTGGAACGACCGTTGAAAGGAGCTCGGAACTCCGGAGTTCAACATGTTTTTCCTTCATTTCGAAATGACACAAAAAACTAAATTGTTCCCTCTCTCCCCTTTATTTAGTCGCGTCATCTTTTCGCAATAAATCCAAAATCGGATTTCATTAAATTCGATACACAGTCACACATACTCGCAAATCTTATCATCTGTTCGGCTCCACGCGGTCCATATATCCTTCCCTATCCCTATACGGTATGTGTGTGTGCGAATACTTTGTTTGTTCCAATAAATGAAAACATGTTTATGAATGTGTGAAACCTCTTCGTTTTTAAGCAGGATTTAAATTTACATAGGAAAACACCAAAACAGATGAGTTTGACGCCAGGACGAGAGTTTCCCTAGATGGATGGGCGAAATTCATATGCAGGAAAAGATAAATTGACTTATATCGTTCAACTTTGTTGTTTTCGTCCATCCATCCATCCATCCATATATGAAACTCTCTAAAGTCGCAGGACTAAATCGAAAGAGATACATCGTATGAGGATGATATTATATCAATGATCAACAACGGCAACGTCGACGTCTCGTTCGTCGCCTACACACTATACACGGTGAAAGTATATTTGATATTGTCCTTTGATTTTTGGGAGAGTTTTTTTGATGGAGGAAAAATGAACCAATGTCGCATGTCGATGCTGTGTCTTCGTCGTCGTCGTCATCACCGCAGGCTGACGCTTCTGTTTTATTTTTGGCCACGTTTTAAGATAATATACTCGTACATCATTATGTTTGCCGACGATAAATAAAAGGTGAAGCTTTTTTCATGAGAGTTTCCACGAGATGGTGAAGGATAAATTTAGAGATGCGTGATTTCAAAGAGAAATCAGAAATGTATTTGTATTGGGCTGAAGTAGGCAGATGGTGCTGATCTTTGATGTAGTTTGAATAAGACAGTATGATCACCACTGAATGATGCACGCAATCTCGGGACCTTAGATCGATTCGCGAAGTTCTATAATTTTGCGTACAGCGTACATACTGAAAAAAAAATCGATTCACAAATGGAGATAGAATGAATAAGGGCCGGCTACTAAAATCTGACGACAACGTACACCCTCTACAGTCTAACCGACAGGGACAGCTTTAAAGGGTATACCAATGAAGCCTTCTCTGCATTGCCACCTCCTACCGTACGCTTAGCCGAAAAGCATCTGAAATGGATCTTACAGACCGCAGCCAAACGATTAATCCTAGCTGGCCGCATCCCGATACTGAGACCACATTTTTCCATACGTCCGATGCGGCAACACTTCTGATCTTCGAATCGACGATCTGAACACTTACAGTGCGAAAGAGCTCCCAGCTCCATCACACCGAAAGGAAATGTCGCTAGCAGCTTCAGCGATAAGCATAAGACTTTCAATGTCGACGATAAATGCGCTGATAAATTTAACCAACAATTCGAATATGCTGACAAGAATAACCGGAAGCGCATTATTACTAAAGATAACCGTACCTCATAGTTCACCAACATCTAAAAGTACACCCTTAAAGGTTTGTGTTCGTAGAGACGACTCATATGGGATCATCGCTCAGCGATTGCAGTTTTGCATCCAATTTCGAGCCGTATTTAAATATTTTTTTAATTGTTCTACTTTCCTAGTATCGACTGTGGATTAAAGGAACATGTCTGTATAGAAAATATACCCATATAGTGCTCAAAACCGGTGGTTTAACTTCGATCGCTGAGCGATGATCCCATGAGTCGTCTCTACGAACACAAACCTTCAAAGCCTTTAACCTAAGAACTTATGAATTCCAAAACGGTTGGCTTGACGGTATAACCATAATCATACCTCGACTATTGAGTATATGACTACTACAATGACTCCACATCACTAAAATTCTTCATTATAGCTGAGTTCTGGACAAAGGGCCAATTATATCAATACTCAAAAGTTTACTCATGTAGGATCTTACCGTCTAATAACGCTCTTGTCTCCTGTAGTCAAAGTACTCGTGCCGCTAATACTACCGACACTTGTGGCGCATATCAGTTATGCTGATCATCAACGCGACTTCCGTAACATGTATAGCCCACCACCAGATCAAAAGTACCGAACTAATGCCGCCGATTCATACCTTAAGCTAAAATTAAAATTTATGTTTTTATTTCAAATTGTCGATTTTCAAAATCGTGTCGCCAAAGTTCCATTTCTTATTGACGAAATTTCATGTCGAATTGACACATTTCAAAATCATGTTCACAAATTTCCAAACCACGTTGACGAATTTCTATATAAAAATGACGAAATGTCTCATTAACGAACTTCCCGATCAAATTGACGAATTTTCAAATCATGTTTACGGATTTTCATTTCAAATCATGTTGAAAAATTTCGTTGTGGAATTTCCATTTCGAATTGATGAATTTTCGAATTTTCATTTATAAATTGTGAATCTTCAAGTTAAATTAAAAAATTTCAAATCATTTTGATTAATTTCCAGAGCAAATCGACAAATTTCTATTTAATTAGTTTTCAATTTCGGTTTTCGAATATACTGTAGAAATTAATCAATGTCGATACACGCACAACATGTCGGAAAGTAAGAATAATTTGGAAAATTAAATTAAAAATCAAGTACCAACGTCTAGAAATTGCAGGTAGAAATAGGCGATTAGAAAGTTCCTTGTTGTGCAGAGTTTCCACAGATGTTCAATTTCGTTTTAAACAATTTTCAAAACAAAAAAAACGATTGGGGAACAGAGAATAGCAATACCACTCAGCGAACAAGGCCCTATATGACATCAAATAAAACGAAAATGCGACTGTATAAAGAAAGGGCCCCCGCTTTAAATTCGAAAAGAACATATTTGAAAAACGTTACGCCACTGAATCACGTTAAAGATTTTCAACAGACTAAACCAACGAAGAACCAGCAAACGTACCATTCTCGTGGCTGTTAATTTGTCAAAAGCGTTTGACACGGTCAAACTGTTAAACACGGCCAGCAATACGCAACTATTGACATATTCCTACACCACCCACACGACCCGAAATCATCTCATACGCCAACGATTGCCGCATCACATCAACTGGTTACGAATATTCCAAAAATGTGCAACCTTATCAACAGTTAATTGTTTGAAATACCTTTTTCAGCAGTAAAGAACTCGCAGCGCCTAAACCACTGTCGCCTTCAATCACGAGTACATCAGGCGACTAAATACTCGAATAGGCAGCGTATCCGAAATTCTTGGTGTTAGCATGAATAACTTCGCGGCAAATTTTACACCTATGCAATAGAATAGACAAGACCGCTAACATCTGTCCTGCCTTTACACTGAGAAAAAAATTCCTGTAAATTCAAAAAATACGCATATGATTCAAAGGGATTCAAGTATGATTTTGCTTCATATTTGTTTCCCTTTGAATCATTGTATAATCCCTTTATTTCAAACGGATTTCCCTTTGAACTAATAAGATATTCCTTTTGAAAGTCTATCTATAATCACTTTAAATTAAAGTGATGCAGTGTCAATTTAATCAGGTCACAACCATAAATCGAAAGGATTTCCTTTTAATTTAAAAGGATGGACTCTTTGTTTTAAAGGGATATCATTTTATTTAAAATTAAAAGTTTTTTCTTATTATTTATCCAAATGCATGAACTCAAAAGAATACTTTAAATTACACCAAAAGGAGTAATTTTCACAGGGTGTTCTTTCCCTGTGAAAATTACTCATAAATGAGTTTTGTATAACTGACCTCACTATATGTGTTGGCGACATTTCATTTACCTCTTTACGCTCTAAAATGCATAATAAATTACCTACCTACAGTGGGATTCGATCCCGCGACCCTATGATTTGAAGACTAACGTCCCTACCTACTACACCACACAGACTATACGTGACGACGTTTATAATTTACAACATACATTGTGACATCGCTCTACCACACTGCCGACCAACTGCGAGTGTAAACAAAAAAAAATCCTATTGAAAATTTGGATTTAAAGGATTTCCCATTAATTTAAAAAGATTTCCTATTGAAAATTTGGATTTAAAGGAATTCCCATTCATTTAAAAAGATTTCCTTTTGAAAATTTGGATTTCCCATTTAAAAAGAATGAATTTGAATTAAAGCGATATATATTTAAAAGGAAAGGATTATATTTAATAGGAATGTAACTCGATTTCAAAAGGATATCGAGTTAATTTTAAGGGACGTTATTTTTCTCGGTGTAGTACCTTAAATTCAACCTTGCATGAAGCCCGGCACTCCAGCTTCCATTCATGTGCCCAGCTGGCCTTTGTTTGGTATTTTTCAGAGTTGAGTGTCTTTCACTCTCGTTTGAATCCCCTTGCTGCGGATCAACTTAACAGTGTAAGGCTTCATGCACACAACGCGAAAACGGCTCGCAAGCTCGACACATCGAAATGCATTGGCTCTTATGGGAAGCTCTCGACGAGCGAGAGCCGTGCTGCTGTCAAAACACTACTCGCGAGACGTGTTTGCACCAGTTCTCAGATTTCGTGAACAACAAGCCACAAATTCACGGCTCGTGAGCTATCGCCAGCCGTGTTTTGACAGCAGCACAGCTCTCGCTCGTTGAGAGCTTCCCATATAAGCCAATGCATTTTGATGTGTAGGGCTTGCGAGCCGTTTTCGCGTCGTGTGCATGAAGCCTTAGAGTACTAACTTCGGCCTAGGAATAGAGCTCCTCTGTACCAAACTTTCCTTGGGAAATGGGTACCTATTGCATTGCACTGTAGGGTCATACAGTTGCTGCCGGGAGCTGCTGGATTTCATAAGACTCTCCAAGAGTAATTCACACAGGGTTGGTTTGCTAAAAAGTCCCGAAGGTCCCTTTACGGAAGGCTACAAAGAGACTTTCCTAATTATCCTTAACACACTTCTCTGGATCAATCTCATCAGACAACCATACATCGGAGTATCTGCTGAATGATTAGTTAGAGTCTCGCGTATTTCTTCGGTATGGACAAACTGGGATGGGTGATTCCCCCCGGGCTCGGGATTTCATAGGGGGCCCATAGCGTACAGTTTTTCGAAATATTTGTGTTTAAAGTGAAAATAGTAGCCCTGTACAGTGACATTTTTTCTAGAAGGACTTTCCGGGCGATTTTTATTTTCTGTACATAGTGCTGCTGCTTTTGAAATTGTTTTCAAGGTACCAGCACACAGATGTTGATCATTTAAATTGTTGAATCTTAATTTAAATCTATCTATATACTAAGTAATAAGTAAATTTGCCCAATTTGTTGCATTATACACTTTCTATTTTGCGTGTAGTACAGCCTTTATTATTCATCTGTAAAATGAACACTTGAGCCAATTTCAGCCGTATAGTCTTCAAATCGAATTAAAAAATAATATTTATGTATGATCCTATCCTATCGAGAATGAATGTCGAAAATTTCAAGGCTTTCTTCATATCAAAGTTCGAATATAGGTTGGAATCTTACTTCACCAATAGAATAGAAATTTTCTAGATAATTCCGTTGGGACAAGGGAATCAATAACACTGGGGAACACAATTTTTGTCACACGAACTTGTGATCAGTTTTGTTTAGTTTAGTGTCCCCTCATTACAAAAACACCATTACTCGTTCCAGTCACGTCCTGTTATGTTTTTACCGTTATGTATTAATTTTCCATAATTTACGTGGTCGCCAAGCGCGAATGCGAGGACTGTGGATCTGCCCCAAGCACAAGGATTTCACAAAAATAAACCGTTTTGAGTTCACTGGTTCTTTAATTCGGAATTCAGAATTTTTAACTTATACACTACAGCTACGTTACGTTAAAGACGTGATCACGCGGGAAAAATATATAAAAAAAAGGAAAAAAATAATAAACTAATAACTAACTAAAATAAAGGAATTCAACTTATTCTAAACTGACCTTGGGGGCGGCACAAGAATTCTACCACCTAAACTACCAATCCTACTCTACTCGTCGCTGATGTTGATAGTTCTTTCGCTCGTTAAAATTCAACCGTCGTAGGACTGCTCTCCGATGTCGTTGTTCCTCAATCTTACTCCGATTTCGGTGTTCCTCAATCTTCTCGCTTTCTTTTTCTTCGCTCTCAAGTTCGTCTCCACTCTCATGCGTTTCCCCTTCGTTTCACGACGTTTCGTCCAGCAGCTTTTCGTCCAGCAGACCGATTTGAAAGAGAGTTATAAAAATGGTCGAATGTTAGTGCGAATTCGTTACCATCCGTTTAATTCAGTTTTACAGGATACCCACCTTTTCGTCCAGCAGACCGATTTGAAAGAGGGTATCCTGTTATATTCCGTGACCTTTTATAAATTCGATCGAACGGTTAAAAACCGTCCGTGGATATTACAGGCTGTTATTAGGAGTGTTCGGCTCGTTTCTTCTGCGACCATCCAGCACAAATGCATCGTATCATCTCCTGGATAGGGCTCGACAGAAAGGAATGGTCGTAGCAGGAATAGCGTCAGTCGGTGTCGGAATCAGATAAGTAGCGCCTTTATTCTAAGAATTGATTCTTTGTTTAATGTATGGTCGGTTCCAGGTTATTCATCTGCTGCATAGGACGTCTTGCTGCTGCGTGTTACGATGGTTGGCTGCCTTGCCGTGTGAGGCGGTTTGTTGCTGCGTTGTGCCAGTATCGCGCTGTCGATAAATATTGTTGTTGCTGTGTGGTACTATGGTTGGCTGCATGAGGCGATCATTTGATCATTGGCCGTGTGAGACGATTGGTTGCTGCGTTGTGCCAGTGTCGCGCTGTTGGTAACTATTGCCTAATTTACTATACCCTAAGCCGCCAGTACTGATTACAGTGCTGCCCCCTTCCCTAATATCCATTGTGCTTCAGGTCACGTAAACCGTCCGTGACATCTTTTAAATTTCAGTGACGTTATTACTATGAAATTAATTATGCAAGGATATCAAAATTCTGATAACATATTGTTGGTGTACCCTGAAGAAGAATTGTAAGCAGTTTGTATAAAATAAGTCCTTCCTTTTAGCGAATTTTACAAGTCCTAATGGAAGTAAGTTGTGGTGGTTTTATTCCTTAAATGAAAATTCTCTAAACGGGTATATGTGAAGGATAATAACGGGATATAATGAAGGATGAAAACAGTCAACAGCAACTAAGTGATCCTAAAGGATCCTTTGGAAAATAGTTGGTTAATATTGTTAAAAAAAGTTTAGGAAGCAATGGAGCTGAAAATTTCTAACATTAATTAATGAACTTGAACTATACGAAGGTTTTCCCTGCACCATAATCGAAAATATAGCAAAAGCTCCTAATTTGTTGTAGAAAGTTCTAAAAATGTGAATTTTAACCACTGCATGATACTGCTACGTAACCTATGGTTCCACGGGGGTTTAAATAGTCCTACGTGCAAGAGAGGTAACTGATAACTAACGGAAGCTTAAAAGCTGCCTACAAGAAGCCATATACCCAAGAAAATCATAACTGCTTACCTACAGTGTGAAACAATTTATCTTAGTACAGACACTTTTGGAAGATATAATTAAAATTTTGGTTAAGCTGTCACAAAGAATCCTGACGTGTCAAATTTTATTCATTTATGTAGCATTGTTCAGGTTTCACAGTAGGTTCCAAAAATGGTATAAACTTTCGTGTGACAAAAAAAAAAGTTTGAAAATTGTAGACCAGTATAATTTTTCAATTTTTTTTTTCTTGGGAGAACTAAATGCTAGAAGACTACCAGGCTACCAGTCAGTGTTGTGCAAATACGCGTAATCTTTAGAAGTCTACGTTACAGCGTAGACAAAGCCGTAGACAACGTATATAATGTATACAATGCATACAATGTAAATAATGAAGACAATGAACTGTCACTTCTCATATCTTTTGAATTCACCTGAAAATTTTGGTTGATTTGAGAATTTTGAACATATTTTGAATTTATTAAATGCTAAATTCCAAGCATGTTAAAGATTCTCGACCAATTTAAAAGCTATTGAGCTTACATTTTTGCACAAATGCTACTTTTTGCTGCAGGTAGTTTGTATGTTTGAATCGCTAATTCGGACAATGGGGTCATGCCCAAGTAACCATTCGTATGCTTTAATCCTAGAGAGATAATCTACATCAAATCGACGTACAGAAATTTTTAATTTTATGATATCTCATAAGTGAAGCAAAATAATTTGTTGGTTCTAAGATTTAACTCAATTCATATCTATAGGCGTGATTACGTGCCAAAATTATTGGCGTGGGTGCCACGCAGCCTTTGATATTGGGGGTTATGTGTCAAATATACGTCGAATCGACGTATTATTATCGTTAAAGATAAGTAAAAAATGTAGAACAAATTTGTACTGAAAAATTTTTTAATTGTTCCGAATTTACATTTTTATAAATCTTCATAATGTGGATGTGAATTTATTTAGATATAACCACTAAAATCCTGTTTCGATAAAGCTCCTTTATTTCAATCGATTTAAAGGAAAGTCTACTTTCTCCTAGAACCACTTTTTTAAAATGAATATTTTCTAAACAAACAAATGTTATTTTTGCAAAACCATGAGTGAAACAGATTAATATTAAATACAAATGATCATATATCTAACTTTTAACAACATGTAATCCTTAACGAAGAAGTTATAAGGATGTTAATTAGCAGGACGTCGAATCGACGTATGATTATCTTTTCAGGGGTAAAAAATATGATTATCTCTGTAGGGTTAAAGAATCACTTCACCCTTTAGCAATAATATAGAAACATAAAATCAGTTTATCGTGTGACATCGCTTAAAAAAGTGATGATCGCATGAATAATCCTTGGAACATTTTCAAGAAAGCTTTTAACATCCTTATTGAATCAATTTAAAGATAGTGGTAGTGGTATAAAACTTCAATAACACTATCTCTAAAGAGTAAAACAGACCTCGCGATTCATTGGTCAATCGATTGCACACAATTTACCGCGCAATCTGAAATGTCAGTCACACTGCCCATACAACACAACACGACATAGCGACAATTTAAGGTCCATTGCTACTTTCGATGGAGAATGACTGCCACAACCACAGCATGAAGGATGACTACATTTTATGTCAAAAATTAGCAGCTGAAAACACATGATTTTCATGATTGTCCGAAAAATTGCATGGCACTATGTTCCACAAGTCCAATCCGAAAATTGAATCCGATGGTCGCATACA
Source organism: Microchrysa polita (assembly GCA_949715475.1). Lineage (NCBI taxonomy): Eukaryota > Metazoa > Arthropoda > Insecta > Diptera > Stratiomyidae > Microchrysa > Microchrysa polita. The sequence goes on from OX454420.1 coordinate 21,144,061, forward strand.
CCTTCCGATTTATCTCGTAATCAAAAAAATTCTTCAACCGATCGGAGTGTCTGTGGTGCCAAAAAGTCTCTCCCTAAATTATCACAAACACATGCAATATTCTCCCATAGCACAGTTTTGGCTTCATTTTAATAGTGTGACATTCGTATGGTCATCCGATAAAATCTTCCCTTAGTTTTATAGAAGGAAGGACTTGGGATTTTTAAAAGATTGAAACTTATGAAGTGCTCTGGAAAACCAAGTTTCTTCAATGGAATTGTTTGAAGTCTTGCATGAAATCAAACGTTTCTCCGCTTATTGACCCTTCTAACGGCACCTACTACAATATGCATATTGTATACCCAATAGGTCTGGCTGGACCCAGGCTGGACCTACTGAGAATTTTATTTTTTATTTTTTAGAAAAAGTGAAATTTTTATCGTTAGAATCATTCTAACTATTCTTTACAGCCATTTATAAACAATAAAAGCACTAAAATCATTTTTGTAGATATACTAGAAGCGTTTTTAAGTAGACATATTTTGAGGTGGTATTAGTACAAACATGTGTCTCCCTTATTTTTTTTTATTTTTGCTTCTCTTTTGTCATTGCGTATCAGTACAGAAAGTTTGATCGAATTTTCCAATTTCAGTATCTTTGGGGAAATATTTGGCGCTTTGTCGGTAGATTTTATCCCGATATTAGTCTGTAAATCTGGAGAAATATATAGAAAGAAATAGGGAATTTTCAAGCGCCAAAATCATTCCATTCTAGATTTCACGTAAATATCGTAATTAAATCTATTTCGAAACACCATCGTAAGTCACTAATACTTAGTTCTTACTATTACAAAGGAAATAAAACCCGTTTGAATTTCCTAGAATCAAATCTCAGTTGATTAGGTGATGTTATAAGACGGAATAAAATTAGGCGTGCACAATTTCCGAACTTCATGTCTTTCTAAGGCAAAATCTCCGAAAATTTTATCGTTTATCGTACAAATTGAATTTTAATGACATCATTACATCATAAATAGGATAATTTTAAGAGAATTTAATATTTTGACTTTTTACCTCAAGACGAAAATGGGGGGAAAAACTATAGGTCTGGCCAGACCTATTGGGTGTCAAAAAGCACTATAAATTTAAAATCATCAAAAACATACTCAAAACTACAACCGATTTATTTCAATTTTTGAAAAATGCTTCTAAACATATTATTCTAGGATATCATGAAATATGAAGTCGCTGCGATTTCATCTTCTACACTTTTTTGACCAAAATATAGTGCTAAAGGTCTGGCCAGACCTTTGTGCCGACAAAAGGGTTTTCTGAACCAATTAATGTGATTTCTGAATGATGAATGTATGATTTAATCAACGTCAGCAATGCTGACTATATGTGAGCGACGAGACGGGCAATGAATAGACATGGGTTCGACGCTAGCTGCGGAAATCTTGTTTTTGCATTTTTATTTCAAATGCATTCATCGACAGAAAATAATATAAGACAAACAGCCCGATATAGAGTATATTTTTTCACCGTTGTTGGTAGTTTTTGTAAATATAAAAAAAGAAACAGTTGTTCCTGCTACACTATTTTTATTATTTTAGCATATGTACATTTCGAAAACAACTTATTTTCATCATCAGTGCATAGGCACTGACGACGATTCGGTACAATAGTATAGCATCTTCAGGTCATTTATTTTTTACAATTTTATTAAGCTGTTGAGTTTATGTAATTTTTGTATAATTAAGAACGAAAACAATAAAAATTATTACAAAATAAAATAAAGTAACATTTGCCAAAAATTACATAAGCCCAACAACAATTAAATAAAATTGTAAAAAATTAAGGTCCTGAAGATGCTACACAATTGTAGCGAAACGTGCGTCGTCCGGAAAAAAAATCAAAATATAACCTACATATGAACAAGAAATTAATAGATGTTTTAAAACTGATCAATATAGTATGTATACTTTGATTCCTTCTGTGCGGTGCAAAGTTAGTATACCCTTTCACCTAGTGAGGGGTATAAAAAGGAAATCGAAATAAAATTTCAGATTACAACTAAAAAAAAATGTTCCCTCTTGTTTTCAAACATTTTTATATAGTTTGTGTAAACGGATTAAACTTGTGATGGTTAGTTTGCAAAACGCTTAATTGTCTACGTTGTATACACCGCTCGCGTAGACAAATGGTTAATTGTCTGCATACATACTCTACTCGTCGACAATGACGTAGATTACCTCGGTGTAGATTACTTGGACAACACTGCTACCAGTATCGCTTTATGCGTATCATTAAACGACCATTAAACAAAAAACTTATTTTCATCACGGGCAGATTATAGTAAAGAGACTTCATACTAGAAAGTTAATCCTTTAAGCAGTAGCTTTTTATGAAGTTTCGTTACCCAAAAATGCACGTAAAACGAAGAAACCTTATTCTAGAATGATTTTGGCTTTCCTTAAAATTCGCCAATTAACACTCGAATCGTCTTCAAAATGATGTAACGAGACCGAGGCTAATTTCGGGCGCAGCGGAAATTTGTATACCCGTCACATTTGTATGAAACTTAAGCTTCTTTCGCGTTAACAATTTCTACCACAGTGAGTCTTTACTACGGATATTACTAGGAACTCATTTGGGTGAAGTTTGGTTAAGATTGGTTCATAAAGAAAAAAGTTTCTTAGAAGAACCTAATTTTCAGGGCAGCCCCCATGGCCCGATTTCATTCGTTATACACAGCGTACACTAAAAATAAATACAGTCGCCTCTCGTTAATTCGAACCTCGGTAATACGAATTTTTCGATAATCCGAACTAGTTTACCTGTCCCTTCGATAAATCGAAAAAAAGAGCCAAGTTTGTATGAAGCTGTATACACTCGATAAAGCGAAATGATTTCGTTCAACTGAGTGATCGCTAGCATTTTATAATTCTAAATTTGCGTTTAGCAACTCTTTATAATTCGAATTTTTCCTGAAATGTTTCTGTTGCTGTCTTTTTACGGCTAATTGTGAAAAGATTACACATTTTCTTCGGTTTATTGTTAACTTTCAAGTGAAAATGATTTCGAAAAAGTGCACGTGCATATCCGTAGATGTGAAAAGACAAATTATCGCGGCAGTGGAAAATGGTGATAAAAAAATTTGTGGCAACAAATTTTCAGATTTCAGCATCTACTACTATTTTAACAAAAAATAAAAAAAAAGTTTGGAAACCACATTACATTAAAAAACGCATAAGAATGCGATAAGGATACCTTATTATTATTAAATTTTGAATATCTCCAGTCGATCACAAAATAAGAACAAGAATTGTTTCGATATTTTTTTATAAATTAACTTTAGCTTGACTATTTAATCTCATGATACGTTTAGGAACTACCTAGTGCTGAAAATTAGTTTTCGCTTTATGTTGGAACAAAATTTAATTACAGGTGAAAGCACACTATTGAAGGAAAGCCTTTAAAATGGTTGAGGCAGTGTCGCGAAAAAATTTTCCGGTTGGAGGAGCTTTGCTGAATTGTGAAATAAATTATTTTATTTACATAGTCCTTTTTTTCGGTAATTCGAACACTCAATAATTCGAAGTTTTTTCGTTGTCCCTTGGGCTTCGAATTATCAAGAGTCGACTGTAGCTTCAAAACTGAGGGACTAGTTTGCGCTGCAACAGACGGACAGACAGACAGATGGACATCGCCCAATCGATTTATCTCGTCATATGTATATACTTTATATAGGAGGAGGTGTCTCCTTCTGTGCGTTGCAAACTTTATGACAAAGTTAATATACCCTTTCATATAGTGACGGGTATGAAAAAAAACACACACACACAAACTGTTAAACTGTCCAGTCAACCCCGTTTTTTGTGAGTTTAGTATGTAAAAATGCTTCACGATTGAATTCAGTTTCTGTCAGATTTTTGGCAAGTGGTTTATCCGGTATTGTTTTTTTATATTTTTTTTTTATAATTCGTATTTTTCTGAAAACCCATAATTTTAACTCAGAACTTAAATATTAAAATGCACCTGAATGCGCAGAAGGCCGCTTTAAAACATTCTTCGAATATCTATCGTACTGATGCCGGACTATATTAGATTAGAAAACATCCGGATTTTTGAGCCGATTCAGTGAGGACGCCGGATTATGAAGTGTTCCAGATTAAATGGAGGCTGGATTATAGAGATAATTGTACAATTGTACAATTTGTTTAAGGACCGATATATAAAAATTTTCTTCGACTCATAATTTTATATCGTATGGAAGAGGTGGGCCCGGAATCATCATCCCCCCGGGCCCGGATTTTCTCTCCACGGCCCTGATGGTGAGACTCGAAACTACGACCCTGTGCCCTGTGTGTTGTGCGCACTAACCACTACACCATCAGACGAAAGTAGAGAAATAATTGGAGATAAGTGCAGCATGTCTTTGGTTTTGGTAAATGGGTCCTAGTTCTTTTACGATGTCGTCGATTCATTTGTTTAATGTGCAAATCCCTTTTCGAAAAAGAAAAGAGGGTTAAGCGCGCATTGTAGTTTTGTCATGACTCATATTTCCGACCGTGCGATATCGATTGATGCGTCCTTTATTTCCGCATAATCCCTGAGGTTATGTTTTACAACAGCAGCCTCCCCCACTTAATCCAGCGGTAATTTTTGATCTTTCAAGAGAGACACCCGACGTTCATTTGTTCAACCAAAAGCACCTTAGGTCGGGTAAATCTTTCATACGTTAGTACGTATAGTTAAGCCAAGACTCGACGCCATTCGGGTCTAGGGAGCAACAACAAAATGGCACCAGTGCAAGACGGCTACACATTTTACAGTTTATTCCCCATTTTAACTCCCGTGTTTGTATCGTTAACCTAAGGATAGGGCAACGAGTGGCGAAAACCCCACCACTGATTCTGGCACTGAGCTACAGGAAGCGCATGCCGCTGCTCGCTCGATGAGGAGTCCTATCTTCGTTGCCTAACCTGCACGGTTGTAGAGGCATTGGTTCCATTCCCTCGGCATCTTCGGATGACCAGAGTCCTCCATCATAACGTTCAGGCAACAAAATGACTGTGAAAATAATAGATTGACTAAAATAAATCAACTATCTCTGGCGGTACGCAGCTACTCCAGGTCCATTTTATTGCCAGATAAAACGTTCAACGATGCCAACATAAAAATGACTGTCGCCTATCGCCTTACAGAATACCAGCTCAGCCTAAAACTCCCTTAAAGATGACTAGCGTCTGATTAGATATCGGGGACATATGCGTATTCTGCAGAAAATTCAATTAGAATCTATTCTATCGCTATCGCTATTAGACTAAATAACCACGAAATGCTTGACAGGAAACTCCCGATTCACATCCCAGATCGGTTAGAATGGGTTAATGGTAGGCCTTGTGTTCATCCTAGAAGCATCATATGGTTACCGGATGGCTCTAGGACAGATCACGGCCTGCTGGATTCTTAGGATACCAGAATCACGGTTGCGATTGGTCTTTGGCCTAGTGTCTTCGAACCAGAGATTCACTCCAATTGAAATTGCGACAGAGTGATTCTGGAGTGGGATCTCAGAAGCGCCATCATGGGTGTCGAGGGAAATGAAAAAGCAAATGAGATATTTATCCGCTCTGATCCTTTCTTTGGACTAAACTCGGGGGCTGCCATAGGCAAAATTTGTAAATGGTTTTCGAACCTCAGGTTGAGCTGCTGGAGGACCACAGTGGAAGTGCGAAGTAGCTCAGTCCCTTCAGTAATACCAACATTAAGTTTCTGTGCAATGTAAATATACATACTTCTTATTGGCTTCCGTATGGGGGATTTTTTTTTAATTTTAAGATTAGACTATAAAGAAGACGAGACCTCATTTCACTTGCTGTGCGAATATCACGCTATTGCTAGGTCCAGATGATCAACCCCTGACCGTAATTTACTAAGCACCACGATTATCAGGAGCTATGAAGGAAGGATCTTTTGGTCCGTTATTGACCTTCTAAATTAAAGGACGCTGCCACTGTATAGGTACCCTTTAGGTGCATCGCTCAACGACTGATAAAGTCCGCATCATGAGTATTATTATTATAAATCACCACGGATTTAAATCACAAACTACCTGGAGTCAAATTTTTAAAAAGTAAATTATGCTGACATGCATTGCTTCTATCAACGTACTCTCTCCACATAATCTTTAACATCCACCCAAACAACCTCAAACCTCCATTACCTAAATAAGTCTATAAGAGCAAGAGGTTTCGGTTCCATGATATCATTTTCATAATTTCCTTCGGGGCCTATACAATTTCCGTTTTAGATGATTTCGCGAAAGACGTTTGATGTGACTTCTTTGATTGAAGTCACACAGTCACTAAATCAACATATCATTAGCTCAAATTGACATACCTAAATCTCTGGAAAATTAAACACGCGGGAAAATATTTTGCAAATCTTTCTCTGGAAAACTCTTTAATTTTGGTATGAGACGCAGAGTTTTCGCCTGTGACACTGCTCAGGTCGTCCCAGTAACCTCTTTGCGAATACACAAATACAGTATCCTTCCGGCAAATAATTGTAACATTTCTAAACTAAAAGTATCTTTGGCTGTTCTTTGTAACAAAAATATACATAATGTATACAGCTATAACATTCCTGGATATAATAGGCTATTTCCAATTATGACTTTGTGTGCCTTTTGTAGGCCGCCCCATCAAATTTGCCATATTTTGAACACAAATCGTGTACAGTGTAACTGGCTGCCTGGCGGCATTTCAGATTTGTTATTTAAATAATTAATTGTTGTTAGGGATGTGTATGACCCGACAGCGCTATTCAGCAACAATTATTGTTACACACAATTCGGTACGATATGGCCGAAAATCGGCAATGACGATGACGTTTCAATTATACAGCCAAAACATGCACAAACAACACGCAGGGAGAGATATCCTTTGGGGAATTGCCCGGAACATTATTTGATGTTGTGGTGTGACACATCAAAGGAAAAATTGTCCAATACTACTCGAATAGAGAAACGGGAGTCTTTTATTTGTAATTACCGATTTTGCGGGTAATTAATTGACTTTGTGAGTTATTAAATTTGGCTGTAGCTACCTACGCACTTTGGTAGAATTAGAGTAGAACTGAAAGTTTAATTGAGTGTTGTGTTATTAGATATTATGCCGGAAAAGTGGATAATGACACATAGTGTTTTTGGGTGACAAATTTAGATTTTAACTGTTTTAATTGGAATTTTCAATTTTTGACGTACCTACTCGTATAATGAAGTTATATAATTTGCACAATAATCTAAATGCCTTTTAATCAAAGCTGGTTTTGGTTTTGATCCAGTGACGACCGGCAAGGTAATTTGCGATTCATTTATGTATATGAGGCGGAGTGGTATTGCAGAGATCATTCAGCAGTAGCGTATGATTAACTGTGTCAAACGCTTTTGACAAATCGAGAGCTACAAGGATGGTGCGCTTGCATGTCTTCGGCTGGTTGAGTCCATTGAAGAAGTTGGATGAGGCTGTGCTGTGCATCTTTCGAAAACCATGTTGGTGATTTGCAAGCTGGATGATGTTCTCTAGGAGTTTCGGCAACTCTAGCACCTCAAGTATTTCGGCCACAGGAAACAGTAGCATTATTGGACGGTTGACTCTCCAAGCGTGTTGTGTGTATGGGGGTGATGCGGCATTTTTCCATAACTCAGGTATAATGAAAGATCTTAAGGATAAGCTCATCGTGGCAGTGATATACTCAATGGCCGGTCGTTGCTGTAAGTCTTATCACCGAACTTAATGGCTACCTTTCCTTTCGATTTGACGGGGTTGGAAAATGCACGCACAGTTTTCCAAAGGTTGCTGATACCGGCTTTCACGTGGCAGGTTTCTAAATGAGCATTCCATTGTTGTCTTCTGTGGTCGTCAACTTGCTTTGTTATCTCACAAAACACAATACTTCTTGTGTTATGCAGCTGAGTGATCCCGGATGAACTTAGTCCGCTCGACAGTTTCCGAGGGCGAGCAATATAAGGCAGTCCAACTACATTGTGGAGAAGCTAAGGGTTACAAGCTGGAATGTCGGTTCCATAACGTCAAAGAGCGGGGAGATTGAGGATATTATGAAGCGGAGAGGGATGGACATTCTTAATTTCAAGAAGCACAAATTGTACTACTATGGAATTACAAATCAAAGAAACAGAGTTGGCATTATTCTGGCATTGTCTATAGTAAGGGTCGCGAAGATAAATTATCGCTTGATAAGTATCAAATTGGTTATCTGCGAAAGGATATGGAACCTAATAAGAGCCTACGCTCCCCGAGTCGGACTGCCACCAGAAGAAAAAGACACATTTTGGAACGACGTTGACACCCTAATTCAAACTATTCCAGATACCGAATTGGTGTTCTTGTGAGGAAATCTAAATGGCCATGTAAATGAAACTAATTACGATTACGAGGATTGCCATGGTGGAAAGGGACAAAGGGTAGCCCTTCGACGGGCAGAAATGACAAAGGTAAAAATATCCTCACTATTTGCAGATCGCAAGGTTTGGTTATCCTAAGCACAAGGTTTGAAAAAACCAGAAAAACCTGATCACCTACAGTAGTGGACACGGAGAGAGGAAACACGAAACGCAGATCGTCTACCACCTGTGCTTGGATTTCTTGAGATGATGCGTAAAAGACTGCAAGATGATCTTGGGTGAATTTGTGGTTAGTCAACACTGATTGCTCCTGTCAGAATTAATTTTGAAAGTAGGAGGAGCAAGAAACAGTGTAACCAAAATTTACCACATCAAAAGTATTCTGTACGTTGGTTTGCAGTAGTCAAAGTTTTTCCTGGTAAAGCTGCCGACCTAGGGCGACTTCGGAGGGAATGTGTTTTTAAGAATAGACTGTCAAAAGATGAATAGGACAAATTTCGAAAGTTTCGTAACTTCGGAAGACCATTCTTGATGACATACGATTTCGTGTGGTCTAAAACACTAAAAACTTGGAGACGGTCGTGAGAAGGTCAAAAAGGAACAAGCATGTAAACTTTTACATATGTATAATTTGGTCAGTACAAAGTATAGATTCTCAAAATAATAATAACGACGACACCTGATTTATGTAATTCTTTTGTCGAGGAGATAAATATAACAAAGCGTAAGTTTACTTAAAAAATGCTACTCTCAAATATGTTTCAATTCTAGCACTTCTGTCCAAAATTACGGAATTTATGGGGCCGAATTAAAATATAAGCCCCTACCTTCAAACAGCGTTGGTTCGACCATCAAAGCGAGAAAAGTAGAAACCGCTCTTTCGCATGCCTCCGCCTTTTTAGAGAGCATAATAATACAGCCACAAGGAACATATATCACGAAGCTAATCAGCGATTCAAGCAATTATGTGTTGACAAGAAAAGTCAGTTCAATTAGGAACAGGCTGAAATGCTAAATAACTGCGAAAATTCGAAGGATTTCTGGAAAACGGCTAAGTGTCTGAACGGGAAAGTATATATAAGTATATGTATATACAATTGGACCCGGAATTAATGTGGAACGGTGCAAAGCGCACTTCACTGAAATAGCGCACAGGGAAAATGAAATACAGTTCACAAGGCCGAACCGGACCAATGAAATATTGGATGCAATAATGAAGGTGAAGCAGCCTGAGCAAACCCTAAAGACGATAAGCCCCCTGGAAGTGATAGGATACCGGTGGAATTATATAAATATGGTTCCGAAATTCTTAAAACCACACTTACCAAAGAGTTCGATAGGATTTTGGCTACGGGACGTCCATGCCGAATTCTGCGATTCAATCATCTTTCCGACATTTATGAAAGGAGATGTAAATAACCTAACCTAACCTGCTATCGGGGCATCAAATTTTTGAATTCATCAGGCACAATATTCATTCGGTTGAAAGGACTGATTTGTGCGGATAATGTGGTGTTTCTTGCACGATCCCCGAAAGTTACAGTGTATGATCAACGACCATATCGTCCTGTTGTAGTCGCTGGAGCTTTACAGTCAGCCTTCAGAAGTCGAAAATAATGATATTTAAGAAATGGCATATATGTATTAGCATATGATGAGAAGTGGATGTACGGCGGGCACGAAATTGAAGTGGTTAGGAAATATAAATATCTCGGCATCTTATTTGCAAGTAACCTGTCAATGGAGCCACACCTCAGCGAAAGACTCAAGCAAGGAAAGTGGGACACCAACTGCTTCAATAACCCTGTTTTATCACATAAAGCAAAATACTACATATTTGAAGGGGAGAGTACCATTACCAGTACCACGCCGCCATAATTTACCTCAACTATGCAATTTATGCAATATGAGGAGGGAAGATGCGCGGAACTTTCTGGGAATATGCCAAATGGACAACCGAATTGTGAGTGTTTATACGAATTCTCAAAAGTCGCTTTATACTATAGATATAGGATAGTCAACGAAAGCTTTTAATAACACCTTAATAAAAGCGCGAGAGGAGGGAACTTTCGGTAGATGAACACTCAGAATACGGAGTTGGGTGAACTTCATCACCCGGCCTCCTCCACATGCTAAAATAGGCCACAATTGATTAATATTAATATGCAAACCAGTTTAAGTCCATGAATAAAAATTTAAAGCAAAAAATATAAAAAGAAATTCGTGAATAATATGTGTATTATTGAATACCGAACAAATACATATGTACGTAATACATTATACCAAAATATGAAAGGCTTGGAGCAAGAGTGGTCCAAGTGACATTTTGGTCAAAATTGAGTTATTGCTTCTATTGAACTGCTAAATATTCTTTCAGTTTATATGCTAATGGGATTTTTCGCATTTCATACCCAAACCAATAAATGGCCAAAAAATTCCTGTTGCACGAAACTATCGATGCTACTTTATTATGCAAGACTGGTATAAGTACTTTGTGCATTTGGATGCTATGTTTGTTAATTGCACTAGTGGTCTAAATACTGCACTTATACCACTATTACAATTCAATTTTTTAAAATGATATTTGCTGAATAATTGACAAACAAATTTTCTTATAAGAAAATCTTTCAACCGTTATACAAATTGGAATTCATTATAACGATACAGAGAAGTATGCAAAAATGTGAAGTCGATTTTGAGTTTGCTACTCTAGAAATACAGATTTCTATACATTATTTAGAACGGAATATTATTTGTGTGTACGCTTGTAAATTGCGGTAAGTGTACGATTACGACGGTAATCCTAATTTTTGAAATACAAAATTTCGCAATAAGATTATTAAACTAAGGAAAGGATTTAATAAGGCCTCACAAAATAAAGGAAAGGACCATTGTCCGCGAGAGATTGGAAGTACTTCAACATCAAATCCTGAAGGAAATAGAGCTTCCGTTTGTACACCACCGTTGGACTCCGATGGTTTAGAAACAGATCCGACAGTTTCTTTCAAAAATTATTCTATTATATCGGGATCATGTAAATACGAGTATAAGACTATTATCTACAGATTTATATTTAGTTATTTGAATGGAATCTATTGAAAGTAATTGTTATCTGACCAAAACCAACAAAGTTGTAATAGTTACCCCGCCAAAGAAAAATTCATCTGCCGCAAAAAGAATACATATCACTCCAATCTGCCGCTCATATGTAATTTTGTTTTAGGTGTAAATGCTGGAGATGTTTAAATGTACAGGACTACTTCCGAAAGTAATTTGCGGGGAGCCCTCAAAGTGACACTGCGTAAAATGTTAATGCTCCCACCAAATTACTTTAAGAAGTAGTCCTGTACATTTAAACATCTCCAGCATTTACACCTAAAACAAAATTACATATGAGCGGCAGATTGGAGTGATATGTATTCTTTTTGCGGCAGATGAATTTTTCTTTGGCGGGGTAACTTTTACAACTTTGTTGTTTTTGGTCAGATATCATATATTTTTGCATACTTAAATAGCCACCTAATATTTTTGTTTTGGGATCCTGATGGACCAATGTCCTAATATCCCAATGTCCCAATATCGCGATGTTCCAGTGGCCCAATGTCCCCACGTCGCAGTTTCCCCAGTGTACATAAGGTCCCAATATCCGAAAGTCATAATGTGCAAATGTCCCAATGTCCTAATGAGCCTAATGTCCCAATGTCCTAATATCCCAGTGCCCCAATGTCCCAATATCATGATGTCCCAATGTCCCGATGTCTCAGTGGCCCAATGTTCCTATGTACCAGTCTCCCAATGTCCCAGTGTCCTATTGTCCCAAGGTCATAATAATGTCCCAATATCCCAGTACCCCAATGTCCCAGCCTCCCAGTGTCCTAATGTCCCAATATCCCAATGTCCCAATATCCAAATGTCCCATTGTCCCAATATCCCGATGTCCCAATACCCCAAAATCCCGATGTCCCAATGCCCCAAAATCAATTTCCTAATATCCCACTGCCCCTAGATCCTAGTCTCCCAGTGTGCCAATATCCTAATGTCTCAATGTCCCCGTGTCCCAATGTCGCAGTATGTTTTAAAAAATTGTCAATGCGATGGCCCGAAAGACGCAATTGATGAAAATCTTTTGTTAATTTTACCTATTATTTTACCGTTATTCCATCCACTTATCTAGACATCTTATCTTATCTGGAAGACATTGATTCTTTAGAAGGACCACCAGAGGATTCTTCATTCCAAATTTCATAAAAATCCCATCACGGGGAGAGACAATAGAAGCAAGTCTTTCTGCAACTGTAGACTCCAGTCTCCGTTTATTGCATATATCTTACCCGTTATTGTGCCGATCGAAGTTTTTTTTTTTTTTTTGAAAGGCACTAGAACAGGATATGTGGAATATTTTGGTAAACAAAATTTTTGGGGGGATGTTGCCTGGAAGGCCGTAGCCCTGGCAAACAAAAAAGCAGGTTGTCTCCGGTAATCATAGACTTGTTCGCTTTCGTTTTTTTCCTTTGGCGGGCGATACGCTCTCGCGTCTCTTGATACTTATATACTTAGCGGAGTGAATGTAAAACAGGCATTGATATACGAGAACTATTACAAACAATTAAAATTATACAGAATTGCTACTCTTACTATTCATGAATTCATTTTAATCACACGAATTTTTTCAGTTTTACCGAGATACGTGGCAGCATTTTAATTAACATGTCAGTTAAAGTTTGTTGTTTCGCCCAAATCAACACTGGTGTTTAAATTGCTCTAAATAATTGTATCACAATTCTTTTTTATTGCATTGATATGTAAATGTTTTTATTGCATTGATATGTAAATGACCATGATCCTATAAACGTACGTTCTGTAAATACTGCTTAAAATCTATTAATGATTAGAATCTCATAATATGATAATATAATTATACGATATAATTATATGAAGACGCTCTAATGTCAACATTCTGTTATTTGCTATGTTAATAGCATGTCGTAGATGTCAAGTTATCTCTGTTAATACTCAGTTAGCGTTCTGTTAATGCTTTGTGTCCTCTTGTCTACTAGCGATGTAATGCTCTGCTAACATTCCGTAAACTTTGTTATGAATCTGTAAGCATTCTGTTAATGCATTAGTAACATGCTGTTAGCTCAGTTAACGTTCTTTTTGACATTCTGTTAATGTCCTGTTAATGTTCTGTTAGTTTCCATTAAATCTTCTTAAGATTTCTGTAATCTTTGTGTTATGGCTCTGCTAACATTGTGTTAGTAATCTGTTAATTTTTTGTGAACTCTGTTAATGCTCTATTAACGTTCTCTTAACACTCGTTAAAAGAGCATTAACGAAAAGATAACGTTAATGCTCTGTTAACGTTCTGTTAATCCTCTGTTAATGTTCTGTTTCCTCTCTTTAATCATTCGGCTAACGCTTTGTAAACGGTCTGTTACCTTTCTTTTATTACTTGATTTACGTTCTGTTAACGTTCTGTTAAGGGCCTGTTAACACTCTGTTAACGCTCTGTTGTTGCTTTATTAAGGCTTTGTTAACGTTCTGTTACTGATCTGTCTTAATGCCCCCCTGACCCAGTGTCCCAATGTCCCAGGGTCGTAATCTACAAGTGTCCCAATGTTCCAGTGTCCCAATGTCCTAATGCCCTAAGGTCCATTTTCACAGTGTCCTAATGCCCCTATGTTCTAATAACCCAGTGTCCTAATGTCCTAATATCCAAATGTGCCAATGTCCCAATATCCTGTGTTCCAATGTCCTAATGTCCCAATATCGCAATGATCCAATGTCCTAATATTCAGTGCCCCAATGTCTCAATATCCCGATGTCCCCATGTCCCAATATCCCGATGTCCCAATATCCCGATGTCTCAGTGGCCCAATGGCCCTATGCGCCAGTGTCCCAATGTACGATTGTCCTATTATGCCAAGGTCATAATTTCCTAATGTCCTAATATCCCATTGCCCCCATGTCCCTGTATCTCAGAGCACTAATGTCCCAGTATCCCAATGTTCCAATATCCCAATGTTACAATGTCCCAATGTTCTAATATCCCGATGTCCCAGTGGCCCAATGTTCCCACGTCCCAGTTTCCCCAGTGTACCTAATGTCCCAATGTCCTAATGTGTTGATGTCCTAATATCCCAATGTCCTAATGACCCAAGACCCTAATGTCTACATGTTCTTATATCCCAGTGACCCTATGTGCGAATATCCCGATGTCCCAATGTCACAACATGCCGATGTCTCAGTGGTCCAATGCCCCTATGTACCAGTGTCCCAATGTCCCAATGTCCGATTGTCCCAAGGTCATAATGTCCCAATGTTATAATATCCCAGTGTCCTAATGTCCCAGTCTCCCAGTGTCCTAATGTCCCAATATCCCAATGTCCCAATGTCCCATTGTCCCAATATCCTGATCTCCCAATGCCCCAATATCCCGATGTCCCAATGCCCCAATATGCCGATGTCCCCACGTCCCTGTTTCCCCATTGTGCATAATGCCCCAATGTCCTAATGTCCCAAGACCCTAATGTCCCAATTTCCTAATATCCCACTACCCCAAGATCCTAGTCTCCCAGTCTCCCGGTATCCCAATATCCAAATGCTCCAATGCCGCAGTGTGTTTTAAAAAATGGTCAATGCGATGAGCCGATAGACGCAATTGTTGTTAACTTTACCTATTAATTTACCGTTATTCCATCCACTTATCTAAATGGAAGACATTGATTGCTTAGAAGGACCACCAGAGGATCATTCGATCCAAATTTCATAAAAATCCCATCACGGAGAGAGACAGTAGAAGCAAGTCTTTCTGCAACTGTAGACTCCAGTCTGAAATTGGGTTACTCGCTTAAGTCTGTGAGGGTGAAAATTTCACGGTTTATTGCATATATCTTACCCGTTATTGTGCCGATCGAAGATTTTTTTTGGAAAGGCACTAGAACAGGATATGTGGAATATTTTGGTAAAAAAAATTTTTTGGGTGCTGTTGCCTGGAAGGCTGTAGCCTGATCAAACAAAAAAGCAAGTTGTCTCCGGTAATCATAGACTTGTTCGCTTTCGTTTTTCTTTTTCCTTTGGCGGGCGAGACGCTCTCGCGTCTCTTGATATACTGTAACTGTAACACGTCATTAACTCTATTTTGCCAATAATGTTAATAAATTTTTTCACTTTAATCAGATTTCAATGAATCGCTGAGCTCAAGAGAATCCTCTTAAAAACAGTAGTCGGCTTAAATATTCGGGCAAAATATCGACTATCGGTGTTGATTATGATCAAATAAAAGAAGTAACGGCACATTTTTTCAACAGAAAACAAAGAGCATATCACAGCAACCAATATGTCAATATGTATTTCTCATATTTCTTTTCGGGTTCTCTTATAGTGAGCTCAGGGGCCATTTTTTTGTGCCATGACAAAATGTTTTTCTGTTTTCTTACATTTTTGCTGCACGTGACGGAGCAATCATTTCTTTCCAGGATTTGTTGAGACCATCGTTTATTTTGAGAAGAAATTCTCATGAGTGGCTCGAAACGTTCACCAAAAAATGGCAACATATGCCTTGCAGGAAAAAATGTAAGAACCAAAAAGAATACTCACAGTCAAAAGTAAATTTTGTTCAAGTGTGCTCTGTGGCCGTGATCGTTCGGTCGCCACTCTGTGATATAGAGACTCATAGAGAAACCAATTTCCAAACTCGGCACGACTGGTCACAAGTTTATTATTCAGAAGAAGATGATAAGAGATATTCTTATCATAGAATGATTAACTAATAATGCGACTAGGAAGTGGTACGGCTGACAACCGAATCAGACTCCGAATTCAGTTGTCTTTGTAACGTTGACGTAGTCGTCAGCGCAACATGCTCCACTAGGAGTTAGGGTAATAAAGAGAGAGAGTGCCCACGACTGTAAGGTCGATCATCTAAAACCAAGTAAAATGTCCGATACATAATGGAGTTAATGATAAAATACAACTAAGAGAATGATCATAAATGTAAAGCAATTCGTTCGTCCGCCAGCTTCTATTGAATCCAAAGTCATTACTTAAGCACCTATCCACCTTGGAAAAAAACGCAAATCCAATGAATCAAGTTGGAAGCGAAACAAGAATAAAGCGTTGCGCACCAGTGGACAGGAATACAAAAATGGTAATGGAAGGACAGTTCCTATAAAAATATTCGGGACAATCTAAGACTGCTGCTAAATGAAGTGCGCGGAACGCATTGAAAAGGTTCAACAGCAACCAAAAATCTATGATTTGATTTTTATAAGCTGCTCACATGGGATGCTCAAACCAATTTGATATGTTCCTGTGTCCAAGTTGTGCCTCCACAGAGACGAACTGGAATAAATCCCACTAAGGTGAGGTAGCCGGAAAATTTATTTAACTGATCAGTGTGTTTGCAAGAAGATGCTCTTGGCTGTAATACAGATATCGAATCATCGATTTAATTATGCATGACGTCAAAAGATGAATCCGGAAACAAAAATGGCTTCCCCAGATAGAAGAGGAAAGCAGCCATCAAAAAATCGATTACCAGCACAAGATTTCATGGAAGTTCCCACGCTACAAGAGCCACTACAGTCATTTCCGAACGAGAGTATCTTGAGCCTGGACTCAATCTCTCCCAGATGTATAAACTCTATTTTGAGTTCTGCAAAGCCGAAACAGAGCATATGTATCGTAAAATATTAATCTTTGCAAGAATAAATTCGAAACCGAATGCCTTAACAAATTGCGACAGTTCGAACTACCCGCCGGCCGATGGAAAACCATATCCGATTTCTTACGAAAAAATGAACGATATCCGTAAGCTGTTGAAATACGTTTCGCCAATTCATCACCTCTTTTATCAGACTATCCCGTTTGTTCCAAGACGAGGAAATGTTGAATAGAACCAGGTGATTACTCTTCCAAATGCTGGAGAATCCGAAGAAGATGAATAAATTCTTTAAACTTGTACTAATTACTTCATACCAACTATTTTATTAATAAACTAGGGGGCTTCGCCCCCTGCTCGCTTCGCTCGCCAACCCCCGGGGGCGGAGGCTAATTTCGGGCGCGGCCGAAATTTGGATACCCTTCGCTTGGGCTAAAAGTTTTTTCGGGCGTATCTATGACTTGTATTTAATCCCCCTCCTCATTCTTTTTCTTCCGTCTTGACAAAACTTTTGTGCTTGGTTGAAATAAGTGGGCAAATAAAAATATTTACTCGGAAAATTTTATTGGGGTTGCGGGAGCATGATCCCAAAGTACGATTCTATTTGTCTTTAACTTTTTTGTTGCTTTGGTAAAGACACATTAATTCAAGGTTTTGTGAAATTGGTGCAAAAAATGTTTCTTAGAAGAACCATAATGGGCGTTTGGTTTGTATGGCCACCCCATGATCCCATAGTCCGATTTGATCAATACTTAGATATGTATTGTGTCATCAAGAGTGTTCGAAAGATTTCAACAAATACTCGACGGACCATCAAAAAATGTTCGATAAACTATATTCAAATTAATGTTCAAAATTCTAAGACTCGACGGACCTTCCAATTTTAAATTAAACACTTGCAAATTAACGGATAACAATATATATTCGAATTCAATATAAAAACGATGTACACACTTCGAGCTCGATAAATCAAGTGAATTATCCTGTGATTCGATTCCACATGTAATTTTTGGATACGGTTCCCATAACGTATCGAACGGCTCACGAGTTCAAGGAACTAGCGAGCTACCACGGGTTCAAAGAACTTTTAGTCCCTCTAATGAATCAGGATACAGGATAAAAAGAGAAAAAATTAATTTTGCTTACATGAGGAATCGAACCACGGACTACGGGCTGAGAGCCCACACTTCTACCACTAAGCTACAGCGATGTTGATGTTGGCAATGTCAATGTGTATACATGATAAAAGTAGTATTCTAGTACATATTCAGCAAATTCAAATAGAAGTTCTAAAAGGTTTGAATCTTCAATTATATCAAATTTATGTAAAGTAATATGTATTCAGCAAATTGCAAATATAGGTCAAACGACCATTTACTCTATGTATCTATCAGCTGTTTTAGTGTATGTAATGTGAATAGTTGTCATAAGCAAGGTAAGTAAACAATATCAATAAATTTCAATTTCAATCAAATCTATACAATAATATAAATTCAAATATTCTTTTTTTAGGATGACGATGTTCGAGGATGCTTGGACGATGAGCAAGACGCAGAAGGAAGCAGAGCTTGAATGTGATGCAAGTGGCGATATTGGCGGTGCGGATCAGATAAGTATCCTTGTTCATACATTAGGTGGTGATTCTTTGTGAATTCCTTTTTTTATGTCGTTTCAGCTCGCCAATCTCAAACAAAGAGAAACACGTTTGTGTGTAATTTGGTTGAAATTGGTACACAAATAAAAAAGTTTTTCTTAGAAGAACCTAATTTCGGTGGTTAGGTTTGTATGGTAGCCCCATGACCCCACTATCCGATTTTATCCATTCCTAGACATGTTTCGTGTCATCAAGAAAAACACATTTGTGTGAAATTTAGTTAAAATTGGTATACAAATAAAAAAGTTTTTCTTAGAAGAACCTAATTTGAGGGGTAAGGTTTGTATGGCAGCCCCATGACCCCATTATCCAATTTGATCAATTCATCATGTGTCATCAAGAGAAAAACGTTTGCGTGAAATTTGGTTGAAATTGGTGTACAAATCAAAAAGTTTTTCTTAGAAGAACCTAATTTGGGAGGTTAGGTTTGTATGGCAGCCCCATGACTCCATGGGCGGATTTGATCCATTCTTACATATGTTTTGTGTTATCAATAGAAACACATTTGTGTGAAATTTTGTTGAAATTGGTGCACAAATAAAAAAGTTTTTCTTAGAAGAACCTAATTTGGGTAGTTGGGTTTGTATGGCAGCCCCATGACCCCATTGTCCGATTTTGCCGATTCAAACATACAAACTGCCTGCAGCCAAAAGAAGCATTTGTGCAAAATGTCAGCTTCATAGCTTTTAAATTGGCCGAGTAAAGCGCGTCGCAACAGACAGGCAGACGGACAGACGGACATCGCCCAATCGACTCCCCAAGTCATGCTGTTCATATATGTATACTTTTTATATGGTCGGAGATGCTTCCTTCAATGCGTTACAAACTTCATGACAAAGTTAATATACCCTTTCACTCTATGAGCGAAGGGTATAAAAAAAAACTTTATTCTATGCCTTTTACTACAATTTTGCAGAAAAAACTTTAACTTGGTTATGCAATAGTGGTCTATGTACGGTCAATAGCCAAAAAAACAATCATATCTCCGTTATTACACAACCGATTTTCAAATTTTATACACTAATAGATAATTATAATCATAATAGATAAATATCCACCAAGAGAACTTGATAATTATCGACAGATAGGGGAACGAAACGCGTGTGTCTCAATTTCTGAGCATTTATTCTTTGTCACTTAGACCACTTATGCTCCAAGCCCTACATATAGTTATTTATTTATCAATCAAACTAATAACCAGGCAGACGGCAAAAGCAGGAATCCCCTTATATTAGGAACACTTCCTAGTCCTTACACCATTTCCGTGCCTAGTTTAACTCATTATCGAAATTCTAGAGGGCGGAATAGTAGCATGACAGAGGTAAATTGTCCTGACTACAGAATTAGTCAGGATAACAACTCTTCATTTCCACAACAATGATCCACATGGGCTGAAATGTTGGGGAAAAGCAAATCCACATTCATTGCGCTTGCAGATATTAAGGAGTAATATATGAAAAAGCGATGAACATTGGCTATGTCCACACATGTGCGCTTTCGTCTTCACTATCGTCTTCAAGCTCCGTATCCACTTTCAATATTGAACGTGTCGTTGATTGCGTCAAGTGAACAGAAGAGATCAATGCCTCATTCTATCCACATCTGTTCATTATTCATCGGGAAATATGTGTCGCGGCATTGGTCAGGACGGGTAAATGATAAATTCTTTCATTAATAGTATGAATAGATGATGAGTTGTTTATATTTAACATTAGCAATCGCGTTCAAGAATGAATGCGTTTCTTCAATAGCGCAGGCATCTCAAGTTTCAATTGTCAAAATGATGAAGACGAACGAAAAT
This sequence comes from Microchrysa polita, assembly GCA_949715475.1. Classification (NCBI taxonomy): domain Eukaryota; kingdom Metazoa; phylum Arthropoda; class Insecta; order Diptera; family Stratiomyidae; genus Microchrysa; species Microchrysa polita. The sequence goes on from OX454420.1 coordinate 21,164,587, forward strand.
TGAAACTGTCTAGACAGGCACATTGGCTACGTCCACATGTGCGTCTTTTGTCTTCGCTATCGTCTTCAAGTTTCGTTTCCTCTTTCAGCATTGAACTTGCCATTGATTGCATCAAATGAACAGAAGAGATGAATGTCACATTTGTTCATCATTCGTCGTAAAGGCCGCCACAAACCTGACGATTTCTAGGCCGATCGATACATTAGGCAATTTATCGGGCAATCTGAAATTGACAGTCTCATAGTTGAAATAGATTACACGCGTCAGCAGCAGCATCGGCAGAATTACATAGCTGACAAATATGCTGAATGCCAAGTCTTCTGCTCAACATTTTTGTCAGCAATGTTAAATGCATTGGGCTTGACGTTTCGCGATGCCGATGCTTCTGCTGACGCGTCTAATCTGTTTCAAGCATCACGGTCCACCAGACACAACAGAAAATAGCGAAAATTATACCATTTTTGGCGATGGAAGATGGACATCCATTGCTACTTTGATGGAGAATGACCGCCACAACATGAAGAACGACCACAGGTTTATGTCAAAAAATCAGCAACTGAGAACACATGATTGTCATGACAACTTGTACGGAAAATTGCATTGGCAATGTCAAATCAAAAAATTGACTCCGATGGTCCCATACACCTTCCGATTTATCTCGCCATCAAAAAATCTGGACGATCGATCGGAGGGTCTGTGGCGCCTCTAAGATATTAATCGCAACTTGTTCAGAACGCATAAATTATGAAAAAATTTATTTTGATAAATTATGAAAAAATTGTGTGTTTTGTATGAGCAGGAGCAGATTTCGCAAGACTACTGTTAATTTTTCAATTTCGAAATTTAATGTTAACACATTCTAGCACTTATCCAATTGATAAGAAATGTAAACTCTCAAGTCGCAGACACATAAATGCCGATCAATTTTAGTTCACAATATTTGCACGATTTAATAGCGAATTTTAAAAATGTTGAAAGAGAAAACGATAGCTAACCCGACTTCAGTGGCAATTCCTCATCCATTCCTCTTCGAGTTTGACTTAATCAACTTCGGTTACCACTGATAGAGGAGGAAAGAGGAATTTCTTTTCAATAGCGCAGACATCCCAAGTTTGAATTGTCAAAATGACGAAGACGAACAAACATTGAAAGTGTGTGGACAGGCACATTGAGCAACCATGATTTTCACCTACATTGCATGCAAATTAGGGGCACACTCCCTCTGTTAAAACGTTGCTGGGTAATAGGCAAGATTGCAAATATGACAGGCATCTTGAGGCTTAAAGCATATTTTAAATATGTACTGGGTACTAAACAATAGTTACGGAGTTAACAAAACCTGACCGAAGTCACATACATACAAGTTTCGTCCTGTTGTGAATCGTACTTACTGACCGCGACCATTCCCGATGGCAGCTTGCTGCCACACTGGTTTTTCAAGCCTCTACGGTGCGAACCACACCCGTTTCATCACCAACGAAACGGCCAAGAGTTGCCAAAAGACCCCTCCATGGCAGGAACCATGATGCTTGAAATAGATTAGACGCGTCAGCAGAAGCATCGGCATCGCGAAACGTCAAACCCAATGCATTTTACATTGCTGACAAAAATGTTGAGCAGAAGACTTGGCATTCAGCATATTTGTCAGCTATGAAATTCTGCCGATGCTGCTGCTGACGCGTGTAATCTATTTCAACTATGAATGTTCGATGCAGGAGGAATGTGTATGTCTGTGGATGTGTTCTATGTGTTTTTTCGTCAAATTGGGAGCATTTCATCTCAGCGCGGTTTCTCTCAATTCTTCTAAGCTGTATCTTCGGGGTCTTTGAGGTGTACCTGCTGCAGAGAATGGTGTCATTTCTACTGCTCAGGCCTAAGGAAAATGAGAGATTATGACAAGTTGTCCTTTGTTGCTCCAGGGTGTCTGCACGCGGGTCGGCCCCCAACCACCCCAGGCCCTAGCTCACAAGCTAATGGCCCACCACCGTCTCCGGCCATTCCTGGCCCAAGCTCTCCACCACCGCCACCCGCAGTAAACAATACAACAAGACATAATCGCTCTAGTTTAACACCTGCACCCCCTGCAGCAGTGTACACCCCACTCACCATATTGCAGTTTAACTGCAACGGTATCCGTCAGAAGATCGGTGAGATAGTCCGTTTCATGAGTATGCGCAGAATTCTGATAGCGGCATTCCAGGAGACAAAGCTCAAACCATCAACTCCCGAATTTAACATCCGCGGCGATTACATACTTTTTAGGCGCGATAGAGTCGGCAGGCAGGGTCCTAATCCAGGAGGAGGGCTCGCATTCCTAATACACAGAACCGTGCAATACAGTGTATTAGATCTTCGTTTCAACGACGGCACGGCGGAAATGCAAGCTATTGCCGTTAAATCCGGCAATACCAATATCGAACTTATAAACATCTATGTTCCACCTGCATCCAGCTGTGGCTCTGGCTATAAGTTCGATATTGGTCCACTCCTCACAGGACAGCATAGGATCCTACTTGGCGACTTTAACGCCCATCACGAACTCTGGCACTCTCTTCTCGCAAAGGATGCCAGAGGTATAGATATCGCGTCCAAATTAGACCCATCAGACTTCTGCGCACTCAATGGAATTTCGTCAACACGCGTCGCTGGTGTCTGCCATAGTTCTCCTGACATAACTATGGTGAGCGCCAGTCTGATAAGTGAAACCCGTTGGGAGACAACCAGATCTCTTCAATCCGATCACCTCCCCATATTAATAACTATTGATAAACCAGCTGAACTGACGACGTCAGAACGGCGTACGTTGATCAATCACAAAAAGGCAAATTGGGAGGGTTTCACTGCGTTCACTTCGACGAAGTTCGCCGCGCTACCTACTCCAACGAATGCTGGGGAAGCCGAAAAGAATATTAGGAACGTCATTGTCAAAGCGGCAGCTCGCTACATTCCGGCAGGGCGTATCCCAAAAGTTCGGCCATATTTTCCAACTGCTGCCGCAAGGTTAGCCGACGAACGGGACGATTTATGACGCGCAAATCCGGCAGACCCCAGAATTCAGGAGCTAAACTCCGAAATAAATCGACTAGTTAACACCTACAAAAAAGAGAAATGGAACGAGCATCTAGATAGCTGCAACCTCTCACAAGGTGTCAGCAAACTATGGGCTACGGTCCGCGCCCTGTCTCACCCAACGAAAGTCAAAAAAAGTGTAGCCATCAGATTCGGCAAGAAAACCACCGCAAATCCAAAACTCTGCGCGAGCTTGTTCAATAAGCAATTTATTGAACACCCCAAGACCAAGATGCTCAACTGCAAGATAAAAAGAAGGATTCACAACCGAACGGTTGACATCATCCCTACCTATACAGCGGACCAAGTTTCAGCAGCAATCAAGAATACGAAAAAATCTAAGGCCATTGGACCAGATGGCATTTCAATGACCATGATGAAACACCTAGATCTTCCGGCCATCGAATATCTAACGATGGCTTTCAATCTGTCGATATCCACGCTTGTCATCCCTGAATTCTGGAAAAAGGGACGAATCATCCCCCTTCTCAAACCCGGTAAAAGCGCGAAACTCGCCGAATCCTACCGTCCAATCACAATTTTATCACCCGTTGCAAAGACACTCGAAGCACTCATCCACCCCACCCTTGTATCGCATGCTGAGCTAGCCTCTCAACAGCATGGCTTCAGGAAGATGCATAGCACCACAACAGCTCTGGATATGATCACCCATCACATCCAAAATGGCCTCAACCAGAAACCGCCCTGTGACAGAACCGTCCTAGTAGCCCTTGACCTGTCGAAAGCCTTCGACACGGTCATTCACTCTGCGTTGTTGGCCGATCTCCTAAATATGCATATTCCTGCACAAGTGGTTAGGTGGATTGCCAACTATCTAGCTGGGAGGCAATCCTTCACAGAGTTTCGAGGCAGTTGTTCAAAGCATAGAAAAATTAAGCAGGGAGTTCCACAGGGTAGCGTACTCTCTCCTACATTGTTTAACATCTACCTGTCGAGCCTTCCAACACCACCGGAAGGTATCCTATGCGGACGATTGCACCGTACTCACCTCGGGGAATGATTTAAACGGCATGTGTGCTCGACTAAATGACTATATTGAAAAACTGGTGGAGTTTTTCAGTATCCGCAACCTAGTCATTTCGCCGTCTAAATGTACTCTAACTCTTCTCACCACCTGGACGCCCGAATTTTCGGAGGTGCTTACGATCCGTACTGGTAAGCATGATGAAGACGTTGTTTCTACTGTTACCAACCCCAAGATCCTAGGTGTCTATCTAGATACCATGATGAAGTCGAAAGATCACGTCGAGAACGTAGTCGACAGAATGCACAGTAGAAACAACGTCCTAAAGGCACTAGCCGGGAGTTCCTGGGGCAAGGACAAAGAAACTATGTTGGTCACTTACAAAGCGATAGGTAGGGCAATACCTAACTATGCAGCACCGGTGTGGTCGCAAACCGTTTGTGACACAAATTGGAACAAGATCCAGGCATGCCAGAACGCTGCTCTACGTATCGCTACAGGTTGCCATCTCATGTCGTCCCAGGATCATCTTCATCATATCATATGTGAATATCTGCGATGGCCGCATGGTATGCTGTATTATCGAATATATCGGGAGGTACCCGTTTGCATCTCTGGACGTCTCTCTCGAGATCTCTGAGTCCACTCCTGACATGTCGTGGAGGGGGAGTGTTGTCCATGAGATGATGGTTTGGGTGATCCTCTCGATAGCAACCGACCAGATATTGTAAAGACAAGAGGTGATTATGATCGCGCACTGATAACATGTTGGGAGTTTAGGTCCGAATAGAGTCCTCTCAGTGCCCCCACCACCCATATCGCCTGAGGAGACTAGGCTCCCGAGAGCCACAAGAGTGACACTAGCCCAGCTTAGGTCGGGCTTTTGTTCACGCCTCAATTCGTACCTATCTCGAATAGACCCGGACACACAGAAAATTTGTCCGAGCTGCGGTGGTGCGCCACACGATGTGGACCACCTGTTTCGATGCCCCGCTGCACCCACTAACCTCACTCCGAGGGCATTATGGGACAACCCTATTGCAGCTGCTACGTTCTTGTCGTTTGAGACAATAGGCGAGCACGACGACGAAACTTAGAACACATCCACAGACATGCACAGCGACTCACACCCTTCTGCACCGCTACAACAACAACAACAACCGCCGATAAAATTTGCCAGAGGCAAAAAATGACGACTGATTACCGATTTAATAAGTTTACCATGTTAAAAGTAAAATACTCAAAAAAATAAGAGGGTAGATTGAAAAATTATCGGAATCGACATGGAGACGAAATAGTTGAGTTGAGAGAGGTTGTTGTTTATATTTTTCCATTACACTTTCAGGTCGATACACTTTTCCCAGCAGTGTGCCTTCGGAACAATAGAATTTCGTAAATATGCTTAGCAGGATCGAAGCTTTGATGTTTGGGAAGAAAAGTAAACAGCCGTCCGGGACTAGGTTTGGAAAGTACGGTGATACACTATTAATTCGTAGACCAATTCAACCAATTAAACCGAGTTGCAATGAATGAAACGTTGCCGTCGTCTGAAATGATGTACCCATGGTCTCTACTCTTTCGCCCAGTTTTATTCAATGATCGGCTAACTCGAGATTATGGACCTTGCGGACACCATTTCCTCATTGGTAGTCGCTTTTGGATATGCACTGTGAGGTTGCTTTAGTGCACATTCGACAACGTTCGAACTCTCTCATCCAGAAAATAATCGTCGACATCCCAATCATCTCTGCCTTCTCTTTGTTCAATGAGAAGTATAGGGTTTTCTAATAATGGCTGGTAGATGTTGCAATGATCGAAATTAATTTTTTTCCATTCATGGCTTCCTACACAAAATTGACACTTTTCAATCGATCCCGAAAGATTGGACTTACACTAAATTATACAAACATATTGAATATGGATTTTCGCTGAAGATTATTATTTACTTCTAAATTAGGACTTTATAAAAATGATTAATAGTAATTGCTTTCATATTTTATAGTTTTATATGAGATTAGCATTCTGCGAGATTGAACTGGATCGAGCTGGACATTGAAAACCCCAATAGTGCTTTACTTCCTCTTCTTCTTGGAAAAGACTTCAGCGGGGGCTGGCATATTGTGTACCCGTTGCGAGATTTTATTGACAAAGTAGAGTCCAATGACAGAGAAAATAACGCTAAAATGAGAAATTTTAAACCGATATTGATGAGACTTGACGTGAATGAATCACTAGGGGGTGAGTAACTAAAGCATGGGAAGGAATTGGATATGTTAGACACAATGGCTGCTATTCTGTCACCAGATGCAATAGGAAAGAATAGGAATTGGGAAATGATTAAATTTAATTATAATGTGGGAATACACTATATTAGGATTAAATGTGAGGAGGTCGATTGTGTTGGGATAGTATCTAATCTAAATAATATATAGAGGTCAAGGAACTTTCAAAAAAAAAAATATTACTACAGAAATGAAAAGAATATGTGGGACTATAGCAGGAATATGATACAACACAAATATGTAGGCGAAAAACAAACAAAAATTTAGTATGTACTTACCAAGTAGTCGCACAAACACGATGCACCATACTGCAAGCAAATACAGCTGCAGTTAGAGCAAACAATATTTCGGGGAAAAACTTTGCTTGAAAGCCATCACCCAGTGCCACGGATTCCAAATTATTTAAAGCCGTAAGCAAGAAGATGAACAACCACGAACCGAGAAAACCGCCCAAAATCGTATTCACTTGCGACGCGGCAAACCACGACGAATAGAGTTGCATCGTTGAAAAGATCAAAACCGTGAGAATCGATGCGATTATCATCGAAACGGAACTAGAAGCAGCTGAAACAGAAAAATTTCATTGATTATGAGTATATGTGGAATTTTGATAGTTATTTATGAACGCGGGCTGTTTGATAAGTCTCCATGTGATAGGGCACACCAATCGCATAATGATTTTGATATTTGCTAACATTAACTGATTTAACACGTGTGTGGTAAACAAGGTTTTTAATGCTTTCACAAACACTGCAAAGCAAGAGATTTTTAACGTGAACCGCTTTCGCCAATCCACGACTTCTTGTTTGGGCGCCAAAAGCATTTACTCGGAGCTAGGTTATTAAAGTTCGAGTATGCGGTACGGCCTCATAACTCGGTTCTACCAATTAGGTCGAAATATGTAAGTCGGGATGAACGAGCCGCAGCGTTGTCGTTATGGGACAATGCTTCGACTGCTCTTTCTTGGCTGGTGCGAAGAGCCATACTTCTTTTACAAACAGCAATCCAAGAGCAAATTTTACTAAAACAAGGTCAAGCACTTGCTGGAAGTGTTCGCGCAATTTCATTTGTGCTCTACAGTTAGCAAACGCGACAGCCATTGTGAAAACAGCTTCTTCATGTCCTAATGATGGTGCCCGATGTTTCGCACATGTTCATTATGAGCTACCCCCGACTTCTTCTATTTGACCAAACTGCACTTGTTGATCGGCGACCACGAGTCGTCTGGAAGTTAATTGCGTGGTAAGCAGTTGGACCTTACTCGGACACATTTGAACTAATCCAGAAACTAATATAATGGAAAACATAGCTCAGGAGCTGTCATAAGACTTTCTGCAAAATATCACGGATCTTCGTGATGGTTTCCCAACAGAATACGTTTTTTTTTTGTTAACCTTTAGCTCGACATTATTTGGATCTCGAGATGCATAGCTATTTCGTTCCTACTGCGACCGGGTCTACGAACCGGAACGACCCATGCTTCAGCATGGCCAAGAGTCGCAACGACCCCTTTCGACGCAAGAAGGGGATGGAAACTACGTGTCATTCGTTCAACACCATTTTTTCCCTTGGGGAGCAGTCCTGGCCGGCCCAGCTACTCCGAACACTATTAATACGTGCCGGCATTGAATCAAATCCAGGTCCATGGATGTGCTCTGTGTGCGGTAACAGGATTTGGACCAATGTTCAAACGTCGGTCGAATGTACATGCTGTGGAGAATGGGTTCACCTAAAGAACTGTTCAGGACTTACCCATCACAATCAACGAGGTCCAACCTACACAGCGAGTCGATGCAGAAATCGTGGGCGACGCTCTTCATCCAACCAGCAGCCAAGGTTCCCAACTATCAACACCTTCCACACCGGCAAACCCTGTACGCACAGTTCAACCTACGCCTAATTTGACCCCAGCTCCACGTACCATCGATGTAAACTACACCAACACCAAAATCGTCCAACTAAACTGTAATGGACTCTAACATAAAATCGTCGAACTTACTGATTTCATGGACAGACACCATATACAGATGCTGCGGTACAAGAAACCAAACTAAACTCCAACCATTCGCTCAGCTCTTACGGGAACTATAACGTCATCAGACACGACCGAGAAAGCAATGCTGGAGGAGGTTTGGCTTTCCTCATTCACAACAATCTACCGTACAGCATCGTTGACATCACTTCCGCCGACAACACCATGGAACAACAAGCGATAACCGTCAAATCGGGCAATATTGACTTTGAAATCTTCAACATTTACATTCCACCCGTCTCCAGCTGTCCCGCCAATTACAAAGCCAATATTAACCCTCTACTAAACGGCCAGTATCGTCTTCTGCTTGGTGATTTCAACGCACATCATAGTCTTTGGCACTCTAACCTCCACAACGACACCAGAGGTAACATCATCGCCGATCAGCTGGACGCATCAGATTTCTGTCCAATAAACGACGACAAACCGACTCGTATCGCTGGATCTTGCACAAGCTCACCAGATATTTCCATCGCTAGCCCTGGACTTATCAACGACATCACATGGGAGCCAATTCTCACGATGTACTCTGATCACCTTCCAATCATACTAACGCTGGATATGCCGTCGAAACTCGTCCATCCTGACAAGAAAACGTACACAAACTTTAAAAAAGCTAACTGGGATGGCTTTAAAAGGTACACAAGCGAAGCTTTTGCTAGTCTTACCCCCCCCCCCCCTCAGCTAAGAGATTCATTCCAGCCGGCCGCATTCCCAGCCTAAAACCTAATTTTCCAATAGCCGCGGCTAAATTAGCTAAAACGAGGGATCAGCTAAGAAGTGCAGACAGTCACAGTGGGATTCGAACCCACGCACCGGAAACTCAGAGATAGACATCTCTGCCACTGAGCTACCGAATGCCCCGTCATCATCGTCAAACAGTTAAATGACCACAGGAGAAATATATGGCACTCACACCTTCGAAAACTGAGCAAACTATGGAGCACCGTAAGAAACTTATCTAATCCCACCAAAACTCAAGGGAGGGTCGCTATAAAGTTTGGCAATCCTACCGTGAGCGACGACAAAAAATGCGCCAATCTGTTTAACAAACAGTTCGTCGAACACCCACCCAAGGATAGACTCAAGCGCAAAATTACACGAGCCATCCGTAACACCAAGGTAGATGAATATCTTCAAACCACTACCACTGAAGTAGCCAATGCCATAAAAAACGCCAAAAACTCAAAGGCGCTTGGACCGGACGGTACAGCAATGATAATGCTCAAACACCTCGACACACCGGCTCTAGAGTATATCACTGCCACGATGTACCTTTCACTTAGAACATTCATCATACCAGAGATTTGGAAGAGAGGCCGCATTATTCCTATACCCAAACCTGGCAAACAACACTCCTTAGGAGAATCCCTCCGCCCGATCACGCTTTTATCTCCTGTGGCAAAAATACTTGAAGCGTTGATACACAAAACTCTTGCGACGCACATACAACTCGCCAATCATCAACACGGCTTTAGGAAAATGCACAGCACTACCACTGCATTAGACCGAATCATGTCTAAGGTCTTGAATGGAATGAACCAACCAAAGCCGTTTAAGCGCACCATCCTAGTGGCTTTGGATCTGTCGAAAGCGTTTGATATGGTGAATCACTCGCTCCTACTGACAGACCTCCAAAACTCATCCACACCGTCGTATGTAGTTAAATGGATCGCAAACTACCTTGCCGGACGTCAATTCAGCACTGAGTTTAGAAATGGGAAATCTAAACTAAGAAGGATCAAACAGGGAGTACCACAAGGCGGAGTTCTTTCTCCCACTTTGTTCAACCTCTACATGTCAGGGCTTCCCACCCCATCGGAAGGAATCGACATAATATCCTACGCTGATGATTGTACCATCCTGACATCCGGCAACGATATTTCAGACATGTGCGACCGTATCAACGGCTACTTAGAAGAGCTCAACACCTTCTTCATTAGCAAGAACCTGAAGTTATCAGCACCCAAATCCTCGGCCACCCTCTTTACAACGTACAACCAGGAATACAACCTACGGCTACACATTAGTGTAAACAACACCGAAGTCCCCACTGTCCGTCACCCCAAAATCCTCGGCGTCACAATTGACAATCACGGCATTTTCAATAGCCACGCCGACAATATATGTGACAAATTGAAGAGTAGGAACAAGATCCTAAAATCTCTCGCTGGCAGCAAAAGGGGGAACTGATAAAGAGACATTACTCACCACTTACAAATCCATCGGTCGTTCAGTGGTAAACTACGCCGCACCCATATGGACAAATAATCTCTGCAACACTCGATGGAAACGGATTCAATCGTGCCAGAATGCAGCTATGCGTACAATCACTGGATGTGTACGCATGACATGACAAGATCACCTCCACCAAGAAACTAAGCTGCTTAATCTAAAAACTCATAATGAGCTACTCGCAAAGCAATATCTTGTTGGTTGCTATCGTAGTCAACACCCGAATTTCGATCTTATGGACAAAACCCCACCTCCACGTCATGTTAGACGTACATTAAGGGACAAGGAAAGGGAAGTCCACAGATTCAAAAGCAGTTGCATACTAGCGAGGTAACAATACCCACGATTGATCTAGTCATTAAACCGTGTCCTTCGAGCTCGACCACCAGATATCTCCAATGACGAACTACAGCTACCTAGAGCCACACGTACCACCTTGGCTCAGCTTCGATCTGGATGGTGCTCCAGACTAAATTCATATTGGTCCCGTATCGACAGCACCATTGCAGACACCTGTCCAGCATGTGGAGCCAGCCCGCACAACGTGGATCACCTTTTCAATTGTAATGCCGCACCAACGCATCTAACACCCATTGCGCTTTGGGAAAAACCCATTGAGGTGGCAACCTTCTTAGGCCTCGAACTTGAGGAGAGGATGCCAACCATTTACGAATGACACTAGTTCCCCCCCCCCCCTTACTTGCGCCGCTACAACAACATCAACACCATTTTGCTCAGATCCATGATTTTGTGCAAGATGTTGGCAATAATCCAGATGTTGTAGGTGAGACTTGAGAGTACATTGATAATGCCGCGGCGCTGGCACTCCTCAGATAAAGCCGAATTGAGTACATCACTAATTATACAATAAGAAATAGGATTGGTGAGAGAATTCAATCCTGCCTGACCCCGTTCAGAACTTCGAAGTCCTCCGAAACCTTACCTTTATGGAGTACGCAACATTTCGCACCGACGCGACGTAAGTTGCCCTAATAACAGCCATTATTTTCTGTGGAATTCCCCTCTTGTGTAAGGCCGCCCATATAGTCTCGATTCACACTATCGAAAGTCTTCTCAAAGTCAACCAAGAAAATGTCCAACGGAGATCTGCATTGCTTCATTACAATGCACCTTGCGTATGTTGATGTGATCGACACAAGAAAAAGCAGATCGAAATCCAGCCTAAATGGCCCTTAATATTATCGAAGACTATTCTAGTCATTATTTTAGCAACCGCGGGAAGCACAAATATACCCTTCCAAGCATTGCATACGGATCAAAACCGCAGCGAAGTGCTCTTTCAATTCCTAATTTAGTCTTCGTCGTGGATAAGTAGCCTTTCATCGTTATCCTTGACCGGATGTTGATAGAAGCTACGACCACCTTTACAGTCCTTGATTATACTATAACGGTATTCAAGTCGTTGTTCTGTTCAGCTCCCTCCGTCGTACCAAAAAGAGTTTTGGTAAGTTCTTTTATTACGACGTACGCCCCGCTAAACTTCATTTGAAGGATACAGGAGCTCGATGTTTCGTTACCATGCTGCATCCGACATCCAAGGTTTCAGCCGACTAACCGGACTTAGACCAAGGAGAATCTCATATTAGATGCAAGAAAACTACTAGCTAATAAAAACAAAAAAGTGTCACATGGCAAGAGTAAAGGACCAAAAAATATTGAAGGTAGCAGGTTCCAATGCCTGTCCAAGATAGAACACACGGCGAATCTGTGGATTCGCCAAGTGTGTGAGGCCCAGGCCCAAGACTAAAATTTCGTGTATGAACAACTCGTTTTAACATAAATGTACCCTTCACCCAACCTAGCACATAGTTCGACACTATCTTATCAGAAATATGTCGAGTTGCTGGTCGCGTCTTTTCTACATATATTGATAAAAACATCTCAACGAATTCGTGGGTGTATGTAGTCTGTAGCTTGAAAGAATATCCACCGAATCGTATACAATACCGAAAAATATTCTTCCAAATTTATTCACAATCAGGATGCAAGACATTACTAAAATATTTTAAATGATATTTACCCATTTTATTCGCCGAGACGACACTTTATTGGTAAAAAAACACAACAAGCCAAACACTAAACAGCCGGCTTCCGATTCTGATTCTTGCTTACACGTCAATGTCATATGGCATCCGTCAATGTTGTGAAAATTATTCTTCTCTCAATTCACCAAGGCGACATCTTGGCAGTAACAACACCGAGGTTATTGTCTCGAATATGTATCCGCGGATAAACCGATGGTTGTTATTTCTACTAGGCAGGAACTTCTCTGTATCGACTACGCGCCGGCTGGAAGTCATCGAAAGAAGAAGGTATGTAGTGGGAAGAGAGAAACGAACGAACGCAGTCCATATTTAAAGATGACGTCATAACGGCCGGAAGTTAATTTGTTAATCCGAAAGATTTTTTTTTAATTTTGTGTGAAATCTTTTTTTAGGCAAACGTTTACTGAGACAGTTAAAAATTATTATTTCGGAATTTAAGTTGCTGATTTATTTTGCGTCACAGGGAAATTGGAGTGCGAAATGCCATTTATTTAGTTCATCATAAAAGTGTATACAGGGTGTCCCGCATTGGGTGGTCAATACTGTAAGGATTGATAGCGCAACTTGTTTCAGCAAGAAAATTCCCAATACAATTGGAATTTTTTTTACCGTTACCTTGTTATCGCTCTTTTTGTGAAAGTCATCGAAAATCATGACATGTCACGCAAAATCGTAATTTGCAGCACTCCTGATGGCTTAATCGAAGATTTAATTTCAGTTTCAGAAACTACATAAAAATTCACAAAAACTGAAGCTTTTCCTGTTGCCAACATTATCGGCACTTTAAAGATACAGTTACTCAAACTTAACAGAAATTTTAAAATAGATTTTTCATCGAAAATTCAAACATAACGGTGCTTTATACGTACAACTCTGCAAAGTTGATAAAAGTTGCTTCAACATGTTGGCTTTCCAACGGTATATCACTTTTCTGATTTACATTGCAGAATTTTAGGTAAACACGCATTGAATGGTAAAAATCATGGCTTCAGTGGAATCGTTAACAATTTTCCCTTGACTCGAAAAAAGACATACAAAGGCAATTATAATTCGGGATAGAATCTCGCTACATTATTTAGACGGGTGCCCGCTCATAATGCGAGACCTATCAAAGAATATTTGGAAAACGAATTTCCCGGAAAGTGGATTGGCAGATTTGGGACAGTTGCGTGGCCTGTGAGAAGTCCCGACCTTACTCCCCTAGATTTTTATTTATGGGGTAACTTAAAAAGCAATGTCTATTCCGAGCCGATTACCTCCCGGGAACAGCTGCTGTAGCGAATTAATGATGCTTGTGACAGTAGGTATGTTTTTTTGGTTATCCCGTGTAGGTTTGGGTAACGAAACTTCATATAAAAAAAATGACAGGTGGGTCAGCTGGCATTTTTTTATATGGAGTTTCGTTACCCAAACCTACACAGGATAACCAAAAAAACACACCTAATATTAAGGAAACCCCTCCTGAAATCCTTCCGGACGTTTCTTCCATGCGACGAAGGTGTCGAGTCTGCACACAAAATGGAGGAGGCCAATTCCAGCAGCATTATTCCAATTCATCAAACAGACCCATTTAATCATTAGTTAATATTTTTAGTTTATTGGTTCTTTCTTATATTCAAAACTTTATTTTCATTATACCCTTCGCTCATAGAGTGAAAGGGTATATTAACTTTGTCATGAAGTTTGTAACGCATTAAAGGAAGCATCTCCGACCATATAAAAAGTATACATATATGATCAGCATGACTTGGGGAGTCCATTGGAGCATGTCCGCCTGTCTGTCTGTCTGTCTGTCTGTCTGTTGCGACGCGTTTTACTCGGCGGGTATTGAAGCTAGCAAGCTGAAATTTTGCACACGTGCTTCTTATTGTTGCAGGCTGTTTGTATGTTTGATTCACCCAAATTGGATCACTGGGTCATGGGGCTGCCATACAAACCTATAGCTCCCCAATTTGAGTTCTTCTAAGAAAAACTTTTTTATTTGTGTACCAATTTCAACAAAATTTCACACAAATGTGTTTCTATATATAACACAAAATATATGCAAGAATGGATCAAATCGGACCATGGGGTCATGGGGCTGCCATATACAAATCCAACCCCCAAATTAGGTTCTTCTAAGAAAAACTTTTTTATTTGTGCCCCAATTTCAACAAAATTTCACACAAATGTATTTCTATTGATGTCACAAAACATATGTAAGATTGAATCAAATCAGACCATGGGGTCATGGGGCTGCCATACAAACCAAACCCCCCATATTGGTTCTTCTAAGAAACATTTTTTTACACCAATTTCACAAAACCTTGAATTAATGTGTTTTTTAGCAAAGCAACTTAAAAGTGCAAAACGAATGGAATCGTACTATGGGGTCATGCTCCGGCAACCCCAATAAAATTTTCCGAGTAAATATTTTTATTTGCCCACTTATTTTAACCAAGCCCAAAACTTTTGTCAAGACGGAAGAAAAAGAATGAGGAGCAGCGGATTAACCACGTGGCAGAAGGTGGCCACGGCCACGGGCCCCGCGCTTTAAGGGGCCCCGCGCTTTAAGGGGCCCCGCGTTTTTTTTTCAAACAAAAATTCTAACAACAAAGATGCCAACGAAATTCTAAAAGGTTCTTGCTTCCAAATTATTAGAACACGTTATCAATTTACGTCAGGGTGTTCCGAAATCATAGCAAGGTTTATGCGTATAGCATGAACATACTGAAATGTTTCTCTCTAATTCATGATGGAATTCCAGTAAACCAACCTCCACAGTGATTCAGTTTCATATTACAGCGGGACATAAGATATTTGAAGTTCATTTTGGGAAATGTATTTACACACTGTCTGGCTGGTCTAGCAGTTAGTGCGCGCACCTTCAGTGCACAGGGTCATGAGTTCGAATCTCATCGTGTTCCATGGTGTTTTTCGAACTCACGAGCTTGTGACGGACTATGATCTCACTCAGATGTTAAACGAGTACCCATTTGTGGGGATAAATAACACTGCTGAGCGTGATGCTGATCTCATTACCTCAACAAAAAAGCAGATAAGATCTTGGAAATAGGATGTCACTAACACATCCTGCGGCCTTAGTCCAATGTTGGATTGTCGCGCCTGTTATTTATTTATTTTATTTACACACATCCATAGAATTTAGAAATTACAATTATATCTCTCATATTCACAGTGGCGCTTTAAACGTTATGAAAAGAGAGGGGAAATCTATACCTGTTTAAAAATAATTCAAAATTGTTTCTTAAAAATATTGTTTTTCGTTTAAGTGTGTAAATTTTCCAAGATTTTTTATTTTAATTAGTAAAACCGAATAAATATAGAAGGTGTTAACGTAAATTTGGCCTTCTGGTATGCCCTACATGAGTGAGTATCTTTATTATGCGCCTTTCTTTAGATGTTTGGTTGTAACCTTTTATAAACCTGAGTAATCCTGAAAAGGGACAATTCAATTGAAAGCTATAGGCAACAACAAATGAAACATTTTCCCATATTTGATCATTTTCGTCGATTTTTTAATTTTCAGAGGTTGTCCAAAAAGGAAATTTTAAAATAAATTCTTCTTTGTCGAATAAATATAATTTCGCCATTACTAATTAACATGAAAAAATCTTGCGAACTTACCTTCTTGAAATCTTGAAAAACATTTTTGTGAAAGAATTTTGAATAACTTTCAAAACAGATATATTTTGACCAGTTTGTCATAATGCTTTGAGAGGTACGCCACTGTACATGAGGAATATAATTGATATGTGCAAATGTATTGCCCATAAAAATCTTCAGTAATCTCATACTTACTCCTTTGATTTTTGCCCCGCTAGAATGTGAATCTGAGCTACTGTGCGTCATACATCTGGCTTAGTGCGTCTTGGCAATATGTATTTGGCTTTCAGTAATACCGATCGGCGTTCCTAAGACATCCTTAGAGGTATGGAATTTTCGATTTTACGAAATATATGCGAATTTCGACGAAAATTTTTCATTTTTGCGAATGTTTTAACTTGTGATTTTAGCACGAAAATGTTAATTTTACCCGCAAAAAATCAATTATGGAAGATAATAATCTTGTTCATTTTATATTGATTTTTTTTTAAGTTTCCTTTTAATGAAAAGAAACACATTGTAAATAACTCCAGAGAGTTCACAGAGTCACGAGCATAACAGCTTACGAAACATCGTATCACGTATAAATATCACAATAGCAATTCCTTTATTGCACAATGCACATTCGTCATTTGTATTTCAAGGCTGTACTGCTGATATTTGCTCGCTGCTAGCCCATGAAGTCATGCGCTTCTAACAAGCTGAACTTGTGAGATTGATATATGAAAAATGGTTAACACAATAAAACACTGGGTAAGCGAAAAAGTAGATACGCCAAAAGTATTTCTTTTTTTTAAGAGAGAGGAAAAACCCCTTGAGAAATGACTCTGAACCCGAAATATTAATTTTAGGATTCCTTTATTAGTTTGGTTAATCGAAATCCCAAGGGCCCCGCGTTCAACATTTGCCACGGGCCCTGCGCTGGCTTAATCCGGCACTGATGAGGAGGGGGATTAAATACAAGCCATAGGTACGCCCGAAAAAACTTTTAGCCCAAGCGAAGGGTATCCAAATTTCGGCCGCGCCCGAAATTAGCCTAGGCCCCGGGTGTTGACGAGCGAAGCGAGCAGGGGGCGAAGCCCCCTAGTTTTCATATGAGTTTAATATTATATTTATGCTCTCCTAGTGCTAGTTCCAAGGAATCAAGTTTTTCTTTCGCAAAGATAACAATGTAAAGCTACGAAACGTTCAATTTAAAAAAATTAAGCACGCCGTTAACCCATTAATGCCTGATGTTACATATATGTAACAGTAAGACATCCTTCATTTCAAACGGCTGCTAAAGGAATAGGATATCAATTCGGCACTAAAAAGTGTTCTGTACTGGACACTATTAGCAATGCGTAGAAATCAATTTAGCTGAATTTGATTCACTATTGTGGAAGTTATAGAGGTTTCTTTCTGATGGTTTTTTCGATGTTGACGAAAATCGTCACGATGGCAAAAGTAGTAGAGGAATTTTATTTTTATATTTAATTGTATGAAAAAAATTGGGATAAAAATAATCGTATGGCATTACATGGTCTTTTTAAAACAATACAAAAAATAAATGAAATAAATATTGTCCGTAGTTTACGTTTTATAAGTACTTTTTTAACACTGTTACATATATGTAACATCCGTCCTGATATGGGGAAAGTGCACTCTTCGTATACGAGGTGTATGAGTATGTACTTTTTTAGTGTTTTTATTTTTTTTATTTTATGGAATTTTTACACTATTGACGCGATAGTCCTGATAAATTATATAAAAAAAAGAAGTCCGGATTCTCAAAAAATCCGGATTAACGAAAATTCCGGATTTTAACAAGACATTTTTACCTAAGAAAATAGCATAAATAGTCTTCATAAATGTTAAAATTTAAAAGAAAAAATGCTATTATTTAGGTTTTTCCTTAAAATTAGTCATGTCACATGATTTTCTAGACCCTTGTGTCTTCTTGACTGGCAAATTGAGCGGCCATATTTGGCATAACATACCAAAAATATTGAGAGTCGGAATTAGAATTTCTCTAGAAATCCGGAATATGGATACAATAGTTGTCCTATGTGGATTAAAATAATAGCCGGCGTCAAGTATCCGAAGCAAGGAGTCAAGGCTTTATTTTCATGAGGCCAAGGATTAGTTATTCTATTTAATTCTGCTAATATAATATTTAAAAGGATATATTTTGAGCTACAAAAGAAGAAATGGTTTCTAATGTATACCAAATTATAGACAAGGAGGAATTATAGGGTCTTTATTTAGTCCTTTCTAGACAAATTGGGCGGATGGACAAATTGACAAAAAAAAATAAACAATAATTTTATAATTTACTGGTAAATCTTCCATAATCCTCAAAATCTGTATTGTTAACTACTGTAGTTCTATAAAAAAATTTTCTATTCACAAACTGTCAAATCTATTAGTTCTGTGGGTGTTCAAGAAACTTCTCAATAAAACAACAACAACTCCACATGCAAAAACACATATATAATAAAATAAAATAATACAATATTTGACATAATATTTTTGTAAGGCTGCTCAATTTTCGCACACATTTCGTATTATTTCTACGTTATTGTTGCATTATATACATTCTAAACTCATGTAAAATATTGGCTTTCATATATTTTTGCTTTATTAAAAAAAAATTACTGAAATGTTTTCTTTTTGAAAAAAAAATCAAAATTTTACTTTGAATACACTTTCCCCGTATCATGCCTGATGTTACATATATGTAACAGTGCCGGGAGCCTGAACCCGGCATCCGGGGAAATTTTTTTTTCTACAAAATGTGTTTTTAGCCATTTTAAGCCGACGTGGAAAATTTCAGCTCAATCGGTAAGATTTTAGGGTCTCGTCGTTAATGGGTTAAAGTTCAAACAACTTCTGTCTTCTTTGATATCGGCAACAAATTTTGGTGTACACACATGGAGAATCCGAATCCATTTTTTATACCCTTCGCTCATCGAGTGAAAGGGTATATTAACTTTGTCATGAAGTTTGTAACGCATTGAAGGAAGCATCTCCGACCATATAAAAAGTATACATATATGATCAGCATGACTTGGGGAGTCGATTGGGCGATGTCCGTATGTCTGTCTGTCTGTCTGTTGCGACGCGTTTTACTCGGTCAATTTAAAAGCCATGAACCTGACATTTTGCACAAATGCTTCTTTTTGCTGCAGGCAGTTTGTCTGTTTGAATCGGTAAAATCGGACAATGGGGTCATGGGGCTGCCATACAAACCCAACTACCCAAATTAGGTTCTTCTAAGAAAAACTTTTTTATTTGTGTACCAATTTCAACCGAATTACACACAAACGTGTTTCTCTTGATGACACAATACATATCTAAGAATTGATCAAATCTGACCATGGGATCATGGGGTGGCCATACAAACCCAACGCCCATTTTGTTTCTTCTAAGAAAAATTTTTTGTACCAATTTCACAAAACCTTGAATTAATGTGTCTTTACCAAAGCAACAAAAAAGTTAAAAACGAATCGAATCGTACTTTGGGGTCTTGTTCCCGCAACCCCAATAAAATTTTCCGAGTAAATATTTTTATTTGCCCACTTATTTCAACCAAGAACAAAACTTTTGTCAAGACGGTAGAAAAAGAATGAGGGGGATTAAATACAAGTCATAGATACGTCCGAAGAAACTTTTAGCCCAAGCGAAGGGTATCCAAATTTCGGCCGCGCCCGAAATTAGCCTCCGCTCCGGGGGTTGGCGAGCGAAGCGAGCAGGGGGCGAAGCCACCATGTGAATTAGATTTCAGGACCATCAAAATTTTTTCAGTAGGCATTTGTGCGGATTTTGCGTACCTACTAATAGAAAATATAGATATGCAGCAACATCAGCAGCAACGATAATGTTTTGGGCCGCTGCTGCTCTTGCTGCCTCATCTATTTCAAGTATAACTCCTCGCACTCGGGTTTTTTGTCTGTGGGTGCAACGTGTGTGGTTTATTTTCATGAATGCGCCATCTAAAAAATTCTTAGAGAATAAAGAACTAATTGAATCGGAGCAACGAAGCCAAATTCGGATGTTAGCTTGCCCGAAAACAAATTAGGGAGGACTGCCAATGCCGCTCTAGTAATGTGTAGGCTCTGTGGCTCCTCTTAATTTGACTTATGTGAAGTTAGCCCTCCCACATTCTTAAATTACGCTTGTAACCGTTTATTTGGTGGCGGCTACATTTGTTCGTCAATTAAAATCGTTTGTTTGTCTCTAATTATTTAATAAGTCTTCTCTCCTGTACCGTAACCCCTTGTGGGGCATGGTGCGTTCACTCAGCCGTTTATAGGCTACCTTGAGTCAACGCTACATTGCATATGGAGGAGTATATATAATGTAGTCAATGGTCCAGTTAATGTGGATTTTCTATCCAACAAAATAGTTTGCAACGATCAAATTAGACGTACTAGACATTTATGTACATCTCTACTGAAGGAGTATGAACACCTAACCGTTTATGGCTACAATGAACCCATAAACAGATGCTGTCGTAATTTTAACTCTGTTAGTGCCCATTATTCCCTAGGTATTTCCAAACTTACATTTAAGCAAAATTTGGTTATATCCTAGTTTACCTATTTTTACATAGTTTTGTAATGAAATTACATTACTATTGTTAACTATTATTACCTTGAATTGGCTAAATAAATAAATAAAGAGTTGATGTACACAAGAAATAATATGGGTCCTAAGACAGAACCTTGTGGTACTCCTAACTTAAGAAATTTTACCTCACTTCTTATTTCTCCAATCCTCACTCTTTGAGATAGGTATACATATTTTCAAGATAATGATAAAATAAGATTTGAACCAATCCAGCATAAACCCACGAAAGCCTATTTGTTCAAGTTTCCTTATTAGAATATTATGATCGACCATATCGAACGCTTTAGTAATATCCACAAATAAACCAGCTGTGCACTTTTTACTATCAACATATATTTGAAAGTTCTAGTGCATAAATGCAGTAACACATCTTCAATCGACTTTCGTTCCAGAAATCCAAACTGTAGTGGACTAAAAAAGTTTGACATGTTAAGAAAAGAAACAATTCTTATTTTCGACAATTTTCTCAAAAACTTTGCAGTAACGACTTAGGCCTGTAATTACAAACATCTGTTTTCACCCCTTTTTTTGAATAGTGGGAAAACGTCGGCTAATTTTAGGGCATTTGGAAAAATTCCGTAAAAAATGCCTATGATCATTATTTTGTTGATTTCAATAATTTTTCGATATTAGAAAAATAACGTTTGGTATTTTCTATACAGGAAGAATGTATTCCAGTCTAATACTTATATTTTTATGATATTAGAGAGTTTTAGCAAATCGTATGGAATAAAACGACATAATTTGACATTCCATATAAAAATTCGCTTGCTTACCGTATACGAAACAAAATATCTTAATTTTGCATGTCCCAAGTAGGCATGGGTGTATTTCCGTATATTTGATGCTCTGGAAACAGTCCAAATTGGCGAAATAATTTGTCGTTTTTTACACCTATGCCTACTTAGGACATGCAAAATTAAGATATTTTGTTTCGTATACGGTAAACAAGCGAATTTTTATATGGAATGTCAAATTATGTCGTTTTATTCCATACGATAAGCTAAAACTCTCTATTAAGCTGTTTTAATACTTTTGACTTTAAATTTAAATACATTTGACTCTGTATATAAAGTAAAATTTCTGACAGGTACCGTTTTGAATACTAAAAAGAACCTCTTTCTTTCCAGATGTTTATATTGATACAACAAATCGCTAGGAATAAAATAAAAGCCAACGAGCACCACTTCAATTCTTATTCATACTCGCTCTGCTTTTGCTATTCTATTTAGGTGTATTGAGTCGTCACGAAATACACTATGCAACCTACTTGAGTACTCAAGAATGCGAACGTAATTCCCTCAGAATAAGTTTCGCACCCTTTTTCTTCGTCAATGCCGATAAAGGCATCACCATCATCATCGCATCATCATTCAACATCCTTTCAATCGACCCGAAGGTACAACTGAAAAAAGTTTGGCTTAACTCAAGTACTCGACACATAACACACATACGCGGGTCGAAATGGTGAGGTGAATTCAATACGATCCGTTGAATAGCAAAAGACATACGAACAAGAGCACGCCCGGAATCGGCTATACACGTTTTTTTTTTGTTAGAGTCCTAAATAAGTGCAATATCAAAAAGATTACATTTTCGAAAGGAGTGAAAAGTAGCAAAGAGCGAATGATTATGTGAACCCTTTTTATAGAAGTACTCGTATATGAACGCGCATTTTTTCAATAAAAACGACAGGGGGCTAGATAAATTAATGTTTCAATTTCGATATTCTGAATAAAACATGGATGGAGAAAAGAATCAACGGGCTACCGGGCATACAATAGACTTTAAAATAAATTTGTGGTCATGAATATGTAATAATAGTCCAAAAAAGTGTAGGATTGCTTTTCATTACAGTTATTGTATTCTAAAGAAATTTATATCTCAGTCGCAAATTTAAGGATCAAATACGTTTTATTCAATTGAAATATCGGCGTACCGCTGTTCTATTTGTTGTGTAGGCTGCTTGTATCGTAGTCCTTTGTAGTATCCGCCATCTGCAATATATCTTTCAAAATAGGAACTTCCTTCATCTCAAAACATATCCATTGCCAAAGTATGCATGTACATATCGCATGACCTATAATTTCATCGAAAATTGATACATAGTTTAGACAAAATTGAATCGTTTTATTGCGGTCACCACAAACAAATTGAAATGCCGGGTAAATGCAATTTAGCGCGGTAATTTCTATTTAAAAATGTCCCAGGAAATTTGATAGCAGGCAATTTGCACAATATCTTAATCCGGACGACATTTTGTTTACCTTTACACTCCCAAAACACATTTAAAAGTACATGTAGTGCGGCAATTCAATATGTCCTGTTCGGTGATTTGAATTGGACATAGAAAAGATACATTTTACCTTTAGATACATGCCGACAATTATGATATTGTTGTCGGTAGTTTGAACAGTATCGTATTTATTTTATTATTGCAATTTTCAATAAGGAGAATGTTTTTGACCAATACGAGTACAATAATGATTGGTATCCTTGAATAGACATTTTTGGATTTAAGCCAAAATTATATATACATAGTTTGTAATGAACAGGATATAGCATTTTAGGGTGCCTCCAATTGGTTGGAAAACTTGATGCAAAATGTCCGGTTGAGTTATTCTGATTGTGGCCTTTTTGCGGTCTGATTTTTGAGGTAGCCGATTAGGAGCTGGATTTTATGGCAGAATTAAGGATAACATGTCGACGAGAAAGATTCACGTGTACATTCGACATTAGTATCAGTGGCGTAGATAGCTTTTCGAAGAGGAGGGGGATCAGTTTGCAATATTACTTATACTTTTACCGTTATCAAATGTTAAATTTCAGAATAACAATTTCACTTCAAATTATCAATTTTTTTTTAAATTTTGGTGCAAAATAGATAGCATTTTTGCCATTCGAAAAAAACTGAGTCCTGAAAATATTGCATCGATAATTTTGGCTTTTTTACTACGCTGAGTGAATCCACAGTATTCCAATTTTCCTACAAATCGACGCTACTTTGATTGGAGTATATCAACACTTTAGATTGGGTTAGATCGGTGTTTCCCAAACTTTTCGGAGCTACGGAACACCAATCATCGCGGCTTTCCTGGCCGGAACACGTCAGGGATTAAAATAAATCATATACATAGTTTCATGTCCAGAAAAGGGAAATTGTCAAGATGTGTGTGGATAAAGTACAGCTTTTTTGAATTGAAATCGAAATTTTCCCATAACTCAGAAATTCGTGAGTATATATTTCCAAACTTGTAGGACAACGTAATAGCTATATATATTTGCTATAAATTTCGAGGCCTATCAGCCAATTTGAAAAGGAAACCAAAATCGTAGAAAAGTTTTCATTAACACAAATTTCAATTTATTTTGCGCCTTAATTTAAATACCAAAAACCTTGACACAAACACTGTGGACATGCTTTTTTCCAAAAACTCTTTCTTTCCCATTTCATATATGTAGTAGAAAGTTGGAAAAGAAATCGGTCGAGTCTCTGTTGCTGGTCGAATATTTTACAGTTAAGTTGATTTCCGGGATAGTGTAACAGACTAAGCTTCGGAGTTCTCAAACTTTTTTTCCAATATTTCAAACTTCACAGAACCCTAGGGTACCGCGGAACTCCGTTTGTTTGTTAATTTGTTTTCGAATTACTGCCTGCATAAGACCATTATAATCTTTCAATTTTGGAAATTTCTACAATTTTTTTATAAAAGATCTAGTTAAAAAAATAATTCTGGTTAAGCTTTGAGAGTTCTTTGTATTAAATTCAATAAAATTGGGAACAACTAAAGAAAATGAGGACTTGCTGTGTCCTGCTATATACGGTAAAACCTTTCGTCAAATTTTAACTTAAAAAAAATAATGTTGATAAACTCAAACAATATAGGATGCTCAAAAATTGGAAGCAGTTTTGCAGCGTTTTCTCTTCATTTGCATTAGCTTAGCACTCTCCTGAAGAAATCTTTATAATCTTATGTACTGTATATTTCGCCATTGAAAATTGCGCTTCTGTGGAAGAGCATTCCGTGTTCCACAATATTTTAAAATTTTTGAACCGAACATTTTATTTTTCTAGCAGCACTTCTAGATTACTTTAATAGGGGTTGCCCGTCCGATTTTCCAGATCCACTGTAAAAAAAAGTAGATAAACTTAAAGGCCTGTGCTGTAGTGTTTCTATTCTATCGATACACTTCTATTATACAATTGAAATTTGAGGAAGTGCTAAATTTTCTATTACGGTGTGTAACCGAAGTGGGGGGATTGATCCCCTTGATCCCCCCTTATCTACGCCACTGATTAGTATCATCTCTTGAAATTTGAAATTATTTCCGCAATGTCGCATTGATATTGGCCGCCGTAATCAGCGCCCGCTCTAAGGGGGGCAAGCCGGGCGGTCGCCCGGGCGGCTTTTTGGCTAGCAGTCGAATAAAAAAAAATTGTTAAAAGCCGAAAAGAAAAATTCAATATCAAAATGGATTTAGTGGAAAGGAAATCATAGAAACTATACAAATGAAATAGAAGGGAAGGAAAAATGTCGAAAGACAGGAAACCAATTGACACTCGCAAAAATCATTTTACATTTTTTAGAGACGGTGGAATATGTTTTTTATAGGTAAAGAAACACTTTCTATTTAAAAAAAAATGCGTTGAATATATTTTTTATTTACCAACAATTTCATTAATTCTCTTTTGAAAGTTTTGATTTGTCCTTGAGATGCTTTGATTTGATGAGTCTACAATTTACACGAAGTTCTGCGTTTGAAAACCGAACTTGCTTAGTGAAAGACGCCCCCAATTTTACTTCCAAGAAGCAGGAACAGTTCGTAATGTGCTAATTAAATTTTTCTTAAAAAAAAGAAAGTCATTGACTAATTATGCGCTAATTTTCCAATTGAAAATATAATTCACCAGAATTAACCCATTAATGCCTGATGTTACATATATGTAACAGTAAGACATCCTTCATTTCAAACGGCTGCTAAAGGAATAGGATATCAATTCGGCACTAAAAAGTGTTCTATCCTGTACTAGACAATATTAGCAATACGTAGAAATCAAATTAGCTCAATTTGATTCACTATTGTGGAAGTTATAGAGGTTTCTTTCTGATGGTTTTTTCGATGTTGACGAAAATCGTCACGATGGCAAAAGTAGTAGAGGAATTTTATTTTTATATTTAATTGTATGAAAAAAATTGAGGAAAAATTAATGGTATCTTATTACATGGTCTTTTTGAAACAATACAAAAAATAAATGGAAAAAATATTGTCCGTAGTTTACGTTTTATAAGTACTTTTATAACACTGTTACATATATGTAACATCCGTCCTGATATGGGGAAAATGCACTCCTCGTATAAGAGGTATATGAGTATGTACTTTTTGAGTGTTTTTTTTTATTTTATGGATTTTTTACACTCTTGACGCGTTAGTCCGGATTAATTATAAAAAAAAAGAAGTCCGGATTCCCAAAAAAAATCCGGATTAACGAAAATTTCCGGATTTTAACAAGACATTTTTATCTAGGAAAATAGCATAAATAGTCTTCATAAATGTTAAAATTTAATAAAAAAAATTCTATTATTTAAAATTAGTCATGTCACATGATTTTCTAGACCCTTGTGTCTTCTTGACTGGCAAATTGAGCGGCCATATTTGGCAAAACATACCAAAAATAATGAGAGTCGGAATTATAATTGCTCTAGAAATCCGGAATATGGATACAATAGTTGTCCTATGTGGATTAAAACGATAGCCGGATTCAAGGGTATCCGAAGCAAGGAGTCAAGGCTTTATTTTCATGAGGCCAAGGATTAGTTATTCTATTTAATTCTGCTAATATAATATTTAAAGGGATATATTTTGAGCTACGAAAGAAGAAATTCTTTCTAATGTAGACCAGATTATAGACAAAGAGGAATTATAGGCTCTATATTTAGTCCTTTTTAGACAAATTGGGCGGATGGACAAATTGACAAAAAAATTGAAACAATAATTTTATATAATTTACTGGCAAATCTTCCATAATCCTCAAAATCTGTATTGTTAACTACTGTACTTCTATAAACTTTTTTCTTATTCACAAACTGTATAATCTATTAGTTCTGTGGGTGCTCAAGAAACTAATCAATAAAACAACAACAACTCCACATGCAAAAACACATATATAATAAAATAAAATAATACAATATTTGACGTAATATTTTTGTAAGGCTGTTCATTTTTCGCACACATTTCGTATTATTTCTACGTTATTGTTGCCTTATCTACATTTCAAACTTCATGTAAAATATCGGCTTTCATAAATTATTCGCTTTATTAAAAAAAAATTTCTAAAATGTTTTCTTTTTGAAAAAAAATTTAAAAATATACCTTGAATACACTTTCCCCGTATCATGCCTGATGTTACATATATGTAACACCCTCGAGTACCTCGAGTGCCTGATGTTACATATATGTAACAGTACCGGGAGCCTGAACCCGGCTTCCGGGGGAAAACTTTTTTTCTACAAAATGTGTTTTTAGCCATTTTTAGCCGACGTGGAAAATTTCAGCTCAATCGGTGAGATTTTAGGGTCTCGTCGTTAATGGGTTAAGGATTCTAATTGGGCCCACTTTCATGATCCCTAACTCATTCTAAAGTGAAGGGATGCTATGGAATATGTCCGATTTCCGTGAGATAAAGAATCGCATAAACGCTGAGCACATAAAAGCACTCATACCCAAAGAGCAAAATTTTCATTACTAGCTTTTGGAGTCGTTTTCGATAATTTCCACCCACTTTTCGCATCAATTCGCCCGATGTCTTCGCGAATTTCTCCGCCTAATTTGTTTCTGCCAAGATGCTAATATCGGAATTTGGCTAGGTGTTCCCAACTTAACTAGTTCTGAATTTATTCTCTAAGGATTCTCCGCATTTATGAAAATAAGCCGCGGACGTCGAACCATTCGGAAATTCGTCTGCCAAAAAATCCGGCTTATTGCTTATTGCGAATTGTGTAATGCCCCACACTGTCCGCAGTTTGCCAAACCGTGCGAGACAAAAAATCAAAGTTGTGGACAACACACGTTTGGAAGAGACAGAGACGATGGGGGAATTTAACAAACGTTATTTGTTTTTATTTAATTCCCCCATCGTCTCTGTCCGCTGCCAGGCGTATGTTATCTACAATGTTGATCATTAATAACGCGCGGTTTGGCAAACCCTGCACAGTGTGGTTGCGGCATAAGAAAGTTATCAATAACCACTCCAAAATGCAAGTAGTGAAAACGAGAACAATCCTTTGGCACAACATTTTCCAGAGCAGCATTCTCGAAAATGTGTTGATTGTTTTCGGGGAACAAATGTTTTCGCATTAATTTTCGATGTCCTACGTCGGTTTAAACTGGAACGATACAGGACTGAATACCGTTCGCTCCAAAAAGGCGTTCAAAGGAGTGTTAGGCGTGATAAGCGCAATAATATCAACGCGCTTGCGAAGGAGGCAGAGGATGCGGCTATCCGCGGTGACAGTGGAACACTCTTCAAGCTTATCAAGCCATTAACTGGCAGATCTTTACTAACGGAACATCCTGTGAAAGATTAGGAAGGTGTTCTGCTCGTTACCGAAGAACAACAGCTGCAAAGATGGAGAGAACACTTTTTAGAGGTCCTTAATAACACCTTCGGGCCTGCAAGTGCATCTTCATTGCCAGCAGAAGACGTCCCTCGAATAGACGGCATTAGTTCTGGTCAACCATCCAAAAAGGAACTAATAGACGCTATTAAATCAATGGACGCCGGTAAAGCCCCTGGGATTGATGGAATTCCGTCTGAATTCTTGAAAGCGGATATTATCGCTTCAGCGGATATTCTCCTTCCCTTAATCCAAGAGTGTTGGGAAACCGAAACTCTTCCCAGTGAGTGGAAAAAGGGCGTAATTATTAAGATTCCGAAGAAAGGTGACCTGAAGAATTGCAATAATTGGCGTGGGATCTGCCTACTTCCTGCTGTTTCCAAGCTGATGACTAAGATTGTTTTAGGACGAATCAAGGACAAAATCGATGACACATTGAATGATGAACAAGCTGGCTTTCGCGAAGGGTTTTCCTGTAGCGACCACATTAACACCCTCCGTATTATCATCGAGCAATCCGCGGAATGGAGATCCCCATTACATCTCCTGTTCATCGATTTTGAGAAAGCCTTCGATAGCGTTGATCGTCTCTACATCTGGAATGCCTTACGGAGACGAAATATCCCAGATAAGATAATCTCCATCATCAAGGAATCCTACAATGGAGCCCAATGTCACGTCCTGCATAAGGGCAAGCTTTCAGATCCTTTTGAGGTGCACAGTGGAGTGAGGCAAGGCTGCATTTTGTCACCTATTCTCTTCCTTGTTGCCATTAGTGATGTACTCGGCTCCGCACTCCAATTACATCGTAACAAAGGTATCAGATGGAAATTGTTCGATCACCTTCAACATCTTGACTACGCTGACGACATTTGCCTTCTATCAACAAACACGGATGATGTCGCTCAAATGACAGAAGCTCTAAATTGCGCGAGTCGTAATGCGGGGCTGAAAATCAATGCTGCCAAGACTAAGTTCTTGAGCACATATCCAGGTGGGCAAAGCGAAATTTGTATTTCAGGACAGGCAGTCGAAAAAGTTGATGAATTTTGCTATCTCGGAAGTGTAGTTACAGCAGATGGTGGAGCGGATGCTGATGTAAAATCACGGGTAAACAAGGCTAGGGCGGCTTTCTTCAATTTTACTCCTTTCTGGCTAAACAACAATATTTCCAGACGCACCAAAATACGTGTCTTCAATTCTAATGTGAAATTCATTCTGCTATATGGCTGTTCAACCTGGAAGGTGACTAAGGAGATCACTGATAAGTTGCAAACTTTTGTTAATCAGTGTCTACGGCGCATCATAAATATTCGTTGGCCGGAGATCATTTCGAACGAGGATCTCCTTACTATAACTGGCCAGGAAAGGATAGGCATTTCGATCAAAAGACTTAAGTGGCAATGGATAGGTCACACCTTCCGAAGAGGGCCCAAAAACGTCGCAAAAAAGGCTCTAAACTGGAATCCACAGGACTCTGGAGCAAGACGCCGTGTTGGGCGGCCAAGGAACACATGGAGAAGATCGGTAACTAGCGAAGCGAAAACGCTAAATCTTACATGGTCGCAGCTAGCGCCGTTGGCGCAAAACAGAACGAGGTGGAGAGTAGGCGTGGTTAATGCCCTATGCCCCACAAGGGGTTGACAGGAACTAGAGAGAGAGAGAGACGTCGGTTTTAAAACTGCCAGTTTCCTGTGCGGCATCTGTAAACCTATGTATTTTTTTTTGTATGATGGCGAAAATAATTAATGAATAATAGTGAGCTTAACCCTAGAGTGAGCGCGCTATGAGCATTTTGCCGCCCTCACCAAAAAGCCGTAATAATTCGTAAAATAATTCTTCGTTAAGTTTGCGATTTTCAGTAGCTGCCCCTTTTTTCATCCAGAACTCGTGCCGAAAGGCTGTACGTCGTCAGTGGGCGGAGTGGGGCTGGAGAAGGAGGTTGTTACCATCAGGTGGCAATTTGCTCATCGCGCGCCATCTCACGTAGGTAAAAATATCTCATATAAAAAAAAAACATATTTTTGGCAAAGTTGGAATTTTGGGTATGTTTTATGGTGCATTTATTGTACTAACTATAATGCTGTTAATTTCCTTTTTTATGAGTATTACATACGATAATGTAGAATATATTAAAAGCCTATTAAAATGCCTTGCGTTTTCGAAAACGCAAGGTTGACTTGTCATAAATTAAGTTTGGACAGAAAGGTGGCTAAATATGGGCAAACATTTGTTTGTAATGTGGTTTGAAACAAAAGGCATGAACTAGTGAAGCTTATTTGGTTGAAAGTCGAAAAATCGGGTAATATGCTCAAATTGTTATGTTAACGATAGTTCGCATCCATGTGATGTCCTCACTAAATACAGAATTACCGGGTCATTAAAGCTTGGCCTTCTTTTTAAGAAATGCATTTAAATAAAATGCAATCGGCGAGAAAACTATTAGACAAAGTCAACGATTTCTTTCTAAAGCGAATTTTGGGACAAAACAATTTGTCGAAGGGGTTTAACATTTTTCTACACGACATTCTTCCACACCTCAAATAACCGTCAGCAAATCGTTTATAGAACTGCGAGAACAATTTCTAAAATACATAATTTAACCTCGAATAAGCCACCGACTTCTTGACGAATTTTAGTAAATATCTAAGACTTTAGTTCAACACCTACAAATTTTTACGCTTGCTGATACATATTGTGCTTCTTCGACCTAGCCGCGAGTCGGACAAAACTGCTAGGTGGGCCGCAAGGGGCCCGCGAGTTTGATATGCCTGGCTCAGTGGATAAAGAGGCTATTCTCTGAATTACAGGAGCGTTGATTCGAGTCCCACAGTCAGGGGCGAACCCAAGGGGGGGATTAGGGGGATCAAACACCCCCCGAAATCGTGAAACCGATTTTTCAAAAGTATTAGTTTAAACAAAATGTACACAAACTATCTTGACATAACAAATAAGGGATGATTTTCAGACTCAAGATCTATTCAATTCGAACATTTTCGGAGTTTTTCCGTTTTTTGGCTTATAACTTCGAAACTGTACATTTCTCCTTTAAAATGCGTTATGCGGTATCGCTACAATTGATAGTATTTTTTTGTGATTTTGACCCTGTTTTGGAACAAAATTTTGAGGGACAGCTACAGATTCGGGCTTAGCATCCCAAAATACATAAAGAACAAGAAAAATGCAACTTTTGCGACCAAAAATTAAAAACCGTTCAATTTCAAAATTAAATACTACATAATATGGAACTATGTTAAAAATTGCAAACTGAAATTATTAATTGTAGTAATACCGCTCAACGGATTTATAATATTTATGTCTCTTTGGACGCGTAATCATGTTTTCTCTAACATATTTATGAAGAGTTTTTCGTATAAATGAATATCGTTTCAGAGTTAGGAGCTGAAAAAACGGAAAACAGCGAACATTTTGGGGTTTCTCGCGATTTGTACCCTGTTCTGCATCGAAATTTTGGTGGGAAGCTCCGCATGCGTGCTAAGCACCCCCAAAAAACATAAGAAACAAAAAAAAAAAATTCTCCACCACATTTTGCAATCTCATGTACATACCTACTAGGTTTATTTAAGTGTAATAAAAAATATTAATTAATTAATTTTATTAGTTTTCATAGACAAGATATAGTTGCGAATTAGTTTTTAAAGCTTTAATTAATGCGATATAAATAAAAATGGAAAAGAAGAATTGATACATTCAGTGAGTAGTTTTTGTTTAGAGCCATTTTAGATATTATAATTTGCGAGTTTCAAAAGCCACCAAAATTGACAAATTTCTCATAGTAACCGTTGAAAAGTGGGTAAAACATGTTTTCATTATGTAGAACCTAAAGGGATGTAAAAAAACTAAATTAATTTGCAAAAAAAGCAATAACGTAATTCTGTCTAAAAATTTTCGTGACAATCGGTTATCAAAACCGGTTATTTCCTATGGGAGTATTAAAAAAAAAGAACTTAAATTTATTTGATGAAAATCAACTTAAAATATTTTAAATTAAATTTTTGTGAAATTTAGAATATATAAAAACGATTATCTTAAGGTTAAGGTCTGAAAATAAACGTATGATTTCATGAGTCACTTGCATGCACAAATCTCCCCCCGAAATAAATTCCTGGGTTCGCCCCTGCCCACAGTAACCAGGATTTTTTGTGTCGGAGCTACTCTTAAATCGCTTTTACAAAAATAACGACATAAATACCATTTTCCTGGTAGTAAACTGGTTGACAGTGGATCAGTGTACACAGTGAATCGTTTGATCTCATATGCTTGAAAAATGTGCAAGGCAAATGCTGCAAAGGAAAAAATTTACGTTTTAACTTACCTTTGAACACACGTATTAACAGTACGATTTTTCCATCGAGAGATCTTGTGATGGGGTTTTCATGTTTTTGACATTAAAAAGTATTTTTTTTCGGTTGAGTATTTTTAATGAAACTTGAAAACCGTCTTAAGAACTGTTTCTAGGGTCTTGCCATCGATAAGAGTTATAATAGAGGATTATTACGCGCTATGTATTTTGATGCTCATAAATGGAGTTTAAAAGTTTTCGATATGATTTAGGTTTTTTGTGCTATGGACAACAGTGAATCAAAGCAATCTGGTACACAGTGGATCATGGAAAATTCAATATAAATTTTTCATCATCAATATTTGTCAGAAATTTATCCATAAAATCTTATTTTTCTGAAAGATTATTTTAGATATGTCCAGTTTATATAAATTAAACATCGATTTTCTTTATGATTATGATTATTATGATAATTTTTTATTAAAATTTGACGTACTCATTTTATTTTTTTGTACTTTGATTTTACTGTTACTTTTATTATTTACAACAAGAATAACGTAAATATTATGAGGATTTTTTAATAATACCATTAACCTTCGGGCGGGCGCAATGCATCTGACAGATTAAGTGACCAGTTTTTGTTGCGCCAATCAGCGATATGAAAAGGGAGAGATCTGAAACTCACAGTAGCTTAATCTTTATCGATCAACTACCCAAAGCAGTTTTCAGTTGCTAACTGACGGGCGGGAGGGGATGAAATAATCTCTCAGATGGATTGCGCCCGATTGTGTTATTTTCTCCTTTTCTATCAAAATATCCACCTGTTATACTCTTCACATTGCGTAATAACGTAGTGTTGACTTTTAGGCTCACTCAAACATTCAATAGTATGTGTTTTTGGTAAAATAAGCTCACATTTTTTAAGCGGTCGAGTTGTTGGAGGTTTTTTAAATATTGAAGCGATTGAAAGCGGAATAGTCTTAGAAAATTGAAAATGTGATGGGTATCAAACTTTTTGAACCAGTTTTTGTTTCTAAAATTTCGTAGAACTGTTTCAAAAAGACGATGCAAAAATAAATAACAGTCTTAAATATACAAAAACTTAGTTTCATCCTTTTTTCTGCACTTAATCTGTCAGATGCATTGCGCCCGATCGTGTTAGGATTAGTATTGCGCCCGCCGGAAGGTTAAACGTTAAACATTCCACATTAACTATGTATTTCACGTTGATTCACTGTGCACCACGAGGTGATCCACTGTGTACACCCCATGGTACACAAGAATACCATCTACGGGGTTTACTGTCTAAGGGTCACCTAGCCTTACGGCTTTATACCCCAGTCCTTGCGAAAGCGGTTTGGACCTCCAGTTATTTACTGGCACGGATCTTGTTGCCAGATGGGGATTTCTCCATCCGGTAAATGCACTCACCATCAGGAACCCAACCCCGGGGCTGCATCACCAGTTCGATGTCTTGCTTAACAACCGACAGCCCCCTCGAGACCAACTCCAAGATGGGAAGGGACCATGGTCCCCTGGGCTCACCCATCCCCGAGGTACACTATTCGCTAAAGACTTCTCTTTAGCAGGTGTGATCAACCTTCGGCCCCCTAATGGTTAGGCCTAACGTTAAATTCAG
Organism: Microchrysa polita; assembly: GCA_949715475.1. NCBI lineage: Eukaryota > Metazoa > Arthropoda > Insecta > Diptera > Stratiomyidae > Microchrysa > Microchrysa polita. The sequence goes on from OX454420.1 coordinate 21,199,031, forward strand.
ATGTGCACATCCCAGGTTCGTTGGACCTGTGACTACTCGTCTGCTTAAAGCAGACTCGTAGCGCTACCGTTCACATGGGGGTGGCTCCCGTCCGTTTACTAAGCAGCAATTTGACTTAGGACGTGTGGCCATCAATCCACAAACTAGTTAGATATAGGCGCGTAGGCATTTTCGCCAAGGCCATTCTCCCTAACTAGTCCCTTCGTGGCTTGGGTTATGCGAAGCCGCCAACTCCGAAGCTCTACACGACCGCTTATAATGGACTCCTCCCCTACGAGGAGACACTGCGTATCGTGTTCGACTTGTATGACTGCCTTTCCGAACGAATAGGGAAAAAGGTCAGCCATGTCGTGAGCTACCCATACATGACTCGGGAGCACGGGAGCGTCATCGCCCGAATGGTCTTTGCACAGATCCACGCCATGGCGTATCAACTATACAAGGGGCCTCCCTGCGCTGCTCGGGTACGTGGTATCGCAACCCATCAAAGATCTCTGTCCAACTACAAACAGCCTTCCAAGCTGAGTGTCACATGGACACAAACCCCCCTGCGGGGACCCCATGGTACACAGTGAATCATTCTGAAAGTTATTTTCAAAGCCTATTTTTGCCTTTCAAAAAAGCTTTTATTTGAAAAGTATCTTTCTTAAATCCAAGCCAATAATCTAGTAAAGCAATTGTTATGATAATCTTATACCTAATGTGCCGCTACTGTCAAAAACAGGGCAACAAGCAAAAAAATGATCCACTGTTGGCCAGGTTACCCTATACATATAATACAGAAGGGCGGCAAATTGTTCACTTGCCCGGGGCGGCGTAAGCGCTAGAGCGGGCGCTGCCCGTAATGCTTCAGATTAGATTACTATTGCTTCTGCAGGACTCACTTTTACTATCCTGGGATTCAATGCGATCTACGAAGCCGACTATTTAATCAACAAAATATGTTTTAAGGGAAGTTTTCATAAAGAACGTGCCCTCAATCTCCTAGAATTTCTATAAAAACATCAATTACGATTTTTTAATTCCTTTAATTAATTAAATACATACATACATTATTAATTTTTTTTCCTCCAATAATTTCCGTTTACACGCATTTAAATAAAAATTAATTCACCGATTTAAAATTCAAGTGCTAACACGTGCTCGACACTGTCACGAAGCTGTAAATGGGAAATTATTAATAAATCCTTCAAGAGGCTTTATGGCCTCCTTTTTTTCCCATTCATTCGATTACTCTTGCCTCATATACTTGCTTGCACCCAAATTCATTCGGAGTCCAAGAAAATCGTCAAGGACCATTGAAAATCATTCTCATATATTCTTCGTTCGTTATAATTTCCTTGCAATCTTCTTCTTCGCCTTTCGTTTCAATTTCGATATATCGAATCGCGCACGAACGCGATATTATATAATGAATCGACTCCGACGATGATGAATACTATAATGAAAAATATCTTCCCTTGTGGCGACAAGGACTAATCTCTGCGGGTTGCAAATATATGAAATTTATAAAGTGCCTCGTCAAGTAGCTTGAAAAGCTGCTCCTGAGAGAGACTCCTTTCGATTCGATTTCGTAAAATACAATCAACGGCATATCAACATTGCGAATTTGTGAATCGTCTGCTGCTGGGCTCACTCTGTGCTGCTCCTCTGCTCCTGATGGCATGGCATAGAGTCGTTGAATTCTTCGTCGAAAGTATAGTAGAAAATGATGAAATGATTTGTAAAGGACACTCGAAAGTATTAAAATCAAATGAAAAGATTTAGTGCAGTGCTTAATATTGTTGCTTGTATGCTGTACGCAAGGACATTATACACGAATAGGATAGAAAGAATGGCAATCCGCGACATTTGCTATGTATGAATGAATGAGTGACTTTTAGTCTGGGGATTTTCGGCGATAAGAGTTGCCAAATGAATGGGAGTGATGTTTGGGCTTAAAAGTAAGTGGTAGAAGTAATGTAACGGTTTTTGAAATATTTTGAATAAAACATCCAATGACATAAAATGTACATACATTCGAATATAACAAAATTATTTACAATTTCAGTAATTTCAGCCAACAGGAAAAATTTAGAACTATTGAAAACATAAAAATTTACTAAATGGTTGTTTGTTTCTGCGAAAGTTACAGCAATCTACGCCAATTATTTCAAGGACTATTGTATATTCTCCAATATTGAGATATTTTTTTCAGAAAACTGCAATGGGTAGAATACTAAAAGAATATCATTAATAAAGCCATGAACTTTTATTAATTTACTAAGAAAAGAAAGCCAACCAAATTAAAATCGAATAGGCTTAATTTTCTCGAAGATTCTGTATAACCTCAACTCAATCTGAAGCATCACAGTTAGAAATCTTAACATCGAGTATATAGACAATTTCACTGAAACACGTTTAGAAGTCGGTAGCTTATATACATGCTTAAACTATATGTATGTACAGTAGAGCCCCGATATTCGGGATTGATTGGGACCGGACCCTATACGGATAATCGAAATGTCCGAATTTTCGAAATGTATTAATTTACACCTTGATGGACAGTATTTATGCTCAAATCATACAAAAAGACAACCATTCTAACGATAATTAATAACTTCGTGTTCGAAATTTGCCTTATCTTAAGTAAGCTTGAACAAACTGAAAATGAAAATTTAAACAAAATTTGGCGCCAACCCGAATCCGGATTATCGAACTTCCGGATTTTCGGGATCCGGATTATCGGGGTCCTACTGTATTTCAGAAAACTTGTCCAATAAATATTTGAGGAAAATTTATTTACGACGGACGTTTTTGAGCAGAAAAACATGAAATTGTCCTATCCCAAAAATTGCTTAAGACTTTGCCGAACCATTGCATTATAATTCGCGTTCTTTAAAAGAAGACTCAAGTTTTTTAGACTCCAAAATAAATCCTGGATTTGGTGAAGAAATCACCTGGATGCGAAATTTCGTAAACAAAACAATTTCCGACCGTCAGCCGATTTTTTGCCTTTTAGCATAGGAAGATTTACTGGTGCAGGCGTTTGTTTCACACCGCATCAAAAACGAATTTTTGTCTGTTTTTAGCCACCTTTCTGTCCGAACTAAATTTATGTCAGCCTAATAATTTTAGCTCCCAAGGTTGTTTTGATTACCTCGATATTTCTGGATAACCAGCGCTACAAATTTGGCACACTTCATGTCTGTAGTTTCTAAATTTGTTTGAAAAACATTTTAAAAAATGGTATTTCTCAAGGATACGTATAATTCCGAAGTTTTTATTGACTCTGATTTAAAGTTATAATTTAAAAGAAATATTCTCTGATTAAATTTCGAAAAAAATACGCTTTTTTTAAGGTTCATCCTGCGGCCCGCTCAAACATGAAGATAGTGACATTTGGCCAAGGCCAGGTTTAGGGTTTGAAACCCCTTGCTGTACAATTGAATGCCGAAGATGTTGGTGGACGCGCGACGAGAGGACGGAGCCAATTCGCGTGGGTGGCCGAGAGCTCAAAAGGAGCAATAAGTAGGTGAGGACGCCCACTAAATGCTGCGCTGCTCAACCAAACGGGCGACCAAGGCCCAACGTCGAACTATTGTACCATAATGAAGAAGAAATGTGAAAAATAAAATCGATAATTTTTAATATGAAGTTGGTTTTGTTAGACTTACGGGTATTTAAAATATCGGTTACTATCATGTGAAACACTATTCGTTTCTGGCTTCATATTGGAGCCAACTTTAATGCAGGCACCAAGCCAAGCCAACACAAGTTATTTAGGTTTATAAAATGAGTAGTACGTAGAACAAACTCCTGATGGGTTACTTTGTATGAGAGATACCCTTAGTTTCTATCGGAATGAACTGATTTTTGGTCGGTGGGTTGACTATGATAATACCTCTAATCGCAACAAAATAAAATTTAACACTCTGCTTCAATTTTGGGGGGAGTTATAGACATGCCGTTTTGACAAATTCAAATGGGGAGATAATGGGGGTCCTTGACCAAAGCGACTCAATATTTACCTTAAAATTATCTTGAACTTATTATGAATACTTGTACAAAATTTTACGGCTGAAGTAATATTCTTTCAAAAGTTATGGAGCTTTTAAAAAAGGTCTAAAATGAAAATATTCTAATTTATTTTCTAGTCTAACGCCGAAATATTCAATTAAACTCTAATGTGTTATATATCATTTCAAAGATAATTTTATGTAGTTTTTTTTTTCGTCCTTAGACCATTTTTCTGTATCTCTTACCGTTTTTGAAATAATCGCAAAAAAGAACCGAAAAAATGCCCCCTTTCCCCTTTTTTTAAAGTTGTGGACCCCCAATCGGTTGGGACTTTTAATGCCATAATCTGGGGACCATCGCCAACCATAATCCAAAAAAAATTTCCGATATAGGATTTTTGCCGACCAAATATGCCATTTTTCTTAGACTATAAAAGAAAAATATAAGACCGGAAATCCGGACTATACAGTTTTTTTTATTATCGGGTTTAGTAAACTGAATTATGCGAAAACTATGTGCCGTACTGTGACAAATACCGACGTGTTGCATGATTATTAATGTTTTTCAAAGATCAGTACTTTGCGCAGAATCTATGCAAAAACCTATGGAATGTATGGTGTTGAAAATTATTATTCACTTTGATTTTATTTATTGGATGTATGGACGTGTTTTAATGTGAGCTTGGAGCTTTAAACTTTCCACAGCGCTGGCTCTGAACATTGCTGCAAAAATAGAGAATGCGATAAAACAGTCTTTCAACAGAGCTTTGTTCAAGGAAAGAATTTCTTTGAAAATTTTAACTAATATCAATCGTGTACATGCAAAATTGTCTTTTTGTATTAAACGGAAACTTAGTTCTCCCCTGAGATAATCGCGGAGATATAAAGGTACATGAAACCCGTAGACAAAGTATGAAGAGAGAGTTTACATCTGTTACTCTTATGGGACGCAAGATATTCGCCTGCTTTGAGAGGCTGTGCAAATAATGGTTCTGCAGTTAAGCCTTTGTGTTGCAAACCTATAATTTTGCGATTTTGCTGGAATCAAAATATTATGTATCGAAAAGTACATTATAAGTGTGCCCTTATAGGAATGTAGTCTTCTTCTTCGTATGATAAAACGCTCAAGTTTTAACGACGCGGTTCCAGCTGTCCTCAACGTTTCATAACAGATCAGTCTAATATTCAGTGCATCCACTTTTCGAAACTAAATTTGTCGCACGTCTGAAAATTCTGTTGGACCCTCCCGAAATAAAAGCCTGGCTACGTCCCTGGTGTAGTTGACTACACTATGTTATTTGATAAATCCTTGATTGTTTTTTTTTTAACTCTATCTGAAATTTAAGATGTATGTCGATATATTTAACCCTGTCAGACAAATCAAATCTTCGAGAAAAAGTATAGGGGCGTCTAATTTTTAAAGATGGGTTTTTTTTTCGAGAATCTGTCAAAAAAGTGTAAAATATCAAATTGATATAATAAATACAAATTAACAAGTTTAAATTTAGATAAGCCGACATTAATTTACCGCTTTGATGCTTTTTTTTTCTAATAGTCCTGACACACTAGACGATAAACTCGTTTCGTAACCCGCTAAAAGCTCTGAGCTTTATAAACTCGAAAGGCATGACACACTAGTCATATGCGGGTTATGAATGTCGGGATAAACTCCTTGAGCTTTTGACAAATGAATTTTGCACTCTAAGCTATGCCTATGTTGCTTTCATCGTAATTTGCTACTGTCGACAAAGAGTGCAGCAGTGTAGAAGAAATCGTAGGTGAACTGTACGACTGTACCTTAAAAAATTATAGAAATTAAAAATTACCCGTTGCAAAGTTCCAATGTATATCGAATTTTATATAACAGTTTAGAAGGGCGATAGTCATGATCTTAGGGTTCCAGCCGAACGTATTTTTTCTATCATCCTGGAAGCATCTATATCAACTTTATCGTAAAGATTCTGAGGGATGAAAAATATCGCAAGACTTAGAATTCGTAGAAGTAAAATCAGCGCCTGCTTAAAGGGGGGGGGCAAGCCGGGCGGTCCACCAGGGCGCTAAATTGGGGGAGGGGGCGGCTTTTTGGCTAGCACTCGAGTGAAGAAAATATGTAAGCCGCAAGGACAAATTTAATATCAATTTTCATTCTATGGAAAGTAAACCATCGATAGGCTAAAAAATGCGTTAAAGCTCACCTAATTTATGAACTGGATCATTTGTTCGCTTTCGAAAATAATATTTTAAAGAGGCAAAGTCCTTGCCTAGCTTTGAAGAGCCCACGATTGATACGAGGCGCTGCATTTTGTAATCCTTAAATGCTTTGTAAAGGTATGAATATCTCTCAGCGATCGTAGTTCTGCATCCAATTTCGAGCCATATTTGCATATTTACAGTACGCTGTTACTTTCCTTGTATCAACTAAGACCTAAAGGAACCTCCCTGCATAGAAAATATACGCATATAGTGCTCAGAACTAGTGGTTTAACTTCGATCGCTGAGCGATCATCCCATGAGCCGAATCTACGAACACAAGCCTTAAAAGTTGCCTAAATTTCCAAAAAGAAAAGTGGGACAATTCGCTCAGTTATTCACTAAACTTCTAGAATTTTTGTTTATTCTGTTGAGTGACAGAGAAATAAATGATTTTTAATTCAATTCAATTCAATTTATTGTTCAATAGTGCACATTTTCTTAACAATTCGTGGGGAGGATCCCACTAAACACTCAGGACATAAAAGCATTTAAAAAAAACTCTCTTATGAGAAACTCCATAGCCAAAGGCACCATTTTAAATACTATTTTTTCCGTAACTTTCATCCACCTTACACAGCAGTTAATCTTCAATTCGTCCGATATCTTCGCAAATGCATTGATTCATCTGATGAATCTATAGTGTTCAGAGGACAAATTTTGAGCTACATAAGATGAAGGCACAGGACAAAGTAACAGAGCCGCAATATAATAACAGTTCTTTTCAATTTGTTTCCGGAAATGTTATTATCGGGATTTGGCTAGGTTGCTCTATTTAACTAGCTCTGACTTTATTCCCTAAGAATTCTCGAGTTGACGCATTTATGAAAAACACACACAAATCCGTCCGTGAAAAGATTCGGCTAATTGAAGTTTATCTATACCAAAAATTTCCGTGCACTACTCCAAACTATCACAATTCTTTGGCACACGGTTTTCTAGAGCGAAGTTTTCTAAAATGTGTTAAAGATTTTACTGGAAAAAATCTACTTCCTACTCTCTGTTACAACGACCAAGCAGTGGCGTAGATAGCTTTTCAACGGGGAGGGATTCTAGGGCCGGGACTATTCTCCCCGGTAGATGGAAAATGTAGCGCTTTCTAAAAATGTTTTGTTTTTAATTCGTTTTTTAGTAATAATAGAAAATGATACAGTCTAAGGCCCGTAAACTGATAAAGACGTCTTCTACCAACGACTTGGCGACACCTTTGATAGGGCTCCCAGAGGTGACATTAAAATCATAATGGGGGATCTCAACGCTAAAGTCGGGTCAGATAACCGAGGATTGTAACATCTTATGGGAAATCATGGGTTAGGTGACAGAAACCAGAATGGCGAGATGTTTATAGAGTTTTGTAACTCTCGTCAGCTCGTCATTGGTGGGACTCTGTTTAAACACAAAGATTGCCACGTATCAACCTGGACTTCTCCAAATGGCAGAACTGGGAACCAGATAGACCATATTGCTGTTTCCAAAACGTGGAGAAACTGTGTCCTGGACGTTAGGGCGAAACGTGGTGCTGATATTGGCAGTGACCACCATCTTGTCATCGCAAAAATGCGCTTACGAACGGCAGCAATCCAGCGTCCTAACCGTGCAAATATTTGCCCTAGGTATAATGTGCAGAAGCTCAAATCTCCATCAACCAAGCGTGCGTTCTCCACCGCTTTGCACGAAAAAGCTAATGGACCACCACCAAATGAGAATCCGACAATTGAAGATAGATAGAAAGTCGCTAAGGATTCATTTATTTCATGTGGCGAAGAAACTTTAGGACGATTGGATCGCGGTAGGAGACCATTTATTAGCGACTCTACTTGGTCTCTTATCTCAGCACGCAAGAGAGTTAAGGAGCAGATTAACTCAGCTGCTGACGATTCAGCTAAAGAACGATACAGAGCTGAATACCGTTCGCTCCAAAAAGGCGTTCAGAGGAGTTTAAGACGTGATAAGCTTAACAATATCAACGCACTTGCGAAGGAGGCAGAAAATGCGGCTCTCCGCGGTGACAGTGGAACACTCTTCAAACTTATAAAGCCATTAACTGGCAGATCTTTATTAACGGAACATCCTGTGAAAGATAAGGAAGGTGTTCTGCTCGTTACCGAAGAACAACAGCTACAAAGATGGAGAGATCACTTTCTAGAGGTCCTGAATAACACTATCGGGCCTGCAAGTGTATCTTTGTTGCCAGCAGAAGACTTCCCTCAAATAGACGGCATTAGTTCCGGTCCACCATCCAAACTAACAGACGCTATCAAATCAATGGACGCCGGTAAAGCCCCGGGGATTGATGGAATTCCGACAGAATTTTTAAAAGCGGTTATTAACGCTACAGCGGATATTCTTCTTCCCCTAATCCGAGAGTGTTGGGAAACTGAAATTCTTCCCAGTGAGTGGAAAAAGGGCCTAATTATTAAAATTCCGAAGAAAGGTGACCTGAAGAATTGTAATAATTGGCGTGGGATCTGCGTACTTCCTGCTGTTTCCAAGCTGATGGCCAAGATTGTTTTAGGACGAATCAAGGACAAAATCGATGACACATTGAATGATGAACAAGCTGGCTTTCGCGAAGGGTTTTCCTGTAGCGACTACATTAACACCCTCCGTATTATCATCGAGCAATCCGCGGAGTGGAGATCCCCATTACATCTCATGTTCATCAACTTTGAAAAAGCCTTCGATAGTGTTGATCGTCAGTACATCTGGGATGCCTTACGAAGACGAAATATAGAACACACGCATTTGCCTTTGATGACCCACAATGACAGCAGCGGCAGAAGCATCGGCAGAAGCATTTTTCTGCTTCTGCCGCTGCTGTCATTGTGGGTCATCAAAGGCAAATGCGTGTGTTCTAAATTGAAATTTTTCTGCTGATGCCGATGACTCTGCCGATGCTGATGCTGACGCGGGATATGTAATTCAACCATCAGTTCTTGAGCACATATCCAGGGGGCAAAGCGGAATTTGTATTTCGGGACAGGCAGTCGAAAAAGTTGATGAATTTTGCTATCTCGGGAGCGTAGTTACAGCAGATGGTGGAGCGGATGCTGATGTAAAATCACGGATAAACAAGGCTAGGGCGGCTTTCTTCAATTTGACTCCTTTCTGGCTAAACAACAATATTTCCAGACTCACCAAACTTCGAGTCTTAAATTCCAATGTGAAATCCGTGCTGCTATATGGCTGTTCAACCTGGAAGGTGACTAAAGAGATTACTGATAAGTTGCAAACTTTTGTAAATCAGTGTCTACGGCGCATCCTACATATTCGTTGGCCGGAGATCATTTCGAACGAGGATCTCCTCACTATAACTGGCCAAGAAAGGATAGGCACTTCGATCAAAAGACTTAAGTGGCAATGGATAGATCACACCTTCCGAAGAGGGCCCAATAACATCGCAAAAAAGGTTTTGAACTGGGATCCACTGGATTCCGGAGCAAGACGCCGTGTTGGACGGCCAAAGAACACGCATGGAGAAGATCGGTGACGAGCGAGTCGAAACCGCTAAATCTTACATGGTCGCAGCTAGCGCCGTTGGCGCAAAACAGAACGAGGTGGTGTGTAGGCTTAGTTAATGCCCTATGCCCCACAAGGAGTTGACAGGAACTAGAGAGAGAAAGGCCCGTATTTATGAACAAACCTTAACTCAAGGAGACCTTGAGCCAAGGATGTCGAAATTAAAAAAATTAAATGTAATTTCCCATACTTTTTCATAGAAATCACTTATATTCACGAGTCAATGCATCCTTGATTTAAGGAGAAACTCAATGAGACCTTGTAATTTTCTATAGTCAACCTCACTTGAAGTCAAGGTAGCTACCCACCTACCTTAAAATATTATATTTCAGTCTGTTGAAAGCTTAAGGTCTCTTGAGTTTCACCCTAAATCAAGGTTGCATTGACTCCTGAATATAAATGATTTCTATGAAAAAGTACGGGAAATGACATTTAATTTTTTGAATTTCGGCATCCTTGACTTAAGGTCTCCTTGAGTTAAGGTATGTTCATAAATACGGGCCTAAGGCACTGTTTCCCAACAGGTATTTCCGCGGACTAGTGGTGGTTTGTGAGAAACCCATAAGTGGTCGGCGAGATACTATGGGGACTACTTCTGGAAAAGAAGTACATACATATGTATGTATGTAAACGCTAGAGCGGTCGCTGAGTAAAATAATAAATGTCCTGGTGAATTGCTAGACAGATCTTAACAGTGGTAAACTTCTGGAAATAGCAGAAACTGATTTATTTTTCTTTCCCCATTCTGCATAGTCTTTACAATCTGATCCAATATACTATTCTCCGAAAAAAATAAACAATGGAAAAACTCGATCGTATAGCTTGGTCTTGTGTTGTTAAGATTTAGAGGTCCTGAAACTTCATTCGATGTGGAAAGAACAATTGAACGAGATCCAAACCATAGCAGCTTTCAACCACTTTATCAAGTTGGCTAAGCACTATCTCGAAAACCATTACGGAATAGTTTTAATCGGCTTCAAATCATAAGCTCGTATTTGCTCGGCACTTAAAAAGATTTGAGCTTTCCTATTTATTTAATTTTAGTTATTTGAGCATTCGGACTATCAAGTTGGCTAAGCATATTCAAAAAAGATCGGATGGGTGTAAATGTGGTATGAATTGCTAGAGAATAATTGCTTTATTCATTTTTTGGAATGGAGCTAACGAAAAATGCGACAATTCATTAGTAATTAACGGTAAAACATTCGGTTCGAGTCCTGACTATGGCCACCATATGGCCAAGCGGACGTTTTCGTACACTCAGAAAAAAAAACGCACATTCATATTAAAAGCTCCACATTTAAATGGAACGCAGTATTCGTTTGAAAAATCTTGTTTGATTTGAACGAGTTCTCATTTACGCTAAGAGAATTTCTTTTAAAACAAAAGAGCAACTAAACCCCAAACGGCGGTCGTTTAAATCAAAAGATTCCGCGTTACATAGTAATGTGTATACATTCCTTCACGTAACAAATACACATACTTAAAGGACGCAATGCCAAAATATCATTTGTTTCAACCTAGCAGTTAATACTTCTGGCCGGTCCGATGAGTCTCACGTATTCATGTTCATTCCAAACAAATGTGTAGTGTCTAACAACAAACGCATATGGCATTAGAATCTTCGTCGATGTTAAGAGTGTTTTCGAGAATGTACTTTTGCATTCATCTGGAGGAATGGACGCTTGCACACGTGCAATTTAAGTTTAGCGGGTGTTAAAATAAAAGTGTAGTGTATTAATCATATTAAAATTACACCTAAATAAAAAATAAAGTGTTTTTCTGAAATTTTCATAAGTTTTATTCCTTATTGATTTGTCAATGCAGGTAACAGTAAGTATCTAATCGAAGAATGGACAATCAAACGGAATGTATTATTTTATTTCAGCAGAGTTTGCTTTTAATTCCATGTAAAACTCAATTATTTTGAATGTGATAATTTCTATGAAATGAAAACGGGATACGTTACTTTCGAAATACATACCGTTTCATTAAAAAGATTGCTTCGTTTAATTTAAATAACAAATATATACAATTGCCTTTCATTTATTCAAAGTGTGTTACCCGTTTACAATGAAAGAATAAGTGTTTATTTCAATGAAGAATACGTTTAAATCGACTGGCTCCTTCTTTCCAGGTAAACGTAGATTTTCTTAATTCAAACGCTTTTTTACAACTCATTATGCTTTTGAAAGAAACGCCACTCGTTAGAATTAAACGCATTTGCTTGTGGAGCAAAATCAAAAGCGCAAATCGTTTGAATTAAATATATTTCGTTCAATATTAGTGAATTTTTCTCTGAGTGTAGACTCGAATCAGAGTGTGTTTCAATTATAGCTTAAATTGGAGCGGGTGGACATACATCTTTATTCCAAACTAAGGGAATTCGGTTTAGGATGTCTATGGTTTAGGAGTTCATAAAGTGTAATATACCTACGAGCTACAATGAACTGCCCAACACGCCGTAGAAAAAGTTGGTCGGAGTCAGGCGCAATATTCCAAAATTATGAAATGTGGTATTTTCAAAAAATATTACCAACCGTTCAAACCACGAAATAAGTTTAGAAAGAACGATAATAGCGCAAGTTCCAATAACATTGTTTTAATAAATTCAAAACAATAAGATATATATTTGCCTCAAAACACAATTGTTATTTATGCATTTAGAGAAGTATTCTGCTCATCTTCAGCAAAGCGACTCTGCGTTCAGATCATGTCTGCTGAAGGCTTAGTAGGACCTTATACCGACTTTATACTGGATACTATAAATTTAAAATATTAAACACTTGATACGAACCCTGTCCTTTTAATCTTTTCTTTTTTGAATTTTAGCACCAGTTTTCTCTTTTATATTTTTTAATAAAGTTTTATTATTATTAGCGCTAGGACGGGCGATGTTCCTACACCGCAGGTGTAAATAACGAGGCAAAGAAAAAGAAAGAAATTAAGTTTTATTGTACGAGTATATCGTTAGTGTTTTTTGGGTGTATACCAATACAAATAATTTCCGATAAAATTTATAACATCAAAAAATCGTATTTATGCAGAAAAATGATGTATAATTGAATCCTGTATCCTTACAATTTTAACACTCGCTGTAATATTGCTAAAAGTAGCACACGCGAATTTTAAATACTATTTGCACATTATGTAGATTTCTTGGAGTAAGACAAGAGGCAATGACAAATCGGTATACGCATCTGTAAATGTATGCCTCTGCGAATGTATATTATTCACATTTTCAAGAGATGACTACATGGAGTAAAAAGGATGAGTGGATCCTTCAATTCTATCCGACTGAATGAATGGTGGGATAATTTTTAAGTCTTTGATTAAACTAAGCCCTCTATGATACAAGAGATGATGTCATTGATGTTGATATGGTTGACGAATGTTGTTAATAATCAGAACCACGACGACGATGATGATGATTATGATGATACTTTGCTGCTACTGATGTATAATCGTGGTCGATGCTGGTATTTAATAACGAGTCTGTGATGAACGTCTATAAGAGAATAAATGAAGAAACTTGCATGTAAATGAGGGAAACATGTTCACATTCATTCAATGAATGTTTAAAACGTTGATTATTGCGGAAATTTCGTACAAGAGATTATCGTCTCATTATCCAACATTCATAAAACGATGAATGGAGTATGGCCGGGTGGTGGATCCTTCACGTGGACGAAAATTTGTTAATTTTCAAAATGAAATTTTCAATTATACTCGATGAGTGCGGAAAGTTTTTGACTGATAAGTGAGCGATATCAAATATTAATTGTGGCTATTGTGCGTACTGTGCACAAGTATGTGATGAATGAGTTGAGTGTTGAACCTTTTTTATGTCTCTTGAATGCATTACCAAATGAGTAGTTATCTTATTCATAGAAAAGTATCTTATTACACGTATACTATACAATGCGCACGCACTAAGCCTAAGGACACTCATTAGGAATCCTTGTGAACACCTTTCTATCCTTTGTATTGTCTGTTACAAACCGAAAAGTAATTGGTACAACTTACACACTCAGATTGTAAGTGACGATTAAAAATGCACTCGAGCATACCAATAATAAATAAAAAGAACAAAACTATGCAAATGATCTGTGAAATGTCCTTTCACTAATTTAGAAGCTAAACCTTTCTTTACCTTCACTTTCACATCTTTTCCGAGCAACACTTATCTTTATCCGGATCGCACTTAATGTAATTTAATCTTTTTCGTATTTTTTTTTTTTAAAGATTGGGAAGCAATTAGGTCAAACCATTCATAAAAATGGTATGAGTAGGCCACTCTGATGAGTGCGGTATAGGATATCATATTTGTTTCGCTGGACCTGGACAACATGCGGCAGACGGAAGATGTGTTTGAACTTCATTAAGAACGAATGTAAGACGTATGCAAGCATTGGACTTAATGAGGGCAAGGGATATTTTCGGTTCATCGGTCCTATTCATGAGCTCAAGAAAATTACCTGTAATCCTTGAAAACAATGCAGCTGCTAAGTACCGTGATATAGTTTAACTCTTAGCAGTTTTACATTTGAAATATTTTTGAATCGCAGGACTATGGTGCCAGGATTTTTTTCTGAACTCTTAGTAGACAGAAAAGTGCGTACATTTTATTCAAAAAGTCTTTACATCGTTAGGTTGACCATACCATCCATCCATCTCATGAGAGCAATGTAACTATACGGAGGCAACTTGAAAGGGGCACAGTCACAGATATCGCACAAACAGAAGAAACTGGTCAATTATATGCACCCCGTGAGGGTGTCTCTCAACATTATTGGTTTTGTCGTGATTTTGAAATGTGCGATTTTAGCCCATTTGCTTTTCACGCACCTATTCCCCGCCGTAAACAATTCTCACCCCTCTAAATTAGCACAATCATCACATCAAAATACCAAATCCGACGAATTTCATGATCTATTTACCCAAAGTGCCGATTGAAATTTTATTAGAAATCCATTTAGGGGTGAAAAATAGTCAAACAAATAAGAAGGAAACATTAACTTTTCCATCTTCCACCAAATTAGGCACGTTGCTGTTGCCTGCTGGAGCCGTTTCAAACGCTCTATACTCTACATCTACACTCAGGGACGTAGCTAAGGGGGGGTATGGGGGGGTGTCTCACCCCCCTAACATTTTCAATATTCATCTGCAGTCGGCAAATTTGACCTCTGTGGGAATATGTAGGATTGCGATTTTACAGTTACAGTTAAACGACTGTTCAAAACTCGCGTTGCAACAAAAACGTCTCGTGTTTATTATTCAGTATGAAGTGTGTCTGCCATTTACATCATACTCCGAACTCAGACAACACACATAGATACTAATGTCGACAAGACCACTCGTTAAGGAGTTACGGTAAGGTGACTAGACTCCCAAAAGCCCAATTCTTGCGGAATTCGATTCTCAAGCAAATCAAGCACTACGTTCAGGTCCGAGGTCTATGTCGCAAACATGTCGAGCTACAGGGTCTAAGTAATCATACGGACGACCCTTAAGATTACATTTTACAAAATGGCATCCATTGGCTTACCGATCGCTTCGCTCGCACCTCGCCTTATCATTCTTAGCACCAGCACTGCGTCGCAAATGTAGGCGAATTCTGTAAAGCGCAACAGACATGGTGAGGTCTGGATGAAGCTTGCCCTTCGCTTCCTCTACAGGATTTTAGTTAACTTAAGGACGAGCCAGAGGTCTAAATTTCACGAAATGCTATCCATTAGCTCACCGTACGCTGGCCTCGCACCTCGCCTTATCCTGTTTCGCTACAGCACTACGTCGCAAACCTGAATAGCGCGACACACAGAGCGAGGTCTGAGCGGAGTGAGGGGGGAGGTACAGGGGCTGAGTATTTTTTGTGTGGACGAGTCAGAGAACTAAAACCTACGAATTGCCTTACATTAACTGCACCTCGCCTTATTCACTTGCTACCAGCGCTGGTCGCAAGGATGTTGGCGAATTAAAAGCGCGACAGACACAGTGAGTTCTGAGCGAAGCCAAGGGCGACTCCCAGGATCTGAGAAAATGTATGGACGAGACGGAGATCTAAATCCAAAAAATTGCCTTCCATTAGCTCACCGCTCGCTGCGCTTGCACTTCGCCGTATCCTATTTCGCAACAGAACTGCGTCGCAAAAATGTAGGCGAATTCTCTAATGCACGACTGACATTGCGAAGGGTGAGCCACCGAATTAAAGCAAACCAAAGGACGAGCCAGAGGTCTAAATCTTATCTAAACCTGGTTGCAATATTTCTAGAAGAGAGTATGTATTTCTCCATGGTTACGTTTGTGATGCCATGCCATGCCCTTGGACTTTTAACGCCGTTTTTAATGAATTCTAAGGAAATTTGGTAAAAAAAAATATCTAAAAGCAATGCTGAGTCTTTTCTTTGGTATGCATTTTCCTATAGAGGTTGATAAAGGAATCGGATGGAGTACAATGGCTGATTTTTCCATATTGAAATCTCATCTTTTGACGGCTCTAATCTCTGAACCTTGACAGCTGGAGCCTTGAAATTTTCACCAAATATGGGCAGTGCGGTGCCCTACAAGTTTTCCAAATTTCCAAATTCCGTCCAATTTGCAAGTTATGGACAATTTTTAATTAGAAAACACAGAAGTGCGATTTGGGCAGCTAAAGCTTCCGAATACAGATAGATGGACCGTGAAATTTGGAGAAAATGCGCCAAGTAGATCTACAAGTTTTCAAATTTCAGTAAGATCGGGAAGGGTTCTCCAGTTATCGAAATTGGACGATTGTCAAACGTAAAAGTGCGATTATCTCGCTAAATATCGACAGGGGTCAAACTCTACACCTTATAAGCAGAATTGACTGATCACAGGCCTCATCGAGGAGATTATTATGTAGGAACTAGGTTTCATTGTGTGCCCCATGCCACACTGTACATTTTGCTGTACGATAGTTCAAAATGCTGTACTGTACAGCAAAATGCTGTGCATCTGGTCAGCTTAATTGACATTTTTGGACAAAAATAAACTTTTTGTGGAAAAAGTCTAAATTAGAACATTTCGCATTTATACGCATAAATGAGCAGTTTTCGCCGAAATTCGCATCTATTTCGTAAAAACGAAATTTCCGTACCTCTAATTATAATTTTTGTGAATTTACAAATGTAGTCGGCAAATTTTACTTTTCACCCCCCTAACAAATGTTTGCTCGGTACGTCTCTGTCTACACTCTACCCTCGTCGTGTACCATATCAAAGCACACACTACAAACTCCCACACCGAGTTGATTCCTTCAATTGAATCCCGTCAATTGCCGAAAAAGGGATGAAATCAAAGAGAAGAAAGGATATGTCTCACGTTTTATACGAATACGAGATCTTTTCTCACCCGTGTCCTGTGTATACCAGACGATGAACAGCGTAGCACGACGAACGGTATTATGACAATTGGCAGGGGAATGGCAACCAGTTAGTAGTCGAGTCTGGCCACTAAATCCTTTGTTTACCCCAACGAAGAAGTAATAAAATAAGTTAAATCTTGTTTATTTAGCGAAAGAGTAAATTTAATCACAATTTAGGGAATGCAGTGTGATGTGTATTATCCTGGGAATGATTTTGGGTTATATGTCCATTTATTGAACGAAGTGTAGAGAGGTCAACTGAATGAGATGGATAGGTTGTTATGAATTGGATAAACGTTTAGGTTATCTTGGTTAGTACATTTTTATTGAAACCTTATATTTTAGATAAACTAAAAAGTAGACCGAGGCTAATTTCGGAGGCGGCCTAAGTTTGGATACTGTTCACTTTTTTTCGGGATAATAGTTTCTGGGGCAAATTATCACTTTGGCTTTGATTCAGTCCATTCCTACATAAGTCGTGTAATCAGCTTTTGGAGGTGATCTAATTTCAACGAACATAGATGTGTTTTGCGAATTCGATTCAATAGGGATGTATACGAGTATATGAGAGGCCTCATTAAAATTTATGCATAAAAGTACCAGTACAAATGTGAAAGTCAAATAACGGTATTTTATTGTGGAAAATGTGGCTAGTAATGACCAGAAGATCCTTTAAGTGATTTCAGCTCAAAACGTCAATCTGGTTTCTTCCCTCCTCTAATCGTTTGCAGAAGCGCTTCAGCGTTCTTAAAATATCGTCTAAGGGTAATAAATAAGAAAGTTGGTTTCAACAGAACCTCTATTTAGGGTGTTATGTTTTTTATTTAATACCCCAAAGAAGCCATACCGTAGGTCTGACCAAAAATTGTCAGGGTCGATACCTGATTCCAATAAGCCATGTCTGCCTGCTTGTCCGTGCATGTGTCTGTCAGTTCACAAGATAACTCTAACACTCTAACCAACCGATTTCGACACATAAGTGCCTGTTTTTAGATTTCCAGCATTTTTCAGGAACATTGGTGATTTGATTAATTTTAAATCATATCAATATTTTTGAAAATCCTGCCAGATTCAGGAATGGACATCTAAATGTCGGAACCACAGAGCAGTCGGAACAACTGGTCCGAAAAAAGGTGTTATGGGATACGCGGCCAACTTTAGGGAGTCGAAGGAGGTCTGTCACGCGCATCGGCGTATTTTTTAGCTGAATCTTGAGGAAGCGAAAATCCTGTTGGTGAAAGAAGTGTCGCTCATCCTGTATCAGATTCTGGATGGTCGCCGGGCCACGCACCCTTGTTAAGTGCCAATTTTTTGTGTGTCATGTTTATTTGACACGCTGTGTAATGATTTCGTTATAGTGTAGTTCCGAGGTGATTTCAGATTGCAAAGTGTGGTGGAGAAATTTTTTTTTTGTTTCTTATGTTTTTTGGGGTGCTGAGCTCGAATCCGGAGCTTCCCACCAAAATTTCGTTGCGGAACAGGATCAAAACCGCGAAAAAACCCAAAATTTTCGGAGTTTTCCCGTTTTTTTGTTTATAACTCCGAAAGTGTACATTTCTCCGAAAACCTGTCCATGAAAATATTAGAGAAAACATAACTGCGGGTCCAACGCGCCATTAGTCATTAAAATCTGTTAAGCGGTATTGCTACAATTGATAGTCATTTTTTTTGGCGTTTTTTGCAATTTTGACCCTGTTTTGCAACGAAATTTTGGTGGGAACTTACAGATTCAGGTTCTGCACTCCAAAATACACAATGTACAAGATAAATGCAACTTTTACGACCAAAAATTAAAAACCGTTCAATCTCAAAAAATTTTTCATAAAATGGAACTATGTTAAAAATGGCAAATTTAAATTATCCACTGTAGTAATACCGCTCAACAGATTTTTAATATTTATGTCTGTTAGGACGCGCAATTATGTGCTCTCTAAAATATTCATGGAGGGTTTTTCGCAGAAATAAATAGTTGCAGAATTAGGGGGCGATTAACGGAAAAACAGCAAAAATTTTAGGGTTTTTCACGATTTTGACCCTGTTCCGCAACGAAATTTTGGTGGGAAGCTCCGGATTCGTGCTCAGCACCCCAAAAAACATAAGAAACAAAAAAAAATTTGTCTCCACCACATTTTGCAATCTGATGTACTAGGTTTATCACGTAGTAACTAGACTATTAGTATTAGCTAAATTAATATTCGTGTATAGCATTTCCAGGTCGATTGATAATAACTCTTCGAGTGAAATATATTATTTTTCGAAACAAAAAGATAAATTTCCGAATCAAATCAATTTTGTTTTCGAGTTAACAAAATAAATTTCTGAACCAGTTAAGTGTATTTCTGAATGAAAAAAAAAATAAATACCCCAATAACAAACGAGACCGAGGCTAATTTCGGGCACGGCCAAAATTTGGATACCCTTTCGCTCCCCTCGGGCTAAAAGTTTTTTCGGGCGTACCTACGACTTGTATTTAATTCCCCTCTTCCCCATTCTTTTCCTTCTGTCTTCACAAAAGTTCCGTTGCGTTGGCAAAACAGTATTTGTGTAGGGTTATTGCCCACTTATTGGGCAAATGAAAATATTTGCTCAGAAATAAAATTATTGGGGGATACGAGAGCGTGGCCCCATAGTACGGTTACCTTTTTAGTTGCTTTGATAAAGACACATTAGTTCAAGGTTTTGTGAAATTGGAGTACAAATTGTTTCTTAGAAGAACCAAAATGGGGTGTTGGGTTTGTATGGCAGCCCCATGACCTCATGGTTCGATTTTATCCATTCTTACATATGCTTTGTTTTATCAATAGAAACACATTTGTGTGAAATTCGGTTGAAATTGGTGCACAAGAAGAACCGAATTTGGGGGGTAGGGTTTGTATGACAGCCCCATGACTCCATAGTCCGATTTGATGCATTCTTACATATGTTTTGTGTCACCAATAGAAATACGTTTGGGTGAAATTTGGTTAAAATTGGTGCACAAAAGTTTGTTTTAAAAGAACCTAATTTGGGGGGTTAGGTTTGTATGGCAGCCCCATGACCCCATGGTCCGATTCGATCCATTTGATCCATTGAGATGGACATCTATTTATGTCCAATTCAAAAAAACGATCCTAATTTCGGGCACGGCCGGAAATTTGGATACCTTTCACTCTCCTCACGCTAATATTTCTCGGGCGTACCTATGACTTGAGTTTAACCCCCTCCTCCAGGGAGACCTATGGCCCCATAGTACGATTCCATTTTTTCAAAAATTTTTGTGGTTTGAATAAAGGCACATTATAATATAATGTTTGGTTCGAGTTAATGCAACATTTGTTTTTCTTAGAAGAACTAAAATGGGGTTGAGTTTGTACGGCAACCCCATGCCCCAACGTTACGATTCTATCCACTTTTACATATGTGTTTGGCATGAATGGAAATACATTTGAGGGAAATTTGATAGAAATTGGTGAACAAAAAAACATTTTCTTACAAGAACCTATTTTGGGGAGTTGGGTTTGTATGGTAGCCCCATGACCGCATGGTCCGATTCCATGCATGTTTACATATGTTGTGTGGCATCACTTAAAACACAATTGTATGAAGTTGGTTGAAATTGGTGTGCACAAATAAAAATGTTTTTCTTAGAAAAACCTAATTTGGGGGGTTGGGTTGTTATGGCACCCCATGACCCCATGGTCCGATTTGATCCATTCTTATATAATTTTGGCATGTATATGTCTTTGCGGAGGCTACCTGAGAAATACTGGGTGTCGTTCCGTGAAAAAGCGTCACGAAAAACTGTAACGAAAACGTTTAATGCTTAAAATCAACCTTCCCGTAGTTCGATCTTCACTAAATTTGGGATACACTATCCTTTGATCGCTCTGACTCAGAATCGACAATCACGATTTCGATAAGTTGCGGGAATAGCGGTAAATTCGACATCGAAGCGAACGAAAATTCATCCTTCAATTGGTTCTCTTGGCTCTCCTCGTGGACCGATGTGTGGTGCGATCCTTAATATTTTGGTGCCAGCACTTTTTATAAGGAAGATGTCATTGGACACAAAATGTCCTTTTTTCTGTGGGAATGCATTATAGACGCTATGTATAAGGATATGGATACCAAAATAGAGAATCCGTTACGACAGGGGCGGCGCATAAGGGCCCGCAGGGCCCGCGTGGCGGGGGGGCCCACGAGATTTAGGGGCCAAAAAGTCACATGAAAGATTTCACGAACCATAAAACGTAGATACATATTTTTTATAGACAAGAAGAGATATACACTTTTCGAAGTCAAAACAAACGCTAAATTTATCGTTCTTCTTTCACCAGGTGCCTTAGATAAACAGATTAAATACTGTCCTAAAATCCTTGAAAGTTCATGAGACAATCCGGATCCTCAAATTTTCACCAAAAAATATTTGTTTTGCATGGCTGCGCTATTTGTTGTGACTGTAGCCGCGGTTTGTGATCCGACACACCCTTTTCCTTCATAAGTACCTACCATATGGGCAAAAAAATTCTTTAGGTCCCGCTGGAAATAAAACATTTTTGCTGATGGTACCTTTTCTTAACTTTTTTCTAAATTCCAATCCACTTTGTCATGAACTGTTAAACACGAACAAAATAGTTTGAGAGTGGTACTAAACTTAGTTAAAACTAGTCGAATACTTGCTTGCGGTATACACAGTCATTAGGGCTGTGGTGCAGAGGCCACAGATTTTCCAAGATTTCGGTATTGAATTTAAAACGTTCTTATAAATTAAAGGATTTAAATTAGAGCACATTTAAATTTAAAGCTGAAACAAGGAATAGAGTTGAATTAATAAAGTGTCGCTTTTGTTGAATTGTCTAGCAAGTTGCAAACTTAGGCCACCAACACACGAAGTGTCCGAATCCTTTTTTATTCTTTGTTCTGTCAAATTCATATATTTTCTTAGATTTTGACAGAGCGAAAATTAAAAAAAAAGGATTAGGATTGACTGTGTATGTGCGGCATTATACGTTAGATAGGACGCTCGTCTTCAAATCATAGGTTCGCTGGATCGAATCCCATTGTAGGCACAAGTAATTTACAATGCCTAAATATCTCCAACGCCTATAGATTTCAATTTTGCGTTCAGTGAGTGCTTTTATTTGAAAATAAAAAAAACGATTGATAAAATCATTAATTTAACCAACGCAACGATAAGAACGCTATTCTCAATATAAGAATGCAAAGACTCAAAGTAGCTCTTAGCAAAGCTATTTTAAGTAGAAACAGTAACGTCAAAATCATGTTTCAAAAGAGTTGGTTTAAGGTCGATCTACACTTTCTAGTAATTTTCCATTCAAATTGACAGATTGTCAGTTAATCAATGACTGACAATCTGTCAACTTCTATGGAAAATGGCTGATGACTGAAAAGTGTGGATCGACGTTCAAGAGTATTTTCGACTGATTTCACTCTGCTTTTTTTCTCAGTTTAGGGGGGCCCACTCAAAAAGTTGGCGGGAGGGCCCCGAGTGAAGTTGTTCCGCCACTGCGTTACGACGAGTCTTGTAAAATCACAAGTTGATTTTGAGTTTTGTTAAAGGATATTACCACCAAAAAGGACATTTTTCTAGCAGTGACATTGTAAAAATAGCGAAAACCTAACGAAGCTTTAAGTAAGTGGTTTGATCATTGCTTAATTTGGTATAATTTTTTCTTTGATCGCCCTTACAAAGAATCGACAATCACTGATGAGTTGCAGGAATAGCGGTAAATTCGCCGTTGAAGAAATAATGAAAAGTTATCTTTCAATTGGTTCTTTTGGCTCCCCCTGTGGAGCGATTTGGATGAAACTCGGATGGAAGTTAAGTGGTGCGATCCTTATTATTTTGGTGTCGGCACTTGTTTTGAGAAAGATGTCCATGGACAAAAAAGGTCCCTTTTTCTTAGGAATGCATTATAGTCGATATGCATATCAAAATACAGTATTCGGTGAGTTGAGCCCTTTAAAATTACCACAAGCTCAGTGTGGGTTTTCAAAAGATATTATGTACATATGTACACTTCTCTAAGGAAACTGAGAATGGGCATTATGGTTGTCGTTCGAAAGTCGACATTTCGGGTACTGTATGTAATCGGTTTGAAAGGATTTTTGGGCTTCTGAAGTGACAAGATAACGGCTGATGCAATGTGGATTATTTTGTAAGCAATAACGTAGACATATACATGATCTAAGATTTTTCCCCTAAGGGAAAACTTCTCGGAGTTTTTTGATACTTGTAGCATACGCTTTGGTACAAACTTTTAAACATTCATTCAGAAGATTACAATTAACTGTTATAATGACGTTTTAAGAGATATTTTTTTTTCTATTTTAGGTAGAATTTAGAAGTGAAAAAATGTGAAATTAGTTAGATTTTTGGTTCACTTTGTATGGGGGTACCCTTAGTTTTGATCGGATGGTAATAATTTTTGCTAGAGAGCATAATGGAGTTCAGACTAGGCAGCCCACCGAAATTCACCTACCTGGCTCAATTTTAAAAGAAGCTACAGGCATGCCTTTTTGAAAAATGTTTTGAGGAGTTAGGGGAGCGTCCAATGGTCGGAGCACTCCAATTTTTGGCACAAATCAAATAAATTTTGTTAGCAATACATGGACAAGATATTATTACCCTATTCTATCAAGAGTTACAGTGTGAAATTTAAAATTCAAAAAATGTAAATTCACTATAATACTTTTGAGTCTAGTGCAGAGATGGGCAAACTTTCTAAGGAGAGGGCCAGATAAAATCACAAATTATGTAGGCGGGCCGAAAAAATTTGGAAAAACATATCTTTCTATATATAAAAATGCTAACTTCGGAAATGGAAAAATCTATTATTGTTCTGATTGGCTACGATGAATCCCGAATGTCGATAAGTATAGCATTCAAAAACGAAAAGCAGTCAGCCAGTGCTGCGAGCGCGCAGCGCGAGCACGTCTGCTCATAGCGGGGAGCAGGCGTTGGCTGGTGGCATGGGAGGGCAGGGGCGGGCGCGGGTTGATGAGCGTAGCGAGTAGGGGGCGAAGCCCCCTAGTTTTTATAAACACGAGGAGTCTGCGAGAACTGCAAAACTCACATTCCCCATATAAATAAATGGCTTAGCCTCAACGTAGGAACAGGTGGAATCGGAAAACGGTAGAAATTATTAACACAAACAAACTTGTGTTTCATTTAGGTGTGACGGGTATTCGAGTATCGGCAGCGCCCGAAATAAACCTCGGTCTCGTTTTTTTTTCAATTTATGTTTCTTTCCTTGTTGAGCAAACATGAATTCTGGAGTAAATTATTTTTCCATTTGTTATTAAAAATGTGTTGTTGTTGAATTAATTTTTGTTTATTTTGCATAGTTATGCGATGTTTCGCTTGGTTACGTCATTGTATGAAAATCCGAATTCAATTTCAGATAATGTCGTAACGAAGGAAAATATGACATAACTAGGCGAAATAAACAAAAATTAAATTCAATATAATGGAAAAGCTTTCTGAAAATTGTGTGCGTCTTCTCTATACGATAAGACTAACTATTTGATACTAGTTATGAGAAACCGGTCATTAGATTCTAAAAGTTATTCGTAATCTGGTTCAAACGATGATGAGCTGATTCGCAGTAGGGAAGCCAAATGATCGTCAGTCAATCGGTTTCTAAAGCTGTTCTAACTAAGCTTCACGGGAGAGAACACCTGTTCACAAATGTAGGAAGAAGCAAACGTTGCAATTATCTTCTGAGCGTGAGCTTTAAGGGTCGGGAAGCTTGATTTTGACGGGGTCTTGTAGAACTCAACTTTAGAAGCATTGAGAAAGGGTTGCTTCAATTCAGTGTTAGGCTGCAAATAGAATGCAACAGCTGTTCAGCATATTTGTCAGCCATGCAATGCTGTTGTTGTTGCTGCCGGTATTATATTTGAAGCCTTACTTTGCAAATACTTGATTCACAGTCCACATTAAATGACATTGTATAAACAGGTTCCTTTCCTTTCAACAACTTTCCTAACTCTTAAGTTTGTCTTCCTAACTGCAATCGTTTTTAGTCTTGTGAAATACATAAGTAAGGTCTTTCTTGGATAGTTGTTTAAAAAATAAATTAAATCGCATTACTCCTGGTATCATTGTTTAATTGACTTCTTCCCTGGAGTATAAAGTTCAATTTGTTGATGTGACTGAGAAGATATGTAAAAAAGTCTCATGCTAGAAATAGATTACGTGCATCAGCAGCAGCGTCGGCATCGCGAAACGTCAAGCGCAATGCATTTTACATTGCTGACAAAAATGTTAAGCAGACGACTTGGCATTCAGCATAATTGTCAGCTATGAAATTCTGCCGATGCTGCCGCTGATGCGCGTAATCTATTTCAAGCAAGACCCTACACTACTACTACTCCTCTGATGTTTGTGATGTTGCGTGCAAGCTTAGTTAATATTACCTGCGTCAATGCCATACTTAAGACGCAATGAGTAGGAAACTGTTATCCTGTTCTAGCTCCACAGAAATTATATTTTGCACTATGTCTAATTTTTAGGGTTTCTTCAAAACCATGTCGCGGGCCGGATTGACTAACCCAAAGGGCCGCATTTGGCCCGCGGGCCGTACTTTGCCCATGACTGCTAGTGTATATAGTGTATGGCGAGCGTAGCAAGTGTGGATTTATAACAATATCAATTTCTTCTGGGTTTTTGTTCGTAAGAATAATATTGAAAAGAAATAAAGACTCAACTTGCTAGGAGGAGAAGAGAGAGAGGCACTCTTTTAAAGGTTTGATGTCGTTAAATTCAGACAAAATGATAAAATTGTTGTGGTTGTTTAATTTGGCCAGAATCTTCAAAACTCTTTATGAGAGGCACTTGATATTTCAGATCTAGCGCAACTTTTATAACCTAGGTAGGATCAAAAACAGTTCGAAAGAGGTATGTCGTGGCGCCCCTCAATGTGATCTCTTTACCGCTCTTTTGAATTTTGTGATAAATAGATAATCTTACAAGCTTTTCTGTAATTATGTATTCAAATTAAAATTATTAAAAAACAAGCTGGCCTGGCGAACTTCGTATCGCCTCAACTTTTAAATGTTACCAATGTGTGAGTGCGGCAAAAGTACTGAACTCCGCGAATGTGTTGAGGAGATACAGGCATAGTCTAAGAAAATTGAGCCAAAATATGGCCATCGAACGGCATGATCAATTTGGGGGGAGGGGATGGAATTTACTGAAGTCGGAAAATCCGTTCATGATATAGACAAAAGCTACATAAATGATTTTTGTAATGGCGAATTTTGCAGAATTTTTGGCAGGTGTTCCACGTACTTGGTCGTGGTTGATAGGAGGAGTACAGGGTGGTATTTACAAATTTTCGCTTATCAATTTAGGTGAAATAGGCTGAATAATGGAAGTAGAAATTGCCTTCAAAATTTCGCTTCATCTTATTCCGATGAATAGGGCAGAGTGAGCAATACGGTGGGGCGAATTAACTGAAATCCTCTAATCCGTCTAGGTGATTTTCGAGACTAAATTCATCTCAAAATTCAGTTTCGAACTTTTGCTGGGTTTAGTACAAATTAACTGAAATAATAGGATAAGGCAAAAGGTTTCTTTAGCTTTCCAGCCTTTCCAAGTGAAAGCAAAATTTGCTGAAATATGCAAAGGCTGAGGAAATTGAACCGCTTTCAAATTATTATCGATCGATTTTTGAATGTTTCAGAAGCTGTTCGGTTGGTGCTTATGGAAGAGAGAGGGGACGGGAGAGTTAATTCAGCGGAAGAACGGTCATTTGATAAACATACATATAGCCAAACAAATGAAGAATGTAAACTGCTTTCACAATTTTTCTCGGGTTGCAGATGTCTATATAGGTATTCTGCTATTGAGGATAGAAAATCATTCACTGCTGATGAGAGCGGTGATAAATCAGACGAGGGACAGAATAGAACAAAATCCGCTAATCTGCTCAAAAGTATGGTCTTCATAAATTAACACGTTGCAAATTTTTCGCATGTTGCAACTTTTGACAGTTCGAGGTGGAAACCAAGGAGGGTCCAATTTACTAAAATTACATAGAATTGTGAGGGCTAATGTGGGGAAGACCTGTCTTCATTAACTCTGTCGTTCAAGTGTCGATCCAGTCAAAGAAATCTATTGAAATCCGCAAATATTTGACGACAATTATTCAATTTTCAGAAAAATTTGTTTTCATAATTTTGCCTTTTGTGAATTTTATTCGTGTTTCAATAGCAGTTATTCTCTTGTTGGATGGACTTTATCTTACTGAAATCCACTAAGCTATTCCGACGTTAGAGACAAAGGTATGAGAATGAAGCCTTTTCACAATTTTAGTAATTGTAATTTTTACTACGTTTCAATGCATACGTATTGTAGTATAGGTGACCATATACTCTTCACTGAGTAGAGACAACGCCATCTAGATACATCAAGGCCGCAACTCAGCTGGATAATGACGCCATGGATCCGTATTCAATTTATTGACGGCTGCAAAAAAAACAGAAACAAACATAAGCACGTCATCAACAGCAAGAACAAGGCAGTGAGACTAAACATTACAAAGTGGCACACAGACGGGCGAGTGTACTTTTTTTCGCGAGTTTCGTTTAGAAAATGTGTTATTTGAACGGCAAACAATTAATTAAAAAGATAGTGGTTATGTGGGTTATTGACAGTGTGCAGAAGTTTTTATACTCAAAATGTAGTGCATGGAGAATGTGTCATAGAGTGAAAGATTTCCCCATTTAGGGATACCAATCAGTTTATTTGTGATCGCGAATAGATAGTACGGATATTGTACGAAAAAAACGAGTAAGTACGTAAAACGTTTCGACGGCGGTGCTGCCATCGTACAACCGCACAGATAAATAAAAAGTAACAAGCCACTGGCTAAATGCCATATGGCCACCATGACGTCACTACTTGGGATGATGACGACAATGTAAACTGCGAATTTGACGTCTATGATTCTACATTGCGGCCTTAATATATAGACGGCGTTGGTAGAGACCAATGATTTAGAGTAAGCTTACTGAAATTCTGTAATTCGTTTAAAAAATATCGGAAAAGCTTGTGAAACACAACTAACAAAATAAAACAAACAAAACACCAGTATAACTATATGGATAGGTGTCCGGTGAGGCAAATTTTCTTAAATCACCTTATTACATAAAAATAAAGACTAAAATTGGCTCTTTTAACATTTTTTTTGGAAGCGGTAATACGAAATTTCGGTCGCTGTAGGTACGTTGCAGAAGTCTTTTAGAATTTTTTTCGCAAGTTAGATAGAGACCAAGCCGTTGGTCTAAAACGTTGCAAATGACGGCCAAAGGTCACACAATAGCTGCTTTTTAAACTTTTCTTATAGAAAATTTTATTATTGTTTTTTTAGAAGAGAACAATGCGGGATAGCAAATTAACCTGCATCGGCTTATCCTTTCAAGAGATAAATGCAAGTTTTGTGTGTTTCTTTCTTTCTCATTGTGAGTTTCAATTTCATTCAGATATTCCAGATGAGGATTAAATCAGCAGGGCAATATTCCAAAATTGAGTCAAGACATTCAAGTAATATAACCCAAAAAAAAACTCATTGTGAATTGTTGCTCATTGTGAATGTTCGGCTTATTTCAATGGGTAGGGCAAATCCAGTGGAATCAATTTACTGAAGCAGCAACTCATTTATGAACTGTTCTTATAATTTGATCATTGTGAATACATATTTTGCATGTTTCAATAATTACTCTGCTATTCGTGGGGGTGACCTAATCGTTTGCAGTTCTGTTCGTTAAACGATCAAAAAATAAAGACAAAATTATGAAAAAAAGTTATTGTGAATTGTTACCTATTGTGAATTTCCTGTACATACATATACTGCTTGTATGGACCAAGCTGTTGGGGTACACTTACTAAAAGTCAGTAATTCGCCCAAGAAATACAGGAAAAGGTACGATAGATAGATAGGTAGATACTTCCGCTCATTGTGAATATCTCATATGCATCGATAGTTGTTCCTTCAATTAGGCTAAACACCTATTCTGTGGAGAAAATTTACTGAAATCCGCTGATACAATCAAGAAATATAGACAGAAAAATCCAAAAAAGAAACCTATTGTGAATTTTGGCTCATTGTGAATTTTTTTTAATGTTTCAATAGTTATTATGTTATTCCGGCCTGAGCCAAATCCAACGAACCAAAAATCATGAAAATCGGTTTAGCCGTTCTCGAGTTATAAATGGTGTAACTAACACGACTTTCTTTTATATATATAAATAAATAAATAAATAAATAAATAGATTTGAAAAAAATCCTTTAAAATACATATGTTGCTAAAACAGGAAATGTTCGTTGCTCTTACTAATTTTTGGACTGCTTTAAATTTGAGTTATTTCCTGTCCATATTTCTTTGAAAAATATAAATAGGGGCTACCGGGAAAGCAACGTGCGAGGACATGCAATGTGCAGCTCTTTGTTGGTTGCTTGAACTCCATCTAAATTTCTAATTTAAGGAATAGCCAGCTTTCTAATGCGGCCGACAACCAAGTATACAAAATTGATATATAATTTCATCCAATTGCCAAGTAAAAATATTTTCATTGAATCCTGGTGGTCTAATGAAATCATATACGAGAATGGATTACGCATACACATTCTACAAAGACGTAGACTATGCCATAGGGTTGAAATCACTGCGACAACGACAACAAAGTGTCCACTATTGTTTGTTCAAGGACATGCGTCACATGTCTTTTTGTAGCAAAATTAAATTTGGTCACGTGTGCTAACGAGTAATGCTAACGGGCAGATTTTATTAAGTTTTGATTTGTATTTGATTTAACAATTTCATTGCATTTACTTTGATATAGAGAAACGTGTATGTATACTTATTGTTAAGGGAATGGCAAATTGACAAAGTTAAATAGAGCTAGTCACAAATTTACCATATTGATTTGTTAATCTGAGTTGATGAAGAAAATTGGAGAAGTTACGGTAGTATCAATAAATCCTGGGAATGTAACAATAACATTTGAGTTTTTTTTAAATGTTATGCATTGTATCCACTACAAATCGAAGACATTCCATTACAATTATTCTGAAACTAAATTGCACCAAACTCGAGTTCGTCAATTTATTTATAAAGTTCACAATACACTCTGGAGTCAACAAAGCGTAACAAATTTGAATTTAACGATTCGCCAACCTCATTGAATGATGGAAACTAGTAAATATAGGTATGTACATCATACACCAAGTCTATAGTGCTAATATGAGTTCAACACCGAACTTCTGCTGCTGCTGGTTCGGCAACGACATTGTGTCCTGTAATGTCGGAAATTTTCAATATTCCACTTTGACGTTGAGGAAAAAAAAAATGAGAAAAGAATACCATTGTCAATAGGATAAAAAAAAAAGAAATGAACATTTTGTTCGAGTACCTTAAGCCTTGAGGACACATATTCAATCATTTTTCCCACATTTTTGAGTATGTCCTTAGATTAGGTGCGAATTACATGCTTGACTTATGCCATAAATTCTGTTTGATGTTTGGTTTATGTTTAAAGTAGGTGTTGATCGCTCGACACGTTCATATGTTGGAGTTGAGTGTGCGTATCATATGTTTTGATCCTTTCTGCAACAACTAAGCCATTCTTGCTAATAAGTACGTACATCCGTTCATTATCCCACCTATTATACTTTATTTTGTTACAAATTGTCAAGAGTAACACTTCAATATTCTTTTTAAAGGATATATTTAAACGACAGGATCAACGATACTCTATACATGTACAATGAAGTGAATGGAAGAATACTCGTAGAGACTTGGAAATGGAAATGATGGCTATGAAGAAGTGTGTCCATTACCACAAATTAGTTTTTAATCCTTAAGTGCGATGTTTCTGAATGGATACATAAGGATAGATTGCCAGTACTTTCACGCTTACTTATTTTAAGAAACATACATTTATATTTTGAAAGTGTTTTGTCATTTGTAGATATAGGATTTTCAGGGTACCGGAATTATTAGTAGTTCAATATCGATGCGCTATTCACTCTATAGTGAAAATGCAACAAACGGTTACGGTTACGATTTTTTCTGGGTTTGCTAGAATATTGCGATTTGTGGCATACTAAATGATTTTCTTGAAACTACATTCGATTCTATTATTCAATGTGAAGAATCTGTACTACACGGGAACGAGAACACGAAGCAGTAGGGTTCAGGAAAATATTGAGGCTTACCACGAAAGATTTTTATAATTTTACGGAGTTTTACAAAGACTAAAGAATAAGGAAAAGAAAAGAGTATCGACCGTAACGGGAACATATTGAAAAATTGAATAAAAACGTGCCCTATTATTACATTTTCTCGTACATTCCGGAAACTTTCCACCCTAATGATGGTCCGTCGCAGTTCACCTTGAGAATAAGTAGTCCGGCGAATTGGGAACCACATCTCTAGGGTGGAAGGTGATACATTTATATTAAAGATATATTTGAAAATAACTAACAAAGCCACTTCTGCGGAGAAATTAATAGTAACAGGCGATTGTTACAGTGGCGGATTTACCAGTAGGCTGAGTAGGCTGGAGCTTAGGGCCGCAGATTTTACGGGGGCGGCAAATTCGGTGCAATTTTTTTTTTTACGTTAAGCACATTACATACATTACAATGGAAACCGAATTCCGAATACGAATTTCAATGCCCCCATATAGCATTTATACTTCTCATGAGATACGTTGGGAGCAGTGTGTAAAGTGTGTTTGTACCTCAGTAAGATACAAAAGTGAAGAACTGTAACCGTTATCTCAGAGTTTCAAACACCAGGAACGAATTTTAATTTAAGACGAATCTTTGAAATGGCCTCTTACAGTCAATTGTTTACAGGCTGAACTTCA
The DNA here is from genome assembly GCA_949715475.1 of Microchrysa polita. Lineage (NCBI taxonomy): Eukaryota > Metazoa > Arthropoda > Insecta > Diptera > Stratiomyidae > Microchrysa > Microchrysa polita. The sequence continues at coordinate 21,231,063 of OX454420.1, forward strand.
AAACCAAGCACTTTTTTCTTGTTTTAATGCAAGAGATCTTTTTGTTAGTAAAAACACCAACAACTTAATCTTACACTGAAGATCCCGGTTTCTTGTCAGTTCCAAAAAATATAAGCAAAAGGCAAATCAATTAAAATCCAGATAGGGAAAAGGCTATAAATCTCATAAATAATATTTAATTTCGTACTAAAATTAAGACGGCAGATTTTCAAAGCGGTTTCAAGTATGAAAAGTGTAGCACTTAAACTGATTACCAGGGGAGGGAAGAGATATATTTTTGTAGTATTTTAATCCTTTAGCAACGGCTGATTTGAAGATTTCAATTTTTTATAGTACGACCAGAAATTTGAAATTTCAACTCAATCTTTAAAGTTTGCAGTAAGCTAATTTAATTTAAAATATTGAAATATTATCCCAAAATTGTTGTTGTTGCGTTGGAAAGTAATCACACTAAAGCAAATTTCCGGATTCATTAAATAAAAGTACCGTTATGAAATTGGTTTTTAAAATATTCAATTTAAAATCAAAAATAAAATTTCCTAAAGATATAAAAAGTGTATTATAGAAGTGACGTTGATAGAAAAGTATTTGAAACCGGTTTAAATGAAATTTCAAGTATGTACAGTGAATCTCCGTCATTCGCGTTTTGCGACACATCTTCAATATTTCACATTTCCCCTATCCAATACTTCATGTTTGGCCGCCAACACAGCTCCAGTCTGGTACGAACTGGTGGTTCCATATGCTTCTTGTACGGTCACCAACTGGGGGAAAAAATGCACTTCAACATGACCCAATAGCCCAATACTTACTTGAAGTGGTCACACGATTTCATTTGTTGGCAGCCTTCGCCTAGAAAACATCCTTATGCTCGATTCTTCGCACAAGCTCATTTATGATATGCGCTTCACCTCTTCTATCGACTTCATTCGTTAATCAGCTACGAAAAGAAAAAGATCATGGAGTTTTGATGGTCAAGCAGTGCGTAAGACCGGGTCGCAGTCCTGCTGGAACCACTTTGGTTAAAGTTTGTCTTCTCAATTCAATTGAAACAACTAAAGGAATTCATCAGGGAAGAGATGGGGTGAAATAAAGTTTGAAATCTTTCGAAGAGTGCAAGAAAACAAAAAAGACCCACAAAAGTCGAGTGACAAGCTTCCCACTCTAAATATAACATTATTTATATTTTATGAACATTTTAAGCAAGTCCCACCTCTATCCTCAACACCGTACCCCGAAATTCGCGATAGTTTCGTGGAACACATCCGTCACGAATCTCGGTGGTTCCCTGTAGTTTCAAAACCTCATTTCAATTTTTTTAATTACGTAAGACAATTTTATTGATTGTGTTTTTGCTCAAACAAATTATACCATCGATTCTATCAGTATTGCTGAATTGTGCAAAAAGTGGGACACTATGAAGAAGAAGAACATACCCTTCAAACCGACTTCCCTACCAACCAATTTTTGTATCGCTCTTTTTTTATATTTATCTATTACATAAAGTTTGAAGAATGCTCAGGACCCACGAAGTGGAAGCACTCATCTATTAAAGTGCAAAGGGGAAAGTTGAGAATAAATTAAGGTCAATCAGCAATATTCTCGTAGAGCCTGGTAGGCAATGGCGTAGATAGCTTTTCGGAGAGGGAGGGGATCATTTTGCAAGATCGCAAATACTTTTTCTGTTATAAAATTTGAAATTTCAGAATTAAATTTTCTGTATTTATTACACTTCAAAATAGCAACACTAATGTGCAAATTTTGGTGCAATAGTGAAAACAATTTTTGAAAATAAATTCCTGAAAATATTGAACGCTCGGCAAAAACTGTGAAACTACATAGATAATTTTTAACTCTTTATTACAGTGAGAAGTCCACAGCATTCCAGTTTTTGTACAAAGTTTCGCTAATGTGGGGAGCATTGGATATTGGGTTAGATCATACGCATAAAAGTTTGATTTGCCGTCAAGTTACTGGCGACATATCTTTCAATTTTGGAAATTTAGTTTAAAAAATAGGCCCCATTAGCTTCGTAGTAGTTATTCGTAATAAATTTAATAACATTTATCTAATTTTAACTTTTAAGAAAAGAATGATAACAAACTGAAACAATTAGGGATGCTCTAAAATTGGAAGCTTAGCAGCATTTTCTGTTCATTCGCATAAACGCTTCTTGGGAAAAGCTTTCCAAAAACGACATTTTAAACTGAACTGAACATAAAGTCAGAAAACAAATCATAAACTAGTGCTCACGATTAATTTCAGAAAGGCTTGCATGTGCTGCCATACAGATCCAAGCAAATAAACCAGAATCGCAACGGAGGCCCTGTGCTGTAGTGTTTTTATCGACATGCTTTTCAAATTGAAATTTAAATACATTTTCTATTGCAGTTAGTTTTATAAATAATTACACACGATAAATAATTTCAGCAAAAATTTCACATTTGCATTGTTTTGCGGAAAGTAAAAATGAAAAACGTGTGACACATAGAGGGGGGGATTAATCCCCTTGATCCCCTCCTTATCTACGCCACTGCTGGTAGGGGCGGCAAAATGTTAACAGCCTACTAGCAGCAAATGTGCAAATCCGCCACTGGATTGTTATGTATTTTTTTCAATTCACAAGTGGAGAATGAAGCTCGGGGAGCATTAAAAGCACCGATTATAGACGAACTACGGAATAAAAGAGGAAAATAGTAGGCGAGTTATATATACAGGGTGCGGCAGAGAGACTTACTTATTAAAAAAAAAACTGCCGAGTGGTGAGTTGGGCGGGTAAAGGGGTGGGAGGGGCGCATCTGGATGGGGAAGTCCCAAAATTTGTTTCCCATTCTAGTCAGTTGCCATCATGCTCTGATCTAGAGAGCAGCGGGCCTTCGCCGTCGAGACCTACTTTTCTAACGGTCACTTACTTTTTGCTATTCAACGTGCCTTCCGCGCTCGCTTTGGGATTCTTCCTTACAGACTCATTTCGGGAGTGTGGAAGAGTCGCTGAAACCAGAAATAGACATCAACGGACCAACATAGAACGGAAAATGTTGAAAGAGTGAGGCTTTCTCCGGGCGTTTGGCTCGCTAAAATGCAGCGCAACTTCAAAAATGGACCGAAATCCTGGCTACGCCCATGTGCACAATGGGGGTCGTTTAACCGATATCATTTTCAAACTTGTATCAAGTTATCTAAACACTATCTCGAAAACCACTACGGAATAGTTTTGATCGGCTGCAAATCGTTAGCTTGTATTCGCTCGGCACCTAAAAGGATTTGAGCTTTCCTATTTATTTAATTATAGTAAGTTGAGCATTCGGACTTTCAAGTTTGCTTAGCATGTTCAAAAAACTAACTAACTACGATTCTCAGGATTTAAGTTAAACATAAATAAGCAATAACAAATTACCATATTTATTGAAATCTGTTTCAAGAACTTTGGTTTATACAAGCTTTTGGAAAACGCAACGCATTTTAATATACTTTTAACCTTCGGGCGGGCGCAATGCATCTGACAAATTAAGTGACCAGTTTTTGTTGCGCCAATCAGCGATATGAAAAGGGAGAGATCTGAAACTCACAGTAGCTTAATCTTTATCGATCAACTACCGAAAACAGTTTTCAGTTTCTATCTACCATATGTCTGAGGGGCGGGAGGGGATGAAATAATCTCTCAGATGTATGTGTTATTTTCTCCGCCCGAAAAAAATTTTCTAAAAAACCCTAAAAACACGGCCAATGTTGCAAGCACTACACAGCAAAAAATCCGGTGTGAATTTAACTCCGAAAATTGTCCGTTTGGATAAAATATTGTTTTATCCAAATGGATGAACACAAAACTGTACTTCCAATTACACCAAAAGGAGTAATACTCGATATTTTTGGGATAAAAATAAAACACAAGTTTCACAGAACATTTAACTCATAAATGAGTTTTGTATAACTAGCATTTACCTCTCTATAGGTGTTGGCGACATTTCATTTACCTCTTTACGCTCTAAAAATGCATAATAAATTACCTGCCTACAGTGGGATTCGATCCAGCGTCCCTATGATTTGAAGACTAACGCCCTACCTACTACACCACACAGACTATACGGGATGACGTTCGTAATTTGCACCATATATTACGTGCGGAATTAACTCCATTTTAAGTAAATTTTAACACCATATAAACAAAAACTGATATAATTTCGAATAAAAGTTATTATTTATCCAAATGAATTTTATTTTGAGTGTTTTATCCTAATGGATAAAAGGAAAATGTTATACTCGGGACGGAGTGAAATAAATGTATTTAACTCCATAGGTATAAAAAAATTAAACCTTTTTGGATAAATTTTGGTTCACACCGCCTGATTTTTTGCTGTGTATATATTTCCTGGACTACGCCGAGATTCGATCTCCGGACCTCTAGATTAGCATCGTAGAGTGCAACTCTACCAAGTGAGCCACAGAGCGTGACTAGATTCAATTATTTAATTAGTAAATGGTGTTTTTGTTATATTACAACAACACAGCGCAAAAAAATGCCAGGTATTCGAGCAAGAAAATCCGATAGGATAAAAAAGCAAAATTATTACGGAGTAAACATGCTCAAAATAACACCACCATCAGGGTTTTTATCAGAAAAGAATCCGCCCGATTGTGTTATTTTCTCCGTTTCTATGAAAATTGCCACTTGTTATACTCTTCACATTGCGTAATAACGTTGTGTTGACTTTTAGGCTCACCAAATCGTTCAATAGTGTGTTTTTAGTAAAAGAAGCTCACATTTTTTAAGCGGTCGAGTTGTTGGAGGGTTTTTAGATATTCAAGCGATTGAAAGCGGAATATTCTTAGAAAATTGAGAATGTGAAGGGTATCAAACTTTGTGAGACACTTTTTGTTTCTAAAATTTCGTAGAAATGTTTCAAAAAGACAATGCAACAATAAATAAGAGTCTTAAATATACAGAAACTTAGTTTCATCCTTTTTTCTGCACTTAATCTGACAGATGCATTGCGCCCGATCGTGTTAGGATTAGTATTGCGCCCGCCGGAAGGTTAACTTATTCTACATTATCGTATGTAATACTCATAAAAATGGAAATTAACAGCGTTTTTTTAGTTTTTACAATAAATGCACCATAAAACATAGCCGACATTTCAACTTAGCAAAAAAAGATGTGACACAATTTTGACCTACGTGAGAAGGCGCGCGATGAGTTAATTTAAAGTGACCAGATGCCTGAATGGGCAATGCTGTACATACTCGTACAACACCTACTGGTGAAACTCCGTTTAGAGACAAACCCAAATCCATTATGGAATAATCTCGAAAAATCGTGGTAGTCACTATAGCATTAATAATTAATAATTCAAGTCAACCAAGTCCTCGAAATTAAGGCAGTTGTCTTAAGTGTTTGAAAATTGTTTTTAATGGATTTTCTATCGGAGAACTATTTTGTAATATTGGGTTACATCACCACAACACCGTCCCCATTGAATCAAAACCGGTAGCCCATAGCTGGATAGTGCCTTATTAATCTCTGCAACTTAAAGCTACTGCTCAGGTAGGGTGACCACCTGCCTGCCTTCGATTTACGGGTCACTGGCGTAAAAAATACGGGTTTTCATTTTTTTTTACGGGGCAAAAATTAAAAAAAAACTATTTTTATGCCGATATGCCATTTATTTTTTATAACAATATTTTTTATTTGATGATTCAGCCTCCAATAACTCTTTATTTTGCAAGATAAAGTTATGAAAATGTTTACATGTCATTTTAAAATTTAGTTTTATTTGAGGCTTTGCAGTGTTTATATTTATTCGGTTCCGGCTATCATGCGTTACCGCAAAGCGAGAATATTATCTCAACGGGAGAATTAATTGCCGGGACGCGTATTTAGGAAATCTTGTTCAGTTCGTCACTTGCTTGGGGACGAAATCGATTAGCTTTTCTAGTGCCAAACCCCCTATCGATTTCGTCCCCTGATAGTGGACGAGCTCGCATATAGTTTCGAGTACATTTTACGTTGAAAACAGCCAAAACTCGTTCGAGCTAAACAAGGGTTTTTGACGTATAATGTACTCTAAACCCTATGCGAGCTCGTCCACTTTCAGGTGACGAAATTGATAAGGGTTTTTTTTTTGGTACTTAGCCACTAGAAAAGCTGATCGATTTCGTCACCTGCATGGGGACGAACTGAACAAGGGTTCCTAAATACGCTGCCAGGATAGAAAAGATCAGTTTTAAAATTCAAATCATATTTTGCTGCTATTATTAACAGCTTTAAATAATTTTGTCCGTGTGTCGGGGTCTATCACTTCATCGGCATCTCTTCATCTCCTGAACATATTTATTAATTACGACCGAAATTACACAATATTTCTCATAAAGTTGACTGTAGTTGTTTAGACATCCGACTATTCTCCACAGTGGCTCAAATTTCAGTTCGTGCCGCAAATTTAAGGGTTACAGACAGTACAGGTAAGTGTGTTCGGCAAAATCGAGTCCTGATTTTTAATACTGCAACGCATTAACAGTGTTAGCACGTCACTTTCGCGTTCCAGTAAATTTCGAAGTATTTGGTTGGCTTTAATACAATAAAAAATAGTCTCTAACTCTTTGACGGAGTTTTTTATGAATCATCAATTGTTTGCCCCGTATTTTATTTTTTGGATTACGGGTTTCTGGACTTTCGGTGCCCGAAAAACGGGGTAACCCGTAAAATACGGGGCATCTGGCCACCCTATGCTCAGGTTACTTTTCACCTATTTATGTTAAAGAACCTTTGGTTTGCATATTAACTGAGGTTCTCCGGAAAAATTGTGAAATAAATGCAATTTTAAGCATTCCATAATATACCGTTGGACTAATTTTGATAGATAAGCTTTCCACGCTTTTCGTTTTGTGACCTTCACCGGAATAGCAGAAAAGATTTTTAGCAGCATATTCTATGTGATGCTGAGTTCCTTGCTTGTTGTCGATTAGTTGGATCATTTTTAGTCAGTTAAAATTAAACATGCGTTGGTATGAAGGTGTTTGTCAACCAAATATCAAGATGCTTGTATTATTATATTTGTAGAGATTCTTACACCTGCAGCGTAAATGAAAATAAAACGGTAATAAACAAATTTATAATTTTAGCTTCAACCATTGCTACAAAAGCGTTTTACGTCCTAAATCGTCTTAAAAATAACTAAAAAAAAATTTCCCTCTTGCGCGAATGCATTTTTAAGATGAAAATGGGCCGATTCATATTCTCCGTCAAGCGTAATGAGTTTCGCAAACGTCATCGCTTACAATCAACTAGCTTTGACGATACCAGGTGCATGCCTGGACAGATTTATCGTCAGATAATACCCAAAAAATGAAAGTAACTGTCGCCTGACGCTCATCGCATTACAGAATGTGAGCTCTGATCTTGTGTAGTGGAAAACAATTCGAAGTAGATGCTATTGGAAGCTATGGATTGCTCCTGAGGCATACCATTATGTGAATTCGAGAATGCTGTACATTTTGCTATACGCTTCTGGATGATGTACGACCGGACGGAATGCTTTACTGTACAGCAAAATGCTGTACGTCTGGTCAGCTTAAGTTAATTGCCGCCTGGCGACACCAGCAGCACTCCGTTCACTGACGACGCACAGCCTTTCGGCACGAGTTGTGAAAAAAAATGGGGGCAGCTACTAAAAAGCCCAAACTTTAACGAATATTTTTTTTAGGGATTATTTAAGTATTTTTTTGTGAGGGCGGCAAAATGCTCATAGCGCGCCCACTCTAGGGTTAAATTCGTGGATTTAACTAGCTCCTCCTCTCGTTTTTTTTTAGTCTACGAAGTTTTCCCGGCCAGCTTGTGTGTTTTGAATTGCCTAAAGAGAGATATAATATAATTATATAATATAATTTCGACCTTCGTTAACGATAACAACATTTACCCAAAAACATTGACAGGTACACTTATAAAATTGATATAATAGAAGTCAAATAAAGTTTAATGCACGATATGACAACTTCAGCTCACCATTAGGTGATTTAATGTAGCAATAGGGAATTAATTGTGAATTGGGTGTAATGCCAAAAGATGCGCGGCTTGGTGCGGCATGTTTTTCCCTTAGGTCTTTACTTTTTGCCTAGTTCCTAATTTTGTGATCACTTTAAATTACAAACTATACAAGGGTCCGATTTTGCAAAAATGAATTTTTATCCGGTCGTAAATACTGATAATTTAACTAAAAGAAAGTAAAATGTTAGCCGTTTAAACTGGTGATTTATAGGTGTCCCCAGGCATAATAATGCGCCCCTCTTTTTTACTATGGTTATCTGGTAACCCTACCCTGGCCTTATGACTACGTCCATGTATATATTTTCCTGGTCGTAGAAATAATAGCGTTGAGCGTTGTTATGTCTGACGAATTTTGACCGGTACTTAAAATTCCATTACATTCGTGTAATTTCTCGAAACGGAGATTTTAATAAGCATTCAAAATAGTATTCCGTAATACCGTTACATTTTTTTCGATTTTTCAAAAAACCCTTATGAAATCGATTTTGTCCGTCCGTCTCACAGTGCGTCGAATGTATGGAGTGGGTGGTCAAAAATCAATATCTTAAGAACGCGTTTACCGATTTTTATGAAATTTGGTGGATGTGTTTAGCTAGTTAGGTTCTCAATCCTGTATAAAATTCAAGATGAATAAATGATGGATTTTCGAAATATTGATAAAAATGTGAGGAAGATAAATGGTATAAAGATAGGCTATAATATAAAAAATCGTAGCTTGGTAACCGGATAACCACTTTTCTTGAAACTTGGCTATTATCTAAAGTAAAGAATGAATATTAGTTGGTGAAGAAAATTTTATCCGGGAACAACTGAGCTCTGAGATATTTAAGAGAGAAATCTATGAATTTTACCCATTTTTGGGGGCTTTATAAAATGCCTAATATCTTTCATGAACCCAAATATAAACTTAATATTTTTGCACTCTGACATTGCTCAAGTGTCACTATTTAAGATATATAAATTTCAAAGAAACGGAGTTTTGCGATTTGGAGATAGAGTGGTTCAAAAAATTAAATAATTCAGTGATATGCATCCTCCGAAGTCGTCTTTCGATAAAACATTTTTTTTTGTTTTTTATCTTCTATTTTATTTTATAGAATAACAATAATATTAACAAAATACATGCTTAGAATTTATTCCGACTCATCGTCGCTTTGCAAATCCAGCAAACTTACATCAAAATTGCCAATGGGAAGTAGAATCTAATTGGTTTATATATGAATTGACCTCTGCGTCTATATGATGTTATTTCTTAATTTTTGGAGTCCGCACAGTGGCGGATTTACCAGTAGGCAGAGTAGGCTTGAGCCTAGGGCGGCAAATTTTAGGGGGGCGGCAAAATTCGGCAAAATATGTTTTAGGTTGTTCATACTGCCGTGGAGGACTTTAGGATGTGGCACTTATCATCGGTTTGGGAATAGGCGAGGCGTATTTTCACCCTCAGTTAGATATCAACATGAAAAGGCATTTGTCGCTAGTGTCTAAGAGCTTCAAACACTGAGAGTAAATATTGAAGACGATTTAAGCTTAAATAAAGTCCTCACGATTTCTCGGCCGATCGATTGGGCAATCGATTGCCCACAATCGATCTGCCGCCCGTACAGCACATACATTAGTTAATTTATCGGTCAATCTGAAATGATTCAGTCTCACGGTCTGTCTATAAGACACAACACAAAATAGCGAAAATTATACCATTTTTGGCGATGGAAGATGGACATCCATTGCTACTTTGATTTAGAAAGACCGCAGGTTTATGTCAAAAAATCAGCAACTGAGAGAGAACACATGATTGTCATGACAGTTTGTACGGAAAATTGCAGACTGAATGATCAATTATTGATGATTTAGCCTGATACTACAATATTTCAAAACGGAAAACTGAAAATGAACTCAAATTTTGGAGTTCTGCCATTCTTATTGATGGTGGTTTTGCTCAACCAAATTTCACTATCGATTTGGCCAATTGTCCACAACCAATGCCGGACACACAACCGCCAGGGACGTAGCCAGGAATTTGTTTCGGGAGGGGTCCAAATTTCGATTTCAGAAATTTAATTCTAAATAAATTTTTTTTGTGTTGCTATGCTAGTGAAGAACTGTTTTACTGTGTTTTTGATGATACAGAAAAAATACATTACTAAAAAAAATTGTTGACATTCATGCCTTTTTATTCGATGTATACCGATTGATTTCATCCGCTTGAAAACAAAAGTGGATCAACGTATATGATCCCTGAGGAATGCCTGATGTTGGTGGAAATTGATTTGAACTAGTTAAAGTTATGGTTACAATCACGGAACGGTATTGTTTGGTTATTCTGTTAATGAGGGGCCACCGAAGTGAACGTTTTTTAGTTAAACTATAGTAAAAGGTTAGATTTAGATTTATGAATCGGTTTGGTAAAGTGGGACCAATTTTTGAGAGACTTTAATGTGTAATTTTAATATAAGATTTGTAGTAGTAGATTTACCTCTGAAAAACCAAAATTATTAGTGGTCGAACTAGAAGTGTAAATGATGTAACCCTGGTCATCCTCCAATTCAAATAATTGAAGGATTGCTAGTTCGTAGATAATTTTCAGTCCCAGCTTTGTCGCCATTTTTAAGTGTTGGCACGAGGCAAGACATAGCTTAAATTCCAGTGTTGAGAATAGAGTGATTGGTTAAATAAGCAATGAAAGTGGATTTTTTTCTGCGCAAATTTATTTAAACAAATCAGAGAAAAATCATCTGGGCTGGTGTCATTAAACATGTCAAATTATTTTATTTATTTTTTTAGAATCTTGGTCTTTTTTCAATTAATCAGAGGGGAAAAACTTGGAGATTTGAGAAGTAAACAAATTGGAGGAAAATTATATCAGCAAAAAATTGACATACATAACGTTTTCATTTCAGTTGGTTAGAAAGAACAGCGGTCGATCAAACACTTTGAGTGATAAAACATGAAGCTGTTCTTGAAAACCAATACTTTCAGCAAAATCGGATTCAATGTAGGTTTTCTCGGTTTTTGTCCTCCGGGCATTGTAGAAATTTAACAAAATTTATCACTGACAAAGGAACAACTTTAGCATATCTAAATTAAATTAGCTGTAAGAGAACTGAGAGAAGAGGTTACTTTCCAAAACTGGGTAATTTATTGATAGAGCCAATTAGGACAAGAAAATCTAATGTTAACTGCGCGGTGACTCAAATAAACTCATTCCTAGTTTTTAACACACGTTGACTTCTTTGCAGCTATCGCTTCTAACGTGATTCATAGCCAATATCCCTTAGAAAAAGTATTTTCAGCTACACGAACGTTTTGACATGTTCATTATAACAGTTTTTATGTTATCATCACTAAAATTTCAAAGCCCATTGAAAACATTTCGGGAGGGGTCCGGACCCCATGGACCCCTCCCCTGGCTACGTCCCTGACAACCGCCACATAATATAGAGACAAATCAAGTTTCTTTTAAATTTTTTATTATAAGATATTCCTTTTCACCAGTCGCTTCAAATTTGTTCCAGCTCATATTCCCTTGTGAAGTCTTCTGAGCCTTTGCGCTCCCTGAGAAAATTTTGACCAAAAACCAAAAAAGGTGTTTTTTTTCCGTTGTTAGTTCGGCTTCAGTGAAACCTCGAGAAACATAATTGCCATTACTGGAGCGACCACAATCCGCAAGTGCTGTACCAAGGATAATCATATCCTAAAATGACAAGCTGACTGATGCCGTTTATATAGTAAGAAGCTCGAGCTTAGGCATCAATTTAAATAAGCAATATCAAGTGATTTTTGATTTTTTTTTTCGGCCCAAATATTCTTAGCGGTGTTCATCATTGGGAGAGTTTAGGATTCACCACTTTAAGCCGATTTTCCAAGCGGAAAATTTATTGCATAAGCTTTAAGCTCTGGAATATTTTTTTTATTTACAATCTGTGGTGAATATTGAAGAATGCTCAGGACCCACGAAGCAGAAAGCTCGAAGATCATACGTATTTAAGTATATAGTGTGAATTGCAAATAATTGGTAAAATGAAGCGTATTTTTTTTCCGAAAATAAGTAGGAATTCAGTAGAGGCGGCATTATGTGAAAAGCCTACTGGCGGCAAATGGGTAAATCCGCCACTGAGTCCGCAGGGACGCTTGAAAAGGGTCCGAGCTTAAGAGGAGCATTCGCATTAAATCCTTATTGGAACTGGTTCTGGAAAACTTACAAGTATGAGACAATCGATTCCTTCTAACTTCCTTATGCAGTACCTCCTAGGCATCCTCAGATAAATTTCCAATTGGCAAATGGAAGGAATCAATTACCTCAACTCCGTGCACTAGCACCTTGTGCAAACTATTGAACATGTAGTACCACGGGTATAATTCTAAATATAACCCTTTGGTGTGATCTAGAAGATCCCCAATTTTTTCTTTATTGATGCTTTGAACACTCGCCAGTACCCTTAAAATTATCGAAAAATTTTAATTAATTTGGCTGAATAAAAATACAAATTACATTAAAAACGCAAAAATAATTGTAGCTACTCTTAATCTTCCGATGCGTATTTTTTAAATCTCACTTTCAACGTTTTTTCGTATTTTATTGATTTTTACCGATTTTTTCAATTAATAACAATTTATTATCATATTATTATAAATATTTTTTACATGATATGGTTTACACTGGACTTCAGAAATCAAATTCCATAGAAAACCATATGCATTATGTATTTATGTTTATATTTTTTAGGTATTTTTGAATTAATCGAATTTTTAATTTAATTAATTAATTAAAATCATTTATAATATTTTTTTTGTTCGTGCTTGAAATTTATTATCTCCTCTATCGCAAAAGTGTGTAAAAGCTTAATATTATGTTAAAATTATCACTTTTAGTGACTTTAGAAATAGCCTAGTTGCCATTTTCCAAGGAACTAGTTCAGTAAAAATGCCAATTGCGTAAAAAAAGGCAAACCAATACTAGTTTAAATTAAAGTAGACACTTGTATCTTTCGGAAAATATCAACCACCCAAAACGTTTTGTGACGTTTTTTTTTAATCTCAATTTAAAGTTTTTTTTTATATTTGAATGATTTTTTTTACATTTTTTATCCAATTAAAAGATTTTTAGAAAAAAAATTATCTGAAGAGTTTTAGTGCAACATACTTTTTCTCAAAAATATCATTATGGTTGCCAAAAACTTGCGAAAAGATCGGAAATCGAAGTTAAAGTACAACCTATTTTTTTGAATTTTTTATATTTTTCAACTTTAGCCCATAAAATTACTAAAAAAACGAAACAATAATTTTTTTTTACATATTCGGATACTCCAACATGTTCTCTTTGATATTGGCTAACATTGATTCCGGGGAAAAATAGTCAATTTTTAGGGTTTTTTAGAAATTTTTTTTTCAAAAAACCCTTATGAAATCGATTTTGTCTGTCCGTCCGTCTGTCCGTCTGTCCGTCCGTCTGTTCACTAAATAACTCGCGAACGGCTCAGCCGATTGTCATGAAATTTGGTAGGAATGTGTAGAATGATTACAGTCTTTGGCACATATACCTTAGAAGTTGGTAGGAAGAAGATAACAGGGTGTCCCGAACGTTTGAAAAAAGTCGACTTTTTTAGTTTTTATCGGAGATTGACATATGGATATTTAAATCAAAGAACTAAACGAGTACATCTCACATCAGTTAAAATTTTCCAGTTTCGAGTAACGGTAAAAAAGTTATTGGTGTTCAAAGTTAAACTTCCTTTTCGACCTCCGTTTTTTTAAACCGTTATAGGGATCGATATGAAACTTTGCACAAAGATTGGTCAGTATGGCTTTATATACGTTAAATATTAAGACTGTTGACTCTTGTTAAGGAAAAGTAAATACATAACAGTAAATTTGTAAAATTTGAATTTGATTGTGTGTAGCCCCTTTTAGGTTTCCAAATATAAAAATTCTGCTAGGGATGTTTAGAAAATTACATAGGGAATACGTTTACGAATTTTCATTCGAATATCTGTATCCAAACCGGAAATATAGCCAAGTTACTATTTAGTAAGGGCCTTTCACAATGCAAGGGAAGCCTCTTAAGCATTTCTTCAATGTATATCTTTTAACTTGATGAAACAATGAACATGAAATTTGGTGGATATGCATAAAATGGTAATAGTGTTTGCCACAAATATTTTTGAAGTTTGTAGGACCAAGTTAACAGGGTGTCCCTGAAGAGCTGCAAAAGTATACTTGTTCAATACTCATAGGAAAGCTTGCATGGGCTCTTATGTCAGGGGACACAATGGAATCATTTCATATAAGTTGCTTTTCCTTGATTAAAAAAAGAGTAACAGTAGTTTTACAGCCAATAATTCAGTTCATATATAAAGCCAAGCCGGCCTTACGTTTGCCTGAGTTTCTTTTTGCTCAAAGGCCATCAAAAATCTTAAATCGAAAAATGCCTGTAGATTTGCCTTGGAGTACCTACTTTTATACAAACTGGGTAAATAGTAAATCTATTTTTGGATTGGTCTAATTAAAGGTGGAACAGAATGAAAGGCGCTAGCCTTTCATTCTGGAACGCGTTTATTTAGACCAATCCAAAAATAGATTTACAGGAAGCATTCCATTAATGCTGTGCACAATTCTTATCTATTGCTTATAAAATATATATACAAAAAATATTCACTATGCATCGAAATTCTAAAAAACCCTCGTATTGCGGGCGCAGCCCTCTGTACGCCGGTATTTTTTTATTTTTGCCTATGGAACGACGCACTGTAGCGTCTGTCCGTCCGTCTGTTCACTAAATAACTCGCGAACGGCTTAACCGATCGTCAGGAAATTTGGTAGGAATGTGTAGAATGGTAACAGTCTTTGGCACGAAATACTTAAAAGTTATTAGGACAAAGATAACAGGGTGTCCCGGACATTTGAAAATTTTTTCACTATATAACTCGCGAACGGCTTAATGGATCGTCATGAAATTTGGTAGGAATGTGTAGAATGGTAACAGTTTTTGGTATGAAATACCTAAAAAATGGTATGGCCAAGATAACAGGGTGTCCACGACATTTACAAATTTGTTCACTAACCGATCGTAATGAAATTTGGAAGGAATGTGTAGAATCGTAACAGCCTTTAGCACGAAATACTTAGACGTTGGTAGGGCAAAGCACACAGGGTGTCCCGGAGATTTGAAAAAGTTGACTTTTTTAGTTTTTATTAAATCAAAGAACTCGATGGGTACATTTCATATCAGTCGCTTTTTTCCAGTTTGGAATAATGGTAACGGCGTTACAGCTAATACATCCAGTTAATATATGGAGTCATGATACATAGTAAATCTATTTTTGGATTGGTCTAATTAAAAAATGTTACGCTAAGGCTAACGCCTTTCATTCTGGAACGCGTTTATTTAGACCAATCCAAAAATAGATTTACGAGAAGCATTTCATTAACATTGTGCATAAATCTTATTTATTACCTATAAAATATATGTGCAAAATTATTCACTATGTATGTATCCAAAATCTAAAAAACCCTCGTATTGCGGGCGCAGCCCTCTGTACGCCGGTATTTTTTTAAATGCCAGATGAGATATCAGCTACAGAACTATTACATATTGCGGACCCTAGACGTTTTCACGATAAGTATCTACCAAAGCCGCGCGGCTAGTTTGAGGAGCGGAATTTTTAACATCTGTTTAAAAAATCTGGAATTTTTAGCCACTCATTTTGAAAAACTTGGAAATTAAGGATTAATCGATAAATCTTAAAATTGAAAAATAAGTAGAATAGAACTTGTAGAGAGTTATAAAGGTCAACAAAGCGGCAACATTACCAAATCTGTTACCGGTCAACCGGTAGCCTCATGGGATTTCGAAATATGTTTTTGTTTTCACAGAATCGATGGAAAGTATGAAAGTTTCAGAAATATGCCGTTCTTCGAAATTTTTCGTTCCGGGCAGTTGCCCAGGTTGCCCATATTGAAAATCCGGCCCAGCCTGCAATCACCATGTATTCATTGTGTCCCTCGCTAGTGTTAGTTAAGACGCGATGAGAGAAGTAACTCCTAAATATGGTGGCTATATAGACGGGTTCATTCATCTTTTACAGAGCGGTTAGAATAAACGTTTAGAGTCACAACAGCAAAAGTACTTTTATATAGCGATTCTGTCGCTATAGTATTTTTCATGGTTATTGCGTCTACCGTAGACCGCGCTCGTCTAAAACCGTATTGACGGTCTGATGAACGTCTCTGTTCTGCCGGTTCTGCCACTACTTCTGACAACCGGTTATGTATAATTCGTTGGAAAGCTGGGGCTGCCGCCTTCAACGCCCTATTAGGCACGCCATCGGGGCCTAGTGGTTTACCATCCTCAAGCCAGGATGCTGCCTTTAAAAGTTCGAGCTCAGTAATCGAGGATATGATACCATTAACCCGGGAACACTAATGTGAGTCATTTTGACGCAAACGCCGCAGATTACATTTTTCGTAGAAAAGGCGATACGCCCAACCTGGTTTCGCTACCCATGTTATCCTTTAAAAATATGTTCCCTCCCGAATGTCGAAGGAAGCGGAGGGTTCTGATTTTATGGTAAGCAGCCATTCGTGTTTTTCTGTGACGTCGTTAGTACTAAAGGAACTTTTTTTGTGAGTCAAAATGACTCACGTTAGTAATAACCGCCTATGTTTTGTACTTTACTTACTTGATTTCTGGGTGATATTTTACAGTCTATCCAATTATCAAACACACATTCTTATTATCCTTATAAAAACAAGTATTCCGAGGTTTTTGGCGCATCCTTTCATACTCTTCTCCTTGATATACCAAGGTTTCTGTAGTGAGTCAAAATGACTCATGGTTAGTAATAAGCGCCTAAAATTAAGGTTAGTGTTCCCGGGTTAATCGGTATAATGCTTTGTCTCGCAGGATCCAATTCATGTTAAGGAAACAAAGTGGAGATAATAACTTTGAGAATTGCCGAACATTTGAGTTGGGGCGAGTTGGTGTGCTATCCAGAAATATTTTTTTTAAACAAAGCTTCCGAAATCAGTAGGATCATTTTGCTTTTGTCTTGCATCTTATGTGAATTTCTGAAGTACCGGCTCTTTGAAATTTTTTATAATAAATACAACATTGAATTATAAATATTTTCATTTATTTTTATAATTTTACTTATATTAATCATCATTCTCATTTTTATCTTACTCAATAAAATATATAACAGAATACTACTACATACAATGTCAAAAGAGAATGCATTCGAATTGAATGCTACTAAATTTTCTTATCCGTTCTTTTTGTTTTGTTCTAATTTTAAATAATCAATTTCAATATCGTCTTTTGATTGGGCAAATTTCAGGGAAAAAAAACTATATTCGCAATCTCACTAAATTCGTTAGTAATTATGTAATCTGCGTTGTGTCTTTTTAATTTATTATATAAGATTCGTTAATAATATTTACAGCCATTTGTGTGAACTAAATTTAAAGATGTTTTCTATTTTTTTTTAAATATCATTTACCATTACACTATCGATATTTTATATTTTATTCTTCTATTGAATGGTTTCTTATTTCATTTTTTTATTCATCCTACCTGTATAGTGAATTTATATATTTTTTTTATTTTTATTTTAGTGAGATCTGTTGTGAAAATTATTTTTCTTTACACGTAAACTATGAACAGGCTATTGATTGTTTGAGTTGTAATAATGAAATGTAATGACAAAAAATCTAATTTTAAATTTATTAGTCCCAAACTTTGTGTCAAATACAAATAAAAAGCATTCAATTGAAATGAAAAAAAATGATAATTTTTATCACAAAGGCTGTGCCAAATATACTGTTCTTCTCCTTTAGTGAACATTTCATTTTAATTCAAAATTCGGATAACCTCTTTTCACCTTTCACTAAATTCGTAATAGACTGATTCGATGAAAATTGCCCTATTTTTCTTTACTAATAGCAATCCTATTCGTATAATAATATTATCATGCACGTGATTTATCTTACTCTGTTAAGTATATTTACAAAAATGTACACAGTATTCATTTTTAAAAACTACTGATATCCTAACAATATTTTAACAATCATTCTAATCATCACTCTTCAGCTGTGGTGGACTTTCTCGCGGACTCGATTGTGGACTTATTCGCGGATTCATTGCCAAATTCTGAGGATATCCAAAAATACCACCCAAATTATTCAGTCCCATATATTGCGACAGGAGCGTATGGAAATTCGGCAACTTATATTGCGGCATAAGATTTTGTGGTATCAGGGCAGGATTGAATGGTGGATGTAGAGCGAAATTCGGTGTCCAAAATTCGGCGGGTAGTGACGGTGGATGTCCGGCGATACCGTGCGGTAGCGGAATTGGTAGTGGGAAATCTGGTAAACCTGAAATGAAAAGAAAAACAAATTAACAAATGAACTAAAAGCGTACTTGCATGGGAATATTGAGTTATTATACTAAAAATATATATAAATCGAGTATGCGATTAAAAAGCAATTTGTTAATTTATTGGACAAATTGTTTGGAATGCATACATGTACGTATCTAAAAAAAATGCCCGGAAGGTATAAGGTAATCTGATATCTTGATCGAAAACTAACATTAATTGCTCGCGCATGAAAGTGACTGACCATGAGCATAATTAGTCTGATAAATATATTTCTTTTCAATTCAAAGTTCGAGGTTCGAGTTTCGAAACGAAAATTACCAAATTAATGTGCTCATGCAGATATACAAAAGTAATTTTCGTCACCGTGATGTGTACACGAACAAATTGCCATTTGTTTATCAAATGTTTCGTCTAACTCAGAATTTATTGAAACAGCAGTAAAATTAGTAACCCTCAACCCTTGTATACATATTAAGTGGTTCGTTATTAGCTATCAGGCCCTCTCCTGCTGCGAAACTCAACGAACTAAATTCGTGTTTTCCCAAAACACAAAAAAGCACCTACAGTAAAACCTCAGACAGTTGAGCAAAATAATCAAGATTAAATCAGTATTTACATAACGAAAAAATAATTCAACTACGAATCAGGGTGTAATTAAATATCAATTAACAGGTGTCTACCGTATTAGAATATTATTGTCGTTCCCTTCATATACACACAAACTGCAAACACCACTCAATTGAAGAGAGATTAGGCTGCTCTGCCAGCACTATGTCGTTTGACGTTAAATACCCCTGTAGGCATTTTAGGTTTCGTATGGGTATACGTTTAGTACAATCAACTCTGACATTCATATCGTCATTCCTGCGGGGGTGAGGTGGTGTAGACGCTCGGTGTTCCTGGTGTATGTGTGTTCTACGTTTTTGTGTAATTAAATCAAATTTTCTGATAAGATACGGATCTCTATAGTTTGCCTTAATTACCTGTCCACGAATATATTGCATTTATGGATACATTCTTCGAGTACAGTGTTTAGGATGAAGTATGTGCGATTATTGCATAGTACACGTATGTGAGGAGTTTTATGTTGTCACGTTATTGTTTATTAGTGGGTAACACAGAAAATTATTAAAATGATTGATTATAATAAGGTGGATGGAATATAGGTATATTTTCAGCAGGACATTTTGTGGTTGATAACATAGTGTGTACGAAACTAAATTGATTAACTGACATATTCTCGTTAGGCGGAAGGTAATTGAATTCATATGAAGAAAAAAAAGCCACAGTTACAGTATAGAAGAAAAAAGTTGGATAAAAGTTATCCTACAACACCTGCTTGACCTGCAACAACACATCAGGGTATCTACGGGCTTCCTCTGTCAGGGAGCACCTAGTTAAATCTGGGACACTTTGAACCTTCGTTTTAACCGCCTGATCGCACAACTCCATTCAGAAACCCAACCCCTTAGGCTGGTTCATTAGCTTAACAACCACAAGCTCCTTTGACTTCAACTGACATCTGGGGAAGAATTCAGTCAAGTCGTTCCTTGTATGATTCATGATGTACAAATAGACCGTACCGTGTAGCTTCAGTCCTTGGAGTCCACACTGATCAAAGTTCTGGGTTCCATGGGCCATCAAACCACCGCAGAAACTTGTAAATTAGCATTATCAAGAAATTCATGTGGAGACAATTTTGGATGGGCATAAAGTGCAATCAAAATTTCTAAGCCACTCCTGGAGTTATTTGAATTGCTGAATTGAGATAACAGCTGAATTTCTTCGGCTTGAAAACAGGATAACCTTCCTATTCATACATACGGGATTAGTTCACCCAGGACGACCTGCGTCAAATTTGTGTGGGAGATTGATTATCATGCCCTGTTTGGGAAACAACGAAACATAGTTAATAAATTCTCGAAAATCGTTCAGTAAATTAGGAGAATTATCCTTTTTTTTTGATTCCTTGCCTTTAACTTTAAAATTCAAGTCTTTCAATGCAGACATGTTTAAAGTTAGCAGATGTTCTCCGTTATTTGGGATAAACGGGCAGGGCTGTTGATTTTGAAGTTTGCTGAACTAAGGGCGAGAGCTCTTTGATTCGTAAGTGTTGAAAAAAATTCTCTCCAAATAGGATGCAAAAGAAATAAAAAACAAAAAACTTCCAAATTAACCCCCACGGGTAGCGGTATAGAAAACCGATTCCCTAGGTCCTAGGTCGTTCGAACAAACTAAGCTACCGAGCGCCCCAATGCATTGTCTCTATCTTTAAATTGTCTGAGCGTGCGGGTTAGAATCTGATTTACTTTAGTTGTCATGATTTTTTGAATTATCTTTATAAAATGGATCCAATGCATCAGAAGGTTTTATAATATATAAATCTTAACGGAGCTGAAAGCTCCAAAAGCCCGGTTAAAGGCTAAGGGCCGATTACGCGTACATCTTATTTAGTGCGTGTCGGCTGGTTAGTCTTATCGTACAGACAAGACGCACACCATTTTTCTAAGGATTGTACATTGTATTCAATTGAATGTTTGTTTGCTTTGCATAGTTGCGTCATATTTTGCTTGGTTAAGCCATCATATGAAATTGCGGAATGATTTTACTGTATACATAAACTAGAAAAAGTCATGGTGTGTGTCTTGTCTATACGATAAGACTAGCCAGCCGACGGTTACTAGCAAAGCCCCCTCCGTAGAAAGCCAGAGATCAGAAAACTCTCAAACACTTTGCAGGCAATCATGAGCTTGAGAAGATTGCAAATTTACAATGCGTTAAAGGGAAATCGGGCAGTGTCGCGACAAACTTTACACGAAAAAAATTGGTCGATTTGCGTCTCCAAAACTTAATATGTTAGGCACTAAAAGGTTGTCAGAACAGTGAAATCGAAAAAACGCGAGAAATGTTTAGTTTTAGTAGATTTTCGCGTGTTTGAAACCCGGACGGAACAATTTAACCGTACATTTGTCCACCATTTTGACCTGTTTACTAAGGCAAATATGGGCTGATTTCCACAGTTTCTCTCGGTGCTGTCCGGCTTTTAATACAGAGGGCTTTGGTTACTGGATAAAATGTACGAGTATTCGGTCCTAAGTGTTGAGTCGCACAGCTTTAATCCATTTTGTCCTATACGGTTGTTTTCGCAACGCTTTACATTTTCAAGTTTCACGCTATTCTGGTTAAAATATCAACTTGATCCACCGAGCATTCCATGTGCCTGCTTAAACTGTGAATTTTCGGTGTAAAGTGGTTGTAAGCTATGCTATATGTTGGGTGGACAAGGTAACTGTGAGCTTTAATAAACACAACAGGCAACCTTGAAGGTAATAATGTAAAAATACATAGTATGCCGACCAAAAGGCTAACGCTGTGAATTTATCTGCCATTGTAATTAATCGCACTGGCAGTACTACATACACGTGAAGAGAAGCCACTTCAGCTCTGGTGATACTGATACTGCTAGGGGCAGCCTTCGAGAAGTGGAAGAGACTTCACCTTTCGAAACCTGGGTGAACGATAAGATGTGTAAGCGCATCTGGCAGGCTAGCCAGGCTATATCGTCTGTTTATTCCTCGAGTGCTGCAAAACCGGTCGAATGGTCATACTACTGAAAGGCTCTGAGAAGATTCGGACTTCTTCCAGTACTCGTTACGAAGGTCAAATAGAGTTAGAGTTGGAAGATCCAGCGAGGATGCGTTACTTTTTGGCAAATGGGACGGGGCTATCTGACAGGAGTGCGAAGCACGTCCATTGGATGTTTATATGTAGATTTCCAGAGTGGGTTTGACCACCTGTGTTTGTGGGATACAATCCTGCTTAAGCCCGAAGCGATGGGCTGTCCAGAAATTGTTCTGTGGGGGAGTTGCATATTTCTCGAACAGATAATGGCGTGCGTGAGGTGGTTGAGAAACATGCAAGCCGTGTTTCCCCTCAGGCATCCATCGCAGGTTATAATTTCTACGGAACCTGATGATTGACGACCTATTGGTTGTGAACTGAAAGTGTTGTATACGTATGATCTCACCGTGAGATTGAGAAAAACAAAATGCCAGTAATGGGCAGGGGTTCCCGGATGGGAGTAGGGGTTTCAACTTGTCAACTGTCTCAATGCACCTAGATGGGTAAAAATTGTCACAATCGGCTTCCGTTTGTTAAAATGGCCAGAGTAGGCCTTAAGGGCCGAAATGAGGTCAGATACTGGGGACTTTCGGCGACCATTTGAACATCAACGTTTATTATGTGAATGAACGGAGGATGGTATAGGTACTTATTAGTCACGTTATTGTTACGTATTCTTCGTTTGAATTGTGGGCTCGGAAGGCATGCGGTTCGTGTAATTTACGAAAACCTTTTTATCACTTTGTGCAGCTTACAGACTAGTAGTTGCTATTATATGCGGAAATATTGGAAAAGGTGGTGCGGCGAATTAAGCCAATTGAATGATCATCTAATTTCGGGGCTGCAGCATAACGAACGGTGTTTTATGTGTTCATTGAAACACGGGCCCCAAGCCGAAAGGGCCTCTGTAAAGGGAAAGAAAGCCTTATCTATTTAAAATATTAATGCTTCTTATGCAAGAGCACAAAACGTAGTCAAGCCACTGGATTAGAAGTATGGAACTTATAACAGTGATTTATGCGCTAAATTAAGTTTAAAAGTTATGTTTTTTAAAATATTGATAAAAACACGTTCCAAATTGACGAATTTTCAAGTCATGATGTCCAATTCCCATTACAAATCGATGAATTTCAAAATCATGTTCGCGTATTTAAATTGACGCATTTCTGTGCCATTGATGACTTTCAGAATTAAGTTGACGAATTTCCATCACAAATTTGCCAAGTTTCATTTTAAATTGACGAATTTCAAACTCATGTTGACGATTTTGGTGTCGAATTTCCAAATAATGTTGACGACTTTCCAATTGCGTTGACGTATAACTTTTTTTTTTTCAAATTGACGAGTTTCAAAATCTTGTTGACTAATCTTTATTACAAATCGACAACATTTCAAATCAATCATATTTGTGAATTTCCGTTACAAATTGACGAATGAAAAATGCTGATTAAATTTATTGTAGAATTTGATGATAAAGTCGAATTTCCATTTCAAATTGACGAAATTCTATTCTAAAATTGATGAATTTCCAAATAATTTAACGAATTTCCGTTTTAAATTGGCAATTATTACCCATTTCTAGGTGTTAAATTTCCATTTCAAGTTTACGAATTTCCAGATAAAATTGATGGATGTCCATTTCAAATTAGTCTCGATTGCGATCAGTTTTGGAAACAATTACTCTTGAAATTTATTTTCAATGTCGGTTCACGCAAAATGACGCAAAAAAAGAAAAATTACATTAAATTAGTTACAAATCAAGTACCCATGGCAAGAGAGTTTTCAGCTAGCAGAAGCCGATTAGAAAATGTTCTTATGTTCTTTTAGTAGCGATTCAAGGGATTTTTTTTATTCTTGGAATCTAATGAAGCTGGGTTTTTATTGCCTTGGCTTGGCTTGAGGATTGCTAATTATTTTTAAATTTGATCAGATTGACAGTTGTAGTTAGCGGACATTGCGTGGTATATCAAATAAATTTCATTATATTGAATTCGAGCATACAAAACTTTACGCCACTGTTTCTTTGAGTCGGATTTGCGGATGTCATCAAGGGTAACCCATTTCTCTTTGTTAGAGAATTTCTGAATACTATGACGAAATTGGAAAAGATTTTTTGACGATTTTTCGCAGATATGGAAACGCCGAATTAGAAAGACAATGGACTGCGGGCCACTTTTCCAAAAAATCAACCACTCCCGTGCGACCACTTTAAATAGCTTGAGGGACCAGTAATGGTCCGAGGACCAACATTTCCACACATGTTACATTTTTAGACCAGAAGTTATTAAATTATGAAACGCAGAAAATACGGTCTTAGGAAAGGCAGATGACGGAAGCTATGAATGTCTTCTTAAACAATTGTGTTAACTTTTTAACGTGCGATATTTCAAAATCTGATAATGTGCTTTATGAACCGCACTAGGTGTCGCAGTCCCGCATATCAAAGGCCTGAAAACTACGAGATTTTTAGTCTTCAAAACTGCAATCTCATACCCACAGTGTGCGGAAGGCAGTCGTCTCTCTGGATATCCGAGACCCCAAGCTTGAAATCTCTCAATTTAAGCACCTAAAACTACAGGTAGAGAACGAGAAAGGTCACCAGCCTATCACCTACGCGCTGCTCTTTGTAGTTGGAAAATTTTTTTGCTACGCCTGGACTCAAAATTGCATTTTTACGCTTTTACTTTCATCGTAGTGCATCAACTTTTTTGATAGAACATACATACATACCTACATACATACGTACAACAGTATGAGAAAAATTACCGTGATCACCGGCCAGGAAGGGCGCTTGCCCCACTCCTGTCCCCTAGCTAAGCCTGTGTTTAATCAGCACCGGTACCAATATTTCGAAGTATGTACCTACCGATATCCCGGTTTTTGTCCGGTTTTTTTCCTAACACCGGTGCTGCGCCAGTCTTTTCAACCATGGGCCGGTCCCGGTTTTTTCCCAATGCCGGTGCACCGGTTTTTGCCCAGTTTTTTCCAACACCTGTGCAATGGTATTTTCATCCATGGGCCGGTTTTTTTCCAAAACTGGTGCACCGGCTTTTACCCGGTTTATTGCAAGCATGGGCCGTTTTTTCCCAATACCGTTTTTTTGCCCATTATTTTTCACAAACACCGGTGCACCGGTACTTGGAAAAACCCGGGTCATGGTAAAAAAAGGGGAATAAAAAAACAGCTCATGGCTGAAAAAAACCGGGTGTTAAAACAACAGTGGGTGTCGGTGCACCGTGTGTACCGGGTGTTGAAGAAACCGGTATCCGATACTGAAATCTGAGTACCGAACAGGGATACCCGTAGCTACGACCGTGGTTCTATCACATCTTAACAGAATTTTCCACGATGAGCGCGAGATGAAGAGGTTGCATTTCTGGAAAATTACAATGACCCAAAAACCATATTCTCCAAAAGTCAAACGAAAATTGAAATTACTATGGAACAGCCAGATATTTTTGGGTGTGATTTTTTTTTTAATTTGCAAGCGAACAAGAAGCAAGTCCTCTCAAAGTTAATTTTTTTCCCTCCGATGTATCGATAATCGACACATTCATATAAGTATTTCTAATTACGTTGCCAATATTTTCAGAAATTAATACAATAAACAGATAAAGCAACCTACCTTGTTCATGATGTAAATATCCGTTCGTATCGCGACCTAAAGCCTTTTCACGTTTACGCCATTTCGCTCGTCGATTTTGAAACCATACCTGTAATAAAAAAATTAAATTAAATTCTTAATAAATCATCAATTAACTTATATCTTTCTTGTAATCCCAACTATGTAATTAAAAAAAAATATTTTCCACCGTTAAATTCAATTTCCTCAATTCACAGGAAAAAAATCATTTCTACAACTAGACAATACTCCCAAAAAGGAAGCACTCAAAGAATTAAGTACGACGAAAATTGTGTGTAATCGTCTACGTCCAATCTGGTGTAGAGTGTAGGTATAGATTGAGCTGGTGTAGACGTAGACACAATAGCGTCCAATCGGAAGTGTATTTCTCTGATTGAATTGAAGGATGCGCCCAATCGAAAAAGGACGATTCAGTGCCACTGCTATGGTTCCAACGTGATAGCAACAACGACAGGACGAGAGTGAGTACACTGTTCGCATTGGTAGTATGTCTACGAGTACGTCTCACACAATTGGAACGGATGCAAAAGATGCGAACCTGCGTGCTAGTGCTAACTGAAAGCTGATGCGATATAATAAAGAGACGGCCATAAGCTTTCTACTATAATAGGCAAAAGGATGAAATTGTACTACAAATTGTCACGACACAAGCTGCGAATATATTGTTGTCCTGTGTTTGTGGATCTATACATCATATTTGCAATGGTATGGCAACGAATTGAGGTAAATTCAATTGTTGTCAAAAAGATGGACAAAATGAAATCATTTCGTGTATGCAAAAGGTAGGAAGGTAGGTGTGTGAACAGCGCCCGCTCTAGGGAGGGGCAAGCCGGGCGGCCGCCCGGGGCGCCAAATTTTTGGGGCGGCATTTAGCACTTCATAGAAAGAAAACTATAGAAGAAAGCTGAAACTAATGTTCAGTAAAAGAATGAAATAAATTAATAACAAACTCGTGGGTATGGAGTTTTAAGTGCTACTGGCAAAGGACAGCAACTCTATAAATTCTAACGTAGAAAATTGTACCTCGCAAACAAATTTCTACCATTCTCTTTCAGAACCTGTGTTTAATGGAAATCTACAATTTTTCAAAAATTTAAATCCAGCACCAAATGGATAAAATAAAAAAAAATAGTTGTTTCGACTTTATGTAAAATTTCTATATTAGCCATTTAATTTTTAGTAAAGCAAATCACCCCAAGGAAGACAATGTGTTATTGTATCGTAACCGTAACTAATCCAAAAGAACCTCACAGGAAATTAGATGAATTTTCAAGAAGTCAGAGCCTGAACTGAACAATTGCTGACAATTCACCAATAAGGTTGGTTAACTGCTAGTCTGCTTGGTATGGGTTCATAGCCTCAGTAGCGGCATATTTCGAGAAGTTTATCAGTTTATCTGACTCAGTAGTGACCCGTAAGGGTAACAATATTTGGGTAGTATAATGTGTATTGATTGATAATGTGTACTGATTGGCATTTTTAAATCCAATGAATATTTACGGTTCCTAGGTAGTCTTGGCGTAACGTACGGTGTTCCTTGTATGCAGTGGAACACGGGCCCCAAGCTGAAAGGACCCCCACAGGTGTTTTATGCTCATTAGTCAAAAACTTCATCAAGTACCTACTCAATTACGCAATTTATGATTTAAGTTAAAAGTTACGATTTTAAAATATTGACACAAATTAGGGAATTTTTGAGTCATGATGACGATTTTCCATTACAAATTGATTAATATCAAAATCAAATGTTAATGAATTTCTATTTCTGATTAACGAAATTCCATGTCAAAGTGATTAATTTGAAAATCATTTTGTCGAATTGAATTGACGAATTTCCAAATCATTTTCACGAAATTCCCTTTCCAGCTAACGAAGTTCTAGATCGAATTCCCCAAAATTCCAGAAAAAAAATAATTTCAAGAACGTGATTACAAATGTCCATGTCCAATTGGCGAATTTCCACATCAAATTGAATGAATATCAAGATCATGTTACCGCATTTCACGTTGACAAAATTCAATGTCATAATTGACGAATTTTCATTTAAAATTGAGAAATTTTAGAATCATGTTGACAAATTTATTTTTCCTCAAATTTCCACGTCGAAACTATGAATTTTCAAATGATATTGGTGAATTTCCATTTCAAAATAAATTCCCAATCACGTTGACGAAATTTCATTATTTTGAACTTACGAAATTCCATATCAAATTACCAAATTTTTAAATCATTTTGACGAATTACCACATCAAATTTGCGGATTTCCATTTCAAATTTGTCTCGATTGCGCGGTTTAATTAAAATACATTAAAATACGAATGGAGAATTGTTGAACTAGTGCGAATTCGGGAGTTTTTTCTCTTGCAATGCGATGACGCAGGTAAACTTTTTTCAATGGACTGACAAACAAATACAGCTGTAAGAATTGCTTATTAAAATTATATCACAGAAATAACATTTCGTTTTGACAGATTTTTAAATCAAAATAACGATTAAGTAACAGAAAAAAGCAATTCCAACCAGTGGACACTGTGCTACATGAATATGAAATAAATGAAAAATTCGACTGTATAAAAAGGGCCTGCTTTGAGTTTGAACACAAAAAGAATTAAAAGCGTTACGCCACTGTGGAAGATTATTCCAGCAATGCAGTATTTCGTCGGCAGAATATTTTCCACTAACGAGTAGTAGCCAGACCGTGCTTAAATTTATTCGACAAACTTAATTAACCAATTTGGTACAGTTATTTCTATTAAATTTAAATTTAAAATGTGTCCATGTGTCCTGGTCGATTGAATGATGCCGACGGAGGAATCGATCCAACTCCTTCAAAATAAAAAAAATGTTAGGGGCGGCAATTTGTAGTCTTGCCCGGGGCGGCATAAGTGCTAGAGCGGGCTCTGTGTGTGAAAGTCCCTATCAATTAATGTTTGTCAATCGACGTAATTGGTTCGAATTTGGCTATGTGAATTAATATCAATTTTGAGTAGATGTGAACCGATTTTGAGTCTAACGTGTTTGTAGGAAGATTGAGAGATTATACAGAGTTTTAGCAAATCATAGAAAGTATCGTCTCCTTCTTAGAATTTCGGTACATAAATTATTGCCTGCCTACGATCGTTTTGTGTTGGCGTGCGTTAGCCAGTCGAAATTTTTGGGGCGTGTCGGGATTGTCAGTTCAAAATTGTCATATTACTGTTTTTGTACGCTACGCAAGCGATTTTATCTACCGTATTTCAAAGACGTAGACGATAGTTTGTGCGTCTTGCTAAAACTCTCTTTCGCTTATACTCCTATTTAAGTTCAATAGGAGGAAATACGTCCAATCAAATTGTATTGTCGTCTTGGAAATGTTGTTATCTCTTATAGTATATGATTGAAAAACTTTCTTATATCCAAGTCCTTTTTGTGTTCGAAATACAGACATGCACTCTTCTATTGACGTATAATTAGTTCCGGCATCTAGACTATAAATTTAATAGACCATTTCCCCTTGGTCGCAGGACAATACAAATTCTTCTTAAATGCCTTATACAGTTCCGTGCCGTTTCCCCGCGTCACTAGCGTCTGCATGCATATATAATTTCATCCAATTATCTGGCATTATTATCCATTGTACTTACATTATAGAAAGAGAGATTTGAATTTGTCCTATTTCGTATAGCGTTATGCATGCAGACGCTTTTCATCCCATACTTTGGCTACTCGTTCACAGGGTAGCTCTGGCTTAATTGTGTGCAATCTTCAGGATAATTGGTTCAAGATAATTGGGCATATTGTCAATTATAGAAGAGGAGTTCTATGCTATTATGTATGATGCATCATCCTGAAAATTTACAGAGACTAAGAGAAGCAAAGGCTGTGTGCCAGAATGAGGTAAAGCAACTTGCGACGCCAATACATACAGGAGAATCCTTTTTTTGCGAATTCGCTTTTTACTGTCTGCTTTATCAATTTTCGTTTCTGTAAGGACTTTTATAAAATATTTGAAATGAAGTGAAAAAATTAGATAATTGAACGAAAATGAGAGAAATTGTGTTAAAAACTCAACTCAACATTTTTCTCTCCTCCTCTGAGAGTCCTTTATGAGAATCGATGTAAAATCTAATTTGCCCTCTGGCATACATTATTTTAATAGAAACCACTTTTTTCTCTGTAAGTCGTCAATGCTGGCGTCTGCCTGCCATTACAAGGATGTGTTAATGGATTCGGGATATTGATTTCTGCATGATGTCGCGGTCATTTTCATTTTCATCCCTTCAATTTATTCGTCTATTGTACGCACAATTAGTGGTGAATTTAGCTTAACAAAGTCGGGGTGTTTTGTTTCCGCGCCGCGCAAGGACTAAACTCGAGGGAACTAGCTCCGAGTTACTGAACAAATGACGAGAACTTCATAAAACTAATGGACTTGTATCGCTGGTTATTTTTATTTCTAATCGGCTTCTTAGATATAGTATATATGGATAATACCGAGAGAATACAAAAATAATTGCCATCGGAACTTGCCGCGACTAATTCGCAAAGGGTGATGCAACGCATACACTTTTCGTAGCCGATGTGACTCTAATTTTCATTTCGTTAATTCTTTTGTGTGTTTTTACTGTTGAGCGACGCCAATGAATGGACGTGGAACAATGAGATATATATTGAACCTGGCGTCTATGTAATGGAATCAAATTGAAATTTGGTTGATGAATAGGCAATAGTATAGAGGCCGGTTGAAATCGATTAAATTAGCGGCGAAATGTTCGCTTCGGAAGTTTCATGGGAACTTTTGATGTTGATGAGATTTTGCGAATATAATGAGGGGAAGGATAAAGGCCAAATCTACAGAACTCTCTGATACGATAGGATGGATTGAGTTGAGACTTTTCTTGGAAAGTTTGAGGAACTCTAAAAAAAATTAAGTGATTCCGCAATCGCCGATTAAATTATTTTTTTTACCATGGACAAAGTCATTCGACAAACTGTGATCGCTGCATCGATCATCGCTAGTGATCGTCGCTTTGTCGTTTTACTCAAAACAGATTTAACACGATTAACTGAATATCGCTGCTCCAAAAATACGAAAAAATACCCGCATCAATTACATCCCCTAAATTTAATTCAGATCGCTACAGCGATTATCGCTAGCGATCGTCGCTCAGTCGTTTAACTCAAAACAGATTTTAAATCATTTACTGGATATGACTGCTCAAAAAATACAAAATCAAAACGACTACCCGTATCAATTACAACCCCCAGATTTCTCTCAACCCGTACAGAAGCACAAGCCATCTTTAGCTTTCTATTAAATCGCTTTATGCTCCTACTATAAAGTACACCAAACAAAAACTACTGCGCGACTCTATTAAAAAAGGAAACTGTGAACATTACTCCTATAAGGACTTGAAACAGTTTCACTCATTTCATATCAACATTATTTGCATAACAATATCAACAATTCTGTCTGATTAGCATACGTAATTTTCGGGTAGTTAACGCGCTACAGTGTAATCTCAACCTCAGCATAAATACTCAATGAAAATGATCCAGCCGAATCATGCTGTACTGGTACACTATACGTGTATATTATTATGACCTTACACAAGTCTTTAAAATTCAATGTCCTTACAAGCATAATATGATGTAATGACAATACGGGGGCTCAACTATACAACAAGCACGCGGGGAAAGGATTTATGTAAAATTCAAGAGGGTTCCGGACTGTCGATATATTTATATCAAACGCTGCATCGCATCGTCGCATCGTCGTCTCCCTCGCAATACTTGCATTTATACTCTCGCACTCACCCCTAATATATTTCGAATAGGATTCGTTTTCACTTTTTCCAAACTGAATATGGATGAACACACAAAAAAATGCACGTGAAAAACAGCGCAATGCATGCATGTTGTAATACAAAATTTGTTGTAATACACAATAAAAAGGGCACTTAATACCTGATGAACGCACACACGTTACACACTCCTCCGTGCCGGATAATTCTGCAACGAAACAACTCAACAAGGATAATAGGCGTGTGATC
Source organism: Microchrysa polita (assembly GCA_949715475.1). Taxonomy (NCBI): domain Eukaryota; kingdom Metazoa; phylum Arthropoda; class Insecta; order Diptera; family Stratiomyidae; genus Microchrysa; species Microchrysa polita. The sequence goes on from OX454420.1 coordinate 21,262,776, forward strand.
CCCGGGAAGATTACAGAGAGCGCGTTGTTACAAATTTATTTTTTCAAGTATTTAAGTGCAATTTATCCTTTTTTCGCATGTTTTCTTCCTCGGATATCATTCATTCAGTATACAGGGACAGAGAGTAAAAGTTAAAAAACATAACATCCCCTTGCGCTTTATGGGTGCGTAGACATCAACAAGCATTATAGAGCCGAAAGGACATCCTATTTGTAATTGTTGCCGAAATTAATCGTTTCTAATGACCACTTAATGTGCGCTGTTGTAACACGATGATTATGGGAAAAAGTGTTTTTCAAAATATGTGATTTTGCACTGGAGATTTGATGCCGAGTGATTGATGTGATGAGGTAAGGCAGAAAAAGTTGGACAGGATTGTGTCCCTTTTTGTTTGATTTAGTGCGATATTGTGTTCCAAAGTGGCCTAATTTGGAAGATATTTATTATAGGATTTGAAATTGTTTTGCCAGGGATTAATATATTTTTTAAGGTATTTGTGTGATCTTAAAGTGATTGTATCTGACTTCGATAAGTTGGTACAAAGTTTGCTCAGTTCAAATCCAAACCATAGGCGAAGGAATCAAATTATCACTGTGATATTCAAGGAAAAAAAAACAAAGTTTGCGATTTCAGTTGAATTTGAACATGACATTTCCTCATTTTTCTGAAATATTGCACTGAATTGTGAGAAATTTAATGCATGCAACGTATTTTCATTAGAATTGAAGAAGGCGCAGAAATTGAAGGCTTTTAAATTCACTCTTGATTCAATTTAAAGCTGAGAGTATGTAGCTATCTCAATTTAAGAAGATTTGGCGAGATGAATGATACATCTGTATGAAGTTCGTCAAGGTATAAGTGTGTTGTCAGATGTAGCATAGCGTAACACCTAAGCCACAATTTTTGTAATAATCCTAAATCAAACTTGACTGAACCAATTCAATCTCAAAACCCTCTACCCCGGAAAATCCCAAATTTTAAATAACCAGAAAATCTTTGTTATGTTTTTGCCGTGTCCCACAGAAGAGAGCTCAGGAACTTGTTTGGAAGCATATAGTGGACAAAATTGCACCATTCTTAAAAAAACATACCTTGAAAGATTCCAAGCACTCAACTTCTCTCAAAATTCAAAGATCTGAAGAGGCGTTAAGAATTGATTAAATACCTCAGATTGTTCGAGTCCCAATCCTCAAAACGAATTTCGCTAAAAATGCTGCAAACGCAAAACATTCGAACTTTCAAAATGTCCTTCTTAAATGGCTCAAAATCTCTCTTACAGTTAATGTAACGGTAACACAAATTTTCGCTGTGCCGCTTGAATCGAGCCTGCATCTCTATTTTGTTCTTGCGCAAAACGGTGCCTCAATCAACTAAAATGTGAGTTTATTTCCGAAATTCCTTTTGGTTTTACGCACTTATCGCCGTTATACGAGTATCTAATGAGACAGAGTAGTGGTGACTCAGACGATTTTTATAACCGTCCCTCAGTTTTGAAGCTATCGGGTTGAAATTTTGTATAATGTTAGGCAAATTTTGGAGCCAAATTTTAAGAAAGGACAGTCGAGAATTATTTTCTACACTATTTAACGAAAAATGGCCCCTGCACGTGTTTAGACTTTTACTGATTCAACTGACCACCAATTACAGCTTTTTAGACCGTAGCTCTTTTATTTTCAGTACTACTTTTGTCTCTCAGACTGCATATTCTACTTGCGACTTAAAAGAAATAGACCAAGAGATGAGTTGCTGTCTTCTGTCACTGTTTTTCTTCTGAACAAAATTTATAAATCTTTTTTTGATAGAAATACGGTTTACGGTTTCGATAAGATTTCCTCCAAATTTAACTAAAAGCCTCCCATGTTTAAAAGTACCTGGAGCCTCTCCTTTTCTATTCTTTCGCAATGAAGCTTGGCATTGGCGAAGCCCAAGATGTACGTTTTCCAACAGCACTACAACCGTCAGCCTACGTGGCCCACGAGCGGCGCTGTGGGTGTTTTAGTGACGTCATGTGTGACAGGCCCTTAGAAAAATTTTTCCTTTTTATTTTTCATCAGCTTGCGTACAAGTCCGCAACTCAGTGGGACATTTTCATGTTTTCAACAAATGCTAATGTACAGTACTTACTGATGCAACCTCGAAATGATTTATACATTATTTCGTGACGATTTGCTTTTCGAATTTGACTCTTCTTGAGTCGTTCAACAAAACTTGAATGAAAGTTGAACGTGAGTTGAAAGTTACTTGTTGGGTCGTTCAACAAAAGTTGAACGAAAGTTGAACCTAAGTTGAAAGTTACACTTTTTGGGTCGTTCAACAAAAGTTGAACGTGAGTTGAACCTAAGTTGAAAGTTACACTTTTAGGGTCGTTCAACAAAAGTTGAACGAAAGTTGAACGTGAGTTGAACCTAAGTTGAAAGTAACACTTTTTGGGTCGTTCATCAAAAGTTGAACGAAAGTTGAACGTGAGTTGAACCTAAGTTGAAAGTTCCACTTTTTGGGTCGTCCAACAAAAGTTGAACGAAAGTTGAACGTGAGTTGAACCTAAGTTAAAAGTAACACTTTTTGGGTCGTTCAACAAAAGCTGAACGAAAGTTGAACATGAGTTGAACCTAAGTTGAAAGTTGAATTCGAGTTGAATTCAAGTAGAACCCAAGTTGAACCCAAGTTGAACCCAAGTTGAACTCAAGTTGAACGTAAATTGAACCCAAGCCCAACCTCTGTTGATCCTTGAATGGCACCCAACACTCACAGGGTACCACCTAGCCCAACTTCCGTTGAACCTTGAATGGCACCCAAAACTCACAGGGTACTGCCAAAAACGTAACGCTTTTTCGTTGCAATTTTCGTGACGCTTTTCGAATTTATGTGCCAGAGTCAAAACATAAAAATGTTAAAAATTTCTTTTAAAGCTTCTGTAGTGCACGGACCATGGGGTCATGGGGCTGCCCCTGAAAATAAGGTTCTTCAAAGAAAAACCTTTTTTCTTTATGTATCAATCGTTACCAAACCTCGCCGAAATGTGTTCCTAGTAAATCCTCAAAAAATAACTAGAAACGAACATGTCATTGGGCTGCGGTAGAAACTATTATTACAAATGTGATGGGTATTCAAATTTCGGCGGCGCCCCAAATTAGCCTCGGTCTCGTTTTATTTGGTTTTATTTCAAAGCCGAGTTTTTCGGATCTTGGCCGTTGCTCCGTAACGATTTAAATTACAGAGTCTGGTCCTGTAGGATCCTTTTTGACAAAACGATCATCGATTGATAGTGACGTGAGCTGCATTCGAACTCACGATCCAGATATTTAGTGTCACCTCTATCCACTGAGTTACAGAATACCCTGCTAACGCTACGGTTATATGCAATTTGCTTGTGTCGTGACTGACGACTGTGCAATTCTCAGGGCCGGATTTCCCATATGGGCAACCTGGGCTACTGCCCGGGGCAGCAGCATTTGAGGGGCGGCAAATTCTTAAATGTTTTCTTTGGCCTTCGTATTCGTATTAATCCAAAGCTCCCAATCGCAACCTCAACTCAAATTTTAATGTGATTCCGCTTTCAAAAATTGGGAGAAGTATTAATTCACTCTGAATGGCGTGGCAGCCTTTAGTTCGGTTAGAGTAAGAATATAAATAATCCTTGTTTCAGGCATTGGCTTCACTTTAAACATTATGCCGAAAGCCACATTAAATGTTATACGCGAGTACATGGCCGGCAACTCCTGATTTTCACTTTTCGAGCCTCTATGTAAAATTGCCCCAGAAAAACGAAAAATGGTTCTGGTAATAGCGATCCTTTGGAAAGTTTAATCTAACCACACATTTTCGTGTATTCTATTACTTCTTAAATGTGTCCCACATCAAATTCGCTGGGAAGCAAGGATTTGGTTTCGGGAGAGGTTCAAGCCTCGATATTAGAAATGCGGCATTGGCTATTAAATTTTTCAGAGCAAAATGGAAAATTCCACAAAAAACATAGCTCAACTCAGGAAAATATCGAACTTTTTAGGCCCCGAATGATTTTTGCTGAATAACATCAGTAAGTGCTTTCCAAATTCGTTTTCGTGCGCTTTTTTACCGAATACAAATTATGTCAAGGTGTGTTCAAAATTTACCGTAAGCTTTCTTAATTTTAGGTTTTTTTCGGTATACATTCTCTGGTTAAAAATGATATTTGTTGGGGTAATTCGCAAATTATTTCCAAAACGATCCACAATGAAAAAAAAATTCAGAAATTGAAAAGGTATTTAGAAGAACGCATTTCTAAAGAAAGTGAAAAACCGAATGCAATAAGAATTGTACAGTTTTCGATTTTGTCATTGGAGTTTCAATCATTAATAAAACAAATTTGGGAGGCGCACGGAATACCTGGATCCGTCCCCTAGGAAGCAACATAAAAAAAATTTCAAGCAAACAAAATACGCTTTCTGGCAAAAAATATGAAATTTTCATTTTTTCACATACGGCCGCTAACGTTTTGTCTACCTTTCCTTTGTGTATGTGACAACTACTACCATTAAGCTTATCTAGTGGCAGAGGGCGGCAATTTCGTTACTGCCCAGGGGCGCCATAGAGGCTAAATCCGGCCCTGGCAATTCTGTTAGCGTCATGGTAACGGAAGAAAATTTCAACGGTTCCGAAAAGTATTTGTGACTCGTGCGTGTGAAAATGTGTACGGTAAAACGCGTTTCGTGAGTGAGAGAATCGAGGCGCCTTATGTTCTCACTCTCTACTATACTCTCCGATTTGTCCAGGCTCTCCTGTAAGATTCGTAAACTACTGGGAGTAGGGAATTCTGCCGTGAGAATTCTTGGGAAATTAATGTATTTTTAGTGAGTGTAGCCTAAAGTCGGCAGTTTGACGATGAATTCACAATGCCAGAAGAATTTATAGGCCTTTATTCGTGTGAAATTTTTAAAAATTGTAAGTTTCATCCATAAAAAACGGAAGAGTTCTACGCTGGCATTCAGGCTTTCCAGATCTGTGAAATATGTAAGTGCTCTAAAACTGAGTAAACAGTATACTAACTCCGTACTATTCATTGATTTTAGGGGCACTTGCACGCCTCACACGCTCACAATTTTCCCGTTTTTAAAAACTCCGACGTTTATTATCTCCACCAGTAAAAAATCCCGCTCAATTGAAATCTAATCGAAATCCCGCCAAAATAATCCCAACATTCCAATAACTCGCTAATTCAAAATACCGTTATTCAATGTCCCACGTAATGTCACATTTACCGTTCAAATAATGGGTCTCCTCTTATAAGGTCCCGGTTACCCAAGGGCCAGGTGAATTAATTTGAAAAATAGGTGGCCTGGTCTTTCGGGTATTGAGAATTAAATATCCCGCCCTGTGCGACTGTTTTGTTCTGTAGTGGCTCAATTATTATCTTAAGGAATTAAACAAATAATTTAGTGCTCGGGATTGAGGTGCGGGATTTGGTAATTGTGGGATTTAGTAATGTCGGGATAATGTAAAGCGGTATTTTCGGAAAATGCGGGGTTATGGATGGGTGGGATTTTGTTTTTCGGGATTATGTACGTATGCCGTATTTCTGCTCTTCATCAAACAATGATAACCGCTTTCTTTTTTTTGTTCAGTGCACTTTTAATATAAAAAAATGTTTTTAGTAATTAATACAAATTCGAGGCAGGTATCGCCATTTTGGCTCTACTCTTAAATTTAAAATAGTTTAGGACAGTGATCGAGACAAGCCAAACCATGAAAGAGGAGCCATTTGGTTACCAGCATTAATGTGGGATAAATAGCGAAATTTAGTAAATTATTTAAATTGATCGGACATTTTCCTAGTCTTGGGCCTGTTCTCTCAAAACTCTTATTGAATGGTTAGTATTATCGCATAGAGACGACACACACAATTGTCAGAAAGCTTTTCCATTATATTGAATTGGATTTTTGTTAATTTTTCATAGTTATGTTATCTTTTGCTTATTTAAGATTTGTGTTCGTAGAGACGACTCATGGGATGATCGCTCAGCAATCGCAGTTAAACCACCGGTTTTGAGCACTATGTGAGCATATTTTCTTTACAGACATGTTCCTTTATAGGCCAGTCAATAAACCGAAAAATAAGGCGTTAGGTCGCAAAAAATTGCTCGGCTCTGGTTTTTTGGGATATTGTTAGGATAGATACCAGAAGTGTACCACCAAGTTTGCAACTTCGAAAAACCTGTGCTAACCCCATGAGCCTCAAAAAACCTCAAAATTTTCGGACTTTTTTCATATTTTTGTTTGTAATTTCTAAAAGGTGCTTCCTACAAGTAAGTTGTCCACTGCACTGTTAAAGCTAAGAAAATCTTCTTTAATTTGAGTGTAACCCCAGTTTTGTAGGCGCAAAGGATCCCAAGATACAGCACTTTAAAAACTGTGCTTTTTTTGGAAAAAATTGGATGCAAAACTACGATCGCTGAGCGCTCATCTCATGAGTCGTCTCTACGAACACATACCTTTACGCTGTTGGATGAAAGTGCGCAAAGGATTTTTTTAATCTAAGATGATGGCGTAACCAAGCAAAGTATGGCGTAACTATGCAAAGTAAACAAAAATTCCATTCACATTCAATACAATGGAAAAGCTTCCTGAATATTGTGTGTGTCCTCTCTATGCAATAAGTCCAAGGAAGTGGCACTGCATACAAATTTCTTGTAGAAAGGGATGCAGGATTTTCAGTCGGACACATTTTGAACATATTTTAAACGCTAAATTACATTAGACAGAGTAGCACGGAACTAATCCATCAGCTGAGCATCCGGTCTTTGGTTCTGTATTGGTAACTTTTCTCACTTTTATAGATGTATTGGTGTGATATTTCGTAAATTTAGGGTTGTCAACATCCAGAAATAGCAGAATTTTCGGTTTGCCCTACTTAATATTGACGGTAAAATCAACACTGAACTGAATTCCTTCATCCAGTTTCGTTTTTCTTCTTTTTCATATTTTAAACCCATAATTTGAAAAGGTATACATATATGAGTCTCTGTTTCGCAATTTCTCACAACTTGAATGTGCACGGATAGAAGAAATTCAACACATTCATAAAGATGGGCTACAGAGTCACTTATAAGGAGTGCCTGATCTTGGTATTTCTAATATCGTTGATAAGACTAATAAGGTACTGAATAATAGTTATCAGAAACCGAACCTAGAAGTTAAAATAAAAGCTTGTCGAAAAACGGGTGTAGAAAGCTCAAAAGGCTGTTACCGGTGTTGTTTAATGACCAAAACGGGATTGTCCATTTTATTTAAGCTAAGCTCCATATAATCCAAAAGGCGGCTAATGTACTACAGAGCCATTAAACAGAAGATGTACGGAGAGGTCCACAATCATACAATGTGGGCTGTATGTCTGCAGTCGTACGTCGTACAGGAATGAGTCGCCCTTGGAATTAGAAGTATCAGGGAACAGCTCTTAGCGAAAAATTAAGAAGTGTTGAAAGTAATGGGGTCAACATGAAGTACTTTATCGGCGAGTGATGAATTTGCTTTGATTTATCCGCTGTACGCTGTAGTTTTCGCCATAAGCGATTTTGTAAAACCTCCGAGCCGGCGGCTTCGCATAACCCGAGCCTCGAAGATGCTATTTAGGGAGAATGGCCCTGGCAAAATGCCTACGCGCCTATAGCCTATACCAAGCTAGTTTGTAGATTGATGACCACACAGCCCGAGTCAAATTGCTGGCAAGTATGCTGAAGGACCCCCATCCGTATGTGAGAAGCAGCGGTATATATCGCTTTAAGCTGATGGGTAGTCACAGGTCAAATAAACCTGGAATATGCACAACTGAATTCAGCGTGAGGCTTAACCTTTAAAGGGGCCGAAGGAAGATCACACCTGCTATAGAAGTATTTAGCAAATAGTGTACCTCGGGGATGGGTATGCCCCGGAGATCATGTTCCCTTCCCATTATGGTGTTGGACTCGAGGTGGCTGGAGGTTGTTACCCAATTCAACCAGCTGGAGTTGCGGCCCGGGGTTGGGATTCCGAAGGTGAGTGCATGCACTGGACGATGAAATTCCCATCCTGTAAAGAAAATGCCGAAGGTCCAAGCAGTCCGAAGGACCGGGAGGTAAGAGCATAAAGCTTAAGCACTCTCCTAATGGTATAGTTCCATAGATGCACAGATTTCAAATAGGAAGTTAGATGTATTCATGGTACAAGGCAGAGAATATCGTACTAATATCATTAGGTGAGGTTTTAGTATTATCCAGTGGTGCCCTGATGATTTGAGATGCAAGTGCAATCAAGGAGACACCCGAATTAAAACTTCAGTGCTCCTACAATAGCCGCAGACCTAACTTATTCCAAATAAATTCAATTATGATCATCTCATTCCGCTCTCTTCGACTCTTAATTAAAAAATATATTCGAAAAAAGTCAATTAATTTGCACAATTAAATACTTGAATCAATCCATTGACAAATCCGCAAATCCATTAAGGCTCGCATATACAATCCGCGCCGCGCACTCGACAATGACTAATGAAGTCCTTGAAAACGGTTGCAATCAAAACAACCCTACCACACTCAATTTCACTCAATTAAATACGACTTTCTCGTATATTGTGTCTATATCCATTCTATTTTCCATCCAATTTACAAAAAAAAAGGCAAAACTCCTTATAAAATCGCTCGAAACAAATAATTGCAATTGCATAGAAAACCTCACGGATATCCGTTTACAAAATTAGTCCATTTCAATGTTGAATTAAGTAATTTTATGCTTTTTCGTCATTAGTCCGTACGCGCGCCGAGTTGATGATATTCGTATTATTATGCGCCTTTATTGCCTATTTAGTAATTTTCTCTCTCTCTGTGCGAGTGCAATGCGCCGTACCACCAACGCTATATGTAGTAGGCGGATGAATGAAATGAAATGCAAGTGAGTGTATTACAGCTATCAGGACGAAAATTTTCAAGTGGTTAATTCCACTCTTGCATTGTTACTAATTGCTATTAATTGTCATGATTAAAATTACCTTGCGCTCGCTAAATGCATAAATGAGCACAACCGTCACAAGAGAGAGAGATAGAGTGGGAGTTGATTATGTATGCTAGCTACTTAGTATCGTACATTATGGAGAAAGGACGAAAAGCTCGAAGGATTGGCTATAGTACACCTGAGTACAGAAATGCGCATAATTACTGGTAGCTCTGAAAGTAATTATGTAATGTGCTAGGATGGGCTTCAATTAATTTGTGCATAGTGGTAGTGAAGCAATATCAAATTCTGTGCGACAGTATAGTTTTATAAGTGTGCTGGCATTATGCATACAGTAAAAGGATATTTTGCAAGTGGTGAACGGAGTGGAGGATTTATGCATTCGTTAAGAAAAATAATTGAAACTTCCATGGTAATCGCGGGCGAAGAGGAAAAGAGCTGATTTATGAAAGCCTAAGTTGATCGGTCTGGTACAATCAATTCGGTCAAAATTTAGTCAATCGAAATCCACTCATTTAACATTAAAACTTTTTTTTGGGAATAAATAAGGCAAATGGATTTTGAACATTGAACTGGCAGATTTTGCTCATTTCGTGCCTGATCCGTTTTACGATTTTAAAAGTATTTTGAGACATACTAAAAGCTTGAGAAAGAATGTATTATTTTTTTCGTTTTTGATGAACATGATGATAGCCTATGACCGCGAATGTAAAAAAAAACCATTTCACTCACACTCCCAAACCGAAAACAGTTTCAATCAAATTCCAATAAAATTCAAATAATATATGTTACACAAACTAATCACCATCATTATTATCATCATCCTAAATTTATCCCAAAACACAATTATCATACCACCCCGAAAACACCATTAACAGGATCAAAGATACATGCACGCACGCCGTTTCTATACATTTATTCACCCTCCTTGCCCACATATACCTACTCTCACATTCCGGACGCAATTATCCTTTAAATGTCCCTATAAAATCCGCATTCCCGCGCGACGCGTTTTCATTGAAAGAGGGCAATTATTTTCGGATTTAACACAATACCACATACGTTTCGCGTACATACGTACTGGTACCGGAGGGAGCGTTTGGTTTAACTATGGTTTCGAAAATTGGTCGTCATCTCGATAACTTCATTTCCAAGTCCATCAAGAAAAATCTCAGAGTATACGTTCACAAGGACACGACCAAATCCGCCGCGACCAGCAAGCCAAAATAAAAATCATGTTGCGAAAAAGCCCTGACAGTTCGGTTAAATACCAAGGGAAAGGCAGAACCCATATGCGAGACTGCCCTCCTTCACGAGTATGACACAAAGCTGTATAGAATTCGAAAAGAGATACTGTTATCCTTCACTGGTATACTCATCCTTGTTGTTGGCTATATGATTTGATGCTCCTTTATCTTGTGTATGTATCTTTATTAGGTTGATCCCTGGCTGATGATACCAAAGTGATACATTTTTGCCCTCGCGTATTTTATGATGGTGTTGTTGTTTCTATACGGTCTGGTCACGATTTTGTATTTTTATTGAGTGCAAAATGGACTCAATTGACGACGACCTCTCTCTTTTTTTGTCGAATTGTTGTTGTTGCTCTGAGTAACTGTAAATTCAAGCGTTAACGGCTCGCACGATTTAGATAAAGGGGGAAAAGATGGCTTTACGATAAGGACACACACTTCACTTCATATTGAACTCTTTCAGTTGTCTCTATACGTAGATTGAAAGGATATTATGTACTCGTACTCATCGTATGATCCTTTATCCTGATGCGAGCTATTTTCAATTGCAATAGACTTATGCTTTTATCCCATCAATTAGATTTGATTGTTACAAAGGAACAAAAAAAAATAGATGGAAATGATTCGATTCGACTCTTTATGTCGATAAATTGCCTGTCAGTTGACGGGATAAATGGAATTGGCCGAGATTGGTTTTTGTTGAGGTGGACGCAAGGACGAATGATGTGGAAGGTCATGGTGCAGGAATAAAGATAATAATTGTTACGTTTCTTGCGACTGAATAATTTAACACGTTTAGTGTCCTTTTTCGTCGATATTACCACCACGTCCTCCCTTGTTTTACATTTGATACTTGAGTCACATGTGACTCATAGAGGTGAACAAGAAGGAAAGGCATCATAGACAATGAACGTGTAAACTTTTCATACAAATCATGTCACATGTGACTCATAGACGTGAACAAGAAGGAAAGGCATCATAGACAATGAACGTGTAAACTTTTCAAACAAATCATGTCCGGGAAAAAAATTAACACGTTTATTGCCTTTTTCGTCGATATTTCCACCACATTTGCCCTTGTTTTAGATTTGGTACATGAGTCACATGTGACTCATAGACGTGAACAAGAAGGAAAGGCATTATAGACAATGAACGTGTTTAAACTTTTCATACAAATCATGTCTGGGAAAAAATTTATTACTTTATGGTGCCAACTTCCGTAGGTGGCTCTGAACTCAAAGAAAGCAGAAACGCAGGCTGCAAAGGTTTTAGAAAGCAAGATATAAATTGTCCATTCACAACATCCGCAAACATCCAAAAACCCCCAAATCACAACTCTTAAGTAATGAACCCCCAAACACAAAATACCGAGAGAGGCTACACCTTTGCGACTAGGCAACTATTAAATGTTCAGAGTACACTTACAAACTTAAGTGCAAACCCCATATTCAAGAACAATGCCATAAAGCCTGCAGGATGCTGTGTTGCTGCAGAAGTGCAATAGGCAACTCTTGTGGGCTTTCACCACAACGGGTACAGAAGAAGTATACTTCTATCCTATTACCCATTCTGATATACGCTTACATTGTTTGGTGGTCTAGAGTCAGCGTAGGCGTCAGCAAGAAACTGCTGGCGCATGTGCAGAGACTGGGCTGCCTAAACATCACCGGGGCAATGAAAACCGCGCCGCGCCGTTCGCGGCACTGGAGGCCCTCCTAAGCTTACCACCATTTGATGTGGAAGTGAAATAGTAGAAGAACAGGGATGCCTGTCTGACCGCCAATTCGGTTTCAGACGTGCGCGATCAACTATAGACGCAATCAGGACGGTGACTTCATTAGCTTCGGAGTCACTACGAAGGAGCACATGTTGCGCGATAGTGACACTGGACGTCAAAAACGCTTTTAATTCCGCGAACTGGGGATGCATTCATGCCGCTCTTCAAAAGATGAATGTGCCCCAATACCTCGCCGCGATAATTAGGAGCTATCTCTCACACCGCGTTTTATGGTACGACACCGTAGACCGCAGAGGGACAATTAGAATACACGATAACTGCAGGGGTTCCACGAGGGTCTGTTCTTGGTCCACTCTTGTGGAATATAATGTACAACGCTATTCTGGAGCTGAAAATGTCGAAAGGGGTAACGGTCGTCGGTTTTGCCGATGATATAGCAGTCGTTGTCGTCGCAAGAGATCCAGAGTTGGTCGCAATTTACGCAAGTGAGGCGATAACAAATATGAAGCTGTGGCTGGAAACCGTGGGATTAGAGCTCGCCTATCATAAAACCGAAGCAGTGCTAATAAGCAAGCGTAGGAAAAGCTGCCCGTTTCAAATCAGAGTCGGAGAGTGCGTAATAACGTATAGTCAGGCCGTTAAGTATATGGGTGTTATGATCGATTCCAGATTAAGTTTTGCAGCTCACTTGAAATATGTAGGCGATAAGGCGGCAACTGCAACGGCGGCGCTAGCAAGAATCATGCCAAACATTGGTGGCCCGAAAACAAGCAGGAGGATGTTGCTGTCAAGGGTGATAACATCCATCATTATATATGCTTCACCAGTATGGGAGAGTGCATTACAAATCGCCTCTAATGCCAAGCCCTTAAACGGAATCTATCGTAGGTGTGCCTTGAGGGTCTGTTGTGCTTACCGCACCGTATCACATGAAGCAGCCTATGTGGTAGCCGGTATGATGCCTTTGCCGATCCTCGTGGACGAGATCAGCAGGCTTCACAGTGGTCGCCAAGCTATTTCACCGGAGGCGAACTCGCGGCGAATAAATATTGAAAGGCTTGAGTCTTCGAGAAGGCGGCAGGTCCGATGGGATGAGGCCTCTACTGGCCGATGGACGCATGCACTCATCCCAGACATAGCAAAGTGGGTTGATAGAAAACACGGGGACGTAAATTCTTACATGACCCAATTTCTGACGGGCCACGGAGGGTACCAAAATTATCTGCATCGCTTTAAGCTGGATGATTCACCAGACTGTCCGAGATGCAAGGGAGTGCCAGAGGACGCGAAACATGTCGTGTTTGATTGTCCTAGATTTGGATATGTCCGTAGAAAGATGGAAGCCGAAGTGGGAGAGAACATAAACCCCGAAAATGTAGTGGGCCTGATGCTAGAGTCAACGAGGAACTGGGACTCAGTAAATAGAGCGATTTACGCCGTTCACATTGAGCTACAGAGGGAGGAGCGCAGACGCAAGTCTGGCAGCAAGATTCCCCACCTCCTAAAAAAAAAAAAAAAATGTGGAAGTGAAGAGGAGGGCAATGGTCGACCTTACCGTCTTGTAAACATGGGCACCTGGAACATAACAACATTCCACGGTCATGCGTCAATAATGAAATTACTTCAAGAACATCCTCAGGCGATGATGCCTTCGGACAGGATAATTTCAAAATACGCCTTCGATAAGACATACCAAGTAATCCCCACTGACAGAGAAGAATGTTCCTTTCAAGGCCACTCTGACTTCGTTGGAGATGACATAATTATCTACACTAATGGATCAGTGATGGATGGCAGGGCTGGTTCAGGGATCTTCTCGGTTCAACTAAGAATTGAGCTGTCAGTATCTTGGGACCATCACATCGATCCTTCAATTTACGCCATTATAGTGGCAACCCATGAATGCGGTACAACTGGCGCGGTCGCAACATTCGAGTCTGCTCTGACATCCAAGCTGCCTTAAAGGCGCTGGACTCTTCAGAAGTAGCAAGCCAGCTGGTATGAAATTGTCATCAAACCCTTCCAAGGCTGGATAGACTAAACAGGCTACAGCTGGTGTGTGTGCCCGGAATATAAAACATCACTGGCAACGAGATTGCAGATGAACTCGGCCGAGAAGGATCTAGCTCACACATGCTAGATGCGGAGCCAACTTTTGGCATACCATCATCCGTGATCAAGCTTACCCTAAAAAGGGAGTCGGCTGCGATCCATGCCGGAATCTGGGAGAACATAGATTCCTGCCGACAGACTAAAGCCTTCATCGCCACACCCATGCGACACGTGGCGTTCTTCCTGCTCAATCTCAGGAAAGGGGCATAAAAACCCTGACGCATCTAGTGATAGGTCATTGCTCTCTGAATTACCACGTACACAAAATTAAAGTGATACTATCGGCTAATAGTGTGAGGAGGAGGAAGAAACAGCATTGCATTTCATATGCAGCTGTCCTGCCTTTTCAATGTCAAGGATGAGGTATCTTGGTGATTACTTCATGGACGAAAGTCAGGCGTTGTCACTACCTCTTAGGAATGTGCTACGCTTCGCAAAATGAATCAATCGCAGACAAAACGGCGCGCAACGGAAGGGTACAATGGGTCGAGTTAGTGACCTAAGTGCCTGTACTGCGTGGTCCGCCCAACCGGACAAAAAAAAAGTACACAATAGTGTTTCAGATACGCTGATATAACGAATATTATCCGAAAAACTAGAATACCAGGGATTCCCAAAAAAATCATTGTTTGACGCCAGTCTTGGAATAGGCCATACTGATCGGATGAATATTTCTCAGAAAAAAATTTGGATACCCTTCTAGGTCGGACACACCAACCAAATTTTTTGGTTTCAACTTCCGATTCGGAATTAGAAAAACTACCTTAGTGATGCTGCCACGTCGATTGGATCAGTATCTCCCCGAGAAACTGAAGTACCATTCTGGGGCCGGTAATTCAATTTTGTTTAATCTGTGACTAAATGGGCTTAGCTTTTCTGTCACGCCGATTAGCCTATGATTAGGGCCGTCAAGGGAGGATTATGTAGGCCTTTTATGTGTTTCACTCATCCATTGATACAGACACGCATTATTGCCCAATCCATATTCAAATCGCAATCCTTTATCATGAAATTTGTGAAAACAATGGGCGTAAATCTTCTTCAGGTACACGACAAACGGATTGCACTGCACTGAATTTATGCCCAAACGCTACAGGTTTCATGGGGTTTTAACCATCCATAGATACCAATAAGAATCGTTTCCAGCTCAGCGCCAAACATACATGTACAATTTTCTTGAATAGTCAATTTTTTCTCATCGGATCGTCCGGCTCGGCATCGCATCGCTGGGCTCGAAAAAGCCTGCAATCGCATTTGTGTGTACGCTGCCTTAGTTTGTAACACGATACGCGCTTAATTTGTTTGTTTTTTTTTTTAGAATTTGTTCCACAATATCACAGGGATGTACTGCAAAAATATATTTTCACACCTTTGGGATGACAGAAACACAAGTACCTAGCTTCAACTAATGACATTTTGACAATTTCATCCTGGGTTTAGGGGGTTGGTAAAAGTTGTGGCTAAAGGCGAGACATGCCAAGACCCAAATTAGCATGAAAAGCGCCGTTTTGAGACCACAGAACTCCGTTAAGATACCTAAAGGATGAAGGTTACAGGAAATATAATTTCGAGTGTGGAGACGCACACTCGTCCATTTAGAGAGATTTTGGAATTGAAGCAGCTCCCCTATTTTCGCCTCGGACGCATCCCCTAGGCGGCCAAAAAGCGCACACCCCAAGGTTTAGTAACGGGACCTAGGCATTCGCATAGAAAGTGAAACAGGGTTTCTCTTTCATTTGCATTATCGCAACAGCGACAGTGCGAGTTGTGGGGAATACGCAGCCTGGCTGCATGGTCCCCTATTGGCCAATGTCCAGTAATTACCGCTGTGAGTCTAGCAATATCTTTACGCGGTCTGGGTCACCCTGAATTTTCCTCCAATAATTTTAATAGCAATGAATAATTTCACTTACTTGAACACGAGCCTCACTCAAGTCCAATCGCAACGCCAACTCCTCCCTGGTAAACACATCAGGATATTGAGTTTTCTCGAACGCTCTTTCTAACTGATGCAGTTGAAATGTTGTAAACGTAGTTCTAGATCTAACCGAAAAGAAAAAACCGAGAAAACACGAAACAGTTTTAATAATTTAAGTCAAATCGTGATAGAGCTGTGTGACATTCTTACCTTCGAATTTTCCTAGGCCGCCCCATATCATTTTGATCCTGATCACCTGTTTCATGATCACTCACCGTCGGTAAATCATCGTCATTATCCACATCGATGCCACTCTCCATATCTTCGGAGGAGTTGTCATGTTTACTCGTTGATTCGGATTCGCTGATGGCTGCAGGGTTAACAGAGAAAAGGAAATTTAATTAAATTATTTAAAAAAAATATTTCAATTCAATTATTTAAAAATTTTAATTTTAACTGAAAAACTGTATTCCAGAAGTCTGAAACGGCTGAAATTATAGCATTTTCATCTAATATTTAAGACTTCCTAAATCAAATTACATTTTCCCAAATCAAATTAGCATTTTTCCAATTCAAATTGACACTTCATATATATTTATGATCTTGCAATTCAAATTAATAATTCTCAAATTATATTTGGAATTCGCTACTTCGAAATTTGTGTAGAAAACTGTTAATTTGACTTTCGAAATGGTTATCTCAGCTGCAAAATACCAATTTGAGTTGAAAAAAGGTTAATTTGATCTGAGATCAGTATACATATGAACCAAGACGGTTCATATGTATACTGTATTCCAAATGTGTCACGTGACTAACGGTACTTTTTCGCAAAAAAACCACATCGCTTTATTTTTGTCAACCGGTTGGAGAATCCTGTTAATTGTCAGACCAAATACATTACTTCATGGATTATTGGGCGAAATCCCGAAAATAAATTTACATAAAATTAATAAACATGTACTGCGGCCTTTGTTCCAAAAATACCATTAATTTATGCTCATTAATATCAAAAGCCTTTTGTAAATATACACAACAATTGCACTTACGCATTTTAAATCAGCGGAGAACCTCCCATAATTACTAGCTCCAATTAATTATTATAAAATCATTTTAATCTGCCCAATTGGTGCGCGTGTTGACAATATAAATTATACTCGTAATTACAACCCAACCGACCTCTGCTATCTCTATTTGATGGATAATAAATTTTCAATTTATTTTACATATTTTCCATTCATTTACCACTCATTCATAGTATGATCCTTAATCGCTTCGACGCCTACATACAAAACGTAGAGACGTATTATAGGAGACCACCCCACGCAGATACTGAGCTTTGTGAGGGTGGTCTCCTATATGTCTCCTATTCATGATTGTTCGACGCCATACATACATCGAATTCCGTAGGAAGTTAATTTTAACAAAATTTGAATTGGAAATAAATCATCTTTATGCCATTCGTGTCTATGAATAGACCGATGATTTGAGAGAATTTTGCGTCATCAAGCATCATCAGCAATAGCAAGCTTCATCATCGATTCAAACAAAAAATACAAAATACACAAAAAAAGCGGTTAAAACCCCCCTAACAACTAGAACTCAACCATTTTGCAACCTTTTCAGCAACAACAATAATTCAAGCGAAATTTTCCGTCGCATTGGTATGTATCTAAATCGGATTTCATATCCTCCGAAAATAGTATTCAATTTCATATCCCGAACTTCAGGACTCATATCCGAACATACGAGGCTACATTTAGCTCTGCACAGCGCGGCGCGGCCTTGGCAGGATACATCGACAACGAATAAAAATTTATATTCGACAAAAAGTCATTTTGTCAAAAGCGAAAGAAAGTTAATTCTTTTGGATTTTTTTCATCGTCGACGTGTTACCATAGCAAAATTGACGACGAACGAGATGCGATGTGATTGTCTATCTGTATACGCGTATACTAACATGGACGACGCTAACAACGATAGGATTTGAACTATTCAATTCGCGAATAATGGCTTCAAGTCAGGATAAAAAAAACGCCTGAGCTCCTCTCCAAACTCAAACTCACTAAAAAAAACGAGTCATACAGATTCAGGACTCAGCAGCAATCGGATTTAATCTCCGAGCTTCATGCTGTAGGTACTATTTCAATTTTCAAAATCCTGACGAATTGCACTCTGTCAAATTTCCATGAGAGAAAATCATCAAATCGCCGAGAAGGAAAAAATGTGCGAAATTGCCATACATAGATGAATAGGAACGACGAGGAAGCAAGCGCAGCGCATTCAACCGAAATCGGATTTTGTGTGTGCGGCGGAGGTATGTTGAAATGTGACAATTGAGATAAAACAATACAAAAAAAAATGGATGGAAAATTGGAGGAATTCAGGATCAATTTTATGAATAGACCAGAATTTCGCTGGGCTTTTTTTTCGTCATTTTGGATAGATGGCATGGCTCAGTTTGGTATACTATTGAATCAGGTTCATTCAATCAGCGCGCTCTATTTTTTTCCGAATCGTTGATTTTGTCAATGTCGAAATCGAAATAACGCAGATAAATGTGTGAAAAAAGGATTTGGGTATCCATATAGTGGCGAATTGGGGATTATGTATAGAGGAACGTTAAAATTGAATGATGAAAAATTGTGTGATCGAAATGAATGTTAAACGGGAAAAGATCTTTTTTTTTTGGACAGAATAGCATTGAAAGTGCGCTGAAAATGTGGCGCGATGCAAGGATCCAAAAAGAATTAATTTGAATCGATGTTGATTTAATTGGCCGTTCGAATTTTGCATTTTTGTTTTATCCTGAGCGAGGAGTGGAGAGGGTATGAATAGGAGTCATAGTCATTCTTACGTGACTATGGTATACCCTTCACTACTTCTATAAGGACAATCAGTTCTTATTCGAACAAATGCCAGGTTTGCTATCGCAAAAGTCGATCAACAGAAAGGCCGAAGACTTTCGCTTTTCCCTGAGGGCTTAATCGAGTCTGGTTAGCTTCGGTGTCCAGTGTTGGCGATATACCGGCAAATAAATTGCATCGCAAAATACTGTGTATGGAATCACACACTGGACAAATGGCGTCTACAAACTCAATGGTCACACCAATCATTCGATCTAGGAGCAGAAATCTTGTCGGCAAAAACGATAACTAGTTCATGGCCATGACATCGATTGATACACGGGTTATATGATTTGCAAAACCGTATAATGGTACATTTTGACATACTCTAAATCATCAGCGGTCAAATGTGCCCAATGGGGCAAGCCCAAACCTTGCTTAAATTTTGGGACACCCCTTAAACAAAGTCATGTGACATTCTGAGCTGAAAAGGGATCATTCAGTCATAAACTCACAAATATCCCCGCATACTTATCACGCTCCGCTGATGATGTAACATGTGCTCTAAGGTACTGTAAGTCACATTTTAGGGTTTTACGCATTAAAAAGAATTAGTCCAGACAGGGAACCATACGAAATCCCCAATCACAAAATCCCCAAACGTAGAAAAATCCCCAAAATCAAAATCCCCATATTCAAAATCCCCATAATCATAATACCCATTTACAAAATCCCCATAATCATAATACCCATATACAAAATCCCCAATCATAGAATCCCCAAGCACCCGAAATATGCTGGTAAATGGTAGATGAATGGTAGTAAAAAATGGTAGATGGTTGGTAGATGGTAAATGGTTGATGAAAGACTGTAAATTGTTGATGGTTGATGGTAGATGGAAGGTGTTAAATGGTAGATGGTGAATGGCACTAGGAGGGTCGTAAATCGATACTAACTTTTTTTTGATTAGCACAAACAAAATGTTCGAGTACATTATATTGAATAAACGTTTGCATATATCGTTCTAAACATATTAGGTTTTCTTTAACATCGTCGAGACATGTCCTCATCCGAACGAATATTCGCGGAAAACTTGGTTGGCTTATTTTTGGAACCGTTTCGCCTGCACATTATCTGATTTTGTTCTGTGTCACTTCAAAGAGTTTGCCGTTGATTAGCATATATGTATGTCAGTCCACGACGGTGATTTTTTATTGCATAGTAGGACTATTACAATTACAATAGTCTAAATCACCTACCATTTACCATCTACAATTTGCTATTTACCATGCACCATTTGCAATTTACAATCTACCATTTACCATCTGCCATCAACCATTTACAAGCTACCATCCGTCTACCATTAACCACCTACCATCTACCATTTATCATCTGCCATTTAACATCTATCATTTACCATCTACAAATAGCCTGAAGAAATTCCCCATTCCCCATTTGAGGTGTGATCTTAGAACGCGCGCGCGTTCTTAGATCACACCTCAAATGGGGAATGGGGAATTTCGTTTGGGGATTTTGGTTTCGGGATTTTGGTTTGGGGATTTTGATTTCGGGGATTTTGATTTCGGGGATTTTAATTTCGGGGATTTTGATGACGGGGATTTTGATTTGGGGATTTTGGTTTGGGGATTTTGTGACTGGGGATATCGTATCTAACCCCCTTTTCACCATCTAAAGTTTGAGGAATCATTTTTTTTTTGTTTTACTTAATTCAGTAATGAAATTTAATTAATACCCTTTGTATCACGATCACAGGGGCAAGGTGTTCAACCTAAGGCCGATTTTGTTAATCCTGGCCTTATCTAGGCCACTGGATAGGAGAGTGAGGTTTACCTATACCACCAGTAGCTGAAAAACTTCCCAATAACATTTTTAAGAGAAATAAGTAAGTTCTTACCGCCATCAGCTGTATGTATTTTCAAAACTCGGCTCATATACCGATCAGTATGATTTTTGTTCAACTTATTTGATGATTGGAAGTTTTGCTAATTTCTTTTTGTGAACCTCTTTTTAAAATTTCTAGGGGTCCACCTAAGCAATTTATGTTTATGTTAGGCAGGCTTACGTAACTCCGGTGTTTTACTAAATTTAAAAACTTATTTTATAAAATCCTTGCACCTCTTAATTTAAGTCTGAAATTCACGAACGAAATACTTATGTAAGTCGAGGAGTGACTGTACTTCATCCCCAGCTCGCACCGCATGTTGCCGTTACCTATAATTAGAGTGAAGTTGAAATGTCGCGTCAAAGTGCAGAGCTGGCATTCTGTAAGGCGAGGCGACAGTATTTTTTGGTATCTTCTGACTTTATGTCAGCAACACAAGGAATGTGAAAGCTCTACGTATCGACAAATATCGACTACCATAAGCGGTACGCAGCCACCCATTATATTGCCAGACTTAGCGGTAAACCAGTGTTGTCAATTTCGGGAAAAATCCACTTAAGTAACTTCCTAAAAGGAGTTTTATGGCAATATATTTTGCATGAAAATTATTTCCAAACAAAATCACCAAATTCCATCAAAATGTGTGTCTGTTACTTCAACCTTCAACTATTTAAATTTTCTGCCAAATGATAAAATTGACTATCTGCCATATCCAAAAACTGGATCGGTAAGAGATAAGAGAAGAGAGTAAAGTGAAACAAATGCAGGGGAGTCCGATATTAGCTCTCGTGTGGGCGACTCGCATTTTATCGAGTCAACTAATAAGTTGCTCGGGATTTTTTTCGCGCAGGAGAAAAAATCCATGTCAAGAGTTGTGTTATTCACCATCATGGGTCTCGGCAAGCCAACTGACAGCACAGTAGAAAATTGTCGCCTAGCCTTTGGGTTGTCGAGAATTTAGTATTCCCGTATGCGCTGTCCTTTAGGCTTCGTTACTTCGTCCGCACATCACAATTGACGCCCCTTTGGTAATTTTCTGCCTTTTACGGAGAATGTAATAATTGTAGGTGCAAGTCAAGTTCCATTTAGAGATAAGTCCCCCAGGCTTCCTGGCAAAACTGCGGTATACCGTGACTGTCGTCTGTCGCCTTTCAGTCCTGCAGAAAACCAGCTCAGGAGCATAATAACGTCATTTAACATCTACTACATATAAATGAAGTTCTTAGCACGATACATATGCGTTAAAGCTAAAATTGATTCTCTATTAACTTTCTGTATATATTTCGATATTTCATTCGACCACAAGAGAATACCACCTTTTGGAAAATCTATTAAAACATTAAATTCTGTCGTAGCATTTGTTAACCCACCAGGATTTAGTCGTCTTAAAACCTAATTAGAAGAACCAACAAAAACCCTGTGGTGACATGTCACATTCATGTTACTTTCCGCCTCAAATAAATCCAATCCAAAACAAACATTACCCTATAATTGCCCATTATCACCACCGAAAGTACATCAGGCTTTACCCCATATGTATACCGTCTCACCAAAGAAGTTTCAAATCCTTGTCATCGATTCATTTCAGTTTCAAAATCTGTATAGCCCGACACAATTTCCTTTACACTCGTACATAGTTTCCATTTTCAATTCTCTGAATTTTATGTCATCTGCTCAATACGTTATTATATTCGTACGCACAAATTGCATGTACTATATTAGATATATTTTACAAGTAGATATGCAAAATTATAGCCCCTTTGAATATATTGTCCGTATTTTACCGCATCACTAAATGAATCTGCTGTGTACGTCTATCGAAACTTAAAATTAGCAGACCGACGAAAATATTTTCAACAAAAGGACGCACCCCGGGAGGTCCATACAAATATGAATCCATTATAGAGGAGACTCTCTCAGACGACGAAATTGAGATTATATATGAAATATATCATTTATTAAAAACTCAAGATCTTTACAGATATATTGTAGCAGTTGTTCGCTTCATAGAGTAATCGTAGTTTGAAAATGAGTTAAATTGCATTATATGAGTCGCGAAGGATAATAATTTGACAAAGGGGTTGTGTTTTGACGATCGGCAGAAAGACGGAGTACATTCGCATATAGGAGGAGAGTGCCTCTCGAAATCACAGCTTGATGTACATGGAATTCGATATTTGATGTTGATACCGCGTGGAACGGATTTTCAGGACATTACTGCGTGCTCTAGATGTTCACTGAGCGACCTCCTGCTAGGTGAAACATGCCAATTTAATCGGGCCTGCCTTTCTCTCGTGAATCCTATACGCTGGTGTTGTGCCGATTAATTGAATATTCCTCGATATGTATTTTGAATTTACACACATACGAGAGAATCGTATCGTCGAAACGACGACGATGTCGAGGACATTATTTATGTCTACACGAGAAGGACGACCGTCATCATGATGGTGCCTGTCCTCTCTATATTCGATTCATTATACATGCATTGTCAATTTTCAATTTCCCATTCAAATTTGTATCCAATTTGCGCTCGTGTCCACAATATTATTTTATGTGCATCAGTCTATTAATGAAATTTGCATAAATTGAAATATGCGCCAGGCTTTGAAAGGACTGTTCTCGAATCGGTACGCGGCTTGGATATGGTATGGACTCGGGACTCGTATGTTGCTCTGTCATATTTAAGATACCAAAACCTAAAGTTAATTTTCTGACTGGACGACAGGACGAAGGTGACGAACGAAACACTTTATTATTAGTATGGCACCATAATCCACATAACGGTACGGTTACGAGGGTTATAGTCGCCCTCTTTCAAATCGGAACATCATTATACAGGAATACGGCCATGTGGAGCAAGCCGAATACTATCTAGGACTTTCAACAGGATGACTCCACATATTTTCCATATAACGCGATTTTAATGGATATTGAAAGATTCATGGACACGATATATGAATATGGCTAGTTTGTTCGCACGTCATTGTCCTATTAGGTTCGTGTGACGTTGGTTGGTGTCGTTAATAAAATTATATGGTACTTCATTGAATGCTTTGGCATTCGATAAATTGAAATGGAATTGAATTATTCTGAGACCTGGCTTGAGAATTGTGAATTTATGTTTTATTTCTGACTTGAGTGGAGATCGAATTGTTCTTTTTAAAATAAATAACATACACGACTGTCCAACATTTCACTAAGGCCGCAGATGTGTTATACTATGACATCCAATTTCCAAAATCTTAACTGATTTGTTGAGGTGTTGAGATCAACAGCATGCTCATCAGTGTTATTTATCCCCATAAATGGGTACTCGTTTAACATCTAAGTGAGATTATAGTCCGTCACATGGGTCGTGAGTTCGGAAAACACCATAGACTGAATTGGTTCACGGTGAGATCTGAACCCACCACCCTGTGCACCTAAGGTGTGCGCACTGACCACAAAACCAACAGACTAAACTGTTCTTATTACTATAATCAAAATATCCGAAATAAAGGCTCGAAATAGGAAAAAAATAAAGTAAGGCCAATTTTTGTTGTCTTGGAAGCGCTAGGGTGTTTGAAGGCCAAAATTAATTTTTTCTAAGAATAATTTTGATCGGAAATGTAAGCCATTCTGGTTACTTCAATAAAAGAAAAAATACCAGAAATATAGTATGTTCAACGTTTCCTTTGATATGACTCCCCGCATGCCTGTCATTCACAGCGGTCAAGGAAAAATTTGTGTCCTTTTTGAAACCTTTCCGCTAAATATTTTCTTAGGAAAATTAATCGGGGAATAATAAGTTATTAGTTTATAAAAAATTAAGAAAGATGTGGTAACTTGACATATTCGCGTAATTATGGTTTTGAATACGTAGAGAATGGTAAATTATGAGATTTTTGTCTTTCATATAACGCTGGTCCAGCTTACCTAATTTATGTAGTCCTTGATGACTGAAATAAAGAAAAAAACACGAAATACGTAATGTGCTCGACGACGCCTTTAGTCTGAAATACCGCATGCTTGTCATTGATAAAGGATAAATTAGTTCCTTTTATGCCCTTTTTGGGACTTTTGGGACGATTTCTTTTGCAAAATGAATTCCAGTCTCATGGCGTTATATTTTTTCTATTTCCAATAGTAAAATGATTGAACTATAATGGGAAAAAGGGATGTTTTGAAAATAGCCAATGCAAATCGGTGTTTCGAGATAGTGTTAGAAAGCGCCTGCTTTTAGAGTGGGGTCCGTGGTTGGTAAGGAGTCAGTAGTCTAAAATTTTGTCGCATAGTCAGGGCCAGATTGCCAATATGAGCAGCCATGATAACAGCATTGGGCGGTCAATTTCACAAGGCTACAAATTTTGTCGTGAAAACTCAATGATTTCGTTTTACTCTTTATTTATTAATTAAAATTAAAATGATTATTAAAATTTAATAATAATTCATACTATAGTTGCATGTATTTGCGTTAAACCAAGGTGTTCATTCACAACGTCACCTCAAATTATAATGTGACTGCGTCTTCAAAAGTTCAAAAGTTGGGACTTATCCTTTACGCAAAATTCTGCTGGAAGAATTCATTCTAAACGGGCGGGTAATTTGATTAGAAGTAAAAACCATATTCACAATGCATTATTGGCTTTCCTTTAAACAAAGGCAGGGATATAGCATATATGCTTCAGTGTCGCCACTTTTTTTACAGGAGGTCTATAGGAGCTTTTGGTGGCAACAATCAAATAACTCGTGAACCTACATTAAATGTTGGACAAGTTTTCAATACAGGAGTACGTGGCCGCGAGCTGCGGATTTCCGACTTGAAGCCACATAAATTACACCCACATCAAATGCAAAATAGGAAAAATATATGATAATGTAATCCCTATAAAACATGGAGCTAATAGATAATTTTTAGTTTGTTGAGTTTTTTCGTTAATGATTTCTAAAACGATCGACAATAAAATAACAACCAACGTCCGGACCCCTTCGCTGGCTACGTCCCTGGAATCATCATATTCCTTTGACAATAGATATATTGTATACACGCCCACTATTGTTTTGCTACGGAAGGCGCATATGTATGTTTGTTTTGAAGACGTATAACGGTATAACGGCCGTCTAGCAAATGTCTCTGACATCTATAATATTAGATCCACCTGGGCAAACGCATACCGGATGCCGCCATCAATTCCCTACAACCATAAGCTTGGACTAGGTTTAGAATTTTGTGCGTGTTTCTGCAACTAAATTGTGTGCATCCGTTAAATTTGCCGTTGCTTAAGAAAGTATTTGTGGCACACATGTATACTCTTTTTATCAAAGTCAACAGTCTGTTACTGCTGCAGGGTAATCTAGGTCCTGGTTACATTTTTTCTCTCTGGAGAGTTTTTTGAATTGAATTGAGGATTATGTCGATGCCAGCCGCGGTGGGAAACACAGGTAACACAAAAGAGATTGGTTCTCTTAGTATGCTGCTGTCTGAACTGAAATTTAGCTCGACTGGAATTCAGAGTGCCTGATATCAAACAACACAAAGTATGTACTAATTGTATATCCGTTATCGCTGTGTGTCAGTGATGTCAACTTTAGTTACATTTCAGTAATCGGTAATACTCGTTACATTTGTGTCGAGTAATCGTTACTTTGTAATCGTTACTTAGTAATCGTTGCTTTTAAAGAAACATATAAAAAACTACAACGACTGCAACGACAACCTACTCGAATGCGATAGTCCTCTTATTCACGGTTCGTCGCCGACATAGTAGAGATGGTAGAAGGGCTTGTACTCATCTTTTGCACTGTTTTACACAATTAAATTGCGATACAGGCGGAAACCCAATCGTATCGCTCGGCCGCAAATTGTAGAGATATCGACCATTTTCTAATGTGCATGGTACGAAGTTAATCGTCAATTGCACTAACGGGTAAAAGGCTTCGACAACTCTAGGCAATTGTGTGGGGAATCCGCTGACATATCGCTCGTGTCGCTCCACCAAAGCATTGCAGAGATATCGACGGATCTCCGAAGTAGTACGAAGTTGACTGTTGCTGTTGCCAATATTCAGGTTGACGGCTATCTCTTACCACCCTGCAATAATCGGGAAACAGGCTTCGACACTTTTTAGGCGATTTTGTGCCGAGCCAAGCAACACCTCGATCGTGTACTTTGATACTTCTGACACCCCTGTGAGCTGCACCGAAAAAATGCTCCCTTAGAGAATTTTGTTGCGAGTCCAGCGACACCTTGATCGTGCCGATCGGCTCAAGGATTCCAAAGATATCGTCGGATTTCGGAAGTAGTACGAAGCTGATTGTGAAATTGCTGTGTGCCAATATCTAGTTTGACAGTTATTTCGGACCCCCCTGTGCACTGACCGAAAAAGTGGATCCGTCGACCCATTAGAACATTTTGTGGTGAGTCCAACGACACCTCGATCGTGTACTTTGATCGAGGTGTTGCTTGGCTCGACACAAAATCGCCTAAAAGGTGTCGAAGCCTGTTTCCCGATTAGTGCAGGGTGGTAAGAGATAGCCGTCAACCTGAATATTGGCAACAGCAACAGTCAACTTCGTACTACTTCGGAGATCCGTCGATATCTCTGCAATGCCCAATCGAGCCAGTACGATTTCCTATCGCATACTATTAATGAACGAAACGATTGACTTCGTATTCTTTCGGGAATCCGTCGATATCTCTGCAATCCTTTGGCGTGGCGACACGATCGAGATGTCGCTAGACTCACCACAAAATTGTCTAACGAGTTAATGGATCCTCTTTTTCGGTAAGTGCACAGGGGGTTCAGAGATAACTGTCAAACTGGATATTGCTCACACCAATTTCACAATCAGCTTCGCACTACTTCCGAAATCCGTCGATATCTTTGGAATCCTTGAGCCGATCGACACGATCAAGGTTTCGCTGGACTCGCAAAAACATTCTCTAAGAGAGCATTTACCTCGCGTAGCTCACAGGGATGATAACCGTAATGATTAGATATCAGACTGTATACTACTTGGTATGCTCGATTCTTGTGTTTGTGCCTGAGTACATACATACATACGAGATTGCTTTGTTTGTTTGTTGCTCGGTACATATGTAACGACTACTTTTTGTACTCGGTAGTCGTTACTTCCGATACTTATGAGTAACAACTACTTAAGTAACGGGTAGTTACTTTTTTGACATCTCTACTGTGTGTGTCGATGGACCTGACTCAGTCTAAACGACTCATTAGTCTCACCGGCGTACCCAAAAGTCAGAAGTTCTCATTGCATCCATTGGTTGAGATTCCGCCATTTATTTTGACGGTCTCAAGGTCAACACATTTGGCTATTACCTCAATCGGTCACAGGAATTTCTCATTTGGCGGAAAACCATAAAAATAAGATTGGGGTGACTCTGACTACATGTTTAACTGTTTACGATTTTATTACATTGAAATAGAGTTTTTAGTTGTTTTCATAATTTCTTGAATCTGAACTGTTAATTTTAAGAAAACAGTTTTTTCAGAAGAGCTTTTGAATATTGCCTGCGCTGAAAAAAATGGTCCTGACCATAGGTCCCCTTCGAAATACTTTCTACGCCACTGAAGGTGTCTGTTTCTCATACGAGCCGGGCTAGTGTCTGGACGGGTTGGATGCGATATCCCCAGTCACAAAATCCCCAAACCAAAATCCCCAAATCAAAATCCCCGAAATCAAAATACCCAAAACCAAAATCCCCAAACGAAATTCCCCATTCCCCATTTGAGGTGTGATCTAAGAACAATCAAAATCCCCGAAATCAAAATACCCAAAACCAAAATCCCCGAAATCAAAATCCCCGAAATCAAAATACCCAAAACCAAAATCCCCAAACGAAATTCCCCATTCCCCATTTGAGGTGTGATCTAAGAACGCGCGCGCGTTCTAAGATCACACATAAAATGGGGAATGGAGACTTTCTTTAGGCTATTGTAGATGGTAAATGATAGATGTTAAACGGCAGATAATAAATGGTAGATGGTAAATGGTAGGTGGTTAATGGTAGACGGATGGTAGCTTGTAAATGGTTGATGACAGATGGTAAATGGTAGATTGTAAATTGCAAATGGTGGGTGGTAAATAGCAAATAGTAGATGGTAAATGGTAGATAATAAATGGTAAGTGCTTTAGACTATTGTAATTGAATAGTCCTACTATGCAATAAAAAAATCACCGTCTTGGACTGATATATGTATATGCTAATCAACGGCAAACTCTTTGAAGTAACACAGAACAACAGCAGATAATGTGCAGGCGATTAAATATGCAATCGGTTCCAACAATAAGCCAACCAAGTTTTCCGCGAATATTCGTTCGGATGAGGACTTGTCTCGACGATGTTAAAGAAAACCTATTATGTTTAGAACGATATATATGCAATGGACTCGAATATTTTGTTTGTGCTAATCAAAAAATAAGTTAGTATCGATTTACGTCCCTCCTAGTGTCATTTACCATCTATCATTTAACACCTTCCATATACCATCAACAATTTACAGTCTTTCATCCATCAACCATTTACCATCTACCAGCCATCTACCATTTTTTACTACCATCCCATCTACCATTTACCATCATATTTCGGGTGTTTGGGGATTTTATGATTGGGGATTTTGTATATGGGTATTATGATTATGGGGATTTTGTTATGGGTATTATGATTATGGGGATTTTGAACATGGGGATTTTGATTTTGGAGATTTTTCTACGTTTGGGGATTTTGTGATTGGGGATTTCGTATGGTTCCCTACCCTGAGATCATCCCCATGCTGATGATGCGAGGTGCAGTTGTACCTTGAATGAAGAATGAAGGTATACAGAAAGCAAATTGCTTTGGCTTAGGCTAGACAAGCTCACATTGACAACACTGACAAAAAGTTCCGATTTCTTTACTTTTGCATTAACGAATTCTTTCTAGGGTTTAGGGAAGAACAGACTGTTTCACAAAGGGGGGGGGGTCAATGTACATATTCATTAAATAATAATTCAAACATTAAGGACGGAGTTCGTAGTCCTAACTTAAGGAAACCCGTGAAATCCCTATTAATTTTCCAATTCATTTTATTTGTGAGTTACTTTAATTAGGCGCCTGAATTAAATTATTGTATAATATGGGGGAATGCCTTTTTAAATGAAGTTTTCCGCCAATAAGCATTCCATCAAATTTATTCCTTAATCTTTATTCATAAGTGAGGACTATGAATTCTGTCAATATTTTTCGTTTTTATGATGTTTATTGGATTCTGCGTATATACAGTTTGCTTCTCCATAACCTCAGAAAAATTCTGCCCAAAGGCCGCCGCGCCGCCGTGGTAACCATTTTTGCTTTGTTTCTCTTTTCCTTCATGTCGCTACTGGAATTTGGGTAACTTTTGGCGAAAGTTTTCGGCATTAGGAAAATAAATGGCATTCACTGTAGCGTAGCAAAACTTTGACACCATGAACTCTGTTCGGTTGAGGGACCTTTATTTGTTATGGTCTTGACATCAAACATAAGCAGTAATAGTGGAGAATTTTAGATTTGATATCAAATTCACCTGGTCCGATTTTTACTATACGCCAATCCGTAACCAGGTAAGATTCACTTTTTCAAAAATGTGCGCCATTTTTTTTACATACCCTTTCGGTTCAAGGGAAAACAATTCTTGAATCGCTACAACAACAAATACTACTTGTTTCAATTCAAAGTGCTCGTTGGGGTTATAACGGTATTATATAGAGGAGTCAATTTATCTTCGATGTTGGTAAAAACGACGTTTCACATTGTAGAACCGGCTCCCGTGAAAGAATTTTTATGAAGACAACACGAACATCCATGGTCGCAGTTGGATTCAAAGCCACGCTCTATAGCAATTCCGAGACAGAGTTTCGGCATAGTAATTGAGCTACGGAACCGTCTGCATTTGAGTGATGGATGACACCAACGCTGCATGTATTGTCAGTTAGCTTTACATAGGTCATATTTTTGGTTGTTGCGCTTAGAAGCTTTGAAAGAAGACAACTGAGCTAAGTTTGCAAAGAATTCAGCGAAAGAGCCTAGCTCGGAACCTAAAATTGCCTAAAATGTCTGCATTGAAGTAAACCGGAAAATATAAGAGGTAATGTGCGTGCCTTTGACCAACATCGTCAATCCTCTAGCCTCAATCACCCATTGAACCACCCTCCCTACGAACTTCAACGGTAAATGGAAAAATTAAAAATCTCCCGGTTTCTAAATTAGCATCCGACTGACAAAAAAACTAAGGCCACCGATGTGCGATGCGATGATCGCAAAATCTACTTTGCGACATTACATAGACAAATCTGACTTAACAATTTTTTTCTGAATTTATGATCACGAATTCCTATAGATTCAAGGCAGAGCAGAGACTTTAAATTATCTCATCCAATTTGACAGGCTTTAGGATCATAAGGATTTGTAGAATCCCGAATTGGCTTTCTACCGACGGACCTTCTGAAAAAGTATTTTTTAATTGCAATCTTAGTATCTGTTGAGTTATCGAGGAAAAAAACCTTCATTCACCCTTTAAAATTGTACCGTTTCACCGTACCGAAACTTTGATAGCAAATATTTGAGATTCTAAACGTACTTATGTACTTTCTGTTGCAGCTGTTAGGGCCGATTCAGACTATCGACAAGTTTTACTAAATCCTAGATTTAGTTAACAGTTGTACCATATTGTACTGCAATTTTAATAATGCAAGTACATTTTACGATGCATTTCGAATTTAATGATATACGATTTAATCTAGTAGGCGGGTCTCGACTAGAGTAATCTAGTGGTTTTAGTAAATCCTGTGAAAAGTGTGAATCCCCTATTACATTTATATATATTCCCTCAATCAAACGTATACCTAAAATCAATAAGAAATGTAAATTTAAGCGAAAATCATCTAAATTATAGTTACAACTCCCAAGTCCAAAGAAAAGTCGAGGACAAAGGAAGTTTAGTGAATGTTGAATATCAAAATTCTACAACACAAACTACCCCATTTCTTGGCTTCCCAAACCTTATTGAATAATTTCATGAACTATAATTTTTTCCATTAAAAACAACTTACCACTATGATTATGACTATGTCGACTTTGTGTTCCTAAAATTTGATCGATACTATAAACGGCTCGCGGTCGCGATATCGTACCATCCTGGGGTGGTCGTAAAGGCACCGTAGCTGAATGTGTGGCACTGGACATCATTTTCGACACCGCTTTACTGCTAGCTACCACCAAAATGAATGAAATCCAAACGTCGTGTTTTACTGTTCTCCTTTTTTCAAGTAAATCCTGTAAGGGATGTATCCGCTCAAACACTAAATTCACTGAACCAATATAATTGCACAAAAATCGTATTGTATATCCTTCAGGCGATTTCGCACGATATCAATCAGTTTTCACGTTAATTTCACCAATTTATTTAATTTATTATCCATTAAATATGCATTTTGTACTCATACATTTCCATTAACAAAATTTTGTCTTAATTACTTAATTATTTTTTTTTCTATCCATCAGACAGAAACTCGAAACACGCACTTTCTCAAAATTGTTATTAATTCTAAATTAATATCGTTAACTTCTTCTATCTCTCGAAAACATGCACCTTCTTCCACCGAGAGATAAAAACACGACAAACGAACACACGATACGATTACAACCGGTAACGAACGCTGACTGAACGAATTTGACAAATTTCTTGGGGTGTAATAATAAGTGAAATGGTTCAAATTAAACTTTATTTTGATGGCCTCGGGGTGGTGTTTTGTGAATGAAATGCGAAATTGCCGTATATGAAGATGGGTGGGCTTACCGCACGTACATGCGACACTTTAGTGTGTGTTAGTATTTTGTGTGTGTGTGCATACAGCAACTGGGGTGTCCTTTTCGGTCTTAATATATTTATTTTGCGAATGTGTATAGTAATTCCACCGCACCCATACGACCCCTTAGTGAGAATATCTACCAATCGTGAAAGTGCGCACCACCATTAGAGAGGGTGAAAACTTGTTGACGTCTGTGTGTGTACTGAGTGTGTGAACGGTAAGGGTAGATTTTTGCAAGGAGCATGCTCAAGGATATGGAGAAATGAGGAGGTCCGTTTTTGGTCGTGCGATGTCACCTGTAAATACCTTTGGCAGAAAAGATGATGAGAAGACACGTGGTGAACAAGAACACGACTCGGAGGTAAGTACATAAGTGAATAATGTGACTTTAATGGATGATGTGATGATGTATGTATACATACCTGAATTGAAGGAAAATTTAGAAAGAAATATCTTGTGAATTACCACTTGAATTGGGTGATGATGACAGACCATAAATGTTCAATGTATTTAGTCATTGAACAGGCAATTTAGGGGATTGTAAAAAATATGGATGAATCAACTCCGTTGATTTGTGGTTGGGAATTATGCACGTATACCTATGTATGTACATAATTTTTTTTAACTTCTAATTTTTTTAAAAAATTATCCAAGGCTGCATAAAATTGGGAAACATCTATTCCTATTATTTATGTAAATTTCGAAAAATGTTTAATTAATAATCCTAATTCACGTTGTCAGTAAAAATTAGGCTTAGCACTGAAACGAACGACATTTTCTGATTGCCTAGAATATATATTTTAATCTACTCAAATTGCAATCGAATTATGATTCGCATAAAATTTATAATACGTCTATACTTAAACTTACACTTAAATTAACAAAATTGGATTACAAAAATGATCATTAACTTCTTTCATAGACAAATTCAATTAAACGCTAATTTTATAAATCGCTAACTATTTAGCTTTGATGAATAAGGAATGTCCCAAAATAAAAAATGCTTCTGCCGCTGCTGTTGCTGTCAATGTGGGTCATCAAATGGTTGAAATACATTTCCCGCGTCAGCATCAGCATCGGCAGAGGCATCGGCATCAGCAGAAAAATGTATGGGAAATGTATTTCAACCAAAAGGCAAATGCGTGCGTTCTAAATTGAAATTTTTCTGCTGATGCTGATGCCGATCAGTGGCGTAGATAGCTTTTCGAAGAGGGGGGGGGGGTCATTTTGCATGACTACTTATACTTTTACGGTTATCAAATGTTGAATTTCAGAATAACAATTTCTGTATTTATTACACTTCATATTATCAGTTTTTTTAGCAAATTTTGGCATGGCAAATTTTGCCATACGATAAAATCGGAGTCCTGAAAATATTGCATCGATAATTTTGGCTATTTTAGTGAGTGAATCCACAGTATTCCAATTTTCGCTTTTTTCAAAACATACCTGTTAACTTTAGACATAATTAGCTTTTCTCTCCTTACACTTTTTCTTTCGTGATCCAGAAAACTTCTTATTACTTATTGGGCCGTTGTTTCAGTAATTTTATTTTGTCAATGGCAATTAGCCTTTTCGTTGAGGACCTCCCAAGCAGAGTTCAACGATTGTATAAAGGATTAGGGATTTTATTTAAAAACGAATCTGGCGGCCAACAGTTTCTGATAAATTACGAAAACTTAAAAAAAGGAAGCAAATTAAAAATAGAAATGAGAATGACTTAAAAAAGCTAATTTTAAGCATACATTGTAAGTTTGATACCGGAGATCGCAGATATGAGCAAAATTGTTTATTTGTACCGAGGAACGCGCACATAATAATTGCGTTCTTAATTACCCAGTACAGGACACAACTTTTTTCTTGCTAATCAGACTTATTTGAACAGGCTGGCATACATTTTTAAAACACTGCAAAGAATTTAAAATACTTGCTATTGCTACAATTTTGTTTCCACTAAAAATCAAACATTAAAGGATTTTAGAAGACACCTTTGTACTAAAAATTCATGCGACAAATTGGTGCTCTTTTCACTGTTTTTATACGTTAACTTTTTCAGTTGTGCGTAGTTAATTTTCATAAATATATCAAGAACCGAATAAAATAAAGTCAGACCTGGTTAAGTAAGGGAAATATTGGATCTTGATACGAACATCCCTGTTGAAACCACGTTGCTCTAATTCAGTATGATGTTACGCGAAGGAAGATATGCATTCCAATGAATATTGAAAGGACGTCGAAGCTTTCACTGTACGTACAATTGCTATGCAATGTTCAATTGTTTGTCAATTAAAATGCATTCAAAAAGACAATTGTCGCTTCCAGAATCCATAGAGCCTACTATGGCTATGATTTGCATCACTTTTTCCCATCCATCGATTAGTACGAGGTTGTATTTTACTTATCCGCATCTCCTTTGATTTTAACTGAACGTTTGTTCTAAAATTCAGCAAAAGAGTTCAGTCGTCAATTTGGAATCAACCTTTATTCTCCACCATTCGGTGGAATTGATAAGGGAATGCTTCCAATAATTGTGTTTACCAGTTGGGCCTAATCTCTCACAGGAGCGTGGATTTTCACCTTGAGTAGAGATTCGAACTGAATTGCTCAATTGTGTGTCCTTGTTCAGAACCACCGATGAGAATTTCTTTTTGAAATATAAAACGATCAGCTTAAAGCGCTTTACACATATAGCCGCAAAATCTACGTAGATTTATGTAATCTCGTATGCTGTTCACACTATGGTCGTAATCTTGTTCCACGACTTGACAGTACAGTACAATCCGTATAAATTGCAAACTCCGACAATTTCATGCACGACTGAAACTGTTATTTATATTAATTTGTTAAAACACGAAGCAGAATCTATCTTATAGGAATTATGTCAATGATTTATGTTCGTCAATAGGTGAAAACATCACACTTTTGTGTACAAAACCATGTGCCAAGCGAAAATGGATGAGATGACCTCTACTGTAGAATTGTTAAATGCGAAGCTCACCACACTTCACCATGATTTTGTAAAGATTATCTACGAGATTTTGGTTATAGTCTCCGTACAAAATCTATAAAAATGTATGGAAAATCTAGTAGATTTTCGCCTAGATTTTGTAAAATCTCAAGATTATGCAAAATCTTCTATAGTGTGTAAAGAGCTTGACAAATAATATGCAGATAAGTTTCCATCACCAATGCTTAAATAAGTTTAAGAATAAAAAGAAAATAGGCCAACTCTTCCCCAGTTCAGAATAAGAGATCTCCAAAGAAAGATTTGAAGAATATTTAAAAATTTGTTGCTGTTGAGGTGAAAATAATTTATACTTTAAATACCTCTTGTCCTTATAAAAGTGGATCATTAACTGAAAAGTGACGAACTTGGAGTGTAACCGTCTTCTTGCCAACGTGCGATATGGATATCCGAGTTACAAAATTTTTGACTTAGGATGCATTTTACTGGAACCAATTAGCGGCCTAAGTCGAGGTATGCCTGTACTTCCTTTTCTATTTCAGATAGTAGAAAGTTGTAAAAGAAAATCGGTCGAGTCTCTGATGCTGGTGCAGTATAGCAGACTAAGCCCGGGTTTCTGATAGCTCTTATTCAGTACCTGTCGGGTGGCTAGTCTTAGCGCATAGAGAAGACACGCACAATATTCTGAAAGCTTTTCTATTGTATTGAATGAAATTTTTGTTTATTTTGCATAGTTACGCCATATTTTGCTTGGTTACGCCTTCATCTTAGATTGAAAAAATCATTGCGCACTTTCATTCAACAGTGTAAATAAGCAAAATATAACATAACTATGTGCAAAATTAACAAAAATGCAATTCAATATAATGGAAAAGTTTTCTGAAAATTGTGTGTGTCTTCTTTATGCGATAAGACTAACCATTCGATAAGAGTTTAGAGATTTTTCCTATTTTTTGATATCTTCGCAATACCCCTGAGAGATCTTCACGAACGCTGGGGTACCGCCGAACTGCGTTTGTTTGTTTGTTAATTTGTTTTCGAATTACTGCATAATAGGCCAGTCAATAACCCGAAAAATAAGGCGTTAGGTCGGAAAATTGCTCGGCTCTGGTTTTTTTCGGATATTGTTACGATAGATACCAGAAGTGTACCACCAAGTTTGCAACTTCGAAAAAATTGTGCTAACCCCATGACCCTCAAAAAACCTCAAAATTTTCGGACTTTTTTCATATTTTTGTTTGTAATTTCTAAAAGGTGTTTCCTACAAGTAAGTTGTCCACTGCACTGTTAAAGCTAAGAAAATCTTCTTTAATTTGAGTGTAACCCCAGCTTTGTAGGCGCAAAGGATCCCAAGATACAGCACTACAAAACATTGTTTTTCGAAAAAAAGTTCGAAATTGTAATTTCAGTCATGTTCCGAGCTGAATATTGGCTTAAATGCGCATTTTACAGAGAAAGTCATGTGACATGAAGTTATAAACCAGTTCCTTAGCTGTATATATGTCGGAACGAATGGAATCAGGCCATGGGGTCATAGGGCTGCCCCTCAAAATTAGGTTCTTCTAAGAAAAACGTTTTTCTTTATGTACCAATATTAACCAAACTTCACCCAAGTATGTTGCTGGTTAAGCCTAAAAAAATATCTAGGAACGGATGAAATCGGAACACTACGTTATAGGGCTGTCATACAAACCAACCTTTGGAAATTAGGTTCTTCTAAGAAAAACTTTTTTCTTTATGGACGAATCTTAACCACCCTTCCCCAAATGTGTTTTTTAGTAAAGCTTCAAAACATATCTAGAAACAGATGAAATCAGAACACTAGGTCATAGGGCTGTCATACAAACCAACCCCTGATAATCAGGTTCTTCTAAGAAAAACTTTTTTCTTTATGAACCAATCTTAACTAAACCTCACCCAAATGATGTGTTCCTAGTAAAGCCTCAAAACATATCTAGGAATGGATGGAATCGGAACATTACGTCATAGGGCTGTCATAGAAACCTCCTAAAATACAATTTCGCACATTTTTTACAAAAAAATCACATTTTTTAAAGTGCTGTTGCTTGGGAGCCTTTGCACCTACAAAGCTGGAGTTACACTCAAATTAAAGAAAATTTTCTTAGCTTTAAAAGTGCAGTGGACGACTTACTTGTAGGAAGCACCTTTTAGAAACTACAAACAAAAATATGAAAAAAGTCCGAAAATTTTGAGGTTTTTTGAGGGTCACGGGGTTAGCACAGGTTTTTCGAAGTTGCAAACTTAGTGGTACACTTCTGGTATCTATCCTAACAATATCCCAAAAAACCAGACTCGAGCAATTTTTTGCGACCTAAAATCGGTAATTGACTGGCCTATAAGACTAGCTTTCAATTTAGGAAGTTTCTACAATTTTTTTATAGAAGATTTTGTTAAAAAAATATTCCTGGTTATAGCTTTGATATTTCGTATTTAATTGAATAAAATTGCGAATAACTAGAGAAAGACAAGACTTGCTTTACCCTACTATATACGATAAAACCTTTCGTCAAATTTTAACTTAAAAAAAGGAAAAAATAGGGGGCTTCGCCCCCTGCTCGCTTCGCTCGCCAACCCCCGGGGGCGGAGGCTAATTTCGGGCGTGGCCGAAATTTGGATACCCTTCGCTTGGGCTAAAAGTTTTTTCGGGCGTATCTATGACTTGTATTTAATCCCCCTCCTCATTCTTTTTCTTCCGTCTTGACAAAAGTTTTGTGCTTGGTTGAAATAAGTGGGCAAATAAAAATATTTACTCGGAAAATTTTATTGGGGTTGCGGGAGCATGATCCCAAAGTACGATTCTATTCGTTTTTAACTTTTTTGTTGCTTTGGTAAAGACACATTAATTCAAGGTTTTGTGAAATTGGTGCAAAAAATGTTTCTTAGGAGAACCAGAATGGGCGTTGGGTTTGTATGGCCACCCCATGATCCCATGGTCAGATTTGATCAATACTTAGATATGTATTGTGTCATCAAGAGAAACACGTTTGTGTGTAATTTGGTTGAAATTGGTACACAAATAAAAAAGTGTTTCTTAGAAGAACCTAATTTGGGGGGTTTGGTTTGTATGGTAGCCCCACTATCTGATTTTATCCATTCTTAGACATGTTTTGTGTCATCAAGAGAAACACATTTGTGTGAAATTTAGTTAAAATTGGTGGACAAATAAAAAAAATTTTCTTAGAAGAACCTAATTTGAGGGGTTAGGTTTGTTTGGCAGCCCCATGACCCCATTATCCAATTTGATCAATTCTTAGATATGTTTTGTGTCATCAAGAGAAAAAAGTTTGTGTGAAATTTGGTTGAAATTGGTGTACAAATCAAAAAGTTTTTCTTAGAAGAACCTAATTTGGGAGGTTAGGTTTGTATGGCAGCCCCATGACTCCATGGTCCGATTTGATCCATTCTTACATATGTTTTGTGTTATCAATAGAAACACATTTGTGTGATATTTTGTTGAAATTGGCGCACAAATCAAAAAGTTTTTCTTAGAAGAACCTAATTTGGGTATTTGGGTTTATATGGCAGCCCCATGACCCCATTGTCCGATTTTGCAGATTCAAACATACAAACTGCCTGCAGCAAAAAGAAGCATTTATGCAAAATTTCAGCTTCATAGCTTTTAAATTGGCCGAGTAAAGCGCGTCGCAACAGACAGACAGACGGACAGACGGACATCGCCCAATCGACTCCCCAAGTCATGCTGATCATATATGTATACTTTTTATATGGTCGGAGATGCTTCCTTCAATGCGTTACAAACTTCATGACAAAGTTAATATACCCTTTCACTCTATGAGCGAAGGGTATAATAATGTTGATAAACTCAATGATGGATACTGAAAAATTGGAAGCAGTTTTGCAGCGTTTCTTCATTTCTCTTCATTGCATTAGCTTTCCACTCTTTATAATCTTATGCATTGTATATTTCCCCATTGGAAATTGCGCTTCTGTGGAAGAGCATTCCGTGTTCCATATTATTTTAAAATTTTTGAACCGAACATTTAGATTTTCCGGCAACAAATTTTCAATCAGTGCTTAATTTAATTTTTTAGCAGCACTTACTTCAGTAGAGCTTGCCTGTGCGAAACTCCAGATCCAATGTCACTTTTGCTTTGTTTTACATATATCTAAAGTAATAATAAAAAATGTGTGACTGAAGTCGGCGACTCATCCCCTTGATCCCCCCCCCTTATCTACGCCGCTGATGCTGATGCTAACGCATCCAAACTATTTCAACTATCATAAAGGAAACATATTTGGGTTTTGAATGCATATTTATAAAACCTGGAACAAATGGGATTTATAGCTTCGCTGCTCTTTTGTCATAGTTTTCCATGACAAGACTATTATGTAATTTAAAAGGATTTTGTGCACTTTTAAATAAGTGGATGCCACATACCATAAGACTCATAAATATAAAAAAAACGTTACAGAGGCCTTGAATTTTTTTAAATTGCATTTTTTGTACGTTACGACCATCTATTAGATTTTGGTGGAGGGTAATATAAGTAGAATTCGTGTCAAAATTTTGGTCCGCTCAGTTGTGCGTGAATACACTCAATGATCGCGTTCCGTTTATACGATCTGAGTAAACATATAGTTACTCACGTTCACTTTTCGTCGTTGTAAAACTCAGATAGTTACAAATAACTTCCCCCAAACGACGTCTAGATATTTAGCCGCAATGCAGAATCTTAGACATAAAAATCAGCTACTAAATTTTGGGTATGTTCGCGAAAGTTGCACTGTTTTGTTTTTGCTTTTAACCTTCCAATGCTCGCGCGTATGTGAGACATATACTGAAAGAAATGGTTTAGGCTTTTTATCTAAAGTGAAATAGTTAACTTAAATTTAGATAGTCTTACCCAAGAAATAGTTGATTTCTCTAATCTTCGCAGCTGAAAATACTATTAAATTCGATCATTTAACTACGCAAGATTAGAGAAAAAGTTTAGTCAATTCTTTTCCAAATTGGTTGATTATACTATTCACACATAAAATTTAACTACAAACAATCGTTCATATTTCCGTGAATTAGTAAAATTCTTCTTCAATACAATTTAGCTATCCAACATTTAACAATTTATAGATAATGAATAGCTGTCTTTACAAAAATAAATTAATTGAATCTGAAAAAATAGTAGATGTTTCAACTAATGACGAATAGAAAAATTGTCAATTTCAACTACGTAGAATCATAGGCTGAAAATCAAAGACGAGCTTTATTTGATTATCAACCAAAGTTGAAACATCTACTATATTTGCAAATTCAATTAATTCATTTGTAAAGACAACTATACTGATTTATCTATAAATTGAGCAATGTTAGATAGGTGCCCTGTGGCATGGGTTACGAATGATGCCACCGCTTTTCCCGGCGTGTCTCGTAGAGGGCGACAAAAAAAAAAGGGGCACAGGAGAGATGAGAACTCTTACAGTGACAAAAAATCCCTAATCCAAGGTGGATCAGCATGCGCCGAGGGATGCATGGTCAAAAGGGGGCTTGGCCCTAGTATGCGAAGGTAGCAGGCAACCATTACATCTGAGCCTGAGGCACATTTTAACATCAACGATATCTCCCATAGATTAGTGTGTGTGTGTATGGGCTGCCGTGACTGGAGATAGCCGGCGGACGTAAAAGGAAAGTCCATAAATTTACTTATTTCCACACACTAGTGCCAAAACACAACCTTTCTCCAAAAGGTGTAAAAGAATGGAAGGCCTTATGGAAATTCACGCAAATATAAGCACTACCCCACCGGGAACTACTTCTGCTATGCGGTTGAGTGATCCCGAGCTCGACGGTTTCCGGGGGCGAGCACTATATGGCAGTCCAACTACACTGTCGATAAGCTGAGGGTTGCAAGCTGGAATGTAGGTTCCATGACCTCGAAAAACGAGGAGATTGAGGACATCATGAAGCGGAGGGGATAGATATTATATGCGTGCAGGAGACGAAGTGGCGAAATACCCATATCGACAGAGTCCGGTTTCTTACGAATTCAAAGAAGTACAAATTATACTACTATGGAATCACAAATCAATGAAACGGAGTTGGCATTATTCTGGAGTCGTCTTTGCTTGGCAGCATAATAAGTGATTCAGACCATTCCAGACACCGAATTGGTGTTCTTGGGAGGCGATCTAAATGGCCATGTGGGTGAATCAATCAAATGATGGTTACGAGGATTGCCATGGTGGAAAGGGTAGCCCTTCAACGGTCAGAAATGACGAAGGTGAAGCTATTATGACTATGTGCAGATCGCACGGTTTGGTCATCCTAAACACATGGTTTGTGAAAAACGAGAGACACCTGATCACCTACAGTAGTGGACACGGAGATAGGAAACACGAAACGCAGATCGATTACCACCTCTGCTTCGATTTTATGAGAAGGTGGGTAAAAGACTGCAAGGTGATCTTGGGTGAATCTGTCGTTAGCCAACATCGTTTGCTCCTGTCAGAATTTATTTTGAAAGTAGGAGGAGCAAGAAACAGAAGAACTCCCAAGCCCGTCGAAAAAATCAAGTGGCACAATCTCGCAAACGACAACTTTGAACCTGTAGTAACTCCATTCGTTGATAAAATAACGGAGTGGTTTCAAAACAACACCACCTGCACCGACCACAGTCCAACACAAATGTGGAAAAATTTCGCTGAAAGGTCAGTAGGTGAGGCGGAAAAGGCCCTTGGAGTTTCGAAAGGTCCACTCCACACGAAGAAAGAAACAT
Source organism: Microchrysa polita (assembly GCA_949715475.1). Classification (NCBI taxonomy): domain Eukaryota; kingdom Metazoa; phylum Arthropoda; class Insecta; order Diptera; family Stratiomyidae; genus Microchrysa; species Microchrysa polita. The sequence continues at coordinate 21,305,047 of OX454420.1, forward strand.
GGTAGTGGAACACCGAAACTAAGGAAGCAGTGCAAGCCAAATCGAACGCATTTAAGGCACGGACGAAATGTGAGTCAAGCAGTGAAACCGAACGGGTTCAACTTCGCGAAAATTATATGCAATGCCGGAAGAACGTAAAGCGCTTGGTAGCTCAAGCAAAGGTGAAGGCAGCTGAGAAATTCTACCAAGAATTAGAAACCCAGACTGCGACCGAAGGACTGTCTTTGCGCGAGAGACCTAAGCACGACGCCAAGATATTTAGGGTCGCAGCCCAAAGGAGAAGGAACGCTCCGGAAATACAGGCGCCAAAGTACTTGGAGGACTCGCAAGGAATGTTGCTGATTGACGATACGGCAATTTGTAGCAGGATGCGAGAGTATTTTGACGAACTTCTAAATGATGAATTTCCTCGAGCAACTTTTCGAGATGTTGAACCGAATACCACTAATATTGAAGATATCTCAGAGGAAGAGGTGATGGAGGCAATGCATCAGATGAAACGCGGAAAGGCAGTCGGACCGGACAAAATCCCCGCGGAATTTTGGTTGAAAATGGAAAATGTCGCGCTTAGTTGGCTCACAGTTCTCTTCAGCAAACGATCCCTGATGCTTTCAGGGAAAGTTTTCTTCTTCCTTTCTATAAGAACAAGGGAGACTCACGCAAACCCAACAGCTATAGGGCTATAAAGTTAACACCTCATACACTGAAGATCTACGAGCGAGTTGTCTGCAACCGATTGAGAAAGATTGTGCGGTTGAATGACAATCAATGCGGCTTTGTTGAAGGTCGATCTACAGTCGATGCGATTCAGTACATTCGTATTGCAATGGAAAAGTATAGAGCAGCACGAAAGGACTTGCACTTTGTGTTCATCGATTTGGAAAAGGCATTCGATAGAGTACCTCGTGATCTGATATGGTTGGCCTTAAGAGCACTTAATGTCTCTGAGGCATACGTCAGGATGATACGAGACATGTATGATGGAGCTACGACTAAGGTTAGATGCACAGCCGGTGAATCAGAAGAATTTCCGGTGAATGTCGGATTACACCAGGACAGTGTATTGAGTCCGTTGCTCTTCAACATCATCATGTGCTACTAATTAACACGTATATCCGACGGCCTAGAAATATCTCTTCTTTTTGCCGATGATATAGTCCTCAGTAGCCCAAACATCGTTACCTTGCAAGCTGCACTTACAAAATGGTGTGACATTCTGGAGGAGCATGGACTGAGGGTAAGTATAGCAAAGACTGAGTTCTTATGCTGCCCATTCTCAGACCCAGATGCACCAATACCAGATATGTACGTCAAAGGAGAGCAGCTTAAGTCTTGTACCAAGTTCAAGTACCTTGGCTCGATGGTGAACAACGGAGCTACATGCGATGATGACATCAAACATCGCACAAAGGTTGGGTGGATGACGTGGCGAGAAAACTCTGGAGTTTTCTGCGATAAGAAAATGCCACTGAAGCTAAAGGGCAAGTTGTACAAAACGGTTGTACGTCCCGCACTCATGTATGGATCAGAATGCTGGACCATGTATGAAGGGTACGCAAAACAAATGACAGCGACTAAAATGAAAATGGTCTGGCTGGTCTAGCGGTTAGTGCGCGCACCTTCGGTGCACAGGCTCATGAGTTCGAATCTCGCCGTGTTCCATGGTGTTTTTCGAACTCACGAGCTTGTGACGGACTATGATCTCACTCAGATGTTAAACGAGTACCCATTTATGGGGATAAATAACACTGCTGAGCGTGATGCTGATCTCATTACCTCAACAAAAAGCAGATAAGATCTTGGAAATAGGATGTCACTAACACATCCTGCGGCCTTAGTCCAATGCTGGATTGTCGCGCCTGTTATTTATTTTTTAAAATGAAAATGAAAATTTTACGCATGTCAGTTGGTGTAACGAAAAGGGACCACATCAATAGTAGCTACATCCGAGGCAGCTTGTCCATAGACCAACCAATCACCGAAAAGCTCGAAGACCGACAAATGGATTGGTATTGACATGTTCAACGGCGTCCGCCTGAGAACCCCGCAAAGAAAGCGATATCAATGGAAGTTCCACTTGATGGACCCAAGGCTAGAGGCAGACAGAAGAACACCTGGATGTGTCAAATGAAAAAGCAACAACAACGCATTGGTCTCGGCGATGACACGATCCAAGATAGAGCTGCCTGTAGAAATATGCTGAGATATTACCGCCAAAACGGGCGATGTGCCTACACCGCAGGTCGAGCAACGCGAAACCATGTAGCGATATAAAGAACGAGGCAAGGAACAAGAAAATACCAATGTTAGATAGCTAAAGTGTGTTGAAGACAAGTTTTACTACTTCATGTTTGTAGCTAAGTTTTATGTTTGAATATTACAATCAACAACTTTTGTGGAAGAATAGACTAAACTTTTTCTTCTAATCTTGCGTGGTTAAATGAATGTATTTAGTAGAATTTTTAGTTGCGAAGATTAGAGAAATCAACTATTTCTTTGCTAAAACTACCTAAATTTAAGTTAACTACTTTAGTGTAGATAAAATTGGTAACACTATTGTTTGCTTAACTTCATGTTTTTCTAAGAACCAAATTTTAGTCGGGCTGGTCTAGCGGTGAGTGCGCGCACCTTCGGTGCACAGGGTCATGAGCTCGATTCTCACCGTGGATCATGGTGTTTTTCGAACTCACGAGCTTGTGACGGACTATGATCTCACTCAGATGTTAAACGAGTACCCATTTATGGGGATAAATAACACTGCTGAGCGTGATGCTGATCTCATTACGTCAACAACATCAAGTTTTTTTTTCGAAACTACAAAATTTCATTAAAAAAATGAAAATAGTTTGAATTCACCGTTTTTGTCTTCACCCGCAATTCTTTTAAAATGGGGAAACGTTTAAGTTATGTTGTCCTAACATAGCTGATTGAAGGTTATCTGCCATCATCACAGAGAACCTATTCTAGAAATTATTTGATTCAAGAATTCTATTTTCAGTGTGTGCTTAGTTTCAGGAGCGATTTTACTGTTTTGGGCGGCATATCTCAGAAACATTTATACATCTATTGATTTAAAGTTCTTTCAAGATCTGAAGAAGCCGTTTACATATAATTACGAAATATAAATGAAACTCTGAAAAAGCGGTCGTTTTATTAACCTACATATTTGCCGCCTCTACAAGTTTCAGGTCCTTTCTAAAATTTGCCGATTTATCGATTATAAAAAATTGAAAATTGTATAAATTACAAAATTCAAAATATAAAAAATCAAAAAAATTAAAATTGAAAAATTTCAACATGCAAACATTTAATAATACAAAAAATTCAAACCAAACGCTGCTTCTTCAGAATGTTAACGCACATCGTTATAAATTCATGGCTCATGTTATCTAATTAGTAGCAACCTTCCTGAACACGTTTCTTATGTGATTTCCGGTAAGAACCATCGAGAATCAACGAAAGAAAAATTCTATCGATTAAAAATCAAAAAACAGTATTTTAATTGATACATTTTCGAAAAATGTGCAACGATTCATTAAACAAATTTTCTCAATATTAGGATTCCAATCCCAGACATTCATATTGCAGTTGGGTGTTCTTTTAACAGAACCAGGTAAAAATAACACAAAACCATTTCTCAGTCCAATTTTGCAGAAAACCTGTCCTAAGTAAGACTTAACTTAGTTTAAACCAGACAACACAGAAAATATCGCCGACATGCTATTTGCTACAAAAGTAAGCTAATCCATGATCTATGTTTTTAAGAAAATTTGAAGAGGTCGCTACACCTTTAATTCCTGCGGATAATGCCCTTTGACATATGATTACCTATGTGTAATTTATCCGGCTAATGGCCGAAAAACTGCTTTTCGGACGTTATTGTTTTGTTTGAGTTGCCGGTTTTGATCAGTTTGGAAAACAGAATGATTTTCAAGTTTTGAATAAGGACTATTCTGAACGATTGAGTAAGAAGAAATCGGCCCGAAAAAAGGCTAATAGACTGTATCAATGTGTCCAAAACAGTGGACAGGATAAGCTAATTTATTTGTCGCATTTCACCATAATACTATATTCTGGGTAAATTATTCTTGAGGACACTGCCGAATTTTGAAAATTTGGATGTCTAATTCTGTACCTACTGTTCAAAAAGCTATTTCCAACTTGAATCGTTTCAATTACTTTTTCAGTTTGAATATCTTAAAAAAACGTTTCAACGAAGCTAAGATATTTCGTTCTACATTTTATACACATTGAGAGGCATTCATTAAGAAACACCTTCCGTCATTAAAACAGGACAATAGCTAAAACCACAAATCCTGTGCTACTACTAATGAGTTCTCCGAACGAAAGGAGGCCAATCACCAATATGTAATTCAGTACTGTGTATTGAAACAAAAGGATTTTCATAATCGTGAATTATCCTACGACCATCTGATCATATAAGTCTGCACATTTCGAAATGCTCGCTTTAAACACTAACACCACCGCGCTCTGGCTCTCGAGGATAAATGAATTGTGTACAGTTTTAAGGTCTTAATCCTATTTATTCGACGGTCGAAACAAACCGCTCCATAGTTTGTGAACAATAGCACAAATCGACGCTTCTTTTTAGAGGGCAAAGAGTGATAAGCTCGCTGTCGTCGTCGTCAGGTTCAGGTTAATCCATCAGGTGCCAGCAGAGATCGTTTCCTACCTAGTTCCATGTTTTTTTGTGTAACCTGTGTGTGTGTCAGTTTTCCAGCCAGGAATGATAAATTATTTTATGATCTGGTACGGAAAGAAATTGACTTTTGGCTACACCCCATAATGACCTGTGTGTGTACATTCGCCCGTGTGTTTTATAGCCGGGCAATAAAAATATGCATAGTATGAATTAAGGTAATTTGCCAAAAGTTAATAGGGGATTAGCTACTATTTCGGTAGCACAGAAGCCACGGAATAATAGTTATGATTATAATATTCTTTATGATGATGTTTCATAGTTTTTTCGGAATACATATCGGATTTAGGATGTTCTTTTGATACGATTAAATATATACGATTCATGGGAAATTATCTGATATCCTTGATTTTGCAGTTAGAATTTCATAAAATATTTGATATGTGTTGATAGTGGTATTTTAACATTTGTGCGGATGGGAAGAAAGGGTGTAGTCAGTGGCGTAACTTACGGTGTTCCATGTGTGCGGTCGAACACAGGCCCCCAGCCACCAGGGGCCCCTGAGCGTAGTGGCTGTGTGTGATTAAAAAATAACTTTATATAGATTTCTGTGTAACTGGAATATTGAAGTTTAATTTACGACGGATGCTTCAGTGCTCTACGGGAAAAGGTTTTTTTTTGCTACGAAGCAATTTGAAGCGACAACTTCGAGGAGCATTTTATTGTTGCGCTGAAGAACTGCATTTCTTTTACCTTGGCATTAGCTTTTGTGAAGCCCCTGGAGAAAAAACATTCGATTGCTAATTGATTGTCTAATTGCCCTCTTTCATTCCGCACAAGATACAGCAAATCTCCAAATAATACCAGAAAAATATAATTCAATTATTTTATTTTAGTTATTTTTATGTTGTTAATTTGTACCAAAAACTGAGAGTGGATTCAAAAGCACGAGATTTCTTATAAAACCGTATATCGCTTCAAAAAGAACGATTGAAAGCACTCATATTTTTTGAAGCACGAATTAGTAATTTCACTTTAAAGTATCTAAAGTGAGTCCATAAAAATACAAACCTCTTGCTTCAAAATTATTGTTATATTGTATTTTGTATTCTCACCAAAATTTACGTTATTTTTACAAGGACTTACTCTAATTTTAAGAAATGTGTAGCGGTTTAGGCCCATGCAGTGGCGTATTTAGAAAATTCTCAAAGGGGGGGCACAGAGTACGGGGCTAATATGTTACATAAAGTTTTGGTGTGGGGATACCCCAGAGCAGCTACGTAGGAAAAACATTGGCAAGACTGAGGGATCATTGATCCTTGATTTGAGGCGAAACTCAAGGAGACCTTAAGTTTTCAATTGACTTGAAATATAATATTTCAAGGTAGGTGGGTAGCTACCTTGACTTCAAGTGAGGTTGCCTATAGAAAATTTAAAGGTCTCCTTGAGTTTCTCCTTAAATCAAGGATGCATTGACTAGTGAATATAAGTGATTTCTATGAAAAAGTATGGAAAATGACATTTATTTTAATTTCGGCATCCTTGACTGAAAGCCCCCTTGAGTTAAGGTATGTTTATAAATACGGGCCTGAGAGTCCTTTGCATTTCAGGTTTATTAGAATTTATTAGAATCACACTCATTAGCTGCTTTTGGCTTTTCCTGAACCAAAATACGGAGTTTGAAAACGACACAAAAATTATTCACCTTAAAAAAATTTTTTTTTTATATTGCGTTTTTACGTGAATAATTTTGTTTTCTATCAAAATACGGAGTGCCTTAAAAAAGTTTGCGTAGTGTAGTTCGAAGGAGCCTGAAGTCGAAAAGGAATTTTACGAATATGTACTTAATTGGCTATGGAATTAATGCAATGACCAAAGAGACTGTTTCCATATGACAAAACGGATTCCAGACGGAAGACTTTTCTTTGGAAGAGAAATTTCATACATCGTCCGAAATTCTGCCAAATTTTGGCCAAATTCCGCCAAAAAGTGGTTCTGCCTACTTTAGAAAGAAACACAGATGCAAAGCTGATACAACAAATTTTGGCTGACATTGTGGTCTTGAATTCCATGGCAAGTTTAAGCGAATTTGAATGCAAAATTAGGATTTACTGAAAAAGAGGACTTTTTATGTTTTGTCAAAAATCTAGTAACAGATTCCGTCAAATCGTATATAAAATAAATAATATTTTGCAAGTACAATCCAGAATACTACTGGTGGAAACCGGGAGTAAATTTTATAAATAAAATAGTATTCCAAAACTTGAATCAAATTTGACCCTTTTCAACTTATAATTTTAGTTTATTCAAAAATTATATTAATTATAACCGCTACAGAATAAAACTATCCAAATACCCTTTTATTATTATACATTTTACACCGTTCGGGATAGAATAAATTGCATTGAATGTTGTTATAACAGAAAAGGGTAGAATCAATCCTAATGTTATCAAATCTACACTATCAACGCAAGAAACCTAGAAATCTATTGATTTGTAGTATGTCTGGTTCAGTGAACAGCGCGCTTGCCTACAAATCACAGAATTGTGGATTCGAAGCCGACTGCACTCGTATTTCAATTTTTATTTTTTCGAGCGGTTTGTATAAATTTGCTTATCAATTTTATACTATTGAAGAGTAAATTTTTTATCAAGAATACTTATACTTTTAATATAGTTCAATTATACTTTTGATAAAGTTTTTATATGGAAATGTATGAATATATTTTTTTATAAAAATTACACCAACATTTGCAGCCGTGTAGGATATATATCCGTGGCATAGAGCCGGGAAGTGATCAATCGATTAATTAAAATGAAGCAACAATAGTAAGCAGGAAGGTATGATTGTTTGTTATTTCCATATGTAGTACACTAGCTTCAAATCTATAGTATCTGCAATACCTTTTGAAACGAGTCTTAGATGGTAAGCTGAAGCAACATGCTTTAACAAATCAATTGCAAAATAGAAATGAAAAGGAATGGCTACGATGATGTTTACTTCGTGAAAATTGAAGCATTGAAGAAAGTACCCCAGGCAGAGCACCAGAGACACCGAACCGTACGAATTCGAAAATGTATGCTAAAAATGCTTACCCACCAAAACACTTCAATTTTTAGCATTTTAACAGAATGAGAAGCATCTGGTTTAAAGACCTTTACAGCAGCCCAACATGAATTTACGGCCAAATTCAAATACACAAGCCCGATCGAAAAATCAGGCCGATTGTTTCAAATATTTATCAATTCAGCGGCTTCCAAGACATCGATACCGCAACAACATCTCCTCAACTTATATCAACATAAGATATGGTCACTTCACACATGACGAGACTTTCAATAGCAGTCCTTGTTTCCTAACAGATTCATGTCGAGATTGGGCGACGTTTCATGACCACCTCGTTGCCTCGACATAATCATAGCTTGTACTTATTCTCTAAGAGTTCTTGTTCTTGAAACCACGCGACTATGAAAATAAACCCAACCCGTTCGAAAAACGGAATGGGTTCATCAACGAGGAGATCTGGCGAATTGAGAAGATGATGTGATGATAATGTTTCGAAAAAGATTTACAAAGTTTAGTAATAGAAACGCTCAAAATAAAAAGGGAACATTTGGTACTGCAATTTTTAGTATGGTGTGAAAAAAGTTTGATGTGCTCACAGGGGGGGGGGGGGGGGGGCACGTGCCCCCTGTGCCCCCCCTGTAAATACGCCACTGGGCCCATGTTTCATTGTAATTCTTCACCTATGGTATTGAGTTAAATGAAAATATAAATTTTTTTTTTGTCATCTATAGTGTTGTATCCGCTCCGGTTCTCTACTCTATGAATATTGCTACAAATACAGCGTTGAAAATTTCGGAAAAAAAGAAATGGACTTCATATACATTTTTAACGAAATGAACGCGATTTCAACCGAAATCTCAAACCTAACACGTTGGCTGCGGCACATGCCCCCGAGGGCATGTGATAGTTATTATTTGTGTGCGGCTGAAAAATTTGCTTTGCATTCTCCAGGTGCGAAAGCTATAAAATCTCTAATTTTCATCCGATTTTAGCGAGACAAATAGCATTTTACTTAGTTCGCCCTATATTATAATATTATAATAGAAACATAATACATGCCCCCGGGGGCATGTGCCGCACAGGAGTAATAAATTATTACTCATATGCGGCACATGCCCCCGGAGGCATGTTATTCTTGTTAATGGGGTGCCAGAAAAAAACACCGTTAGAGTTAATTTTTGGTTCCATCGTATTCATTTAGTAGTCTATTGCTGAATTGAAGTGCGAAAATACATTTTTTTAGTGTTAACATGTCGGAACGCTCGCGTCGCATGGTCAATTGGCCAAAGCAAAGGTGAAAAATAACGAAAAATTACAATTTATTATTATAATTATTTGGAATTGGCTCCTGGCTGAACTGAAGACAGGTTTGTACCTAAGGAAGTATTTTATCTAGTTTTTGATCGATTAAAATTAAATTCCGGGAAATGACAGCTCATTTCCTGTTGCAGTAGCCACATGCCCCCGGGGGCATGTGCCGCACATGAATAATAACGACTTACATGCCCCCGGGGGCATGTGCCGCACAGAAAAGAAGATACCGAAAATGACTGCCGCAGCCAACGTGCTAATCTATACGAAATCATGGTAAAGAGTATGCATACATCTTTGAAAATAAATGTCACATTTACAGTAGAGGCCTTCGTTTCCATAATCGGCTCGTTTAATCATTCAATCCACGTTATCAACCTGTAAGTGTAATTTTTCACTTTTTTACGAACACAAATCTTCGACGTAGATTTTTATACGTTAGATTATAGTTCTTGTTGCAAAAAAAAAAAAAATACCGGCGTACAGAGAGCTGCGCCCGCAATACGAGGGTTTTTTAGATTTTGGATACATACATAGTGAATAATTTTGCACATATATTTTATAGGTAATAAATAAAAATTATGCACAATGTTAATGAAATGCTTCTCGTAAATCTATTTTTGGATTGGTCTAGTTAGATAGACCAATCCAAAAATAGATTTACCATGTATCATGGCTCCACATATTAACTGGATTTATTAGCTGTAACGCCGTTACCATGACTCCAAACTGGAAAAAAGCGACTGATACGAAATGCACCCATCGAGTTCTTTGATTTGATAAAAACTAAAAAACTCTTTTCAAATCTCCGGGACACCCTGTCTGCTTTGTCCTACCAACGTCTAAGTATTTCGTGCTAAAGACTGTTACGATTCTACACATTCCTACCAAATTTCATAACGATCGGTTAGTGAACAAATTTGTAAATGTCCGGGACACCCTTTTATCTTGGCCATACCAATTTTTAAGTATTTCATGCCAATGACTGTTACCATTGTACACATTCCTACCAAATTTCATGACGATCGGTTAAGCCGTTCGCGAGTTATTTAGTGAGCAGACGGACGGACAGACGGACAGACGGAAGGACAAAATCGATTTCATAAGGGTTTTCTGTAAAATCTAAAAAACCCTAAAAACGAAAACGTACTAGTCATGCATCAAATGGTCAGAATATAAATTTAGAATAAATCTACCGTACTGTCAAATTGTGTAACAAAATTAGGACGATAGTGTCAACAGGACTTGAGGTTTCATAATAAACCCAGATCTCGTTGTCAACTGTGAATCGCGTTTTACCAGACCCTTTGCGGTCGCTGTTGAACCGCAACATGACCTCATCTTCTTAAAATGCATTGCTGCTGCTTTCATCACTTTTTTACTCATCATATCTATTTCAAGCATGATAGCCGTCTACAAACAAATCCTGGTTTTTAACTAAATAAATTCAGTCAAACCCGTTTACCCGTTTGAATCGTTTTAGGTTTTCATAAATCCTGTTGATAGTGTGGATCCCCTGTCAATATACATACATAGTTCTGGATTCACTTGAAATTTCAAATTTTTTTCAGCTATACTACAGTGTGTAGTAATCAGATGCAACAACATGGGCGTAGCCAGGACTTCAGTCAGGGGGGAGCAAGCCCAAATTTTTTTCAAAATCATGATTTTCTTAGGAGTTGAAATTTCCGGTCGCAAAAATATTGTTAGCAAATTTTAGAGTAGCCTTACTTGTGGTTGGATTGGTGCACAGGGTCATGGATTCCAGAATTACCGTGAACGAATTCATTTTATGGTGTTTTTCGAACTCACGACCTACGTGACGGACTATGATGTCGCTCAGATTGTAAACAAGTACCCATTTATGGGGATAAATAACATTACAGAGCATGCTGTTGATCTCAACACCTCAACAAAAGAGCAGTTTAGATCTTGGAAATTATGTATGTCACTCACACATCTGCGGCCCTAGTTTACTGGTGGACTGCATGTTATATATTTTTTCTCTTTGCTAATTTTAGAGTCAAATTTTTAAAATGGAGATGAGAATGATTTTCTTCTGCATTCTGATTACATTCAACTGGCCTCCAATATCTGCCTTTTAGAGCGTAGTTTGTCTATTTTCAGTGCATTTTTTGTATCTCGGACTGCATATTCCACTTGCGAAATCAGTTTTCGTCTGTCACTTTCATCTTAGCAAAGTAGCATCGTCAGAATATTTATAAATCCTTTATTGATTAAAATATGGTTAACGGTTTTAATAAGATTTCCTCTAAATTTATCAAAGTATTGACAGTGGCTCAATTTTATTGCTGGTATGATTAGAAAATAAATTTTGATTTAATAACTTGAAAGACCCGCTCTGTGGCTCACTTGGTTGAGTCGCACTTTACGATGCTAGTAATCTAGGTCCGGAGATCGAATCTCGGCGTGGTCCAAAATTTCCGTACAGGTTCGGATAGGAAATATATAGTGCTTGCAACATTGCACTCCGAAATGATATGCAATGTAACGTTGACTCGAAATTGCCTATAAACGGCTAAGTTAACGCACCATGACCCCACAAGGGGCTATACGGTATTGAGAAGAAAAATAAGAACTTGAAAGACACTGAAATATGGGACCCGTTCTTGACAAGGTCCTTAACCATGGAAAAGTAAATAGATAACAGGCGCGACAATCCAACATTGGACTAAGGCCGCAGGATGTGTTAGTGACATCCTATTTCCAAGATCTTATCTGCTTTTTTGTTGAGGTAATGAGATCAGCATCACGCTCAGCAGTATTATTTATCCCCATAAATGGGTACTCGTTTAACATCCGAGTGAGATCATAGTCCGTCATAAGCTCGTGAGTTCGAAAAACACCATGGATCACGGTGAGATTCCAACTAATGAGCCTGTGCACCGAAGGTGCGCGCACTAACCGCGAGGCCAGCCAGACTATAGACCATGGAAGGTAATGCTTATTTTTAGTACTATGCTTCGTCGATTCGACGACGCTCAACTTTGAAGCCTCATACAAATCATCCTTTCTCAAAATATTTATAAAATTTGGCAGATTTTCAATCGTTAGTTTATTTAGAATAGAAAAACGATTTTGGAGCCGATTTTTATGAGTTCGAAATGCAATCTTACTAAAATGAGGAAGAATTTTGAGCCATTTTCTCGATTTCTCCTACTTTTGTCCTAGTAAATATTTTTTCCATAATTAAAAAAAAAAATAGGTCCCACTCCCACATTTCAAAAATAAACATATTTGTAACGAGCTAGTTGTCGACAACCAGCCATAGGAAATACTGGAGTTCTAAAAGTTACACAAAGTTTATCCTCCGACGTTTCGACGACGCCAATTTCCAAAAATCCAACTTATCCTGCTTACTTCGTCTAGCCGCAATGTACCCGGCAAGTACATCGGCACTGTAAGTGCTGTACGAAAACTTAGCTCCAAATAATGAGAATAGTCACGAAAAATGGGATAAATTTGATGATGCGTAGTCGATTCGACGAAGCATGACCTTCCAGGGCTAACAAAGCAAAGCTGTATACCATTTGCCAGCCTTTCAGATGAAAATAAGTTTAATTCTACTAACTTGCCGAAGGGACCTAACGGTTTAAATTGTGTACTCCAGCTCAGAAGCCATGAAATGAAACAGAAAATATGGGATCCACGCAGCCACAGTAGCACACTCACAAGTGAAATGTGTGTGCTGGTACGCAGCCTCCGTCAGTTACGAGAGGCCATTCGCTGTCTTCTATTTGCATGCGCTTCCTGACTGCAAACTATCCCGATCATGGCTTCTCCGGCGGCATTTGGATTGGTAGAAAAGGCATTTGCTGCGCCAGCAGCAGAAAATTTTTGAAAATGTTGTATAGTGCAGCCATTTTTTTTACTACATCGATAAGGATTTTTTTACCATCTTCATCGACCAGGGGGGGGGGCGACCGCCCCTCCCTGCCCCCCCCCCCCTGGCTACGCCCATGTGCAACAATTTTGTTTAATTATTAATTACATTGTGTGGGGGCCCCCATCTCGATCTCGAACACAAGATATTTTAGAAACGTTACGCCACTGGGTGTAGTAAAGGACCCAACAACTAGACCTGGACGTTTTTACTGAAACCTCCATATTAGGCATATTTGCATTCTATACAATTTTGGTTGCTGAAAGAAAGCGAAAAAAGTGCACCAAAATGTACCCAAAAATATTTTGTCGCGGTTAGGCCCGGATTTAACCTCTATGGTGCCCCTAGGCAGTAGCCAAAACGTCGCCCGCCGCCGCGCCGTTTGAAAGTAGTAGAACAAACATATACATGGAAATTTTATATTTTTTTATCACAATATTTCTACAAAATATGTTCCAGGGACGTAGCCGAGAAAGGGTCCAGGGGCTCCGGACTCTTACCGATTTTTTTTTCAACAATGACTACAACATGAAAACTGAAATGATACACACTCATTCCATTCAGTTCTATCTTGCACTATAAAATTGTAGAATGCATAAAAAGGGTATGGTTTGACTCCTGCGGCATGACACACAATTTTCTGCAGCTAAAAAATGTAGTTTCGAAGACTAAAATATGCGTACTTTGCAGGCCTTGATACCCAGGACTCTGTGTGAGTGGCATGCCATTATTCGATAACGGATCCTGCCATCTCGCGTTTCGTCTATATTTTTTAAAACATAAATCGCTTAGTTAGATCCTAAGGTTTTCTATCTCTAAAGATCCCATAATCTTTATGTGTAATAGTTCATGGCTTCTGGGCTTGAACGAAATATTTGTATAGTCGCATACATTATTCAATCGATTGAACAACCAAAGCTCATTTCTGTGGATAAAGCTCATTTTGTATGTGCCACTACCGAATTCGCAAGAGAAAATCAGCTTTCTCTACAGAAAATGTGATTTCAATTTGCGCAACCAGGATTTTGTCCTGGAGGGGGCTAAGTTCATCTACATTACTGTACATTGGATGTTGCTGCCGCAAGTTGGGGGATGGTGCTTTTTTCATTGCATTACAGTAGTTCCGTTGCATTCACGTCTTTTTTTCGATGTAAAATATTTCGTTGCGTCACATATTAGCAATAGCACTTTGCCAAGTTACTGATTCACCGCAATCAAAACAAAATTAACTTACAAAAAAAAGATTGGGAATTTAGTGACAAACCAAAACTGGATCGAAGTTGGGCTAATGCTGCAGGAACATTTTAAAATTTACAAGGAAATGTATTGCTTCATATTTCATTTTGCGAATTTTCCTTTCCCAATTTCTGGGTCTAGGAGGAGCTTTAGCCCCCTTAGCCCTCCCCGTTGTTGCGCCACTGGCGATCATAAAAGTTTTGCTGAATTCAATGTTTTACTCTTAGAATAAGGGATATGTCACATGAAAGGTTTCTCTGGGAAGTTAACGGAGTTTAAAATCTTTGGTGACAAAGTGCATACAGATTTTCCTGGTAGGGACTATGCCAAGAACGAGAGGTATATTTTAAAATCTTTGATAGTATTATTAAAACGCACTGCAAACGTATCAATTAGGTAACAGAAAACTGAATCAACACTTTTTTCGTGATGACTTCCGAACAACGTTAATCGTTTTCCTGAGCTACTCTTATCGCCAATCCTTGACCTGTTATTCACCGAGAACATTTCGAATAGTACGCCAACATTGAAAAACCATTTTCTTTCCTATGCATTAAGGTACGTTTTCCTCGGCACGGCCCCAGCGGCTCTAGCGACTGCGGCTCGCCCATTGGCCATTGCATATAAAAACTTGTTTTTAGTTGATAAACGCTTGACATAGCTCCACAATGAATGAACCGCGCGGCTCATGTTGTATATATATGTATGTATATAGTCGTACTGATTCGGCTGATACACGAATCTGTCTGTATATAGAAAGCAGTTGCGGGACTCTTGTTGTACATAATGCATGCACGAATGGTGAACGTGTGCACTTGATTGTTTGTGGGGCTTCGGGCGACGGCTGCTTGGGGTAGGGAACTACCTCTAGAGCCGCTGGAGTCGCTAGACTCGCTGCGGCCGCGTCGAGGACAACGTACCTTAGCCATCTACATTTCATTACTCTTAAGCACTGTTTCCAAACAGGTGGTCCGCGGACCGGGGATAGTCCGTGAGAGAACCGTAGGTGGTCCGCGAGGAGACTCTGTAGACTTCTTACAAAACACACAAGAATATAGTGTGTAATTGAAGTCACATGTCAAATACGCAGGCTCATGATCATAACAGTAAATACTTTGCTACTACCTCTCTGATTATGGCGATGGGTTGCTTAGGTTCGTTGCTTATAGCTCAATTCCGAAATTATTCAAACTAAAATCCGAGTCTAAGGACTAACTTTTATCGTTCCTGTGCGATAAAAATCTCAGCTGGTGAGGCAACTGTTGACGCGAACAAAACAGATTTTATCCCTTCTCTTAATCTGGCAAACATGACGAATCTTAAATCATGAATCATTATGGTGTCAGTACAAAAAGTCAAGCCCAATGACAATCGGTTGCGTCGGTAGTTTGCGGACTGCGCCTTTGAAGAGATTGAAACCGAACCTAATTTTCAGTAAATCATCTTCCTAAGACAAAAAAAAACAAGATAACCTATGTATGTGTTATCCGAAGGATTTTTATGATATTTTTTTTTATGATCAGTGATTTCCCTTTTTATTTTTAAGTAGGAAATGACAAAAAAATAAATAAAACAAGCAGGCGATTGAAGATAGAGCGTGAGCTCTTGAAAACAATACCTCTACAAAAAATCTAGACCTTAATTCGTTTCATTTATTGAATAGTTGTCCGTCGAGATCCATTTTCAGGCTAAGTAGTCCCCAGACGTTTCTGAGTTGGGAACCACTGCCCTAAAGCCTATTCCGTGTAGTATAGTGGCACGATAGCACAATAGGTCCATTGGCTTCAGTGCTGCGAAACCCTTCGGGTTCACTACAAATAGTGGCACGGGTGAAAATTATAAATGTATTTTTTTCTATGGAGTTTGTTACGGAATGAGCAATAAGACGATACTACTATTAAAAATGGATTTGAAAATAGTTGAATAATGCAGTCCGGGGGTCTAAAAAGCGGAAATCGTAGATGGCTTTATTCAGCAGTAAAAGAAAAAAGAAATTGCGGATGTCATTTATCGGTAGAAGGAGACATTTTCGATGGTGCTTTCTCAAAATTAGGCTTTCAAATTTTCCTAAATATTTTGCGTCCAAAAATATAAACTGACGGGAAATCTAAATTGTTGTTGTAGTTTCAAATTAGATACCCCCAACCTTCTAAGATGTTGATAAAATTATAGACTGACAGAAAGTCAGAGCGATTTTTAATGTTTCAATAAAGGATATCAAAAAAGAGTGTGTCCTTAGATGAGTTACTTCTTTGAAGGCAGTTTACACTCTCCATAGTATCGTTCCGACAGACATTTTCAATTTAGGGTTATTTTAGGTGACTTGTAGTAGGAAATTCAGGTGCTCGCGGCCAAGTATTCGTTCGTATTATAAACATGTCCAACATTTAATATAGGTTCTCTCTTGACTACCGTAACTCCTAGTGGAGCATGGTGCGGTGATGACTACCGTGTGTAGTGTCTATTTCACAGAGGGGCGACCGAACGATCACGGCCACAGAGCACGACAATATAGGTTCACCCAGTGTTAACAATTTAGGGGAAGTTCCCTAAATTTAGGGTTTTTTGAACCTCATAGGGAGAATTTTAGGGGGAAAATTTTTTTAGGGAAGATTTTAGGGGAAATCTAAAACACCTTAGGAGTATTTTGGGGGTTTGTTTTCTAACATAAATCATGAAAAGTTGTGTCTGTGACAGTTTCTGTAACTATGTACAGTAAAACTTCGTTATAACGCTCTTCTGGGGTCTAAGCCAAAAAAGCGCTATAACCGGGAAAACGCTATAGCCGGGAAGTCAAAGAAATATACTTCATAGACACATACACCTTTTAAGTGACAAAATTTATTATTCGATTGATACATGGAATGAAATAGTAAGGAAATGGCACTCAATTGATTACTGGTTAAAAAAACATGTTTTTGTTTTAGACTGGTTACAGACTGCAGTAATACTGAGGTTTTCAATTTATTGAAAGATCTTTCCTCTATGTCCGTGCTATAGGCAAAAATTGCTCGAATCTTCTTTATTGCAACTAACACTGCAAATGCTTTTGACATGCTTCACGCCTCTTTCTTGTTCTCTTCGGTGTCGACGGATGCTGATGCAATTATACGAGATCTTCAATTATACTTTCAATTGCTGTTATGTCTTTCCCTTTTCCAGGAAATTCGACCATGATGTGAATTATCAGAACAACTTGTGCATCATGGTTTCGTTTGTGAATATTACAATGTAAAGATAGACTACGTGCTCAATGAATTTGTCAATATACAATTTTTTAAGAAAATGAGACTGGGAAAAGAGCGTTATAACCGGGAAATAGTAACGTTATAACGAATCGAGATTCCCTGTAATAAATGCTAAAGGGACCGGGACTGAGAAAAAAGAGCGGTATAGCCGGGAAAGCGTTATATACGGGAGCGTTATAACGAAGTTTTACTGTATTTAAATATGTATGTATATATGTATATGTATATATATATACATTAATATATATATATATATATATATATATATGTACATTAAAATATTTACTTGCCCTGTCCCTCCCCTCCACAATCTGTTGGGACCAGGATGGGTGAGAGATATAGTACAGATACATTTTGGGGGAGTCCAACATCTTTTCTGATGGGGCTTGTACACGTTTTTTTTTCGATTGCTTATTAATAAAATAAGTTGCGAATAATATGTTCGTAAAAAAATCAAGTGAAATTGGGACGTTAAGTGGATTTAGATAAGAGCGGCACTGCCTGGAGGATATCGCCTACGTAAAATAAATAAATATTCAAAACCCTATGTCCCCAAATTGTGTGTCTTAAGTGACATTTGTATTATAAACAAAACACATCTATGCCACTTGATGTAGTTCTGATTCCATGTTCACCGGATCAGAGTTCTTTTCCCCCAACATATTATAGGGGCAATAGGATGATCAGCTAACCTCACTGTTTTTTTTTTGTTTTTAAAATGGGTATCAGCGGTAAATTCCGATTCCGATTAACCCGACTAAATCGATGCCTTCGCTATACCTGTAGAAAAGTCATCTCGATAGCTGTGTCACTATAATCTTCGGGGTACCATTAGGCCTGATAGCCTCGTTAACAGATCCCATTTGGTGCCCAGCGTGAGCCCCTTTTAATTTTCCGCCATTTTTCCAATTTAGGGGGAAAATTATAATTTTAGGGGGAAATCACGCTTCATTTGGGGGGAAGTCACGCAGCCTACCTGGCAACACTGGGTTCACCAGTTACGCCTGGTAGTCTGGCTGGTTTAGTGGTTAGTACGCGCACTTTTGGTGCACAGGGTCATGGGTTCAAGACTCACCGTTAACGAATTCAGTTTATGGTGTTTTTCAAACTCACGACCCATGTTGCGGGCTATGATCACACTCAGATGTTAAACAAGTACCCATATATTGGGTAACACTGCTGAGCTTGCTGTTGATCTCAACACCTCAACAAAAAAGCAGTTAAGATCTTGGAAATTGGATGTCACTAAACACATCTGCGGCCTTAGTCCAATGTTGGACTGTCGTGTCTGTTATTTGTGTTATTTTTAGTTACGCCTAAAAGCTCCTCACTTGTTTAAAGTGTAGCCAATACCTTACGAAAATGCTTTCTACTCCTAATCTAACCAAATTCCCCGCCGCCAGTATATCGTCGTGCTCTGTGGCCGTGATCGTTCGATCGCCACTCTTTGAAATAGACACTCATAGAGAAACGAGTTTTCAAACTCGGCACGACTCGTCGCAAGTTTATTATTCAGAAGAAGATGATAAGAAATATTCTTATCGTAGAATAATAAACTAACAATGCGACTAGGAAGTGGTATGGCTGACAACCGTGTCACACTCCGAATTCAATTGTCTTTGTAACGTTGATGAATACACACGGTAGTCATCAACGCACCATGCTCCACTAGGAGTTACGGTAATCGAGAGAGAGTATATCGTTCGGAGTAAATGTTTCTACCATAACTGTGAGTGAAGGATAACTCCTAACTTTTGAAGGCGCTGTCACATTACAATTTGAAGTGAGGTTGTGGATTAAGGCGAATACACGTAACTAGAATAAATTAAAATGAACTCCTTAAGTTTTCAAAATTCATCTTTCACAGAATTCAAAACCAAAAGTAATATTCATAAATTTACCGCCTCTTGAAATATGCCTCCCCCGGGCAGTTACCCAGGTTTTCCATATAGGAAATACAGCCCTGGTCGCGTTCGAAAAAAAATAACGCATTCAATACAATTTTAGAAAGAGACGAACTATATTAGGTGTGTGTTTTGGGTTATCCCGTGTAGGTTTGGGTAACGAAACTCCATATAAAAAAAATGCCAGCTGACCCACCTGTTAGTCCCAGAATACGGTCGACTTTTGGCTATAGTCGTAAAAAGATGCCAACATACGAGCATTTATTAGGGATGAGCATCGAACATCGATGTTTCGAAAACATCGATGTTTTTGGTCCGATGGTCGATGTTTTTACCATCGATGGTTTTACGTCGATGTTTTTCACCATCGATGGTTTGCGTTTCGATGGTCGATGGATTTCACCATCGATGGTTTTCAACCATCGATGTTCCTTTCCTCAACATATTTTTTTTAAAACTCAACTTTGTCTTTAAACTGCATGCGACTGCCGTCAAACAGCTCATTCAAAAGTGCAATGCATCGTAACATACAACATGCAATCCATCTATCGTGAACACTGTCTGTACACACAAATAGAGAGTCTTTGTTTATATCCATAGGTACACCCGGTAAGGCACACAATTTCTAAATGTGGTTTCGCCCTGAAAGAGCTTAAACCTTTCTTCACTGTTTACGTTGAAATTTAAAGAGGTAGGTGTGCTACAATTTCGTCGCGCATCTTTTCTTTTCCTGCACAGACCACTGTCCACTCGTCAAGATAAAACGTACGAGACTATGTAGACTATGACCGTGTCAATACCGCAAGCAAGATAAAATATTTTAATCAAAATATTTTAGTCTTCGCCGAGCACTTATATACCGGTATTAATTTAAACCATCTTAAAACATTTTTGGAGATAGTACCTTTTCCATAGGGTGTATATACCGTCCTAGTCTAGTTCGCGTATTAACTTCTTCTTTTTATTCGAATTGGTTGTGGAATGTGCAGATGTTCACAAATGGTTTATATGACGTTTTGATTATTTCGACAATATTATAATTGGAATTTGTTAATCTCGCGTTTTTTCGAACCAGGAATTTCATATAAACTTTGTAGCGAAACGAAAAGCGAAAACGATAAATGGATAAATTTCAGAGACAGTCGCTTGTCTTGGAATAATGGATTGGCAAGCACCTTGCCATCTGTTGTGAGTGGGACTAAATTTAGTTTCGATTAGTTAGTACAGCCCGTATATGCCGACCAAAAATAAAATAATTTGCCAAAAACTTTTTATCTTTGCTCCGGTATATACACGGTTACCGACATATACGGACCGCACTAACTAGTTTGAACTAAGTTTAGTACCACTCCGAACTATTTTGTTCGTGTTTGACAGTTCGTGATAAAAAGGACTGGAATTTAGTCCGGTATAAACACCCTAGAAAAAGTACTATCTTCAAAAATGTTTTAAGATAGTTTATTTTAGAACCGGTATATATGCGCTCTATGTAAAAGGGGAACTTGATTCCCACGCGTTACCGCTGGTTGCTGGGTGCAAGAGTTACATTCTGGTGGGTGGGGGAGGCAATGAGTGAAAGCCATAAACTAAACCATATACTCGTATCTATTCAATCCGCTTAACTTTTGCTATTAAAGTGATTATTTTTACTGAGTACTCAAAAGACCTAAAACGTCGATGTTTTTGGTTCGATGTTTTCGTACCATCTATGGTTGCGTCTCGATGTTTTTTCGATGGTAACCATCGATGTTTTTCTTTCGATGCTCATCTCTAGCATTTATGTCATATCTGCGTTGGATCAGTTGACCGAGCCTTGCAATTACTAATATAATTAAAAAATATATCATCTCATCCTTTGATAGCTCTATAGGGTTGCGATTACTCAAGATGCTGAAGATGCGAGTGTTTATAAAATGCGCACAATTTCATATAAAACCTTATAGACTAAAACCTCATTTAGCCTTTATGTTGTGGTAATAAAAACGATTGAAAGCTTTTTGAAACATCCACAATCTTTAGCGCAAACTAACAATCACACCCTAAGACAAAATTTAATATAATACCTTTCTGTTTCTATTAAATACTTAAAACTTATTTTAATCTCCATAATGAACAACCATCTCAATTTCAACTTAATATTCCTCCAAATACACATCCCACTCTCAAAGTCATCCGAAAATAAAACATCTAAAATAAGGACAACAACGAAACGATTACTCAACTCAACTCAGCATAATCAAACATTTCCATTTCAACATTTCGTTTCGTTTACCTTTATCCAGAAAAGCAACGAGCTACAAAACGCACATCCACTTGACGAAAATCCTTTTCTCTCTCATCTCAAACGATTCTCCTGTCAATGTTTAGTCCTATTATCCTGATATACTCCGACAAACTCCAAAAAGAAGAAGAGCTGCTGCCTGCTATAGTCTTTCGTTCGCTATAAGGCTGTGTGTATGTGTATGTATGTCCACGAAATCGTTTTTCGTGTATTTTTCAACTTCCTGCAAATGTTCATCACAGGCTTCCATAATACGCGCGTCCCCCATAGCCAAACGCCAGGTCATACCAGGACCCGACTAAAAAGAACAACCATCCAATGCTACATTCATACCCATCCTGTATAGGATATCACTTCTTGCTTGTTGGCTATGGCTGGATGGATTTGATTGCATGCGCCTTGCTACAGTGATTACCTTCACTAAATCGAAAGAAAGGACAAGCAATAAAATCGAATTCGCCCTTTTTGTCGGAACAATCAGTTCTTAATATATTAAATTTTCCTTTGAGCGTGCTGCTTCAATAAAAACAATGAAACTTAACTACACCCTCGAGATCAGGTTGCTCGAGACCATCAGGACGAGGACGTTGTTTTCTGAGACAACGCGGAGTGCGGTGCTCGTCTCCCATCTCTATACTGTCTCTATTCGTCCGTAAGTTTCCCGTAAATATCCTTGTATGCTGAGCATGTTGTATGGATAACCTTTTGGCTTAGTCTCGGATTTATCATGGAAGAAAGCGCTGGGAAGTTTGCTGAACGGGGGGAGTGCAGGATATACGACCTGCAGGTTGGGATGTAATGGAATGAGTTTAAATGTCGTAAGTGTTTGTAGCCTATCAGAGTGTTATTCGTGTGTTTGTCCAATAGAAATGGAGTGTAGTTGGGCGCATGGCTAGGTTTTTCATGTTCCCATGCTCTAGTTGGAGTTTGAGGGTGCCGTTGGGGAAACCACATGCTAAATGAATTATACATTAACGACGGTTGACCGAGTCTATTTGATTTAATTTATGTTTTGAGACTTACTTGTCCCCATTTGAGTTAATCCATTGATTAAAGCGATGACGTCATTAGTTTGAATGGGTGTAGTGTGAAATGGTGTCCCTCTGATAGTTTTTTTTATTATTATGTACCTTACTGACTCAGTCACTCGGTCCTTCTCAAATGCAAATGGCTATGTAACTACAAGGTACAATCGGAAAGCCAACCCAAGAGGGTACATCATTCGACGAAATATATAAATTAGAACTGCGAATTAGTATAATAAAAATTGCATTCACTGACAAAAGCATTTTTCTGTAGTTAAATCGACAGCGATTTGTTTAGCGTAAAACCTGTGAGGTTTTTTTTTGTAAAAAGGAAGACGTTGAAAAAGGATGATGTAATGTTTCGTGTACAGTATAATGGGGGTTGGTTTTTCTCACTCTAGATATATCTCACCCATGGGCAACACTCGAACAAATTTTATCGGGCTGATGTAATTTCGAGATAAGGAACCGGTATCCCTTTTTGGAAAACTTTAAAAGTAGTCAGGGGCTGCACTTTTTTTTTCAGTCGTCGGCTAACGACACCACTACATATATACTAGGGATGAGCATCGAACATCGATATTTCGATGGTTTACGTTTCGACGGTCGATGGTTTTCAACTATCGATGTTTTTTCCTCAACATATTTTTTTTTACAACTCAACTTTGTCTTTATAAGTGTATGCAAATACCTTCAAACAGCCCAATCAGAAAAAAATGTGAATCCATCGTAACATACAAGATGCAATCCATCGATCGTGAACACTGTAAACACAAAAAGGAGTGTCTTTCTTTATACGCCCGGTAGGGGACAATTTCCAAATGTGTTTTCGCCCTGGAATAGTTTCAACCTTTTGTCTGGGCCAAATATCAGTGTCCAAAGGTTTAAGCGGGTCGCAGAATAAAAAAATTGAATACGCGTATTGAAACCTATGTATTTTTGTAATTTAATCTCAGAATGTTTCCTTTAAGATGTGACTATTAATCTAAGTCAGTAGCTTCCTAGGGATTACGTCCTATAGAAATTACATCTTTTGAAAATGTTCTTCAAATAAATTGAGAACCTTAGATAATAGATGAGAAGTTAAAACGCCAACATTATTTGTTAATTATTTTCCGTCAAATTTTGGACAGCTGATCCGAACATTGTGGAACCGGTCATAAAAATCCAGAGGAAACCCAAAACAACCTTGGGAGCGAAAATTCTTAGTCTGAGTTACATCAAGTCCGGTCAGAAAGAAAGGCTCAAAATAGACAAAAATTGGTTCTGTGATGAGGTGTGAAAGCTTAATAAGCTAAAAGGGAAAAATTCTGTACTTGGGCTGAAATGGCTATATTTACAACATTTCACGTTCAGGTGATTTCCTCATCAAATATACGATTTCGGGGCTTTAGAACTTCGTACCTCAAATAAATCTCAGCCCAAGATTTTATTGTCCAATAACCTGAAGGATGCGAACGCGAGTTATAGTGCAACGTACCAGATAGCTAGCAAGTTCGGCTAATACTAAAAAAATGGAACGAATTTCGGAACAGAACAATTTCAGGAAGAGGCTTAACGTTTTCTTCCACAAAAAAAGGATGCCTTAAGCAAATGTAACTCAAATAATCGTCGGTGATTTTTTTAAGCGTGCATAAGCCACCGACGTTTTGGCGAGTTTTAGTAAATTGTTGAAATGAGTTCAATAGCTCGAATTTGTGCTGCCACACATTTTTTTAATTAAGTTCTTCGACCTGGCTGCGGGCCTTGAGTTTGATATGTCTGCTCTATGCGGTGGGTTCTGGGTACGATACGTATGTAAAAAAAAACTCAAAGAGAACAGTTACATTCTGGTGGGTGGGGGAGGCATTGAATGAAAACCATAAACAAAACCATATATCTATTCAATCAGCTTAATTTTTGATATTAAAGTGATTATTTTTTTTGAGTGCTCAAAAAACCCAAAACATCGATGTTTTTGGTTCGATGTTTTCTTACCATCGATGGTTTCGTCTCGATGTTTTTTCGATGGTAACCATCGATGTTTTTCTTTCGATGCTCATTTCTAATATATACACCCAAATCGGAATCGATTTGAAATGGAATTGTTTGATTCAAAAACATTTTTGTTTGAGCATGATGCTCTATTTTACTGACTTAAAAAAAACTTTGTGAATTCTACCTTAAGGTATGTACTGAGTTCACCGAGCGAAAAACTTTTCACTGTGAAATAAAGTGCAACTGCATTATTTTCGCTGGCGAAATGTCAAAAACCGGTGTGGAGACTTTCAATTGAAGTGAGTACCACCAAGCGAATTCGATTTCACGATCATCAAAATTTTGACAGTATTTGCATGGATTTCACGTGAACTGACGATGTTTGTACCTACTCTTAGCGAGGCAATAGTCCGTCCGGTTTGTGTGCTGAGTTAAATGGGATCGATTAGGTAGAACAGAGGGCAGGGCAGGTTGTCACAAACGCCTTGCATTGATGTCAGATGTAGTTTTCGAATTATAATTAATTAATTAATTTTTTTAATAGTTCGTATCACCGCTGGTTTTTACTTGATCATCACTTCAAATTATTCGCCGTCAGCGATTAATTCGATGTTCCTTGTCTTTTTTTTAGTCATTGTATTATTGTATTGTATTTTGTGTTTTTAATATAAATTCGCAAAAAAAAATAACGAAAACTGGACGCGCGGTACTCAGATTTCAATACCGGATACCGCTTTTCTTCAACACCCAACACCCCGGTTTTTTCAACCATGAATCAGTTTTTTAGCACCTGTTCAGTACCGTTTTTTTTTCAGGTTTTTTTTCAGCACCTGTTCAGTGCCGGGTTTTTCCGGCTTTTTTAGCACCTGTTCATTATTGTTTCTTTTTTTCAACACTGAATGAGCTTAAACTGGGTACTTTTCTATTGCATTTAAGCACAGTTTTTTTTAGGGTTTTTCTTCAATAGAACCACGTTCAAAGACTTCATGATTCTGAAAGGTACCCAGATTTTCTCAGGGAAATACTCGCCCAATCGGCGCGCGTTAGGTAATTTTAGACCGCTGATTCGGAATTCGGCGCCAAATCTAAAGGTCCATCCAGACTGATCGCCAAATGGTTGCACGTCCAAAAACTGGCATCACGAACAGCCATTTGCTACTTAGCATCTACACTAGCAACCAAATGGAGACAGAAAATGACAAAACAAATATTTTATTTTCGAGATTTTTTTTAATTTAATTATCAAAATCGGACTCAGAGCGTTTGAATTATTACACGACCATTCAAGAATTATTCAATTGCACACAAAAGAACCAACAAAAGTTGCAAAATTGTCACTTTGAACTTGACAAGCGGTTGGTTGACTTGCCATATTGAATATCAAAACGGGACGCACACCTAAATGGCGATCAGTTTGGATGCATTGACAACTGCCAATCAGCGCCCGCTCTAGCACTTACGGCGCCCCGGGCAAGAGCTAAATTATTATTAGAGAATAAAATCACAGCTTGTTATATCGGGGAACCTATCCCAATCGCGATATTAGCATGTTAGGAAACATATTAGAGAGGAATACTATCGGTGGCTCCATCGTACTTACTTATCTTACTCAAACCCAATCCCAATGTCGAATATGTCAAATTCGATGAGCAAGGATGGGAAATTGCAACCCATTGAAATCGAATTTTCTGAGTCTTCCCTTTCAACATTTTTCTAATTTGCTTTGTGGGAGGATTGTGAATTACACTTTATCGGTGTTTATCTTTCAA
The DNA here is from genome assembly GCA_949715475.1 of Microchrysa polita. Taxonomy (NCBI): domain Eukaryota; kingdom Metazoa; phylum Arthropoda; class Insecta; order Diptera; family Stratiomyidae; genus Microchrysa; species Microchrysa polita. The sequence continues at coordinate 21,331,429 of OX454420.1, forward strand.
CGACTTGAGAAAAGCATGTTTTAATTTCTGGGCGACTGAATAAGTTGTAAAATGTTTTTTGGCATTTAAGTTTGAAAATTGAATAATTAACACTAGTATTGCCTAATCTTCTTCTGCAAGAAGCTATAATTTATGCGTTTTGACACAAGTCGCAACAAATACCTAACGACGAATGATGAAAAAATGTGGGCAAATTGAGGAATTCATGTCTTATGTTCACTTGATGCTATCAATCACAAGTTCAATGTTGAAAGAGGAAACGGAACTTGAAGACAATAGGGAATAGCCAAATCAATGCTATCGAAACTGAAGGAAATCATCCACGCAAAGATCAGGTGAAATGAAGTTGAATTATTGTAATCGAAAATGCTTTTATGTCTCGAGTGTTTATACGATTCCTTATTTCTCAATATGCTATAATGTCGTCTTTTATTTAAAAATTTGGTTGCCCTTCCCTTTAATAGGAATTATGGATAAGTAGGTCTAATTAGAATCCTTTGAAGAAAAGGAACTAACTTTTCAATAGGAACACCAATTTATCACATCATTCTGCAATGAAAAAAATATTTTTTTTTTTTTAGGGAGCAACTTTATTATTATACAGGGTGTCCCGCAACTGATTAGCCATAGACCAATTGTAGACTCTACAGGATGTTTTAGCAAAAACGTCGCCAAATTTTTTTCTCTAGCCTTTACCGTTAAGGAGTAATCGCCTTTTTTGTGATTCTTGTCAAAAAACACGACTTTCTTCGAAAAACTCCAATTTTCTAGCTTCCACTTTAGCCAAATCAATGCTTTTCATATTCATCTGAAAGTACACAAAATTTCCAATAAAAGGACATATCGAACGGTTTCGTATCTTCCGAGATACGACGTTTTGAATTTTGCAGAAATGTCAATTTCAATTTTTAATGTCAAAATTAAACCCGAATTTCTTAACGGTACATTGTAGTGGCAAATCTGCAAAGTTGACAAAAGTTGGCGTAGTATCTTAGCTTTCGAACGGCATATAAGAATAAATCACAGAATCATCCAGTGTGTGAATAATATGTGTAAAAGGGAAAAAAACATAGTCCGTAAGTGAAAGAAATCTTGCTTTTACTTGGAAATAGTTCAGTCGTATAAGCATTTCCAATAGAAAAAAATACAGTAAGGCTAGGCTGTAGTCTGGCTGGTCTAGCGGTTAGTGCGAGCACCTTCGGTGCACAGGGTCATGAGTTCGAATCTCACCGTGGATCATGGTGTTTTTCAATCTCACCAGCTTGTGACGGACTATGATCTCACTCAGATGTTAAACGAGTACCCATTTATGGGGATAAATAACACTACTGAGCGTGATGCTGATCTCATTACCTCAACAAAAAGCAGATAAGATCTTGGAAATAGGATGTCATTAACACATCCTGCGGCCTTAGTCCAATGCTGGATTGTCGCGCCTGTTATTTATTTATTTTTTCTTGGTCTTGAATCAATGGCATCCCAGGGATCTACAACTGATTTTGCTAAAAAAAATTTTGATCGGAAAGGTCCCAAAAAGGAAAAAAAAGGATACTCTTTAATCCTTGACTGGAGGTCGGCATGCGGGGTATCATATCAAAGGGGACGCCGAGTACATTACATATCCGGTGTTTGATTCCTATTTCAAGGACCATAAACGGAATAAATCGCGTTTGAATGGAAAATTTTCGTGTTTCCCGTAATCGTCTGTATCTTTCCAAAGCCATAACTATGCGAATAATTCAAGTTGCCACTTCCTTTTTCATTTTTTAGAATCTATGATTCTATCATTAAATTTGCTAAGGAAAAATTGGATCGGAAAACTCTGAAAAAGGGCATAAAACGAAACTAATTAATACCTGACAAATTAAAATGTTTATCCTTTTTTAGACGATGAAAATGAAAAATACTCTCTCAATATTCATGTGTACACAGCGGACCTTCTTACAAATAATTCAACACATAAAACAAATTTGTTTATACTTACCGTTATAATTAGCATCTACAACAGTAGCGAAAAGTATTTTTCCATAATGCATAACAACCAAGTCTATGCTTGATGTAAAAATTTTACTTCCTTTTCAAGATTGAAGTCGGTTTGGTACATTTGCAGACTATGTTTTTGTTTCATTTATACATATTATTTAGAGACCGGATAACTCTGTGTTTTATTCTTATATGCCGTTCGAAAGCTAAGATACTACGCCAACTTTTGTCAACTTTGCAGAATTGCCACTACAATGTCCCGTTACGAAATTCGGGTTTAATTTTGACTTTACAAATTGAAATTGACATTTCTGCAAAGTTCAAAACGTCGTATTTCGGAAGATACGAAACCGTTCGAAACGTTCGATATGTCCTTTTATTGGAAATTTTATGTACTTTCAGAAGAATATGAAAAACATTGATTTGGTTAAAGTGGAAGCTAGAAAATAGGAGTTTTTCGAAAAAAGTCGTGTTTTTTGACAAGGATCACAAAAAAGGCAATCACTCCTTAACGGTAAAAGCTAGAGAAATAATTTTGGCGACATTTTTGCTAGAACATCCTGTAGAGTCTACCATTGGTCTATGGCTAACCAGTTGCGGGACACCCTGTATAACTTAGCGAATTGGGCCATTTTGCTTTTCGAAAGCGGAATATGTGCTACCATCATAAGCGGAACATTTAGGAAACTTTCTCTAATAACCTCGTATCGATTGTTGACTTTTTTGATAAATTAAAAAAAATGTTCAACAGGTTTTTATAGTTACCTAAAAAAACCTTAATCTGCCGTCTTGAAAAAAATTGGTATATCGGTTGTAAAATGCTTCGGTGTCTGTTTCCTACCTTGCGGCATTTTGTTTTAACTCATTTTATTTTTATGTATAGTTTCTACGTTTTGCTTTCTACTAAATTGATGTTAATGTTAATTTTTTTTCACTCGTTTTTTTTTTTTATTCGAGTGATTGCCAAAAAGCCGCCCCTGGCGACCGCCCGGCTCGCCCCCCCCTTAGAGCGGGCGCTGCTGCCAATTGGTTGCACGTGCAACCATTTGGCGATTGGTCTGGATGGACCTTAAACATAATTATTTGGGTGCCTGTCACAGAATGATTATTCTGTTTTCTCATCGAATCGGCGCGGTAGAAACACTGAAGTAATTTTGGGTCCTGATTCCGCTGGTGGTAATTTGGGAATTTGGAATCAGCGACCCAAAATTACCTTATGGCTCCGTCACACACAACGCGATCTGCGTCCGCGATCTCCAAATATGTTTTCGCCGCGCACAGTGTGATACGCTATACACCATTATTAAACACGTCATATAAAATGCGGGATGAACAAGCAAACCAACCATCTACGAGGTATACCGTCAGGGGAGCACCTAGCCTTTCGGCCTTTATCTCCCGGTCCCGCTAAATGTTTCGACCTTCGGCTTTTTACTGACAAGGTGTTGTTGTCAGATGGGGATTTCTCCGTCCGGCGCATGCATACACCATCAGGAACCCAACCCCGGGGTTGCATCACTAGCTGGATGATTTGGGTAACAACCTCCAGCCACTACGAGGCCAACACCTTGATGGGTAAGGACCATGGTCCCCTGGGGACACCCATCCCCGTAGTTCACTATTCGCTATAGACTTCTCTATAGCAGGTGTGATCCTCCTTCGGCCCCCTATTGGTTAAGCCTTACGTCGAATTCAGACATGCACATCCCAGGCTCGTTGGACCTGTGACTACGAGCCTGTGTAGACACGTAGCGCTGCTTTTCACATCCAGGTGGCCCCAGTGCCCAGTGACATCCCTAAGGTAATTTCTATTGCAGTAGGATCCTGATAATCCGGACCAGGAAAATCCGGAATTTGAGCCAAATTTTGTTTTAATTTTCATAAAATCTTCTAAAATTTGTTTGTGCATACTATGCTTTCTAAACTTTTGGGAAGGCATAGCTCGAACACGAAATTATTAATTATCACTAAAATGGTTAACTTTTTAAGGATTTTAGTAGAATTACTCTCCTCTATGATTCACCACAGGCCATGTATATCACCGGTGAAGACAGAGAAAGACATTCTGTACAGGCCAATGTGTCACCGGTGACACATTTGTAGTCTTCTTTTGAATTTACATTTTACTCAAAAATAATATTATTTTTAGTTTTTGAATAACTGAAAAACATTTTTAATAAATTGTATTGTAATAAGCTTCTAAGTCTCATTCGAAGAAGGACTTGCAAACTTCATTAAATTAGGAGTAAAGCTGGAAAACGTAATTTCGTCGTTCTTACTTTGATTTACACTGTAGAAAGCACTCTGAAGTTGTTTTTTCGCAATATAACTGTGGTGTTTTTAATGGGTTTTACTTCATGTTTTAACTAGAAAGACAAATGATTTCAGTTTTAAGGATCAAAAATACTAGAAAGAGGAAATAAACAACGCAAACTAAATTTGCCCTTCTGTATTGTGTGTCACCGGTGATACAAACTTAATTTGTTATAAAACAGGCTATTCCCCACAGGCCAATGTGTCACCGGTGAACACACGTTGAAATTGAGTTGAAACTACGCCATTGTATCATCAGTAAACACCCTAAAAAATATTCCATTAAAATCCGCCGAAAACCTGAAAAAAATTGCTTGGCCTGGGAGGAATAATTGTGTGGTGTTCACCGGTGACACATTGGCCTGTGGGGAATCGAGTTTAGTGTGTTCACCGGTGATACATGGCAGCCAAGGTGTTAATTCGCTAATGCGGATAGGGTTCGGTTCTAACCTATTCAAAATATCGAAGCTCTACGGTAATGTCTCATAGTGCCACAGACTTTGCATTCACCTCTGCCGTTGGATGCCCTTGGAAGGTTTTCATTAATAGTCCTATTTCCAAATATTCACTCAATTCAAACATGGTTATTAATAACGCCCGCACAAGAAAAGTTTTAATGAAAATTTCCATTTCTCACATTTTCTCAATTTCGGCTTGATTTTTCGCCACTTGTCCATAGCTCATATCTAGCATGTATGCATGATCTTCACATTCTCGCGGAGGATTTCCCATAGTTGGCTTGCTTGAATGCATCACACTTGTTTGCGAACTCATTTTCCACATAATGTGCTGGTCTCGACAAAGTTTTAATTTCATTGTACTTGAATCCAAATGAAAACTGCCGCTCTGTGCCGTCTTCCTGCTTCCTCCAAATGCAAATGCATCCAACAAACCATATCATGATATCATTCCATCATAGTATGAATATGGGTACATTACGCTTTCAGGTCCCCAAGGGAAATTTTTGATGTTTCTGATATTTTCCGCCATAAAGCGGACACATAGCTTTATGGCGGACGGTGTCGCTAGTGTCGATAAGAAGAACAAGAAAAATTTCCCTTGGGGACCTAAAAGCGTAATATACCTGAATATGTACTGTACTCATACCACTTTTCCTCTTTATTTTTTTTGGTGTTTTTTATTCGGCTTCGTCCATATGATATACTTATGAGCCTAATATTCCGAATAATACGAAAATGTTTTTTAAAAATTTCATATACACTTGAGCTTTTTTCCGAGTGTATATGAGAAAAAAAAAAGAGTAGCTTTACGCCCGAATATTGAAGGATGAATATAATAATGAGAGAGAAACAGAGTTGAGTGGCAGAATTGCCAACTACACACATATGTTTTCCGAATATTTAACGGACAGGGTGTGAGTAAAGTTATTCGGCCGATAATGAATTTTAGAACAAAGTGACAGACATTATGGCTAAAGTTGCTTACGTACGAGACAGGTGTATTTAAACTTAAATATTATCAAAATTTGATTTGATTTTCATATTTCCATTTTTTACTTGCAAAGAAAAATGGGGTGAAAAACTATAGGTCTGGCCAGGCCTATTGGGTATCAAAAAGCACAATAAATTTAAATTCGGTAAAAACATACTCAGGTTTCTTAAAATGTTTGCAAAATGCTTCGAAACATATTATTTTAGCTAGGATACCATGAAATATGAAGTCTCTGCGATTTCATCTTCTACAGTTTTTGACCGAAATACATTGCCAAAGGTCTGGCCAGACTTTTGTGACGACAGAAGGGTTAAGAACAAGGTGATTTTAGATATAACGGTTAAAGTTGCTTACTGGACAAGTGTATTAAAACTTAAATATCATCAAGAATTTACCCCAACCAAAATGCTGCCCCATCTCAATAAATGCATAAATTTCCCAAGCCACCCTGTCTAGAATCTACAAGTTATAACGAACAAAAATCAGATGAGAAATGGGCACTTTTATTTCGGCAAAAAGAAAAAAAAACAAAACGTCGAACAACAATGAAACCATATTTAATGAAATTTTTGAACAGCCCTCGTTTCACTAACTATGTGCAATGTGTGTACCACACACCCCAGCAATCTGAAAGCATGTGAAGATTTTCCGCGACTGAAAAATAAAACGAGAGAGATACTGAACTATAGCAATGCGAGAATGGGCCAAAATGAACATGTGATTTCATTTTGAATTTTCCGCGAATAAGATACTTTTCGGGGGGAAAATTTTAACTTTTTTTGGTGTGTAATGGACACTTGAATAGAGTAATAACAGAAACAAAAAAAAAACATATTGATGAGAAACTGCAATGAATTTGGTTTAATTGGAGTTGTTGGGGGTTTTGGTAATGTACGAGTTATGCAAATGTAATAAGAATAACTAATAAGTACATACATATGTATATAATATTGATAAAAAAAAAAACAGAAATTGTTTCTGAAACTAAATAACAGTTTTTTATTTTATATTAACAATTAAATTATTTTATAAAATATCTTACCTAAATAACAGAAACGATATTTAATGTTAATTTACAATTGATCAATATTATGTATTTCTCTATAGATAAAATTATTTATTAAATTGAACATTTAAGTCAAAATAAAAACCTACTTAGATTATACTTAGAACTATTTAGCCAACTTAAAAATACTTCATATCAAAGTATTTTTTTACATCTCCTCCCTTAAGAAATAATATTTTTTTTTTATAATAAATGTTGAACAGGAATAATTTTTGTAATATGGAAGAGATTTGGTTCTGATTTTTTATGACTAGTATCTATTTTGTATATCGAGTTTGATATTTTTTCTAAAATTTTATATGGTCCAATTTTTATTTCATCTAGCTTCTTCTTATTTAACCTATTTCCATTTTCAATATACACCAAGTCTCCTACATTTAATTTATAGTCCTTTCTCTTTTTATCAAAATATTTTTTATTATAAGTATGTGATTTTATTGTATTTTTTAGAGCAAGCACTCTATCTTCAAACAAATCTTTTTTTGTTTTTGCTTCTTTTATTTCATCTGGCAATATCGATAGATCTTTCCCTACTAATAAATAATTTGGGCTAAATCCTGTTACAGTATGACATGTTTCATTATATTTTTGAATACACTAATGTGCTACAGTTGTCCAAGCAATTTTGTTTGTATTTTCATTTATTCTACATCTAATTTTATTGACAAGGGTTTGGTTTAGTCTTTCATTCAGTCCATTTGAAAATGGTGCATCAACTGCAGTGAAAATTATAGGTATATTCTCAGAATTTAAAAACATTTTAAATTCTTTCGAATTAATTCCTGGATATTGATCTGAGAGTATCATTCCAATTTTATTATCTTGTAATACTTTTTGGACTAATTTTATGAAATCGACAGAGTTTTGAGTTTTCGAAGTAAGAATGTATACATATCTCCTGAAGTGATCAACAAGAAGATGTAAATATTTTTTTGTTGATCTTGATCCTCCAAATCCACCAATCGTATCTATGGATACAATTTCAAAAGGATAAGTAGCTGGACCTAAATGAGACGTTAGTCCGAACTTATTTTTATTTCTTGATTTGTTTTTAATGCAAATTGAACAATTTTCGCAATTTTTTTCAATATTATATGCTAAATTTTTAGCAGTAAAATATGGTTCAATTTTCATTTGAACTTGTTTTTTTTCCAATATGACAATAGTGATAGTGAATATTTTGTATAACTTTTCGACTAAATTCTTCTGATAATAAAATTTTCTCTTTTTCCCCTATTTGTTTTGTAATAAATCCGTTTTTTTAATTTCAATTTGTCTTTATTATTAGTTAGATCTGAATTGGTTTTTTGGTCATTTAAAATATCTTTTAAAGCTATTAAATTTACGATCTTAAAATTTCCACATTCACTTTCACCTGTTTCTAACACCGGATGTCGGCTTAAACAGTCAGATTCTAAATTATATTTCCCTGGGGAATATTTTACTTCAAAATCAAATTGTGAAAGATAATAAGACAAATCTCCTAGTTCTTCATCTGTTCTAGATTTAATATTCATTTTTTCTAAGGGCTTATGATCAGAAAAAACTGTAAATTTTTTACCCATGAGCCTATGTTGCCAATATTTCACTGCCTCTTTTATTGCTAAACACTCTAGATAAACAGCTTTCTTTCGTTTTTGGTTTTCATTTAAGTTTCTGGAAAAATATGTACAAGGCTTTTGATCTCCATTCTGTTGTGTTTGTTTTATTACAGCTCCTATACCTTGTATATTTGCATCTGTGTAAATATGTATTGGTAAATTTGGATCGAAAATTGATAAAATAGGCTTTGAAAATAACAAATTCTTAATTTTATTAAAAGATTCCTCACATTTATCAGTCCAATTGAATTTTTATCCTTTTCTCAGAAGATTGTGTAATGGATCCAATAAAGTTGATATATTCTACACATATTTACTATAAAAATTTATTTTTCCTAAGAATTGTCTAACATTTTTTTGTGTTTTCGGAGTAGGAAAGTCTTTTATAGCTATCAAATTATCTTTAAGTGGACTTATTGAATAGCAAAGATAAATGATTTAGGTGCTCTTTAAAAGTTTGTGAAAAAATAAGTACATACACTCCCAATCAATAGGATAGTTCCACTTGTAAAATGGCTGTATTTCGGTAAGTGATAACGGTATTTTCTTCAAACTTTGTGACAATATTTTCAGTAGCCTTACGAGAATTCTTAAAAACAGTACAAATGATGAAGTCATTGGGATAGTTCCAGGGGAAATGAAACAGCAAATAACGGTAAGAAAGGATAATTTTATTTTGAAAAATTTAGCTGGTAATAAGTAGAACTTTATTTAAGTAATTAGAGCTCAAAAAGTTAATCTGGGATAGAATTGTATAGGTTTTAACGGTAAATTAAATTAATTTCGCCCCAAACTCCTCTAAACGTTCGTAGAAGAGCTTCAGTGTTCTTAAACTATTGTCTAACGGTATAGATCTTCGTTGTCATTCATCCCCACACAGTTTTGATGGTATTTAGAACTAGGAAGTATGGAGGTGTTTCCCAAACTTTGATTAGTTGGTCTTGTAACCAATCTTTTATCAGTCTTGCTCCATGATTGACGCCATTATCTTGTTAAAATCTCAAAGAAGTTGAATGGAAAATGTCGGTAATTTTAATAACTATATTACTCAGAATATACTTGTAAGCCTGGACGTTGTGAATACCGCTAATTTCAACAAGCTCAATAATTCCACACAGAGCCATTCAACCCCATACTTCGACATTTCTTACTCTGAGTGATGCGTCTACAAAATTAATTCCATCTTGCTCAAATCGTGGAAATAACACCTAAATCTATTTGAATCGACGAGATTTAATCTTTTCCGTCAGTAAAAAAAAGCGTTTGTCCAATCCCTACAGTTCTTCCATTGGGATTGAATATCTTGGTATGGAACTACTGAGCTTTCTTAAATTAGGGGTACTCAGAGTACCCAAGCTTTCAAAGATATTCTTCCTAATGTATTGCCTAAAACTTCCGACATTTTCCATGCCATTCCTATAAGATTTTAACAAGATAATGACCCCAATTATGAAGCAAGGCTGATAAAATATTGATTTCAAGACCAACTAATCAAGGTTATGGAAAGACCTTCATACTTTCTAGATCTAAATATCATCAAAAAAGTGTGGGAATGAATGACGAGGAAGATCTATACAGTTAGACGATAGTTTAAGAACACTGAAGCTATTTGGCGTACGTTTAGAGGGGCTCGGGGCGAAATTAACTTAATTTACCGTTAAAACCTATTACAATTCTATCCCAGATTAAGTTTTTGAGCTCAAATTATTTAAATAAAAATCTTTTTATTACCAGCTTCATTTTTCAAAGTAAAATTATCCTTTCGTACCGTTATTTCATGTTTTATTTCGACTGGAACTATCCTATTGACTTCACCATTTGTACTGTTTTTAAGAATTCTCGTAAGAAAATGCTAACGGGACTCCGGATTTGATACATTCTATTATTCAAAGCACAGGCAGGCTACTGTAAATATTGTCACCAAACACCAAGTTTGAAGAAAATACTGTTATCACTTACCGAAACACAGCCATTTTTCAAGTGGAACTATCCTATTGATTGGAAGTGTATATCATCTATGTAAGCAAAATTTGATAAATTGTGTTTTCTTATAATACTACTCAAGATTCTCTGAAAAATAGCTGGTGATGTTTTCAAACCAAAAGGTAAACAAGTCCATTGAAAATGACCTTCTTGAGTTACAATGGCTGTTTTTCGTCTATCTTCAATTTTCAAAGGTCTTGACCAAAATGCTGAGTTGATATCCATAATGTTGTAAAAAATTTACAATTCCTAGTTTTTTCCATTAAATCCTCTATTAATGGAAAGGGCTGTGATTGAGGAACTACAATTTTATTTAAATCACGAAAATCTATACATAATCTTGTTTTCCTTCCTTCTTCTTTCTTATAAGCCAATGTCACTGGAGCTGCAAAAGGGCTATATGACTCTTCGATCATATTTTTTTCTAATAATTTCGATATCTGATTCTCTATTTCTTTTTTATCTTCTATAGAACATCTGTATGGTCTTTTACTACAATATTTACCTATAATTAAATCAATGTGAGCCTCATATAGTCTAAGAAAAATGGCATATTTGGTCGGCAAAAATCCTACATCGGAAATTTTTTTGGATTATGGTTGGGAATGGTCCCCAGATGATGGCATTAAAAGTCCCAACCGATCGTCCGCAACCTTAAAAAAAGGTGGAAAGGGGGCATTTTTTTCGTTTTTTACGATTATTTCAAAAATGGTAAGAGATACAGAAAAATAATATGAGGACGAAAAAAACTACATAAAATTATCTTTGCAATGATATATAACACATTAGAGTTTAATTGAATTTATCGGCGTTAGACTAGAAAATATATTAGAATATTTTCATATTAGGCCTTTTCTTAAAAGCTCCATAACTTTTAAAAGAATGCTACTTCAGCCGTAAAATTTTGTACAAGTATTCAAAATAAGTTTAAGATCATTTGAAAAAAAAAACATTGAGTCGCTCCGGTCAAGGACCCCCATTATCCCCCCATTTAAATTTTTCAAAACGGCATATCCATAACTCTACCCCGAATTGTAGCAGAGTGCTAAATTTTGGTTTCTTGGGATTGGAGGTCATAGTGACCCCACCCACCAAAAATCAGCTCATTCGGATAAAAACTAAGAGTATCTCCCATACAAAGTGACCCATCAGGAGTTTGTTCTACGTATTGCTCATTTTATAAACTGTAGAACAAAGTTGTCTTGGGTCAGTTTGTATGGGAGGTACCCTTAGTTTTTATCCGAATGAGCTGATTTTTGGTGGCTGGGGTGACTATGACCTCCAATCGCAACAAACCAAAATTTAGCACTCTGCTCCAATTTTGCGGGGAGTTATGGACATGCCGTTTTGACACGGGAGCGACTCAATGTTTACCTTAAAATAATTTTAAACTTATTGTGAATACTTGTACAAAATTTTACGGCTGAACTAGCAATCTTTCAAAAGTTATGGAGCTTTTAAAAAAGGTCTCAAATGAAAATATTCTAATTTATGTTCTAGTCTAACGGTGAAATATTCAAGTCAACTCTAATGTGTTATATATCATTGCAAAGATAATTTTATGTAGTTTTTTTCGTCCTCAGACTATTTTTGTGTATCTCTTACCGTTTTTGAAATAATCGCAAGAAACCGAAAAAAATCCCCCCTTTCCCCCCTTTCCCCCCTTTCCCCCCTTTTTTAAGGTTGCGGACCCCCGATCGGCTGGGACTTTCTATGCCATCATCTCGGGACCATTCCCAACCATAATCAAAAAAAATTTCCGATGTAGGATTTTTGCCGTTCAATGGCCATATTTTGGTCCAATTTTCTTAGACTAATAGTCTTTTACAGTTCCTATATCATACCTATCTTTAGCAAAAATCGGACTATATTTTTGTATTAAGGTATCTATTTCAGATTGTTGTTTATAATCTAAATGATTTACTGAAATATAAAAATCGATTGTTCCAATATGTTCATTAAAATTGATTTTATTTTTTTTTTCGTTAAAGTTATTTTTTTGTTCTGTTACTTTTTTTAATGAAAGTTCGCGAGCTATTTCACTATTTTTATGCTTTTTTATATTGTTTTTAATCGATTGTTTAATTTGTAGCTTTTCGTTTTGGATCAATTTGAATTTTTTAATGCAATCTAATCCAATTAGCATATCATAATTAAAATTCTCTTCGTCTACTACAAATACATTCATGTTACTTTCAATATCAAAAATCTTAATCTTTAGGTTTATCATTCCTACATCTTTTTTCACACCATTAATCGTTTTTAAGTTATAAATATTCATATTGTTATAAATTTTTGTATTTTTTATTGACAATAATTTTGATTTTATTAAGGAAACATTTGATCCTGAATCATAAATTCCCAAAACTTCTAGTGTATCATTTAAAAGTAATTTAATTTTGATTAATGGTGGCACAATTAGTTTTTTTGATTAGCTCTATTTAATTCAATTTCTAATTTAGAATTATTTACATTTTTTATCATTTGTTCTTTTTTATTTTTTATTTGATTCAAATTTTTAAACCAACATGCAGATTCTGGATGGAAACGGTTTTCCTTGTTTTCATTTTGGCAAATTTTACATGGTCGGTCAGTTCGATTTTCATTGTTAGCGAAATTTAAAAATGTATTATTTTTACTAGCACGATTTATTTTGTTTGTGAAATATTCTAAATTTCTAATATTATTAAATAAATCTTTCGTTTCTTTCAAAGTATTTCTATCTATTTTATCAACAATAAATTTTGGCAAACCACACGCGATTAAATCAATTAATGTTTCCTTATCAATTGATTTATTAGTTGCCAATAACAATCTCTCTTTTCTTAAAGCGTATTCCAGTAGAGAACCTTGAATATACTTAAATGTCAGGGCATATCTAATTAGTGACCACCCATTTTGTGTAAAAGTTCGGATAAAATTATCTTTCCAAATCTTCCATGATGAGTCAATGGTGTGCTTTAGTAGCATTGAACTATACCATTCCAGACATGATTCGTCTAGGAATAGTCTAAGTACTTGAATTTTTTCGTGTATCGTTTTTAATATCCAAACGATCACATTCCCTTTCAAAAATTTCTAATCATTGATCAACATTTGACGTTTTTAAATTAAATTTTTTCAATGAAAATTTTTCGAAAATTATCTTATTACTAATATTACCCGTATTTTGATTCTTTTCTTCCATAAATCTTGTAAACAATTTGGTGAAAGATTGTTCCGAGTCTTCTGTTTGAATGTTCTTTTGCTTTTGTATGTCTATTTCTTTTAATACATATCCCTTGAATTGAAAATTTCCGTTTTCATCCACATAGGTTTTCCGAATCTCTTCATTCGTTGATTTCCAAACTTTTCGAAAGTCGTTCTTTGATTTTAAACTGTTCTTTATTTTTTTGAAAATTTCGGTTTTCTTGATAGCTTCATGATTTGTTATTGCTTCCAATTCCGCTGGAATCTTAAATATTTCACCATTTATGTTTGATATGCTGGTAAACATAAAGGGTTTTCCAATAGGGACGCTTGATCTTTGAAATGAAAAAAAAAATACATGTAGGAGAGATATTTGCGAATTTTTTTTTTATTTGAAAGGTCCATCGACCCCATTACATATGGAATATGACATCATTCAAATGACCGCCACGGCTTCGGTTGGTGGCGCGCACACGAAAGGTCCAATTTTCGATGACTCTGGCGCACAAATCGGGCTGTATTTGATCGATGGCGTGGCGTATGTTAACTTTGAGGGCATCGGTGGTTTGCGGTTTGTTGGCATAGACCTGCGACTTAAGAAAACCCCACAAGAAAAAGTCCAGCGGGATCAAATCGCACGATCTCGGTGGCCAGTTCACGTCGCCTCCGCGCGAGATGACCATGCCCGTAAATTGCTCGTGCAGAACATCCATCGTAGCGTGTGCTGTGTGGCACGGAGCGCCGTCCTGTTGAAACCACATGTTGTGCAGATCCATATTCTCGATTTCAGGCCAAAAGAAGTTGGTTATCATCGACCGGTATCGCTCACCATTGACGGTGACGGCCACACCATTATCGTCTTCGAAAAAATACGGACCAATCACGCCTCCGGCCCAAAATCCGCACCAAACAGTTACTTTCTGCGGATGCATTGCCACTTGGTGAACCTCGTGTGGATTGGTCTCGCCCCAAATACGGCAATTTTGCTTGTTGACATAGCCATTCATCCAAAAATGCGCCTCGTCGCTGAAGATGATTTTTTTGCCAAAATCGACGTCAACTTCCAACTGCTCTAATGCCCAGTCAGCGAACACACGGCGCTGTCTATGGTCATTAACCTTAAGCTGCTGGGTCAGCTGGATCTTGTACGGCCGCAGGCTCAAGTCACGACGCAAAATTCGCCAAGTTGTCGTCTGCGAAAGGCTGAGTTCCTGTGCCCGACGCGGAATTGACTGCCGCGGGTTTTCGCGGACACTGTCGCGCACAGCGGCGATACTCTCAGCAGATCTCGCGTTACGTCGACGCACGGGAACCGGCTGATTGTTAACTGACCCGGTTGACTCGAATTTGTCCACCAATCGACGGATAGTCGACTCGGCAGGACGATCATCGCGACCGTAAAACGGGCGAAGTGCGCGGAACGTTGCTCGAACTGAAGACCCATTTTCATAAAACAATTTTATGATTTGCACGTGCTGCTCGACACTGTAACCTGCCATGGTGGTTTGGGAGGACGGAATGAATATAACACACTGCATTTGACAGCTGTCACTCAAACAACATGGCCGCAATCAGCTGTCAAAGTTCAAGCGTCCCTATTGGAAAACCCTTTATGTATTACATTCGTTTTCTTATTTCCTTCAGCTTTCAATACGAATTCAACCTTAATCTTCTCCATTTTTGTTCAATAAATATCGTTTTATAATATTGATCAAAATAACAGAAATTGTTTCTGAAACTAAATAACAGTCTTTTTTATTTTATATTAACAATTAAATTATTTTATAAAATATCTTACCTAAATAACAGAAAAGATATTTAATGTTAATTTACAATTGATCAATATTATGTATTTCTCTAGATACAATTATTTATTAAATTGAACATTTAAGTCAAAATAAAAACCTACTTAGATTATACTTAAAACTATTTAGCCAACTTAAAAAATACTTCATATCAAAGTATTTTTTTACATGTATCTTGATAAAAATTACTCATATTTTTAGAAACACTTAGTTCTTGTTTCTGTTTAAATTTTTAGTTCATGAAATGCCTTTATGTACATTTATTTTATTCCATGCAATTATTACATATTTATTGGAATTAAATGCTTAAATTATCGTTTACTCATACCGAACACTAACTATTACCTCCTCCCCAACCTATAACTTCCAAATCAAAAATAATCTCAGTCAAACATTCAAACGGTTATTCTACACATGTATACACGTAATTCCAGTAAACCCCCTAAAGTTCCAATTCTACCACCTGATATTGAAGACGATATCAAGTTTATTATCGACATATCAACCACAAGATAAAGCTGATATCAAATTGATGATCCTATTCAAATAAAACACAAAAAAAGATAGATTAAACAGGTGATTTGTTTCTTCATTAATAAACTCTTATACAATTATCTTCCGTAACACACTTGTTTACCGATAATAATCACACTTCTAAATTTATTCCTACTCACACGAACATGGATATGTAATAAATTTGTACAACAAAATATTTGATTTTTTGCTTCGTGTTTATGTTGTCCTTTTGGTTGGTTTCTGATAAGCCTTATCAATTCGCCTCCAATTGTTATGTCTACTTGTT
Source organism: Microchrysa polita (assembly GCA_949715475.1). Lineage (NCBI taxonomy): Eukaryota > Metazoa > Arthropoda > Insecta > Diptera > Stratiomyidae > Microchrysa > Microchrysa polita. The sequence goes on from OX454420.1 coordinate 21,347,623, forward strand.
AATTACAATCTATTGTATGTCCTATCAATGAGCATGTGTATCTTTTCCGTGTTTAATTTAGGAAAATTTGGTTTCAGATAATATGTTAATAATAAGTACGACTATGCCATTATAATATCGTCCTGGTATCAATGACACTGTACGCTCCGTGCAGCCTTCGAAATTCCCACGCACGTAGGCTTATAGCTAAAAATGAGGATAATTAGATGTTCTTTGCGTTATAGCTTCAGATACAATGTTAATCACCGTTATTAATATACTCATATTTTATTAAACAATTTTATAGCATTGCCATGCAATAATATGGAAGGTGTGCGGCTTGGCTTGTGGTATAGATTGCACATTTTTTTTACGAGGATCGTAATTTATTTAGCATGATTAATGGCGTTCTAGGTATTATGAGGTGTTGTAAAAGATTTCAAGTTAATTTTATGTGAGAAATTATTTAGTGGAGACCAGCTGAAATGTTTGAGATAAGGTCTACTTAAATTTGTGAATATTTTCACGCTATTATAATAATGTGTAATAATTAACTTTTCATACTATAGGTTCGTTTTTTCCGATTGTTTCGCGTATCCATGTCTGACAGACACTGTAACAACATTACGCACAAATTGAAGGGTGAATGAAATGAGCACATCATTCTCCAATTACTTTTTTTTAAGTAGTATTTCATTAGCGCATAACTGAGCGACTTGACCCACTTTGCCTTTCAGAAGTACCTGGCGACACGGATATTCCAGCGAGTGAGCTCCAGACATCGGCCTTCCGCTGCAAAGCAAACGGGTAAGGCTTACTGTTGGGCTGTGATGTCAATGCCCATCACATCACATTTGGGACAGCACAGACATAAATATAGAAGAGGTGAGTACCTTTTAGAACTAATTACTTCTCTTGATCTCTGCATCCTTAACAGAAGATGTCAGCCTACGTTCGTAACCAGAGTAAGTACATACTTGTATAACAACTCTATGTAGCAGCTTAGTAGCGGAACGAATTCGTAACTGGCGTGTATCGGACGAGCCTTCTTTCTCCGATCATTTTTGCAGATTCTGCAACAATTACGGATAGAGTTCCACAAAATACTAATTGGTCCGGATATATCGATACACTGAAGGGACATCTACAGCAAATCGACAAGAAAGTCACAGGGTGGCTCAGTCTCGAAAAACTCGTCGACGAGACAATTGGGCAGGGCAATTGTGTCCTCCTATGAAGAAAACTGCCCTTACGGCTTATTAAAGAAAATAAGTGTGTTCCATGGTGGAACCAGGAGCTAGCTCGCCTCAGAAAAAAAGGTGAGGCAGCTGTTTAACCCTTATGTCAACACCCGCATACCCGGGTGTGTTTTTCATTTTCAAATTGATATATCTTGGATCCTAGAAGTCATATTGACGTGAAATTTTAGATAGCCTCCTAAAATATGTTTTTCTATCATATTCCAAAAAAAAAAAAAATTCAAAATTTTATGAGAAGTTATTAATAATTTTTGCTATTTACCCCTTGCATCTACACCCAACACACCCGGGTATGCATCGAATAACATGTATGCATTTTTGGTTATAAATGAAGGAGAACATTATTATTTCATTATAAATCATATTTTTTCATGGTATTTTTATATTATATGTACGTCTTCTGTTGACAGTGCCGCATCATCAAGATAGACGCTAAATTGTAATTTTTGAAGTTGTCGCATATTATGTTTCGCCCACTTCCGCGGAACAGATTGCAACACAAATCTTTAACCACATGTTCGCCATGGTTTCTTCCTCTTTCCCCAGAATGTGATATTCCAGGATATAATTGTCCTTTGATTGGATAAGAAGTAACAACGCCACATACCCACCACATCTTTATCCCATGCGTTTTCAAAGGAATATATTGTGTGAACCCAGTTCCACCACGATAAGGATCCAGCTGTTCTTCAACAGTGGTATCGTTTCCTGAAGGTTTCTGCTCAACATAAAAAAATATCAGATTGGTTGCTACTTTGTCAGCTTGTTTATGTTGCAGGCCTGTATTTGCGTTGTCCCCCGCAGGGGGTCTGTGTCCGTGTGACACTCAGCTTGGAAGGCTGTTTGTAGTCGGACAGGGATCTTTGGTGACTTACGACACCACGGACCTAGAAGCGCAAGGGGGCCCCTGGTACAGTTGATACGCCATGGCGAGGATCTGTACAAAGACCATTCGGGCGTTAACGGTCCCGTGCTCCTGAGTTATGCACGGGTGGCTCTTGGCGTGCCTACCTCCCCCCCATAGTTTGCGGGAGGGAAGCACTAAAGGCCTAGCACGATTTTGATGTCCCCTGGTGGGGGGGTGCATCATACGGAAGTCGTGTGAGCTTCGGAGGTGACGGCTCCGCATGACCCGAGTCAAGAAGGGGCTAGCTAGGGAGAATGGCCTTGGTGGAAAATGCCTACGCGCCTATATCTAGCTAGTTTGTGGATTGATGACCACACTGCCTGAGTCGCATTGCTGACTAGTAAACTGAAGGGGCCGCCTGGATGTGAAAAGCAGCGCTTCGTTGTCTGCACAGACGCGGAGTCACAGGTCCAACGAGCCTGGGGTGTGCATGCCCGAATTTCGACGTAAGGCTTAACCAATAGGGGGCCGAAGGAGGTTCACACCTGCTATGGAGAAGTCCATAGCGAATAGTGTACTACGGGGATGGGTGTGCCCAGGGGACCATGGTCCTTGCCCATCAAGGTGTTGGACTCGTAGTGGCTGGAGGTTGTTACCCAAGTCATCCAGCTAGTGATGCAATCCCGGGGTTGGATTCCGGATGGTGTGTGCATGCGCCTGATGGAGAAATCTCCGTCTGACAACAACACCTTGTCAGTAAAAAGCCGAAGGTCCAAACTTTTTAGCGGGACCGGGAGATAAAGGCCGAAAGGCTAGGTGCTCCCCTGACGGTATACCTGTAGATGGTTAGCTTGTATTTGCGTTGTCAAATCTGATGAAACGACTGATTGCCCAAAAATGTTGAAGACCCATTGCAGCACGATACCTCGGATGCGAGTTGGTTTTCCAAAGATATGTTGTATGTAACTTCATAATTAGAATGTGTGACTCCTGCGAATAAAAGGATTCCGAGATAAACGTCAAATTCTTATGTAGTAATAGGTTTCCATATGCGAAGGGGTCTGGTTGGGTTTTCTATATGATCATGTTCGTAACAATGGGTTCCTATTAGTTTCATGAACTATTATACTACACATTTCTGGTGACATCAAAAGAACACCTCGTGTGGTAACAGAGAAAGCAATTAAGGACTTATGGATCTGCAGAAACTATGCGGGGAAGGTATGGGGTATTAAGCTTTACATATAATTATGTGGATCTATAAGACAATCGTTAAACGTATTGTGGAAACCGGGGCGGTTGTATGGTGAAGAAAGGCGTCCACTACAGACGGTAGGTTAAACTTAGACAAAGTTCAGAGACTGGCCTGCCTAGCTGTCCTTGAAGTCTTCATTTTCAGCTCCACCGCCACCCTGGCGGTTCTGCTGAACCGGTCACCACCTCACATACACATTGAGGCAGTGGCAAGATTATAAGCTGTCATCAGACTCAAAGCATGTGATGCGGCATGCCCACTGAACTCAGTACAGCAAGGATGGATAAGTAGAAGTAGTCTGCTAAGTATGCCATCAGACCACCTATCATATCTTACACGGGCGGTTCAAAGACTGATACAGGATACGGGTTCTGGCGCAGGAATTAGTAGCCCGGGTACTAGTTTGTTTCTTCTTTTCTTTTCTTCTTCAGTACTGTGGGATACCACACTGTACATGCAGAAATGGACTAAGTGAGTGGGAAAATGCCAAAGCTAACTTACACCCTAGACAGACGAAACTAGATAAACATAATTAACTCTTGATTATGTTTAACTAATTCGTGTGTCATGTGCTTATTGGCTTTATGATACTCGAACAATTTAATTTAAACATCATTATCACAACGTCATTAAAATTAAATGATGTTTACTCGTCGAGTAATCCGGTCTCGACTACTTAAAAAATATTGGAAAACTGGAAGTAACAGCTGATTTGTCCTGTCAGTAGATGCTAAATTTGAATTGAATGGTGGCAGATTTAACTTTGAAAAGGTGATAAAATACAAATTATTTAATTCTAAGCATTCTGAATTGAACAGAATTTCTTTTTAGCTCAGTAAAATGGAAAAAAATGACGGGAGGACGACGCTTTTAAGTGTCAACTTAAGGAAGTAAATTTTTATGCAGTAAAAACTGTGAAGAATTTTTATAGATGAAGTGAGAAGTGAAAGTATGTATGTAGAAATGGAGAAGGTATGATCGCTACGTTTATTAATTAATTACCAATTTTGTTCTTGTTTAATCTTATTAAGGAAGAATCCTGTCAAATTGACATGGAGCCAGTCCTGTCTTGTTGTGGAGAGAAAAAATAACGCAGTGAACGAACCAGTTAACTACTTTTTTCTTACTTTATATAATTTTATACTAACAGTATTGTACAACTCGATAGTACAAAATTTGCTAGTTCTTGTAATAAAGTATAAAAATCAATAGCAAAAGAAATAATGTTGTTTTTTAACCCTTAGATGACCAACAAGGTCCCTGAGGACCTATGGCGTTTTCAACTTCGAGCCATTTGAATATGGTTCAATCCAACCGGCTCAGCTCCCTTGACTTCTCCAATCAATATGTTTAGAAGCAAATGCAATATGTTTCAAATTATTTCCTTACAATTTTCTGTCATAACCAGCCAGCTAAAGTGATACATGGCGGTGAAGCCCAACTAGGTCCACTGGGACCTTCATGTATTAAGAGCAATTGTTAACACGTTATTTGCGAATTCATTGGAAGTGAGAACGATAAGAAGTTTTCCATTTCAATTTTATTGGTAAAAACCATTAGTTTCTGACAAATTCAATTGAAAAAGGTAATAAAAACAAAAGTCGTCGCTACATTTTCTTGTAATCAGTGGCAACTTTTGTTATTTGTGTGTTCGCAATGGCTATACACATGGGATTTTACCAATTCGATTTTGTTTCTAAGAACCGTTGAATTCTGGGAAGGTTTTGTGATTAAGGTATATAAAGAAGACCCAGGGCCGGCCTTAGCACTCTGGTGGCCCTGGGCCAAATGGATGATGGGGCCCCCCTACTCCCTTACTAATACACAAATAAAAAGCATCTGATCTTGATTGACTGAATTGTTTCCCCTTACGTTAGATTAGTGGTTTCAGCGACTGTTGAGTGCTTCATAAAAACTCTTTAGCGTTTTACGCAAATATTGGGAGCGGATGTCACTGGCAGTTAGCTGTTTTTAATCACCTCAGAGCCTGCGGAATTCTAATCTTCTATCATGATTATGTTTTTAGCATTCATTAAAAAATCGCAGGCCATTTTTTTTGGCGCATATCTTAATGAAAATGTTTCCAATTGGCAAAAAACTGACATTTTACAAATTTTTGTCAGGGTCTAACTGCTTTTTACTTTTACGCCAATATTCAAAATATCATCCACCTGACGGTGTTTGTGAGTTTCATAACTTTGCGTAAGTTATGTTAATTATTGGTATTCACCGGAGTGCTAAGTTGGCAGCCTAAACCTAGGAATTTTACAACATTTTGTGTAATTTATCTATGCATTCCTTGAGTTATTCAATCAAAAGTAATTTTTACATTACTCATTTCCTATATTTGAGAAGTCGTCGCGGAACCCTAGTGTTCCACGAAACCCCGTTCGGGAAGCACTGCGTTAGACGATAATTTTGAGCACGCGTTGCATCGTCTTTCTATAAATAATACTTCCGCCGCTTTCTATGCAGGAAACTCCAATCCTCATTTATGGGTCTGACGTTCGGTAACGTGCGTGCGGTGAAGTTATTCATGATAAACGCCAGTTCAGAAACCTAAAGGTGTCACGTCTTGTAAAGAAAAAGTATCAGATTTCCAGTCACTAATATCGATTTTAAGATGTTTGTATGGCAGCAACGACGTGGTCTGTTAAGCGAGCAAAAATTCAAGGATCCGAATACCGTAATTCAAAAATTTTGATCTAGGATTATTTTTCTTCTTTCTTCCCTTATTATACCAATCCGCGAAGTAGTGGCCTCTTGTGTCATCACTACCGGCTAATAATCTCAGGTTTAACCTGTACCTTCTCGAGCTTGGATATTGGTAAATTTTTTCGATAAGTTCTAAAATTCAAACTTCTTTCATACCATGCATACCATTTTTAAATCAATGGTAACGTTGGAGAACACATATTGCAATTTTTTTCAAAAGAGAGAGAGAAAGAGGATGGATGTCTTAACCCTATGTATGTTATGATATATTTTTTATCAGTACAATCACATCATCATTATTTCACTTTATATTAGCTTTAATTTAGTTCGAGTATCTCTCGCGTGGAGGCCCTTTTTGAGTGATCCCTTTTCCGAGTGGTGACTCCTGGAAAGAAAAGGTTCCTTGAGAGTGGTGGCCCCTTAAATGTGGTGGCCCTGGGCGATCGCCCAGCTCGCCCACCCCTAGGTCCGACCGTGAGAAGACCTTGCTGCATCTGCATTCATTAAGTTCTGTGTGTGCTATTATTACAACGCACCATAGCGCTAAAAGCTCCCTCAATGTCAAAGCCGTTGTAAGGAAGTAATAACTATTGGAAAAAATGAGTGCATGGGATAAAATAGACCTGGTGATAAACCGGCGACCGCGTTTTCAATGCCTGACTGCCACTGACCAACATGCAGCCGTGAAGTATTTGACCAGATACTTGGAACAGGATGATGAAAATGTTCCCTTTGCCGATTAGTACACTGATGATGAGTATATTCCGCAGGTTGAAGTGGTAGATTATTCAGATTCATCGGACGATGAGTACTTGTTTGATAACCCTACAGCCTTTGCAGGAGCAATTCCTAATGAAGGGCCTCGTTGCAGTGCCTTGGGCAACTTCGCTGATAATTTGATAAGTTTTGAGTTATTCTGATTTATCGTAGCTAGCTAAATAATGGTAAATCCTAGCGAAAACGAAGAAAATGGTTATGGTTAGACACTATCTGTAAAATTTATTTCATACCTTATAGTTCTATAAAAATTAAGGGTAGTACTTTATGTACTCGTACGTAATTTCATCCCTAAAACTGAATTAATGTCCAAACGCATAATTAGCTAAAAATAGTTATTCGAGAGGTAAATAGAGGAAATACTAGAATCAGAAATCAATTAAAGTTGGTATGGAAGTGTATTGTAAAAATGATTTCATATGGCACCATGCAACCTCCTCGGAATCACTGGCTACAATAAAATAGGGACTGAGATAAAAAGGTGAAAATGGCACTAGGTAGGTTACAAATGTTGAATAGAGTCTAAAAACATTTGAAACCTGCAGGAAATCGGCGCAAGTTGTCGTGCGTGACAACCCAGAAATACATGGAGCTGAAATGTTGAGGTAGTGGGGAAAATCTATAGGCTAAAGACGATGACTGCTAACAGGGAGAGTTGGAAGAAGAAGCTTAGTTAATGTCCTATGTTCCACCACTTGGTGTTAAAAGAAACCTGGTCATCGTAGCAGTTAAGTTGGACAGTTTTTATCTAAATAACCTGCCGAAAATTGTCACATTTGCCTAGGTTCCTTATTTGGTACAATATTGCAACTGTCTTCAGTCCATTTTGTGCATATCTCATAGTCTCAAGACCCAAAATAGAATAATCTCAAAAATTCAATAAATTATTACCATTATCGTATTCAAATTGCCTCAACTCTTAAACATACCATTCAACGCAACCCCAATCAAATATAACCCCTAACGAGACAATAATCCCTAAAGTGATCTTATTACACGAGAATATAATTACATGAACTTTGACTATGCCATTGATGTCTTCGCTGTTGGAGTCACTATACCCAAAGAATCCTTCTTCTTACTGGAAAGCAGTCTCTTCGACTCGCGCCATTGCAGAGAGAGAGAGAGTAAACGTTCAATTTTCATCCCTCTCATTAGATTGCTGCTTCTTCATGCCATACTGACTGTCATCAGTTTGAAAATTTCTTTTATAAGTTTTAATAGCAACAATGAGATTGTTGCTGACACATCAGATGCAGAGATGGGCATCCAACTGGGAAATTTAATTGCAATTCGGTTCTCTGCAGATATCACAACAAATAAAAATGAGAAATAATGAAGAATGAAGATGGTAAAAAAAATTTATAATAAAGCCGTTTAATAATGACTCGTGAAAGGAGAGAGGACAGATTAGCGAATAGTCGTATAACATATAGTAGCAGTGCATGGCATGAGCAGTGAAAAAAAGATGAATTGAAGAGCTTGTGTGGAAAAAGGATAGAAAGATGATATGACAGAAATGTTATTATAGTAGTGGAATATTCTGCAAGCAGCGCTAATTAGTTGTGGAATGAATATGACAGTAAGTTTTGCACATATGAAAAAAAAAATACATCAGGCTGCTCTTCGTAAAATGCATGTTGAGCTTGAAGGAGTACCTATTGAATAATTATTTAGTTCAATTGTTTCCGAAGCAGTGATTTCTTACCTTCTTTTATTTCGATTCACTGAAAAGGACTATGTTCGTTGGCAAAAATGCCTTTCTTTTATTGTAACTTTTGTCTTCAAAACAATGAAAAATCATTCCTCTTTTCTTATAAATTTTCAATTAAACTTTGTCAACGTCATTTTTCACTAAACATTTTCCAATTTTCCCATTCCACTTACGACTTACAGCGCACAAAATCCACAAAGACATTTCCGCACATTATATTATTATTGAACGGCTGAATGCTTCAATTCCTCCCATAAATATATCTCACAAGAGTACATTAAACATCTCTAAAGTATTGTAATTAAGTCCATGTAACCCCTAATCTTCCGCATGAATTAAATTGAATGTTTTTTGCAAGTCGTCGCGCGCTTTGTGAAAATTTTCGCCTGTATACGTCGAGGACGTCGACGACGACGACAGGAAGAGTGCAACAATCAAAAGTCCCATCTTGAGTTCATCGCGTCACTTTGGTCCTATATAAAAAAGGGCGTGCGAAATTCTTTCCAAATTTCATGGTATATTGCAAATTACCCGAACAAGTTGACGATCTTCCGAGTCAGTTGCTTTAATTGGAAAAGTAGCTTTTCAATTGGATCACTCAACCATATTAGTTTCGAAATTGTTGCCACGTGCATTCTAAACGGATGGCATCTAAAGTGCCATCAATTCAAGGAATTTTTGTACAAAAGGAGAAAAGGAAATTCAATGGGAATGGGACGAGTGGTAACGCTCTTGATTGTGAAAAAATCAATTTTATCCAGTCCATGAATAGAAAAAAATTGAAAATTTGCCAGAATTCTCTTTCCAACACTTCAAGTCAATTTTCACGAAAAAAAATATATTTTTAGGAGTAACTTATTTATCTTCTCGATCAAGAAATTTCGTCATCTCTCTTGCATCCCATACCAGTGAAACTGTAATGAAAGTTTAATACAATCTAAACTCATCGAGAAACGTACGTCTCTATATTGTTGAAAATGTCTTCTATTTGCCATCAACAAACAGGATATATCCAACTTATTTATCAATATCCTGACGGTCCACATAAATATGGACTTGAACTGGATTCCAAGAACGGACGGAACAGTCGTATAAGGGCGCTATTGAGTAAGGATGTGTACAGAGAGAGAGAGCCAGGGAAATGGAATTACCCTGAAGATATAATAACAGTTTTATGAAACCGTAAATCAAGTTTCGATTCAACCGCATACATATACCCCAGAACCATATGCCAGACCCACAACTTTTTCGCCTTTATGCGAAAAGGACATTTTTGGGACGAAAATTTCCTTTTGCAGAATATTAATTTTCGTTCATATAAAGACATTATCGGTTCTTGATTCGAGGAAAATTTCATAATCGGCAATATACGTGTCCGTGGTTATACACTGTCACAGTGTATTATATTACTTTTGTATTTCCAGAAATGTGCACGTTATAAGGGAACCCGCAAAAGGAATTTCAAGTAGATGTCTCTTTGATAGCAGTCATTGCGGTTTGATGAGTGAAGGAATAAATAATTTGATCAGTGGTTAAACAAAATTTAAATAAATAGGTAGGTAGGTAGGTAAAAGTGGTTGCTTAGGCCAGATACGGCCCAAAGCACAATTAGCGCAAGAGGCGCCGTTTTGATACCACAAAAAAAAAGAAAAAAGTTGATCGATTTAGAGAATGGAGGTTACAAAAAGTTTAATTTCAAGAGCAGAGGGTCGCCTAAACCCACGCAGTACAATTCAGGAAGTGAAGTAGCTCCCCTATTTTTGCCTTCGACGCATCCTCTAGGATACCAAAAAACGCACTACCAAACGTGCGATACCGGGATCTTGCGAGACCTGGGCATTTGCAGAGGAAATGAGTTACAGTTTCCCTCTCATCTGCAGCATCGCAGCTGCGACAGTGCGAGTTGTGGGGGATACCCAATCTGGCTGCATGGTCTCCTATTGGCCAATGGCCCGTAATAACCGATATAAGTCTAGCGATATCTTTCCGTGGCCTACTCAGAACCTCAGATGTCCTATTCAAGTCATATGACGGCCATAGCTTCCTTGATATGACACACGTTTTTATGTTCCGCCAATAGCCAGTTGCAATCGTGAGATAATGAAGGGAAATTTGTCTCTTGACAACTGCCATCGGAGTGAATACGCGCTCCACTTGGGAGTTGTCCAAAACGGCCCCCATTTTGGCCAACTCATCTGCCAGTTCATTTCCCTTTATATTCCTATGTCCCGGCACCCAAATTAGTGTGATTGAGTGCTTCCTTCCAAGGTTGTTCAGCGTCTCCTCGCAATACTTGACAAGTTTGGAGGATATCTCCACAGAGTTTAATGCCTTGATAGCTTAGCTGCCTGGCTATCTGAGCAGATGGCTATGTTTTGGCTGCCACGAAGATTTCCGAGTGCATTGCAGGCCTTCGTGATTGCAAGTAGTTCGGCCTGGAATATACTGGCATGGTCAGGGAGACGGTATGATTCAGAGATTTTTAGTGATTCACAGAATATCCCCGCACCTACTCCACAGTCCATCTTAGATCCATCTGTGAAAAACGAGATATCGTAATCTCCTACTATTTCACACCCTCTCCATTCACACCTGGTCGGAAATCTTACAGTAAAGTTTTTCCCAAAGCTTAGTGTAGTCACTGCAAAGTCTGTTGCAGCATTGATCCCAAACCAGTGGCAGCTGGTTGAGAATATTAGAGTGGCCATACGGCTTAGAAGTCCAGCAACCGGACTCTTTAAGCCTGATCGCACTACATGCCGCAAGTTGATTGATGAAAATGTCGATAGGTAAGAGGTGCAAGATTACATTCAACGCATCCCTCGGGCATGCTCGCATACCCCCTGTGATACCAAGACATGCCGATCTTTGCACTCTACCCAGTTTTGTTATATTGTACGCCCTACTGAGCGCCGGCCACCAGACTAGTGCCCCATACGTCAGGATTGGGCGTACGATTGCTGTATAAAGCCAAAGTATCACCTTCGGCTTAAGACCCCACCTTCTATTGAGAACTGTCTTACATGCGTAGAAAACTACACAGGCTTTCTTTACGCGCTCTTCAATGTTTAGCTTCCAGTTAAGCTTGGGGTCAAGAATTACTCCCAAATACTTTGAACTGGGCGATAGTGTTAGCTGCTGTCCGTTTAGTTTTGGAAGGGAGAAGAGTGGTATCTTGGTTTTTGTAGTGAACAACATCAGTTTTGTTTTACTTGGGTTTACGCCAAGGCCACAACTTGTGGCCCAGTTACTGATCAACACAAGGGCTCTTCCCATGATCTGACTGATCACCGAGAGACACATTCCTGATACTAAGATCGCTACATCGTCCGCGTAAGCTACCACTTTTATACCCTCTTCGTCGAGTCTAGTTAAAATTTTATTGATAACTACCAGCCACAATAACGGGGAGATGACACCACCCTGAGGTGGTACTATAGGTATAGGTACTCTAATTAGGTTTTTAAATTAAATTTTAATATCTCTCTGGTTTCTCTTAAACCCTTGTGGGGCAACTGGGTGTTTCTTGGTCGTCAAATACGGCATCTTGCATTAGCTCCTTGTATGATTTCCATTAAAGGGGCCTGTTTAACATAATATTTGTTTGCTCTCTTCGGAGGATATGACCTATATCCATTGCCACTTTCCAAGAAGTGCCTGTGACATTAAGGAGATCATCATTCGAAATAATGTCCGGTCAGCGGATTTCTAGGATGCGCCGTAGACACTGGTTTATGAATGTTTGCAGCTTATCTCATTGGTCACCTTCCAAGTTGGATAGTCATAAAGAAGCACACATTTTACAATTGCATCGAAGACTCGGATTTTGATTGCACATCAGCGTTCGCGCCGCCATCTGCTGTGACTATGCTTCCGAGGTAGCAGAATTCGTCAACTTTATCGACTGCCGGCTCGAAACACAAATTTCAACTTATTCCGGATTACGACTTTCGCAAAGCAGAGCATCGGCCAATTGAGCTACACCCTCATTTTAGAGAAGACAGTAGTCGTCAGCATAGTCCAGGTGTTGCATGTGTTGTGGTCGAGCAGTTTCCATCTGATACCATTCATTTGCTATTGTAGCAGAATATCCGCTGTAGCATTTGAATCCGCTTTAAATAATTCAACCGGAATTCCATCTTTCCCAGAAGCCGAACCGACGTACATATATTCGATAACCGCTTTAATTCCATCTTAGGTGGTGCTCTGGAATTATTAGCGGCTACTGGAGGGACGTCTTCTTCTGCCGATGAAGATGCACTTGCAGGCCCGAAGCGGTTCTTTACGACCTCAAAACAGCGCTCTTTCCATCTCAGGAGCTACTGTTCTTCGGTAACAAGCAGAGGCCCTTCTTTATCTTTCACAGGATGGTCTTTATTGAACGATTGCCAATTAGTGCCTTACTAAGCTTGAATATGGTACCGATTTCACCACGGTAAGCCGCCTCCTTCGCTAAAGCGTTGATTTAAGTATACGCTTGTCATGCCTCAAACTTCTCTACACGCCTTTTTGTAATGAACGGTATTCAGCTCTGAGTTGATTTTTAGCTGAGTCGTCAGCCGCAGAGTTGATTTGTTCCTTCACTCTCTTGCATGCTAAGATAAGAGACCAAGTGGCGTCCAATGAATAAGAAAATCTAAAAGGAAATGCAAATAACCGCAAAATACACTGGATATGCGACTTTTTTTCGGGACCAAAATATTTTCTATGGTAACTTGATCGAAGCTACAAGATGACATTTCTCATACGAATTTTATATGGAAAATTAATTGTAAACAAAATCATGCACATGCGCAGCTTGATGCTGTAACTTCGTAGTAGGGGCGTTAGAAAAATGGGGGCAATGAGTACGAAATTTCAAAATTAATGGATGCTTAAAATTAATTAATCAAAAACGTTCCTGTTGCATAACTTTATACCAACAGCATTACAATTTACACTATTGCAAAAAGTACATTTAAATGGGATTGCATAGCGTTGCGTGGTATAAAGTCGTTTAAATAAAAAAATTTAAATACTGTGTATTCCAGTGCATTGTGGTTGAATACTCCAACCAATGAAAAAGCCAAAAAGTATTAAACCATACCAGCCCCACTGCTAGCTAAAAAAAAATCAAAAAGTCCCCTTTATTTTCAGATATTTCGTTTCCTTCTTTTTCTTCTTCATTGGTGGCGTCACTGATAAATGGTCTCCTACTATAATCCAAACAACATACAATTGCTTCGCCACACGAAATGAAATAATCCTTGAAAGCATTCCATCTTTCTTCAATTGTGGGATTCTCAAGAGCTGGAATTGCAATAGCTTTTTGGTGCAAGGCAGTAGAATATGCACGTCTAATGGATGGATTAAATCGTGGCAAAATTCGCGTGTTATGATTCCGCATTTTTGCGATAAACAGATGATGGCCGCTGCCAACATCAGCCCCACGCTTCGACCTAGGGTGGCTAGATGCCCCGTATTTTACGGGTTACCCCGTTTTTCGGGCACCGAAAGTCCAAAAAGCCGTAATCCGAAAAATAAAATACGGGGCAAATGGATAGTTTAAGAAAAAAACTCCCCCAAAGGGTTAGAGACAATTTTTTATCGTATTAAAGTCAACCAGATACATAGTTCTAAAGTTTCCGGGATGCGAAAGTGACGTAATCAAGCTAACACTGTTAACATGGTACATGAATGTTTTTTTTTTTTCAGGCAGAAATACACGCAATAGAAACCTGCGCTGATCTCTGCCTACGAGAGAACTACGTAAATAAACGTATAGCCATCTTCTCAGACAGCCAAGCGGCTATTAAATCCCTTACTAAGCACACCGTCACGCATGGGCGTAGCCAGGGGGGGCAGGGAGGGGCGGTCGCCCCCCCCCCCTGGTTGATGAAGATGGTAAAAAAATCCTTTTCGATGTAGTAAAAAACTCGCTGAACTATACAACATTTTCAAAAATTTTCTGCTGCTGGCGCAGCGATGCTTTTTCTACCACTCCAAGTGCCGCCGGAGAAGCCATGATCGGGACAGTTTGCAGTCAGGAGGCACATGCAAATAGATGACAGCGAGTGAGTGTGCTTCTGTAGCTGCGTGGATCCCATATTGTTTCATTTCATGGCTTCTGAGCTGGAGTACATAATTTCAACCATTAGGTCCCTTCGGGAAGTTAGTGGAATTCAACTTATTTTCATCTGAAAGGGTGACAAATGGTATACAGCTTTGCTTTGTTAGCCCTGGAAGGTCATGCTTCGTCGAATCGACTCTCTCTGATTACCGTAACTCCTAGTGGAGCATGGTGCGTTGATGACTACCGTATATAGTCTTCAACGTTACAAAGACAATTGAATTCGGAGTGTGAGACGGTTGTCAGCCATACCACTTCCTAGTCTGTTAGGTTTATTATTCTACGATAAGAATATTTCTTATCATCTTCTTCTGAATAATAAACTTGCGACGAGTCGTGCCGAGTTTGGAAACTCGTTTCTCTATGAGTGTCTATTTCACAGAGTGGCGACCGAACGATCACGGCCACAGAGCACGACACGTCGAATCGACTACGCATCATCAAATTTATCCCATTTTTCGTGACAATTCTCATTATTTGGAGCTAAGTTTTCGTACAGCACTTACCGTGCCGATGTACTTGCCGGGTACATTGCGGCTAGACGAAGTAAGCAGGGTAAGTTGGATTTTTGGAAATTTCCGAAACGACGAAGGATGAATTTTGTGTAACTTTTAGAACTCCAGTATCTCTTATAGCTGGTTGTCGATTCGACGATAAGTCTGTGGCCATACAACTAGCTCGTAACAAATATGTTTATTTTTGAAATGTGGGACCTATTTTGTCAAAAATTATGGAAAAAAAAATTTACTAGGACAAAAATAGGACAAATCAGGAAAATGTCTCAAAATTCTTCCTCATTTTAGGAAGATTGCATTTCGAACTCATAAAAATCGGCTCCAAAATCGATGTTTTTCCATTCTAAATAAACTAACGATTGAAAATCTGTCAAATTTTATAAATATTTTGAGAAAGGGTGATTTTTATGAAGCGTCAAAGTTGAGCGAATCGACGAAGCATGGCCTTTCTGTACTAAAAATAAGCATGACCTTCCCTGGTTAAGGACCTTGTAAAGAAACGGATCTCATATTTCAGTGTCTTTCAAGTTCTTCTTTTTCTTCTCAATACCGTATAGCCCCTTGTGGGGCCATGCTGCGTTAACTTAGCCGTTTATAGGCAATTTCGAGTCAATGTTACATTGCATATCATTTCGGAGTGTATATAATATTGTAAGCACTATATATTTCCATTCACATGTACGGAAATTTTGAATCACGCCGAGATTCGATCTTCGGACCTCTAGGTTACTAGCATCGTAGAGTGCGACTTAACCAAGTGAGCCACAGAGCGGCTCTTTCAAGTTATTAAATCAAAATTTATTTTCTAATCATACCAGCAAAAAAAATTTAGCCACTGTTGACACTGATAACTTTAATAAATTTAGAGGAAATCTTATCAAAACCGTTAACCATATGTCAATCAATAAGGGATTTATAAATATTCTGACGATGCTACTTTGCTAAAATGAAAGTGACAGACGAAACAAACTGATTTCGCAAGTGGAATATGCAGTCCGAGATGCTAAAAATGCACTGAAAATAGACAAACTACGCTCCAAAAGGCAGATATGTAATCAGAATGCAGAAGAAAATCATTCTCATCTCAATTTTAAAAATTTGACTCTAAAATTAGCAAAAAAAAAGAAATAACATGCGTGGCAGTCCACCAGTTAACTAGGGCCGCAGATGAGTGAGTGAAATCCAATTTCCAACATCTAAACTGCTGTTTTGTTGAGGTGTTGAGATCAACAGCACGCCCAGCAATGTTATTTATCGCCATAAATGGATACTTGTTTACAATCTGAGCGACATCATAGTCCGTCACGTAGGTCGTGAGCTCGAAAAACACCATAAAATGAATTCATTCACGTTGAGTCTGGAATCCATGACCCTGTGCATCAATCCAAGCACAAGCCAGGCTACTCTAAAATTGGCTAACAATATTTCTGCGGCCGGAAATTTATACTCCTAAGAAAATCATGATTTTGAAAAAATTTTGGGCTTGCCCCCCCCCTGACCGAAATCCTGGCTACGCCCATGCCGTCACGTCAAGACTTGTTCAATGCTGCGTTGAGCAAACTAGGCTAGAACAACAGCCTAACACTTTTCTGGGTTCCAGGTCACATGGGCATCGCAGGGAACAAACAGGCCGATGAGCTAGCACGCACAGCTGCATCTTCCCCTTTCTGCGGACCTGAACCCTTCTGCAAGATCTCTTCATGTTAAGTAAAGAGAGCTTTCAGAGACCAAGAACGACTCAAGGCAACTGAGCAGTGGGATAAACTACCAGGGCTCAGACAATCGAAAATGTTTATAGTAGGGTATTCCCACAGAAGAACGGCTGAGCTGCTGCACTTAAGCAGAGCTAAAGTACGCATCATCTGTATCATTCTCACAGGTCACTCCTGTTTGAGATCACATTTACGCACAATAAGAATTGTGCAAGATGCGAGCTGTCGATTCTGTGAAGAGGATGACGAAACCTCATTCCATTCGCGATTGCGATGCACTGGCCCAGCGTCGCTGGTCACACCTCGGAGTGGCCTTTCCAGATACGGACGACATAGCTTCGACATATATTAACGACCTCAACTATTTTCTTAGCACGATCAACCTTGATCGTCAGGTGTAGTCCTGCCCATCTGCGACTAGGGCGATAGCACAATAGGCCCACTGGCTTCAGTGCTGCGAAACCCTTCGGGTTCACGCCCCTCTACAATCTACAATCTACATGAATGTGTTGCAGTATTTGGAATCAGGATTTGATTTTGCCGGACACACTTACCTGTACTATCTGCAACCCTTAAATTAGCAGTACGAACGAAAATTTGAGCAACTGGAGAGAATAGTCGGATGCCTAAACATAAATACAGTGAACTTGGATGACCTTTATGAAGAATTTTGTGTGCCTTCGCCCCTAATTAATAAATACGTTCAGGAGATGAAGAGATGTCGATGAAGTGATAAGCCCTGACACACGCACAAAATTATTTAAAGCGGTCAATAATAGCAACAAAATACGATTCGATTTTTGAAACTGGTCTTTTCTATACTTCAGCGTATTTAGGAATCCTTGTTCAGTTTGTCCCCACGCAGGTTACCAAATCGATCAACTTTTCTAGTGGCTAAGTACCAATAAACCCTTATCGAATCGTCCCCTGAAAGTGGACGTTAAAAACTGCGCAAAACCCCCTTGTTCAGCTCGAACCTGTTTTTGGCTGTTTTCGACGTAAAATGTACTTGAAACCCTATGCGACCTCGTCCACTATCAGGGCACGAAATCGATAAGGGTTTTGACACTAGAAAATCTAATCGATTTCGTCCACAAGAAGGTGATGAACTGAACAGGGTTTCCTAAATACTCGTCCCGGCAATCAATTCACCGGCAGAGAGAATATTCTCGCTTTGCGGTAACGCAATGACAGATAGCCGGAACCGACTAAATATTCACACTGCTGCGCCTCAAATAAAATGCACTTTTAAGTGCAAAATGAAGAGTTATTGTATCTGATAACTAGGAAATATTACTAAAAATAAATGATATATCGGCATAAAAATATATATTTTTTTTGTAATTTTTGCCCCGTTAAAAAATCGAAAACCAGTATTTTATACGCTAGTGACCCGTAAATCGAAGGCAGGTAGGTGGTCACCCTACTTCGACCTGACGTCTAATAGGCAATTTCT